>JASDDO010000018.1:483017167-484267167 GCA_030015575.1 Agapanthus africanus | reverse complement strand
GGACGATTTGGAGCACTTTACTGAGGATTCGAAGTTTTAGTTCACTTGTACTTACTTTACTTTCAGTTCACTTGCCATTGTTTAGGCATCGCTTTCCAGTATTGTATTTATTTTCCAGTTGTATGTAAAGAATGTTTAATCAATAAAAAATTGTTTATTTATATCTTTTGTCATTTCTTGTGTATATTTATTATATTGCTTATTCCAGCATTGTATTTATTTTCCAGTTGTATGTAAAGAATGTTTAATCAATAAAAAGTTGTTTATTTATATCTTTTGTCATTTCTTGTGTATATTTATTATATTGCTTATTTACGCTTAACGTGTTAATTTCTGAGTAAGTACGTCGCGGGCCTCACCACGTTTTCTTCCCCGTATATTGGGAAGCGAGGCGTGACATTAACCCCAACAAGTTCTCTTGAATATAAAATATAAACACTTAGTATATAATTGAACAGACTTATACATTTTCACTTAACTCGTCTAAAATAAGAACGAAAACACGAACCATCTTCCAGTGGACGACTCGTAATCAACCGGCTAGCTACAAGCGAAACCGACTTGATTGCGGTAAATAGAACATATAGAACGCATAGCACAAAAGCTAACAATCAAAAGTTCTCGAAGATCATGGGTCTCTTGAGGATTATTTAAATTGGTTTGTGCACATAGTCTTCCCAATCGAAAGGTTCCTTACTAGTGGCAATGGAGATTTCATTTTTGACTTCTTCTTAAACTCTTTTGTGGATGGTCTTGGAGAAGAACACAATCTTTACGTCCTAAAACATGATCCAAAAGACTTGATGGAGGCAATGAACTTAACGATACACTATGAGCATGAGGTCAAAAATGTGGCACACGATGACTCATCGGCCCTTCCAAGTTTGAATTCGGAATGCGCACTACCTGCTTGTTCACATTCCACTGAGTCCTTTGCAACTTTGGAATCCTTTCAAGCTGCTCAGCGAAACGCCTTAGATAAAAATCCGTTTCTAGAGACTAAATTGGTAGCTTCATCTCCATTTTTTGTTGAACCTGTTAGGGGTAATGAAGTGAAAAGTTCTTTTGAATGCACTATATTGCGTTCTTTATTTGAAAATATTGGCCTATCATCTAGAAAAGAAGTGCAAAATAAAGACTTGGTGTTGGATTCCCCAAATGAGCATGAACCGTTGCAGTTACCATCTCAACCATCACTTAGCAAAACTTTGAAGCGGTCAGAAAAGGAACTGGGTGAAAGCTGTGAGAAGGAAGGGGAACTCATGCAGAATTTATCGCTACAAGTATTTGCCGATAAGCAACTGAAAGGGCTACAATCATTTCCCTCACAAGAAGAGATTGCGGTTGATGGACTAAAATTGAAAGTTCAAAATCCTCTTTTGCATTTCATTGTTTTTCATCCATTCCAGGCCAACATGGTTGAAAATGAAAGGAAAAAGTTTCAAGGCTCTCTTATGGCAATGAAGGCTAAAATCAGAGAGCATTCATTGTTTATGCATTGCATTGAGAATGAAATAAATAACGTAGTTCATGATTTGGAGAAGTATGTCATGAGGAAGTCGTTGCATCACCCATTTGCTTCATCTATTGACGATGTCAAAAAAGGCTTGAAGATTTCTAAGATATTTTGCTTACTACAGAAATGCGTGATGATTGACCACTTGGATGTGTGCAAAGTTTTTCAAAATGAAGCTCTTATGTGGTTTATGAGAAAAGAGCTAAAACAGACGAATGTGAGAATTCGCCTCTATACTTTGTAATAAAGAGTGGTGTTACAAAGAAAAGAGTAAAATTTATGTATGAAGCAGAGTTGGTTGTTATCTTATGGGATGAGAATACTTGGAGAAAATATTTGTTAACAAGAAAATTTGTCATTCGAATGGATCACAAGTTAGACATGTGAATGTTGTTATCTCTAGGCCAATTTTGGAACAAGGTGAAAATATTTACAGAGATATTTAATATTTAGTGAGGCGGTTTTCATACTACGATCATGAGATAAGGTCGATGTTTAGCCAAAGAACAAGTTGTACACACCAAGATGAAGCGATAGATGAGACTACAAGATGCAACCCATGCTCAATTTCACTGGAACTGGTTCAAGCATGTGGCTCTTGGTCATATGTACCATTGCTCGACCTCAGGACGAGGTCGAATTTAAGGAGAGACGAGTTGATACACATAGAAGAGAAGAAAACTCCTTCAAAGCAACCGGAGCAACCACTGCTGAAGGGACTAAGAAACTTGAGAAGCCTTTTAGCAGACACCTTGGGGCAGCCATCATGAAAGGAGATAAAGAACTAGAGGAGGCATTTCAACAAACACCTGAGGAGCATGAAGGCGCAGAAGAAGCTAATTGCCGGGGGGGCACTAGAGGAAGGGGGCGCATGCGAGGGGGTTAGAACAGAATTGGTGACATGTCTGGAATCTCGTGGTGGGGAGAGCTCATGAAGGAATCGAGCCCAGCTGTTAATTTCTGTTTTCTTTTTTTAAATGAAAAATGTATAAATAAAGGAGGAAGTGAGAGAGAGAGAGAGAGATTTATCTATGAAAAAATATTGTAAAGGGACTGAGGCCCTTCAACTTCTTCTTCTTTAATAAAATTCTTCTCTCTTCTCTCTAATTTCACCCTTGAAATTGTTCCATCTCTCTTCCTCGAGCCATCTGAGCTTTCTTCTATTCTTCTCAATTTACCTGTCAATTTTGTATGTTTTATCAATTGCTGTTGACTTTTTTATAAAAAAAACTGAGAAAAAGAGACCAAGTTCATTAAAATGAGAAATGGCAAGGTTAACCGTGACGGATCCCAAGCTGGGCATCATTATCGCAACTGCATGAGAAGAGGGTGAGCGTGGAGGGTGGGGTGGGGGTATGATAAGCATTGCTTTATATCCTCATGTCTCCATGAAATTTGTGCAATTTTCAAAGAATCCACAGCAGATAACTAAATTATTAACAATGCACATATAACAAATCTAACAAACCATCTTTTGGTCTACATGTTTTCTCATCACAGTTGCAACCAAATAATTTTGTGCCAAAATAACTGAATTGTGATACGATAATATGTTCACTACCACTGATTTATGAGGGGAATAAATAATTTTTAGAAAAAATGAAATACATTACAACCACATGGATATCCCAAAACCAACACAACAATGGGTTAGCGTCCCTGCTATAATAGCACCTGCTGTTGCTTGCACTATACACAAAAATAAAAGATAATGATCAACAACTAGAACCAATATATAGGTTAAACTTTTTTCCTTTCTGCAAATTAGTGATGATGCTACAACGCCCGTGCCTTGAGTATTCCTGGAACCGGAGGCGAGCTGGGCACCTTTCCTGATGAAGTAGGCCCCATCCCTTGTGGCATTTGAGGCGGAAACGAGCCTTGTGTATTAGAGCTCTCACCGCCAGTTGAGCTAGGCTCATCGTTCTTGTCTTTTTCATTGAATCTCATCGCCTTGAGTACATATGAGTCATCATGCAACTCGAAGGGCGTACTGCATTTGAGAATGTGCAAGGGAATATCAGAAAGATAAAATTCAATCTATTAGTTAGCATAGTATAAAGCCGGGTGGAGGTGGAGGTGGAAAATTCTGAGAATATTATCTCTATCACTTTATTCCACATATGCCTTCGAGTTGAATCGACTGCATAGGATATCCTAATAGATAAATTATTTTTTCCCTCAAGTGGCATGGTTTGAAATTTTCATATGTTTTGTTAAATTTTTGGACTTGTTTTTAATGATACTATACCCTTGAAATAAATGTGCATCTTTTATTACTCCTGATTATAATTTCTCTAAGCTAATTTTCTTTTACAAAAATACAAGAAATAGAAATCATTATCTGACTATTGAAGCTTTTAATGATTCCTAATCGATGAACAGTCAATTAAAAACCAAATTATTATGAAGGTTTAGTAATAATAAACATGCTTAGTGCTACAGATGGACAAAATTGATCAAGAAATTACTACCAAAATTCACTAAACTTACCTATTAAAATCAAAATGCACCAGCTGCATATCTTCGGATATTTCTACCTCAACAGTTGCATGTGGACGTGTCTAAATACCGAAAATAGAAGCAAAAAATTATTGGTGTCATTCAGACAACTAGTCAACTCAATATATAATATCAGGTAATACAAGACGCTCGTAATACATATAAAACAGCCAAAAATATTTTTGGAATTATATGGAACACCTAATTATGGGTCCCCACGAAGTTATCAGGTGTCAGTAGAAGTTATCCTAGAAGATTTAGAGCAAATACCTATCGATAAGATCTAAGGCCCTCCCTCTCTCTCTCTCTCTCTCTCTCTCTCTCTCTCTATATATATATATATATATATATAAGAATAATAAAGAAAAGAGGCCCTAGGAGGCTTCTTCGTTAGGAGGCTGTTGGGGTTAAAAATTACACCCCGTTTGACCAAGTCAAAATCAAAGTCAACCCCAAACCAAATGGGCCCAAGCCCAGGTCAAGACCGAGCATGGAAAAGACCGCCCCCGTGACAAAAAGAATGAAGCCATAAATTAGTTTAATGTAATTCTTTTTTTAGAAATAAATGTACGTAAAATGGACAAAAAGCCAAAATTTTGTAAAATCCCATGGCTTTTGTGCAAAAAGAGATAAACACACAAGGCATGGGGTGGCACAAGTACCATTTGGCAAAGCTCAAGGGGCTACAATAAAGTGTATAACCTATAAAGGCAAACATGATGAAAAATAAAGAACTTTTTTCATTCTCTCAAAAAAATCTAGGGTTTTGTGTCTCTTCTCCTTCCTCAAGATTCTAAATTTTCTTCATTTTTCATGAATTAAATCAAGAGTTTTACTCTTCTTTCCCAAAATGGAGTAGTTTTTCACCATAAAACCGATAAAGGGGAGCTCAAATCTCCCATTAGATCTTTAAATGGGGAGATTTTTAAATCTCACTCCTTTTTTCTCTAAGATCCAGCCAACAAAAAGGAGGAAGAAAGAAACCCATCTTAAAAAATCCCACTTTGGGAAGGTCCAAGGCTCAAGAGAAAATCCAGGGCTCAAGGGAGAAGAAAGGGGTCCCCTTTCACCATCTCCGAAAATCTCTTAGGAGTTTAACTCCACAAAAAAAATATAAAATAATAAATCCCTTTTTCTAAGAGTTTAACTCCAAAAGTCAATTGGGAAGTACAACTCCCTGTGCATAGGCTAAGCCCCTCTTCCCCTTTTTAGAAGTTTAACTCCAAAAGTCAATCGGGAGTACGACTCCCGGTACAGAGGTTAAGCCCCTTTTTCTGCCGACGCCCGGCGCCCGCATGCCAAGCACGTGAGGCGTTTGCTCCCACACGTCCTTAGGACGCCACTCACCCTTTCACACTCAAAATACGTCCCCGTTAGAAAAAAATTCTAACAGGACGCTGCCCCGCACCCTGTAAGGGGGTTGCTAGCCTTCTTGACCCCCAGCCCGCTATCAGGGTAGCGCGAGCCCCGTAAACTCTGTGAGATCCATGATATACCCAAGACCCCTCAAAACACAACACACGCACACTGCACATTGAGTTCGCATGACTAGTTGACCCGTCAATCGGAGCTTCTCTCGCTTCAAAGGCGAGGGGTAATTTACGGCAGCTTAGTCCGTGGCCGCCGGAGATTCGGATCCATACAATCAATAAACCCCAGCCTACCCTAAACAGGAGAAATCTGTACATACCTAACAAGCGCACGCATTCCTATCTCCATAGGGTGACGAAAAACAGCCTGCAGATTCTGGGATGCCCGGTGGGGCCTTTCTCTCCTCCCAAACCTCGGATCAAGCGTTCATGCGAACTCATTTAACATATATACCGATGTTTGTACTGAAATAATATTTTTTCCGTGCAGCAATCAGCTTTCAACGACGATGTCTTCTAAAATGAATTCGGCTTCCGACGCGACCCCGATCCAGAAAGTGGTCAAGATCAATGCCCGAGTGGTTCTCCCTGCAAGTCTCAGCCGGCAATGGGAGGAGTCACCTCGCCAATTTGGTTCCGTCATCATTTACCCTGCCGGAAGCGCTCATCTGGCAGAAATCCTGGCAAACCAGGTGGCCAAGCTGGTCTCAAGAGGCAAGAGGCCGAACGTTGTGATCGCTAAGGCACCACAACTCAAACTTAAGACGGTGTCCGAACGACTCTTTGGTGCTCCAGCTGGGGTCAAGACTTCCGGTACAAAGGGCACCATCAAACGTTGCGGACGAACTCAGGCGACGACTCCAACAAGTGCACAATTAGGCGTATCTCCAAAGTCCTCCATCGCCCGGTCTACGACAGCTTCCCAAAGAGCTGTCGCCAGCCAAGTGCTCAAAACAGAAAGGTTGAAACAGAAGCGACTCAAGTAACAAGTCAAGAAGAGGGCTATGACTCTGACCAAGTGGAATCTTGTGAGGTTCCAAGAGCAGAGTTACCCCGTGACGACGGCTGAGTCGGCCGTAAAAGTCAACAATTCTTTCGAACCTTTGAAGTGGGTTCAGAAAAATGCCATGACTGCCAGAATCAAGAAGACAGCAGTCTGAACAATGTTACAAAGAGACGTGTCCTAGCTCCAAAAGAGAAAGCATGACACCATCTCTTCAAGAGTCTATCAGGAGCTCTGTGCCGCGTGAAAGCAGCGGAGCAAATCCGGTAAAGCGCCAGCATCACTCAAAAACCCGGTCAGGCCAGCCATCTTCAATCGATTGTCCGTTACCGAAACAGAAGGGCCCCGACAGCGGTCCACGAAATCAGCTACCAATAATGAAAGGACGGCCGGATATGTTATCCATACTGTCTATATAGCGGGCACACGCCCCAGCAACAACCTTCTCAGCAAAAGCAAAAATGGGGGCACTCCCAAGCCCAATCTGCCTTGAATGTGGCCGTCGCTTCCCAAGATCAATCGCCTCTTGCTAGATGATGAGAACCCTCTCGATGAGGCCGATAGGCAGAAAGATCCCTTAGTCCATGTGGAATCAAGCTCGGACAGCGAGAAAGAGCCGACTTTCAGCCCCAGGACCGCAGAGCAAGAGCTGCTTCAAGAGCTTCGAAAACAGCTTAGGAGCAAAGATAAAGAGATGACCAAGCTCTATTAAAAATTGACGACCTAACGAACGTTGTGATGCAGCTCACGGCTCAAATTGCTCGGGCGCCTCCCAATCAAGCGCAAGTCTCTACTCATGAGACGGATGATGACAACCCAAAGCAACCGATGCCTGTCCGTTTGGGTCCAAGATTGGGCGAGCCGCACGAAAGCCGGTCACATTTCGCTTTTGGGGACGCCTTGGCCCCAGATAGCACCACCACGCTAACACAAAATCGGATAATAGATTTGGTCACTAACAAGGTTAAAACATTGGTAGCCGAAGCTTAGAAAGAAATCGGCAGTAGTGGACGGGCGTATCCCGTACAATACGATCTGATCGAGTTCCCGAACGGCTACGTCATTCCTAAGTTCGGAAGATTTGACGGGACGGAAAACGCAAACCAGCACGTCGCTCACTTTAAAACGTCGTGCGGAAATACGGGGGCAATGATACACTCCTTCGTCAGTTTGTCAATAGCCTGACTGGTGTCGCTTTCAACTAGTACGCAAGTATACCAGCCGGGTCCGTCATTACTTTCGCCCAAATGGAGTCTCTGTTTCGGCAAAGATTCATGGGTGTTAGTGACAATCTCCATCGCTGACCTCGTAAGAACCAAGCCGGAGAAAAATGAAAGCAACGTGGACTTTATTGCCCAATGGCGCAACCTCACTATCAAGTGCGAACCGCCGCTAGAGCAGGACCAGTCCATCAATCTCCTTATTGGGAACCTCAGCAATTGGATGGTCTCATTCTTATGTACAGCAGGCCTCAAGACGTTTCAAGAGCCGACAAAGAAAGTCCAAATGCTGGAACGCTCGAAGCAAGAATATACCCTGGACTTTCAGAGAGACAAGACTTGGAAGAGCAAGAGGGACGACAACCGTAAAAGCAGGAATTCCAGCAATACTAATGTCTTCAATGCGTCCGACAATGAAGACAAGCGAAAGGCAAGCGAATCCAGAACCAACCGGTCTCGAAAGCCAGTGCTGGGAGGAGAAAGGCCTTCCCTAAAGGAGAAAAAGAAAAAGGTTTACTATTAAGGGACAAGGTCCGCAAGATATTCAAAAATGCCTTGAACAATGGTCTATAATTGCCAGAATCGAAAAGACCTCACGAAGCAAAAATGATCGCTATATTGCGCGTACCACCAAGTAGTTAGCCATGCGATCGAGTATTGCTATATTTTCAAAGACTGGGTCAAGAAGCAGTACAAGACTGGGGAGATTGAGTTGTCCAAGAGTGTGTTGGTGAACAACCAAGCTGCAACCACCAATTTCATACAGACACAAGCTGAAGCCTTCTGGGAGTTGACAGCTGAACCTGCTACCGTGAGAAATGAAACCGACTCGCCGCAACCTCCATGGGGCATGCACATGTCTAAAAAGATGATACTAAAGCTACTTCAGAAAGAGCCCAGAACGGAATAGGAGGGGCAGAAGGAGCCCACCATTCCAGCTACCAATTTGGCTCAAAATCTAAAAAGCTCAAGAAGAAGAAAAGTGTGGCTCGACGCGAAAAAGAGTCTGCAGGGAGATCGACCATTCAAAAATATATCGATTCTCTCGAAGACTGAACAAAAAGAAAAAAAACTCTAATTCAATTGAAAGAGTTCTTCCCCATAGAAGTGGCTGAGATTCTGGATGAGCTAGAAGAAGACTCCGATAACGAGATCCCTATAGTTACCTGCTCCGTCGTCCACCTTGGTAGCGACTCTGAGGAAGAACTCTGTTTTCCCGAGGAGGACGAGGAGCCCGCCACGAGGGCCAACCAAATCCAGTTCAGAAGCGGCAAGGTTCTACCGCCAAATTAAGACAATGCCCCAAAGGGAAGGAAAACAAGTCGCTAATAAAGAAGATGACGGAGAGCCAGCTCATGAAAATTCGAGTCCTTCAGTGGACTATAATATTTTGGCTCATCTCCGAAAGCTTCCGTCTCTCCTGAGCATCTACGATACCTTGGTCCTATCTAAGAAGCTTAGAGATATTCTCATTCACGCTCTACAAAATCCCGAGCCGTACCAGGCTCGCTTTGCGGAAATTGATAAAGAAGCCCAGTACACTCTGCATACAGCCGCGGTCGCATTTAAAGATGAAGAGTTGTTACTAGGAACAACTAAGCACAACCGACCGCTTTACGTGACGGGATACAGCGACAGATATCGGATTAATCGCATATTAATTGATCCGGGGTCCTCAGTGAACATCATGAACTTGCGGACTCTAAAGAGTATCAATGGACGTCCCATCCATGGTTTCAATCAAACTGCCAGCAAGTTCTGGGATTCATAGCTTTGCCGATCAGGTTTGGGGACCTGCAAACCGAGGCTAAGATATACGTGATCGACGCCGACACGTCCTATAAGATCCTCCTGAGGCAACCGTGGCTTCACGATTATGGTATCATTCCGTCAACTCTATATCAGTGCATGAAGTATACCAAAAATGGTGAAGAAAGACATATTGACGGAGACATCCAGCCGTTCGGTATGCATGAAGTTCGATACGAAGATTCTCGGTACTTTGTGAACCACCAAAGTGCCGAGCCACAGCTGACCAAAGATGGAACGGCTCCGAAACTCAAAAGCAAATCTGAACCGGCTGTTACTTCTAAAAGCAAAAAAACCTATATGCGTCCGCGTTTCGGCAGTGACACTGATGAGTCCGACGCTGGAAGTCTGTCCTTCCGTAAAACTCGCCCTCATTTCGGTAGCCATACAGACGAGTCTGATATTGAAGGCCCATCCGGCAACAAAATTCGCTCTCGTTTAGGCAGTGATACTGAAGAATCAGAAGAAGAGAATCTGTCTTGCAACAGCTATACAGATTGGACCCCCATGCAACAAGAAAAGCTACGAGAGACATTCGAAGTTGCAGAAGGGTCCCTAACTGTCACAAGGATGCCGGATCAAATGTGCAAAGTGCTCGATGCATTGTTAGTCTCCACCGTGGATCAGCTGAAAACTTTCTACGTTCCCGGAAGGAAAAGTGGACAGAAGGGCATCCTCATTTATGGGTCAAATCCTGTCGCGCACTCGGATGATTTGTCTGTGACATGCCTTCCATACGAGAAAGGCATAAGGGCCGTCCCCAATCCCAGATATTATGCGCCTAAGATGCGGGAATACTTTAAAATGTGCGGGTGTCAGCTATATCAAACGGACACCGAAGCAAAGTTCTACAAAGGGCTATGGCATCCGCCTCAGGTCCGAGCACTCATCGATAGACGAAACCCAGATAGACGGGGTATAGGTTTTATTCAACCTGATGCCAAAGCACCAGAAGAAGCCCCTCGAAAGCTCGAAGATGGCAGATAAGCAACCTTCGACGAGCTAACCGAGATTGATTTAGGAATGTCCGATAATCCAAGACCGACCTACATCAGCTCGTTTTTGTCAGAGGAAATGAAAGAGTATATAATTGCTCTGCTGCATCAGTTCGTCGACTGCTTCGCGTGGACGTACAAAGAAATGCCTGGCATTTTCCCTAAAATGGCCATGCATAAGTTGGCTATATCTCTTGATGCTAAGCCAGTCAAACAAGCCCCTCGAAGAATGAGAAAAGAACTAGAAGAAAAGGTCATCGAGAAAACCAAGAAACTCATCGATGCCGGTTTCATCAGAGAAGAGAAATATGCGGACTGGATCGCATGCATCGTCCCAGTGAAAAAGAAGAATGGGCAGATACGAGTTTGCATCGATTTCAGGGACCTCAACAAGGCATGCCCTAAAGACGACTTCCCACTACCGGTCATGGAAATGATGATCAACTACACCTCAAATTACGAGCTGTTCACCTTCATAGATGGCTCGTCTGGATATAATCAGATCAAGATGTCGACCGAGAATGAGAAACACACAGCATTCCGAACCCCGCTCGAAATATACTTCTACAAGGTGATGTCGTTCAGACTGAAGAATGTAGGCGTCACATATCAAAGGGCAATGACCAAAATCTTTGATGATTAATCCATAAAGTCGTCGAATGTTATGTTGATGATTTGGTCGTTCCGAGATCTTAGAACTGTTTTCACCCGACCGTAGGAATACGATCTAAAGATGAATCCTCTGAAGTGCGCTTTTGGCGTGTTGTCGGGAAAATTCTTGGGCTTCATAGTTCGACATCGGAGGATCGAAATTGACCCATCAAAGATAAAGGCCATCATGGAAATGCCTCCTCTAAAGAATCTGATACAGTTAAGATCCTTTCAAGGCAAACTCGCTTACATACGAAGGTTCATCTCGAACCTATCGGGGAGATGTCGGCCTTTCTCAAAGCTCATGAAAAAGGGAGCTCCTTTTGTCTGGAACGTCGAATGTCAAGAAGCGTTCGAAAATATCAAACAGTACCTATTGCACCCTCTGGTGCTTGCTTCTCCTATTCCAAATAAACCGTTGATTCTCTATACTGCCGCGCTAGATGATTCACTCGATACGCTCCTTGCCCAGAACAACGAGGAAGGAAAAGAAAATACGCTTTACTACCTCAGTCGAACTTTAGTCGGGGCGGAACATAACTATTCTCCGATCGAAAAGCAATGCCTGGCTCTGATATTCGCTGTGAAGAAGCTGAGGCACTATCTACTCGCTCATCGGGTTATGCTGATTTCCAAGATCGACCCGCTCAAACACTTAATGATCAAAATAAGCCTAGCCGGCGGAATGGCAAGATAAGCTGTTATACTGCTTGAGTTTGACATAGTTTATTCTCATCAGAAAGCAATAAAAGGGCAAACCCTTACCGATTTCCTCGCTGCCCATCCCATACTAGAAGGGTTGCCGCTAAATTGTGAATTACCCAATGAACAAGTACTGCACCTCGAGGATAGCGAGCCATGTTGGGAGCTCTACTTCGATAGAGCCTCATCAATAAGGACCTCCAGTAAATCAAGCGTCCCGGAGATAAAAGTGGGGATAGAATTGGTATTCGTCACGCCATCGGGAGGAACCCTACGACGTTCTTTCGCTCTTACCGAGCCTCGCACAAACAACGAGGCTGAGTACGAAGCTCTGATAGCTGGTCTGGAGCTCGCCATAGAAATAGGAATCCTTCGGCTACAGGTTTACGGTAACTCCCAGCTTGTCGTCAACCAAGTGAACGGCGACTACAAAATATATAAACCCGAGTTAGCTCGATATAGAAGACGGATGGTGAAACTCATGAAAAGGTTCACTCACATTGAACTAATGAGAGCCCCTAAGGCGTTGAACGGAAAAGCCGGCGTACTCGCTCGCCTAGCTAAAGATCTGGCTGATCCCGACATAGATGAAATTCTGATCACAGTCAGAAGCCGACAAATTCTGCCCCCGGTCTCTTTACGAGAAGAGGAAAGCGCAGAACAAAAGAGCAATCATGCCGAAAAAGTTCTGATCGTTTAAGAGGAGCCCGATTGGAGAGCCCTTCATAGAATACCTCCGATACGACAAGCTGCCCGACAAAAAATCTGCGAAGGTTCAGCTGAAGAAAAGAACTCTCTTATACGTATTTGTAAATAATACGCTATACCGCAAATCATATGACTAACTCTGGCTCAGGTGTCTGTCATTGGCCGAAGCCCAAAAAGTCATGAAAGAAGTTCACTCGGGCGTCTGCAGGGCTCACCAGTTCGGCCCCAAAATGCGGCTTCAGATCAAACGGCTTGGATATTACTGGCCCACCATGATAAAGGATTACGAAGAGTATGCAAAGAAATGTCATCTCTGCCAAATTCACGGTGATTTCATTCACAAGCATCCCAATCAGTTGCATCCTATGGTGGCGTCGTGGCCCTTCGAAGTTTGGAACACCGACATAGTTGGCCCAATTGATCCTACATCATCTAAAGGCCACTGGTTCATATTGGCTGCAACAGACTACTTCTCCAGATGGGCTGAAGCTGTCCAGCTAAAAGAGGTCAAGACAGAAGATATTCTGACATTCTTCCGGCATAATATTCTATACCGCTTCGGTACACCAAAAAAATCATTTCTGACAACGGGCCTTATTTCAAAAGCTTCAAAATCTCAAGATTCGCTTCTCAGCACAAGATAGACTGGAGATATTCCTCCATGTATAATTCAAGAGCCAATGGGCTAGCCGAAACCTTCAATAAAACTCTATGCAAGCTCCTGAGGAAAAATGTTTCAGCCAACAAGAGAAACCGGAATCACAAACTTCACGAGGCGTTGTAGGCATATCGTACCACGCACCGTACTCCAACTCAGTCAACTCCATACTCATTACTCTTCGAAGTGGAGGCGATCCTCCCCTTCGAAGTTGAAGTTCTAAGTTTAAGAATGACCGTTCAGCACGAGTTGACAGAGGAGGAAAACGTGCTCCTTAGGCTCGAAGAGCTCGACGCCCTCGAAAAAAAAGCTCGCAGTACAGCAAAATCTGAAGCTGTACCGAGCCCACATGTCACGGGCCTATGACAAGATGACCCGTCTCCGCAGTTTCAAGAAAGAAGAATTGGCGTTGGTCCTCAAAAGGCCGATCATCCCCAATCGATATGTCAAGAGAAAATTCGAACCAAATTGGGAAGGACCATACATCATCGAGAAAGTGTTCAACGGAGGATCCTGCCAACTAATAAGCTTCGAAGGAGAAAGGCACATGCTATCCATCAATTGCCGATATCTTAAGAAATACTATGCGTGAATGCTCCAAGTCGCAGACGAATTGAGCACACCGGCCCTATGGTCTGGATCATACATCCTGTAAAACCGTATACAATCCACGGGCGTAAACGACCCCTATCTCTCCCAAAGTCCTACCGGCGACACTACATTTAAAGTCTCACCGGCGAGAAAGCAAAAAATAATTTTAAAAATTAAAATTTTTTTCAAAAAAAATGATATGTCCACAAGTAAAACGGGCACGGATAAAAACCCGAAAGGGCTCCATGAGTAAAAACAGCGGGACTGCCAGCGAGTTTGTGAAAACCCGAAAGGGCGTAAACTCGTGAAAAGAGATAAAATACACTCGCAAAATCCTCTCGACCTTGTGAGGAGAAAATCCCTGCGTGAGATCCTTATGACTCACAAAGCAGCAACACACTTAGGAATCCCCACAATTCTTAAGGAGAAAATACACCTGCAAGATCCTCTCGCCTTGGAGGGGAGAAAATGATTTTATAAGACCCTTACGGCTCATAAAATTGAAAAGCCTTAGGTGATAAGGATCTAAACCTGTCTCTTAAACCATCGTTCCCCAACAGGCAACGGCAAATGATGAGTCGTTCTTGGCATTACGCTTCAGTGTTAGCGGTGCTGATGCCGACCCAAAACCAAATCCCAAGTCCTCTCAGGGCAAATGATAAGTTGCTCCTGTCATTATTCCAGTGCAGCAATGCTGATGCTAAACAAAATCCAAATTCCATGTTCCTCTCAAATTCAAAAATTCCGCCAAATAAGATATAAATCAAACAGATCAAATCAAAGCCCCACCCGGCAGCACTTCTAAGCTCGAAAGTTCCACTGGACAGGTAGGGAACTTCTAAAACAAATCAAATCAATCCTGACATCGCAGAAAACGGGGCAAGTCAAATCAAACCCCGACACCGCAAAAAGCGGAGCAAGTCATCGACCGTCCAAGTCGCAAAAATGACAGCATCGACCGTCCAAGTCGCTAAATTGGCAGCACCGACCGTCCGCGTCGCTAAATTGGCAGCACCGACCGTCCGCGTCGCTAAATTGACAGCACCGACCGTCCGCATCGCTAAAATGGCAGCAACGATCGTCCACGTCGCTAAAATGGCAGCATACCCTCCACGTTGTCAAAAGGGAACCCAACCAAATCAAGCTCCATATAGAGCACGATCCATCAATTTCATGCACACAATCTACACGTGCGGTGTGCGTTTATTGATGGGGCACTTCGTTGAGGTCAAAAATTATACCCAGGTTGACCAAGTCAAAATCAAAGTCAACCCCAAACCAAATGGGCCCAAGCCCAGGTCAAACCGCATGGAAGGGACCGGCCCCGTGACAAAAAGAATGAAGCCATAAATTAGTTTAACGTAATTCGTTTTTTAGAAATAAATGTATGTAAAATGGGCAAAAAGCCAAAATATTGTAAACCCCATGGCTTATGTGCAAAAAGAGATACGCACATAAGACATGGGATGGCACAAGTACCATTTGGTAAATCTCAAAAGGATATATGTAAAATATATAGCCCATAAAGACAAACATTATGAAAAATAAAAAAGAACTTTTTTCATTCTCTCAAAAAAGTCTAGGGTTCTGTGCCTCCTTCTCCTTCCTCAAGGTTCTAACCCTTCTTTTTTCATGAATTAAATCAAGAGTTTCACTCTTCTTTTCCCAAAATGGAATAGTTTTTCACCCTAATACCCACAAAAAGGAGCTCAGATCTCCCATCAGATCTTTAAAAGGGAAGATTTTTAAATCTCACCCCCTTTTTTGTCCAAGATCCAGCCAACAGAGAGGAGGAAGAATGAGACCCATCTCAAAAAATCCCACTTTGGGAAGGTCCAAGGCTCGAGAGAAAACCCAGGGCTCAAGGAAGAAGAAATGGGTCCCCTTTCACCATCTCCGAAAATCTTTTAGGAGTTTAAGTCCACAAAAAAAATAATAATAATTCCCTTTTTAGGAGTTTAACTCCAAAATTCAATTGGGAAGTACAGCTCTCAGTGCATGGGCTAAGCCCATCTTCCCTTTTTTAGGAGTTTAACTCCAAAAGTCAATCGGGGGTACAACTCTTAGTACAAGGGCTAAGCCCCTTTTTCTGCTGGCGCCCAGCGCCCACGTGTCGAGCGCGTGAAGTGCTGGCGCCCAGCGCCCGCATGTCGAGCGCGTGAGGCGTTGGCGCCCATGCGTCCTTAGGACGCCACTCACCCTTTTTTTATTTTTATACTCACTCCACACTTAAAACACGTCCCTCGTTAGAAAAAAATTTCTAACAGGACGCTGAGCTGCACCCCGGAAGGGGGCTGCTAGCCCCTTTGACCCCCAGCTCGCTATCCGGGTAGTGGGAGTTCTGTAAACTCTGCGAGATCCCTGATATACCCAAGACCCCTCAAAACACAACACACGCACGCTGCACATTGAGTTCGCATGACTAGTTGACCCGTCAATCGAAACTTCTCTAGCTTCAAAGGCGAGGGGTAATTAACGACAGCTTAGTCCGCGGCTGCCTGAGATTCAGATCCTCACAATCAATAAACCCCAGCCTATCCTAGGTGAGGGAAATCTGTACATGCCTGACAAGCACGCGCATTCCCATCTCAATGGGATGACGAAAAACACCCTACAGTGGCGTCAAAAATTTATGTCCTCAATTTTTTCGGCAATCTGCACTCATCATTTTTATCATGTAAGATGTGGATACACCAAATTTCATATGATTCCACCACTTTTCTATCGTTGAATTAGCAATGTAAAAAGTTCTATTGTCGGTAAACCGTTAATTTTGCACCCATTAAATCAACGGTGAAAAAGCGGTGGAATCGCGTGAAATTTGGTGTATCCGCATCTTAGATGATAGGGATGATGATGGGTGCCGATCGTCGAAACAAATCGTGGAGGTTGTATTTTTTCGACGCCATAGGAGGAAATTCCCTCCTATGGTGCCATGAGAGGGAATTTCCTCCTATGACGTCGAAAAAATACAACCTCCAAGATTTGTTTCGACGATCGGCACCCATCATCATCATCCCTATCATCTAAGATGTGGATACACCAAATTTCACGCGATTCCACAGCTTTTTCACCGTTGATTTAGTGGGTGTAAAATTAATGTAAAAAGTAAAGTTTTATTGTCGGTAAACCGTTAATTTTACACCCACTAAATCAGCGGTAAACTGTTAATTTTACACCCACTAAATCAGCGGGGGAATCACGTAAAATTTGGTGTGTCCGCATCTTAGATGATGAAGATGAAGATGATGAGTGCCAACCGTCGAAAAAAATCATGGAGGGTGTATTTTTTCGATACCATAGGAGTAAATTCTCTCATATGGCCTCTCTCTCTCTCGCTATATATATATATATAACAAGTCCGTAAACACTATACAACCCAAAATCATAATGAGAAGGAAGAAAAAAGGGTAAATAGTAGGAAGGAAAAGGATGAGAATACCTGGACCAAGATAAAAGGTAAAGCAACTCCGCCTGGAGGATTACTCCCATATAGTTGCTCATTTCGGTGTACCAAGTTTTGGAGGCCTAAGTACTGTTTTTGGGGGGGGGGGCAAAAAGATGAGTCCAACCAAAATAATAAATAAATAAATATCACGGTAGAATAATTCCTAAATGTACATGACAAGCATCATCTTTATTAAGAGGATCTACTGGTAGTTGCTATTTCTACATGACTTTATTTGCATGTGTTTCTTATGCAATTTGCATGATATAGTAATTGCGTTATTTTAAATGCATTTCTGTCATGTATAATAAAGTTATAGGCAAGCAAACACACATTTGAACTTAACAAGAAGGCACATGTATCGTTAACAAGATTAATAAATGAACTATACAAATAAATGCAAGGTTCGAGAACTCGGTTTCGGTCTCTCATAATTTTATTAGCTTCGCTGGGTTTCGGCTAGTTTCGCTAATCTTGGTTCGGGTTTCGGTTTCGACGGTAATACAACATACATAAGTGTAGATATATTAAATACTTGAATTTATGCTTCTATATTACAAGACAATGATCCTAGTATTTAAAAATTCAATTATGATGCAAAATATATTGAAAAGTGTACTTAGATAAGTATTAATATAGGGTTTGGGTTCATTTTTTTTGCGGTTTTCTAACAACGAAGGCCTATAATAATCACAATGACAGTAAAAATGGTATAAAAAACAAGTTTTTAAAGGTTTTGGTCCCAAACGATATTGTATGGTTGGTTTCGTATCGGTCTCGGTTGGTTTTGTATCGGTCTCCACCGAAACCGATACGAAACCACCACATATCGAAGGTTTCGGCCGAAACCTCGAACCTTGAATAAATGTCTTAGAGCTAGTCTGTTTAACTCTTGGGTAAAAAAACCGAGATGTCATATATGGCACCTAATTATTAAGTCAAGATGCAGCGATGCTGCAGATTAGTATCTACCATCTTGTCAATAGGTAGGGCTGACTTGGGTCAGATCAACCCAAACTGCTCAACCTGAACTAACCTGAAGAGCTATGCTAGGTTGGTTTGGGGACTTTCAAACTTGGATTGGGATTCGATTGGAAAATCCGAACTCAAACTAATATTTTGCTTGGTTAGGGATTGACCCTCAACCAAACCCAAGCCATATCCAAACCTTTCCCAAATGATCATCTAAGCCAATATAAAAAAATTTGCACATAATGCTTATATGTATATAGGTTCATTTTTAGATTTAATACTAATCTACTTGTTCTCTCAAGGGAATTTTGATGTCCAGAATTTTCCATCTATGCCACTTAAAAACCACCATATCCAGGTGCGAATGCAAGGTCGCGACCCACACAGTTTACTGTGATTTTGATGCCGTGAAGTTTATATGGATCAGAAATCATGCAGTTCAAAAACCACACCCATGCATCAAGTAATGGCAAATGCATTTACTTATTTCCCCTCGGTAATACACCAAATGTGACTACTGCATCTATGTCCATATTTTATGGAGCTCTGATGAGAACAGCGCATTTAAGTGATGGAAGTGGGGAAATAAAAGTTATTTAGACGACCATCGGAGGTATTTTCCTCACATGACTCTCTCCCTTATCTCTGTGTATGCTTACATATATGCACATATCTACATATATCTATAAATATGTGCTATGACTCGACCAAATATATATTATCAAAAATTTACTTGATCTTCCAATTCTTGCAAATATGCAGCTTTCTTTTCAACTCTGTTTCTCAGTACAGCACGATCTGCCTGCAAAAAGGTATGGATCGAAGAATATAAGCGTTTTTAAGTATAGCGAAGGATGTGCCTTTAGAAAAATATTCAGTCAAATGTTCAGTAATATCAAACATATGCTCCAAACAAACCTTTAGTTCTTCAATATCGTTTAGACTAGTTCGAGGTAAACCTTTCCACTGAATCTCTTTCTTATCCTTTGAGATGATATCCATTGCCATAAGAACATTCAGGGCATCGTACACTCTCCTCCGTATGTTTTTCTCATCATACTGCTGCTGAATTTAAGAGAACACTATACTAAAGAAACTGACAGATATTCCCTTGTGAAAGATAATAAATTACCTGATCTGGTGATTGAATATTAGTTCCTGGTTCTGAAAATTCAGCAACAAGTTCATCTGCAACCTAAGGAACATAAATTTCCAGTTTTCAGGCATGAAGATTTAAAAGCTACTAGCTGCTCAACACAGGCAAAAAAAGGTATATAGCTAGAATGGGTTGGAATTGAGAGGAGGAAGGGGGATGAGTGCGGGGGAAACCGCATGCCCTGCCATCTTGAAAAAAATAGGATACCACAAGCGAAACTTCCTCCTGATGCCACAATATCGCATATCCCATCCCTAGGCCCTTAAGTTAGTCATTTTTACTTTTTACTTATCAAGTAGCCCCCTGATTCCTTCATTAAGTTAGTTGGAACCATTTTATTTTATTTTTCTATTTGGTATTTCCTATAGCATCTCTTCCACCACGTAACTACTATCAACCATAATCTTTTAGTTTTTTTTTATTACTCCATATCCTTCTATTTAAACTATTTCTATTTAACCGCCAACACCAAATGAAAGTCAATTAATTCCAATGTTGTTTGTTAAGAATATATAGGTATTCTTTAAGGAAATTTATTTAAAGTTATTTTTTAATTATTTTCTTTGCAATCTATTTTATTAACTTAGAAAATCAAAAGTCGATTTTCATCAAGGAAAATAAATGGAGGTAAATTGCTGAATTTTGTACAGTCAGGACTTATTTTATAATTTAATTTGTTTTAAATGAATGTTTAGTTTCAATACTTTGAAGATCTATTACTTTTTGTCATTTAGAAGTATTACTATAGGAGATTATAATCTAGAACAGTGTAGTTTAGCTTTTTGTCTCTCCTTTTGAAATCATGGCATTGGGTGGTAAGTTATAAATTTATGTATTATAGACATTTTCTTGAAACAATTACCCAAAAAATTAATGATGACATATGTATTAGTTTCTTGGCTTCGTCCCTGTTCAAATGGAATCATGTTAAATATTCTACAACAAATAAATGCATACTAGGTTTGTCTTGACTAGACATGCACAACAAATCACAAAAGTATAGATGGCAAACTCACTTAAGAATTCCGATTTTAAATGTTACTCTTCCGTCCATTCTCACTCTAAAACTAAGGTAAGAGAAATGCAGTATTGCATCCTGCATCTGCCCAAGCCAAATATGATATGATGGCGGCCACTGAGATAGGGTTAGAAGAGGATAAAAATGATGTAAGGTAAAATGAAGAGAATCACTCTCGACATAGGGCAGCTTCTATGTTCAGGAGAGCCAGGGTTTACCCAATAAAACAATAAATTTGAAGCCCTAGCCCAATAACCCAATAGACCAACGACTCAAGAAAATAACTAAAAGACATAAGATAAATTGATCAAAAGGACACTTCCTCCGACTCAATAAAACTGAATTTTGGCCTCCATCTCCTCCACACATAGGTGCGAAGTTGATTGCATCACAATGCCTACTAAACAGGCAGTTTACCTATGTAGAAGCTGTAAAACTATCTCCATGCCATGACTATGGAATAATACCATGTAGTTAGCTTGTTCAGAGTTTGTTAGTCTATGCTTCCAAAATCTTTCTCATTTATTTAATATGGTTCAATGATATAAATCTTTCTCATGTAAATATTCAAATTTGACTTAATATAGTGAGATGTATAAATGACAACTGGTTTCACGGTTATAAGTAAAGTAATACTTCTTCAAAATTTCAAATCTAAACAATAGAAAAGGTGCAGCATGTTATAAATGATGAGATTTGGGTTGTTATTTTTTTAAAATTTATTTAGCAACAATAAAAGAATTAAAACTAGAAGTCTCATGTACCAAAAAAGAAAACAACTTGCGCAGGGTTATTGCTCAATAAGATGAAACCCACAACTACAAGTTTTAAGCATAAGGCGTTTGGCATAACCAAATAAGCAAGTAATAATAGAAAATTGTGTTAATCTGACCTCATTGTAGGTAGTTCTCCCCTTGCTCTCCACTTTCTCACAAACTACACAGAATCAAGCATGTTAGAGACATAAAAATAGCAAACCCATATAACTCTGAAAAGAAGTAGGAGTAATCAGTAATATCAGGGTCTTGCCTGATACTATAAGCAGAGGGCCGTCTATCAGAAAGAGAGATAATATAACTAAAATTGAAGAACATTCAGAGTGGTTTTCTTGTTTGTAAAAATGAACAACAAGAAAGAGGGTATTCAATCACCTTTCATGCTGAATTGCCGAAGGCCCCTGCCACTTTTATCACCAGCAACTGCTCGAGTTCCCCTCTTTTTCTTTTTGCCACTGTCAAAAAGTTGGTGTTTCATCAATACTAATATTATAGTGACCATAAGTTATAACAATAGTATTCATCTTAGAAACTACAATCATATACACGATGTTATGAGGATTCTCCTATTGAGAGAAGTAGATCAAAATGTTAAGAAAGAATCACAAGCAAATAACAGGAACATGGTTGAAAGAGAGAGAGAAGAGAGGGGATGTGATTATCATGAATAAACTACTTGACTCTCTCGGTTCGCTATTGCATTCAGATCAACGGAATATGTAGGAATATGACGTCATCAAAGGATCACGGTGTATCCATAGAAATTCTATATGCTAGTGACATGCTGCTTTTTCTACTTTAAAGGAGAAATATAGAAATGAAACCAAAACAGCAAATAACTATTTCGGCTAGGTGAGCATCTTCATCATTGTGCATCTAGTTCGATAGACTGGTTATTTTCTTTGCCGCCACTTAAAAGATAGCGAATTAAACTCCACAAGCCCAATATGAAGACAAGAATCTTCATCGCCACCATGTTGGTAAGTTCTTTCGTCAAATAACAGCGATCCCAAGCAAGCATAAGGGTAAATCGCAACATTCCAAATCCATATGATGGGCCTGCTAATGCACAAGCCTTCTATAGACCTTCTCTCTTCAAACCTACGGTTAACAAACCAGGACCCTTATGTGGCTCACATCACCAACCCATAATGATAGACAAGAAACACAAATCACCACTCATTTTCTGATGCACACTCTAGAGAATAGGTCCTTATATGTCTTTTTTTAGCTAAAGAATAAATTTCAATCATTTAATGTGCTAATTTCAAGTTCCTTAGTAATAGCCACCAGTATTGTTGTCCTCATTGTTGATCAGTGGCATCTTGAGTTCAACTCCCTCACTATAATTGCCTTCATTCTCAATTTGCCGGTTCGACGGTTCCATTTTTTGCTAAAAGCTTCTACGTCAAAATCATACTAGTTATGTATCCAGACATAAATTCAACCCTACTAGTTCAATTTGGTCGCTATCTTTTTTATTCTAATCAACGGCTTTGGTTGAACTTATGTAGATCACTCCTTAATCTATGAAGTTGGATTGGGTTTTCATATTGAACCTTGTAGCAACATGTGGGCATCTTTACCCATTATGTTTCCGCCAATACAATCAATGTTCCAAGCAATTTTAACCATGTGTACCAATTCCAAGAAATTCATCCTATATAACCTTGTAGATCATAGTTTGCCATGATTCTTTCATTATAAACCCATGATAATTCAGTCAAAATGCACAGAGTTTCTGCAACAATCACCACAACCACTGCAATTTACCATCTTTTTTAGCAAAACAGTACAAAAAATTAAAGGGAAAGGAAAAGAGAGAAAGAAATGAAGTTACCAAACAGCCCCTTGAGAAGATCCAGCATCATCCCCATGGAGATCGAGCTGATTCATCCTCACGAAAGTGTTCTCGCTCGCGGGAGTGGCGGTCGCCGACGGGGAGCCTCCGGCGCCGCCGCTGGTGGACCCCGATTGGGTGCCGGAGGCCGCCGGGGTGCCCCAGGTGCGGCCGGATTGGATCCTGGACGAATTCGCGGGGCTCTTCTGCTGCTGATTGCTGGCCCCAGTCACCGTTGCTCAAGAAAAGAGGAGGAGGAAGAAGAAGAACCCTAATCGAAGGGGCAAAAGGGGAAAAGAAGAAGGAGGGAATTGATTTTGCTGCCATGCGACTGCGAGCCAGTTAGAAAGGAAGGTGTGCACGACTTTTATGACGAAAATACCCCTGCTGGGATGAAGAAAAGGCTGAGCTCAGGTATCGGTTTTGGGCTATATGGTCTCTAGTGTCCAGGTGAGGAATCGGCCCACAGAACTCTATGGTGTCAACGTAAGCTTTTGTATGAGGAATCGGCGGATAGAGCTCTATGGTGTCACTGAAAGTTTTGCGTCAGAAATCCTGACTCACTGTCATTGTGTCACTGTGAGGTGACGAATCGGTGTGTCGGACTCTATGGTCTCACTGTAAGCTTTTGAGTCAGGAGCCCGGATTTACCATGCCACTGTGGAGTGAGGAATCGAATGGATCTTGCTCTATCGTGTCGTGGCAGGACGTAGACCTAAGAATCGAAATGTGAAGTGTCATTGCGGCTTGAGCATTGGGAATAAAAAATAAGCGATCTTATATGTCGAAGAATAAAGCGGTTATGACAACCCAAAATGGGCACCTGGTTGCATACCATAGTATTACAAAAGCGAAGCTGCCCAATCCAAACTAGAATGTATCTCCTTATGCTCATGTTTGGGCGGGCCTTATTTTGGGCCTAGTCTCAAATGTACACCACAAGTGGCATTTATGCACTACAAAGTAATAGACTCTTTTAATATTTTTGGCCAAGGTGCACTAAATAATTCTAACTTTTGCAACAATGCACCAATAGAAGGAAATATCCTAAATTTCTAAAACCAACACTGTAACCCCTTTAATTTTAAATTGTTCCCAAAAAATGCCTTTTATATTTTTAATTTTTTTGTATCTCCTTATATAAGACGATGCATCTTCTTTTTCCTGCCTAGTTGCACTTGCAACCCCTTCTTTTTTTCTTCCTTAACATTTATAAAATCCAAAAGATCTCATATTGAGCAACTTTGGAAAGAAAAAAATCTCAATAGAGATTGCAATTTATTTTATTTTTATTTTTTTTCTTCAAAATGAATTTAGAACAAAGAAAATGAAGAGGAAAAAAGAAATTTTTGTGAAGAAAGATAATTTTTTAGGATGAAATTGTATTGAGAAGATTTTGCCTATATTTAAATCGATAAAAGAAATTTTGGTAGCATCATACAGAGATAATTATAATATTAAATAAATGAAGAAAAAATCGTTTTCTTAGCTAAATATTTAATGAAAGGGTGTTTTGGGAATATATTATAAATGGGGGGCAAATTGCTACTTTTAAAAACCAATGTGCATTTTCTGTTATAAGTTAAGGTTATTTTCTTCAACTTAGCTGATTTCTTTTTCATTTGAAAGAAAAGCATGACAAATCATCATGCTAGCTCGTAGAATTTAATTAAACAAAGAAGGATGTACAAAAGATGGATTACAAAAATGAAATGGAAACCGTGTTTGTAAGTAACCAAAATGCAAATTAAGAAAGTGATGAGCGGGGCAATGCTGTCATCCACAACCACTGGCTGCAAAATGATTACTAACCTACGCAGACCCATAGAAACTGTAGGTTTGTACTAAATATGACACAAAGTCATGGATCACCTCGCAACGAATACAAATCCATCATAAGGAGACATAAACGGAAGCGTATAATTAACCAATGACCTACACGGCGTTGGGATCTCACGTATCTTAGCAGGGTTGAGATATCCTGATCGATGATGCTTTTGATCTGATCTTGTCTCCTTCTTCTTCTTCCGATGATCGCCGGAGGGCAATTACACGTTAAGCGTAAGGCCTCCTTCTCAACA
Source organism: Agapanthus africanus (assembly GCA_030015575.1). Classification (NCBI taxonomy): domain Eukaryota; kingdom Viridiplantae; phylum Streptophyta; class Magnoliopsida; order Asparagales; family Amaryllidaceae; genus Agapanthus; species Agapanthus africanus. The sequence goes on along the minus strand of JASDDO010000018.1, from coordinate 484,242,151 downwards.
ACAGCTACTGGACTCTTTGCAAAAGGAAAGAGAAAGAACTCTCTTGGAACCCTAGGTTAAGTTCTCTCTAGAATATAAGGAGGCCATCACAACACATGTGAAACTCTAATAATAATCTATATTCCAATCATGTAACTCTAGCCTTGCACATCCATATATATAGCAAGGGGGTTTAGATTGACGGTTATGGATAAAACCCTAACCTACTTAATTGGGCGGGTTTCGGGTCGGGTCAAACGAATGACCCAACCCGAATGCCAATATACTCCCACTCGTATAATTGAGTGAGCGCCGTCACATTTTCCTAATTCCTCATGTCCCCATTCTCAACCTTTTCCCATACAAGCTAGTGTTGCCGTGCGACTATCAATACCTGCAAGCGGTAGTCTTGTAGCCAGATCTGTTAAGACCGACATAAGGATCTGCCTAATACGAACACACATAATGGTTAATTCAAAAACCTCGATATCGTATACCTAGATCCAATCAGCTCAGATGTCTGTTTGAGTATCCTCAATCCCTCGAGAAGCATACTCGAAACACCATGGTAACCCTTTAATTTACTGTACTCTTCAGCCAACACACAGATGCTTATAAGAGTTGTGCGTGTAGTGCAAATAAGGAGACATGTTCGATTGATCTTCCTTTAGACTCATCAAGTTGGATCCGCCGTTCACATGCTTTCCTAACACTATCCTGTCGGTACGGTATGGGAATCACGTACTCTTGTGATAGCAGCCAAAGTAGCGAACGCTCATGGCATTCTTTTCTTGACAGCCAAATGTCACCAAGGATACATTGACTAATCATCTTAAATTAAAAAATGTCAGTTCATAAGGGTTTCTCACGTCAAGGGAGATGGGATTCATCCCTCGCCTCCTCATCTATAAGTCGCTAGCCCATGTAATATGGTCAACGTGCTATGATACTTCTTCTCTCTCACGAGAGTATCATATCATATAAATTTCATACAGATTCAAGTCCCATCAACACATGATGAACTTGCTAAGATACACTACACAAATGTGCTCGGATCCAGCCACAGAATCGAATCCGAATTCGACTCTGTGAGATCCATAATCTGGCTTCCAAACAAGTATGAATAATGGAATGTGGGGAAATTTCATTATGAAAAAGACTTAAATATAGTCTTTAGCTCATCCTTATCACCGGATAAGGGTCGTTCAAATGCTCCCACTGTCACACACTCCACTGCGCAAAATCAGTGTAGTCACTTGCTCTTGCAATCGACACAAAACACTCGTTCGTACCTCACATGCACAAAGCATCGAGGGGATTACTCGTGTGAGTGAGAAAATTCTACCAGCTGATGTATTCTTTTCTCAAATATGCGGGTAACTGTAATACCCAGTTCTCTTGCACACCAATATCCGTATTTTTTTATAAAAGGCTACTTACAAAATTTAATCATTTATATTTAGAATTATTTTGTTTTAACCTAGCCCTAATTTATCTAAACCCTTTTTATTTCTCCCTTTTATTTTATCCTAAAACTCGACCCAAACTTCCTATTTATTTTCCCCAAGATTCTTTCCCCATTCTTATTTAACTCCGAGCCCGGCCCGGCCCCTCACCACTCCCTTTCCCCATTTTTTCCTCTACTCATTAATTTTAATTCTGAGCTCAGCCCACACTTTTCCTTACAAGATAATAAACTCCCAAGCCCAGCCAAGAGATAAAAATAAATCTTTAAAATAAAACCTAAGCCGGCCCACTCCCCTACACAATAAATAAAACCTATAACCTTAAAAATCCCCCGGCCCAAAGCCCAGCTTCCCACACCCTTACCCGCTCTCGCCCCGCCCCGACCCGACCCGACCCGACTCTTCTCCTTCCCCACTCGCTCTTTCTTTCCCGCTCTTTCCTTCGCGCCCCCCTCGTCGCCACGTCGTCGCGACCACGTCTCTCGCGCCGTCTCACTCGCGCCCACGACGCGCACTCCCCGCTACGACCCGCTCTCCTCAACGGCCCCTCCTCCTTCTCACTCTCTCTCCCTCCAACCTCTCTATCTCTCTCCCTCTCAAAATCTCCTCCATCGCAACCCACGACAACTGCATCACCGGCGGCTCTTCACACCGTCGACATCACCACCATCCATACCTCCTCCAAAACACCACCGCACCGAACTGATCCCCTCCTCCTCCCGTGAGCACGTCGTCACCACCCGAGCCCCACTTCACTTTCCCCCCTCGCCGACGAGCTCTGCCGCCGCCGCCTCGCCGCAACCAAAAAAAACCTACTAGTTACTCCTGAGCCCCCACCACTCCTCTCTTCACCCCCAGCGCTTACACCACACCATCTCCTCCTCCTCTGCACTGGCTATCTTATTGGCATCCCATTCACCAACTCAACCCCACTGCATCTCCCCCATCACTGGAGCTCGCCACCAGACCCGAGCTCCCTTCCTCCTTGACCCTCACACCATTTCCTCAACTCCCCGCAACCCTCATCCGAGCTTTCCCTTCACTGCATAATCACAGGAGCGCCGCCGACCTCCCACCTCACTGGCCACCGTTGTTGTTCCCTCGCCGCCAGAAACCCATCAAACCAAAGTCGAGCCCGATTCCTGACGAACAAAGGACGTTGTCGTCATAGTCGTCACTGCCATCACCGTCATCATCGCTGCAGCCAAGCCACCGGAGCCTTAACCGAGCCTACAAGCTAAACTTACGTCCCTTGCACCCTTCGGCATTTCGTCGAGTACCTACATTGATCGTTGTTGCCGCTATTCGGGTCACCGATGTCGCCAACAAATCTGTGGCCTCGATCCCTTAAGCCGTCATCGTCATCAACACCCCTTTCGTCGCAACGCCAGTGCACGCCCGTCGCACCCACCGAGCCGTCAAGTCCAAGAAGCAAGATCCGACGAGGCCAAACCTGTGCTGCGTTCGTGACGCGATCATGCCGTTGCCGCTGTCGTGCGTCGCCAAAGCGTCTCCAGGCAAGTCCCCTACTTGCTACATGCTAGTTATTACTGTTACATTGCTAAAACCTATTAATTTTGTGTTTATAACTCGTGAAAACTTATACGACCCAAGTGCTTGATACAAAACCCGAACGAAAACCTTACATTAAACCGACGAAACTTGATTATATATGCTGGCCCGTGTGACAATGAACATTGTGGTGAAATTTTATGGGAAAATTTAATCGTTACTGGCTTAAACGATCACCCCCAATTACACCCGCTAAAACTGAATATTTCTCGCGTCTGAAACTTGTTAAAATCATAATTAATTGTGTACATATTGAAATGATGCGTTCGAGGGCTCAAATCGAAGCCGACTCAACGACCTGGAACCACATACAAATTGTAATTTGTTTCTATACTGAAAATGCGGCGGAGACTGATTTGGAGAGCGGCTTTGGACTGCAGTCTAGAGCAGCTCTGGTTGTTGTTTTCTGTCCCGTAATGCTCACTACCTTGCTGCCTGAACTTGTATGTTGCGGAACCCTACACTTTATTGAAGACGAATCTGTTAGATAAATAACTCAAGTGATTTCACCCTTTTTATCGCCGTTTACTATTTAAACTACAATTTAAAAGAACTGGACGTATAGCAGTCACAAACAGAAACAGAACTGATACCCAGGTGTTGAACAGTGCATAACTTTTGACGTAGAGATGCGATTGAGAATCCTTCTAGTGCGTTAGAAACCATATTGAAAACCCTAAATTTCATTCCACTGTAGCGTTGCTAAATTCTGATTCCAACTGGGATTACAATGCGTTACGAAACGGACTTCCGATTCTGAAACCGGATTTCCAGCAGTGAACGCTTAAAATAAAATGGCCATATCTAGTGGTCTTGAAACCCGATTAACGTGAAACCAATTTTTATGGAAAGATAATCAAACATACTACTCACCCTCTTTTCATTGTTTTGCTAAATTATGCATGTATGATTTATGATAAATTATGCAAGTGGTAGTACACCGACTTATGACTTCTTAATCATGCCTGAATTATCGTATTCTCATCACATTACATATATGTTATTGCATTGGTAACCTAGTGATCATGTGCATTACCCAGTGTTAGGTTTTAGTGTTTGATTGTGGCAAGTACGTTAGTGTTTAAGTATGAATGGATAAGTGAAAGTGACACGTACTTGTACACAATCAGTGGACCCTATTGATTATTGCATTGTCGACGTCTGTGGGACGTGTATAAGTGTGACTATAATTGGTATGGTACAATTATGGAAGCACTTGTATGGGTGTCACAGGTAAGGCACCAAACACTGTCCATTTATGTTAGGTATCAGTCGGAACATGCTTGATGGAGATCCTGTCTCCAGTTCTTGCGCAGACTTATCATGTACCGACCGGTATTTGAGCTTATGGTTGGCGTTTGATGTAGACCACGGGGTATGGGGTAGTTTGAGTGTGAGTTCAACAGAATCTCGGGAGTCGCACATATGGAGATATATAGGGATATCACTGATTATTAGCGAGCGACTCGGGCCCGTGTTCCCTTGCCCTTGGGTCCTACCCTTGGGTGGGGGATACTCACGAGTGGTTGACTCTCACACTTGGACTGACGATAGGCTTAGTGACCTGTACAGTGAGACTTAGAGACTGATAGGGATAGTGACATTGACATAAATTGCTTACTGATTCAACATCCCTGCCACGTTGTTTACTGCTTTACTGTTTGCCTGCTCTATTAGATACCTGCATTGGCGACTTCCTGTTCACGTCCTTACTCTTTTGATTACTGTTACATATTCATTATTATTACACGAGTTACTATTAGTACCCATATATATATTGCTAACGTGTCGCTCTGACGACCTGAGTATGCATTCTCAGAGTGAGAAGTGGATCTAGCCTGGACCTGACGTACCTCGAGGATATCGCGGACATCTTGATCAACGACTCAGAGCTATACTTCATTGATCTCTATCTGGTTAGTTCTTTTGTATTTGTTTTGATTTAGTTACTGCATTTCTCATTACCTGTGCATTGATTACTGATTACCACGTAAAGCTAGAAACCGAAGTGTGACTACGGAGAGATATTCCTCGACCGTAGGAGCATGGCTGGTCTTGTCAACCCCTCGTATTCCGTATTTTGGGAAGAGGGGCGTGACAGTAACACATACCCGTTAGTAAACATATATGTATCACATAAATTATATATACAATAACAACTGAGCCTTTCATCCCAAGCATATGGGGTAAGCTACATTAACCAACATGAGAATCACGCCAGGTCCAGCACATGAATCCTCCGCCTCCACTCACTTCTATCGAGCAATATACTTTCATTGAGGCCTTTAGCAACCATATCTTTTCAAATCACCTCCATCCATATTTTCTTCGGTCTCCCTTTCGCTCTTTTGACATTGCCTATATCGATAGTATCCATTCATCGAACCGGTGCTTCCATAGGTCTGCATCACACATGACCAAACCATCTTAGCCGGTTTTCCCGCATCTTTTCATCCACAGATGTTACACCAACTTTTGCACGAATATCCTCATTTCTTACATTATCTTTTCTAATGTTACCATACGTCCGACGAAGCATGCGTATCTCCGCTACGTGCATCTTCTGTGTATGATACTTCTTAGGAGCCCAGAATTCTGTAACATATCACACAGAATATATATATTTACTCCAAATCCATGATAATAAATCAAAAAATATATATATGCACTCCAACCAAAAAGTGTAAGATGGATAATCAATAATCAATAATCAATAATCAATCGTACATATAAATAAGTCGTCATCCATAATAATAATGTCTAAAAGCAATAATAAATGAGAAAGGTTATAGTATTATAAACAATGACGTCACCAAGGACGCAACCCTAAGCATCTAATATGTGATACAAAGCGCTTCTCGGCTGTTCCTTTGGTCAATGGATCTTCTATCATCCACTCCGTAGGAAGATACTCTAACTCGAGCTCTTTCCCTTCTTGCTTCTTGATGAAGTGGTAACGAAGCTCTATGTGCTTTGATTTCCCATGATACTTGGGATCTTTTGAATAAGCTTTCGATGACTGGTTATTGCAAAAAAGAGTAAAACGATCACTTGCGTGGTTGACCACACGCAAACTCTCGAGAAACCTTATTAACCAAACTGCATCCTTGGCCGTCTCAAATGCGGAAACATATTCCGCTTCCATGGTAGACAGGGCTATACATTCATGCTTCTTACCGCACTGTGTAATGTCACCACCATTCAACAAGAAAACATACACAGAGGTGGATGCTCTAGTATCCAGATCGCCAGCCCAATCGACATTTGTATAACCTAGCGATCTCAGGTCACCTTCTTCATAGCACAAGGTATAGTGGGCCGTCCCACACAAATACCGAAAGATTCTCTTTACCGCCTTTCAATGTGTAACGCCCGGATTTGACTGCGGCTAGTTAAACTTACATCAAAGGATATGTCACACCATAACATACATAAGACTACCAATTGCACTTCGGTACGGAACCGCGTGCATTTTCTTAATGTCTTTTTCTGACTTTAGATATTGGTCAAGGCTTAGCGAATGGCCTTTTGCAATTGGAGTCCCAATCGATTTGCTATTGTGCATCCTGAACTGTTCTAAAATTCTCCTTATGTAAGCCTCTTGAGACTAACTTAGGGTCCTCTTAGAACGGTTTCGGCGGATCTGAATTCCAAGCACGAAATTAGCATCACACATGTCCTTCATCTCAAAGTTGGAGGACAGCAAACCCCTGATTGCATTAATGATTTCCATATTGTTTCTAGCCAATAGTATGCCGTCAACATTATTTGACGGTGAACCGTCTTGAGCCGATCCGTCGCGTAGTTGTGTTTTATTAGTATGGTTTGAATGTGCTTAAGCCATTACCCGAAATAGAGAATAATATTCTCTTATTCCGCAATGATCTAAACAACTCATGACCTTAGCGTTATTTTATTTTAACCAAACATAACACGGAATGAGTGTGATTAATCCAATACTTGAAAAATACAGAACCATAAAGATGATACTTTTTATTCGGTATTGAATCAATCAAGTCATATCCGTAACGTTATTAAAATAAAATAAGACAAATTATATATACTCAACCAATCTTTATAATAGAGTAGGGCTTTTATAGGATGACTAGCCAATCTCTATAATAGAGTAGGGCTTTTAGCAAAGCTGCATAAATTCGTATTCTTGGATTTTGAAATAAACATAAAGGTTGGGTTGTGCACTTCCAAAACACTACGTAAATAATATATACGGATTTGCTTTGTTAATTACATCTATATAGATTACTTCCAATTAAGAAAAGAACATATGAAAATATATAGAAAAATATGATGTTTTAAGAGTTTTCTATCATTAACAAAGAGATGAATTCATTTACTATTAACATTCCATTGATCACATGAGAAATATAAACACAAGATTGTAAGAAAGAAAGAAATAGGGGTATTGGATTGTCGGGAATTATCCCGACATTCTTACCTTTTTTTGTAAAGAATGAGAAGAACCAAACCAAACCAAGAATGAAGTAAACTTTCTCATTATTTTTAAAGGATGAGAATGGTTGTGTGTATACAAGAGTTTTGTTGAGTGAGTAGTATGGAAAAATCTATGTGAAATAAGAAGCATCCATCCTCCTTTTATAGGCTAAGGGGGTGGTACAATTGTAAATAAAATGAGAAGGAATTTCTTCTTTGAATTCAAATCCTCTAAACTAATCCCTCCAAAACAATGGGAAGGGTTGCAAAATGTCTTGTACCATACAAATTTGTACAAGAGCTTGTCTATATTTTGGTCTAAAAATGATTGAGTTTGAACTTGACCGACCCTAAGTGTCACGTCCCGCTTCCCAAAAATACATAAACACGGCACGTGACAGAGTCAACCATACTATCTGTGGATAAGAATCATCCATCCACAGTCACATTACGACTGTCAATCGGATATCAAGAACAATAAAATAAAATTTAGCTAACACATGTCCATCTGCCACAATAAATAAAATCAAGAAATGCATAAAGCGGAAATGAATCAAGATCCAATAAAACAATAGTATCTGAATCACGTCCCAATATGGGCTCACATCGATGAAAATAAAACCACTGAAATAAATAAACTAAGAGTCTCTAAACTAAATAGTTGGCTCCTCACTGCTCAGCTTGATTGCTAAAGTACTCTTGATCTGCCTGCGATAAAAGTAGAGGAACTGGGCCATACAAAACCCAGACGTCAGTGTGTCATAAATATCAAAATATTAGCGATAACCAGGATATGATGCTATGATTAAATATGAATATAAATAAATAACACAGTTATAAAACAGTGAGCTGTATGTATGTGATGTGTTTCCTAAGGTATGTGATGTTCCCGCCAAAAAATTTCTGCGCAAAAGAGCCTAAGGTATCAAATGGCAGCGATTCGTTTAAGAAAATGCGAACCAGTATTTTCCGGACTGCATTTTGACAAACTCCCGAATGAGAAACAACTAAATTCTGATGGTATCAAAAGTGTCTCGAAAAATCGTTCGATTTGATATATTATGGACCTCATAACTCATCCGGGATCAAAAGTTATGAGGTATCACGTGCAGACATGTGACCATTTACAGGCAAAACCTGTAAGCACTGAATAAAATAAATAATTGGAAATAATTAATCAGTGGGGTCACGTGCCAACACGTGATAGGCTCTTAAACTCTTTGAAATAATGGAATTAAATTCTAATTAAATAATTAATCAGTGGGGTCGCGTGCCAACACGTGATGGGTTCCTGAGCCCTCTAAACCAATAGAATTAAATTCTAATTAATTGGTCAATCAGTGGGGTCACGTGCTAATACGTGATAGGCTCTTAAACCTTCTGAACTAATAGAATTAAATTCTAATTAAGGGAAATAAAAAACCCTAGTTGGAAAAATATTTCTCTAAATCTTTCCAAACAAAAAGATTGTGCTCTGTAAAGTGAAGCACCATTGGATTAAAATCCAATTGTGATTAAAAATCACCAATTTATAGAAATATTCTATACAAGGAAAGATTTCCCTGAAATTTTCCAGGAATAATAGATAAAAGATCTTTTGGATTAAAAACCCAACGGTGAATAAAATTCACTGAGTGATCTAAAAGATCATGTTGGTTACAAAATCAATTAAAATCTTTCAATAAAAAATTGACTAAACAAACCGATTCTTTTCTTTCTCCTATAAATAGGAGCCAAGAAGAGAACAAAAGGGGACAACAACAACAACAGAGAGAGAATAAAAAAGAAAAGAGAATTTAATTCTCCAGAGAGAAAAGAAGGTCTCTTGAGAAGAGAAAGAAACCTTATGTGAGAAAGGGAAAGAGATCTAAGCTACATAAAACAAAAAGAGAATTTAATTCTCAAATTAAGAGTTTAACTCTTCTGAATAAGAACTTAGTTCTTCCTTTGGTTGAAGATCTGCAGAAGCAAATCTCTCCACAAGTTGAGAATTTAATTCTCATCGGGGAGATTCTGCCATGCAGAACCAAAACTTAGAGGGAGAATTGAGTTTTAAGAATTTAATTCTTCCAAATTCATAGGAATTTAATTCCTCCAAATGAAACTAGGGTTTAACCCTACATAAGAATTTAATTCTTTGAAATATATAGGAATTTAATTCCTCTGAATGAGACTAGGGTTTAACCCTACAAAAGAATTTAATTCTTAAACAAGAGACTTAACTCTCCATGCACGAAAAGAGATCAATACCCAATCTGGTCACGTGGTAACACGTGACTCTCATCCTCAATGAGTAAAAAAAAACGAATAAGGCATGCTCACGTGCCCCCACGTGACCCTTTAATAAACTCCTCAAAATAAGAAGGAATTAGCCCAGAGGCAACGTCTCGCGTGCTCCTACGTAACCCTCAAAATAAAAGAGAACAAAGCCAAAGGCAGTACTGATTTAGGGCGCCTCACGTGTCCCCACGTGACCCCTGACAAACACCTTTTTAAAAGGGCAAATAAGGAAAAACAGAGGAATTAATACCCAATACATGGGCACTATCACGTGTCCACACGTGATGATTACAAAGATTAAGTGTTTAACACTTATTGGCAGATTTTGAGAGTAAAATAAAGGAAGTCTGGCCCAATTCTCTGGCGCCTCACGTGACTCCACGTGACCGCCTCATTTTTAGTGTTTAACACTATTTTGAGTGTTCTGTCCCTAGTGTTTAACACTATTTTAAGTTCATCACGTGGGAACACGTGACCGCCAAATATGTGCTAGTGTTTAACACTATTTTCAAACCAGTCTTAGCCCAAATCGGCTAAGTATTTCTAAAGCAAGACTTCCCTTTTGACTGAGCCTCAACTACACTTTTGTCTTCCAAAGTTAGTCATCTCATATGACATACGAGTGCTCAGCACTCAATAAAAGATAAAGATATGGTCAGAACCCAGACTCCTGTTTAGCATTGCTAAATAATATGGGACTGAACCCAGACAAATGTTCAACAGTCTAAACAAAGGTCCAACATTTCAAACCTAATTGGACTTAGCCCAAGTTGGCCATAAGTCCTCAACTCAGATTTGACTGAGCCCATGTGCTCATAATCCAGTTAATTGATCTTAGTCCCAAATTAGACTACAGATTTCCCAATCAACTTTGGTTCAAGGGTACATCTCTTCACTCCTCTGATATTTGTCATTTTAATCCTTCAACGTCTTCAGAGAGGTGACGTGTCCCGATAACCAATCATTCCACGGACTGTGGGGTCCTTAAACTCATGGACTATGATGTCCTTAAACTTTATAGACTATGACGTCTTTAAACTGGACTATGGGGTCCTTTAAACCCATGGACTATGATGTCCTTAACCTCGGATTGTGGGGTCCTTAAGCCCATGGACTATGATGTCCTTAACCTTTACAGACTATGACGTCTTTAAACTGGACCACCATGTCCTTAAACTGGTAATTGACCGCAAAGTCCCTAAACTAAAACAATAGAGTCTAAATCCTCTTTCGTTGGATCTAAACGATCACGTTAAGTTGATCTTAGTCTAAAAATTAGACTAACGTATTCTTAACAAATGTTTAAATTGATCTTAGTCTCAAATGAGACTAACGTATCCTTAAACCCAACCCTAAACCCAAATCTAAGAAAATACGGATTTGGACTAATCCACGCCCTACGGGCGACAACATAAATTAGTCTCCGTATACAATCCACGGGCAACCAAAAACAAAACGAATACCCAAGACACGAAGTGACCATCTCGAGAAGGAGAAAGTGGCTACCGCGATGCGGTAGCGTAATTAACTGCAGGGGCATGCGCCTGCAGGGAAGAGCGTCCCCACAATCAAAAACCCCTCAACGAGGGGAATCTGACGAAGTCTGCTACATCGGTCGCATCCGTTTAAACCTTCGATACACGGTGCCATAAATCAACTTGGCATCTTCAGAGAGGTGGACATATAGCACCAATTAGCATCTGCCTTCGAATTTCAGGCTTGACGTCCCAACGTCCCGGCCGCGTCTTTCGGCGGAGAACATGTGCTTCTAGGTTATCTATTCTATAAGCCTTTGAAATCAATTAATGTAATTCTCATCGTAACTCAACAGTACATATCCCGTTAAAACTCCCACGAGATCACGGCACAATGATTTATTCCGTAACGCCCGAAATCACAGCAAACAATGATTTATTCCGTAATGCCCGGAATCACAGCAAACAATGATTATTCCGTAATACCCGGAAATACGACAAACAATAATAATGATTATTCCGTAACGTCCGGAATCACGGCAAACAATAATAATATCCTCTTGAGTTATGTTTCGGTTACATTCTTGATTTCCCCTTTTTCCCTAAGGTTCTGTGTTCAAGTCAGGTATTGACGATATGTCTAATGCCAACACATAATCAAGCAGGTACATGTCTTGTCTATGTAGACAACAAGTTACGTCCATCAGGACAATAATCAGGATTATTGGTATTAGCAATAAAATCCAAGTAACAAGTCTGGTAATGTGTCGTGAACATGCCATGTACTATATATTAACCAAAATATATACAAATGTAAAACTGTAATCAATATCGAAACACAATTACTGCCAGGAAACATATTTATCTATCTATAATAACTGTTATACGTCTATTACCATGTATGATACAAACTAGATAACATATTGAATTGTTATAGTAGTATGATAATATTGTGATGTTCCGGCATGCAACTAGATAAGCTATTATCAGTACGGATACAGACGGATACTGTAAAACGGTAAATCGGTAATTTCTGCTGGATGGTAAAACACATGCACTATAATTTATCAGATAGATATCGATATAATAACATAGCATGTTGCAAGTCTATAACTTGCTTGATCGGATCTCACGTCGAGATACGGATGTCACGTTCCGACGTCGAAATAAAGTTACGGCGCAAACTTACGCACACAGGACTGGACCTGGCTGAGCAGTGACGTGGTGAGAGGGCTAGATGACGATGGTGGCTGGGTCATTTGGATAGTCGGCAACGCGCGCAAATCCGGCGATCGATCGAGGGTCAAGACAAGAAAAGAAAGAAGAATAATAAGAAGAAGTGGTGATGCTGGGTTACTGGATTCTCTGTACTTGACAAGGATAGAGGGGATGGTGGTGATGAGGTGGCGGCGACGAGGAGAAGCCGTCGGCGGCGAGGTCGTCGTGGACGAGGGTGTGGGTTCTGGTGATCGGGGAATGTACAGAGGCAGGCGACGAGGTGTGGTGGTGGTCTGGGGTTGCCGGTGAGGAGAGAAGGTGATGAAGGTGGTGGTGGTGGTCTGTTTAGGCGACGAGGGGTGCCGGCAATGGGGGATGGTTCTTGGTGTGATTGGGAAGTGGTGCAGGCGAGGTGGGTTTGGGGATTGATGTTGTCGGGGAAAGGAGGAAGAGGTGGAGGTGATGGCGGTGAGGTAGGAGAGGTGAAGGCAATGGGGACGACGACAGTGAGGGCTTCGACGGGGAGATCGAAGTGGGTTAGGGTTCGCGGACATAAGGAAAAAAATGGGGGGGAAAGAGAAAGAAGGTAAGGTTTTATATATATATATATATATATATATATATATATATATATATAGAGAGAGAGAGAGAGTTATTTATATTAATTAATATATATATATATATATATATATATTATATATAACAGTTAGTATATATTAATATATATAAAATATATATATAGTTAGATTCTACAGATAATACCGGATCTCTTCAAATATTACCCGTATCCATTCAAAAATCTAGTTTTTCAATATGGAGAATATACGTAAGAATTTAAACCATAATGCGATATCCTGATAATAAAAACATATACCCCCAAATACGGATCTACGTAAATATACGTAGCAATTAAAAACGAGTATGTTTAACAATTAGGACATGAATCATGATATATGGATGCCACCACATGATATGGGGTACTATGACATGCAAGGCTAGATAAGAAAATATGTTATTTGATTTTATTTTGTATTATAAAAAGATATTTAGAGTCTAAAATATAATTATATGTTTATAAAATCTAGATTTGCATGGATCCTCTGTACTAGCAAATATTTGATGTAATCTTGAAACATGATGGGTTTCAAACAGGGCGTCGGGTCAGATAATAACCACAACTACCAATTGCACTATCCATAACCCAAAAGCAACAATAGTCAAGAATTTTATCGCAAGATTTGAAATACCCCAAATATATAATCTAAATGTACTAGGGTGTTACATTATAACCAACTACAAAAAAATTTCGTCTTCGAAATTCCCGGAACAAGAAAAGACAAGAAAACACGAATCTAAGAAAAGAGGTGTGGAAATTTTTGTCGGATCTCGTCTTCATGTTTTCAAGTAAATTCTCCGTACAAACGATTCCCCCATGAAACAAGTACTAGTGGGATAAATTTATTCTTGATGACATTTTCTCGTCGATCCACAATTGCCATTGCTTGCTCTTCATATGTTAAATCTTCCCTTACTGTCAGTTATGAGTGATTTAGGACGTGTGTCTCATCTCTAACATACTTGCGGAGTTGAGATACATGAAACACGTCATGAACACCCGCCAAGGATGGTGGTAAAGCTAAGCGATAATCTACCTCTCCAACACGCTCGATAACACCGAATGGCCCCACGAATTGAGGACTAAGCTTATCTCGACTACCAAATCGGATCACTCCTCTGGTCGGTGATATCTTCAGGAATATAAGATCACCAACTGCAAACTCCAGAGGTCTTCTTCCAGAATCAGCTAAAATTTTCTGCCAATCTTGTGCCACCTTCATATGATTTCGGATTACGCAAACTTTCTCCACCGTTTGCACAATAATATCTGGTCCCAATAATCTTCTTTCTCCAATATCGTCCCAACAGACCGACGAGCGACACTTCTGACCGTATAATGCTTCAAATGAAGCCATCTGTATAGTCACCCGAAAACTGTTATTATAAGAAAACTCCACCAAGTGCAAGTGATCCTTCCATGAACCCTTGAAATCTAACACGTACGCTCTCAACATATTTTCTAGGGTTTGGATCGTTCTTTCAGACTGGCTATCTGTCTGAGGATGATAGCCTGTGCTAAATTTCAAGCGAGTTCCTAAACTTTCCTGTAGACTCCTCCAAAAGTGCGATAAAAATCGAGTATCACGATCGGAAACAGGTACTCCATGCAATCTCACGATCCCCTGCATGTACCTCTCTGCCAAAGCCTCCATCGACCGACCAATTCGAAATGGTATAAAATGAGCTGCCTTGGTCAATCGATCGATAATCACCCAAACTGCATTATTGCCCTTTGGACTCCGTGGTAAAACTGTCACGCAGTCCATGGTTATATATTTCCACTTCCATTGAGGAATCAGAAGTGGTTGCAACAAACCAGCTATCCTTTGATATTCAGCCTTGACTTGCTGACACACCAAGTACTTCGATAGGTAACGAGCAATCTCCCCTTTCATGCCTTCCCACCAGAAATGTTGTCGTAGATCTCTATATATTTTTGTGCTTCCAGGATGTACGGAATATGCGGAACTATGAGCCTCCTTTAGGACTTTTTCATGAACATCTCCTTTGGGCACACATAAACGACTCTCATAACGTAACGAACCATCTTCATGAATTACCAAATCTGTTCAAAGTCCCGCTTCTACTTTTTCTCGTAACTTTTACAATCTTAGATCATGCGACTGTGCTGCTTTAATGTTATCGATCAAGAATGACTGTATTTGCAACTTCATCAACAGTCCCGAAGAATCTGGTAGTACAATCTCCAATTCGAATCTCTGGAGATCATCTATAATCTCCTTCTGTGCAGTCAACATCCGTATTACTGGTAACCGGCTTAGAGCATCCGGCACTACATTAACTTTTCTCGGATGGTATTTTAGATCAAGATCATAGTCAGCCATCAGCTCTAACTATCTACGCTGCCTCATGTTGAGATCTTTCTGTGTGAACACATATTTTAGGCTTTTATGATCGGTAAATATTTCTACCCCTTCGCCCAATAAGTAGTGTCTCCAAATCTTCAGAGCGAAAATCACTGCTGCTAACTCCAGATCATAAGTTGGGTAGTTCTTCTCATGAGTCTTTAATTGTCTCGACGCATAAGCTATGGCCTTCCCATACTGTATTAGAACACATTCCAAGCCTTTCCCAGATGCGTCGCTGTGAATAATTAGTCTTCCGGATCCATCTGGCACTATCAAAATAGGAGTAGTGGTCAATCTTTACTTTAACGCTTCAAAAGCTGACGTACATTTTGTAACGACTCTGAATTTACTGTACGGAATTTTTCAGTTTAATGTACAGAAAATGAGTTATACAGCCTGAGTTTGAGTTATAAGTAAATTTTGTTAAATAACAATAAGAAGCCACTTATAGCTCACTGGTAAAGCCTTGCACTACTGTGGCGTAGCCCCTGTGTTCGATCCTCATCAGACACATTATTTTTTTCTGATTTTTTTCTTAACTTTTTGGAAGCCCAAAATTTTACACGTGCAATACACAGAAAAATGAAAAGTCGGAAAAATCAAACATGTGCAAAAGGGTTTAAATACTGCATTGATCAAGTGACACGAATCTTGAGACCCAATTCCCTAGATCGACCGGCGGAAATGCCACCACGGCCGGCACCGATGGCTGAGTTGAGCCCAAATTGCCCCGGGTTTTGCATACTAACCACTTCACCTAACCCTATCACCCCTGCACTGTTTGATTTCCCTGCAATCAAACAGAGACCTTTTATTTCACCATTAAACCAAATTTTTAATCCACATTTTTAATTCCAAAACCCTAATTCTACACTATAAATACCACCCCGCACTTTGGCTCAGCATCATTCGGAAATTTCTAGCCAAAACTCTCAAAAAATTTCTAAGTATAAGTGGAGTAAAGAGAAGTTAGCAAGCAATCAACTTCCGGCGAAGAATCGAAGCTGTTCCGGAGCTTCCGCGACACCACGAAAAGCAACTCTCCTTCTACCTCTTCTTAAAATAATCAAGTTGTAAGTCCCTCTCAATCTCTTTTCCTCTTCATTGAAATTTCATTTCAAAATTCATATCAGTAAGTGGAGTTAATACCGATATCATTTTTTCTAAACCCTAGAAACATCTTATCTTCATTCTCATGTGAAATAACAATAGTAAAATTTTTTTCATTTAAATACCATGAACTTTAAATATCATCTTTTATTATTTTGTTAAAACAATACTTTTAGAAAAACTTCACGGGGTAATGACCTACCCCACACGCATATGTAAGTCCACGTTGCCCATCCCGGGACTTACGGGGAGGCGGAAAACGGAATAAAAATCATATTTTTATCAACTTAGGCAACATGGACTAGACAAAGAAAGATCTTTGCTAAACAAAAACAAGCTAAAGCTAACTAGAAACTAGCTAAGTGTTAGAAAGGTTATACCTAGGGCTTTATGTCCTTCTCTCCTTACTCCTTGGAGTAGTGGAAAGAGGTCACCTTTGTCGTCTTCTCACGTCGAAGAAAGATCCACCCGAAAGCCTCAACCTTTGGCTTCAACTCCAAACTAGAAGTAACTAGGGTGCAAGAAGTGCTAATCCTTGAACCCTAGATGATAGTAGAGATTATCAAGAAGTGGTTTTTCTCAAGCTCAAGTGTTTCTCAACACATGAGAGGGGAGAGCTTGAGGGAGAGGAAGAACAAGAGAGAGAAAGTGAATGATAGAATGAGAGAATAATGAACCATTCTCACATATATGTGTGAATTACTTTAAATTGATAATTAGCTAGATAATTGTCATGGTTAATCATGACATGACCATTATCATTTCATTTTTAATGCAAATTGCAAGGATCAAAGAGCATCTTCCAAATGAAATGATGATGGTCAAAGTGTCAACCTAGGTCAACAAGTCAAGAAGGTCAACAACCATAACCATGCACAATTATATTAAACTAATATCAATTAACAATAATACACACATAAGCATTAGGGTTAATAAAATGACAATGGTCATTAACCCTAATCAAAGACCTCTCCCTCTGTCTCAAGCAACTGTGCATACGCAACCGTATTCGTGATCCGAAGAACACGAATACAATGAGATAAAACCAATCCCAAATCATATACTAGGATCCGGCTTAAACCAAAGCCCGCTAGTATAAGCTGTCCGGACAGCAAACGTGCACAAGTGCGCGGATGCGAACGAACCCTGTCGCAAAACCATGCGACCTCTACTCATTTTGCCTAAAGGCGAATAGCTCTCTATGTGGGACTCTAAAGACTCGACACTACGCTGGCAGTGGGTTTAACCACATACCGCAAGCGGCACTAGCTGTACGTAACGGTCCCCAGGTAGATGCCGATAAGAAAACTGACAAGGTGAACCCCATCTGAACTCCTACTGAGCCTGTATGTGACAGTCTCCATACAGTCCGGTCTGTTCGTCTGATACATCGCATGGCGGGCCTAGGGGGGCGGTGAACGTCAGTCCCCTAATAGCGGTACAAGTCGTGTCGGAGTGTAGCCCAGAACACCCTGAGATAACACTGGAAACCTACCAGTATATCTCGTTTGCCCTGGTCAGGGACTACTTGTGTAATGGCTCTCCTGGACACAGCGCGATGTCAACCCCCAATACCGGGAGAGACGAATCCTGTCTAACCGTCACTGTCTCCAAGTGCTTCGGAACTGCACCCAAAAACTACCTGTTTGCACGACTCCTTTGAGCCGTGGTAGGGTAGTAATCAAAGTGCAGTGGGAACACACTCGAGGCGAAGTGACAGTGTCAAGTCAGCGGACTAAGCTGTACTCATGTCACCTGGGAACTGATAACTGACGATAGGTATAATACCAACCAACAGTTGTACTCGTAACCTAACGACCACCCGTATACTATCTCAAGTACGACGTACTGACGGCTGTAGGACAGACCGTCTCCCACACTGGGATGAGAAGCGCATACGCTAGTCTACTCAGGAGTATCGATGCCCTGTCTCGATAGTCCAACGACCAGGGACCTGTATAAGGATGTGCTTATGGATTACCCAGCTCCCACGAGTGTGAGCGCCATCACAACACTGGTAATCAAGCAAAGATCCTAAGGGCTCTACTAATATGTATATCAGCGATATGCTAAAAGAAACACATGCACATATTAAAGCAGAGACAGACCAAGTAGCATACTACCATTTCGAGCAAGATTGTATATACAACTGTGAATATCCCAAGCTTCCATCAAGTAATATACAAACTAGTATGATACAGTAATGGCCTCCAGGGCATATACACTAACAATCTCCCACTTGCACTAAGGCCATGTACTGGCGTATCGAAGACCTATCATCTCGATCAGCCGCTCGAACTGAGTCTGGGGCAAGGCCTTGGTGAATGGATCTGCTGTGTTATCTTCTGAAGCAACCCTTCGAACCTCGATCTCCTGGCGATCCACGATCTCCCTGATCAGGTGATACCGCCTTAAGATGTGTCTGGATTTCTGATGGGACCTGGGTTCCTTCGCTAAAGCTATAGCCCCATTGTTGTCTCAATACAAAGGTATTGGGTCAACAATGGACGGAACCACCTGAAGTTCTTTCAAGAACTTCCTCATCCAGACAAATTCTTTTGCGGCATCAGATGCAGCGATGTATTCCGCTTCCATAGTCGAGTCCGTAACGGTTTCCTGTTTGGAACTCTTCCAACACACCGCCCCTCCATTGAGAGTGAAGACAAAACCCGACATGGACTTGGAATCCTCCTTATCACTCTGGAAGCTGGAGTCAGCAAAGGCCTCAATCTGCAGGTCTTTTCCGCCATACACCAAGAACATCTCCTTAGTCCTTCTCAGGTACTTGAGAATGTTCTTTACTGCTATCCACTGTTTCTCCCCAGGGTTTGACTGATACCTGCTTACCACACTCAGTGCATAAGCCACATCCGGTCTAGTACACAACATCGCATACATTATAGAGCCTACCGCAGAAGCTACCGCAGAAGCGTAGGGTATAATAGACATGCGATCCCTCTCCAAATCAGTCTTGGGAGACATCTCTTTGGAGAGGGTGATCCCGTGACAAGCCGGTAGATTACCGCGCTTGAAATCTTCCATACTGAATCTCTTCAGTATGGTGTCGATATACCTGGACTGTGAAAGTCCTAATATCCTCTTGGATCTGTCACGGTAGATCCGGATACCCAAAATGTATGAGGCATCACCCAGGTCTTTCATGGAGAACCTGTGTGACAAGAAACCCTTGACAGATTGTAGCATAGGAATGTCATTTCCTATTAAAAGAATGTCATCCACGTATAAAACGAGAAATACTACAGTTCTCGCTACAAATCTACAATAGATGCATGGTTCATCTGGATTTTTGATAAAGCCAAATTCCTTGACCGTCTCATCAAAACAGATGTTCCAACTCCGCGATGCCTGCTTTAGTCCATAAATGGACTTAAGCAACTTGCACACCTTTCCGCTGCTCCCACTCTGAATGAAACCCTCTGGCTGGTCCATATAGACACACTCCTCTAAATGACCATTTAGAAAAGCTGTCTTTACGTCCATCTGCCAAATCTCATAATCGTGGAAGGCAGCAATGGCAAGAAGGATCCGAATGGATTTCAGCATAGCTACTGGAGAAAAGGTTTCGTCATAGTCCAAACCAGGTCGCTGACGAAAACCCTTTTCTACCAGTCTAGCTTTATAGGTCTCAACCTGTCCATCTACACCAATCTTCCTTTTGAAGATCCACTTCCATCCTACGGGTTTTACCCCATCTGGAGCAATGTCCAACGTCCATACTTTGTTGGTGTACATGGACTCCATCTCGGTCCGCATTGCATCCAGCCATTTTACCGAGTCGACGCTCTGAATGGCTTGCTGGAAGCTAGTAGGCTCATCACAATCTATGATACAATCCTCTCTATCCCCGTCAATGAGAAAACCGTAGTATCTCTCGAGCGGATGAGACTGCCTACTACTCCTGCGGAGTGGCGTGGGAATGTCCTGATCTTTCGAACCCTCTGGTTCTACTAAGCTTTCAGTAATAGCTTGTGGTTCTGGAATTTCTTCCAGTTCTATTGTGCTCCCACTTATTTCTTTTTCTAAGAACTGATGTTCCAGAAAATGGGCATTTCGAGAAACAAGGACTTTTTGTTTCTCTGCGTAATAGAAAAGATACCCCCTGGAGTTCTTTGGGTATCCCACAAACTTGCACAGTACTGAGCGTGCCTCTAGTTTGTTCGCATGCTGCTTTTTGACATAAGCTGGACATCACCAAATCTTCAGGTATTGAAGATAGGGTTTCTTCCCACTCCATAATTCATATGGTGTGGTAGGCACAGTCTTAGTGGGAACTCGGTTCAAAAGGTATGCAGCTGATTCTAGCGCATATCCCCAGAACGATCGCGGCAACTCAGCGTTACTCATCATGGACCGTACCATATCCAATAGGGTTCGGTTCCGTCTCTCCGATACACCGTTATGTTGCGGAGTGTATGGAGGAGTAAGCTGAGAGAGAATTCCATTCTCTTTTAAGTAACCCAGGAACTCGGCACTCAAGTATTCACCACCTCGATCAGATCTTAGTGTCTTTATAGTTTTGCCTGTTTGTTTTTCTACTTCATTCTTATATTCCTGGAACTTTTCAAAAGCTTCGGATTTATGCTTCATCAAGAAGACATGTCCGAACCTTGAGAAATCATCCGTAAAAGTAATGAAGTAAGAATAACCGCTTCGTGCATGTGTAGACATTGGACCGCACACGTCGCTGTGTACGAGTCCCAAGAGCTCGCTCGCTCTTTCTCCGTGTCCAGTGAACGGAGTCTTTGTCATCTTTCCTTTGAGACAGGATTGACAAGTTGCATATGATTGATATTCGAACGGATCCAAATATCCTTCTGCATGTAACTTAGTCAACCTTCTCTCATTGATGTAACCCAGTCTACAATGCCATAAGAAAGTTTTATTGATTTCTGGAGACTTTCTTTTGTGTGTATTCTGGACATTGAAAATCTGTGGTTGGTTTAATACGTATATACCGTTGTTCAATGTACCTGACCCAATCAAAACTTCATTAAGGTGAATGTTCACTACATTACTTACAAATGCAAATTCATAACCTTCTTTAGATAATAAAGATACAGAAATGATATTACAGGTTGCATTTGGTACATAATAACAACTACGCAAAACCAAAAAATGTCCATCCGACAATCCCAGGTGATAGTCCCCCACGGCCTCAGCATCCATGCTAGCACTGTTTGCAACTCTGAGGGTCATGTCACCTGCCTTCAAAACTCTACGTTTTCTCAACGCCTGCAACGAATTACAGATATGAGATCCTGATCCGGTATCCAATACCCAGGATGTAGAGTTTATTGATAGACAGTTTTCAATAACATACACACCTGAAGCTGAAGCCGCAACTCGCTTCAAATCCTGTGTTCTGGCCTTCCAAGCCTTGCAATCCTGTTTCTAGTGACCACTTTTGTGACAATAGAAGCATTCTTCCTTCCCCACCAGCTTTCCCGCTACCTTTGTTGCTTTTCCTTTTCCCTTCGTATCCACTTTACTGACACCACCTCTTGGTTTGGCGGGGGCTTTCTTCTTCTTACCCTTGGCTTTCGCCCTGGATCTAGAAGAGGAAGATCCTCCTACAAATAAAGTGGATGTCTCCCTACCTTTCTGTAGGGTGCCCTCAGCACTCCTCAACATGTTCAGAAGTTCGGAAAGTTCAACCTCCTTTTCTTGCATGTTGAAGTTAAGGATAAACTGGGCGTAAGTGGAAGGAAGGGACTGGAGAATCAAATCAGTATAGAGTTCACTCTCCAACGTGGTCCCAAGGTCCGCGAGTTCCTCTATGTAGCTAATCATCTTAAGCACGTGTTCCGCTACCGATGATCCGACGGCCAATCTTGCCGAAAATAGCTTCTTCGACACTTCGTATCTTGCGATACGAGACTGCTCTCCATACAGTTCTTTTGTATGGAGAAATATGGACTCTAGGTCCATATTCTCGTGCCTCCTCTGATGTTCGTTGTCCATCGAGGCAAGTACGAGGCATTTGGCCTTCGCGCAATCTATCTCCCATGTCTTACGGATTTCTACATCCGCGACGCTGGAGGTGGGACCTGGGACAGGGGGAGCTTTGGTGGTAAGGATATACCCCAACTTGTCGTAAGTGATTGCCATCTTGACATTCCTGAGCCAATCTTTCTAGTTTGGCCCTGTCAATATGTTTTTATCTAGTAATAACTTAAGTCCGGTCATGTTGAATGGTCGCTGCAATTAGGAGAGAGAAAAGAAACACTTCAGCATGATGCTCTTGCAAGTTTAGAGTTGTTTTTAGTTTGTATAAACTGGATGACTCCCACTGTCTCTCGAATCCCTTCTCAAACCGTAAAGAAAGGATTAATCAGGATCAATCTCACCGTACAATACTTGCTTAACCGTTCAGCCAGGCCAGTGTCGGTACTTCGAGGGAGGTTTTTCAACGCTTTCGCGAAGTTGCTTAATTGAAGAAGCTCTTTTCCCTGGGGGCGTAGCCCCGCTAACACCTTTCTAGACACCTACTAAGTTTATAGCATTGATCGTTAAGTGAGAGTTTTCCCGAGGAGTAGCATATACTCACAGTAGGATCGGGATCCAAATATCATCGCGTGATAAAACTGAAGGAATCCTACCAGAACCATCACACTCCAAATGGTATGCAGCGCTAGCAAGTTTCAGTACTTATGAAAATCCCGATGTGGATTTTTGCCCCATGCTCTTATGACCTTGGCGTGAGGTCAAAATGTCATAAGTCACATGTCAAGTTCTTCCCATCATTATCCCGGTTAATTTGAACCCACCCGTACCTACCCTTGACGTAGGCCAAAATGGCAGTACGACTGTCTCAAACCAACGCATTCTATCTATGCAACAGATAAATATCCGGCAGCTACCAATCACTATGCCTTGGCATGAGGTCAAAATACATAGCTTGAATACTACCGAATATTTAACTGAAATGATGGAGGGCTACGGATGGTTTTGGCGAAACCGTGAACGTAGTGAACTTGATATAATCGATGGAACGAGATAGCTTTTAAAAGGAGTGGTTCAAGCTCCGCGTTTAAAAGTTTAGTTTTGAAAAGAACCGAGTGGTTTTCAAAGTGTTCCAATCGACTTTTACTTGGTTTATTTTCTTGCATTGGTTCTTTTAATGCGTCCCATCATTTAATCCTACCATTGCAGAAAACAACCAAAATATGACGTACGCTTATGCCATTCGCATTCGCCACGGGGCCCCGTCATCACCCGTTAGGTTACTTAACTAACGACAGAGCGGGGGCTGGGCTAGCGCGGCTGTAAAACATAAGCAACGCCTAAATAGTTATCATATATAAATATATAGCAATGATAGACATTACAGATCACAGATGAATACATTGGATATACTAGGAATCCGCAATCCGTTCGAGCCTGCAACGAAAAGCGGATTACACGGTCGCGGTGAATAGCCAAAACCCCACCCAAGACCCCTACGGGTGCGGCAAACTACCCGCCAAGTACCTCAAGCGAAGCAACCTCCCTCAACACCGTGAGTAGGCCACTCGGCACTTCGAGATACCCGGTAGTTTGTGTACCCCCTCCATGGGTCTATCCTAGGAGCAAAAACAGTAAAAAGAATTATACAATGACGGCTACAACCCCGACCCGGTTGTGCGGCCATACAAATAATGATATTACATCAATTTACATGTTACAATGAATGAAAGAAAAAGAAACACTCATCTCACATCCACCCCGGCTATTCACCCGCGACAATCCAACACATTCATATACACATACCATCATCAAACACAGATCACAGATACGTATAACCCCGACTAATCGACATATAGTGATTAGCCGACGTTCAATACATATAAACATCACAGATATAACCCTTTAGTCAAACTGTAGTGAAGTTCGATAAAAAATACGGATTTATAGGCCCCCAAAAATAAATTTCTATTTTGGAAAATCTGGGCACATATAAACCATCTTAAAAATCCTAAAACCAAGCCAGAAAAACACTGCACCAAACTCGACCCAGAGACGAGCCAAAACGGCCGCGGTTGCGCGGCAATAACTTGCTATTGCCGCGGAACCGCGGCTCTTTGGTCGAATCTCTGGATCGTTTTTGGTGGCTTTCTTCACAAAACCCTGAGATGATTTTTGGAGTATGATTTATTTTGCTTTGAACAGAAAAAAATTTAACAGAAACTTAGGGTTTTGAAAACTCGGTTTTTCGATTTTTCCGATTCGAACTTCGTTACACTTCACCACCTAGCTAGTTTATGTTTAGTTAGGCTCTGATACCACTGTAAGTCCACGTTGCCCACCCCGGTACTTACGGGGAGGCGGAAAACGGAATAAAAATCATATTTTTATCAACTTAGGCAACATGGACTAGACAAAGAAGGATCTTTGCTAAACAAAACAAGCTAAAGCTAACTAGAAACTAGCTAAGTGTTAGAAAGGTTATACCTAGGGCTTTATGTCCTTCTCTCCTTGCTCCTTGGAGTAGTGGAAAGATGTCACCTTTGTCTTCTTCTCACGTCGAAGAAAGATCCACCCGAAAGCCTCAACCTTTGGCTTCAACTCCAAGCTAGAAGTAACTAGGGTGCAAGAAGTGCTAATCCTTGAACCCTAGATGAGAGTAGAGATTATCAAGAAGTGGTTTTTCTCAAGCTCAAGTGTTTCTCAACACATGAGAGGGGAGAGCTTGAGGGAGAGGAAGAACAAGAGGGAGAAAGTGAATGATAGAATGAGAGAATAATGAACCATTCTCACATATATGTGTGAATTACTTTAAATTGATAATTAACTAGATAATTGTCATGGTTAATCATGACATGACCATTATCATTTCATTTTTAATGCAAATTGCAAGGATCAAAGAGCATCTTCCAAATGAAATGATGATGGTCAAAGTGTCAACCTAGGTCAACAAGTCAAGAAGGTCAAATGGTCAACAACCATAACCATGCACAATTATATTAAACTAATATCAATTAACAATAATACACACATAAGCATTAGGGTTAATAAAATGACAATGGTCATTAACCTTAATCAAAGTCCTCTCCCTCTGTCTCAAGCAACTGTGCATACGCACCCGTATTCGTGATCCGAGGAACACGAATACAATGAGATAAAACCAATCCCAAATCATATACTAGGATCGGCTTAAACCAAAGCCCGCTAGTATAAGCTGTCCGGACAGCAAACGTGCACAAGTGCGCGGATGCGAACGAACCCTGTCACAAAACCATGCGACCTCTACTCATTTTGCCTAAAGGCGAATAGCTCTCTGTGTGGGACTCTAAAGACTCGACACTACGCTGGCAGTGGGTTTAACCACAGACCGCAAGCGGCACTAGCTATACGTAACGGTCCCCAGGTAGATGTCGATAAGAAGACTGACGAGGTGAACCCCATCTGAACTCCTACTGAGCCTGTATGTGACAGTCTCCGTACAGTCCGGTCTGTTCGTCTGATACATCGCATGGCGGGCCTAGGGGGGCGGTGAACGTCAGTCCCCTAATAGCGGTACAAGTCGTGTCGGAGTGTAGCCCAGAACACCCTGAGATAACACTGGAAACCTACCAGTATATCTCGCTTGCCCTGGCCAGGGACTACTTGTGTAATGGCTCTCCTGGACACAGCGCGATGTCAACCCCCAATACCGGGAGAGACGAATCCTGTCTAACCGTCACTGCCTCCAAGTGCTTCGGGACTGCACCCAAAAACTACCTGTTTGCACGACTCCTTTGAGCCGTGGTAGGGTAGTAATCAAAGTGAAGTGGGAACACACTCGAGGCGAAGTGACAGTGTCAAGTCAGCGGACTAAGCTGTACTCATGTCACCTGGGAACTGATAACTGATGATAGGTATAATACCAACCAACAGTCCCCGACGAGTCCTGTCCAGTGTACTCGTAACCTAACGAGCACCCGTATACTATCTCAAGTACGACGTACTGACGGCTGTGGGACAGACCGTCTCCCACACTGGGATGAGAAGCGCATACGCTAGTCTACTCCGGAGTATCGATGCCCTATCTCGATAGTCCAACGACCAGGGACCTGTATAAGGATGTGCTTATGGATTACCCAGCTCCCACGAGTGTGAGCGCCATCACAACGCTGGTAATCA
This sequence comes from Agapanthus africanus, assembly GCA_030015575.1. Taxonomy (NCBI): domain Eukaryota; kingdom Viridiplantae; phylum Streptophyta; class Magnoliopsida; order Asparagales; family Amaryllidaceae; genus Agapanthus; species Agapanthus africanus. The sequence goes on along the minus strand of JASDDO010000018.1, from coordinate 484,215,490 downwards.
AGCAAAGATCCTGAGGGCTCTACTAATATGTATATCAGCGATATGCTAAAAAAACACATGCACATATTAAAGCAGAGACAAACCAAGTAGCATACTACCATTTCGAGCAAGATTGTATATACAACTGTGAATATCCCAAGCTTCCATCAAGTAATATACAAACTAGTATGATACAGTAATGGCCTCTAGGGCATATACACTAACAGCACACATGGTTCCATAGCACGATACCTATTTTGTGTGAATTTTTGTTACGAAGACATTATTACAAGAAAATACCACTTACTATAAAAACCGGATTTCTTTTAAACTATATTTTAAATTCCTTTGCGAATGTCTCTACAACCCTCTTTAGAGGACCCGCTATTGGATGGTATAGATTATCGCACACCCTTGGACTAGTAGAGCGAGATGCAGACCTCCTCACGGAGCATTCGGTCTCGAAAGGTTTTAAATACGGGTTTTAAAAAAAACACATTTTTCTAATTAGATAAAATTTAATTTTTAATAATTATATAAAAAAGTAAAAATCCATATATTTTCAAAATATAATAAACTTACATTTTTTTAAATGAAAGAATTACAAGTTTCACTAAAATACCATCAAGATACCAACAAAAGACAAGTTTTACAATAAAATACCATGAACTTTCCAAGCTAAGAAATTATTACTAAAATACCTCAAATCCTTAAAATTCATATCCATGAAAATCCTACATAATATAAATAAATTTTTGAGATTTATTTTGAAATTTTATTAAAAATATTTTTCTTAAAACCCCCTCGAGTTATATAAAACAATATTTAAGGACTTTAGTAAATATAGGTTTAAGCGGGATCAATTCTCTTGAGCCCCAGGGAGCCGAAGAAAGTGAGTGCTTGACTATTTAAGGTAGACTGTCACGACCCAAAAATATTAGCTCGCGGACACGTAGGAAATAGCGAGACTATAGCTCCTTTTTGAAAACCTCTTGTTAAACTTTTAATGCATGCAAAGTACTCAGGTACTGTTCTCAGATCAGTCCTGTTCGGCTACTACATAATATAGTGCCCATCATGAAAACAAAGTGCTCAAGAGCAAATCAGCTTCGAAAGGCGTATCCAACAATCACTGCGTCTGGTGTGCACGGAAATCAAAACCAAATACAAGGGCTACGAATATGCACAAAACTAAACTAAGTGCAAAGGGTGTGCACGAAAGCATCTGTCCAGTACAACGGGTGTGCACAACAACAACATCCAGTGCATCTATAGTGCACGAAAATCTCAATCCAGTGCAACTAACACGCACGAATGAAAATCCCAAACGGGTGCATCCGGTGTGCACAAAATCACATCTCATATCATGCGCCCAACATGCGCGAAAATCCAAATTAAGTGCATCCGTCATGTACGAATGAAATCTAAATCAAGTGCATCCAACATGCACGAATAAAATCTCAAGAAAGTGCATCCAACATGCATGAATAAAATCTAAATCAAGTGCATCCAACATGCACGAATAAAATCTAACTCAAGTGCATCCAATGCGCACGAAATCCAATACTAAGCCCCTAATATGCGCAAAAATCCAACCCAAGCGCGTTAGTCCGTAAAAAGCATCTAGTGCAGTAGCATGCACGAAAATGAACGTCAAGTGCAAATGTGCACAAAATACAAATCTGGTAACACAAATGCTCAAATACATAAATCGGGCGCAACCAATCTACGGAATATCAATCTAGTGCAACAAATGCACGAAATACCCATCTGGTGCAACAAACGCATGAAATGCAAATCTAGTGCAACAAATGCACAAAATACAAATCGGGTGCATCCAGTGCACAAAATACAAATCCGGTGTATCTAGTGCACGAAATACAAATCCGGTGTATCCAGTGCACGAAATACTGATTTAGTGTAACAACTACACGGAAACTCATCAATAACTTAAATGCGTATAAAAACAACACCGAGTGTATCAAGGTGTATAAAAATCGTAAACGTGTGCAACTGCGTGCACAAAACACGTATCAATGCACTGCAAGCACATATGAGCTATACCGAGTGCAAAAATCCAAATTGAGTGCGTACCACATGCACAAAAATCAAATCAACCGTATGAAATCCACAAAACCATAAACACGTGCTACCAAGACACAAAATCGACACCAAGTGCAATAAATATGCACAAATCGCAAACAACACAACGGTGTATAAAACATATATCAAGTGCAATAACTATGCACAAAATGTAAATACCCAGCAGGTGCAGCCATGGTGCACGAAAACAATATCAAGAAACCCAATCATCAAAACTCAAATCCAAGCGATATAAGTGCGATACTCGGATCACAAACGCAAATCGCAACAAATGACATTGAGGTACACCTCTTACAATGTCGAAAAATATCGATGCGCCCAAAACTGGCAGAGCAAGAACATCCACTTGCTTCCTGCTCACGGTCTGGCATCCTCTGTCTCTGGGTCCTCATTTTCTTTATGGATTACCAATCTCGCAATCCGTCAGCTCGTCGGCCCGGTCAGGTGTACTAACGAAAATGATTCCACTCTGACACTTCTCTGGTCATCTCTCGGCCAATTAGCATGACCACTCGTAAAGCAGCACGTCACTTGCGTCGGCCTCTGACCCTCTGAATATACGCGACACAACTGATCCTCGGTGCAAATATTATTGCAGCGGTGTCCTGGAAGGAACCTGCTCAAGGTCTCTTCCAATCTCTCCTATGTCGAACTGTACGGAGGCTGGTACTCTTGCATAATCTTTCCTCACTTTCTAGACATCTGCGTTCTCAGCACAGCATTTCCTCGGAAACTGGCCGTATCCCAACGCCTCTGTATACATATCAGATCTCTAATCTCGATGGGGAATGACCACAGCTCGTTAACATCTCGCACGAACCTCTTGTTCCACTCGTCTTTATTATCGTCCACTTCGACGTCACGTCATGCTATCTGCGTACTGCAATGGTTCTCGGCTACAGTCAATCCGGAATCTCTCACACGGACTCGAAATCACGAACTCGGTATCTTCATCACTCCGTAGAAGATATCTAGTCGAATACGTCCTCGGGAACTCGTCCCAACCATCGGAGGAATACTCTATATTCGTCCATTCTCGATCAACTCACAACGCATCTGGGTGAGGTCTTATATCCGAAGCTGGTCAACTTACTGATCTCCTATCGGATCATCCAACGAACGACGTCATCTCTGGATTGATCCACTCTAGATCTGAATAAGATTCTCTACACTGGAAATCTTCAAATTGACTGGGCCTGCGTCGGCGCATCAAATCGGATGAATCACCTTCATCTCTCAACTCAAGATAGACTAGCTATCTCCTGTCGTATCTCTGCTTGAAAGCTCCAGCGATCTCAGCTCGTAAGCTCTGGAAGCGACATCCCATCAATCTCAGCAACAGTTGGGTTATCTGTCTGCATGGTAGACGACATCACAAACTCTGAGGTAGGTTGTACATCAATAGTCCTCTTACAATCTGGCAGCCTCTATCAATGGCCCGATCATCCGATGTAAAACCGAACACTCACCTTAAACGAGAGGTCACAATACAACACTACATCGAGACGTTCCCATGTCACCAGAAAACATGATGGTCAGTCCTCGTCCATTACGAGCTCGCCCTGACCGCATCACTAGCAGCAGCTCAATCTGCGCTCAAACCATGGTGATAGGAACCTCAAGCATGTATCGATGAAAATATATCAAAGGAACGAAAGGAATCAACATATCCCAAAATGGATACATGATCATAAGGAGGAACGGAATCAGTGAGAGTATGATCATGGAAACGAATAGAATCAAGGATCTCAAATGGATGTATGATCAAGGGAACGAATATAACCACAAGTCTCAAGATATATACATACTAAGGTTTCTTAAGTGGAGTACCGTATCGTAAATATGCCGCGGAACATACATACGGTACGTCACTCTACTTAAGCTACCTACTCCATCAATCATGGTCAACCTATGAAACGAAAGTTCGGGTCTAACACCCCCCTGTTCAAGTCTAAGTTCCGTAAGGTCAAGCCTAGGTTTCGAAATACATATACGTCCTAGACTCCGCATAGTCAAACACAGACTTGAACCAAGGTTAAACCTAGCGCTCTGATATCAACTTTGTCATGACCCGAAAATATTAGCTCGTGACCGGCACTTAAATCACGCCACATCTACAGGAGTAACGTAATTCAAGTAAGCTGAAGCCCAGAAATCTAAACCCTTTTTAAAGAAAATAAAAGATGTGAAGTTTTGAAATAAAGGTATGATGAAATCAAAGGTTTTCTTAAATGCATAGATAATGGAGCATGAAAAATGCAAGTGGATTTTATTAGTTGAAAAACATGTTTCGTCTTTTAAAAATTTGGGCAGCACCTCCTTTGTATATTTTGATCCAAAACCACATATACATAATAATAATAAAGGCATCCCCTAACGGGAGCTAGCACTTTGCCAATCGGCGGAATCAAAACCACACAAGTCATAAATATAAGTATACGACGCCCAATGGCGAAGATCACCACAAAAGATAAAGTAAATAAAGAAAGACATCAAATCCCCCAATAGCGAACATATAGTCCATCGCTCTAAGTCTCGCAAATACAGGTCTTTCTAGGTCTTACTATTATACAATTACTAGTTTTGATTGATGGAGTTGATTAGATACAATATGAATAATAAAACAAGAGTGGCACGATCCAACATGTACCACCTACCAAAGCAAATCACCCGAATGCAAACCGTGTGACAGCGATACCGCTACTGATCCATACGGTCAACCTGCAAGAACTGTGGCACAACGGGGGTGAGTTGCCAACTCGTGAGTAGAAAACATCATCAGGTAGAAATCGAATAAAACAACGATTCCTAGGTCAACTATATCATAAAGGTTATATTATGATATTTAGGGTGACCGTATCTGCATATGTGCCAACAATATGATCAATGCCTATAAGAATGTAGATAACATCTACATGTCCATCAATGACACAACAACAACATGCATGTAAATATCATAAAAGCATATGCATGTAAATATGAGGATATCAACCAACGTGTGTCCATCAAAGACACATCAAATCATGGAACCTGAGTGTCCAACGCTGACACTCGAAACATCATGAAACCCGTGTGTAGCATCGACACGTAAATCCTCATATCTCAGGCGCCGCATCCTCAGATCGGCCCTCAGGCGCCGCATACTCTGGTCGGCCTCATATCCATCTCATGACTCCGGTCGGTATCCTCCGGATAACAGCCGAGTCCAAATACTATCACCGGTAGGTAGTGCTCCCATGTCAGGCTCACCGCCTAACTATACGAGTCTTCTTTCCTTGGGGTACCTCATCGGGTCCACCATGTATCCGCAGACGGTGCCTACCGCTCCTCGAATCGGGTTTCACATGCCAATCTCAGAACCGAGAAAACACATGGTGGATATCTCAAAATATCATATCAAGAGAAACCGGATTTTTAAAACAATACATAATTTCCTTTGAAATTTGACCACGGTTCTTAAATCCAGCATCTCATGAAATCAGCAAATCTCAATGCGTATAATCATAAAGCATGATGTATGCAAACATATAACAGAAATGTGAGCATAGCAAGTATGTCATGCACATAACATAATGATGTGAGCATAGCAATATATCATAACATGATATAGCAATTCTACTGTGTAAGTGACATAGCAATTATCGATGATGAAAGTGTGTGAGCCGGCAATCTGTGTAAGTGTAACATACGCATCATCGATAATAGTGTAGGTGTACTAGCACATATATATATAATGCAAATGAGAATTTCCTGAACGTGGCATAAAGTAAATCGTGAGTGTGATACTATAAGGTATACGTATCTATAACATAACCGAGTCGGAGAATCTATCAATCGGCATCCAGCATCACAACATCATGTATGGTATAATATATCGTACGACATCCTCTAGTCAAAGGTATGGATCAATCATCAAGTCAAACTCATCACGTACGGTAATCCACCGTACGACGGCATTAAACGATTAGGGATTCTATCAACCTATATGACAATGAGGGTATAGACCTAACGTCTCGTACGACATATCACTCATGATCCATAACATTATCCATATATATATATATATATACCTATCTCTCAGGTCACATCCATATCAATCACATATCAGGGGACCGACAAAGGTATCAAGCATCTCATATCGACTCGCATCCGTATAACGACCTATCAAATCAAGTCATCATATCTCATCGTATACTCTTTTCATCACGTCAATATCTCACATCAAATCATCTTATAAATCTCATGTCGTATTTATCGATCTAATTACATGCCACTATAATCTCATATTTATTCTCTTGCAACTACATATCCGTATATCGTGATTCACATTTACTTTTCATATCTTATATATCAATTCGAGACATCATTTCTACCATATCATGTCAAAGAGTCATATCCCTATAGCTTTCATCTCATATCTTGATATATATATATATATATATATATATACACACACACACACAATCATTCATATCATCTCTAACTATCTTTTTAACCATATCTATAGTCTTCTAATACAGGTTTCCTTAACCATATTCTATATATCGGTTTCCATCAAAGTTTGCAGAGGGTGCTATACGCCATCCGCCCGACTTCTCTCATAGATATAAATCTACTCACCTGTGGAACTCCTTGTTTAGCCGTAGTCGATGTGCTTCGTCGTCTCGGAATCCACGTGAAGGTACCTATAATAAATACGCAGTCGCAATGCTATTAAAATCAAGTTGAGAAAACCAATACGGCACACGGTGCGCTCATACATTAGAATCTATAGCATACGTATGCAAAACAACCAAACAACCCTCGTCGTTGACGTACAAACAGCAAACGACTCAAAACAATATCAAATACCCAAAACCCAAGTTCAGAAATCGAAAAACCAAATTCAGCAATGAAGGAATCACTTCCATATTTCACCCTGGACCAAGCTAGAGAATTTTGTATACAGGGTTGCTCTAGATATCACATAAGGGACCTACTAACCAAAAATCACCCAAATCCACCACGACCAGGCCGCAAATTGCGGCCTGGGGGAATTTATCTGCGGCCAGGAAATAGAAATAGGGGCTCGGGTCTCAGGGGTAGATACATGGTTGCATGCACGTCTCACTGTCAAGGGAACTTATTTTATAATGGCCTCGGGTCATCCTAGATTCCCATATACCCTCACAAACTGTCAATTTAACCGATGTCGGAAAGTTCTAAGTTCGTGTTTTAGTTCTAATCTTAGGTCTAGGCCAGTAAAAACATCATTAACAAACCCTCACAACACTTCAATTTACCAATTACAGGTCAAGTTTCCTACTAAATCCTAACTTGGAATTTCTAAGTTCACAAATCCACACTTAATCAAATTCTAAACTAAACTAGAATGTTAGGAAACTCAAAACTAAACTAAATAAAAGGAATTATACCTCATTTGGCGACTCATTAAAAACCCTAGCTTCCCAAAGTCTCTAAAATCCAACTTTGATTGGTCCAAAGTGTTGAGGATGAGGTGGGGATCAACTTTAATGAAGAGGGTATAGAGTTTTGGTGAAGAAATGGAGATGATTCTTGGAGGTGGAGGTGGAAGGAGATGAGGAGGAAGAAGATGAAGGAAAATAATAGGGAGGGAAAAGTGATAGCTGCCCTCTCTCTCTTTTACCCGCACTCTCTCTTATTCTCACCCCTCTCAAGCCCATGCCTCACTCACTCTCTCTCTTTAATCATTCTCTTTTTTAACCCTTTTCTCTTTTTCTCACAATAATACACATAATACCAATAAAACCACACAAATGCAACAACATGCAACAAAATGCAACATGATATGGTGCACTAGCCATGGAAAAATGATAAAAATACGGATTTGGCCTAATTGCGATCAGTAGTGCACTAATCAAGTTTTTATTTAAACTGCATATAATTAATTAAAAAAATGCCAAATCCAATAAATATATTATCATATGAATAAATCATTTTAAATCTCCAATTATTTCACAATTATTGGTATATATTTATACCATTTTACGAAAACCCCAAATTCATAAATTGGGTAGTTTTCGCCAAATATATTATTTTAATATTAAATTCCAAAAATAATATTTTATATTTTCTGAAATGTTACAGTAGACAACATAACGGAGTTATCAATGGTAATTTTCTTGGAAAAAAAACAAATCCTGCCGTCCATGTGCAGCAGTTAGCCAGTTACCGATGAAATTTTCAATTCTGAATTCAAAGTCAAACATGAATACTTGAGCATAAACTTGAATACTTGAATTCAAACACATTTATCAAACATGAATACTTGACTTGACTTGACCGAGCCATAGTTATTACATGACTTGACTACTTGACTATTTGATTACATTCTGAACATGATTACTTGAACAATTTGTATCCATGGTCTCGGCAAGACTTGTAAGCATAACATATACAATACATTATGCAGGGATAACGGGGTAGATTGGTATGGAACGTATTAACGTGGCATGAGATGGTCACTTAAAAGACACCTACATAAACTCTCATGCCGTTGTCCCGTGGGTTTTGACGGGGCCTTATACTACATGTTACCATAGTCCACGGAGTAAGATGGACTCCTCTTGTATACACAAATACTTTCTGTACCAAGCTACAAACAACTAAGTTAGAATAACAAGCATATACCTGTATAACTTACCAGTTCAATTCTCATTACTTGTTCTATTCCGTTCCTTCTTTTGGGACTTACCGAGCGCTAGTTCACTGACGACATTCTCATCTATTTCTTTCTTTGGAATGTTCGTCAGGAGGATTGGACTCTCAGGAGATCGAGCCTAGCCAGGAGGACTTGGACCAGCTCACTGCCCAGCCAGACTTCTAGCTCTCCTTGTATTTACTTTCAGTTTGTATGCCACTATTTAGGCACTGTTTATATCATTGTATCTTTTCATTTTCAAACAGTTGTATGTAAAGTAAATGTAAATAAAAGTTGCTATTTATATTTTTATATCTCTTGTCATTCTTGTGCATTTTACATATATTGCTTAATTATGCTTAACGCATTTATTTCCTAGTAAATAACGTTGTTGCCCGCCACGTCAACGATTCCGTACACTGGGAAGCGGGGCGTGACAGGTTTTGTTGGCGGCCCATGCAGGTCAGTTCTGCATAAAGTCTTAAGCAATATATCACAAGAATTATAAGAATCAATAACTATACCTTCCTTACATTTCTGATTTCTTGAATCTATCCTAACCATTCCTTTTCTATCAAGGTCATGGATTCACCGAACAACACCAGCATGAACGTCAATGGCAACACTCCACCGCCTACTCTACCACCACCACCCATCATTGCAGCTCCTATCAACGAGCAAACGGTACTGCTTGAGGCAATCAAGAGCCTCTTGTAGGGTCAGCAGCAGCAGACTGCTATCCTTATGCACCGCCCCGAAGCCGAGATACCCAGAGTCAAGCAATTCCGGGGACTGCACCCAAAACACTTTTCAGGAAAAGATAGCCCACTGGAGACAGAAGAATGGGCTCAGTCGATAGAAGACGACCTCGCAGCAACCCAAGTGCCAGAGATTGCTTGGATGAGGGTTGCGAAGCTGCAACTAACAGACAATGCCAGAGTCTGGTGGAAGGCTGAAGAAAGCCGCCTCACCCAATCTATCGAATGGAAGACGTTTCGCGATATGTTCGATGCGAAATACTTTCCTGAGACTTTCCGTTTCGACATGGAACAACAGTTCATCTATCTACAACAAGGCTCAACGTGGGTCAAGTCTGTGGATGAATACGATGCTGAGTTTGCCATACTTAGCAGGTAAGATATTGTCTTAAAATTCAATTTCCCGATTTCACTCATTACAATGCTAACACGAGGTCATAACAGGTTCGTTGCACACCTGATTTCTACTACTGAGATCCGAGCACGGCGATTTCAGTAAGGGTTGGACATGAAAATCCAAGCTGCACTCGCTAAAGGGGATTTTCCAACCCAAGATCTTGCTCTGAAGGCTACCCGACGATATGAGGCGGTTGTGAAAAATAAGGGCAAACCGCAGACTGCCGGTGTGAAACACCCTACCACACAAATGACAGGAGGAGCCTCTTCTAGGCCGACATTTGCACCCAGGAGACCGGGAGGATCATTTAACCGGCCTAGTCCATACTTTTGTTTCTACTGCAAGAGGAATAGATACCTGGAGAAAGACTGCAGACGTGCAAATGGCTTGTGTTTGGTTTGTGGCGCATCCACTCACGCCATAGGAGCATGTCCATATCGACTCAACCTAGCTCCAGCACCTAGACTCGTAATCACAGTCCCGCAGAGGCCAGCTATTCAGGCTCCTGCATCTCATCTAGCTCTCCCTGCACCATTTCCACGTGGACCTCCTGCACAACCTCCTCGTCAGTTCCATCAGGCACAGAGAAACGTGCCTCAAGGGTAGAGAAACATACCCTAGGTACAGAGGAATGTGCCTCCAGCAAGGAGGAATGTACCCAGACGTCAGGCTTTCAAAATGACGGTTGAGGAAGCCGAAGCCACTGGCCAAGTAATCACTAGTAATTCCCAATTCATTCACATTTTTTTTTCAATTCATGTATATAACTATATTTTCCTGTATCTAAAACCAACCTCACACAACTTAGGTACTATACTAGTATCCACCATTCCTGCACTCGTACTGTTCGACACTGGAGTGTCACACTACTTTATGTCGCAACGATTCGTGAGAACACATGCGATTCCCATGAAGCCACTCATTTCAAGCTGGAATGTCAGTTCCGGGAATGGAGTCTTGAAAGCAACAATGAGATTTGATTAGTGTCCAGTTGTAGTTTGCGGACGAGAATTCTACGCAAATTTCAAAGTACTGGACATCCCAAATTTCGATGTTGTGTTGGGAATGGAATGGTTGGGAGTTTTCTATACTATGATTGACTGCCGTCAAAGGAAGGTAGTATTTGAGATACCGGATCACCCAGTCTTCTATTTCAAGAGAGGAGATAGAACGTTGGAGCCAGGAATCTTCCGTGCTAAACCAAAGAATACAGAAGTGTTTACTCTACCGGCGGAAGAAGAAAATCCAGATCGTTCGAGAGTTCGGGGATGTATTCCCTGAAGATATCTCAGATTTGCCTCCCGATCGAGCTCTTGAATTCAGCATTGATTTACTACCTGGTGCGCAACCGGTAATCAAAGCTCCGTATCGGTTAAGTCCTGAGGGATTGAAGGAGATCTGCATTGAGTTTGACGAACTCCTGAAGAAAGGTTGGATTCGTCCCAGTACTTCAAGTTGGGGATCTCCAGTATTACTTGTGAAGAAGAAAGAAGGTTCATACAGGATGTGTGTGGATTATCGAGCTCTAAACGAAGTGACGATTAAGAACAAGTATCCACTACCTCGCATCGATGATCTTTTTGATTAGTTAAGTGGGTCTTGTGTATTTTCGAAGCTAGATCTTCATTTGGGTTATCATCAGGTGAAGGTCAAAGAGTCTGATATTCCGAAGATGACATTTAGGACTCGATATGGTCATTATGAGTATCTTGTAATGCCATTTGGAGTGACCAATGCACCTGCTATCTTTATGAGCCTGATGAACCAAGTTTTCCGAGAGTACTTAGACAGATTCGTTGTCATCTTCATCGACGACATCCTGGTGTATTCAAAGGATCGGAAATAACATGCCAAGCATTTACGGATTGTCCTGGAGACATTGCGACAACATCAGCTCTACGCCAAGTATAGCAAGTGTGAATTCTGGCTAGATCAAGTCGGATTTATCGGACATATTATTTCAGGCGAAGGAATCTCAGTAGATTCAGCTAAGGTATCAGGTGTCAGCTGTCAGCGAATGGCCGACACTAAAAATGGTGAAGGATATACGAAGTTTCTTGGGATTAGCAGGATACTACCGACAATTCATTGAAGGCTTTTTGAAGATTGCAGCACCCCTGACCAAGTTCATACGTAAAGATGAAGCATTCGTGTGGTCAGAAGCATGTGAAAACGCTTTTGTAGAACTCAAGTCAAGATTAACTTCTACTTCTGTTCTCGTAATACCGGATCAATCTGGAGGATTCGTTGTACATTGCGATGCGTCCAGTAAGAGATTAGGATGTGTTCTACACCAGCATGAAAAAGTTGTAACTTTTGCATCAAGATAGCTGGAAGTTCATGAGCGCAACTTGTTAGTGTATATGCCCTAGAGGCCATTACTGTATCATACTAGTTTGTATATTACTTGATGGAAGCTTGGGATATTCACAGTTGTATATACAATCTTGCTCGAAATGGTAGTATGCTACTTGGTTTGTCTCTGCTTTAATATGTGCATGTGTTTCTTTTAGCATATTGCTGATATACATATTAGTAGAGCCCTTAGGATCTTTGCTTGATTACCAGCGTGGTGATGGTGCTCACACTCGTGGGAGCTGGGTGATCTATAAGCACATCCTTATACAGGTCCCTAGTCGTTGGACTATCGAGACAGGGCATCGATACTCCGGAGTAGACTAGCGTATGCGCTTCTCATCCCAGTGTGGGAGACGGTCTGTCCCACAGCCGTCAGTACGTTGTACTTGAGATAGTATACGGGTGCTCGTTGGGTTACGAGTACACTGGACAGGACTCGTCGGGAACTGTTGGTTGGTATTATACCTATCGTCAGTTATCAGTTCCCAGGTGACATGAGTACAGCTTAGTCCGCTGACTTGACACTGTCACTTCGCCTCGAGTGTGTTCCCACTGCACTTTGATTACTACCCTACCACGGCTCAAAGGAGTCGTGCAAACAGGTAGTTTTTGGGTGCAGTCCCGAAGCACTTGGAGGCAGTGACGGTTAGACAGGATTCGTCTCTCCCGGTATTGGGGGTTGACATCGCGCTGTGTCTAGGAGAGCCATTACACGAGTAGTCCCTGGCCAGGGCAAGCGAGATATACTGGTAGGTTTCCAGTGTTATCTCAGGGTGTTCTGGGCTTCACTCCGGCACGACTTGTACCGCTATTAGGGGACTGACGTTTACCGCCCCCCTAGGCCCGCCATGCGATGTATCAGACGAACAGACCGGACTGTACGGAGATTGTCACATACAGGCTCAGTAGGAGTTCAGATGGGGTTCACCTCGTCAGTCTTCTTATCGACATCTACCTGGGGACCGTTACGTACAGCTAGTGCCGCTTGCGGTCTGTGGTTAAACCCACTGCCAGCGTAGTGTCGAGTCTTTAGAGTCCCACACAGAGAGCTATTCGCTTTTAGGCTAAATGAGTAGAGGTCGCATGGTTTTGCGACAGGGTTCGTTCACATTCGCGCACCTGTGCACGTTTGCTGTCCGGACAGTTTATACTAGCGGGCTTTGGTTTAAGCCGGATCCTAGTATATGATTTGAGATTGGTTTTTCTCATTGTGTTCGTGTTCCTCGGATCACGAATGCGGGTGCGTATGCACAGTTGCTTGAGATTGAGGGAGAGGACCTTGATTAGGGTTAATGGCTATTGTCATTTTATTAACCCTAATATATATGTGTGTGTTATTGTTAATTAGTAATTAGTTTAATAATTGTCCATGGTTGTGGTTGTTGACCATTTGACTTCTTTGACTTGTTGACCTAGGTTGACACTTTGACCATCATCATTTCTTTTGGAAGATGCTTTTTGATCTTTGCAAATTGAAATGATAATGGTCATGTCATGATTTACCATGACAATTATCTAGCTAATTATTCAATTAAATTAATTCACACATATTAGTGAGAATGGCTCTATTATTTTCTCATTCTCTCATATCATTTCTCTCTCTCGCTCATCCTCTCCCTCAAGCTCTCTCCCTCTCATGTGTTGAGAAACAAAAGGGCTTGAGAAAAACCCTCACTTGATCTTCTCTACTCTCTTCTAGGGTTCAAGTCTTAGCATTTCTTGCACTCTAGTTACTCCTAGCTTGGAGTTGAAGCTAAAGGTCGAGGCTTTCGGGTGGATCCTTCTTTGACGGGAGAAGACAAGCTAGGTGACCTCTTTCTACCATTCCAAGGAGCAAGGAGAGAAGGACTAAAGACCAAAGGTATAACCTTTCTACCACTTAGCTACTTTGTAGTTAGGTTTAGCTTGTTTTTGTTTAGCAAAGATCCTCACAAGCTTGGTCCATGTTGCCTAAGTCCTTAAAAATCCAATTTTTATTATGTTTTCCGCCTCCCCGTAAGCACCGGGATGGGCAACGTGGACTTACAGTGGTATCAGAGCCTAACTAAACCTAAACTAGCTAAGTAGTTAAGTGTAACGAAGTTTCGAAACCGGAAAATCGAAAAACCAAACTCGCAAAACCTTAGTTTCTGTTAATATTTTTTCTGGTCAAAATAAAATTTGTTATACACCAAAAATTATCTCAGGGTTTTGTGTAAAAAACCACCAAAGACGAACCAGAGAGGCGACTAAAGGACCGCGGATCCGCGGCAATAGGAAGCTCTTGCCGCGGAAGCGCGGCCGTATTGTCCCCTCTCTGCATCGTTTTTGGTGCAGTATGTTTCTGTGTTGGTTTTGGGATTTTTAGGATATGTTATATGTGCCCAGATTTTCCAGAACTAAAATTTACTTTTGGGGGCCTATAAATCCGTATTTTTTCGAAACTTCACAACACTTTAACTATATCGGTTATATCTGTGATGCTTGTATGTATTGAACGTCGGCTAATCGCTATAAGTCGATTAGTCGGGGTTATACATCTCTGTGATCTGTGATTGTTATTGGTTTGTGGATATGAATGGATTGGATTGTCGCGGGTGAATAGCCGGGGTGGATGTGAGATGAGCGTTATTTTTCTTTCATTCATTTGTAACCTGTAAATTGATGTAATAATATTATTTGTATGGCCGCACAACCGGGTCGGGGTTGTAGCCGTCATTGTATAATTCTTTTTACTGTTTTTGCTCCTAGGATAGACCCATGGAAGGGGTGCACAAACTACCGGGTATCTCGAAGTGCCGAGTGGCCTACTCACGGTGGTGAGGGAGGTTGCTTCGCTTCGGGTGCTTGGCGGGTAGTTTGCCGCACCCGTAGGGGTCTTGGGTGGGGTATTGGCTATTCACCGCGACCGTGTAATCCGCTTTACGTTGCAGGCTCGAACGCATTGCGGATTCCTAGTATATCCAATGTATTCATCTGTGATCTGTAATGTCTATCATTGCTATATACTTATATATAATAACTATTTAGGCGTTGCTTATGTTTTACAGCCGCGCTAGCCCAGCCCCCGCTCTGTCGTTAGTTAAGTAACCTAACGGGTGATGACGGGGCCCCGTGGCGAATGCGAATGGCATAAGCGTACGTCATATTTTGGTTGTTTTCTGCAATGGTAGGATTAAATGATGGGATGCATTAAAAGAACTAATGCAAGAAAATAAACCAAGTAAAAGTCGATTGGAACACTTTGAAAACCACTCGGTTCTTTTCAAAACTAAAACTTTTAAACGCGGAGCTTGAACCACTCCTTTTAAAAGCTATCTCGTTCCATCGATTAGATCAAGTTCACTACGTTCACGGTTTCGCCAAAACCATCCGTAGCCCTCCGTCATTCCACATGAATGGTCAAAAAGTATTCAAGCTATGTATTTTGGCCAAAGTCAAGGCATAGTGATTGGTAGCTATTGGGTATTCATGTGCAGCATAGATAGATGCGTTGGTTTGGGACAGTCGTGCTGCCATTTTGGCCAAAGTCAAGGGTAGGTACGGGTGGGTCCAAATTAACCAGGAGAATGACGGGTAGAACTTGACATGTGACTTATGATATTTTGGCCAAAGTCAAGGTCATAAGAGCATGGGGCAAAAATCCACATCGGGAGTTTCATAAGTACTGAAACTTGCTAGCTTTGCATACCATTTGGAGTGTGATGATTCTGGTAGGATTCCTTCGGTTTTATCACGCGATGATATTTGGATCCCGATCCTACTGTGAGTATATGCTACTCCTCGGGAAAACTCTCACTTAACGATCAATGCTATAAACTTAGTAGGTGTCTAGAAAGGTGTTAGCGGGGCTACGCCCACTGGGAAAAGAGGTTACTTAATTAAGGAACTTCGCGAAAGCGTTGGAAAACCTCCCTCGAAGTACCGACACTGGCCTGGCTGAACGGTTAAGCAAGTATTGTACGGTGAGAGTAATCTTGACTAATCCTTCCTTTACGGTTTGAGAAGGGATTCGAGAGACAGTGGGAGCCATCCAGTTTAGACAAATTAAAAACCACTCCAAACTTGCAAGAGCATCATGCTAAAGTGTTTCTTTTCTCTCTCCTAATTGCAGCGACCATTCAAGATGACAGGACTTAAGTTATTACTAGATAAAAACATATTGACAGGGCCAAACTACAAAGATTGGCTCAGGAATGTCAAGATGGCAATCACTTACGACAAGTTGGGGTATGTCCTTACCACCAAAGCACCCCCTGTCCCAGGTCCCACCTCCAGCGTCGCGGATAAGGAAATCCGTAAAACATGGGAGATAGATTGCGCGAAGGCCAAATGCCTCGTATTAGCCTCGATGGACAATGAACATCAGCGGAGGCACGAGAATATGGACCTAGAGTCCATATTTCTTCATACAAAAGAACTGTATGGGGAGCAGTCTCGTATCGCAAGATACGAAGTGTCGAAGAAGCTATTTTCGGCAAGGTTGGCCGTCGGATCATCGGTAGCGGAACACGTGCTTAAGATGATTGGCTACATTGAGGAGCTCGCGGACCTTGGGACCACATTGGAGAATGAGCTCTATACTGATTTGATTCTCCAGTCCCTTCCTTCCACTTACGCCCAGTTTATTCTGAACTTCAACATGCAAGGAAAGGAGGTAGAACTTTCCGAACTTCTGAACATGTTGAGGAGTGCTGAGGGCACCCTACAGAAAGGTAGGGAGACATCCGCTTTGTTTGTAGGAGGATCTTCCTCTTCTAGATCCAAGGCGAAAGCCAAGGGTAAGAAGAAGAAAGCCCCCGCCAAACCAAGAGGAGGTGTCGGTAAAGTGGATACGAAGGGAAAAGGTAAAGCAATAAAGATAGCGGGGAAGCTGGTGGGGAAGGAAGAATGCTTCTATTGTCACAAAAGTGGTCACTGGAAACAGGATTGCAAGGCTTGGAAAGCCAGAACACAGGATTTGAAGCGAGTTGCAGCTTCAGCTTCAGGTGATGTTATTGAAAACTGTCTATCAATAAACTCTACTTCCTGGGTATTGGATACCGGATCAGGATCTCATATCTGTAATTCTTTGCAGGCGTTGAGAAAGCGTAGAGTTTTGAAGGCAGGTGACATGACCCTCAGAGTTGCGAACGGTGCTAGCATGAATGCTGAGGCCGTGGGGGACTATCACCTAGGATTGTCAGATGGACATTTTTTGGTTTTGCGTAGTTGTTATTATGTACCAAATGCAACCTGTAATATCATTTCTGTATCTTTATTATCTAAAGAAGGTTATGAATTTGCATTTGTAAGTAATGTAGTGAACATTCACCTTAATCAAGCTTTGATTGGGTCAGGTACATTGAACAACGGTATATACGTATTAAACCAACCACAGATTTTCAATGTCCAGAATACACACAAAAGAAAGTCTCCAGAAATTAATAAAACTTTCTTATGGCATTGTAGACTGGGTCACATCAATGAGAGAAGGTTGACTAAGTTACACACAGAAGGATATTTGGATTCGTTCGAATATCAATCGTATGCAACTTGTCAATCCTGTCTCAAGGGAAAGATGACAAAGACTCCGTTTACTGGACACGGAGAAAGAGCGAGCGAGCTCTTGGGACTCGTACACAGCGACGTGTGCGGTCCAATGTCTACACATGCGCGAAGCGGTTATTCTTACTTCATTACTTTTACGGATGACTTTTCAAGGTACGGTTATGTCTTCTTAATGAAACATAAATCCGAGGCTTTTGAAAAATTCCAAGAATATAAGAATGAAGTAGAAAAACAAACAGGCAAAAGTATAAAGACACTGAGATCTGATCGAGGTGGTGAATACTTGAGTGCCGAGTTCCTGTGTTACTTAAAAGAGAATGGAATTCTCTCTCAGCTTACTCCTCCATACACTCCGCAACATAATGGTGTATCGGAGAGACGGAACCGAACCCTATTGGATATGGTACGGTCCATGATGAGTAATGCTGAGTTGCCGCGATCGTTTTGGGGATATGCGCTAGAATCAGCGGAATACCTTTTGAACCGGGTTCCAACTAAGACTGTGCCTACTACACCATATCAGATGTGGTATGGGAAGAAACCCTATCTTAATCATATTAAGACATGGGGATGTCCAGCTTTTGTAAAAAAGCAGCATGCGGACAAGCTCGAGGCACGCTCAGTACAGTGCAAGTTTGTGGGATATCCAAAGAACTCCAAGGGATATTACTTCTATTGTGAAGAGGAACAAAAAGTCCTTGTTTCTCTCCATGCCCACTTTCTAGAACACCAGTTCATAGAAAAAGAATCAAGTGGGAGCGCAATAGAACTGGAAGAAATTCCAGAACCACGAGCTATTACTGAAAGCTTGGTTGATCCAGAGGGTTCGAAAGATCAGGACATTCCCACGCCACTCCGCAGAAGTAGTAGGCAGTCTCATCCGCCCGAGAGATACTACGGTTTTCTCATTGACGGGGATAGAGAGGATTGCATCATAGACTGTAATGAGCCTACTAGCTTCCAGCAAGCCATACAGAGCGTCGACTCGGTAAAATGGCTGGATGCAATACGGACCGAGATGGAGTCCATGTACACCAACAAAGTATGGACGTTGGACATTGCTCCAGACGGGGTAAAACCCGTAGGATGCAAGTGGATCTTCAAAAGGAAGATTGGTGTAGATGGACAGGTTGAGACCTATAAAGCTAAACTGGTAGCAAAGGGTTTTCGTCAGCGACCTGGTTTGGACTATGACGAAACCATTTCTCCAGTAGCTATGCTGAAATCCATTCGGATCCTTCTTGCCATTGCTGCCTTCCACGATTATGAGATTTGGCAGATGGACGTAAAGACAGCTTTTCTAAATGGTCATTTAGAGGAGTGTGTCTATATGGATCAGCCAGAGGGTTTCATTCAGAGTGGGAGCAGCGGAAAGGTGTGCAAGTTGCTTAAGTCCATTTATGGACTAAAGCAGGCATCGCGGAGTTGGAACATCTGTTTTGATGAGACGGTCAAGGAATTTGGCTTTATCAAAAATCCAGATGAACCATGCATCTATTGTAGATTTGTAGCGAGAACTGTAGTATTCCTCGTTTTATACGTGGATGACATTCTCTTAATAGGAAATGACATTCCTATGCTACAATCTGTCAAGGGGTTCTTGTCACACAGGTTCTCCATGAAAGACCTGGGTGATGCCTCTTACATTCTGGGTATCCGGATCTACCGTGACAGATCCAAGAGGATATTAGGACTTTCGCAGTCCAGGTACATCGACACCATACTGAAGAGATTCAGTATGGAAGATTCTAAGCGTGGTAATTTACCGGCTTGCCACGGGATCACCCTCTCCAAAGAGATGTCTCCCAAGAATGATTTGGAGAGGGATCGCATGTCTATTATACCCTACGCTTCTGCGGTAGGCTCTATAATGTATGCAATGTTGTGTACCAGACCGGATGTGGCTTATGCACTGAGTGTGGTAAGCAGGTATCAGTCAAACCCAGGGGAGAAACATTGGATAGCAGTAAAGAACATTCTCAAGTACCTAAGAAGGACTAAGGAGATGTTCTTGGTGTATGGCGGAAAAGACCTGCAGATTGAGGCCTTTGCTGACTCCAGCTTCCAGAGTGACAAGGATGATTCCAAGTCCATGTCGGGTTTTGTCTTCCCCCTCAATGGAGGGGCGGTGTGTTGGAAGAGCTCCAAACAGGAAACCGTTGCTGACTCGACGATGGAAGCGGAATACATCGCTGCATCTGATGCCGCAAAAGAAGCTGCCTGGATAAGGAGGTTCTTGAGAGAACTTCAGGTGGTTCCGTCCATTGTTGACCCAATACCTCTGTATTGCGACAACAACGGGGCTATAGCTTTAGCAAAGGAACCCAGATCCCATCAGAGATCCAGACACATCTTAAGGCAGTATCACCTGATCAGGGAGATCGTGGATCGCCAGGAGATCGAGGTCCGGAGAGTTGCATCAGAGGATAACACAGCAGATCCATTCACCAAGGCCTTGCCCCAGACTCAGTTCGAGCGGCTGATCGAGATGATAGGTCTTCGATACGCCAGTACATGGCCTTAGTGCAAGTGGGAGATTGTTAGTGTATATGCCCTAGAGGCCATTACTGTATCATACTAGTTTGTATATTACTTGATGGAAGCTTGGGATATTCACAGTTGTATATACAATCTTGCTCGAAATGGTAGTATGCTACTTGGTTTGTCTCTGCTTTAATATGTGCATGTGTTTCTTTTAGCATATTGCTGATATACATATTAGTAGAGCCCTTAGGATCTTTGCTTGATTACCAGCGTGGTGATGGCGCTCACACTCGTGGGAGCTGGGTGATCTATAAGCACATCCTTATACAGGTCCCTAGTCGTTGGACTATCGAGACAGGGCATCGATACTCCGGAGTAGACTAGCGTATGCGCTTCTCATCCCAGTGTGGGAGACGGTCCGTCCCACAGCCGTCAGTATGTCGTACTTGAGATAGTATACGGGTGCTCGTTGGGTTACGAGTACACTGGACAGGACTCGTCGGGAACTGTTGGTTGGTATTATACCTATCGTCAGTTATCAGTTCCCAGGTGACATGAGTACAGCTTAGTCCGCTGACTTGACACTGTCACTTCGCCTCGAGTGTGTTCCCACTGCACTTTGATTACTACCCTACCACGGCTCAAAGGAGTCGTGCAAACAGGTAGTTTTTGGGTGCAGTCCCGAAGCACTTGGAGGCAGTGACGGTTAGACAGGATTCGTCTCTCCCGGTATTGGGGGTTGACATCGCGCTGTGTCTAGGAGAGCCATTACACGAGTAGTCCCTGGCCAGGGCAAGCGAGATATACTGGTAGGTTTCCAGTGTTATCTCAGGGTGTTCTGGGCTTCACTCCGGCACGACTTGTACCGCTATTAGGGGACTGACGTTTACCGCCCCCTAGGCCCGCCATGCAATGTATCAGACGAACAGACCGGACTGTACGGAGATTGTCACATACAGGCTCAGTAGGAGTTCAGATGGGGTTCACCTCGTCAGTCTTCTTATCGACATCTACCTGGAGACCGTTACGTACAGCTAGTGCCGCTTGCGGTCTGTGGTTAAACCCACTGCCAGCGTAGTGTCGAGTCTTTAGAGTCCCACACAGAGAGCTATTCGCCTTTAGGCTAAATGAGTAGAGGTCGCATGGTTTTGCGACAGGGTTCGTTCACATTCGCGCACTTGTGCACGTTTGCTGTCCGGACAGTTTATACTAGCGGGCTTTGGTTTAAGCCGGATCCTAGTATATGATTTGAGATTGGTTTTTCTCATTGTGTTCGTGTTCCTCGGATCACGAATGCGGGTGCGTATGCACAGTTGCTTGAGATTGAGGGAGAGGACCTTGATTAGGGTTAATGGCTATTGTCATTTTATTAACCCTAATGTTTATGTGTGTGTTATTGTTAATTAGTAATTAGTTTAATAATTGTCCATGGTTGTGGTTGTTGACCATTTGACTTCTTTGACTTGTTGACCTAGGTTGACATTTTGACCATCATCATTTCTTTTGGAAGATGCTTTTTGATCTTTGCAAATTGAAATGATAATGGTCATGTCATGATTTACCATGACAATTATCTAACTAATTATTCAATTAAATTAATTCACACATATTAGTGAGAATGGCTCTATTATTTTCTCATTCTCTCATATCATTTCTCTCTCTTGCTCATCCTCTCCCTCAAGCTCTCTCCCTCTCATGTGTTGAGAAACAAAAGGGCTTGAGAAAAACCCTCACTTGATCTTCTCTACTCTCTTCTAGGGTTCAAGTCTTAGCATTTCTTGCACTCTAGTTACTCCTAGCTTGGAGTTGAAGCTAAAGGTCGAGGCTTTCGGGTGGATCTTTCTTTGACGGGAGAAGACAAGCTAGGTGACCTCTTTCTACCATTCCAAGGAGCAAGGAGAGAAGGACTAAAGACCAAAGGTATAACCTTTCTACCACTTAGCTACTTTGTAGTTAGGTTTAGCTTGTTTTTGTTTAGCAAAGATCCTCACAAGCTTGGTCCATGTTGCCTAAGTCCTTAAAAATCCAATTTTTATTATGTTTTCCGCCTCCCCGTAAGCACCGGGGTGGGCAACGTGGACTTACACAACTATCCAACACATGATCTGGAGTTGGCAGCTGTTATCTTTACACTTAAGATTTGGTGCCACTGTCTTCTGGGAGAACGAGTGGATATATACACGGACCACAAGAGTCTAAAGTATGTATTTACTCAGAAGGAATTAAACATGCAGCAGAGAAGATGGCTAGAGCTCATGGCGGACTTCAACATCAACCTACAGTATCATCGTGGGAAGGTGAATGTAGTTCCTGATACACTTAGCCGCCAGCCATTAGCAATAAATCTCACCGCTCAGTAGAAGCTACATCAGGAATTGCACAGATTGGCAATCGAAGTAGTTATGCCAGGCAACGTTTCGTATTTGATGAACTTACAAGTCCAGTCTACTCTTGTCAATCAGATCAAAGCAGCTCAAGCAAATGATTCCAAGCTACAAAAGATCCGAGAACAAGTAGAAAGTGGACTTCGAACTGACTTCATCATCCACGAAGATGGGTCCTTGAGATATGGAAGTCGATTATGTGTACCACACGGACCTGTTCGAGAAGAGTTGATGAAAGAAGCTCACAGCTCACCGTACTCAGTACACCCCGGTGGTACAAAAATGTACAAGGATTTACGACAACACTACTGGTGGCATGGAATGAAGCGTGAAGTAGCCAGAAGCATAGCCAAGTGTTCGGTGTGTCAGCAAGTGAAAGCTGGACATCACAGAACTGCTGGTCTACTTCAACCGTTACCAATCCCAGAATGGAAATGGCAGCACATTACCATGGACTTCGTGACTGCCATTCCTCGCAGCACGAAGGGTAATGACGCAATATGGATTATTGTGGATCGACTCACCAAATTGGCTCACTTTATTTCATTCAGAGTTGGCCAGTCAACTAAGAAATTAGCAAAGAAGTACACGGAGGTGAGCATGAATCTAAACTAAGATTTAACTTTTCAAAATGTACTATATTGATACCCATGAACTCTTGCAGGAGATTGTGAGATTATATGGAGTACCAGTTTGCATCGTCTCCGATCATGATACAAGAATCCGATCACAGTTTTGGCAGAGTCTGCAAGCTAGTCTGGGAACGAGTCTGAACTTCAGTACGACTTACCATCCACAAACGGACGGATAATCCGAGCGAACAATTCAGATTCTGGAGGACATGCTGAGAGATTGTATGTTAGACTTCGGAGGTTCGTAGGAAGATCACCTACATCTTATGGAGTTTTCATACAATAACAGCCATCAGGCGAGCATTGGAATGGCACCATTCGCAGCACTCTACGAACGGAAGTATCATTCACCGCTAAGTTGGGACGACATTGGAGATCGTGAACTCCTTGGACCAGAGATGATCGTGGCAATTGTAGACGTAGTTTGCACGATCAGGGAAAGATGCGCATAGCCCAAGACAGACAGAAGCATTGGGCAGATGCAAAGCGCTGGAGTTCCAACCTGAAGACCATGTTTTCTTAAAGATCTCTCCAAATAGAGGAGTGATTCGCTTTGGCAAGAGGGATAAGCTAAGTCCGAGATACATAGGGCCGTTCGACATTCTCGAACGAGTTGGAGAAGTGGCATACTGTTTAGCATTCCTACCCTTATTGGAAGGAGTGTACAATGTGTTCCACATATCCCAGCTACGACGATATGTGAGCGACCCTAGCCACATACTTGATCACTCAGAGCTCACAGTCCAGACTGACCTAACTTGTGAGCAACAACCAGTTGAGATCCTGGATCGAAAGGTGAAAACACTGCGGAACAAGGAAGTAAACTTGGTCCGAATGATATGGAGAAAAGATTCACTAGGAGAATCAACATGGGAACCAAACAATCGGTATTTTGGGCGTTCTATTTGCATGATTTAGTTTTGATGACTGAGTTTTATGATATTTGTTTTCTTGCACCCATTGGATATTTATATTTTGCGCATAGTTATTACATTTGAGATATTGATTGTGATTCCATGCCTATTTCATGCAGTGATGTGATTTACGTTTCCAGCATAGTTTTCATGCACCTTCAGTGCATTGATATACGATTTTGGTGCACGCCAGATGCGCTAAATCGGGATTCTTCGTGCATGTCATATGCACCTGATTTTGCAATCAGGCACACACGTTGCCTATGACAGATGTTTCGTGCACACCCGTTGCACCGTGATGTTGTTTCTGTGCACATGTATGGCACATTCATGGATTTTGATTTCCGTGCGCACCAGACGCACCGGATATTCATATATACATTTTGAGATTTATTCCTTATGGAGCATTACGTTTTATGATATTTGCTATGTGTTGTCATACTGAGCGAGACTAATCAGAGGACAGTACCCGCATACTTTTGCAAGTATTTACTTTAGTTATTTACACATACAGATTTCATATATACATGTATAATTTTGATACACACCATATTAGTTTTGTTTTGAATTTGACATTGTGTCTTTATCATGACTCCAATGATTGCGGGATGCTTGACAGAGTTTTGATTTTGAGCTATCTGCTCATTACTTATGCACATGTGTCGTGTTAAGATGCGTTTTATATATTGATGGTTTCGGAGCCCCGACGACTTGGACATTTTGTTTTTTTGAAATGTTTTAGAATTTGGGGGTTTAAATTTAAATTCGGAGACCGAATTTCTTTAAGAGGGGAAGATTGTAACATCTCAAAAAAAAATAAATATTAATTTTGGGAATTTTTATAATTTAATATTATTTTATTGAATATTTTAATATTTTGGTATTATTAAATACAAATAAATGGGAAAAATTTTAGAAAAATTATGAAAAATTCTAAAATAGGGTAATTTATAGAATTATGCCATTTTAAAGTTTTTATGATTAATTATATGATAATTTAGTGTTAATCGCGATTAAAAATCGCTAATTGGATTTTTGGCTTTTTTGTGCAAAAATGTGCACATATCATTTTCCACACTTGTTACACCTGTGTTACTTTTCTATTGCCATTGTGTTTCTTTTGGGTTCACTATTTGAGTGAGAAGAAAAAAAAAGGGAAAAGGAAATGGAATGATGATGAGAGAGAGAGGGGGTAGGTATAGATCAACTTTTCTCTTTTGAAGCTATGCTCCCATCATTTCTTCACCCTCATTTCTCTCTCCCCTCTTATGGAGCTGCTGCTGCTCCTGCTCTTCCTTCTTCTTCCTCCTCTTAAAGTCCCCCACAACACAATGAAATTAACCCCAAAACCCCAATTCCACTTCACGAAACTTGCTCCCAAGCTCACTAGCTACACTTTGATCCTAGCAAGATTTGATTTGGAGGACTTTGAGCAACTCAAGAATTTTCTTGAGTTGCCAAAGAAGGTAATTTCTGCACCCTCAAGTAGTATTTCAATTTCCTTGTGCATCAATTCTAGTTTCATATCGATATTGTGTCGTTTTGTGGACTTTGGAGAATTCAAGTTAGGGTTTGTGTGAGATCTGAAATCAAAGGCGAAATTGAGGCTTGTTTTGACCTTAGAACCCCTTGTGTGATACAAATTTGGACCCAAACCTGAACTTGAACCCAGAATACGGATTTAGCAAATCGATATCGGGGAAAACTGAAAATCTGTCACTGTTTTTAGGAATCTGCTATCACCCCGAGACCCCTAAAATAAAACCGAGTTGACAGTGAGATGTGCAGGTACCCTAGAACCACCATACAAAGCCGTAGCCCCCACCTCCTTTTCCAGGCCGCAGATTTAATCTGTTTGGCCGCAATTTGCGGCCTGGGTCCCACCATTTTGTCTCGTGTTTGTTCTGTAGCTCCTACATGTATATTTTAGGCCCCTGGCATGTATAGATTTGTCTAGTTTGACCTAGGATAAAATCTGGAGCATTTTTCCTTAGTTGCTGTTTTGGATTCGTGTTTCCGTATTCCGTATTTTCAATTCTGAATTTGCGTATTTCGTTTTACCTCGACTATTTGGCATTTATACGACGATATCGAGGATTGATTGATGGTTTTGAAGGCGTGCCCGTAGGTTCTAACCTATAGGCCCCTTATCATATCGTTTTGGGTTTCGTATGCCGTTTTAGTTTTGAATTGGTTTTGATACGCATTTGCGATACGTTAATGTGTAGGTACCCCATGAGGACTTCAGGATGACAAGAAAGCGCGTGGCGACGTCGACAAATGAAGACGCAAGGTGAGTAGATTATATCTACAGGGGAAAGTCGGGTGGATGGCGTATAGCACCCCCGCAGTCCGTAGTTGATAGATTATATATATTATATATGATAGTTATAGTATAACATGGTTATTTTGTTAGGGGTATTATGGACAGTTTAGGGTTAGAAGTTAACTAGTGTAGCTCATAGTCGCGAACCCTAGAATAGATTTACACCTACACGTACACCCTTGCATATTCATCATACTTGCACTGTGTTTGATGATATTGGACGACATTGGAGATGAGTCGATGATATTGGGCATTGTGCCGCGAGATCGGTGATTTGATATGATTCGTATTTGGGATACGACATGTGATTCTTGCGGGCTATGGATGTGTGTTTACCCCGTATTCATACTTTATTGATGGTATCGATTTGGACTAGACTTAGATCAGTACCCCAGATTACGTGATATGATGATAATGATACATGATATTTGATGAGAGGAATGTGATATTTACCCGTACCCAGTTATTGGGAGGCCGTACGACGATTTACCGTACGAGCTTTATATTGATGATAGATCCGCACTCATGACTTGAGGATGTCATATAATATACTGTATCGTACGCGATACTACTGAGGCGGGATCACCGACTACTATATTTATATATATCGACTCAGATTTAGGTGGTTTCCATACCTCTCCCGATTGACCTGATACTTAGATCAGTAGTTTGCATAGTAGAGGTTAGGCTAGACCCAAGTCATACCTATTTCAAAAACTACGAATCAGGAATATCTTAAAGACAAATAAAGGGATTCTACGGATACTTTAAAAAGGTGTATCTTTTCTTAAAAACACCGTAGCCCTTATTTTACTAAAACCCCTGATTCGTCTTATTTCAAATGGCATAATCGCATGACATATACATATTGATGTAGACACTTCACTATTGCGTTGTTTTATTCGATTCCGCATTTTCAGTACTATTCGCATTGCATTTCATGGGTTATTGCTATATTACTATCATGCAGTTAGGACACCAGCACCATTATCGATGATGCGTATGTTCCACACACACTTGTTTGCCGGCGCACACACTTCATCATCGATAATTGCCATGTCACTACACTGTAGTACTGTTGCATTCAGGATACGACTCTCGCATGGCATACTCGTTTACATACTCATTGTACACTTATAAAGGTACACATACTTGTTTGCACATACACAGATGATATTTCTAGATTTGGGAACCGCAAGATACTCTTTAAAACTGATTCATTTTAAAAGAGCGGCTTCCCCAATATGTGCATATCACTATTCCGTGTTGCATGATATATCGATATGCTTACATTCTTTTATATGTCGCATACATCATGTTTTCTGATTATACGCATTGAGATATGTTGTTTCCATGATATTTCTGGATTTGGGAACCGTGGATATTTCAAAAGAGGATATGTAATTGTTTTAAAAACCCGGTTACCCTTGATATGATATTTCAGTACGTCCACCATGTGTTTTCTCGGTTCTGAGAGTGGCATGTGAAACCCGATTCGAGGAGCGGTAGGCACCGTCTGCGGGTACATGGTGGACCCGGTGAGGTACCCCGGAGCAAGAAGACTCGTATATGTTAGACGGTGAGCCTGGCAGGGGAGCACTACCTACCGGTGATAGTATTTGGACTCGGCGGTTATCGTGGGGATACCGACCGGAGTATGTACGTATGGATACGTCGGAATTCGAGGGTCGAAGCTGGGCACTCGGGTTTTCGAGATAGCGTATGATACGTACCTATCAGGGCCAGTCTTGGTGACAGCGCCTGATAGATGAGGATTTACGTGCCGATGCTAGGCACAGTTTTCATGATGTTTTACGATATTTCCATGATTTGATTATATCCTCATATTTCCATGAATATGCTTTACGATATTTACATGCATGATGCTTATTGTCATTGGGTGACAGGTGGACGGGATCCACACATATACAGACATTGATCACATACAGACTTTTATTACATTGATCTTACTTCATTTGTATATATAACAGGGTATGAGGACGCTGTTATATATACCCTTACACCAATATTAGTGGAATGGGACGCTAATATATGTGTATTGATATCCATTTTTGATACTTCATCATATTTACTTCATGCAGACATACCCTATATTTACGACATATTATTACCTGAGTACTTGGCACTACATACATGTTTAGATGATACACTACCACCTTATCATGCTTCAGACTTACTTTTGAGGTTTATATTATACTGATCGTATTGACCTAGGTTTATGTCTTGCATTCGGTTTCTGCTTGTAGATGTTTTCTATTCATGAGTTGGCAACTCACCCCCGTTGTGCCACAGTTCTTGCAGGGTTTTGCCGTACAGGTTCCATAGCGGCATTTTTGGCACACTGCTTCCTTGCGGGTGAATTGCATTTGGTAGGTGGGTTTCTTTGCATCAATAACTACCATTGTACTTGTATTATTCCTTTGTATCTAGAAATTCCATCAACCAAAACTTGTATATTGTTTCGGACTTAGACACTAGTGATGTATTATTCGACCTTAGAGTCGCGCTTAGTAGTATTGTGGTTTTCATGCTTATTGAGTTTCTTTTGGTTTTGACCCTCGCCATTCGGCGTTGTATATTATATTGTTGCGTGGTTGTGACCGTCAATTGACGAAGAGCTAGCTCCCGCTTGGGGATGCCTTTTATCACTGCATATATATATATTATTCTTGTTGTACCCCGTTCGGGGCCAGTTTTTATAAAAGAAACTCTGTCGAAATTTTTAGAAAGGACTTTACTTTTTTCTAAAATACATATTCGGCTTAGTTATTTAAAAACCTTGACTTCAAACATGTTTTTCTTCACCTTTTTTTAAAAACCAGTTTTCTTATTTACTCTTAAAAAGGTTTTAGATTTCTGGGCTTTTGGTTTACTTGGATCAGATGGAGTCCTATAGACTTCATATGGTTCTGGTGCCAGTCACGTGCTCTTTTCGGGTCGTGACAAAGTTGGTATCAGAGCGCTAGGTTAACCTTGGTTCAAGTCTAAGTTTGACTATATGGAGCCTAGGGCGTCTATATATACACGGAACTTAGGCTTGACCTTACGGAACTTAGACTTAGTCGAGGGGGTATTTGACCCGAACTTTCGTCGCGTAGGATGACCCTTGATTGATGGAGTAGGTGACTGCAGTAGAGTGACGTACCGTGTGTATGTTCCGCGGCATACTAACGATACGCTACTCCGCTTAAGGAGCCTTAGGATGTACATTTCCTTGCACAGTATTATATTCCTTCCTATGATCTATCTTCATCGATACTGGTTATGATTTTGCTGCCACGATTGCACGGGTAGAGAGAGCTACGGCTAGAGTTGCGTCAGCTTGAGCTCGTCATGGATGAGGACTGACCAGGACGTGATTCCAGAGACATACGATTGCGTTGAGAGGCGTCGTCTTATTGTGTTTTCGCGCCACGAGCGTTTGGTGGATCGCTTTTACGAGATTCTCGGATGTGCCGATTGGTACCAGAGGATCAGGCTACTGCTAGAGGCCAGCCAGGATGTGATGACCTTCGATAAACCGCTTATTCAGAATGATTGAGGCGCTGTTCAGCGTACAAACGAATGAGCCAGTTGCTGCTGCAAACGACAAGATATCACCCAGATGATTGGAGCTACTGCAGCATAAGTATATGCTTAGAGTGATGGTAAGGTCGCTAGTCACCTGAGGATGAATGACTAGGACATGTGGTTCGTTCGCTTACCGATGCGAGGTCATCAGATAGATTGCTTCCAGCTAGAGACGACTTCACGCGGAACGTTGAGAGTCGACAGAGACGATCGAATGTCAGGAGCCCATTTTCCAAGTTTAAAGTATACGGAAAGACATGCAGGCGATTCTATGGACCCTCTAGAAGAATGAAACCCTAACTCGACTTAATGACCGTGTGAAAGCCTTTGAACCTTAGGGTTTGTGGCAGTTCCGCAGCGCCATTAGTGAGGCTTGGGTTTGCCCTTCTACGGCTGGACCACCGACGCTGCGGCATGTATTCGATACTATTAAACTGTACTCAAGATGTTGATCTCTTGGGGGATTATGAGGTTCTGACGAGTCGATCGAATGTTTTGACATCATTCGGATATCATGTGATGGGACACACTGCTTGGGAGACTCCAGATGCGAGCATAGCCTTGGATCGCAGTCCGTGCAACCACGATGAGACGAGTCCAAATCAGTCGACATTGAAGCAGAGCGAAGTAAAGAGTTCGCAAGAGATTTCGACGAGATGACGTCCCACTCCGCTGACATCAGAGATGCGATACGTACGCAGAGGCAATGTATATGGATATACCTTCCAGGAGGAGTCGCGAGGAGTATGCTACCGTTCCGGAACAAGAAACAGATATAGAAAAGATAATAACTTCCGGGAAATTCGGCAGAAATGAGATTTGAGAGAGACCTCGACAGGACCTTTCTGGAATGTTATACGAGAAAACCTGGACCCAGGAGTGGTTATATTGCGCACACCCAGCAGGCCAAAGTTCGGCATCGTCGACGAGATAGTTGACCAGGTTCGGATAAAGGACCTCACCCAGTTGCGTTGTGAGTTGATCGAGGACGGAAAAGTATTGAGTTTTCCTCCGTTGGTTGGGACGCGTTCCCGAGGACCTGTTCGGCCAGACATCTTCTACAGAATAATGAAGCTACAGAGTACGCGATTTCGAGTCCGGGCGAGAAACTTCGGATGGATCATAGCCGAGAATATTGCAGTGCCCAGATAGAGACGTGACGTCGCAGTGGACGATGATACAGACAAGCGGGACAAGAAGTTCGTGCGAGATGCATACGAGCTGTTACTACTCCCCGTTAAGATTTAAGGGTCGGATATGCTTACAGAGGTATTGGGATACGGCCAGTTTCCGAGGAAATGTGTGCGGACACGCAGATGTCCAGAGAACGAGAAAGGATTATGCAAGAGTACCAGCCTCCGTACAGATCGGCATAGGCAAGGTTGGAAGAGACCTTGAGTAGGATTCCTTCCAGGACACTACTGCAATGATATTTGCACCCAGGATCAAGTGTGTCACGTGCATTCAGAGAGCCAGAGGCCGACGCCAGTGATATGCTGCTTTACGAGTGGTCGTGATGATTGACCGAAAGATGATCAGAGAAGTGCCAGAACGGAATCATCCCCGTTAGCATACCTGACAGGGCCGATGAGCCAATGGATCATGAGATTGGTAATCCACAGAGCAGATAAAGACCCAGAGACAGAGGACGCCAGACCGTGAGCAAGAGGCAAGTAGATACCTTGCGCTGCTAGCATTGGATGCACCGACACCTTCTTGACTTGAAGGAGGATATACCGATGATGGTATTTATGATTTGTGATTTTGTGATTCGATTATCACGTATCCGTCATCTTGGATTTCGGTATTTTGGGCGTTCTATTTGCATGATTTAGTTTTGATGACTGAGTTTTATGATATTTGTTTTCTTGCACCCATTGGATATTTATATTTTGCGCATAGTTATTACATTTGAGATATTGATTGTGATTCCATGCCTATTTCATGCAGTGATGTGATTTACGTTTCCAGCATAGTTTTCATGCACCTTCAGTGTATTGATATACGATTTTGGTGCACGCCATATGCGCTAAATCGGGATTCTTCGTGCATGTCATATGCACCTGATTTTGCTATCAGGAACACACGTTGCCTATGACAGATGTTTCGTGCACACCCGTTGCACCGTGATGTTGTTTCTGTGCACATGTATGGCACATTCATGGATTTTGATTTCCGTGCGCACCGGATATTCATATATACATTTTGAGATTTATTCCTTATGGAGCATTACGTTTTATGATATTTGCTATGTGTTGTCATACTGAGTGGGACTAGTCAGAGGACAGTACCCGCATACTTTTGCATGTAATTACTTTAGTTATTTACACATACAGATTTCATATATACATGTATAATTTTGATACACACCATATTAGTTTTGTTTTGAATTTGACATTGTGTCTTTATCACGACTCCGATAATTGCGGGATTCTTGACGGAGTTTTGATTTTGAGCTATCTGCTCATTACTTATGCACATGTGTCATGCTAAGAAGCGTTTTATATATTGATGGTTTCGGAGCTCCGACGACTTGGACATTTTGTTTTTTTGAAATGTTTTAGAATTTGGGGGTTTAAATTTAAATTCGGAGACCGAATTTCTTTAAGGGGGGAAGATTGTAACATCTCAAAAAAAAAAATAATAAAATATTATTTTTGGGAATTTTTATAATTTAATATTATTTTATTGAATATTTTAATATTTTGGTATTATTAAATACAAATAAATGGGAAAAATTTTAGAAAAATTATGAAAAATTCTAAAATAGAGTAATTTATAGAATTATGCCATTTTAAAGTTTTTATAATTAATTATATGATAATTTAGTGTTAATCGCGATTAAAAATCGCTAATTGGAT
The DNA here is from genome assembly GCA_030015575.1 of Agapanthus africanus. Lineage (NCBI taxonomy): Eukaryota > Viridiplantae > Streptophyta > Magnoliopsida > Asparagales > Amaryllidaceae > Agapanthus > Agapanthus africanus. The sequence continues at coordinate 484,182,513 of JASDDO010000018.1, read as the reverse complement.
TTTTGGCTTTTTTGTGCAAAAATGTGCACATATCATTTTCCACACTTGTTACACCTGTGTTACTTTTCTATTGCCATGGTGGTTCTTTTGGGTTCACTATTTGAGTGAGAAGAAAAGAAAAGGGAAAAGGAAATGGAATGATGATGACAGAGAGAGAGGGTAGGTATAGGTCAACTTTTCTCTTTTGAAGCCATGCTCCCATCATTTCTTCACCCTCATTTCTCTCTCCCCTCTTATGGAGCTGCTGCTGCTCCTGCCCTTCCTTCTTCTTCCTCCTCTTAAAGTCCCCCACAACACAATGAAATTAACCCCAAAACCCCAATTCCACTTCACGAAACTTGCTCCCAAGCTCACTAGCTACACTTTGATCCTAGCAAGATTTGATTTGGAGGACTTTGAGCAACTCAAGAATTTTCTTGAGTTGCCAAAGAAGGTAATTTCTGCACCCTGAAGTAGTATTTCAATTTCCTTGTGCATCAATTCTAGTTTCATATCGATATTGTGTCGTTTTGTGGACTTTGGAGAATTCAAGTTAGGGTTTGTGTGAGATCTGAAATCAAAGGTGAAATTGAGGCTTGTTTTGACCTTAGAACCCCTTGTGTGATACAAATTTGGACCCAAACCTGAACTTGAACCCAGAATACGGATTTAGCAAATCGATATCGGGGAAAACTGAAAATCTGTCACTGTTTTTAGGAATCTGCTATCACCCCGAGACCCCTAAAATAAAACTGAGTTGACAGTGAGATGTGCAGGTACCCTAGAACCACCATACAAAGCCGTAGCCCCCACCTCCTTTTCCAGGCCGCAGATTTAATCTGTTTGGCCGCAATTTGCGGCCTGGGTCCCACCATTTTGCCTCGTGTTTGTTCTGTAGCTCCTACATGTATATTTTAGGCCCCTGGCATGTATAGATTTGTCTAGTTTGACCTAGGGTAAAATCTGGAGCATTTTTCCTTAGTTGCTGTTTTGGATTCGTGTTTCCATATTCCGTATTTTCAATTCTGAATTTGCGTATTTCGTTTTATCTCGACTATTTGGCGTTTATACGACGATATCGAGGATTGATTGATGGTTTTGAAGGCGTGCCCGTAGGTTCTAACCTATAGGCCCCTTATCATATCGTTTTGGGTTTCGTATGCCGTTTTAGTTTTGAATTGGTTTTGATACGCATTTGCGATACGTTAATATGTAGGTACCCCATGAGGACTTCGGGACGACAAGAAAGCGCGTGGCGACGTCGACAAATGAAGACGCAATGTGAGTAGATTATATCTACAGGGGGAAGTCGGGTGGATGGCGTATAGCACCCCCGCAGTCCTTAGTTGATAGATTATATATATTATATATGATAGTTATAGTATGACATGGTTATTTTATTAGGGGTATTATGGACAGTTTAGGGTTAGAAGTTAACTAGTATAGCTCATAGTCGCGAACCCTAGAATAGATTTACACCTACACGTACACCCTTGCATATTCATCATACTTGCACTGTGTTTGATGATATTGGACGACATTGGAGATGAGTCGATGATATTGGGCATTGTGCCGCGAGATCGGTGATTTGATATGATTCGTATTTGGGATACGACATGTGATTCTTGCGGGCTATGGATGTGTGTTTACCCCGTATTCATACTTTATAGATGGTATCGATTTGGACTAAACTTAGATCAGTACCCCAGATTACGTGATATGATGATAATGATACCTGGTATTTGATGAGAGGAATGTGATATTTACCCGTACCCAGTTATTGGGAGGCCGTACGACGATTTACCGTACGAGCTTTATATTGATGATAGATCCGCACTCATGACTTGAGGATGTCATATAATATACTGTATCGTACGCGATACTACTGAGGCGGGATCACCGACTACTATATTTATATATATCGACTCAGATTTAGGTGGTTTCCATACCTCTCCCGATTGACCTGATACTTAGATCAGTAGTTTGCATAGTAAAGGTTAGGCTAGACCCGAGTCATACCTATTTCAAAAACCACGCATCAGGAATATCTTAAAGACAAATAAAGGGATTCTACGGATACTTTAAAAAGGTGTATCTTTTCTTTAAAACACCGTAGCCCTTATTTTACTAAAACCCCTGATTCGTCTTATTTCAAATGGCATAATCGCATGACATATACATATTGATGTAGACACTTCACTATTGCGTTGTTTTATTCAATTCCGCATTTTCAGTACTATTCGCATTGCATTTCATGGGTTATTGCTATATTACCATCATGCTATTAGGACACCAACACCATTATCGATGATGCGTATGTTCCATGCACACTTGCTTGCCGGCACACACACTTCATCATCGATAATTGCCATGTCACTACACTGTATTACTGTTGCATTCAGGATACGACTCTCGCATGGCATACTCGTTTACATACTCATTGTACACTTATAAAGGTACACATACTTGTTTGCACATACACAGATGATATTTCTAGATTTGGGAACCGCAAGATACTCTTTAAAACTGATTCATTTTAAAAGAGCGGCTTCCCCAATATGTGCATATCACTATTCCGTGTTGCATGATATATCGATATGCTTACATTCTTTTATATGTCGCATACATCATGTTTTCTGATTATACGCATTGAGATATGTTGTTTCCATGATATTTCTGGATTTGGGAACCGTGGATATTTCAAAAGAGGATATGTAATTGTTTTAAAAACCCGGTTACCCTTGATATGATATTTCAGTGAGTCCACCATGTGTTTTCTCGGTTCTGAGAGTGGCATGTGAAACCCGATTCGAGGAGCGGTAGGCACCGTCTGCGGGTACATGGTGGACCCGGCGAGGTACCCCGGGGCAAGAAGACTCGTGTATGTTAGACGGTGAGCCTGGCAGGGGTGCACTACCTACCGGTGATAGTATTTGGACTCGGCGGTTATCGTGAGGATACCGACCGGAGTATGTACGTATGGATACGTCGGAATTCAAGGGTCGAAGCTGGGCACTCAGGTTTTCGAGATAGCGTATGATACGTACCTATCAGGGCCAGTCTTGGTGACAGCGCCTGATAGACGAGGATTTACGTGCCGATGCTAGGCACAGGTTTCATGATGTTTTACGATATTTCCATGATTTGATTTTATCCTCATATTTCCATGCATATGCTTTACGATATTTACATGCATGATGCTTATTGTCATTGGATGACATGTGGACGGGATCCACACATATACAGACATTGATCACATATAGACTTTTATTACATTGATCTTACTTCATTTGTATATATAACAGGGTATGAGGGCGCTGTTATATATACCCTTACACCAATATTAGTGGAATGGGACGCTAATATATGTGTATTGATATCCATTTTTGATACTTCATCATATTTACTTCATGCAGACATACCCTATATTTACGACATATTATTACCTGAGTACTTGGCACTACATACATGTTTAGATGATACACTACCACCTTATCATGCTTCAGACTTACTTTTGAGGTTTATATTATACTGATCGTATTGACCTAGGTTTATGTCTTGCATTCGGTTTCTGCTTGTAGATGTTTTCTATTCACGAATTGGCAACTCACCCCCGTTGTGCCACAGTTCTTGCAGGGTTTTGCCGTACAGGTTCCATAGCGACATTTCTGGCACACTGCTTCCTTGCGGGTGAATTGCATTTGATAGGTGGGTTCCTTTGCATCAAGAACTACCATTGTACTTGTATTATTCCTTTGTATCTAGAAATTCCATCAACCAAAACTTGTATATTGTTTCGGACTTAGACACTGGTGATGTATTATTCGACCTTAGAGTCGCGCTTAGTAGTATTGTGGTTTTCATGCTTATTGAGTTTCTTTTGGTTTTGACCCTCGCCATTCGGCGTTGTATATTATATTGTTGCGTGGTTGTGACCGTCAATTGACGAAGAGCTAGCTCCCGCTTGGGGATGCCTTTTATCTCTGCACATATATATATATATATATATATATATATATATATATATATATTATTCGTGTTGTACCCCGTTCGGGGCCAGTTTTTATAAAAGAAACTCTGCCGAAATTTTTAGAAAGGACTTTACTTTTTTTTAAATACATATTCGGCTTAGTTATTTAAAAACCTTGACTTCAAACATGTTTTTCTTCACCTTTTTTTAAAAACCAGTTTTCTTATTTACTGTTAAAAAGGTTTTAGATTTCTGGGCTTTTGGCTTACTTGGATCAGATGGAGTCCTATATACTTCATATGGTTCAGGTGCCAGTCACGTGCTCTTTTTAGGTCGTGACAGCTAACTACGGCACGTGACAGAGCCAACCATGCTACCTGTGGCTTGGAAACATCCATCCACAGTCACATTACGGCTGTCTATAGGATATCAAGAATAGTCACAGGATTAGGAAAAACCCAAATAGAGTATGGTATAAATGAACTAGGGTATTACATTATACCCAATTACAAAAGAATTTTGTCCTTGAAATTCCCGGAAAAAGAAAAGACAAGAAAACATGAATCTAAGACAAGAGGTGTGGAAACTTCTGTCGAATCTCATCTTCTCGTTCCCAAGTTGATTCTCCGTGCGAACGATTTCCCTATGAAACAAGTACTAGAGGATAACCTTGTTCTTGAGGACCTTTTCTCTTCGATCTACAACCGCCATCGGTCGTTCTTCATATGTCAAGTCCTCTCTTACTGTCAGCTCCGAGTGATCTAGGATGTGTGTCTCATCTTGTACATACTTGCGGAGTTGAGATACATGAAACACATTGTGAACACTCGCCAAGGATGGTGGTAACGCAAATCGAAAAGATACTTCTCCTACGCGCTCGATGATATCGAAAGGCCCTACGAATCAATGACTAAGCTTGCCTCGACTACCAAATTGAATCACTCCTTTGGTCGGTGATATCTTCAGAAATACAAGATCACCAACTGTGGACTCCAGAGGTCTTCGTCCTGTATCTGCCCAACTTTTCTGCCGATATTATGCCGCCTTCATATGATTTCGGATCACGATGACTTTCTCCACTGTCCGCACAATAAGATCCGGTCCCAATAATCTTCTTTCTCCAATATCGTCCCAACAGACGGGCGAGGGACATATATGACCCTATAATGCTTCGAATGGAGCCATCTGTATAGTCTCCTGAAAACTGTTATTATATGAAAACTCCACCAAATGCAAATGATCCTCCCATGAAGTCCGACATGCAAGCTCTCAACATATCTTCAAGAGTTTGGATCGTTCTTTCGAACTGGCCATCTGTCTGGGGATGATAGGCAGTGCTAAACTTCTGTTGGAGATAGTGCCCTCAGAGTCAATTATTAGGTCACAGGTACGTGATTGCAATGATTGATGGAGGATCTATCCCGGTAGGACAGTCTTACTCGAGATGATAGTATGCTATCTGGTTTACCTTTATCATCGTGTACTGCTTTAAGTGACCTGACACGTCGCTATTACACGTTGGTAGAGCCCCTAGGATTCTTGCTTGACCACCAGCAGTATGAGGGCGATCATATAAGTGGGAGCTGGGGGTCTATAGGCATATCCTTAAAAGGTCCCTAGTCGTAGGAGATTCGAGACAGGGCATCGATTCTCCCGAGTAGACTAGTGTATACAGTCGAGACCCCGACGAGGGGCGGTGGCCGGTCTCACAAGCTACTGGTGTCAGTTGGTTCACCTAAGATGTATACAGGTGCTCATTGGGTTATGAGTACACCGGACAGGACTCGCCGGGAACATGCTAGTTGGTCATATACCAGACGTCAGATGGCAGTTCCCTGGTGACATGTGTGCAGGTTAGTTCATCGACCTGGGGATCGTCATTTGTCTCGTGTGAGTTCCCACTGTACTTTGATTACTACCCTACCACGGCTCAAAGAAGTCGTGCAAACAGATTTTAGTTGGGTACAGTCCCGAGCCACATGGAGGCAGTGAGCGCATCTTCAGGGGTTCGTCTCTCCCGGTATTGGGGGTGAGGTCGTGCTGTGTCTAGGAGAGCCATTACACGAAGCCCTCGGCCGAGGCAAGGAGATTTACTGGTAGGTATTCCAGTAGTATCTCAGGGTGTTCTGGGCTACACTCCGACACGACTTGTACCGCTTTTGGGGGTCTGACTTTTACTAACCCCCTAGGCCCGCCATGCGATGCTCATAGACGAACGGACCGGACTGTACGGATATTGTCACTGACAGGCTCAGTAGGGTTGTCAGGCTGAGTTCGCTCACAGACATCCCTTTTAGTCAGTACCTGGTAGCCCGTTACGTATTGGCTTATACCTCTGACGTGCTAGTGGTTAAATCCACAACCAAGGTGTTGACGAGTCTTTAGAGTCCCCCACATTCAGTTACTCAGCTTTCGGGCGAAAGGTTGTAGAGGCCGTATGGAGATATGGCAAGGTCCGATCAGATACGTGCGGTATTGCACGGATCAGGATCGGACAGTCTATACTATAGGCCGTATGGTTATATGGCAGGGTTCGATCAGATACGTGCGGTATTGCACGGATCAGGATCGAACGGATATTACTAGCCGGCTTTGGTATAAGCCGGATCCTAGTATAGTACAGTGTAGATTTTGTCTCCTTGCATTTGTATTTCGGTCGAAATACAGATGCGGGTGTGTATGCACAGTATCGGGGTTTTCCTGTAATTTATTACGGGACCAGTTTTCTGGAGTTGCCAGTTTGCTTTCCGTTTCGGCCGATTTTCATTGTTCCGTTCATTGGCCGAAGATTGGTGGAGGAGGGCTTATTTGCATTGTTGCAAATAAGTGGTTGTGGAGGGGGTCTTTGCATCTTTGTTTTATCATGATGGTTTTCATGATGAGCACCATCACTTGACTTTCCTTTTTCATGATGGCTTGACTTTGTATATCATCATGGTTGTTGATGATGAGGTTGGTGGAAGGTGGTTGAGTGTGGGTTTTGATTTGGTGATCATTTCCTTTTGCATGATAGCCTTCTCTCTCTCTCCCTTTTGTATTATTGGATAGCTCTCTCATTGTCTAACACACTTCACTCTCATTCTCTCCTCTCCCACCATTGTGGCCGGCCAAGCATGGGATGGGGCTGTCCCAATTTTGTGGAGTGGGGTTTTTGCTCATTTCATGTTCCAAAATCCCCAAAGTCCCTCCACATAGTTCTTGTATCATTCCTCCATTAAAATGGCACCTTCTACAACCCCAAAATGAGACTTCTTCACTACACATTCTACAGCAAACCTTGGGCACGTCGACTAGCCAGCTTCGTGCCCGAGTTGCCTCGGCATTGAGGTGGGAGCCCGTAAAAGAAGTAGGCGATGTGGTGCACTTCCGGCGACGAGGAGGAGACGGGACATTCCGCAGGAGATCGGGACTATGACGAGAAGACCGGAGGACTTGGATCGTCGGTATATCTCTATTCCCTTTCTTGTAGATAGCTAGGACTAGTTAGTGGTTCGATCCGGGTATTAGTGCGCGGCGGTTTGCCAGTTCAAGTAAAATTAAAGTTTATCACCGCTTCCGCATTTGGCCGTCGGATTGACGGCCGGGGCGCCGCCGTGCACTTACAGTGGTATCAGAGCCTCGCCATTAACTTAGTCTAGCTTGGTGTAATGTGTTTTTCTGTTTCGATCGATCGAATGTTCCAAAACTGCATTTTAGTTCGCATCAGTTTCTGTTGAAATTTTTTGGTGTCCAAAAATTTTTCAGGTTGTAAAATACTGATGTACTGGAATATCTAAGGGTTCTGTAAAAATTCGATACAGTGATTCGTCTACGGGAGCGCGGAACCGCGGCCAAACCCCCCTTTGCGCCGCGGTTCCGCCGCACAATGATGAGTTGACTGCACCAAATTTCTACAGTATCTTTCTGGGCTGAAAATTGGGGTTTTGGAATATTAATTTTGGGCCCAGAATTTCTTGATGTGCTACAGTAGTACTTGGGGGCCCACTTGTTAAAGTTTGATCGATCGGATATTTTAAACACATTTTTCACAGTATTTACATTATATCTGCGACCGTGAATGTCACTCGATCGGTAAATCCGGTCTAACTGCTATAGCCCGGTTAGACGGATTTGCGAACGTGACTTTCACGTTGATGTTCTGTTTTTGCTGTGATGTTGCGGATCGGTCGTGGGGGATAGCCTGGATGCAATGCTAGTACAGTTGTGGATGTATTATGTACATTTGATATTGCGGGGCGAGCGTCCGACATGTGGACTGCCGTCACTGCCTGTTTGTATTATTATTTTGGGGCACGACCTGGTTGCGGTCGATGTACCCGTTGTTTGTATATTTTAGTTTCTGTACTAGGATTGCCCCGCGGAGGGGTGCACGGATAGCCGGATTCTAGAGGGCAACAAGCCCGCATCTCATGGCATTGGGACGGAGGGGGCTTCACTCTAGGATTGGCGGGCTATTCGCCGCACTCGTAGGGGGTACAGGTTGACCCAGGAGGGGTGCCCAAGTTACCGGATTCCGTGAAGTGCTGGGTGGTCCATTCACGGCGCTGAAGGGGGCTGCCTCGCTTCAGGTTTTGGCGGGTGACTTGCCGCGCCCGTAGGGGTCTAGGTTCTCATTGCACAGGCTATCCACACGACCAGGGGAACGTCGGGTTTCAGCGGCTCTGTGAAACCCGGGGATCCCAGATATCTGTATTGTTTCTGTGATGCTGTTCATTCTCTGTGATGTTGCATTTTTATTCACGCCTTGAGCGAAATATAATATATTGGTATATATATTAGTAGATGTTGTATATGTTTTACATCCGCGCTAGTCCAGTCCCCGCTCTGTCGTTAGTTAGCTAACCTAACGGGTAATGACGGGACCCAGTGGCGAATGCGGATGGCATATACGTACATCAGTATATTTTCGTTCTTTTTGGTGTGATCAATTGATGGGACTGCGTTGATTCGGATCAATGCAAGTTAAAAACAAACCTAATCTGATGTTGTTGGAACACTTTTCAAAAAGCTGTTATTGCAAGGACGTTCACTTTTGTTTTGCATCGTGGTATTCAGTTGGAATATCCTGCTCCTCAGTCGACGAGGCAAGGGCCGAGATCCCTTCACCGGGAGTGACCCCTTGGACAAAAAGTTTGCGTCAGGGCAATGACTTCACTATAGCCGATTACTTTTGCTTTGCACCGTGGTATTCAGTTGGAATATCCCGCACCCCATTCTACAGGGAAAGAGCCGAGATCCCTTCACCGGGAGTGACCTCTTTAGCAACGGTTTTCGTCACTATATTTTTAAAAAAAGCTAACAGTTCCTTCAATGATATCAAGTTCTTTACGTTAAAGGTTTTCGCCAGAAACCATTAGTAGCCCTCCGTCATTTCAGACGGGTAGCACGTAGTATTCATGCTGTGTTTGTTGACCTTCGTCAAGGCATAGTGTATGGTAGCTGCTTGTTACCTTTCTGCTGCATAGATAGATGCGTTGGTTTGGGACAGTCGTATAGCCTTGTTGACCTTCGTCAAGGGCTTGTACGGGTGGATTCAAATTAACCTGGATAATGACGGGTAGAACTTGACATGTGACTTATGATTTGTTGACCTTCGCCAAGGTCATAAGAGCATGGGGCAAAAATCACATCGGGAGTTTCAAAAGAACTGAAACTTGCCAGATATGCGCATACCTTCTGGAGTGTGACACCGTGAGCGGATTCCGTCACGTTATCATGCGATGATAGTTGGATCCCGATTCCCACTGATGAGTTAGTTTACTCCTCGGGTGACCCCGACTAATTCTTCTTTCAGGTTTGGAGGAGAATTTGAGGTACAGTGGGAGGATTCCAGATTAGATAAATTGGTAACCATTCTGATCTAGGTTAGAGTGCACGCTGAGTGTTTCTTTTCTCTCTCTCTTTGGCAGCGACCATTGACCTGACCCTAAGACTATGACTCAGTGACCAAGTTGACCGAACCTTCTTGACACCGGCTTTTGGATTGTCAGAGTTGCAGACCTCATTGCCACTCCTACTTTTACCCTTTTCTCCAGGACATCCCGTATTACTACGAACGTCCACTTCCATTGGACAAAACCATCGTATGGTTAGATACGAACTCGAAAGAATTTATTCGAGGATGGTTTCCGGTTCTGGAGAAAACGGATAGGATTATTCAGTTGTCTTTTCCTTTTTACCTTCTCTCAAGTTGCGAGTACTCCTTGGTTTAGGAGATAGTACACCTATTACGCAAATTGGATAGTCTTCTTCCAAACCATAGGCAGGTGCCGACCGGTAGGGAATGAAGAAAACCAATTAGCCTAACGATGGTGTACAGAAGGTATTATGTAAAGACAAAGCAAGGGATTAGTAAGAGGGCAAAGTAAATTGCAACTGATATTCACGACCAAACCAAGTATTCCTTCGCCAATCCTAAATCACCTTTGTATTTCTCCAGGACACTCCGTATCACTACGAAGATCCACAGTTTATTGGATATTCCATCGTATGGTTATATACGAACTCGAAAGGAACTTGTTCCAGTTCGGGGATGGATTCTGGTTCAGGAGAAATAGGAATAAGGTTTATTCAGGTTGTCTTTTATCTTCACCTTCTCTCGCATTGCGAGTGTTTCTAGGATTAGGACAGTACACCCATTATGCTTATTGGATAGTCTTCTTCCAAACCATAGGCTGGTGCCGAACGGTAGGGAAGGAAGAAAACCATTTGGCCTAAAGGGGTGTGCAGAAGATAATGACTAAAGACATATGAAGGGATTTGGAGAGGTGGCAAAGAATTATACGGTTACAGTCGTGAATATGGAAGAGGCATTACTAGGAATACCGGGATACCCCATCGAAACATTTCAATGTTTCAGTTTCGCTGTGTACTGTTAAAGGAAAACTGATTTCCCGATTAGATACTTACTCCAGGGTATGTATTTACCAGGTATGATTCTCACATCTGTATAGTTTTACAGATGATGAGTGGGAGTAGGTTATTGGGAATTGGGTGATCATCCTCATTATATCGGGATTCGTTGTAATCAGTGATATTTGAGGAGATCGCCTGGGTTGTTTGCCGGTCGGCAAATATTTGGTTTTGAATATCCGCTGTTATGCACCAATTTCAAATTGATATATCTGTACGTCTATTTTCATAGAGTGAGATGTACCTTTTTGAAATTATGTCTATGACATTTACCTATATCAGTGGATGGTTAGGTAAGGAGCATTGAACAGCGGTGTAATTCTTCTTAACCATAAGTACAGTTTTCAACCTACGACACACAGTGAATGAGTTATCAGACTCAAGGGACTTATACAGAGTATTGTATGTTGTCCAGGGTCCATCAGGACAGAGGGGTTGGTCCTCGTACTATATTCGGTTTACTTATGACTTCTCTAGTTTTTAGACAGGTGTTTCGCGGAAACACAGGGTCCGAATTTTGAGAAGTTATAGGTATTTGAATAGAGTAGAGAACCAAGTGTAGCAAGTATCGGGATTCTTCAAAGAGATCGAAGATGTAGATACTTGTGTACGGTATTCAGTTGATAGTAATGATTTAAGAGATCTTGCTTCTCTTTCAGGTTACTCATGATTGGAAGCATTCCTAAGTTGAGTAACGCTGATCGGCCTCCTTCCATTAAGTTGACATGCACTGGAGACAGCTGCATGATTTGGTTCAGTTAAATCAGTGCCTCTGGTCCTATATGGGATATAGAACAGTTCATATCTTAACGATGTTAAGGTACGGGGAGTTGTCCGGTTTATGATTAAAACCAGACACTGGACAACTCAAGGCACGTTTCTGTAATGGCTGTTCGTGGGTTGACCCAGGCTATGACGAGGGTTGACTTTCTACCATCTGGATGAACAATAGCGATATTGTTCTAGACTCGCCACAGTTTTAATAAAAATGGATTTTTTCAGAAAACAGTAGTGGGAGTATGGTAGAACTGGAAGTGATTCCAGAACCACAAACGATTACTGAAGATTTGATAAGGAACCTAAAGATTCAATCTGGATTGACATTCCATTGGCCACTCCGCAGATAAGGTGGGTAACTTCAGCCACCCGAGAGGTACTACGGTAGCCTCAAGGACAGTGACAGGGAAGTTCTTGTTTACCCACAATTACCATTGCTGTTGTTCCAGGCTGCGAGACCCGGTGGGAGGATGAGTATAGCGTCGTTCTAAACTAGTTTTAGAAGTGTACGTCTATATGACTCTGCCAGAGGGTTGTCGTAGTCAGTGGGAGCAGCGGAAGCATTGGTGGACAGGTAGCTTATGTCTATTTATAGACTAAAGCAGATGTAGCGGAGATAGATCATCTATTTCTGACGTGACAGTCATAGGTTTGACTTCATCAGAATAGGGGATGGATCTGTTGAGAAGGTAGTAGGTGTGATATCCTGGTATTTGGATGACATACACAAAGTAGGAAAGGAAACTCCTATACTACGATCGGTTATACTTTGGTCGTCACACAGTGGTTTCTCCACATGGGACTTGGACATTATATCAGACATTCTGGTTACTAGATCTATGGCTTTAGATCTAGATTTGGGTAGTCTCCCAATCTGGGTACTTAGACAGCATTCTAAGGGTATTTAGAATGGACGACTCCATGCACGGTAGTGTACCTGCAGGTGATGGAGTCACCCTCTCTGAAGCTGTCTTACAGACTAAAGGGGAGAGGGATGTGCATGATTGGCAGATCACTTGCTTAGGCAATTGAGTCAATCATGAGATGTCAAGTACTACACCAGACATTGTTCTTGCACTAGATGCAATAAGTTGACATTAATCCAATCCTGGAGAAACAGTCGGAAGCAGTTTTAGAACATAAGTGGATGTTCTAGGGATATGATAACGACAGCCTCATTCGGGAAACAGTTATCATTCCAGGCTTCCAAGGTGACATGGACGACAAGGAGGTTGTCAGAGCTATAGTTTTCCTTCTGACGAGGGGCAGTATTTTGAACAAGTGGTCCAAGGCAATACTGAGGGAGGCATGGCGCAGGATACTGATTAAGTTCAGTTGACGATACAGTCTAAGAAGTTTGGATTTGGAGCTCATTTATGAGCTATGTCCCATCAGACATCCAGACACATTCTAAGACAGGTATTGCTCATTTCGGGAGATGGGTTTCTCCGCGAACATGAGATATAGAGAGACATAGAAAGAAACATCAAAGCGGATCCACTCACAGAGGCTATTCCTCGAACGCAATAGTTTCGCAAACGAGCTTTGTGAGACTGATTAGTAGAGGAGTTGGGTGTTCGGTATCACACGGGCTGTGAGTATGCGGCATCGCAATAATTAGCCTTGAGTGCAAGTGGGAGATTGTTGGAGATAGTGCCCTCAGAGTCAATTATTAGGTCACAGGTACGTGATTGCAATGATTGATGGAGGACCTATCCCGGTAGGACAGTCTTACTCGAGATGATAGTATGCTATCTGGTTTACCTTTATCATCGTGTACTGCTTTAAGTGACCTGACACGTCGCTATTACACGTTGGTAGAGCCCCTAGGATTCTTGCTTGACCACCAGCAGTATGAGGGCGATCATATAAGTGGGAGCTGGGGGTCTATAGGCATATCCTTAAAAGGTCCCTAGTCGTGGGAGATTCGAGACAGGGCATCGATTCTCCAGAGTAGACTAGTGTATACAGTCGAGACCCCGACGAGGGGCGGTGGCCGGTCTCACAAGCCACTGGTGTCAGTTGGTTCACCTAAGATGTATACAGGTGCTCATTGGGTTATGAGTACACCGAACAGGACTCGCCGGGAACATGCTAGTTGGTCATATACCAGACGTCAGATGGCAGTTCCCTGGTGACATGTGTGCAGGTTAGTTCATCGACCTGGGGATCGTCATTTGTCTCGTGTGAGTTCCCACTGTACTTTGATTACTACCCTACCACGGCTCAAAGGAGTCGTGCAAACAGGTTTTAGTTGGGTACAGTCCCGAGCCACATGGAGGCAGTGAGCGCATCTTCAGGGGTTCGTCTCTCCCGGTATTGGGGGTGAGGTCGTGCTGTGTCTAGGAGAGCCATTACACGAAGCCCTCGGCCGAGGCAAGGAGATTTACTGGTAGGTATTCCAGTAGTATCTCAGGGTATTCTGGGCTACACTCCGACACGACTTGTACCGCTTTTGGGGGTCTGACTTTTACCAACCCCCTAGGCCCGCCATGCGATGCTCATAGACGAACGGACCGGACTGTACGGATATTGTCACTGACAGGCTCAGTAGGGTTGTCAGGCTGAGTTTGCTCACAGACATCCCTTTTAGTCAGTACCTGGTAGCCCGTTACGTATTGGCTTATACCTCTGACGTGCTAGTGGTTAAATCCACAACCAAGGTGTTGACGAGTCTTTAGAGTCCCCCACATTCAGTTACTCAGCTTTCGGGCGAAAGGTTGTAGAGGCCGTATGGAGATACGGCAAGGTCCGATCAGATACGTGCGGTATTGAACGGATCAGGATCGGACAGTCTGTACTATAGGCCGTATGGTTATATGGCAGGGTTCGATCAGATACGTGCGGTATTGCACGGATCAGGATCGAACGGATATTACTAGCCGGCTTTGGTATAAGCCGGATCCTAGTATAGTACAGTGTAGATTTTGTCTCCTTGCATTTGTATTTCGGTCGAAATACAGATGCGGGTGTGTATGCACAGTATCGGGGTTTTCCTGTAATTTATTACGGGACCAGTTTTCTGGAGTTGCCAGTTTGCTTTCCGTTTCGGCCGATTTTCATTGTTCCGTTCATTGGCCGAAGATTGGTGGAGGAGGGCTTATTTGCATTGTTGCAAATAAGTGGTTGTGGAGGGGGTCTTTGCATCTTTGTTTTATCATGATGGTTTTCATGATGAGCACCATCACTTGACTTTCCTTTTTCATGATGGCTTGACTTTGTATATCATCATGGTTGTTGATGATGAGGTTGGTGGAAGGTGGTTGAGTGTGGGTTTTGATTTGGTGATCATTTCCTTTTGCATGATAGCCTTCTCTCTCTCTCACTTTTGTATTATTGGATAGCTCTCTCATTGTCTAACACACTTCACTCTCATTCTCTCCTCTCCCACCATTGTGGCCGGCCAAGCATGGGATGGGGCTGTCCCAATTTTGTGGAGTGGGGTTTTTGCTCATTTCATGTTCCAAAATCCCCAAAGTCCCTCCACATAGTTCTTGTATCATTCCTCCATCAAAATGGCACCTCCTACAACCCCAAAATGAGACTTCTTCACTACACATTCTACAGCAAACCTTGGGCACGTCGACTAGCCAGCTTCGTGCCCGAGTTGCCTCGGCATTGAGGTGGGAGCCCGTAAAAGAAGTAGGCGATGTGGTGCACTTCCGGCGACGAGGAGGAGACGGGACATTCCGCAGGAGATCGGGACTATGACGAGAAGACCGGAGGACTTGGATCGTCGGTATATCTCTATTCCCTTTCTTGTAGATAGCTAGGACTAGTTAGTGGTTCGATCCGGGTATTAGTACGCGGCGGTTTGCCAGTTCAAGTAAAATTAAAGTTTATCACCGCTTCCGCATTTGGCCGTCGGATTGACGGCCGGGGCGCCGCCGTGCACTTACAACTTCAATCGAGTCCCCAAACTTTCCTGTAAACTCCTCCAAAAGTGCGATAAGAATCGGGTATCACTATCGGAAATGATGCTCACAGGTACTCCATGCAATCTCACAATCTCCTACATGTATCGTTCTGCTAAACCTTCCGTCGACTGACCAACTCAAAATGGTATGAAATGAGCTGCCTGGTCAATCGATCAACAACCACCCAAACTGCATTATTACCCTTTGGACTCCCGGTAATGCTGTCACGAAGTCCATGGTTATATGTTCCCACTTCCACTGAGGAATCGGAAGTGGTTGCAATAAACCAGCTATCTTTTGATATTCAACCTTGACTTGCTGACACATCAAGCACTTCGATACGTAGCGAGTAATCTCTTTTTTCATGCCTTCCCACCAGAAATACTGTCGTAGATCTCAGTACATCTTCGTGCCTCCCGGATGTACGGAATATGCAGAATTATGCGCCTCCTTCATAATTTCTTCACGAATATCTCCTTTTGGCACACATAAACGGCTCCCATATCGTAACGAACCATCTTCATGAATCAACAAGTCCGTTTGAAGTCCTGCTTCTAACTATTATCGAAACTTTTGCAACCTTGGATCGCGCGACCGCGCTGCTTTAATATTATCGATCAGGGACAATTGTACTTGCAACTGCATCAACTATCCCAAAAAATTCGGTAATACGATCTCCAATTCGAATCCCTGGAAATCATCTATAAACTCCTTCTGTGCAGTCAATATCCATATTGCTGGCAACCGACTTAGAGCATCCGGCACTACATTAACTTTCCCCAGATGGTATTTTAGATCAAGATTATAGTCAGTCATCAGCTCTAACCATCTACGCTGTCTCATGTTGAGCTCTTTCTGCGTGAACACATACTTCAGGCTCTTGTGATCGGTAAATACTTCTACCCTTTCGCCCAATAAGTAGTATCTCCAAATCTTCAAAGCAAAAATCATTGCTGCTAGCTCCAAATCATGAGTTGGGTAATTCTTCTCATGTGACTTCAATTATCTCAACGCGTAGGTTATAACCTTCCCATGCTGCATTGGAACACATCCCAAGCCTTTCCCAGATGCGTCGCTGTGAATAACCAACCCTCCGGAACCGTCTGGCACTGTCAAGATAGGAGCGGTGGTCAATCTTTGCTTCAACGCTTCAAAAACTGACGCACATTTCTCCGTCCATACTAACGATATCTCCTTTCATGTTAGCTTGGTCAATGGTTCAGCTATTCGAGCGAAATTCTCCACGAACCTTCTATAGTATCCGGTAAGCCTATGAAAACTTCTGATCTCCACTACGTTCTTCGGAATCGGCCAAACATGAACTACTGCAATCTTGTCAGGATCAACAGCAATTCCATCTCCGGATACGACATGACCTAAAAACTTCACTTCTTCGAGCCAAAACTCGTACTTGCTCATCTTAGCATATAACCTTTCATGTCTCAACGTTTGCAATGCGATCTTCAAGTGTTTAGCGTTCTCTTCTTGAGTCTTCGAATAGACCAGAATGTCATCAATAAATACCACCACAAACTGGTCCAAATACGATGAAAAGATTCGGCTCATCAAGTCCATAAATATCGCTGGGGCGTTCGTGACTCCGAATGGCATCACTAAGTACTCGTAATGACCATATCGGGTTCGGAATGCTGTCTCGCAAATATCTTCTGATTTTACTCAAACTTGATGATATCCGGATCACAAATCCAGCTTCGAGAATACCCTCACGCCACTGAGTTGATCGAATAATTCGCCGATGTGAGGGATCTGGTACTTGTTTTTAATAGTCACCCGATTTAATTCTCGATAGTCGATTCACATCCTCCGCATGCCATCATTCTTCTTGACTAGAAAAACTGGAGCTCCCTAGGCTGAATTGCTGCTGTGAATCCAACCCTTCTCTAGTAATGCGGCGACCTGTTTCTTTATCTCTTTTAGTTCCACCGGTGCCATCGGATAATATGCCTTTGAAATCGGCGCTGCTCCAGGAATAAGATCAATCGCGAACTCCACATCTCGTTTTTGGTAAACCCGAGATGTTCTTGAACACATCCATGAAATCCCGAACTACTATCAGCGCTTTATCTGCAACTTATTTACGAACTTCACCTTTCAGTAAACGGTTTTCTTCATCATGAATTTACAAGTTTGTTCTAAGACTTGTGGGTTATTAGCCCACCACTCTTCCGCTGCACTACTCTGATAATTTGAGGCGGGTTCATCGGAACTCCTCGAAACATCCCGCATCTGAACGGTCTTGAAGCAGTCTGTACTACTGCAATCAAAAGCTTCTCCTGTGTTTCTCCTTATTCTTCGAAACACAAATGGATAGATCATTATGGGACAAAGGGAAAGATACAACGCGGTTGTTGGATTCAAGCTTGCAATAAAACATAAACTGGTAAGCAATGAAACCGAGAGAAACAAAGTAGTATAACGACCATAAATAAAGGAAATGAATCAAAAAAATAGGACTCCAAGTTACTAAAATAGAGTACCACATTGTAACCATGCCGCGGTTCATAGTTATAATCACATAACTCCATTCAAGTCGCCCTAAATCCTACTATCAGAATCGAAAGAATAAGCATGGAGAAACAATAAGGTGTTTACCCCAATCAGAGCAAAGCTCTGTTCAAATTCCAAAGCGGGGAAAGAAGCAACGCTTCTGTTTTCCCAAATCAGGGCAAGGCTCTGTTCTGAAAATTAAAATAAAAAAAATTAAAAATTAAAGAAGCAACGCTTCAGCCGACATGCGCTCTGCGCTGCGCGCCACGTGGCAGCGCAGTTGCTGCGCGACACGTGGCAGCGCAGTTCCGCTAGCGCAGTTGCGTTGCGCTCTGTGCCGCGCGACACGTGGCAGCGCAGTTGCGTTGCGCTCTGGCTGCACGACACGTGGCAGCGCAGTTGCGCTGCGCGACACGTGTCAAGCGCAGGTGCGTTTGTGCCAAACAGAATTAAAATTCCAGTAAGATCTTTCAGTTCTTGTTAAAAACAAGAAGATTGCCTTCTGTAAAACAGAAGCCCTTGGATCAAAGATCCAATGGTGGGGAAAAATCCCCAAATCACTCAGAGAAAGATCTCTTTAACTAATTTAACAAATCTATTGGCACTATATAAAGGCCCCTAGACCCCAAGTCTAAAGGAGAAGAAAAAGCACATCAACACAGAGAGAAAAAGAGAGAATTCCTTTAAAGAAAATTTTGAGAAGAACTCAGAAAGAAAAAAGAAAGGTAAACCTTTTAAAAAGAAGAATTTCTTCTGAAAAGATCATTGATCTAAGAACAAGATCAAAGATCTTCAATAAAAAATATAATAATAAAGGCATTACCTTTTGACGAACCATTGGTTCTTTGAAAACCAAAAATTTTCTTTGATCTAAAATTGATCAAAATAATAAAACGGTGCATTGCACTTGTAAGTCTGCGTGTTGCGCTCTTGGGTTGGCGCAAGCCACCAGAGAGCGCCACGTGTCAGCTCCAGAACGATCTGCGCTATGCGCTGTTAAAATAGAGCACTGCTCTCATGAATTGGCGCAACTCACCAGAGCGCGCAACAGCGCAGCGCACTGGCACAGCGCACTGCGCTTGCGCTCACCAGAGTGTGACACGTGTCACCTCCACATGGACTTGCGCCTTACGCTCCTCAATTGGCGCAAAGCACCTGGCAAGCCACGTGGCACTCTGTCAAACTAATTAATGCAATGCATTATCAAGGGCAGAGCCCAATAAAGAAAGGTCTATCAGACCAAACAAAAGTGCTATGCACTATTAAAAGGGACAGAGCCCAAATCAAAAATTCCTAACATGCCAGAATGAAATGCAGTGCATTATTAACAAGGGCAGGGCCCTAATAAAGGCCTACTAGGCTAAATATAAATAAAAGTGTTGAACATTCTCAATTGGACTTAGCCCAATTGTGGCCGTAATTCCTCAAATTAAATTGACTGAGCACTGCCGCTCTCTTAAATCAGTTTACACCTGGTTCAAAGGTACATCTCTGAACTCCTCCGACATCTGTCGTTGTAATCCCTCAACGTCGTCAGAGAGGTGATGGGTCCCGACGACCATAAATTTTAATGGACCACCATGTCCCTAAACTGGCAATGGACCACTATGTCCCTAAACTGGAACAATAGAGCCCCGAAATGCTCTTTTGTCGGATCTGAACGATCCCGTTTAAGTTGATCTTAGCCTCAAATACGGCTAACGTATCCTTAAACCTTCAAACAGACTTTAGTCCCAAATTGGACTATAGATCTCCGAATCAACTTTGGTCCAAGGGTACATCTCTTAACTCCTCTGACACCCATCGTTGTAATCCTTCAACGACGTCAGAGAGGTGACGGGTCCCGATGACCATGCATACAATGGACCACTACGTCCCTAAACTGGAACAATTGAGCCCCTAAATGCTCTTTCCGTTAAGTTGATCTTAGTCTCAAATCAGACTAATGTATCCTTAACGAACGTTTAAGTTGATCTTAGCCTCAATATGGCTAACATATTCTTAAACTAAAACACCAAACCCAAATCTAAGAAAATACGGATTTGGACTAATCCACGTCCTACGAGCGACGGCATAACTTAGTCTCCGTATACAATCCACGGGCATCCACAAACAAAAACAAACACACACGACACGAAGTGAAATTCTGGAGAAGGAGAAAGTGGTTACCGCGATGCGATAGCGTAATTAACTGCAGGGGCTTACGCCTGCAGGGAAGAGCGTCCCCACAATCAAAAAAACCCTCAAGCGAGGGGGAATCTGACGAAGTCTACTACATCGGCCGCATCCGTCTAAACTTTCGATACACGGTGTCATAAATCAACTTGGCATCTTCGGAGAGGTATACGGATAAAACCAAATAGCATCTGCCCCGAATCTCAGGCAAGACGTTCAGTCTCGGCCGCCGTTCGGAGGGGAACAGATTCTGGCACGCCCGGTGGGACCTTTTCCTCTTTCCACTCCACAATTCGTGTGTCATGTTCGTGAACGAATCGCGGTTTGCTGTGGTTGCTTGTGGATTCGAGGTACTAAGATTTAGTGTCTTGCTCCATGAAGAAAACAGAAGATCAATGGCTTCAAACTGCACTTCCAGCAACTGCAACTCTCACTCCGTCCCTGCTGGAGGAATGACTTACGGGCCCCGAGCGGCCTCCCTTTTCAAGATGCCAGTGGAGCAGGTGACTCAAGCCACCACTGGACTATTCTTCGGGACCATGCTCCCACCAATGAACTTCAATGCCCCAATAATGTTGCAAGAAGCCCCAAAGAAGTCGGTCTTTGATCGACTTACCACTGCCGCGGCCCCTCTCAACGGGTCGCCCAACTTCAATACCTCAGTTTTCAACAAACTGGGCCAGAACGTCTACAAGCCAGCGATACCCGAAGCTGCCATCCCAGAGTGGATAACCATCCCGGCTCAGGCGGACGAAATCATTGGAAAGGCTCCTCCTTCTAAGAAGTCAGTTTTTATAAGGCTGGCCATTCCGGTTTCTGCTCCAGGCGAGGTCCTCAAAGCCGCTTCCGCTGCCTAGAGGTCTGTCTTTGACAGATCAGACATTGCTTCTCGACGGGTATCAGTCTTCGACAGGCTAGCACCAATAACAGTCTCTCCTCAAAGCAGGGGGCACGACGAATTCACCCTTATAGCTGAAACAACCCCATCCGCAAGACACGCTCGACGCTGCCACTGGCGCCGAGTGACGAAGGCTGGGGGCAACTCCCCCTCTGGGATAACTCCGCCAGCTCCGACGGTGGGGATCGATGCTGCTGTTCCAATCGGGAACAGCTTTGAATTGCTGAACACGGTGCGCAGAAACTCTCCTACTGCGGTGCTGAAGCGAACTCCTTCACCTGTGGAGAATACTCTAGAGAAGAAGCTGGGGCAGCCCCCTCAACGGCTGTCCTCTAAAATTTACAAGGTCTGGCGACAGGTCCAGGAGTCGGTGATTGATCAAGACTATCCCCGCCGACAGAAAAAGATGAAGGTTCGGCAAGAGAAGGATTACTCTGTCAAGCCACAAAAAGCAACAGCTGCTTGGGTGCCCACTACAACGGCCCCCTCAACTCCAACCACTCAAAAGAAAGGGAGGCCGCAAAAGGCCCCCGTGAACATGGCAAACCGTAAACGCGCTGAGCACAAACACCCCAAGTCTGGGGGCATGGTGGTGCACACTGTTTATATGGCTTCCGGAAAGGAGGAAAGTCGTGCTTCGACGGGTCACCGACCGCTCACCCGATCCGTGACGAAAACCCAGGAGCAACAACAGAAGCTTCAGGAAATAATGACTGCAATGGCTGCACTCACCGGGCCAAAAGAAAGCCCGGAGGCATCATCAGAGCAGCGTCACGAACAAGAGACTGATGCTGACTTCTTACAAAGAGTCCTCGAAAAGAAGGAAAAAGAAGCCGCAGAGCAAGAAGCTAACATAAAACAAATGGCACTCCTCTTCCAAGATATGGTAGGGATGATATTACAGTCGGACCCTCCAGATGAAGACCCTCCGATCGTTGTTGGAGATGACGGAGGGGAGACATATAATCCTCCTCCGGCTCTTTCAGCAGCCAAGGAAGAAACCATTTCCAAGGCCGCACTGGATGACTATATAGCTCAGCAAATACGGGCTTATCAGGCGAATGAAGCGGCTGCGCAAATTGTTAGAACCGGACAACCCTATCCAAGATGGTATGACCAAATCAGTTACCCGCCGGGATATACGATCCCTAAGTTTCACGTATATAAAGGGACAAGGAATCCATATCAGCATGTCGCTCAATTCAGGGCTCTTTGCGGCAACACCGGAGGCGATGATAAACTGTTGCTTCGCCAATTCGTCGGTAGCTTAGCGGAAACGGCCTTTGAATGGTATTCGGAGCTACCTAACGACTCTGTCAAAATATTTGCGGAGATGGAGCTACTGTTTACACAAAGATTCGCGAGTGCTAGTGGACGCACCCCGATAACAGCACTGATCAATGCCAGGATAAGGCCAGGCGAAACGTGGGTCCAATATGCAACACGATGGCGGAACCTATAGTCGAAATGCGAACAACGCATAGAAGAGACTCCTGCAGTAGGCATGTTCGTGGGCACTCTTGATCCGCAAGCGACTATCTCGCAATTCATGATGTTCTTCAGGCCAACCACCTTCTAGGCCTTGATCGAAAAATTAGCCCAAATGGACCAGATGGGCCATGGACCGTCTCCTCCAAAACCGGACTCTCGAAATGAGAAGGGGAAAGGGAAGGCGATCGTCGCCGCCAATGCTCAGCAACAGCCGAGCAACTCAAAGCCGGTTGTTCGCCAAAACAACGTGCCTCCACGCCCATCCCTCGAGGAGAGACTGGGATGTCCTTACTCGTTTCCTCAGAATAAAACGAGAAGACTGTTTGAGCTGGCAGTGCGCAACAGACTCATCAATCTGCCGAGTCCGAAACGTTGGTTGCAGCCAGGCGATCTCAATAATCCCAATTATTGCCCTTACCACCAAATGGTAAGTCACTCGATCGAGGATTGCTTTGTCTTCAAAAACTGGATTGAAGAACAGTACCTACAAGGCAAGTTTGCGCTATCTGAAAAGTGGAAGATAAACCCACCACAGCCGCACACTCCAAAGAAGACGGACGCACCGGGGGCAACTTGTCATGTGATCTCTCACTCGTCGATAGATGATAAAGAAGCTCCTTGCACCGAGAAACCGATGGCGGATTCTGAAACAGAACTTCTGTGGCCGTCAGACGAGATGATCGATGCCTTCCTGAATGATATTCGTTTGAAAAGTAAAGCCAGTCAGGAGCGTTAGATGGCCATATTGAAAGAAGCCAAACGCCGGCGACCAGATGAAAGAGTCGAGGCACTCCCATCAAATCAAAAGACATACGCTGCTGATAAAAACAAATTCAAGACGAGGAAAAGGTTTGCTAAGGCCATATCAATGGGAATGAAACTACCACCTTCTGAAGAAAACACTCTCGATGGAGTAAAGATGCATCCTAACTACTGCTTGTATCATCAGAAGATCGCACATCCCACTGAAGACTGCGACTCTTTTAAGTGTTGGTGGCAAGGGTGTGTCGCTCATAGACAACATGTCAACAAAATAAAGCGGGAAGCTCATAGACAGCGAAAAAATACAACAGATGAGCATAAAAGAGTTGCCGACAATTGTCACAGGGACGAGCCCGGGGGATCACGAGTTATCACCGTTGGTAACGACCCCGACGAAAAAACGGCCTTCAACCCTCTCGTAAAGGAGTCCATCTCTAAAAGATTGAGGAGTTGTAAGAACATTCAGCCGCTCAATTGCATGATATCCGGAGAGAATCTCGGACCCACAAACAACGGAGTGAACAAAAAGGATAAAGGAAAGGGAAAAACGCCCTTCGTCACCAACACTCAACAACGATCGAGTGGCCCTAGACCGGTTGTTCGTCAAAACAATATGCGTCCACGCATATCCTTCGAGGAGAGGCTAAGACGTTCTTACTCGTTTCCTCAAGATAAAACAAGGAGACTGTTCGAGCTGGCAGTGCGCAACAGACTCATCAATCTGCCGAGTCCAAAACATCCGTTGCGGCCAGGTGATGTCAGTGATCCCAATTGTTGCCCTTACCACCGAACGGTAAGTCATCTGATCGAGGATTGATAAGCCTTCAAAAACTGGGTTGAAGACCAATACCAACAGGGCAAGTTCGTCATCTTCGAAAACTGGAAGGTGAGCCCGCCACAACCGCACGCTCCGAGAAATATGGATACGCCGGGGGCATCATGCTCAGTCATAGAGAAAGCCCCATAGACCGAAAAGTCAGTAAACTAGAGATTCGCCTCAAATACGGCGACGGATGACCGAAACGTCCTTAAACTAATGACGGACCACTACGTCCTAAAACTGGCTGGCGACCGAAACGTCTTTAAACTACTACCGCAGCATCCTCAGGCTGACGAGATAAAAAAAAGGAATAAAGAATAAAAAAATATAATAAAAAAACAGTATGTCCATAAGCAAAAGGGGCACGGATGAAAACCCGAAAGGGCTCCGTGAGTAAAAACAGCAGGGCTACCGGCGAGTGTTCGTGAAAACCCGAAGGAGCGCGACCTCGTACAAAAAAAACGGTATGTCCATAAGCAAAATGGGCACGGATGAAAACCCGAAAGGGCTCCGTGAGTAAAAACAGCAGGACTACCGGCGAGTGTTTGTGAAAACCCGAAAGGGCGCAACCTCATTAAAAGACATTTACAGGGTTCTCTCGACCTTGTAAGGAGAAACCACCCGCGTGAGATCCTTACGACTCACAAGGGAGCAACACACTTAGAGATCCTCACGATTCCTAAGAAGAAATTACACTTACGAGATCCTCACGACTCGTAAGGAGAACTCTCTTATGGGACCCTCACGGCTCATAAGATTTGAAAGTCTTAAGTTACAGAGACCTAAACCTGTTCTTAAGCAACTCCCACAACCTTCGATTTTGCCCTACAAGCGGCTCAATACTGATCCTTGTATACAATCCACGGGCGCGAATAAAAATTTCCCTAACCAAGTCTCATCCGTGACTAGGGATATGTTCGCTCGATGAACAACCTTTGTAAGTCCTCTCGACTTACAAGGAGAAAACCCTCTTGTAGGATCCTTACGACTTACAGAGGAACATGCACTTAGGAATCCTCACGATTCCTAAGGAGAAAACACACTTACGAGATCCTCACGGCTCGTAGGGAGAAATACCTTTGTGAGACCTTTACGGCTCATGAAGTCAAAAGCCTTAGTCGACAGGACCCTAACCCTGTTCGCTAAGCCACCTTTGTTCGACATCGACAGAGGCAAATGATGATTCGCTCCTGGCAACATCCCAGTTGTAGCGGTGCTGATGCCGAAATCGGTGTCTAATTCCAGGTTTATGGCGAAAATCCAGCAAGCCGCACATGCGTACAAAATAGCCGAAATGATGGGGCAACTTGCAATAAAAAGCAGCAAGTAAAAACGTATGCATACAAAATAGCCGAAATGATTGGGCAACTCGCAATAAAAAGCAGTGAGTAAAAATAAAATAAACAGCCGAAATGATTGGGCACCGCGAAAAATAGCCGAAATGATTGGGCAATCGCGACCTTCGCGATATAAAGCTGAAATGATAGAGCATCGCAGAAAGAAAATAATAAAAAAAATGAATGAAACTTCTGCCCTACAGGTGAGATCACATCGATCCCTGTATACAATCCAAGAGCACAGACAAAGAGGGAACCATACCTTCCCAACAGGCTCTGCCAGAAAGCGAAGCCAAATCTCGACGGTTCATAGACAACCTAGCGACAACCTCGACATTTGTTGCAATATTGCAGACACAATGTCAACAAACGAAGCAAAAGGAGATCCCTAGCTTCAGGGTCTCGACGTTGATATCGACAACTTAGAGATCAACAACGGTGTGCCTCCTCATTCCAGCAGGACATAGACGCTACACCATCAAACGGAGCCACGACATAGTCCCTAGTTCCAAATCTCAATGGCCACATCTACAGCCTGGAGACCAACAACGGTGTGCCTCCTCATTCCAGCAGGACATAGATGCTACACCATCAAACAGCCGAGCCACAGCAAAGTCCCTAGTTCCAAACCTCGACGGTTCACCAACAACCTAGAGACAACCGCGACATTCGTCTCGATATAGAGGACGCAATGCCAGCAAACGAAGCAAAGGCCAAATTCCTAGCTTCAAGGTCTTAACGGCAAGTCATATAAAGCCCGAAAGACAATCGGAGATCATCTTGCACCAGTGCGGAGTGGTCACCACCTCGACGTTCGTCTTGATACAGCAGACGAGATGTCACCTCAGCGTTCTTCCTCCAACAGGATTCAGACGCAACATCATCAAACAGCGGAGCCACGACAAAGTCCCTAGTTCCAAATCTCGACGGTTCACCAACAACTTAGAGACCACCGCGACATTCGTATCGATATAGAGGACGCATTGCCAGCAAACGAAGCAAATACCAAATTCCTAGCTTCAGGGTCTTGACGACAACTCACATAAAACCTGAAAGAGTATCGGAGATCATCCCACACCAGCGCGGAGTGGTTATGACACATCGAGGCTCTCCAAAATGAGCCTAACCTCAAGTAAAAAGTGACATGGAATATCCCTACACTTGCCCTTTCGACGGTAATAGTACCTGGAAGATTACTTGAAGACGTCTTGTCCAACCCCCGAAGGGATCAGAGACACGGCAGTCGCAGGGCTACTCGAATAGCATGATTGCCTATCGAGGAATATATCAGCTGATGCGACGGTACGGTGGAAAAAACCCTAAGTACCACAGACCCTAACGGACTTCTGTCGTAAAAAGCAGAGGTTAACTGTGACGTTAGGATATTCTTGCGAGAAATTCTCGATTCGTCTCGACTCGTGAGGAAATTGATGTCTTTGCGAGAACTGCTCGATTCGTCTCGACTCGTGAGGCAAAGCCTTAGGCAGCAGGGATAAAAAAAAAACCTGTTTCCTAAGCACTGGGGCCCTACAAGTTGGTCCAAAACGGACTCTTGCATACTATTCACGGGTCACACTCTCCAAACTCGAATCTCGACAAGGAGGGAAACAATCGCTTACGGGTCCTCTCGACTCGTAAGAGGGGAAAATTCTCTTATAGGATCCTTACGACTTATAAGAGAAAACACACTTAGGAATCCTCACGATTCCTAAGGAGAAAATGCACCTACGAGATCCTCTCGATCCGTTAGGAGAAAAGTCTCTATGAGACCCTCACGGCTCATAGAGTTGAAAAGCCTTAGGCAGCAGATTTGAACCTGCGGCCTAAGCCATCGAAGAAACCAAGACAGGATGCTCGTTGTACCATCTGTCGACCATGTTTACTAAGGCAGCATACTGATAATAAAAGAAAGAAGAAAGCGACAGAAAGAACATCCGATTTGCATTTGATCAAGCGTTCGAGACACACTCATTTATGCATGGGCAAAAGACTCAAAACGAGAAATAAGACAAGCTGGAATAAAATTTTTCCATTCATATTGCCAAAAATTCTTATAATCATGAAAGCAATAAACGAAGAACATCATCAAATGATTACAACGGTATAACCTCAGATCCAGGGCACGGATTAAGGAATTCAAAAATAAGGCCATCTAGAGTTCTTCTGGCCTTTCTGATTATTCTCGTGCGCAGCCTCTCGCGCTCACGTGTGTCAAGATCTTCGACAAGGCCCCCCATCCTTCGATAAGTAGCGATTATCGTTGTCTGCTGGAAAATTTGATGCAGAATGTCGATGAGGCTATCCCGCCGTTTCTTCGAGATCAGCCCCGACAGGTACACTGAACGCACCTTGTCTTCGGCATCATCCAGCGCATTGAGCGGCATGGCCTCGTGGAACCCCGGGAGTGCTCTTCAAATTGCTCCCAACACGACTTTCAAGAGAGCAGAACGGCGAGGGAGCAGCCAACCAACGCGTGCGTTCAGGCGACCCATAACCTCCGCACACTGGGCATCTGTAAACTCCTGGTTTTGATGACGGCCCTGTACGCGGATATCCTCGTAGGTGATGAATTCGTGCAGACTGTATAGATGAACAGCCATAATTCTTGAAGGAAACATCAATGGAAGATTAGCGATAAAAAAAGGAGGGATACAGGAAGTTAAACTCCTCGAGAGCAATGCTCTGCAGACGGGAGTGACACCTGTCAAAAATCAGTTATGAGGAGAATTTGAAGAAAATCCCCGAAGAACATTGAGAGCTTTGCTCTGAAAAGATGATATAACAACAACAATAATAATATAAAATGCCATCTTTAACTTCCAAGATCCATGAAGAACTCTTAAGAGTTCTTCTATATGATTTGGAAGGAGCAAAGCTCCATTAATGAATTAAGAAAATACAAGGAGATTCTTTTAGAGTGCAGAGCTCTATTAATGGAACCCTAATAGGGTCTCCTTTAGTTCTCTTTAGATCCTTTTAGACCTATAGAGCAAAGATCTGCTAAGTGAAAGCCTAAATAGGTTTTCTTTAGATCAGGGATCTATTGAGAGCAAGGCTCTATCAATGAAAATTAATTTAATTTAATTTGATTTAAATTAAAAATTTTACCTAAAAAGTTTTAAGAGTTTAACTCTTGGAGTTCTTGAAAGTAAAGAGCAGGGCTCTGAGATTCTGAAAGTAAAAATTTTGAAGATGATAATCATCTGTTGAGGGACCAAAGGTCCTATTTATAGGCATTGAAGAGCCGTTTCAACTTCCAAGGGATGGCGCGACGGTTGGAATTCTGCCACCGCTGCGCTCACGTTTGGAGGCCACGTAAGAGCAACGGTGGGGGGGGGCATTTATTTACCGAAATCAGAGCAAAGCTCTGTTCAAATTCCTAGACGGGAAACGAAGCAACGCTTCTGTTTTCCCCAATCAGGGCAAGGCTCTGTTCTGAAAATTAAAATAAAAAAAAATAAAAAATAAAGAAGCAACGCTTCAGCTGACTTGCGCTCTGCGCTGCGAGCCATGTGGCAGCGCAGTTGCGCTAGCGCAGTTGCGCTGCGCGACACGTGTCAAGCGCATGTGCGTTTGCGCCAAACAGAATTAAAATTCCAGTAAGATCTTTCTGTTCTTGTTAAAAATAAGAAAATTGCCTTCTGTAAAACAGAAGCCCTTGGATCAAAGATCCAATGGTAGGGAAAAATCCCCAAATCACTCAGAGAAAGATCTCTTTAACTAATTTAATAAATCTATTGGCACTATATAAAGGCCCCTAGACCCCAAGTCTAAAGGAGAAGAAAAAGCACATCAACACAGAGAGAAAAAGAGAGAATTCCTCTAAAGAAAATTTTGAGAAGAACTCAGAAAGAAAAAAGAAAGGTAAACCTTTTAAAAAGAAGAATTTCTTCTGAAAAGATCATTGATCTAAGAACAAGATCAAAGATCTTCAATAAAAAATATAATAATAAAGGCATTGCCTTTTGACGAACCACTGGTTCTTTGAAAACAAAAAATTTTCTTTGATCTAAAATTGATCAAAATAATAAAACAGTGCATTGCACTTGTAAGTCTGCGTGTTGCGCTCTTGGGTTGGCGCAAGCCACCAGAGAGCGCCACGTGTCAGCTCCAGAATGATCTGCGCTATGCGCTGTTAAAATAGAGCACTGCTCTCATGAATTGGCGCAACTCACTAGAGCGCGCCATGTGTTAGCAGCGCAACAGCGCAGCGCAACAGCGCAGCGCACTGGCACAGCGCACTGGCACAGCGCTCACCAGAGTGTGACACGTGTCACCTCCACATGGACTTGCGCCTTACGCTCCTCAATTGGCGCAAAGCACCTGACAAGCCACGTGGCACTCTGTCAAACTAATTAATGCAATGCATTATCAAGGGCAGAGCCCAATAAAGAAAGGTCTATCAGACCAAACAAAAGTGCTATGCACTATTAAAAGGGACAGAGCCCAAATCAAAAAGGCCTAACATGCCAGAATGAAATGCAGTGCATTATTAACATGGGCAGGGCCCTAATAAAGGCCTACTAGGCTAAATATAAATAAAAGTGTTGAACATTCTCAATTGGACTTAGCCCAATTCTGGCCGTAAGTCCTCAAATTAAATTGACTGAGCACGGCCGCTCTCTTAAATCAGTTTACACCTGGTTCAAAGGTACATCTCTGAACTCCTCCGACATCTGTCGTTGTAATCCCTCAACGTCGTCAGAGAGGTGATGGGTCCCGACGACCATAAATTTTAATGGACCACCATATCCCTAAACTGGCGATGGACCACTATGTCCCTAAACTGGAACAATAGAGCCCCGAAATGCTCTTTTGTCGGATTTAAACGATCCCGTTTAAGTTGATCTTAGCCTCAAATACGGCTAACGTATCCTTAAACCTTCAAACAGACTTTAGTCCCAAATTGGACTATAGATCTCCCAATCAACTTTGGTCCAAGGGTACATCTCTGAACTCCTCTGACACCTATCGTTGTAATCCTTCAACGACGTCAGAGAGGTGACGGGTCCCAATGGCCATGCATACAATGGACCACTACGTCCCTAAACTGGAACAATAGAGCCCTTAAATGCTCTTTCCGTTAAGTTGATCTTAGTTTCAAATCAGACTAATGTATCCTTAATGAACGTTTAAGTTGATCTTAGCCTCAATATGGCTAACGTATCCTTAAACTAAAATACCAAACCCAAATCTAAGAAAATACGGATTTGGACTAATCCACGTCCTACGGGCGACGTCATAACTTAGTCTCCATATACAATCCACGGGCATCCACAAACAAAAACAAACACACACGACACGAAATGAAATTCTGGAGAAGGAGAAAGTGGTTACCGCGATGCGGTAGCGTAATTAACTGCAGGGGCTTGCGCCTGCAGGGAAGAGCGTCCCCACAATCAAAAAACCCCTCAAGCGAGAGAGAATCTGACGAAGTCTGCTACATCGGCCGCATCCGTCTAAACCTCCGATACACGGTGCCATAAATCAACTTGGCATCTTCGGAGAGGTAGACGGATAAAACCAAATAGCATCTGCCCCGAATCTTAGGCAAGACGTTCAGTCTTGGCCGCCATTCGGAGGGGAACATAAGGAATCAGGAGGATTCCAAGTTGAGATGCAAATTCATTCCATATTGTCAAGATAAAGAGTCAAGGGAAAGATCAGATTCAATAATTAAAATGACACGAAAATAATGTAGCAGGACATGTTCCTAATCCCGGGTTTTCTGATTAGTGTATTGGGTTTAATACCCAACTACAAAAGAACCAAACTCGACTAATCCTAAATCCTATGTCTCTGGTACCAAACAAATCTTGTCACGTCCCGCTTTGCAGAGTGCGCTAACTACGACATATGACAGAGCCAACCATACTACCTGTGGTTAGGAAACATCCCTCTACAGTCACATTACGACTGTCTATAGGATATCAAGAACAGTCACATGATTAGGAAAAACCCAAATAGAATATGGTATAAATGAACTAGGGTGTTACAATTTGTATCCATGGTATCAGCAAGACTTGTAAACATAACCTATACAATACATTACGCGGGGATAACGAGGTAGATTGGTACGGAACGTATTAACGTGGCACGAGATGGTCACTTAAAAGACACCTGCATGAACTTTCGTGCCGTTGTCCCGTGGGTTTTGACGGGGCCTTGTACTACATGTTACCATAGTCCACGGTGTAAGATGGACTCCTCTCCTATACACATACTTTCTGTACCAAGTTACAAACAACTACGTTAGAATAACAAGCATATACATGTACAACTTACCAGTTCAATTCTCATTACTTGTTCTATTCCATTCCTTCTTTTGGGTCTTACCGAGTGCTAGTTCGCTGACGACATTTTTGTCTATTTTTTTCTTTGGAATGTTCGTCAGGAGAATCAGACTCTCAGGAGATCGAGCCTAGCCAGGAGGACTTGGACCAGCTCACTGCCCAGCCGGACTTCTAGCTCTTCTTGTATTTACTTTCAGTTTGTATGCTACTATTTAGGCACTGTTTATACCATTGTATCTTTTCATTTTGAAACAGTTGTATGTAAAGTGAATGTAAATAAAAGTTGTTGTTTATATTTTTATATCTCCTGTCATTCTTGTGCATTTTACATATATTGCTTAATTACGCTTAACGTATTTATTTCTTAGTAAATACGTTGTTGCCCGCCACGTCAACGATTCTGTACACTGCGAAGCGGGGCATAACACATTTCTCGGTCCATATGAACGGTACCTCTTTTTATGTTAGCTTGGTCAATGGCTCTGCTATTCGAGCGAAGTTCTCCACGAACCTTCTATAGTATCCGACAAGCCCAAGAAAACTTTTGATCTCCTCTATATTTTTTGAAATTGGCCAATCATGAACAGCTGCAATCTTTTCGGGGTCAACGGCAATTCCATCTCCGGATACAACATGATCCAAGAACATCACTTCTTCGAGCCAAAACTCGCACTTGCTCATCTTAGCATATAACTTTTCTCGTCTCAACGTTTGCAGTGCGATTCTCAAATGTTCTGCATGCTCTTCTTTGCTCCTCGAATAGACCAGAATATTATCAATGAACACCACTACGAACTGGTCCAGATACGGTGAAAATATTCGGTTCATCAAGTCCATAAATATTTCCGGTGCATTAGTAACTCCAAATGGCATCACTAAGTACTCGTAATGCCCATATCGAGTTCGGAACGCTGTCTTGCAAATGTCTTCAGATTTCACCCGAACTTGATGATATCCGGATCGCAAATCCAATTTCGAGAATACTCTCACGCCACTGTGTTGGTCGAATAATTCGCCTATGCGAGGGATTAGGTACTTGTTCTTAATAGTCACGTGATTTAACTCTCGATAGTCGATGCACATCCTCCGCGTGCCATCTTTCTTTTTGACTAGGAGAATTGGAGCACCTCATGATGAACCACTGCTGCGAATCCAACCCTTCTCTAATAACTCAGAAACTTATCTCTTTACCTCTTTCAGTTCCACCGGTGACATCAGATAAAAGCCTTCGAATTGGCGCTGCTACAGGAATAAGATCAATCGCGAAATCCATATCTTGTTTAGATGGTAAACTCGAGATGTCCTTGAACACATCCATGATATCCCGAACTGCTATCAACGCTTCATCTACAACTTGCTTACGAACTTCACCCTTCAGTAATTGGTACCTTTCATCATGAATTTGCAAGTTTGTTCTAAAACTTGTGGGTTATCAGCCCACCACTCTTTTACTGCGCTACTCTGATAATTTGAGGCGGGTCTGTCAAGATTTCTTCAATCAAACGTCTTACATCTGATCGTCCTTGAAGCGGTCTGTACTTGCTCCCGCTAGGGTTAATCTGTAACAACCCTAAACTTTCTGTACAATTTTTTTCTTCAAATTACAGACAGGATTACCTAAGCCTGAGCACAAGTTATAAATTTAATTTGCTTTTGAACAACAAGAAAGTACTTGTAGCTCATTGGTAAAGCCTTGCACTATTGTGACAGAGCCCCTGTGTTCAAATCTCCCCAGCCACATAATATTTTTTATTGTTTTTTCTTTTAAACTTTTAGAATCTCAAAAGTTTGTACGTGCACTACACGTAAAATGAAAAGTTACAAAGTAAACAAACATGTGAGAAATGATATACCAATAGACTTGGACACGTGGCAGAGATCCACACCCCAACGCACCGAATTGGACCGGCGAGATCATCCTAGGGGCCGGCGCCGCCGGGCCCCCCGTGCCTAATGCCCTATTTTTTCTTTGCCCTAGTCTCTTGGCCTTCCCTCCTTAACTCCCATTATGTTTGTTTACTCTGCAATTATCTAGAGAATTAAAAATCACCATTAAACCAAATTTTAATGCATTTTAATTCTCAATTCATCACCCTAAACCCTAATTTTCCCTATAAATACAACTCTACATTTTAGCCCCCCTCATTCAGAAATTCCATTCCAAAACTCTCTAAAAAATTTCAAGTCCAAAGTTGTACAAGTGGAGTTAGCAAAGGTCGAAATTCCAGCGACGTTTCGGGAAGAATCCGGTGACGAAACAACTCCCCGACGATCCCAAAATCTCCCCTACCTCTTCTCTCTAATTCCAACTTGTAAGTTCCCTCTTCCTTTCTCAATCTCTAGTCTAAAACTTCTACTTTTAAAAACTCGTCGGAAGCGGAGTTATTCCCACTTCCGACTCTCTTTTCTTTAAAAACTCAAATTTTTCTTAAACAACAAATTACCAGCTCTTCTTATATTGTTTAAAAAACATAAAACAACATTCACAACAAGTTTCAATTCAAAATAATATATATTGCAACTTCTATTTTAATTTTACGGTAAAATACCACCATATTTACATACGACATTGCTTATTCATTTTGATCATATTACCTTTAGAAAACTCAAGAGGTAATGACCTACCTCATCACAACACATATTTCTGACATAGCACGATGAATTTTGGAACGTTAGTTTGTGGGAAAATACGAGTTTATATTTAAATACCATAAACATTCAAAAACCGTTTTTTTAAAAGTGTATTATTTAATTCCTCGCAAATGCGCCTCTACAACCCATTTTGGGGAACCCCGATCGGGATGGTGCGGATTATCGCACATCCTCGGGCCTAGTAGAGGGAGATGCAAACCTCCTCATGGAGAATCCGATCTCGATGGAATTTTAATGCAATTTTTAAGAAAAATGAAATTTCTACTTAATAAATAAAATTTATTTTTATTATATATATATATATATATATGAATGAATGAAATTATGAATATTATCAAAATACCTACTTTAAATATATTATATATATATATATGTATATATATATATTCCATGTTTTTCTAAATCAAAGGAATCACAAATTTCATGAAACTACCATTACAAATCAATACAATTCCAAAATTATACTAAAATACCATATACAATGAAATCTAGGTTCTATTCACTAGAAAATTTTATTTTATAAAAATTACAACTATGAAAACCCTAAAGACGATAATTAAATATTTGAGGTGTATTTTGAAAATATATCAAAACTATTTTTCATAAACCCCCTCAAGTTATATTAATTTACAATAAGGACCCTAGTAAACATAGGTTTAAGCGGGACCAGTTCTCTTGAGTGTAAATCCCCGTTTCCATTCTAATAAAAGTTTCCTATTTTCTGGATCCCAGTGGTTTCCTTTATTTTTTCCTTCATATTTTGAATTGGTTGTTCAAGCTTAATATGCATTTTTTTCTAAACCCTAAAAGTTAAAACCCAAGCTAAAATAAAACTAAAACCAAATTCTAATCAATAAAAAAAAAATTAAACCCAGAATTTAAAACCAAACTAAAAGCAAATTAAACCAATTTAAATTAACCCTTATTTTTCCTAAAACCCTCAGCCCATTCACAAGTTTTTCTTTTTAAATAAACCCTTTAATTAATTCAGCCCAGCCCGCTCACCATTCCTCAGCCCATTCAGGTTTTTTTTAATAAATCCCTTATAAACCCCGGCCCGGTTCATCCTCAGCCCACAAGATTTAAAATAAAGGAATTCTTTTAAAAACCCAGCCCGGCCCACTCCTTCCAGCTCGCCTCCTCGTACCCGACCCGCTACGCCACTGTTCATCTCCTCCTTTAAATCCCCAACGGTAATGTGCACTGTTCACACGCGCGATCCCATATCTCCGCCGCGCTTCACGCCCACGCCCACGCCTCCGTTGACGCACCGTTACGCACACGATTTCAACCTCGTTCCCTTCCTCAACCCCTCGTCTCCAACTCACTCCTCATCTCTCTCTACATTCACCGAGCCCCCCAAACTCGAGCAACCACTACACCTCTTAACTCCTCTCGACTCCGACGACGACCACCCTCGGCAACCCTCGATCACTCCTCCTACACCAACTCTCTCCCTCTACGACTTCACATTCGTCAGCTCGAGCCCTGCCAAGAAACCCCCTGCACTCCCGAACCCACTTGCACCCAACCTCGGTCACCTTGCAACCGACGCCGACGAGCCCCCCACTTCACCTGAACCACCACTGCGGCCCTCTACATCCTCAGCACCACCCTCATCGCTACAAACCCGACCCCCCACTGCTCCCCTCTCTCTCCAAAACCCACACCCTTTGATCACTGAAACCTTCGACCCCCCCGCTGCTGTCCATTGCCGGAGCGCCGCCGAACGACGTCGACCCCAGCACACCCCGGGAGACCCACAGAGCACCACTCTATACTTCCAGCAAGCACTTGACGGCTCTGGCGAACTCCAACGTCAAACCCGTGTCTCGAGCCAAGCTCGCGCGAATCCGTTACGCGGCGTACGTCACGCGTCCGCGACGCCACTGCTGCCGTACGACCCCGAGACGTTCCAGGCAAGTATTTACTTGCTTCATGCTATAATAATAGTGTTACAAACATAAATCACATAGTTATTAAACTTACCGATTACCGATGTATATCATGACCTAAGTGCTCGATATTAGATCCCAATGGAAATGATTGTTTATTTTGACGGAGACTGATATTTTCTGTTGGCCCATAGAATTATAAATATAGTGTATGAATCTCGCTGGAAAATACGATAGTTAGTGACAAAAATCGATACCCCCAAACATGTCGTTAAAACTAATATTTTCTCGTATCTGAAAATGAATAAAATCACCATAAATTACATATATGCTGGAAAGATGCGTTCGAGGGCTTAAATCGAAGCCGACTCGACGAAATTTAACCCGATGTAAAATTCTAATGATTTCTGTTCTGTAACCGTGATGATAATTGGATCGGAATGCGACTCTGGACTGCTGTCCAGAGCGTTTCTGATTATTGTGTTCTGTCCTAAGACCTGCGTCACTGTGTTTTATGAAGACGTATGTTGCGGAACCCTGCAGTAGATTAAAGATAGTTCTGTTAGCTAAATAAAACAGGTAGTTCCATTTCGTTTCATCGCTTTTTACTATTTTAAACTATATTTAAAAGGGCAGAACATATAACTGTCCAGAACAAATTCTGAAATGACACCCTGAGGTTAAACTGTGTATAACTTTCAACATATAGATGCGATTGAGGATCCGTCTATTGAGTTGAATACTTTATCGGAAACCCTAAATTTCATTTAACTGTGACATCGCTAAATTCTGTGCCCAACTGGGTGAAATTCGTGTCGCGAAACGGACGTTCAGTTCTGAAACTGAATTTCCAGCCGCGAGCACTTAAAATGAAACAGCCATATCTTGAAAACCGGAATCCCGATTGAACTGAAATAAATTTTGATGAATTGCTGACTGAGAGTTCTAATTATCTTACTTGCATCATTCTAAATTCTTAACATATTAATTTATGCAAATTATTTTAGTTAGTGACATGCATATTGATTCATAATCTACAGAGCTTATTGATAGCATACAATACATATATCACATCCTTGCCATATATTCAGAGTTAGTGCGTGTGGACATTGCATTATCGTGCGTGATAGATGTTGGTTTAAGAGTGACGGGTACACCAATGGAAAGTGAATATTCATGACCGTGATTGATACAGTGAACAGTGATGAAACCGTGCCATTGGTATACTTGTACACAACTAGATCAATATCATAAATAGTGTAAACCTGGGGAAAAAGGGGAAATCAAAGTGGAAAGAGTATCATATTTAGCGGGACCGTGTTTAGAGGATGATCATTCAAACTGTGATACTGATACGTGTAGGATAGGATCTAGCGATCCGGCTGACAGGGTTATGTCCCGGGCATGTGGGCCGTTGTCTCGGGTATGTACGAGACTCCTGTTAAACATGATCCTCCTTCCACTATGTGATTTCAAACATTGACCTAGAGACCGATAGGGACACATGTTATATTCTGCATCATATAGTGACACAGTGATTACTTGCATTGTTCTTATACCAGTGTTACCTCATTTACCTGTTTCATTTTATTATTATAATATTGTTATTGTGTCGCTCTGACGACCTGAGTATGCATGCTCAGATCCCGCGGGAGGACCAGCACAGGAGACGGATCCACCCTTCGAGTTCACAGAGATATAGTCTGGCGTACTCCCTACCTTTACTGCTTTCCATAGTGTGATCGTGAGATTGAACTTGGTTAGTTATTGTTCTTATTATCTGCAATTTGTGAACAATGGAATTTTAATGTAATAAATTAGTGATGTGATTCCTTTAATACTGCGCTTTATTTACTGATTACCATGTAGTGCTAGAAGCCGAAGTGTGACTACGGCGGGATGATTCCTTGACCGTAGGAGCATGGCTGGCCTAGTCATCCCTCATTTTCCGTATTTTGGGAAGCGGGGCGTGACATGGTTTAGTTGGTATCAGAGCCTGTGTTTAGTATCAAGGGATAACATTAACTATGCTGTATTACGTTATTCTTGTTTCACTACTCTTGATTTTCATCCTTGAATCTAATCCTATCCTTTTGAATCTTCCAGTGATATGACGTCCCCGAACGACCCCTCCTCGGACTCCAGCTCTCAGGACCGCACGGAAAGAATACTTAGTGCACTGACCACTCTCGCGGAAGCTCAGGAAAGAAAGACAGATTTACTCACTGAGGGACTCAGGGCGATTACCGCCGCAGGGGGACCCTCCGCACTTATTACCGCTCTCGAGGGCGCTACTCCACTAGCTTATCAGGCTAGGGCTGGTACCGTATCAGACTTTCGACGGTTATACCCAGCTGCATTCACAGGGCTAGCTGAACCCCTTGAGGCTGAACAATGGCTGGTGAATATGGAGAATTTATTGACAGCCGCCAGGGTTCCAGAGGAAGACAGAGTGGACGTGATAAAGATACAATTAGAAGATGAGGCCCGTACATGGTGGTCGGTGGAAGAAAGCAGACTTGAAGAGCCGATCGAATGGAGCAAGTTTAAGGAGTGCTTCTTAGATCATTATTTTCCTCCCACAGCCAAGGCAGAAATGGAGGAAAGGTTTATTCTTTTGAAGCAGAATGGACGCCCAGTGGACGTTTATGCGGCAGAGTTCAACCGTCTGAGCCGCTTTGCTCCATACATGGTCAAATCAGAGGCCACCAGGGCCAGATGCTTCCTTCAGGGGTTAGATTTCGAGTTGCAGCAGTTGATTGCATCGTTGGATTTACAGACTTTCGCACAGGTACTCAACGCGGCGAGAGTTCAGGAGCAATTGGTTAACAAGTTCAGAAGACCCCCTGTCGTTCCAGCACGTACCCACGCGCCTTCTCGAGGAGCCATACCGGTTCACAGAGCAGGAACGACACAAATGAAGCGCCCGTTTGTACCACAGCATCGCCCCCAGAGACAGGGCGTAACTTGCGGCTATTGCGGTAGAGGAGGACATACTCAGAAGGACTGTCGTCGTGCCAAGGGACAGTACTTGATTTGCGGTTCCAGTCAGCACAGGATTAACAGTTGCCCTGAGCGAGCAGAGATACAAGGAGGCTCTGGACAGCCACAGCAGAGGCCGCAGGAGCAAAGACAACCATTTACAGGTCGCGGTCAAGGAAGGGCTTTCACCTTGACCGTCGAGCAGGCAGAGGCGTCAGGAGACGTGGTTACAGGTACTCTACTCGTACATTCCTTGCCAGCTAGAGTACTATTTGATTCGGGAGCATCGCATTATTTCTTGTCTGAGCATTTCACTAACACACACTCAATACCACATGAACCACTAACCAAGGGATGGGAAATTCATACGGGTAATGGCATTATCATATCTAGTTGAGAATGTAGATTATGCCAAGTTGTAGTGTGTGGCAGGGAATTCTATGCGAATTTCCTTTTGATCGGGACAGGCAGT
Source organism: Agapanthus africanus (assembly GCA_030015575.1). Classification (NCBI taxonomy): domain Eukaryota; kingdom Viridiplantae; phylum Streptophyta; class Magnoliopsida; order Asparagales; family Amaryllidaceae; genus Agapanthus; species Agapanthus africanus. Next base: position 484,142,673 of record JASDDO010000018.1, on the reverse strand, counting down.
TACGACGCAATTCTCGGGATGGATTGGATGAGCACTTTCCATGCAGTTATCGACTGTCGGGCAAGGAAGGTGATCTTCCGCATCCCTAATCACCCGGAGTTTACTTTCGAGGGCGGAAGCGAATCTTTGGAGCCAGCTAAGTACAGAGCAAAGCCTAAGGAGCTGACAGCTATGGAGATTGATAAGAGCCCAGTTCCAGAAATTGTTCGGGACTTTCTGGATGTATTTCCCGAAGATCTACCAGGTCTACCACCTCCTCGAATTTTGGAATTCTCAATCGACTTGATTCCAGGTACAGCCCCAGTATCCAGGGCCCCATACAGAATGGTACCAGTTGAGTTGGCGGAACTAAAGAAGCAGGTTGAAGAACTATTGGAGAAGGGATTTGTTCGGCCGAGCGTTTCACCGTGGGGTGCACCAGTCCTATTAGTAAAGAAGAAGGATGGATCGTTGCGAATGTGTATAGATTATCGGGAGCTGAACAAGGTCACAATAAAGAACAAGTACCCAATACCGTGCATTGACGACCTATTTGATCAGCTAAGTGGAGCCAAGGTTTTCTCGAAATTGGACCTTCGTTTTGGATATCATCATATCAGAGTAGCAGCCGAGGATGTATGCAAGACGGCTTTTAGGACCCGATACGGACACTACGAGTTTCTTGTGATGCCGTTCGGTGTTACCAATGCCCCAGCAATATTCATGGACTTGATGAACAGAGTGTTCGCAAAGTACTTGGACACGTTTGTCGTTGTGTTTATCGACGACATACTTGTCTACTCGAAGACCCGGGAAGAGCACGTTGAACATTTGCGCACGGTACTACAAATTCTTCGGGAAGAGAAGCTGTATGCGAAGCTGAGCAAGTGTGAATTCTGGCTCGACAAGGTTCAGTTTCTGGGACATATCGTTTCGGGCGAAGGCATCTCGGTGGACCCGGCAAAGATAGAATCTATCAGAGATTGGTCAACGCCGAAGTCAGTGGCTGAGATCAGGAGCTTTCTGGGATTGGCAGGTTATTATCGGAGATTCGTCCAAGATTTCTCAAGGATCGCGGAACCATTGACGAGGCTGACATGGAAGGAAGTGCCGTTTACGTGGACAGAGGAGTGCACTCAGGCATTCGACACACTAAAGCAGAAGTTAACCACGGCGCCTATTCTTACTATACCAGATGATTCAGGTGGTTTGGTGATACACAGTGATGCCTCAGAGAAGGGTTTAGGCTGTGTTTTGATGCAGCATGGCCGAGTGGTTGCTTACGCCTCTCGACAACTGAGAAACCACGAGAAGAACTACCCCACGCATGACTTGGAGTTAGCCGCAGTAGTCTTTGCGTTGAAGATTTGGAGGCACTATCTATTGGGTGAGAAAGTGGAGGTTTACACGGATCATAAAAGTTTGAAGTATGTTTTCACTCAGAAGGAACTGAACATGAGGCAGTGCCGATGGCTAGAGCTAATGGCAGATTATGACTTGGACCTTCAGTATCACCCGGGGAAGGTCAATGTTGTACCAGATGCGCTCAGTCGCAAACCAGCGGTCATGATGTTGACCGATCAGAGGAGCATTATTGAGGATTTCCAGAGACTTGCACTTGAGGTTGTTACACCGAATGCACTCAGTCAACTTTGGCAGCTACAGGTGCAATCTTCCCTGGTGGATCGCATCAAGATTGCACAAGCGGATGATCCCCGATTGCAAAAGTTCAGGGAGCAAGTGGAAGCTGGATTGAGAACAGATTTGATTATACATGAAGATGGCTCTCTGAGATTCGGTAGCAGACTCTGCATACCTAAAGGAGATGCCCGAGAAGAAGTTTTGGCTGAAGCACACAGTTCAGCTTATTCTGTGCATCCAGGAGGTACAAAAATGTATCAGGACCTAAAGCAGCACTTTTGGTGGAACAGAATGAAGCGGGAAATTGCGAGGTTCGTATCCAGGTGCTTGGTATGTCAGCAAGTGAAGGCGGAACATCAGAGGACAGCAGGATTATTACAACCTTTGCCGATACCTGAATGGAAGTGGGAGCACATTACTATGGATTTTGTGACGGCTTTACCACGGAGCCCTAGGGGCAATAACGCCATTTGGGTTATCGTCGATCGCCTCACAAAAGCTGCACACTTCCTACCTTTCCGAGTGGGACAGTCGACAGAATCATTGGCAGAAAGATATATGCAGGAGATTGTGCGACTTTACGGTGTTCCAGTCAGCATTGTGTCAGACCGGGACATGAGATTTTTGTCGCATTTTTGGAAGAGCTTACAGGAGAGTTTGGGAACCTGCCTTAAATTCAGCACAGCTTATCACCCACAGACGGATGGACAATCCGAGCGTACGATTCAGACGCTCGAGGATATATTGAGAGCCTGTATGTTGGACTTTCAGGGTTCCTGGGAGGACCATCTGCATCTAGTCGAGTTCTCTTACAACAATAGTTATCAAACTAGTATTCAGATGGCTCCTTTTGAAGCACTATACGGGCGGAAGTGTCGATCCCCAGTATGTTGGAATGATGTGGGAGAACGCAGATTACTGGGCCCCAAACTCATTGTTTAGATAGTTGACAAGTTCCAAATGATCAGGCAGCGTATTAAGACGGCTCAGGATCGACAAAAGAGTTGGGCAGATACCAGCAGAAGGGCACTAGAATTCGAAGTCGGAGATCATGTGTTCTTGAAGATTTCCCCTACTCGTGGAGTTATCAGGTTCGGAAGTCGAGGAAAGCTTAGTCCCCGCTTTATCGGACCTTTTGAGGTGCTAGAGCGAGTAGGAGAGGTGGCTTATCGACTCGCCTTGCCTCCATCGCTAGTGGGTGTGCATAATACCTTCCACGTGTCACAGTTGCGGCGTTATGTTCGGGATGAGAGCCATGTCCTGGACCATTCGGAGCTAGTCTTGGGAACCGATCTGTCATACGAGGAGAAACCCATTACCATACTCGACCGCAGAGAGAAAGTGCTGAAAAATAAGATCATTCCTTTAGTCCGAGTGTCTTGGGGCGGTCGTTCCCCAGGGGAATCCACCTGGGAGCGGGAGGAAGATATCCGTGATCGTTATCCACATCTCCTTGTTTAGTACTTTTCTTGTATCTTTGTTAAATTTTGAGGACGAAATTTTTGTTAAGGGGGGTATGATGTAAATCCCCGTTTCCATTCTAATAAAAGTTTCCTATTTTCTGGATCCCAGTGGTTTCCTTTATTTTTTCCTTCATATTTTGAATTGGTTGTTCAAGCTTAATATGCATTTTTTTTCCAAACCCTAAAAGTTAAAACCCAAGCTAAAATAAAACTAAAACCAAATTCTAATCAATAAAAAAAAAATTAAACCCAGAATTTAAAACCAAACTAAAAGCAAATTAAACCAATTTAAATTAACCCTTATTTTTCCTAAAACCCTCAGCCCATTCACAAGTTTTTCTTTTTAAATAAACCCTTTAATTAATTCAGCCTAGCCCGCTTACCATTCCTCAGCCCACTCAGGTTTTTTTTAATAAATCCCTTATAAACCCCGGCCCGGTTCATCCTCAGCCCACAAGATTTAAAATAAAGGAATTCTTTTAAAAACCCAGCCCGGCCCACTCCCTCCAGCCCGCCTCCTCGTACCCGACCCGACCCGCTACGCCACTGTTCATCTCCTCCTTTAAATCCCCAACGGTAATGTGCACTGTTCACGCGCGCGATCCCATATCTCCGCCGTGCTTCACGCCCACGCCCACGCCTCCGTTGACGCGCCGTTACGCCCACGATTTCAACCTCGTTCCCTTCCTCAACCCCTCGTCTCCAACTCACTCCTCATCTCTCTCTACATTCACCGAGCCCCCCAAACTCGAGCAACCACTACACCTCTTAACTCCTCTCGACTCCGACGACGACCACCCCTCGGCAACCCTCGATCACTCCTCCTACACCAACTCTCTCCCTTTACGACTCCACATTCGTCAGCTCGAGCCCTGCCAAGAAACCCCCTGCACTCCCGAACCCACTTGCACCCAACCTCGGTCACCTTGCAACCGACGCCGACGAGCCCCCCACTTCACCTGAACCACCACTGCGGCCCTTTACATCCTCAGCACCACCCTCATCGCTACAAACCCGACCACCCACTGCTCCCCTCTCTCTCCAAAACCTACACACTTTGATCACTGAAACCTTCGACCCCCCCCCCCGCGCTGCTGTCCATTGCCGGAGTGCCGCCGAACGACGCCGACCCCAGCACACTCCGGGAGACCCACAGAGCACCACTCTATACTTCCAGCAAGCACTTGACGGCTCTGGCGAACTCCGACGTCAAACCCGTGTCTCGAGCCAAGCTCGCGCGAATCCGTTACGCGGCGTACGTCACGCGTCCGCGACGCCACTGCTGCCGTACGACCCCGAGACGTTCCAGGAAAGTATTTACTTGCTTCATGCTATAATAATAGTGTTACAAACATAAATCACATAGTTATTAAACTTACCGATTACCGATGTATATCATGACCTAAGTGCTCGATGTTAGATCCCAATGGAAATGATTGTTTATTTTGACGGAGACTGATATTTTCTGTTGGCCCATAGAATTATAAATATAGTGTATGAATCTCGCTGGAAAATACGATATTTAGTGACAAAAATCGATACCCCCAAACATGTCGTTAAAACCAATATTTTCTCGTATCTGAAAATGAATAAAATCATCATAAATTACATATATGCTGGAAAGATGCGTTCGAGGGCTTAAATCGAAGCCGACTCGACGAACTTAAACCCGATGTAAAATTCTAATGATTTCTGTTCTGTAACCATGATGATAATTGGATCGGAATGCGACTCTGGACTGCTGTCCAGAGCATTTCTGATTATTGTGTTCTGTCCTAAGACCTTCGTCACTGTGTTTTCTGAAGACGTATGTTGCGGAACCCTGCAGTAGATTAAAGATAGTTCTGTTAGCTAAATAAAACAGGCGGTTCCATTTCGTTTCATCTCTTTTTACTATTTTAAACTATATTTAAAAGGGCAGAACATATAACTGTCCAGAACAGATTCTAAAATGACACCCTGAGGTTAAACTGTGTATAACTTTCAACATATAGATGCGATTGAGGATCCGTCTATTGAGTTGAATACTTTATCGGAAACCCTAAATTTCATTTAACTGTGACATCGCTAAATTCTGTGCCCAACTGGGTGAAATTCGTGTCGCGAAACGGACGTTCAGTTCTGAAACTGAATTTCCAGCCGCGAGCACTTAAAATGAAACAGCCATATCTTGAAAACCGGAATCCCGATTGAACTGAAATAAATTTTGATGAATTGCTGACTGAGAGTTCTAATTATCTTACTTGTATCATTTTGCTAAATTCTTAACATATTAATTTATGCAAATTATTTTAGTTAGTGACATGCATATTGATTCATAATCTACAGAGCTTATTGATAGCATACAATACATATATCACATCCTTGCCATATATTCAGAGTTAGTGCGTGTGGACATTGCATTATCGTGCGTGATAGATGTTGGTTTAAGAGTGACGGGTACACCAATGGAAAGTGAATATTCGTGACCGTGATTGATACAGTGAACAGTGATGAAACCGTGCCATTGGTATACTTGTACACAACTAGATCAATATCATAAATAGTGTAAACCTGAGAAAAATGGGAAATCAAAGTGGAAAGAGTATCGTATTTAGCGGGACCGTGTTTAGAGGATGATCATTCGAACTGTGATACTGATACGTATAGGATAGGATCTAGCGATCCGGCTGACAGGGTTATGTCCCAGGCATGTGGGCCGTTGTCTCGGGTATGTACGAGACTCCTGTTAAACATGATCCTCCTTCCACTATGTGATTTCAAACATTGACCTAGAGACCGATAGGGACACATGTTATATTCTGCATCATATAGTGACACAGTGATTACTTGCATTGTTCTTATACCAGTGTTACCTCATTTACCTGTTTCATTTTATTATTATAATATTGTTATTGTGTCGCTCTGACGACCTGAGTATGCATGCTCAGATCCCGCGGGAGGACCAACACAGGAGACGGATCCACCCTTCGAGTTCACAGAGATATGGTCTGGCGTACTCCCTACCTTTACTGCTTTCCATAGAGTGATCGTGAGATTGAACTTGGTTAGTTATTGTTCTTATTATCTGCAATTTGTGAACAATGGAATTTTAATGTAATAAATTAGTGATGTGATTCCTTTAATACTGTGCTTTATTTACTGATTACCATGTAGTGTTAGAAGCCGAAGTGTGACTACGGCGGGATTATTCCTTGACCGTAGGAGCATAGCTGGCCTAGTCATCCCTCGTTTTCCGTATTTTGGGAAGCGGGGCGTAGAATGTCGGGACCCGGTTCTTGCTCACGGAGCAAAGTGCCACACGGAACAAAGTGCCACGCCAAGTGTCGTGTTAAGTGGGCGGGGGCCACCTCTTGAATCCGTGGGGGCCACCTCTTGAGTCCGTGGGACCCACTGTAGAACAATCGGGACTCTTCGGAATACATTCCGAAAGGGGGCAGATCTGTACTATAAATGGAATGATACCACTCTTCAATGCAGAGGCGCCTTTTAAGTGAATCGGCTTTACAGGAGCTGAAGAACTCCGTAGTTAAGCGTGCTCGGGCCAGGGAAGTTCTGGGATGGGTGACCTCCTGGGAAGTGGCCCCTGGTCGTGTCCGGTTCGCCCCGAAGGACAAAACCGTGCGGCTTCGGCCAGAGCGGACAATACTCTCTGTATTGGGGGTGGAGCGTGACAGAATGGTATCAGAGCTGGTCCCTCAATAGTAGGTCTGTGGTTCGAGGACGAACCATTGTTCAAAGGTGGGGAGAATGTCGGGATCCGGTTCTTGCTCATGGAGCAAAGTGCCACACGGAACAAAGTGCCACGCCAAGTGTCGTGTTAAGTGGGCGGGGGCCACCTCTTGAATCCGTGGGGGCCACCTCTTGAGTCCGTGGGACCCACTGTAGAACAATGGGGACTCTTCGGAATACATTCCGAAAGGGGGCAGATCTGTACTATAAATGGAATGATACCACTCTTCAATGCAGAGGCGTCTTTTAAGTGAATCGGAACTACAGGAGCTTAAGAACTCCGTAGTTAAGCGTGCTCGGGCCAGGGAAGTTCTGGGATGGGTGACCTCCTGGGAAGTGGCCTCTGGTCGGGTCCGGTTCGCCCCGAAGGACAAAACCGTGCGGCTTCGGCCAGAGCGGACAATACTCTCTGTATTGGGGGTGGGGCGTGACATTGAGCCTCAGGGAGCCGGAGAATATGGGTGCTTGCCTATCTAAGGTAGACAACCTGAAAACGGTGTTATCAATACGGTAATTGTCTTAGAAAACGACACAAATCCTGCCTTCCATGTGCAGCAGTTACCGATAACATCAAAACTAATTCAGGACTTCAATTCGTTTTAAAGTGTCTGACTCGGACAGAGTCTCAGTATAATCTGAATCAATTAACTCATCTATCCTTGAATATGATTCACGATAACTCCATTTCAACATGAATCCATTTATACCAGAATTCAATCTATATCAACATGACTCGACCGAACCGAACCATGGATATACTCTGATTACATGACTATCCATTTATATCCATTCCGTTACATGATATCATGGTTTCGGAAATTCGGATACAACTATTCATTACATCAATACAAGCAATACAATAAACATTACGGGATTTTAAAGGGGTAGACTGGTACGGAATGTGTTAAAAGTGGCACGAGATGGACATTAAAAAACGTAACTATACATCCATTGCCGTTGTTCCGTGGTTTTATCGACGGAGCCTTGTACTACGGGTTACCAAAGTCCACGGTGTAAGTTGAACACCTCTCGTATACACTGGCATATTCTATACCAAGCTACAAACAACCGCGTTAGAATAACAATCAAACATTATACCAGTCACATCCTCTTATCTGTCTATTCTATCTATACCTTTCTTTGGGATGTACCGAGCGATTATTCGCTGACGACATTCCTTCTCTTCTTTCTTTGGAATGTTGTCAGGAGGACCCAACTCCGAGGAGTTCGAGACCGGTCAGGAGCACTTGGAGCATACCACTGAGCAGCACGACCTTTAGGCTTTACTTGTACTCACTTTACTTTCATGTTCATGCCATTGTATAGGCATTGCTTTCATCATTGTATTTACTTTTCAGTTGTATTGTAAAGAAATGTTTAATAAATAAAAGTTGATGTTCAATTACATCTCTTGTCATTTTCTTGTGTACATTTATTATATTGCTTAGTTACGCTTAGCATGTTTACTTCGGAGTAAATACGTAGTGGGCCTCGTCGCGTCTCCTTACCTGTATACTAGGAAGAGGGGCGTGACAGGTTTTGTTGGTGGCCCATACAGGTCAGTGCTGCATAGAACCCTACCATGCAGGTCAATTTTGCATGGACATGTAGGTCAATTCTGCATGAAGTCCTAAGCAATATAACACAAGAATCAGCAACTAAACACATTCTTTACATTTCATATTTCTTGAATCTTACAATTTCATATTCTTTGAATCTATCCTAACCCAAATTTTTCTTTTAAGGTTATAGATTCTCCAAACAATACCAGCACCAACTTCAATAACGCATCACCAACTCTACCGCTTATGCCTACCGTCGCTTCTCCGATCAATGAGCAGATGGTATCCAAAGCCTCCTGGAAGGACAGTAGCAGCAGACTGCTATCTTGATGAGCCGTCCAGAAACGGAAGTGCCCGGAGTGAAGCAATTCCGGGCATTGCACCCGAAGCAATTTTTTGGAAAAGAGAGCCCTTTGGAAGCTGAAGAATGGGCTCAGAGTATTAAGGACGATCTGGCAGCAGCACAAGTGCCAGAGATCGCTTGGATACGAGTTACGAAGCTGCAACTCACCGACAATGCCATAGTTTGGTGGAAGGCGGAAGAGAGCCGTCTTGACTAGCCAATCGAATGGAAAACTTTTCGCGACATGTTCGACGCGAAGTACTTTCCAGAGACTGCCCGATTTGACATGGAGCAGCAATTCATCCACCTAAAACAGGGTTCGATGTGGATCAAATCTGTGGATGAGTATGATGCTGAGTTTACCATGCTCAGTAGGTTTGCGGCACACCTTATACCGACTGCTGAGATTAAGTCCAGACGATTTCAGCAAGGGTTAGAACCGGAGATCCAAGCTGCCTTAGCTACATAGGATTTCCCAACCCATGAACTGGCTCTGAAAGCTGCCTGTCGATATGAGGCAGTGGTGAAGAAGGGCAGACCTCAATCTGCCGGTATGAAGCGCCCTGCCACCCAGATGGAAGGAGGTGCCTCTTCAATACCAACTCATGAACCTAGGAAACCAGAAGTAACAAATAACCGGCTAAATCTAGATTTTTGCTTCTACTGCAATAGGGATAAACACTTGTGGAAGGACCGTAGGCGCGCAAAAGGCCTATGGTTAGATTGTGGCGCATCCACTCATGGAATTGGAACATGTCCTTATAGACGCAACCCAGTTCCAACTCACAGCACTTATCCGCAGTGGACAAGTATCCAGGCTCCTGCACCCCGTCTTGCTCTCCCAGCTCCACCTCCACATGGACCTCCGGCACAGCCTAATAGCCAATTCCATCAGGCACTGATAAACATGCCTCGAGGGAAGGGAAACATGCCCCAAGGATAGAGAAATGTGCCTCCAGCTAGGAAGAATGTACCCCGGCGACAAGCTTTCACTTTAGTGGACATAGAAGCCGAGACTTTAGACCAAGGTAACCCTGGTAATTTCCTTACACCTTTTTCAATCTTTCCAAAACTTTTGCATTCTTTCGTTCTTCCAAATATTTTTCATGCACTATCAATAGTTCTATCACTAAACTTTTCTTGAATCTGTTACACTTTCCTTCTACAAATTTCGAGGATGAAATTTTTATAAGGAGGGTAGAATGTAACAATCTTAAACTTTTTGTACAATTTTTTTTTCAAAGTACATAGCGGAATACCTAAGCCTGAGCACAAGTTATAAATTTAATTTGCTTTTGAACAGCAAAAAAGCACTTGTAGCTCATTGGTAAAGTCTTGCACTGCTATGATATAGCCCCTGTGTTCAAATCCCCTTAGCCACATAATATTTTTTATTATTTTTTCTTTTAAACTTTTAGAATCTCAAAATTTTGCACGTGTACTACACGTAAAATGAAAAGTCATAAAGTAAACAAACATGTGAGAAATGATATACCAACAGACTTGGACACGTGGCAGAGATCTACACCCCAACCTACCGGATTGGACCGGCGAGATCATCTCAGGGGCCGGCGCCGCTGGGTCCCCTGTGCCTAATGCCCAATTTTTTCTTTTCCCTAGTCCCTTGGCCTTCCCCCCTTAACTCCCATTATATTTATTTACTCTGCAATTATCCAGAGAATTAAAAATCGCTATTAAACCAAATTTTAATGCATTTTTAATTCTCAATTCATCACCCTAAACTCTAATTTTCCCTATAAATACAACTCTACATTTTAGCCCTCATTATTCAGAAATTCCATGCCAAAACTCTTTAGAAAATTCCAAGTCCAAAGTTGTACAAGTGGAGTTAGCAAAGGTCGAAGTTCCGGCGACGTTTCTAGAAGAAACCGGCGACGAAACGACTTCCCGATGATCCCATAATCTCTCCTACCTCTTCTCTCTAATTCCAACTTGTAAGTTCCCTCTTCCCTTCTCAATCTCTAGTCTAAAACTTCTACTTTTCAAAACTCGTCGGAAGCAGAGTTTTCCAACTTCCGACTCTCTGTTCTTTAAAAAATCAAATTTTTCTTAAACAACAAATTACTATCTCTTCTTATATTGTTTTAAAAACATAAAACAATATTCACAACAAGTTTCAATTCAAAATAATATGTATTGCAACTTCTATTTCATTTTTACGGTAAAATACCATCATGTTTACATACGACATTGCTTATTCATTTCGATCGTATTATCTTTAGAAAACTCACGAGGTAATGAACTACCTCATCACTACACACATTTTTGACATAGCATGATGACTTTTGGAACATTAGTTTGCGGGTTATCGCACATCCTCGGGCCTAGTAGAGCGAGATGCAGACCTCCTCATGGAGCATCCGATCTTGATGGAATTTTTAATGCAATTTTTAAGAAAAATGAGATTTCTACTTAATAAATAAAATTTATTTTTATTATATATATATATATATATATATATATATATATGAATATTATCAAAATACCTACTTTAAATATTATATATATATATATATATATTCCATATTTTTCTAAATCAAAGGAATCACAAATTTTATGAAACTACCATTACAAATCAATACAATTCCAATATTACACTAAAATACCATATACAATGAAATTTAGGTTCTATTCACTAGAAAATTTTATTTTATAAAAATTACAACTATGAAAAACTTAAAGACGATAATTAAATAATTGAGGTGTATTTTGAAAACATATCAAAACTATTTTTCATAAAACCCCCTCAAGTTATATTAATTTACAATAAGGACCCTAGTAAACATAGGTTTAAGCGGGACCAGTTCTCTTGAGTCTCAGGGAGCCGGAGAATATGGGTGCTTCCCTATCTAAGGTAGACAACTTGAAAACGGTGTTATCAATACGGTAATTGTCTTAGAAAAAGATACAAATCCTGCCGTCTATGTGCAGCAGTTACCGATAACATTAAAACTAATTCAGGACTTCAATTCGTTTTAAAGTGTCTGACTCGGACAGATTCTTAGTCTAGTCGGAATCAATCAACCAATCTATCTTTGAATATGATTCAAGATAACCCCATTTCAACATGAATCCATTTATACCAGAATTCAATCTATATCAACATGACTAGACCGAACCGAACCATGGATATACTCTGATTACATGACTATCCATTTATATCCATTCCGTTACATGATATCATGGTTTCGGAAAGTCGAATACAACCATTTATTACATCAATACAAACAATACAAAAAACATTATGGGATTTTAAAGGGGTAGACTGGTACGGAATGTGTTAAAAGTGGCACGAGATGTCCATTAAAAGACGTAACTATACATCCATTGCCGTTGTTCCGTGGTTTTATCGACGGAGCCTTGTACTACGGGTTACCAAAGTCCACGGTGTAAGTTGGACTCCTCTCATATACACTGGCATATTCTGTACCAAGCTACAAACAACTATGTTAGCATAACAATCAAACATTATACCAGTTACTTCCTCTTATCTGTCTATTCTATCTCTACCTTTCTTTGGGACTTACCGAGCGATTGTTCGCTGACGACATTTCTTCTCTTCTTTCTTTGGAATGTTGTCAGGAGGACCCTACTCCGAAGAGTTAGAGACCAGCTAGGAGCACTTGGAGCATACCACCGAGCAGCACGACCATTAGGCTTTACTTGTACTCACTTTACTTTCATGTTCATGCCATTGTATAGGCATTGCTTTCATCATTGTATTTACTTTTCAGTTGTATTGTAAAGAAATGTTTAATAAATAAAAGTTAATGTTCAATTACATCTCTTGTCATTTTCTTGTATACATTTATTATATTGCTTAGTTAAGCTTAGCATGTTTACTTCGGAGTAAATACGTAGCGGACCTCGTCGCGTCTTCTTACCCGTACACTGGGAAGCGGGGCGTGACATAATCTCGAACTACTGCAATCTTCAAAAGCTTCTCCTGTGTTTCTCCTTATTCTTCGAAACGCAAATGGATTGGTTCTTACGGGATGAGAGGAAAGATATAACGTGGTTGCTGGATTCAAGCTCGCGATAAAATATAAACTCGTAAGCAATAACGCCGAGAGAAAACAAGGTAATACAATGACCATAAGTCAATATAATGAATCGAAATAGGACTCCAAGTTACCAAAATAGAGTACCGCATTGTAACCATGCTGCGGTACATAGTTACAATCACATAACTCCATCCAAGTCACCCAAATCCTACTACCAAAATCCAGAGAATAAGAGGGGAGAAACAATAAGGAATCATGAGGATTCTATGTTGAGATGCAATATCATTCCATATCATCAAGATAAAAGAGTTTAAGGGAAATATGAGATTCAAGAATTTGAATGACAAGATAATAATATGGCAGAATATATTCTTTAAATTCTGGGTCTTAAAGACAATGTATTGGGTACCATACCCAACTACAAATTGAACCAAGTCCAGCTAACCTAAAACCTATGGCTCTGATACCAAACAAACTTTTATAATATATATATATATAGATATATATAATATTATATAGTTAGATTTTACAGATAATACCGGATCTCTCTAAATATTACCCGTATCCATTCAAAAATCTAGTTTTTCAATATAGAGAATATACGTAAGAATTTAAACCATAATGCAATACCCTGATAATAAAAACATATACCCCCAAATACGGATCTACGTAAATATACGTAGCAATCCAAAATGAGTCTGTTTAACAATTAGGACATGAATCTTGATATATGGATGCAACAAAATGATATGGGGTATTATGACATGCAAAGCTAGATAAGAAAATATGTTATTTGATTTTATTTTGTATTATAAAAAGGTATTTAGAGTCTAAAATATATTTATATGTTTATAAAATCTAGATTTGCATGGATCCTCTGTACTAGCAAATATTTGATGTAATCTTTAACCATGACGGGTTTCAAACATGCAGGTCTGGTCGGATAATAACCACAACTACCAAGTGCACTATCCGCAACCCAAAAGCAACAATAGTCAAGAATTTTACTGCAAGATTTGAAGTACCCCAAATATATAGTATAAATGCACTAGAGTGTTACACTAAGGGGTGCCATGTTGCCTTGACCGCCCCCCCTGTGGGGCCGGGTTGCTTTGACCACCCTATGTGGGGCCTGGTTGAACTTGACTAGCCTCTATAAGGGCCGGGCTTTGTTTGACTGGCCCCAAGGGGGTCAAGTCTTGCTTGGACCGACCTAAGGGAGCTTGGTTTTGTCTGGACCAACCCAAGGGAGTCGGGTTTATCTTGTTCGAGAATTCAAAGACTGCTGCGGATGTAACCGGGAATTCGAAAACCGCTGCGAATGTAACCGGGAATTTGAAGACCGCTCGAATTGAGACCCGAACACCGCTGTAAGTAACCAGTCGATGTGGAAGTAACAGTCGGCGATTTTAACCCCAAGCCTTTCCTAAAACTAGAGCGTTTGATACTCGAGTGGAAACCGGTGATGAGAACCCAGTGGTGCAGAAGTAGTGGTTGGCGATTTTAACCCCAAGCCTTTTCTGATGTCTACAAATATATAACGACATGATCTTAAATGAGTTTCTAATCCTTTTCAGGTACACACAGTTGTCCTGATCATCCATCTGGAAACCATACCTTAATACCGTCCGATGAAATCGAAATGTAACCCTTCGAAAATCGTTTAGGCAGTTTTTCGGTAATCGGCTAATTTTTCGGCTTTTTCCGTAAAAAGTCAAAATAGATATTTTTCATTATAGACCTAATTATACAAATTTAAGATAAGATAATACTTTAATTTTGTCACTAAAATGTCACTTATAATTTTCTAGTTAAATAAAAAAAAATTCGTAATTAATTATTTTTCTTATTATTTTAGGCTTTTTAAAATACATTAAATTAGTGATAAATACAAATTTAATTAGGTAAATTTCATAATTAGGAGTCTTTATAAGCTAAAATATGGTGTTAATAAAATTGTATCATGACTTGCAAATTTTTGGTTTTAGGGTGGGAAATTTAATGGAAAAATGGTGTAAAATGAGGTTTTTTTTTTGTAAATTGTTGATATGAAAGCATTAAATGATAACATGGGGTGTTTATTGACCTAGAAACTTCTCCAAATTTCCCCACCTCCTCACCCTTACCTGCTGGCCGACCCCCAAAGCTGCAGATTTCCCTCTCTTCCCACTTCATTTTGCTTCAATTTTCATGCCAAATTCAATAAAAAAAAACTCACAAATTTCATTCTCAATTCAACACTAAACCTTAATCCACTCTCTCCTCAACCAAATTTAGTTCAAAACTAGGAGAAAGGAGGCTTCTTTGGTGGCTTGATCATGCTAGGGTTCCACTTGTGAGGTAAAATCCTAAACTAGTTTGCTAACTTGTAGTTATATGTGCTAAAAATTCAATTTTGAAGTATTAATTTAATTGTAAATTCTTGTTCATGAAAATCAAGAATGGGATTTGGTGTTGAACTAGGGTTTGAAGCATGGTTGTTAGAGTTAAGTTAGGACTTTGGTTACCTAATGGATTAGAGTGGTTAATTGTGTAATGATACGCTCGCTAAATCGATAAAATCTCGATGTTTGCATCGAATCGGTATTGAATTTGCTTACTAGATTCTTACAAAAAGTAGAATGCGATCAAATTGCGTTATGTTAGCGATATAATTAGCTTCATATAGGAATATTAGAGTGCGCGAACGCGGGGTTTCGTCTAGTCGGGTTGTAGTTTTGTCGATTTCCCCGAAATGACGATTCTAGTTTAAGGTTAGCGATTTTCGTGCGTTTTCCCGCGCACCGAGTGCATGCTATGTTTAATTCAATAGCATCGATAATTGTATATTATGACTTGCATCGTTTTAGGTTTTGTAATCTTATGCTTGGTATTGTGCAAATATAGGATCGGTCGGGGAAACATCGGACACGGCGCGTAAAGGCAAGGCGGTGGTCGGATCGGATTAGCAAGGCATTCAGGTGAGTAGATGTATTCATCTATGGGGGAATCATCTGGATGGCGCGATGCGCCCCCCCTAGTTAGGATTACCCTACTTTGTGCAAGATTCATATTGTTAGCTAGCTTATCCATTCATGTACACTGCATACCCTTATAGCGAACAGTATATTAGATTGCATGGACATTCATCTATACTTATGCGATATCATTTCGTAGGACACGAACACCATTACCATTGGCATCTGTTGCACGCGCACTATTCATGTGACACACACGCCTTTGGTAATTGCCATGCCACGTGCACTATAGAACCTGTTTAACTTAATAACACCTTTTGCATTCATACATGATATATGGAATTGCATAGCATGCAGATACCTCGCATTACCATCATACCTACATAGATTTCTAGCCAAAACTCACATCATATACATTGATATCATAGACATTTATCATCTATAACATGTGAACATTATGATTTTCTTGAGGATTTCAGTATTGCTGCGATTTCTGGATTTTTGGGGAAAACCGCAAGAATTTAACAAAAGCTTATATTTATCATTTTTAAAACAAAGTTGCGGTTTTCTCGTGATGTATGTGTCGTCCACCATGAGTTTTCATGTTTTCTGTTGGATTTCGAGACCCGATTCGAGGGGTGGATGAACCGTCTCGGGTACATGGTGGGCCCGGTATGGTACCCCGGGGCAAGAAGATCGAGTTGTAGACGATGAGCCTGGCAGGGGAAGACTAACTACCGGTGATGTCTGGCGCGGCGGATATCCGGAGGATACCGACCGTTGTCGTGAGATTTATGATATGGGCCGATCCGGACTGACGGAGCCCGATATTGAGACAGATATGATTCCTATTTGGTGTCGATGCTTGACACGGGTTTTCAGATGATTTCTTGATGGTACTTAGCTATTATACAGATATTCATTTTCTAAAGTTAAGAACGCAGTACCCTTAGCATTTAAAACACTTAAAGAGTTAGAAATGACATTGCATACATGTGCATGCATACTAGAGCTATTATATCACATATGGACATGCATGTTGTGGTGCATTGCATGCATTCTTACGATTGCCTTATTAGATGTTATATTTACTCACGAGCTGGCAACTCACCCCCGTTGTGCCACAGTGTCTTGCAGGTCGGACTCATCAGTCTTGTAGCGGCGGCTTTCTTATCATCAGCTCCTTTTGCTCAGACTCGCGACATCGCCTGTAGGTGGGTTGCGAGCACACTTTATTTCTTTTTGCTTTATCATTGTATCTAGTATTCTCCATCTACCACTTTATATTGTATATGCGACCTAGTGATGAGACTGAGAGATTTGTATATTTGTGGTTTCTTTTGGGTCGAGCTCACTTGAGCCGGCGTTGTGTTTCATGATATTTTGTGTTTCTTTTATGCTCTTTTCTTGATATTGCTATTATATTGCATGTGGTTGTGATCCGCCTTGGGCGAAGAGCTAGCTCCCGCTTGGGGATGCCATTTTTATGATTACAAGTTTATTATCTTGTTGTACCCATTTTGGGGGATAGAAAATACAGGAGAGACTCTGCCGAAATTTTCGGAAATTTTTGATGTTTTAAAAAGGGTTTCTATGCAACTTAAATGATTTAAAAAACCGTCTTCATTAAAGGTTTTCCTTCACTCGCTTTTGATTTTGGTTTAGATTTTTTTGGGCTTTGGCTGACTTAGGTTACGGTACGCCTTTAGACGTCTCGTAATCTAAGTGCCAGTCACGTTCCGTACTTTCGGGTCGTGACAAAGTTGGTATCAGAGCGTAGGTTTTACCTTTCTGAGTGTAGGACGACCTTGGTAGATGGAGTAGGTGAGTTAAGCAGAGTGGCGTAGCGTGGGTATGATCCGCGGCATACTTACGATACGGTACTCCGCCTAAGTGACCTTAGGACATAATTGCTTGTATTTACTTCTTGATTCCTTGCATTCCTTGATTAAATTGCATTGTCCTTACCAGTCCTGTTTCTTATTCCAGCTTCGATGCCGCCAAAGACTACGAGAGCTCAGCGGGCTGCCGCTAGGGATGAGATTCGGGCGGGCCCGTCTGAGGCGAGAATCGAGCGGGATGATACGCCTGTCCCTCAGGGTCATACTGATCCGCCTTATCCAGACCGTATTGCCAGATTAGAGGCCGGCATGCAAGAGTTGCGGCAGATGATGGGATCTTTAGTTGAGTCCAGCCGGGCACAGAGATCCGAGGACGTTCCTTCCACCGCACAGACCACGATCGTACCTGCTGCACAGATGGTCACTCCTGCTGCTACTACGGAGACTATCCATTTTTCACTACAGGAGTTCATGAGATTGAGACCTCTAGCTTTTACCGGTACAGATGCGACAGAGGACCCACAGGCATTTCTTGATAGGATGGCTCGGATTTGCCGTTCGTTGAGGTGTTCTGATGATAGATTGGTGGAGTTTGCGAGTTTTCGTCTGGAGGGTCTTGCCCAGACATGGTACGATTCAGTAGAGAGAGGCCGAGCTGCAGGTCTACCTTCTATGACCTGGGATGAGTTTACAGCTGCATTTCTTGCCCGTTTTTTTCCGGAGAGTGTCCGAGATGCTCGAACCCGTAGTTTTGAGTCTTTGCGCAAGACTCCTGGGATGACAGTGTCGGAGTATGATATACAGTTTACCCAGTTGTCTCGATATGCTCCGTACCTAGTCGACACAGAAGAGAAGAGAATAAAGAGGTTCGTGCGAGGGCTTGATACACAGCTATTCCTTGCCATCGGCACCCAGCACTTTGATACATACGCAGCCGCGATGGATGCAGCCTTACTTTTGGAGGAGCGTATTTCTGAGACTCCGGTCGTTTCTGGGCCGAAGAGCATCCGTACTGATACGCCAGCTCAGCGGCAGATGGGCAGACATCGTGATAGATTATTTCCGGGAGATGGCGGAGGCAGAGGATTGAGACGAGGTCAGTTATTTGGTTCATATCCACAGACCCAGCAGTCGTCTCCAGGATGTTTTCGGTGCGGGAGTCAGTACCACCGTGTCAGAGACTGTACCATGGGACGCCAGGGTGCGGCGACAGTCCCGCATGTGACTTTACCACCCTCACCACCTTCTCAGAGAGCTTTACTTCCTACTCCTGATGATGCTTCACGCCAGCCAGATGCTTCTAGAGGCCGTGGGCATGGCGGTCCGGTTCAGAGAGGACGAGGCGACAGAGGCAGAGGCAGAGGCCGAGGCAGAGGCAGAGGCCGAGGTAGAGGCAGAGGACAGCCAGCTATTAGTGGTGGACAGGCCCGAGTGTTCGCATTGACTCCTCAGGATGCACAGGCATCCAATGCCGTCGTGACAGGTACTCTGCCAGTATGTTCTTTTGATGCACGGGTATTATTTGATCCAGGCTCCACACATTCCTATGTATCCACATATTTTGCACCGAGGTTGGGCCGAGAGTCTTCTCCGTTAGATCAGCCGCTTGTCGTTATTACCCCGGTAGGCGAGTCTTTTGTTGCCCGTTTTGTGTACCGATCGTGTTCCGTTCGTATCGGGGAGAGAGATTCTTCAGTAGATTTGATTCTCCTCGATATGCTAGACTTTGACGTTCTTCTTGGTATGGACTGGCTAGCCACCTGTTATGCATCCGTGGACTGCCGTGAGAAAGCAGTCAGATTCAGTTTTCCTGGTGAACCGGTTCTTATTATTCAGGGAGATCGTAGTGCTACCCTTCCCAGCTTGATTTCTTCTCTTCGCGCTGGTCAGCTCTTAAGGAAAGGGTGTCAGGGATTCTTAGCCTATGTTTGTGATGCTAGCTCCACAGAAGTTCCGTTGGACCAGGTCCCTGTTGTGAGAGAGTTTCCTGATGTATTCCCTGACGAGCTGCCTGGTCTGCCACCAGAGCGCGAGATTGAGTTCTGTATTGACTTGATCCCTGGCACGGGGCCTATCTCTATACCGCCTTATCGGATGGCCCCGGCGGAGCTGAGAGAGCTAAAGGATCAGTTACAGGACTTGCTGGACAAAGGGCTTATCCGACCGAGTGTGTCACCTTGGGGTGCTCCCGTCTTGTTTGTTAAGAAGAAGGACGGAAGTATGCGTTTATGCATTGATTATCGTCAGTTGAACCGGGTTACTGTGCGGAACAGGTATCACCTACCCCGCATTGATGACTTATTTGATCAGCTCCAGGGTGCAGGGTTCTTCTCGAAGGTTGATTTACGATCAGGTTATCACCAGTTGCGGGTTCGGAAGGAGGATATTCCGAAGACCGCTTTCCGTACTCGATATGTTCATTACGAGTTCTTGGTGATGTCGTTCGGGCTCACCAATGCCCCGGCAGCTTTTATGGGTTTGATGAACCGCGTATTCAGGCCGTATCTCGATCAGTTCATCATTGTGTTCATTGACGACATCTTGGTTTATTCTCGGAGCCGGGAGGAACATGAGCAGCACTTACGTATCACATTGCAGACTTTGAGGGAGCATCAGCTGTTCGCCAAATTCTCCAAGTGCGCATTCTGGCTAGACAGTGTCGATTTCTTGGGTCATGTGGTGACGAGAGATGGTATTTGTGTGGACCCGAAGAAGATCGAGGCAGTTCAGCGTTGGCCTAGACCAGTATCAGTTACAGAGGTTCGCAGCTTTCTAGGTCTGGCCGGCTATTATCGACGTTTCGTCCAGGATTTCTCCCGCATTGCTGCACCATTGACTGGGTTGACCCGGAAGGGGGTTCCTTTTGATTGGACCCAGGCATGTGAGGATAGTTTCCAGCAGTTGAAGACTCGTCTGACTACTGCACCAGTGTTAGCATTACCTTCAGGATCAGGCGGGTTCGTGGTTTATTGTGATGCTTCTCGAGTGGGGCTGGGATGTGTATTAATGCAGCACGACAGAGTCATCGCGTATGCTTCTCGACAGCTGAGGAAACACGAACAGAACTACCCCACCCATGATTTAGAGATGGCTGCAGTGGTATTTGCACTTAAGATCTGGAGACATTACCTATACGGTGAGTCGTGCCAGATATTCACTGACCACAAGAGTTTGAAGTATATCTTCCAGCAGCGAGACCTGAACCTGAGACAGCGCCGTTGGATGGAGTTGGTGAAGGATTATGACTACGAGATTCTATACCATCCGGGCAAAGCGAATGTGGTGGCAGATGCTTTGAGTAGGAGGCCCGGAGGTAGCTTATCTTGTTTGAGCGCAGTACAGATGCAGTCGACGGCGGATTGGAAGGTTTTATGTGACAGCAGAGTGCAGTTCGAGTTTACTCCTACGGGGGGACAGCTAGCCCATTTCAGAGCACGCCCGCAGTTACTTGACCGTATCCGCGAAGCACAGTCCGGCGATGCCCGTATCTTAGAGATTATTGAGCAGATTCGGCAGGGCAGAGTTTCTGAGTTTGTGATTGATGATCAGGGGATACTTCGATTTGGGACTCGACTGTGTGTGCCAGATTCAGAGGGACTGAGACGTGATATTCTCGAGGAGGCACATAGATCAGTATACAGTGTGCATCCAGGTTCCACCAAGATGTACCGTGATTTGAGAGAGGTTTACTGGTGGGACGGGATGAAGAAGGATATTACAGACTTTGTGTCGAGATGCCTAACTTGTCAGCAAGTCAAGGCCAAGCACCAGAGGCCAGCCGGCGAGTTACAGCCTTTGCCTATCCCTGAGTGGAAGTGGGAGCAGGTCTCCATGGACTTCGTTGTGGGTCTACCCAGGACCAGTCGAGGGTATGACTCTATTTGGGTGATTGTGGATCGACTGACGAAAGCGGCTCACTTTCTGCCAGTGAAGACCACTTTTGGATTTTCTCAGTACGCCCAGGTTTATATTGATGAGATAGTGCGACTGCATGGCGTTCCGACTTGCATCGTGTCCGACCAGGGCACCCAGTTTACCAGCCGATTGTGGCAGAAACTACAGGAAGCTTTGGGCACCCGATTGAGTTTTAGCACAGCCTTTCATCCTTAGACTGACGGTCAGTTGGAGCGTACGATTCAGACTCTTGAGGACATGCTCAGAGCTTGTGTTTTAGATTTCGGTGGTAGCTGGGATCGTCATTTGCCTTTGATCGAGTTTTCCTACAATAATAGCTTCCAGGAGACGATTCAGATGGCACCTTTTGAGGCTTTATATGGGAGGAGATGTCGATCGCCTGTATGTTGGACAGAGCTCAGGGAGAGCAGTATTTTGGGGCCGCAGATTGTACAGGAGACGACCGAGAAGATACAGCTGATTCGGGACAGGATGAGAGCGGCACAGAGCAGGCAGAAATCATATGCTGACAGGCGTCGTCGCCGACTCGAGTTCGCTGTTGGCGATCATGTTTTCCTGAAGGTCTCTCCGATGAAAGGTGTAATGAGATTTTGGCGGAAAGGGAAGCTGAGTCCTAGATATGTTGGTCCTTTCGAGATCCTAGAGCGTGTTGGTCCAGTCGCTTATCGGTTAGCTCTTCCGCCTAGCTTCCCCGATGTTCACCCCGTATTCCATGTCTCGATGCTCCGCAAGTACCTTCATGATCCTTCCCAGGAGATTCAGCACCAAACGATCCAGCTAGAGCATGATCTTTCTTTCACCGAGCAGCCGGTGGTCATTTTGGATCGGCAGGTGAAGAAATTGAGGTCGAAGGTTATACCGTCCGTCAAGGTCCTTTGGCGTGGCCCGAACAGCGAGGAGGTCACCTGGGAGACCGAGGTCGAGATGAGGAAGAGATATCCCCATCTTTTTGAAGGTACGCGTAGTTAAATTTTAAATTCGAGGACCGAATTTCTTTTAGGGGGGGAAGATTGTAACCCTTTGAAAATCGTTTAGGCAGTTTTTCGGTAATCGGCTAATTTTTCGGCTTTTTCCGTAAAAAGTCAAAATAGATATTTTTCATTATAGACCTAATTATACAAATTTTAGATAAGATAATACTGTAATTTTGTCACTAAAATGTCACTTATAATTTTCTAGTTAAATAAATTTTTTTTCGTAATTAATTATTTTTCTTATTATTTTAGGCTTTTTAAAATACATTAAATTAGTGATAAATACAAATTTAATTAGGTAAATTTCATAATTAGGAGTCTTTATAAGCTAAAATATGGTGTTAATAAAATTGTATCATGACTTGCAAATTTTTGGTTTTAGGGTGGGAAATTTAATGGAAAAATGGTGTAAAATGAAGGTTTTTTTTTTTGTAAATTGTTGATATGAAAGCATTAAATGATAACATGGGGTGTTTATTGACCTAGAAACTTCTCCAAATTTCCCCACCTCCTCACCCTTACCTGCTGGCCGACCCCCAAAGCTGCAGATTTCCCTCTCTTCCCACTTCATTTTGCTTCAATTTTCATGCCAAATTCAATAAAAAACTCACAAATTTCATTCTCAATTCAACACTAAACCTTAATCCACTCTATCCTCAACCAAATTTAGTTCAAAACTAGGAGAAAGGAGGCTTCTTTGGTGGCTTGATCATGCTAGGGTTCCACTTGTGAGGTAAAATCCTAAACTAGTTTGCTAACTTGTAGTTATATGTGCTAAAAATTCAATTTTGAAGTATTAATTTAATTGTAAATTCTTGTTCATGAAAATCAAGAATGGGATTTGGTGTTGAACTAGGGTTTGAAGCATGGTTGTTAGAGTTAAGTTAGGACTTTGGTTACCTAATGGATTAGAGTGGTTAATTGTGTAATGATACGCTCGCTAAATCGATAAAATCTCGATGTTTGCATCGAATCGGTATTGAATTTGCTTACTAGATTCTTACAAAAAGTAAAATGCGATCAAATTGCGTTATGTTAGCGATATAATTAGTTTCGTATAGGACTATTAGAGTGCGCAAACGCGGGGTTTCGTCTAGTCGGGTTGTAGTTTTGTCGATTTCCCCGAAATGACGATTCTAGTTTAAGGTTAGCGATTTTCGTGCGTTTTCCCGCGCACCGAGTGGATGCTATGTTTAATCCAAGAGCGTCGATAATTGTATATTGTGACTTGCATCGTTTTAGGTTTTGTAATCTTATGCTTGGTATTGTGCAAATATAGGATCGGTCGGGGAAACATCGGACACGGCGCGTAAAGGCAAGGCGGTGGTCGGATCGGATTAGCAAGGCATTCAGGTGAGTAGATCTATTCATCTATAGGGGAATCGTATGGATGGCGCGATGCGCCCCCCTAGTTAGGATTACCCTACTTTGTGCAAGATTCATATTGTTAGCTAGCTTATCCATTCATGTACACTGCATACCCTTATAGCGAACAGTATATTAGATTGCATGGACATTCATCTATACTTATGCGATATCACTTCGTAGGACACGAACACTATTACCATTGGCATCTGTTGCACACGCACTATTCATGTGACACACACGCCTTTGGTAATTGCCATGCCACGTGCACTATAGAACCTGTTTAACTTAATAACGCCTTTTGCATTCATACATGATATATGGAATTGCATAGCATGCAGATACCTCGCATTACCATCATACCTACATAGATTTCTAGCCAAAACTCACATCATATACATTGATATCATAGACATTTATCATCTATAACATGTGAACATTATGATTTTCTTGAGGATTTCAGTATTGCTGCGATTTCTGGATTTTTGGGGAAAACCGCAAGAATTTAACAAAAGCTTATATTTATCATTTTTAAAACAAAGTTGCGGTTTTCTCGTGATGTATGTGTCGTCCACCATGAGTTTTCATGTTTTCTGTTGGATTTCGAGACCCGATTCGAGGAATGGATGAACCGTCTCGGGTACATGGTGGGCCCGGTATGGTACCCCGGGGCAAGAAGATCGAGTTGTAGACGATGAGCCTGGCAGGGGAAGACTACCTACCGGTGATGTCTGGCGCGGCGGATATCCGGAGGATACCGACCGTTGTCGTGAGATTTATGATATGGGCTGATCCGGACTGACGGAGCCCGATATTGAGACAGATATGATTCCTATTTGGTGTCGATGCTTGACACGGGTTTTCAGATGATTTCTTGATGGTACTTAGCTATTATACAGATATTCATTTTCTAAAGTTAAGAACGCAGTACCCTTAGCATTTAAAACACTTAAAGAGTTAGAAATGACATTGCATACATGTGCATGCATACTAGAGCTATTATATCACATATGGACATGCATGTTGTGGTGCATTGCATGCATTCTTACGATTGCCTTATTAGATGTTATATTTACTCACGAGCTGGCAACTCACCCCCGTTGTGCCACAGTGTCTTGCAGGTCGGACTCATCAGTCTTGTAGCGGCGGCTTTCTTATCATCAGCTCCTTTTGCTCAGACTCGCGACATCGCCTGTAGGTGGGTTGCGAGCACACTTTATTTCTTTTTGCTTTATCATTGTATCTAGTATTCTCCATCTACCACTTTATATTGTATATGCGACCTAGTGATGAGACTGAGAGATTTGTATATTTGTGGTTTCTTTTGGGTCGAGCTCACTTGAGCCGGCGTTGTGTTTCCTGATATTTTGTGTTTCTTTTATGCTCTTTTCTTGATATTGCTATTATATTGCATGTGGTTGTGATCCGCCTTGGGCGAAGAGCTAGCTCCCGCTTGGGGATGCCATTTTTATGATTACAGGTTTATTATCTTGTTGTACCCATTTTGGGGGATAGAAAATACATGGGAGACTCTGCCGAAATTTTCGGAAATTTTTGATGTTTTAAAAAGGGATTCTATGCAACTTAAATGATTTTAAAAACCGTCTTCATTAAAGGTTTTCCTTCACTCGCTTTTGATTTTGGTTTAGATTTTTCTGGGCTTTGGTTGACTTAGGTTACGGTACGCCTTTAGACGTCTCGTAATCTAAGTGCCAGTCACGTTCCGTACTTTCGGGTCGTGACACGAAATTACCACAGTCGGGACGACTGTTTTTGTAACAACCGAGCCCAATGCTACTAGTTTCTGTTACCGTATGAATGGTGTATGGTATTATTTCATTGATCCTACTTGACTATTATTAGTTATAAATTTCACCCGACAATTCATTTCTGCATATAACAATTTAAGGCATCTAAAATAAAATTAAAAATATTTGACATAGCCTGCTTGACACCCTTAACCCTGTGGTAGCGTCTTTGCATCGTGTCCTCGTCCCGTTCAGTGAAACGGACGTGTTTGGATGGCTACGCGCACGTATGTGTGTCCGTTTTGGGGGTATGCTTTTTGATCATAAAATACTTCATTTTAAATTTTGGATCCGGCCTATAATTTTCTTATTTCAATTTCAAATTTTTAGACTCGACCCGGGCGCAATTTGGAAATATTTTACATTTGCGTCAAATCCTAATTTCTAGTATTTTTTTATATATACTGTCGAGTATAAATTTTAAACCCAGATAATATTTTTTACTATTATCTAAAAAATTTTCAAAAGATTTTCCTATACAAACCTTAACTCCCCAACCAATCAAAACGTTTCTTTACCTCCCCTGGGCCCCACACGCTTTTTCCCGGCCAATCGCGCCTCTCTCTCTCTCGCTTGCTCTCTCTCCTTCTCTCTCTTCCCTCTTTCTCTCTCCCCTCTTTCTCTCTCTGCGAATAAATCCAACATTATCTCTCCTCTCGATCTCTCACCCCTCTCTATCTCTCTCCTCTCTCTCTCCTCTCGCAATCCCTCTCTCTCTCCCCCCGTCTCTCTCTCTCTCTCTCTCCTTTATATATTTTCCTTCCTCCTTCTATTTTTCTTTTCACCGAAGCAACCCAACATCGCGAGAAACCCTAGCCGCCTCGTCCTTCGCCGCCGTAGCCCCAGCGCCGACGCCCCCACCGCCGTTCCTCGCCGCTACTCGCCCTCGTCACTTCCACCACTTCTTCTTCCTCCTTCATCAACTCCCCGAGCACCCTGCACGAGAAGCTGCGCACCCCCTGCACACGTCTGCACCTCGTGGGATCGCCACCGGCGATCTCGATCCGTCCCCCCGGCCTCGTGCATCCCTCAGTGAGTGGTCTTCTTCTCCTTCTCCTTCTTCTTCTTCTTCCTTCTCTTCCTCCTCTGTCTCTTCTTTTCATTTTAGTTCTTTTCGTCACTGTTAAAATTATGGGTCCTCCGTAGGTCGCCGGAGCTCCGTTGACGACACGCCAACGACGCAGCCACCCCTCTACAATCCAGTGGGTGAGTTACTTCCTCTATATCCTTCGATCTCCATCGAGTTGCTTTGCATTTCCTATAGTATCTTTATTGATTCACTGTTTTTGTGTCTCGCCGGAATCCGACCGTGCCGGCGACGTGTCCCGACATTCCAGCGAGGAACCCTGACCCGTGTGGTTCCACTGTTCGCCGTTTGGGTTCATTCCGTGAACCGTGCGCCCGTCGCGAGATTTCCCCGCCGACGTTTAACGTTCCGTTTTCCCGATTCGCGACCCGTTGACGCAAGTACCCCTTGCTACATGCTAAATAATATTTACATATACATTGATAACTCCCTAAACCTGCAGTTTAGCTTTAGTACCATAATTTCCCTTTTCGTGTTCAATGTCGTGTTATATCATTTTAGCTTTCAAGCTTGAAACCTACCGTTTGCAATTACTTTTTTTTTAAATTTAATAATCACATCCATATATTTTAATCACACTTTCACTATTGACGTAGCCTATGGCACTTTCTCTATAGTTTTACTCCATTCGGACATTCGTGTGCATTTAACCTGTATTAGCTGTGATTTCATCCATTGAACCTATATATATATATATATATATATATATATATCATTGCATCCATAAAATTCTTAAACTTGTTAACATGATTTAACGGCCATAACTGTCATACTGTATTCTTATAATGTTGAAATCACCTCTGAAACACAACTGATAACTGTGCTGCTAATTAATTGAAGCTTCTTTATTATTTAATTCATTGCTTAGATTTATGATTGTTGATAACCATGCTTGATTATGTAACTAAGTATGAGCACACCCATGATACGTTTACATCTTGACCTGACTTGCTACATACATATTGATTGACCCGATGTGGTACCGTATACTGCTTGACCTGACCTGATGTACCATGACTTGACCCGTTACCTGATCTTGTGTCTAATGCCAACAAACCTGACATGTAGTCCTCATGGACCGTTCCTGTTGTCTATCCAGACAAACCTGCTTACCTGATCTTGTGTTGGTATTAGTTCTGGATTACTAAACACTTGACTTGACATACACATATAACTTGGGGGTACGGGGAAATCAAAGGTGAAACCTGACCTGTAACTCAAAAGTTCGCTACTTGTTCTGATCAGTTTTAGAGGCTAGGCCAGCCTTGGAATGATGCTGCTGACATCATTCATCTGTACACCTTCCTGTTTTAGTGCCTAGCGGCATGTCTCGGTTTCAGCCCGAGAATCTGGACCGTGGTCCCGGGTACGCACGGGATACTATTGAGTTACATCGATGATTCATCAATTTGATTTCAAAGTCTTTAGATTAGAAAACCTGATAGAACAGTTTAGTTTACTCAACGCACACTACCCTACACTGCCTTGACTTACAATACTGTTACACCTGCTTTTCATTCATGTTTATATTACATTGCCTGTTAACCTGTTTATATGTTATTACTTGATGACATGACGCGTTGACGTCTGGGTTTTGCATGGCCCAGATTCTGTACCGCTGTTGCAGTCCGAGCATGAGTACTTCAGCCAACAGGTTGAGCTGTGAGTGTCAACAGTAGTTAGTTTTTCTTTCCTGCATTTTATTCCTGATGTGAGCCCGCATTATGGGATATACATTCCAGTTATTTTGTATTGGATCTTTCGCTTCCGCATTTTATTATTCTTGACTCATGTTATCTTGGATTATGGACATGTTTTAGATAGTTTTATTTTGTTCTTGATATCTCTACAGCCGTAATGTGGTTGTGGATGGATACTTCCTACCCACAGGTAGCATGGTTGGCTATGTCACGTGCCCATTTTAGCGTACTCTGGGAAGCGGGGCGTGACATGGTTCTTTTGGTATCAGAGCCATAGGTTAGTCGGTTTGATTCTTTGTAGTTGGGTATTGTACCCAATACACGAATCAGGAAACCCGTGTTTAGGAAACATGTCCTGCCACCTTGCCGTTTTACCGTTCTTGAATCAAATTCTTCCTGATTATATCTTTTACGATGTGCAAACTTCCTTTGCATATCGACTCGAAACCTGATTCCTTGTCATCTCTAGGACTTAGGCGACTTGGGTGGAGTTATGTAATTATGGCTATGATACCGCGGCATAGTTACAATGCGGCACTCTATTTAAGTAACTTGGAGTTCTAGCCTTGATCTATATTGTAAATTTATTATCCTGCTAATCTTGGGTGTTTTGATTTCAGGAGTATGGCGGGCAAGAATCTAAAGACGTACCAAAGGCGTGTTGACGAAGCCGCCATGCTTGGAGTAATTCGGGGAATGCTGGAGAATCAAAAGAGGCAGACCGAGTTGATCCAGCAGCAAGCTGAATCGTTTCAGGAAGGTTTGCAGACCGTTCAGCAGACTGTGGACAATGTTGGGGCTAAACCAGTTGACCGTATGGGGACCGTAGCAGATTTCAGGCGTTTGGGTCCGTCTGTATTCACCGGTTTGGAGGAGCCGTTGCCAGCAGAGTGGTGGCTAGTTGACACGGAGAATTTACTTATTGCGGCACAGATTCCAGATGAGAAATGAGTTGATGTGGTACGCATTCAGTTAGTGGATTACGCCCGTGAATGGTGGCTTATGGAGGAGATCCGCTTGACCAAGCCGATCAAGTAGGCGGATTTTTCGAAGAGTTTCCTGGAGAAGTTCTTCCCGCGGACTGCACGGGAGGAAATGGAAGAGAAGTTCATCGGGCTAAGGCAGAATGGAGCACCCGTGGATGTGCATGCGGCAGAATGGACAAGACTCGGCAGATTCGCTGGACCTTTAGTTGCCAATGATGCAGACAGGGCACGGAGGTTCATGCGCAGCTTGGATGTGGACATCCAGAGGCAGATTGTCTCCCTGGGTTTGACCACTTTCTCACAGGTTCTTACGGCAGCTCAAGAACAGCAGAGTCTATCAGAAAAAACTGGGAGTTCACAGCAGACAGCAGTTGCGGTAAGGAAGCCGGCATTTGTACCAAACCGAGCTCATGGTCGCAGAGGTATTCCAGTGGACCGTCGTGGTATAACACCCATGAAGAAGCCTGTTGTCATTGATCGAAGAAAGAGCGTGACTTGTAACTACTGTAATTTACCTGGTCACGTGCAAAAGGATTGTCGAAGGAGGCTGGGACTCTGTTTAGTTTATGGAGCGGCAGATCACGCTGTCAGCGCTTGTCTGTCGAAACTTCGTACGAGGGATGATATTCAGAAGCCTCCGCAGAGACCGTTCCAGGGACAGAAACAGCTGACTCAAGGACCTAATCAGGCTCGAGCTTTTACCTTGACAGCTGAAGAAGCTAAGGCGTCAGGAGAAGTTGTTTCAGGTACTCTACCCGTTCAAGGTTTTCCCGCATTAGCGTTATTTGATTCTGGTGCATCCCATTGTTTTATGTCGTCCAAGTTTATAACTACACACTCGATTACCTGCACGACCCTGTCTAGTTTCTGGGACATACACACTGGGAATGGGAAAATCATATCTAGTAGGGAATGTAAAGATTGTACAGTTGTTGTGTGCGGACGGGAGCTTTTTGCAGATTTCTTGGTAATTGATACGGGCAGCTACGAAGTTGTCTTGGGAATGGATTTCCTTGGCACTTTCCATGCTCACATTGATTGTAGGGCAAGGAAAGTAATTTTCCAGATTTCCGGACATCCCGAGTTTAGCTTCACGGGAGGAAGCAATTCTGTCGGGCCAGTCAAGTTTAGGGCTAGGCCGACAAATGATATTCTTGCATCAATGGAAGTTGATAAAGGTGAGGAGCCAGCTGTTGTTCGTGATTTTATGGACGTGTTTGAAGATATATCGGGATTACCGCCGAAGCGAGACGTGGAGTTTGCAATTGATCTTATTCCTGGTGCAGCGCCAGTATCCAAAGCGTATTAGCCAATGGCACTGATCGCACGCCAAAAGCGTGTCGGATGTTCAAAGTTCTAAAGTTTACCGCGATCAGGACGGTGTCGCTATGCAGCTAGCCGGTTGAGCACGGGTCGATCCACAGGGAGATGGTTGTATGTCCGTTCTTGCCTTAGACGAGTCAATAAAGAATTTGTGTATGTTTGTTCGAGACTATCCTATGTGTATTATTTGCAAGTATAAAGTTGTTAAGAAAAAGATACGAAATTGTAAGCTAAAGAAATCCGTACTCAAAACCTTTGAGCCGAGTCTTGACCAATTGAAGCTAGAGCAATCGGCAACAACGTGGATTAGGGGATTTAAGCGCGGTATTCGTGGAATACGGCTTATTTACCCTTGTCCTTCCGTTCTTGTCTCTTGCTTTCGCCTCCGGCCAAACCGAACGCAACCGGTCGCGATTAGGAATCACCGTTACCTTGTCAGGGTAGGGTGCCTAACGGAGCGCTTGCGTATGGTTTGGGCGGAGTTCAATGGAAAATAACGGGAAAAGGAAATGAGAAAAGAAAATCTTAACTTACAATACCATATTTATTCTTAACAACGGTAATTACATTCATTCACAAAAAAGAACCAAAAAGAGAGAACAAAAAGAAAAGAACAAAGAAAAGAAAAGATTACAAGTAATTAAGTGCATGAATATAAATTGCAAGAAAGTAAAGCAAGGTAATAAAAAGCAAGTAATAAATAAGCAATAAAAAAAATTAGAAACTAGAACTCAAGACAAGCATGGGATCAATAGCCAACCCTTAAACTTGCAAGCTCAATCAAGAGGTTGCAAGATCAAGGGAAGGATAGAGAACGCATGTGAAATGAAGCGCTAATTCCATAAGAAAATACGACCCTTGAGATCAATAACTAACCCTTAACCATTCAAGCTCAATGAAGAGGTTGAATGATCAAGAGAAAGCAAGAATCTCAAGGGGAAGAAGAAACAAAAGAGAATGATACAAAAAGCCCTCATCTTCATTGATCTCCCACTCAAAAAGCTCTCACTACAATTTTCATGGAAAAAGAATGAAGAAGAAGAAGAAAAAGACTAAATCCTAAAAAGAAAGAAGAACAAAGAATGACCCTTGGTTGAGCTCAGTTCTGCTGTATTTATAGGCAGGGAAAATGAAATCTAGGGCAACAAACTGGACCCATGTGAAGAGACCAAAATACCCACAAAAGTTGACAAGCTGCGGCGCCCGTACGGCCGCGGATCCACCGCCAACACCCCCTATTGGCCGCGGATCCGCGGCCCTATGATGGAGTCAGGGCATGGGCTTTTCTGTACGGCCCTGGTCTGCTGTCCCCTGTTGTCTGGTACATGTATTTTCTGATAATCTTTTCAGAATATCTTCAGAATTCTTAGTCCAAGATTGCTATCTTTTCTTTACTTTTGACTTTATCTCTCTTGAGCTCCGCGCACCCATTGATTCTTGTGCTGCCCCCCTCGTGCTCTGTGCTTGTCCCAGACACGAATGACCACTGTCATATGACTTGTCTCAGGAACTGGTACTCGGCACTGGACGGATATGGATGACCGGAACCCGGCTTTTACCTGCTGTGACAGATGTTCTGTATTTGGTGTAACTGTGGAGATTTTGCCTTGATTTGCAATATTTGGACTGGAAACCTGTACTCTGTAAATATGTAACAAACACGGATTAAAAGTACCTACCTATAAACACACGAGCATAAGAATGGGCGGTAAAAAATGCAGTATTCTGTGATGAACAGGCACCAGTAGAGTTGGAAGAAGTCAAGAAACAGGTTGCTGAACTGCTTGAGAAGGGTTGGATTCGAAGCAGTAACTCGCCTTGGGGAGCTCCAGTTTTTCTAGTAAAGAAGAAAGATGGCACGAGAAGGATGTGCATCGGCTATCGAGAATTAAACCGGGTGACTATTAAGAACAAGTACCCGATCCCTCGCATTGGCGAACTTTTTGAGCAGCTTAGTGGCGCGAGGGTATTCTCGAAGATGGATTTGCAATCCGGATATCATCAGGTCCGAGTGAAAGCAGAGGATATTGGCAAGACAGCGTTCCGAACTCGGTATGGACATTACGAGTACTTAGTGATACCCTTCGGAGTGACGAATGCGCCAGCGATATTAATGGACTTGATGAACCGAATCTTTTCACCATTCTTGGACCAGTTTATTGTGGTATTCATTGACGATATTCTGGTTTACTCGAAGAGTTTTGAAGAGCATGCTGAACATTTGAAGATTGCACTGCAAACGTTTAGACAAGAGAGGTTATATGCGAAGATGAGTAAGTGCGAGTTTTGGCTGGAGGAAGTAAAGTTTTTGGGGCATGTTGTGTCTGGCGATGGAATCGCCGTCGATCCAGAAAAGATTGCAGCAGTTCGTGATTGGCCGATTCCAAAGAATGTTGCGGAGATAAGAAGCTTTCTTGGACTCGCCGGATATTACAGGAGATTTGTGGAGAACTTTGCTCGTCTGGCGGAGCCGTTGACTAAGCTTACGCACAAGGAGGTACCTTTTGTATGGACGGATAGATGTGCGTCAGCTTTTGAGACGTTGAAGCAGAAGTTGATAACCGCCCCTATTCTGACCGTGCCAGACAATTCCGGAGGATTGGTGATTCACAGCGACGCATCTGGGAAAGGATT
This sequence comes from Agapanthus africanus, assembly GCA_030015575.1. NCBI lineage: Eukaryota > Viridiplantae > Streptophyta > Magnoliopsida > Asparagales > Amaryllidaceae > Agapanthus > Agapanthus africanus. Next base: position 484,109,338 of record JASDDO010000018.1, on the reverse strand, counting down.
GGGATGTGTTTTGATACAGCATGGGAAGGTTGTAGCGTACACATCAAGACAGTTGAAGACCCATGAGAAGAATTACCCAACTCATGACTTGGAGCTTGCGGCCGTGATTTTCGCGTTGAATATTTGGAGACATTACCTTTTGGGCGAAAGGGTCGAAGTTTTTACTGATCATATGAGCTTGAAGTATGTGTTCACGCAGAAGGAGCTTAATATGAGGCAACGTAGATGGTTGGAGCTGATGGCTGATTACGATCTTGATCTTAAGTACCATCCGGGGAAGGTTAATGTCGTGCCGGATGCGCTCAGTCGGTTACCAGCAATTCAGATGTTGACTACGCAGAAGGAGCTCGTTGAAGATTTTCGAAGATTTGACTTGGAGGTTGTGCTACCGCACTCTTCAGGACAATTGATGCAGCTGCAAGTACATTCGTCGTTGATCGAGAGTATTAAAGCAGCGCAATCGCAGGATCCTAGATTGCAAAAGTTTCGAGAACAGGTTGAAGCCGGACTACGAACAGATTTATTGATCCACGAAGATGGTTCGTTGAGGTATGGTAGCCGTTTGTGTGTGCCAAAGGGAGATATTCGTGAAGAGCTTATGAAAGAAGCACACAGTTCAGCTTATTCCGTACATCCAGGAGGTACGAAGATGTACTGAGACTTACGACAACATTTCTGGTGGGAAGGTATGAAATGGGAGATTGCTCGCTTTGTGGCAAAGTGCTTGGTGTGTCAGCAAGTTAAGGCTGAACATCAAAGGGTTGCTGGTTTATTGCAACCACTTCCGATTCCTCAGTGGAAGTGGGAACATATAACCATGGATTTTGTGATGGCTTTACCGCGGAGTCCAAAAGGCAACAATGCAGTATGGGTGATTGTTGATAGATTGACCAAGGCAGCTCACTTTATCTCTTTTCGGGTTGGTCAATCAACAGAGACTTTGGCGGAGTGGTACATGCAGGAGATTGTAAGATTGCATGGAGTACCGGTGAGCATCGTGTCCGATCGGGACACTCGGTTCTTATCATACTTTTGGCGGAGTTTACAGGAAAGTTTGGGGACTCGATTGAAGTTTAGCACAGCTTATCATCCTCAAACTGATGGTCAGTCGGAGAGAACGATCCAAACTCTTGAAGATATGTTGAGAGCGTGCATGTTGGACTTCAAGGGTTCATGGGAGGATCATCTACATTTGGTGGAATTTTCTTACAACAACAGTTTCCAGGCAACTATCCAGATGGCTCTATTTGAAGCTTTGTATGGTCGTAAATGCCGTTCACACCGTTTGCTGGGACGATGTCAGTGAACGAAGATTGTTGGGACCAGATTTGGTTGTGCAGACAGTTGAGAAAGTTAACACTATCAGAAATCATTTGAAGGCAGCTCAAGACAGACAGAAGAGTTGGGCGGATACGTCGAGAAGACCTCTAGAGTTCACCGTGGATGATTTGGTATTCTTGAAGATATCACCGACTAGAGGGGTGATTCGCTTTGGAAGTCGAGGAAAGCTCAGTCCTCGATTTGTTGGACCCTTTGAGATCTTGGAGCGTGTTGGTGAGGTAGCGTATCGTTTGGCGTTACCGCAGTCCTTGGCGAATGTGCACGATGTGTTTCACGTATCTCAACTCCGTATGTATGTTCGAGATGAAACGCATGTATTGGATCATTCGGAGCTGACGGTACGAGAAGACTTGACTTTTGAGGAGCGACCGGTTGAAATTGTGGATCGAAGGGAAAAGGTTCTTAAGAACAAGATTATCCCTCTTGTACTTGTTTCTTGGGGTAATCGCTCGCATGGAGAGTCCACTTGGGAACGAGAAGATGAAATCCGGCAGAAGTTTCCCCATCTTTTCTTATAGTTATTTTGTCGTCTATCTTTGTATTCTTGGAATTTCGAGGACGGAATTCTTTTTGTAGTTGGGTATAATGTAACAACCGAGCCCAATGCTACTAATTTCTGTTACCGTATGAATGGTGTATGGTATTATTTCATTGATCCTACTTGACTGTTGTTAGTTATAAATTTCACCCGACAATTCATTTCTGCATATAACAATTTAAGGCATCTAAAATAAAATTAAAAATATTTAACATAGCCTGCTTGACACCCCTAACCCTGTGGTAGCGTCTTTGCATCGTGTCCTTGTCCCGTTCAGTAAAACGGACGTGTTTGGACGGCTACGCGCACGTACGTGTGTCAGTTTTGGGGGTATACTTTTTGATCATAAAATACTTCATTTTAAATTTTGGATCCCGCCTATAATTTTCTTATTTCAATTTCAAATTTTTAGACCCGACCTGGGTGCAATTTGGAAATATTTTACATTTGCGCCAAATCCCAATTTCTAGTATTTTTTTATATATACCGTCGAGTATAATTTTTAAACCCAGATAATATTTTTTACTATTATCTAAAATTTTTTCAAAAGATTTTCCTAAACAAACCTTAACTCCCTAACCAATCAAAACGTTTCTTTACCTCCCCTGGGCCCCACACGCTTTTCCCCAGCCAATCGCGCCTCTCTCTCTCTCTCGCTTTCTCTCTCTCCTTCTCTCTCTTCTCTCTTTCTCTCTCTGCGAATAAATCCAACTTTATCTCTCCTCTAAATCTTCTCTCTCCGCTCGATCTCTCTCCCCTCTCTATCTCTCTCCTCTCTCTCTCCTCTCCAATCCCTCTCTCTCTCTCCCCGTCTCTCTCTCTCCTCTATATATTTTCCAACCTCCTTCTATTTTTCTTTTCACCGAAGCAACCCAACATCGTGAGAAACCCTAGCCGCCTCGTCCTTCGCCGCCGTAGCCCCAGCGCCGACGCCCTCACCGCCGTTCCTCGCCGCTACTCGCCCTCGTCACTTCCACCACCTCTTCTTCCTCCTTCATCAACTCCCCGAGCACCCTGCACGAGAAGTTGCGCACCTCCTACACACGTCTGCACCTCGTGGGATCGCCGCTGGCGATCTCGATCCGTCCCCCCGGCCTCGTGCATCCCTCGGTGAGTGGTCTTCTTCTCCTTCTCCTTCTCCTTCTTCTTCTTCTTCCTTCTCTTCCTCCTCTGTCTCTTCTTTTCATTTTAGTTCTTTTCGTCACTGTTAAAATTGTGGGTCCTCCGTAGGTCGCCGGAGCTCCATCGACGACACGCCAACGACGCAGCCACCCCTCTACAATCCAGTGGGTGAGTTACTTCCTCTATATCCTTCGATCTCCGTCGAGTTGCTTTGCATTTCCTGTAGTATCTTTATTGATTCACTGTTTTTGTGTCTCGCCGGAATCCGACCGTGCCGGCGACGTGTCCCGACGTTCCAGCGAGGAACCCTGACCCGTATGGTTCCACTGTTCGTCGTTTGGGTTCATTCCGTGAACCGTGCGCCCGTCGCGAGATTTCCCCGCCGACGTTTAACGTTCTGTTTTCTCGATTAGCGACCCGTCGAGACAAGTACCCCTTGCTACATGCTAAATAATATTTATATATATATATTGATAACTCCCTAAACCTGCAGTTTAGCTTTAGTACAATAATTTCCCTTTTCGTGTTCAATGTTGTGTTATATCATTTTAGCTTTCAAGCTTGAAACCTACCGTTTGCAATTACTTTTTTGTAAACTTAATAATCACATCCATATGTTTTAATCACACTTTCACTATTGACGTAGCCTATGGCACTTTCTCTATAGTTTTACTCCATTTGGACACTCGTGTGCATTTAACCTGTGTTAGCTGTGATTTCATCCATTGAACCTATATATATATATATCATTGCATCCATAAAATTCTTAAACTTGTTAACATGATTTAACGGCCATAACTGTCATATTGTATTCTTATAATGTTGAAATCACCTCTGAAACACAACTGATAATTGTGCTGCTAATTAATTGAAGCTTCTTTATTGTTTAATTCATTGCTTAAATTTATGATTGTTGATAACCATGCTTGATTATGTAACTGAGTATGAGCACACCCATGATATCGTTTACATCTTGACCTGACTTGCTACATACATATTGATTGACCCAACGTGGTACCGTATACTGCTTGACCTGACCTGATGTACCATGATTTGACCCGTTACCTGATCTTGTGTCTAATGCCAACAAACCTGACATGTAGTCCTCATGGACCGTTCCTGTTGTCTATCCAGACAAACCTGCTTACCTGATCCTGTGTTGGTATTAGTTCTGGATTACTAAACACTTGACTTGACATACACATATAACTTGGGGGTACGGGGAAATCAAAGGTGAAACCTGACCTGTAACTCAAAAGTTCGCTACTTGTTCTGATCAGTTTTAGAGGCTAGGCCAGCCTTGGAATGATGCTGCTGACATCATTCATCTGTACACCTTCCTGTTTTAGTGCCTAGCGGCATGTCTCGGTTTCAGCCCGAGAATCTGGACCGTGGTCCCGGGTACGCACGGGATACTATTGAGTTACATCGATGATTCATCAATTTGATTTCAAAGTCTTTAGATTAGAAAACCTGATAGAACAGTTTAGTTTACTCAACGCACACTACCCTACACTGCCTTGACTTACAATACTGTTACACCTGTTTTTCATTCATGTTTATATTACATTGCCTGTTAACCTGTTTATATGTTATTACTTGATGACATGACGCGTTGATTTCTGGGTTTTGCATGGCCCAGATTCTGTACCGCTGTTGCAGTCCGAGCATGAGTACTTCAGCCAACAGGTTGAGCTGTGAGTGTCAACAGTAGTTAGTTTTTCTTTCCTGCATTTTATTCCTGATGTGAGCCCGCATTATGGGACATACATTCCAGTTATTTTGTATTGGATCTTTCGCTTCCGTATTTTATTATTCTTGACTCATGTTATCTTGGATTATGGACATGTTTTAGATAGTTTTATTTTGTTCTTGATATCTCTACAGCCGTAATGTGACTGTGGATGGATACTTCCTACCCATAGGTAGCATGGTTGGCTATGTCACGTGCCCATTTTAGCGTACTCTGGGAAGCAGGGCGTGACAGTTTTAAACCATAAATAGACTTCTTCAAGCGGCACACTTTGCGCTCGAGTCTCTTGGCTTTGAAACCGACAGGTTGATCCATGTAGATCTCTTGCTGCAGTTCCCCATATAGGAACGTTGTCTTAACGTTCATCTGGATAAGTTCAAGATCCATATACGCTACAATTGCCAGAATAAGGCGAATAGACGCAATTCTCACCACAGGGGAGAATGTCTCCTCGTAGTTTATGCCACTACATTAGATATAACCTTTCGCCACCTGTTCATATCATAATTTTGCATTATTATATTCCCCATTCTTAATCATTTTATAAATAAATAGGTGCTTTTGATCCATGTCTGCTAAATAGTTGCAGGTTACAGGTTCTCGGAACAATACAGTGAAAATGGTGAAAAATCGCTACAAAAGTGAGACTACGACCAACAAATAGAAGAATCTTTATGATCCCGCCTACAGTTTAAGGAACAAATGAAGATCAATGAACAGTTCGATTGCACAAAGTACGACGGCAGCACAAGATTCAAGACTTCAACACGAAACAAACGGTAAAAATCCACAACATTCTGCACTGTGGAAATCTGGAAGAAACTAGAAGGGATTCTGAAGAACCAAGAGAAGAAAATAAAATAAAAAAGCAACATGAAGAAGCCCTCAGAAACTCATCCCACAAGCCCATCAAACGGCCGCGGAATCGCGGCCAAACATTGCTCATGGCCGCGGTTCCGCGGCCATATTGAACACGTGTAAGTGTGTCAGTGCGTGTCGGTGGAAGTCGGTGCATTGACCCGGTTTTCTTAGGGTAGTTTTGTAATTCTAGATATGGATCAGATGTAAACCCTAGGGTTTCTATTATCTATAAATAGGAAGCCTACAGCTCTTTTTGGAGCATGCCTCTTTTTATTTTCCTAGATTAAAATTTTCATTCCTTGTAATTGTCAAAGAGCGCATCAATAAAAAGTAATCTTTTATCTTGAATTTCTTATTTGCAATTTTATTTCTCTGCAATTTTTATCTGCCGTAGTTATTTTCCGCAAGTTAATTAGATCATTAAAAGAAAATTAAAAAATGAATTCCTTTGTTAATTCCCTAATGAGTGAGTAGTTCCTCACTTGTTAGGGTTAGGTTTAGGGAAGGTTTGAGAGATGAAAATCTCTCACCCTTTCTTGCCTGTTCAATATTTTAAAATAAGGGCTCTATGCAATACAAACACACACCGCTCACTACGGCACCATATCCCATGAGCTAGCGGTGATTCCCTAGTTAGACCGGTTGTGATTGGTTTCCATAGAGATTAGGGCTAAGAATTAAGAAAGGATGGACAAGGGCCAAAAGGAAGAAACGAAGTTTCTTCCTGCTCGCGCTAATCCCCTTTGTTAATTATTACCTTAACACCTAAAGTTCTTAATTAGGGCAAAGAAAGCGGTGAGAAGAATTGACTTTCCAAACTAACATAATCCTAACCCTAGCAAGGTTTTAATCCAAATCAATTTCAACCTCAGTTTTTATAGAAAATCAAAACCTACCACAAATAGGAATTGAATCGTTAGAACAACTAGAAAATACACGTTTTCCCTGTGGACCGACCCGTACTCAACCGGCTAGCTACTAAGCGACACCGTTCTTGATTGCGGTATATTCTATTCTTTGATTTTAAAAGCGCACATACGCAAAACTCTCTCCAATCAAATGGCGCTGTTGCCGGGGATAACGGTAGTTATTTTCTCTTTGTAATTTCGGGTTAATTAAAAATTTAAAAAATCATAAAAACTGAAAAATACAAAAAAAAACAAAAAAAATTATCATCTTGTTATTTTTTGAAGGGTTTTCATGCGAATTGTGCAGGAACGCAAAGACGAACAGATTCAGATCTGGAAAAATCCAGCGAACAAAACAGCAAACAGCAGATCTGAAAATACAGAGGAGAATATTAGCAGCAAACAGAAAAATCCCAGAGGCTTGAAACACCTAGAGCACCGTGAAACCGCCGCATTTCCCTACATCTGACAGCGGAACCGCCGCAGGATGGTGACGCCAGCCCTCTGAATCTCTCTGTAAGCATTCTTTTCCTCTCTGTAACCCTCTGATCTCCTCTGAAAAATATTCCTGCAGGGTTCTTTGCGCAAAAATTCTCTCCCTTCTCCAATAACTTGATTTTGTGCAGGATTCTTTGCGCCGCAAATAAAAGAAAAAAAATTTGGCAAGTGTTTTAGATTTTTTTGTGTTTACTGCTTTGCATTTTTTAAAACGGACTTTTAAGGGGCTATAACACCAATCCAGATTGGGTGGGGATTTCATTACCCTTCCTAGGATCCCAAAAATCACAAAAAGCATTTCGCATCAACTTTCGAATTAATTAAAAAATATTAGACTCAGCCAATAAGGACTGTCGTGCTCATTAGGGCAAAGGAAAGGTTGTAGGCATCGGTAGTTTTTCTAAACCTGACTTTGTGGTGCCTAAACTAGACAAATGGGAAAGGTAATTTTAAAAGACCCGTCTCACGGTGATTCGTAAGCGGATCCCTCCTTTCTTTACTAGTGTTTACCTGGCCACAATTGGCGGTGAAGAGGCGACTCGAGGATCTCACAACTTGCCCTTTGGAACAGTTAGGAGCAGTCTAGTTGACTTAGGAGACCCTAGCTCTAGGCTTGATTGTGGATATTGTGATTGCTTGAAAGTGTGTCTAAGCTCCTTAGAAAAATCTTTTGCAAAAACTCCTTATAAAAAAAACACAAAACAAATTTTTTAAAAAAAACTTGCCATTTTGTCGCTAGAAATTCATTGCACCCCACTTGCATCCACTTTCTCTCATTGACGTTTTCTTACCCCCACCTTCTGTTTTCACTTTTTGACTACACTACACCTCGTTAGTGTATGTCCGGTTGGACTAGAGACACTAGCACCCGTTTAGTCCGTGTTTCGTTAGTGCCTGCTGACGACGCTTTCGTCTCCGAAGTCGAAATTCCCTCCACTTCTTTACCTTCATCTTCAAATTCTTCATCTTCTAAGGAGATGTCAGGATTCAATCCTAACAACCCCTTACCTACGGGACTGATTCCACTTCAACTGGGTGAGAATAACCCACCATACCCTCCTGTCGAAGCGCCCCAACGAATCGCGCTCCAGGATCTTTTCTATCCCATCCGCACCGCACTTCCCACTTGTTTTTCACTTCCACCGGCTAATGGGGATAACTTTGAAATTAAACCCCACTTCATCAATATGTTGCCCAAATTTCACGGGCTGGAATCCGAAGATGCCTACATCTTCATTAACAAATTCCAGAATGTTTGTGCAATGATGAAGACCACGCAACTTTCTGATGATGCTATAAGGCTACGTGTCATTCCATTCACTTTATATGACCTAGCTGAAAAATGGTTATATAGCACAGCATCACACTCCATAAAAAAATGGGAAGAGTTTGTTAAGGTTTTTCTAAAAAAGTTTTACCCACACCACAAGACCGCGAGAATTTGCAATGAAATTATTCAATTTTCCCAGCTTCCTTCCGAACCTTTTTGGAAGTGTTTCGAAAGATTTAAGGACTTTCTTGTTCAGTGCCCTCACCACGGTATCGAGAATTGGAAACTTTGCCAAACTTTATACAAATGACTGAACCCAGCAACTAAGCAGTTGTTGGAAACCATTTGTCAAGGTCACTTTCTTACAAAATCGAGCGGGAAGCTTGGCAATTTCTCGATGATCTTGCTGAACAAACACTTCAGTGGGAAAGCACTAAGACCACTTTATCTACTTCATCAGGTCAGTCTAGGGCAAACATACATCAACTTGATATGTCGATTGCAATGAAGACCGAAATGGCTGCACTCACGAAAAAACTAGAAGCAATTGAGAGCAAATTCTCATCGCCTTCTCCTGCTTTACCCACACGCACTGTTTGCGCTTGTTGTTCGGATCCGTCCCATCTAACCGAAGAGTGTCCTTACAACCCACCTGTTCAAGGACAAGATCAAGTCAATGCTGCATTTCAGCAAAGACAAAGAAATGATCCATACTCTTCAACTTATAATCCTGGTTGGAGGAGCCACCCAAATTTTGCTTGGAACCAAAATCAACAACAATTCTAAGGCAATAACAATTTTCAAAGGCCCCCTCCACAACAACAAGCCTCTCAACAAACTCAATATCAGCAACCTTTCCAACCCCAACCTTACCAAAATCAAATGAACAATTTTGTACCAAACAACTCTTATCTTCAAAACAATTTTGTTCAGCAAAATAACGATAAGGTTTCCTCGCTAGAACGAAGTTTGGATGTGTTTTTAAAACAATCTACACAATCCTCAGCCAGCATCCAATCGTCCATTCAGTTTTTGGTGCAACACACTGCTTCACATGATCAGAGCATCAAAACAATTAATGCCCAAATTGCACAACTGAATGCTGCGTTAAGCGAGCGAGAGAAGGAGAAACTTCCATCTCAACCACTGCCAAATCCCGGTCACACAAAATACATATGTTGCTCATGAACAACAAAATCATAATGTGAGTGCTGTGACTACATTGAGATCTGGAAAGGTATTGCACAACAACGTTGGTAATAATGATGACACCCCGGCCGCCGCTTCTTCATCTTTTTCTTCTTCTTCATCTTCTTCGTCTTCTTCAGAGCCAGTTCTTCATTCTTCACAAGGCTCTACTTCTTCTAATTCGAACGGACCCATATCTCACTACACGAAAACACCAACACTGGGATCCTCTCCAACTCCGCAATCTACTCCACACACATTGGACTCAACAAATTTTCAAAATATTCCATTTCCAAACAGGTTGAAATCCAATAAACCTACTCCGCAAATGGAGAAGATTGTGGAGTTATTTAAGCAAGTTAACTTTAATATTCCTCTCTTGGATGCAATTCAACAAGTCTCTTCTTACGCTAAAATCTTGAAGGACTTATGCACCAAGAAAGGGAAATTGCAGGTACCTAAGAAAGTTTTCTTAGCTAATGCCGTGAGCAATGCTCTTACCCAACCTTTGCCCCAAAAACGAAAGGACCCTGGTTGTCCTACAATTTCAATAACTATTGGGGATAAGAACATCAACCGCGCACTTTTAGATCTTGGTGCCAGTGTTAACCTGCTTCCCTATTCCGTTTATAAGCAATTAGGCGTTGGAAAGTTGAAACCCATTCATTATACTCTCCAAATGGCCGATCGATCCATCAACCATCTTAGGGGTGAGTTAGAGGATGTGTTGATTAAAGTAGAGGACTTCATATTCCCCGTTGATTTCATTGTTATGGGCACACAGCCTGTGGCTAACCCACGGAACCAAATTCCGGTGATCCTCGGTCGACCATTTTTGGCCACTTCCAATGCTGTAATCAACTGTCGTAACGGCTCTATGACTCTATCCTTCGGGAAGATGTCAAGTGAGTTCAACATTTACAAGATGGGAAGTCTGCCCTCCGAACCTTCTGCTCATGCATGTTCTGTCGAATTAATGGATGTCGACAGCAGCGAATTTGATCAGCTTCAGGATACCGATCTAAATTCTATTCATACGTTGTTTGACCCAACTATGTATTATACACATATGGGCTCTTCCATTAAGTTGTCTGGGTCAACATTTAACACTGATTATGAATCTTTCATGGAGTCTAGAGATCTCCCCACTCTTTCTGATGACATTATTCTTCGGGGTATCGATGAAAACTTTAAGGAAATTTTGATGAGCTCGCATTTTTAGCAAACACGGGTGTTGAGATGAATCAACTCCAAAAAGAAATTGAACATCCGCCCCTTCTTCTTGACAATCACAAAAATGCGAGTAATCCAACGTCACAATCACTTTGTCGTCTCTTCAAATTGAGATGCAATCCATTTCTGTTACAACACTTATCTCTTCCGCACTTCTTCGTGATTCTGGACAACATACTCTTCCACCAACCGCTGTATTTCACTGATAAATTCTTCGAATGGTTGGTATTGACTTTTGGCCTTTGCAAAGCTTGGTATTGACTTGTAACTTTGTTTAATTCAAGTTTCGGGGAGATTATGTTGGTTATAGAAAGAAAATGATTTTTAGCCAACCGTATGATTGGGGGTACGTTTACCACTTGTAAAAAAAAATTGGGGTATTTTTGTAAATTTTCATAAAAAAATATAAAATAAAATAAAATAAAATTAAAAAAAACAGGGGAGTACCGGCAATTTTGACCCTCTTGGTGTAGCCTGACAGTGAGGGCACTGTCAAGTTTAAGTTTGGGGGTGTGCTCGGAAAGCTTTCTTCCTTCGCATTCATATGTATATTTTTGCATTTGCATACTTATTTTAAAACCCATAAAAATTGAAAATTTTTTAAAAAAAATTATAAAAATTGAAAAGTTCAATTTTGGCCATATTTGACTAAAGTTTAACATGACGGTTAACTAGCTAGGAAAAAACTAGATCCTAAACTTAGTAAATTAAAAACCCTAAAAATAACCTTTCTTAAAGTTTGATTATAGAAAATATATGTCCTTATAGTTTATTTAGAAATAGGCAAAATTTGAGTTCAGTTCTTGGGTTAAGTCAAAATAAGGGAAGAGTATGAAATTTTTATTTGAAGTGTAAGTCTGAAAAATAATTCCGAACCTTAATCTAAATTCTGAAAATATATACCCTACAACTTGCACAAACACGAACCTTGAAACTTGGAATAATAGAGGATACCTTGAAATGCTCTTGTCTAAAATCCTTAGTATGAAGGAAAATAAAATTATAAGTGTGAATAAAGAGATATAAAAAAATGAACACTGGTTTTGTAATTACTTAAGGCTGCGTAAAATAAAAAAATATATAGCGAGGATGCTTTATCACCTAGTACCTTAGACCAACTGGTTTGGGAGTCACTGCTAAAGACTTAGGTATTACAAGACGAGAAATTACGCCATAATGCGCAAACACATTTTGTAATCGGTCGTTAGTACCTCAAGAAGTATTAACGGTCGCATGAAAGATGTGTGGGCAATTTCATCTAAAAATTCACCAACTAAAAGTACTTTGGACGATGGACAAGAGTATAATAGCTTGAATTGAATTTCCAAGTGTAGGGATGATACATACACACACGTAGGGGTATATGATTGGGGTTTGAATGAGAGATAGGAATGAAAGATAGGACTTATATCTTCAGTAGAAATGATAAAAATTCCTAAGTTGAGATGGAACCTTAGAAGGAAAATTCAAAAAATGCTGAAAGCTAAATAAATTTACAGAACATATACGATCTTAAGTTAAATGATAAGTGAGTGTGAAAAATATGGGTTGACAATTTCTAAGTCAAAGATAATAGAATTTCTTGCTAGAACACTGAATTGAAAAATGAAAGTTAGCCAAATTGGTCGGATTTTGTGGGTAATATCCGCTGAAAACCCTTAGGAGACAATACCCCTCCTACTAAGGACACCTAGGGGTTTAACGGTTTGTTGCATGAGCTCAGTGCAATCGCGATTCCCTGCGAAAGTGAGGTCAGTTTTTTTTTAGAGAATAAAATTAGTTTTGCTCGGGACGAGCAAAAGATAAGTTTGGGGGTATTTGTTCATATCATAATTTTGTATTATTATATTCCCCATTCTTAATCATTTTACAAATAAATAGATGCTTTTGATCCATGTCTGCTAAATAGTTGCAGGTTACAGGTTCTCGGAACAATACAGTGAAAATGGTGAAAAAACGCTACAAAAGTGAGACTACGACCAACAAATAGAAAAATCTTTATGATCCCGCCTACAGTTTAAGGAACAAATGAAGATCAATGAACAGTTCGATTGCACAAAGTACGACGGCAGCACAAGATTCAAGACTTCAACACGAAGCAAACGGTAAAAGTCCACAACATTCTGCACTGTGGAAATCTGGAAGAAACTAGAAGGGATTCTGAAGAACCAAGAGAAGAAAATACAATAAAAAAGCAACATGAAGAAGCCCTCAGAAACTCAGTCCACAAGCCCATCAAACGGCCGCGGAACCGCGGCCAAACAAGGTTATGGCCGCGGTTCCGCGGTCATATTGAACACGTGTCGGTGTGTCGGTGCGTGTCGGTGGAAGTCGGTGCATTGACCCGGTTTTCTTAGGGTAGTTTTGTAATTCTAGATATGAATCAGATGTAAAGCCTAGGGTTTCTATTATCTATAAATAGGAAGCCTACAGCTCTTTTTCGAGCATGCCTCTTTTTATTTTCCTAGATTAAAATTTTCATTCCTTGTAATTGTCAAAGAGTGCATCAATAAAAAGTAAGTCTTTTATCTTGAATTTCTTATTTGCAATTTTATTTCTCTGCAATTTTTATCTGCTGTAGTTATTTTCCGCAAGTTAATTAGATCATTAAAAGAAAATTTAAAAAATGAATTCCTTTGTTAATTCCCTAATGAGTGAGTAGTTCTTCACTTGTTAGGTTTAGGTTTAGGGAAGGTTTGAGAGATGAAAATCTCTCACCCCTTTCTTTCCCGTTCAATATTTTAAAATAAGGGCTCTATGCAATACAAACACACACCGCTCACTACGGCACCCTATCCCACGAGGTAGCGGTGATTCCCTAGTTAGACCGGTTGTGATTGATTTCCATAGAGGTTAGGGCTAAGAATTAAGAAAGGACGGACAAGGACCAAAATGAAGAAACGAAGTTTCTTCCTGCTCGCGCTAATCCTCTTTGTTAATTATTACCTTAACACCTAAAGTTCTTAATTAGGGCAAAGAAAGCGGTGAGAAGAATTGACTTTCCAAACTAACCTAATCCTAACCCTAGCAAGGTTTTAATCCAAATCAATTTCAACCTCAGTTTTTATAGAAAATCAAAACCTACCACAAATAGGAATTGACTCGTTAGAACAACTAGAAAATACACGTTTTCCCTATGGACCGACCCGTACTCAACCGGCTAGCTACCAAGCGACACCGTTCTTGATTGCGGTATATTCTATTCTTTGATTTTAAAAGCGCACATACGCAAAACTCTCTCCAATCACCACCAAACGCGCATTGTACCTGTCGATACTGCCATTTTCCTTTCGGTTGACTTTGAAAACCCATTTGTTCTCAACAGTCTTGCGTTCGGCAGGCAAATCGACCAATTCCCATACCTGATTCTTTCTCATTGACTCGAGCTCTTCACTCATTGCATTTCTCCATTCATTTACGGCTGACCCTAAAATGGTGTCATCAAATGACTTGGGCTTCGCAACATCATGCGGAGCGACCATGAATGCTTCCCCTTCGATCTCAAAACTTTGATTGGGAACTAATCCATGATCTGATCTACGAGGCACCGTGGATCCGTCATCGGCTCTTGGCCGTCGACCTGAATCTCACTCCTACTATCTTTGGCAGCTGGCTAGGAGTCTCGTCAACATCATAGAGTCCCAAATCCTGACCCACTTCCACCTTGTGCGAAAAGTCCCCTTCAAGGAACTGAACATCGCGCAACTCAATTTCGGTTACAGTCCCATCACTGTAACGACCATAAAATTCCCATACACTTTTATTGATCCAATATTAATAAAAAAGTGTATTTCTATTCTGGTTTCGAGTTATAAGTTATTATTGATAATTTATGTATAAGAAACTTCTTGTATCTCACTGGTTAAGCCTCTACACTACTGTCCCATAGTCTACGTGTTTGAATCCCATTAGCTCCAATTATTTTTAATATTTTCTTTTTAACGTTTTGGAAGCCTAAAAGATTGCACGAGCTTCACACGGGTTTACAAAAAGTTGCAATTGAAACAAAGTATTCAAATAGGACCCTGAACCCGACCAAAATCCATACTAAGAGCCTCGAGCACGAAGCTCGAGGTTGGGCCGAGCTTTGGCCGCTGCTGAATGTGTCCAATCGGGTTCGTCTTAGGCCCGAGCATCCTTTTGCCTCCCACCTCTTTATTTCCATACTCTAAAACTTCTGCATTCATCCAGAGAACCGCCCCTCTCATTTTTTCTATTAAAAATTCATTTTCAATACCCCATCTAACACAATCCTTACACCATCTTAATTTTATTTCTCCTATAAATACCTATAGTTGACCCAACTCAATTCTATTATGAAAATCCTCACCAAATTTCTCCCAAAATTCTTGAAGATCTTGCCTAAGTTCTAGGACGTCGAAGCTCTGCAACTAGCCAAAGGAAGTCAAGTTTCCTTAACCTATTTCCTCCTCTCAGTTGCTCCAGAACACTCCGAAATGACGTTGATAGATCGAGCTCACCCTCTTAGTCGTATTTACAGCCTCGGTTCTTCAAACCGAGCCTACTTCTCTTCAATTCCTCGCTCGTACGAGTACGAGCGGTTTGAGTAAGTTCCCTCCCATTCTTCTTCTCTTTTTGAACCTCTCCCATTCCCATATCTTTGAATCATTCTCATTCCTGTAGGTAAGTTCCTCCTCTCTCTATTCGATTCTTCTCTACCATTCTTTAAAACAAAAATCGACAAAAGTGGAGTTAACCTTAATATCATTTCTTTTAAACATTTTTATCATCTTTGGTAAGCTAAATAAGTCACACAAATACTCTAACATTGCTTTAAAATATTATTCACCTCATTTACTTTTTAATGTTTTTAAAAATTCCATGCGAAATAAAAATATATCGAACATTTTCACATAAATACCATGACTTTTACATTAACCCTTTAGTGTTATCATAACCTATACCTTTCGAAAATTCAAGGGGTAACGACATACCCCATCATGAACACTACGGTTTCATAACACGAAGTTTTGGTTAAATATTTTATCTAAAAGAAACAATTTTCATTAAAATAACATTACTTTACAAAACACATTTTAATCGCTATTTTTAAATCCTTTGCAATTACGCCTCTACAATCCTTTTAGGGGAACCCATTGTGGATGGAGCAGGTTCTCGCACATCATTGAGATGGTAGATTGAGATACAGAACTTCTCACGGAGAATTCAGTCTCGAAAGGAAATAAAAATACGACTACGACTTTTTCAACAAATTAAATCATTTGTAAAATTTCATAAATCATAAATACGTATTTTTTCTATGAAAACAAATTTTGAAAGCTATATTTTTAAAATGAAAAATTAAAGTTACACAATAATACCATCAAGTTTCCAAAAGTATAGTTTTCATAAAAATACCATAAATTTTTTTAAAAACTAGGTTTTATCACTAAAATACCAATAAAACTAAAATACATTTTTATAAAAACTCTTGATATTCTAAAACACCCTCGAGATTTGTGTTTAAAACAATATTAAAACGTTTAACATAAAACCCTCTCGAGAAATGCAAACAATGAAAATACATAATAAAGAACTTGAATAAATTTTTAAGGACCTTAGATTAATATAGGTTTAAGCGGTATCATTTCTCTTGAGCCTCAGAGAGCCGGAGAAAATGAATGCTTGCCTATTCAGGTTAGATAACACTGCAAATTAACGGAATTATCAATAGCAATCGTCTTGAAAAAAGACACAAATCTTTCCGCCCATGTGCAGCGGTTGTCCGATTATTCCCGAACTTAAGAATTTCAAAAGTTAAATCCATTCATAAGATATTGATTATAATCTGGACACAAACTCACTCCGGTTTTAAACTCGAACTCGAATCCAAACTCGAACCCAAACTTGAACACTTGATCTTAAACTTGAAAATTTGAACTTGAATTCTAATATCCAAACCTGAAGTTGAACACTTGACTTGACTTGACCGAACCATGAATATATCTTGACTTGACATGAATACCTGAATACAACTTGAACGTAAACTTGCATTCGTATATTCATGGATTCGGCCAAGACTTGTTAATTGAACTATACAATAAAATACGCGGGGATAAAGGTCAGGCTTGTAAGGAATGTTTGTCATGGAACGAGAGGTCACTTTAAAAGACACCTCTTGAATATCTTGTGTCGTTGTTCCATGGGTTATGACGGAGCCTTGTACTCTCTTGTACCTTTGGTTCTCGGGCTAAGCTGGACTACTCTCGTATACACGCTCGCTTTCCTTATTAAACTAAAAATAACCACGTTAGAATTGCTACCCTTTATAGGGTGTTTTTTGTCACCCCATTGAGATGGGAATACGTGCGCTTGTCAGACGGATTACAGATTCCACCTACCTAGGATAGACCGAGGTTTATTGATTGTAGAGATCCGAATCTCCGGCAGCCGCGGATTAAGCTGCCGTTAATTACCCATTGCCTTTGGAGCGAGAGAACCTCCGATTGACGGGTGAAACTGGTCATGCAAAATCAATGTGCAGTGTGTGCGTGTGTCTTGAGGGGTTTTAGGTATATCAGGGGCCTCATAGAGTTTATAGGGGTCCCGTTACTCGGATAGCGGACTGAGAGTCAAGGGGGCTAGCAGCTCTCTTGAGGGGTGCGGGGCATCGCCCCGTTAGAATTTTTTCTAGCAGGAGACGCGTTTTGAGTGTGGAGCGTGTGAGAAAAAGAGGGGTGAGGTCCTAAGGACGTGTGAGATGGCGTGTAGGTGCTGAGTTCCAGCAGGTCACGCGCCATGCACGTGGGCGTTGGGCTACAGCGGTTCACGCGCCCTGCATGTGGGTGGTGGGAGCCACCGGGTCACGCGCCCAGCACTCGGGCGCTGGGCGCCACCGGGTCACGCGCCCCATGCACGGATGCTGGGCGCCACCGGGTCATGCGCCCTGTGCGCGGCAACGGTTCAGTATGTCCAGCACCTTGAAATCCGCATAGAATTCTCGACTGTAGATGACCATTCGGCACAAATCGTATTCCAAGGTTGCTTTTAGAACGTTGTTCCCTAAACTGACATTCCAGCTGGATACGAGCGGATTAATTGGGATCACATGAATTCTAACTAACCGTTGCGACATGAAGCAATGTGATTCCCCAGTGTCAAAGAGCGCGAGTGCATGTAAGGTGGCTACTAAGATTGTACCTAAGTCTCGTGGGATAGGTTTAGGTATAACAAATATAAGATGGTTAGGAATAGAAATAACTTGAAAGGGAATAGGGAAGAGATTTACCAGTGATAACCTGACCCGTAGCTTCGACCTCTTCGACCGACATGGTGAATGCTTAGCGTCGCGGCACTTTTCTCTGTGCCTGGTTAAACACTCGACGTTGGGGTTGAGTGGTCTGGGTGCGGGGAGCTGGTGCTGGTAGAGTTAACCGGGTAAGAGAAGCTTGGATCACTGGTCTAGCGGGAGGGTTATTAGTCCATCAGTTCTGTGGGCATGCTCCGATAGTGTGAGTAGAAGACCCAAAAATCAAGCACAAGTTGTTCTCCCTACGACAGTTCTTCACTAGATGCCATGTTCTTTCGCAGTAGTTGCAAAAGTCTGGTTTGTTGTTGGCAAACGAACCTCCTGGCCCTTGAGATAGTCCATGGAAAGTTGGCCTGGAAGAGATCCCTCCTGTGATCTGGTACAAGGGGCGTTTCACACTGTCCGACTGCGGCCTGCCCTTCTCCTTCACAATTGCCTCACAGTGTTGGGAAACTTTCAAAGCAAGCTCGTGGGTTGGAAAATCCCCTGTAGCGAGTGCAGCTTGGATTTTAGGATCCAACCCCTGCTGGAATCGTCGTGTCCGAATCTCAGCAGTGGGAATAAGGTGCGCAGCGAACCTATTACTGTCTTGTGTTAGCAGTGTTGTAAGTGAGATAGGAAAATTTCAACTTAAGACTATATCTTACCTATCGAGCATAGTAAACTTAGTATCATATTCATCCACAGACTTGACCAACATCGAGCCTTGCTGTAAATGGATAAATTGCTGCTCCATATCAAAACGGGCAGTCTCTGGAAAGTACTTCGCATCGAAGAGGTCTCGGAATATTTTCCATTCTATTAGTTGCGCAAGACGGCTCTCTTCTGCTTTCCACTATACCC
The DNA here is from genome assembly GCA_030015575.1 of Agapanthus africanus. Taxonomy (NCBI): domain Eukaryota; kingdom Viridiplantae; phylum Streptophyta; class Magnoliopsida; order Asparagales; family Amaryllidaceae; genus Agapanthus; species Agapanthus africanus. The sequence continues at coordinate 484,090,513 of JASDDO010000018.1, read as the reverse complement.
TGGCATTATCAGTCAGTTGCAACTTAGCAAACCTTACCCAAGCTATATCTGGCACTTGAGCTGCTGCTAGATCATCCTCAATCGCTTGAGCTCATTTCTCCGCTTCAAGCGGGCTCTCTTTACCCGAGAAGTTCTTTGGGTGCAGTGCCCGAAACTGCTTAACTCTGGGTGCCTCTGCCTCAGGGCGAGCAAGTCCTTGGTGCATGAGGGTTGTCTGCTCCCTCTATCTCTCCAATAGGCTCTTGAAAGCCTTAAGGATTACCGTTTTCTCATTAATAGGCATTGCAACGGTAGGTGGTGGTGGTGGTGTAGGAGGTGGAGTGTTGTCGTTGACGTTGATGCTGGTATTGTTCGGAGAGTTCATCACCTTGATATAAAAGACAGATTATGATAGATTCAAGGAATTTGTAATGTATAGAATGTAAATTGTAACAACCCTAATTTTCCTATACAAAATTTTTCAAATATTTTTTTCAAAATCCATAAAGGGGTATTTTAGCCTGAGCACAAGATATAAGTTATTTTGCTTTTAATTACAAGTTAAAAGAATGTAACAACTCCATTTTTAGTGTACAAAATTTGCTTAAAAATTAATGTATACTTGGAGTATTTACATTTTCTGTGACTATTTTAAGTAATTAAATAGCTCTATAATTACAAGAAGGAGTTTGTAGCTCATTGGTAATACCTTGCACTGCTGAACCAAGCCACCAGAGTTCAAATCCCATACCCCACATTATTTTTAATATTTATTTGTTTTAAATTTTATAGAAGCCCAACAGTCAACAAGTGATAACTCCCAAATTTTTCACTACACATGAAAAACTAAATATACCAGAGGCTACACCAGACGACCCCCCACCTCCCTGACCTCCGACTCGGCCCGACTCGGCCGACTCGGACGACGGACTGGCCGACTCGGGACGGCGCCGTCGGCCGGACTCGGCCGGACGACCGAGTCCCCAACACAAAAGTTGAGGCTCTTGGAATTCTATACCCTCCTGCATACTTTAAATTCCCAGATCGGTTCAAGAGAAGTCAGAAAGCCCCATTTACTCTAATTTTTAATACATTTTAAAATATTTTTACATTTTTTTTCAATTTAACTCTTCATCTACCCTAACCCTAGCCTAATCCTATAAATACCACCCCTACCCTCTACCCTCTCACCCCTAACTCTGAGCCAACTCTCAAAAATTCTCAAGAAATCTTGTGTACTTTGAAATCGAGCACGAGGCGAAGCTACGGCGAAATTCCGACGATCATTCTAGGAGCTCCCGGCGACGAAGCGACGCACCGGCGACTCCTTCCGATCAATCTCCCTCTTCTTGTTTTCCTAAACCCGTAAGTCCCCATTCTACCTCTCTTTTCTTTTCTAAAAATACGGATTTACAAACCCGACGGAATCGGAACAAATCCGATTTCTGATTCGGTTTCTTCATAAAACTTCACTTCTCGTTAATACAATTATGCTTAAACTCCTTCATGTTGACCATTAAACACTAATCAACCAAATTGATCAAGTTTCATTTCATAAAATGATGGCTATTTTAATTTATAGTATTTTTCACTTAAATATCACATTGTTTCAATTCTACATTTAACTCCATTAAACTTGCTATACCTTTAAGTAGATCACGAGATAACGACCTACCTCCTCACACACTCATATGCAACATAACACGATACCCCTCGAGAACTTAGAATACGGGAAAACAAACATTTTCATTTAAATACCATTTACTTAATAAAACCATTTCTAAAAGATTTAGTATTGATACATCTTTACAAATAAATACCACTTATTATGAAAATAGGATAAGGTTGTGGGCATTCACTCGTTTATCTAAACCTGACTTTGTGGTGTCTAGACTAGACAAGTGAGAAAGGTAACTTTAAAAGACCCGTCTCACGGTGATTCGTGAGCGGATCTCTCATTTCTTCACTTGTACTTACGTGGCCACAATTGGTGGTGAAGAGGCGATTTGAGGTATCTCACAACTTGTCGCTTTGGACCAGTTAGGAGCAGTTTAGTTGACTTAGGAGACTCTAGAATATAGAATACGGGAAAACGACACTTTTTCATTTAAATACCATAATTAATAAAACCATTTTCCTTAATGATTAGTATTTATACAAATCTTTGCAAAGCGCCGCTACAACCCATTTGGGGAAGCCGTTCGGGATGGTGCGGATTATCGCACATTCTCGGGCTTAGTTATGCGAGATCCAGATCTCCGCAAGGAGCATTCGGTCTCGAAAGATTTGAAATACGACAACTTAAGAAAATGAGATTTTTAGAATATAAAATATATATTAAAATTATTTTTGTATAAATATATGTATATTTATCCTTAAAATACCTATTTTGTTATGATATAAATATTCCACTTTTTTCAAAATCACAAGAATCAATCTTACACTAAAATACCATGAATTCCATACAAAACCAATATTACAAATAAATACCATTTATTGTGAAATTAGGATATTTCCACTAGAAATATCACAATATAAAATCTACATTCATTATAACTCTGAAGACGAATAATAAATACTTGGGGTGTATTTTGAAAAGTATATAAAAGTATTTTTACATAAAAAAACCCTCAAGTTCTATAATTTACCCTAAGGATTCTAGTAAATATAGGTTTAAGCGGGACCAAGCTCTTGAGTCTCATTAGAATCTGACAGTCTACAATCTACAATCACAATCTACAATTTATAATATTACAATTCAACATGAATCCATTATTCCATATATTTAATCTATTAACTTGACTGAACTGAACCATGGATATACATTCCATTTACATGATCTCCAGTTTACATCCATTTACATGATTCTATGGTTACATCCGTTTACTGATATCATGGTTTCGGTCAGTCATCCAATTATACAATCTATACAGTTTACAATACAAGACAATACAATACAACAATACAATCAAGATAACACTACGGGGTTTAAGGGGTAGACTGGTAGGAAATATGTTAAAGGTGACACGAGGTGGTCACTTAAGACGTAATTACATCTATGTCGTTGTTCTGTGGTATTATCGATGGAGCCTTGTATTACGGGTTACCAAAGTCCCTGGTGTAAGTGGGACTCCTCTCGTATACACTGGCATCTTCTGTACCAAGCTACAAACAACATCGTTAACACAACACCATAACAATATAATACAACTTTGAAAGCTACTCTCTCTCTCTCTCTTTCTTCTTTTCTACTTCTCCCTTCTCTTTGGGACTTACCAAGCGACCTGTTCGCTGACGACATTCTATTTCTTTATTCTTTGAATGTCGTCAGGTGATTTGACCCGTCGGAGATCGAGCCCACTGCTGAAGAATTGGGACAGTTCAGTGAAGACCCCGAGCTCTAGTCATTGTACACTTTCCATTCAGTACTTTCATTTCTGTTATGTCATTGTTTAGGCATTGCTTTTTATTCAGTTGTATTTACTTTTCATGCATTGTACAAAAGAATGTGAATAAATAAAGTTGTTGTTTTATTATATCTCGTCTCTTGTGCATTTATTCTTTTATATTGCTTAGTTACGCTTAGCGTATTTGCTTCTGAGTAAATACGTAGCGGCCTCGTCCCATCCCCTTCGCCGTATACCGGGAAGCGGGGCGTGACAAAGACTGATCGGCCTCAAGGACCAGCATCAGTAAGGGCACCTACTCTCATGGAGAGAAAGAAGAAGGTGTACTCCTTCAGGAGGGATGAGGTCCGCAATATATTCGAGGAAGTCTTGAACAACGGTCTGCATCTGCCTATTCCGAAGATGCCACATGAAATGAATATGACCGGCAATCCCGTATACTGCCCATACCATAGGGTGGTGAGTCATACCATTGAAGACTGCTGTGTTTTCAAAGATTGGACAGAGGACCAATACAAGCTTGGAAAAACCTCACAGTCCTCGAATGTATCGGCAAGCCATAGAGCTACGGTCTGTTGGGGTCGAAAATTGCACCCCGGTTGACCAAGTCAAAGTCAAAGTCAACCCAAGCCAAGTGGGCCCAAGCCCAGGTCAAGTGGTCCCATGCCCGAGTCGAGCCTGAACATGAAGCGACCGGCCTCCCCCATGCCAACATAAAAATCATGTAATAAATAATTTTAATGTAATTTTTTATGCATGAATGGGCATAAAGCCAAATTTTTGTAAAGCCCATGGCTTATATGCAAAAAAGAAATAGCACATGAGATATGGGATGGGCAAAATGCCATTTTGTAAAGCCCAAGGGGCTATGTGTAAACATATAAGCCTATATAAGGCAACATGATGATGAATAAGAGATACAACTTTTTATTCCCCACAAAAAACTAGGGTTCTTGTGCCTCCTTCTCCTTCCTCAAGGTTCTAAACCTTCTTCTTTCTTTTGAATTAAATCATGAGTTTTACTTTTTCTCTTCCAAAACTAAATAGTTTTCACCACAAAATCCATAAAGGAGAGCTCAGATCTTCCATTAGATCTCAAAAAGGGGAGATTTTTAAATCTCACCCCCCTCTTGTTCTCCAAGATCCGGCCGACAGAAGAGGAGGAAGGAGACCCATCTCCAAAAATCCCACTTTGGGGAAGATCCGGGGCAAGAGAGAAGCCTCTTTCATCAGCTACAAAAATATCTTAGGAGTTCAACTCCATAAGTCAAATCGGGAGCACGGCTCCCAGTGTAGGGACCAAGTCCCTTTCTTGCTGACGCTTAGCGCCCGCGTGCCATGCACGTGGGGCGCTGGAGACCACGTGCCAATCACGTGGGGCGCTGGCGCCCAGCATCCGCGTGCCAGGCACGTGGGGCGCTGGCGCCCAGCGCCTAGCATCCAGCACGCTAGCGCCCACGTGCCAAGCACGTGAGGCGCTAGCGCCCAGCGCCTGCGTGCCACGCACGTGAGGCGCTGGCCCCCACGCGTCCTTTGGACGCTTTTTCCCTTTCTTATATATATGTATATATATAGATACACACACACTCCATGACACTGTCCCTGTTAGAAAAAATTTCTAACGGGGCGCTGCCCCATACCCCGCAAGGGGCTGCTAGCCCTCTTGACCCCCAGCCCGCTATCCGGGTAGCGGGACCCCCGTAAAAACTCTGCGGGGCCCCCAATATGTCCAAAACCCCTGTCAAAACACAACACTGCATATTGAGTTCGCATAAGCTGTCTGACCCGTCAATCGGAGGTTCTCTCGCTCTAAAGGCGAGGGGTAATTAACGGCAGCTTAGTCCGCGGCTGCCGGAGATTCGGATCCCCACAATCAATAAACCCCCGCCTACCCTAGGCAGGAGGAATCTGTAGTACGCCTGACAAGCGCGCGCGTATTCCCATCTCAATGGGGTGACGAAAACACCCTACACGGTCATCAACAAAGCTCCGCCAAAATCAAAGTTCGAAGAGCTGGGATAAGCAAGCACAATCGACTACCACGTCGTTAAACTGGGGAACAATCGACCTCTAAGTCGTTAAACCGGGGATGTAAAAATGTGTAAATAAAACAAAAATAAAAAAAATAAAAAGCTGAAATGATGGGGTGACTCGCAATAAAAATCAGCGAGTAAAAATGAAGATGAAAATAAAACCGAAATGATAGGGCAACCGCGAATAAATAGCCGAAATGATAGGGCAATCTCGACCTTCGCGATAAGAAAAACTGAAATGATAGAGCAATTGTGGTATATATATATATATAAAAAGGGCGAATGATGAGTCTCTCCTGGTACCATATTCCAGTGCAGCGATGCAGACGCCGTCCAAAACTCAAGTCCCCAACGGCGAATGATGAGTCACTCCTGGTACCATATTCCAGTGCAACGATGCAGACGCCGACTAAAATCCAATCTCCCAAAATTCTTCCAGCCCTACGGTTGGTCCTCAAGTTGACTACCGTATACAATCTGCGGGCTCAAATAATTCTCATCGTACCCATCCCCCACCGCAATCACTAGTTACGCGGCTAGTCTCCGCCCTTGGAATTATGCTCCATTTGGAAAGACCCACTCATGTGTCCTCACGATACATGAGGAGAACAAACTTACGAGATCCTCTCGACTCATAAGAAAACACTTTCGTGGGATCCTTACAACTCACAAAGGAAAACACACTTAGGAGTCCCCACGACTCCTAAGGAGAAAGTACGCCTACGAGATCCTTTCGACTCGTAGGGAAAAAACGCTTTTATGGGACCCTTACAGCTCATAAAATTGAAAAGCGTTAGGTGATAGGGATCTAAACCTGTCTCCTAAGCCATCTCTCCATAACAAGGAAAGGCAAATGATGAATTGCTCCTGGCACATGTGCTTCAGTGTTAGCAACGCTGATGCCTACTCTAACCCCAAAATTCCAAACTCCAATCCAATAGACCCCTAAGTCTTTAAACTGGGAACAGATGACCTCTAAGTCGTTAAACTGGGAAAAGATAGACCCCTAAGTTTTTAAATTGGGAACAGATGACCACTAAGTCGTTAAACTGGGCACAATAGACCCCTAAGTCGTTAAACTAGGAACAAATGACCTCTAAGTCGTTAAACTGGGCACAATAGACCCCTAAGTCGTTAAATTAGGAACAGATGACCCCTAAGTCGTTAAACTGGAAACGAGGGAGATCCCCTCACGGCGAATAATGAGTCGCTCCTGGTACCATATTCCAGTGCAGCGATACAGACGCCAACCAAACTATGAATGTTCCAACGGTGAATGATGAGTTTCTCCTGGTACCATATTCCAGTGCAGCGATGCAGACGCCAACCAAAATCCAAATTCTCAAACGGCGAATGATGAGTCGCTCCTGGTATCATATTCCACTGCAGCGATGCAGACGCCAACAAAGTCCCAAAATCCTTCCGGCCCTACGGTCTGGATCATACATCCTGCAAAACCGTATACAATCCACGGGTGTAAAATGATCCCTCTCTCCCAAGTCCTACCGACGAGACCACATTCAAAGTCCCACCGGCAAAAAAAAAGGGTATGTCCACAAGCAAAATGGGCACGGATGAAAACCCGAAAGGGCTCCGTGAGTAAAAACAGCAGGACTGCCCGCGAGTTCTGAAAACCCGAAAGGGCGCAAACTCGTGAAAAAGAGATGAAATGCACTCGCCAAGTCCTCTCGACTTTGTGAGGAGAAAATTCCCGCGTGAGATCCTTACGACTCACAAAGGAAAACACACTTAGGAGTCCCCACGACTCCTAAGGAGAAATTACACCTACGAAATCCTTTCGACTCGTAGGGAGAATGCTTTTATGGGACCATTATGGCTAATAAAATTGAAAAGTCTTAGGTGATAGGGATCTAAACCCGTCTCCTAATCCATCGCTCCCCAACAGGCAATGGCAAATGATGATTCGCTCCTGGCACCATATTCCAGTGTAAGCGGTGCTGATGCCAAACAAAAACCAATTCCCAAATTCTCCCGGGGAAAATGATGAGCTGCTCCTGGCATTATTCTAGTGCAGCAATGCAGATGCCGACTAAAACCAAAATCCCCAAATCCTCTCTTGGCAAATGATGATTCGCTTCTGGTACCATATTCCAGTATAGCGATGCCACAATCAACAAGTCAACTTCAACTCCGACACCGCAGAAAGCAGAGCAAGTCAGAATCCAATCTCGACACCGCAAGAAGCGGAGCAAGTCAAGTTCACCCCTGACACTGCAAGAAGCAGAGCAAGTCAAATCAAGTATCGACCGTCCAAGTCGCAAAAAGGGCAGCGTCGACCGTCCATGTTGTAAAAAGGGCAGTGCAGGCTTCCCACAAATCGGGAACCAAATCGCTCCGGGCCAGAGAAAAGTCTACCACGGACACTCCGCCTCGGAGACGCGTCAAGCATCGACCGTCCAAGTCACAAAAAGGGCAGCACCGACCATCTAAGTTGCAAAAAGGGCAGCGTCGACCGTCCATGTCGTAAAAAGGGCAGTGCAGGCTTCCCACAAATCGGGAACCAAATCGTTCCGGGCCGGGGAAAAGTCTACCAAGGACACTCCGCCTTGGAGACGCGTCAAGCTTTGACCGTCCATGTCGTAAAAAGGGCAGTGCAGGCTTCCCACAAATCGGAAAACCAAATCGCCCCGGGCCAGGGAAAAGTCTACCACGGACACTCCTCCTCGGAGACGCGTCAAGCGTCGACAGTCCATGTCGTAAAAAGGGCAGTGCAGGCTTTCCACAAATCGGGAACCAAATCGCTCCGGGCCAGGGAAAAGTCTACCACGGACACTCCGCCTCAGAGACGCATCAAGCGTCGACCGTCCATGTCGTAAAAAGGGCAGTGCAGTCTTCCCACAAATCGCGAACCAAATCGCTCCGGGCCAGGGAAAATTATACCACGGACACTCCGCCTCGGAGACGCGTCAAGAGTCGACCGTCCATGTCGTAAAAAGGGCAGTGCAGGCTTCCCACAAATCGGGAACCAAATCGCTCCGGGCCAGGGAAAAGTCTACCACGAACACTCCGTCTCGGAGACGCGTCAAGCGTCGACCGTCCATGTCATAAAATGCCCAGTGCAGGCTTCCCACAAATCGGGAACCAAATCGCTCCGGGCTAGGGAAAATTCTACCAGGACACTTCACCTCGGAGACGCGTCAAGCGTCGACCGTCCATGTCGTAAAAAGGGCAGTACAGGCTTCCAACAAATCGGGAACCAAATCGCTCTGGGCCAGGGAAAAGTCTACCATGGACACTCCGCCTCGGAGACGCGTCAAGCGTCGACCGTACATGTCGTAAAAAGGGCAGTGCAGGCTTCCCACAAATCGGGAACCAAATCGCTCTGGGCCAGGGAAAAGTCTACCACGGACACTCTGCCTCGGAGACGTGTCAAGCGTCGACTGTCCATGTCGTAAAAAGGACAGTGCAGGCTTCCCACAAATCGGGAACCAAATCGCTCCGGGCTAGGAAAAAGTCTACCACGGACACTCCGCCTCGGAGACATGTCAAGCGTTGACCGTCCATGTCGTAAAAAGGACAGTGCAGGCTTCCCACAATTGGGAACCAAATCGCTCCGGGCCAAAGAAACGTCTACCACGGACACTCCGCCTTGGAGACGCGTCAAGTGTCGACCGTCCATGTCGTAAAAAGGGCAGTGCATCCCAAAAAGTGGGAACCAAAGGAAGTCGCCTCCACGCGAAAGAAGATCCATCAATTTCATGCACACGACCCACATATATGTGGTGTGCATTTATTGATGGGGGCACTTTGTTGGGGTCGAAAATTGCACCCCGGTTGACCAAGTCGAAGTCAAGGTCAACCCCAAGCCAGGTGGGCCTAAGCCCAGATCAAGTGGGCCCATGCCCGAGTCGAGCCCGAACATGAAGCGGCCAGTCTCTCTCATGCCGAAATAAAAAATCATGTAATAAATAATTTTGATGTAATTTTTTATGCATGAATGTAAGCAAAATGGGCATAAAGCCAAATTTTTGTAAAGCCCATGGCTTATGTGCAAAAAGAAATAGCACATGAGGCATGGGATGGGTAAAATGACATTTTGTAAAGTCCAAGGGGCTATATGTAAATGTGTAAGCCAATATAAGGCAACATGATGTTGAAATAAAGGAGAACTTTTTATTCTTTCAAACTCTAGGGTTTTTTGTGCCTCCTTTTCCTTCCTCAAGGTTTTAAACCTTCTTCCCCTTTTCAATTAAATCAAGAGTTTTAATTTTCCTTTTCCAAAACTAAATATTTTTTTACCCCAAAACCCACAAAAGGGAGCTCAGATCTTCCATTAGATATCAAAAAGAGGAGATTTTTAAATCTCACCCCCTTTCTCCAAGATCCGGACAACTGACAGGAAGAAGAAGGAGACCTATCTCCAGAAATCCCATCTTGGAAAGATCCACGGCCAAAGAGGAGAAACAAAGCAGCCCCCTTTGATAATTTCTAAATGATTTTAGGAGTTTAACTCCATTTAAGATCTGTTGGAGTTCAACTCAATAAATTAATCTCTTTTTAGGAGTTTAACTCCATGGGTCAAATCGGGAGCATAGGTCCCAGTGTAGGGACAAGGTCCCCTTTTCTATTGATGCCCAGCGCCCAAAGCGCTAGCACCCACGTGCCAAGCACGTGGGGCGCCCAGCGCCCAGAGCGCTCGCGCCCACGTGCCAAGAAGGCCATTACTGTATCATACTAGTTTGTATATTACTTAATGGAAGCTTGGGATATTCACATGTATATAACAGTCTTGCTAAACATGGTAGTATGCTACTTGGTTTTTCTATCTTAATATGTGAGTATACGTATTGATAGAGCTCTTAGGATCTTGCTTGACTACCGGCGTTGTGATGGCAGTCACACTAGTGGGGGCTGGGTAGTCTACAAGCACATCCTTATTCAAGTCCCTAGTCGTTGGATTATCGAGACAGGGCATCGATACTCCAGAGTAGACTAGTGTGTACGCTTCTCATCCCAGTTGGGGAGATGGTCTGTCCCACAGCCGTCAGTACGTCGTACTGGAGATAGTATGCAGGTGCTCGTTAGGTTACGGGTACACCGGACAGGACTCACAGGAAACTGTTGGTTGGTTTTATACCAGTCGTCAGTGAACAGTTCCCAGGTGACATGAGTACAGCATAGTCCGCAGACTTGACACTGCTACTTCGCCTCGAGTGTGTCCCACTGTTCTTGGATTGCTACCCTACCACGACTCAAAGGAGTCGTGCAAACAGGTAGCAGTTGGGTGCAGTCCCAAGCACTTGGAGGCAGTGGCGGTTAGAAAGGATTCGTCTCTCCCGGTATTGGGAGTTGATATCGCGCTGTGTCAGAGAGCCATTACGCAAAGTCCCTGGCCAGGGCAAGCGAGATTTGCTGGTAGGTTCCAGTAATTTCTCAGGGTGTAATGGGCTTCCCTCCGACACGACTTATACCGCTATTAGGGGACTGACGCTTGCCGCCCCCCTAGGCCCGATATGCGATAGTCTAAGACGAACGGACCGGACTGTATGGAGATTGTCACAGCAGGCTCAGTAGGAGTTCGGATAGGTTTCCTCATCGGCCTTCTTATCGACATCTACCTGGGGACCGTTACGTACAGCTAGTGCCGCTTGCGGTCTGTGGTTAAAACCACTGCCAGCGTAGTAGTCGAGTCTCTAGAGTCCCACACAGAGAGTTTCCCTACTCCAGGCGAAACGATATAGAGGTCGTATGGTTTTACGACAAGGGTTCGGACGCATACGTGTGTTTACGCACGTACGGCTTTTGGACAGTTTTTACCAGTCGGCTTTGGTTTAAGCCAGTTACTGGTATCCGGTTATTGGATTTATACAGTCTAAAGTTTTTCCGTATTTTTGCGGAAAGGAGGGGCGTTCTCGTAATTGTGCGAGAAGCTTCTAGAAGATGGTGACTAAGGAGATTTAGGTGGCATATACAATGAATGTGATTAGTGAGTCATATGGATGATTCATCCATGTCATTAATGCATCATAAATGCTTAATGACTCATGGATGTGAATCATCACTAGATATTATCAAGCATGGTTGTTAAATTCATTTCTTTTCTTTTCTTGATAAAAATAAATGCTTGATATATATTATGATAACTCATTATTCTCACTTCATTATTATCTTCACCTTCTCTTTCCTCAAGCTCTCCCTCTTCAAACCCTAATCCTCCCCTCTCATGTGTTGAGTACAAGGATTAGTTAGACTAATTAAACCATAACCCTCACTCTATATCACCTAGCTTCTTTGATTAGCACTTAAAGAAGGTTAGTTGTCTCAAGTTTAGAGGCTAAGCTTGGAGTAAAGCTCTCGGGTGGATCGTCTACTACTTCGAGAAGGCCGAGGAGGAGGAGGAGTTCGCAAAGACGAAGGACACGATTCGTTAGGTATAATCCCTAAACATAGTAGTATAGAACTTCTATGTTTCTTGTAAGTTATCGTTTAGCTTCGATTCGTGCGGTTAGTCGATGTTTAAGCAAAGAACAAGATCGTTTTTCATATTTCCGCCTCCCCGCAAGTCGTGGGGTGTTGTACATCGACTTACAGTGGTATCAGAGCCTCGCTAAACAATAAATAACTTACTTGCAAATTTGTATGAATTTCGAACGGAAAAAACGAAACCGGAAAAACCCGAAATCACAAGTTTCTGTCGATTTTTAAATGAAGTCCTAAAATTTTTCAGGGAGGTTCAGAAAGCTTAAAAAGACAGTAGAAGAACACACAAGAAATTTGGGCCCCTGAATCGCCTAAAGCGCCGCAGAACCGCGGCGGATCGCACCGATCCGCCGCGCTTCCGCCACCGAGTTGGCGATTCAGGAACCCAAATTTCCTGTGTTGCTTCTCTGTGATATTTGGTATTTTCTGGAAGTTTTTATTTTTGCTCAGGTTTCAGATTTACAGAGAAGTATTGGAGCAAAATTAAAAGTGTTTAATCGATCGAAATTATACAGTATTTGCTTGTTGGATTATATCTGTGTTTGTATAATGTGTTCGTAAACCTCCCCTAACTGCTAGTATGTCGGTTGGCAGGGGTTGCACATTTCTGTAATGGTTTTTACTGTTTGTGGATATGAACTGTGTTGGACTGTTGTGATGTTTAGCCGGGGTTATGTGATGGGTTATTATTTAATTCATTTGATGTAAATGTAATTTGTTGTAATATTATTTTGCGGGGCACATCCAGGTTGCGGTTGTAGCCACCGTTGTATTATTTCATTTTACTATTTTTGCTCCTAGGACAGACCCAAGGTGGGGTGCACAAACTGCCGGGCGGGTAGTTTGCCGTACCCGTTGGGGTCTTGGGTGGGGTAATGGCTATTCATCACAACTGTGTAATCCGTCCTTTGTTGCAGGCTCAAAACAAACACGGATTGCTTGCAAATCCAATAAAGTTCATCTGTGATCTGGAATGCCTATTATTGCATCTGACGAATGTACAATATCTATATATGATAGCTATTTAGACATCACTTATGTTTTACACCCGCGCTAGCCCAGCCCCCGCTCTGTCGTTAGTTAAGTAACCTAACGGGTGATGACAGGACCCCGTGGCGAATGCGGATGGCATAAGAGGACGTATTTTCGTTGTTTTCTGCAATGATAGGTTAATGATGGGACGCATTATTTATAATGCAAAGAAAATAAACCAAAAAGTTTAATCGTTGGAACAATTTAAAAGAAACCACTCGGTTAATTTTAAAAACAGATATTTTTAAATGCGGAGCTTTAACCACTCCTTTTAAAAGCTATCAGGTTCCTTCGGTTATATCAAGTTCACTACGTTCACAGTTTCGCCAAAACCATTCGTAGCCCTCCGTCATTTCATCTGGTTATTCAGTAGTATTCAAGCTATGTATTTTGACCTAACGCCAAGGCATAGTGTTTGGTAGCTACTGGGTATTCATTTGTTGCATAGATAGATGAGTTAGTTTGGGACAGTCGTATTATCATTTTGGCCGAACGTCAAGGATATATACGGATGGGTTCAAATTGACAAGATAATGATGGGTAGAACTTGACATGTGACTTATGACATTTTGACCTAACGCCAAGGTCATAAGAGCATGGGGCAGAAAAATATATATCGGGAATTTCTAAAGAAACTGAAATTTGCAAAGAGTTGCATACCATTTAGAGTTTGATGAATGTTGGTAGGATTCCTTCAACATTATCATACAATGATATTTGGATCCCGATCCTACTGTGAGTATATGCTACTTATCAGGATATTCGTCACTTAACGATCAATGCTATAAACCAAGTAGGTGTCCAGAAAGGTGTTAGCGGGGTTACGCCCCCAGAGAAAAGAGGTTATTTAATTAAGGAACTTCGCGAAAGCGTTGGAAAACCTCCCTCGAAGTATCGACACTAGCCTGGCTGAACGGTTAAGCAAGAATTGTACAGTGAGAATAGTCCTGGCTAATTCTTCTTTTATGGTTTGAGGAAGGATTCGAGAAACAGTGGGAGCCATCCAGTTTAGATAAACTAAAAACCACTCTAAACTTGCAAGAGCATCATGCTAAAGAGTTTTCTTCTCTCTCTCCTAATTGCAGCGACCCTGAAAATGACTGGACTTAAGTTACTTTTAGAGAAAAATATACTGACAGGGCCAAACTATAAAGATTGGCTACGGAATGTCAAAATGGCTTTGACCTATGACAAATTGGGGTACGTCCTCACCGCTACGGCACCTGCTGTCCCTGGTCCCAAATCCAGCAATGCGGATAAGGAAATCCGCAAAACCTGGGATTTAGATTGCGCGAAAGCCAAGTGCATCGTGCTTGCCTCAATGAACAATGAACATCAGAGGAGGCACGAGGATATGAACCTAGATGGCATATTTCTCCATACAAAGGAACTTTATGGAGAGCAATCTCGTATAGCAAGATACGAGACCTCTAAGAACTTTTTTCGAGCGAGGTTGGCTGTCGGGTCATCGGTAGGAGAACATGTCCTAAAGATGATCGGCTATATTGAAGAGCTCGCAGACCTTAGGACAACTTTGGATAATGAGCTCTATACAGACCTTATTCTCCAGTCCCTTCCTCACACCTACGCCCAGTTTATCCTGAACTTCAACCTTCAAAGAAAAGAAGTTGAACTTCCGGAACTCTTGAACATGTTAAGGAGTGCAGAGGGCACCTTGCAGAAAGCAAGGGAAACACCCGCTATGTTTGTTAGCGGTGCATCTTCTTCCGGGTCCAAGGCTAAGGCCAAAGGAAGGAAGAAGAAGGCCGCCACCAAACCTAGAGGAGGTGTTAGTAAGGTGGGAGGGAAGGGAAAGAAAAAGTTTGCGGTACCGGTAGTTGGCCAGGATGAGTGCTTCTATTGTTACAGGAAAGGGCACTGGAAGAAGGATTGCAAGGCGTGGAACGCCAAGAACCAGGAACCGAAGCAAGCTGTGGCTTCGACTTCAGGTGTGTTTGTAATTGAGAATTGTCTGTCGATCAACTCTACTTCCTGGGTATTGGATACCGGATCAGGATCTCATATTTGCAATTCATTGCAGGCACTGAGAAACCGTAGAGTGCTGAAGGAAGGTGATATGACCCTAAAGGTTGCTAACGGAGCTAGCGTGGGAGCTGCGTCCGTCGGGGATTATCACCTAGGATTGACGAGTGGACACATTTTGGTTTTACAACTGTTATTTTGTACCAAGCTTAACGTGTAATATCATATCAGTTTCCTTGTTATCAAATAAAGGTTATGATTTCACGTTTGTAAGAGATGTTGTTAACATCCATCTTAATCATGGTTTGATTGGGTCCGGTACCCTAAATAACGGTATATATGTTTTAAACCAACTCCAAATTTTCAATGTCCAGAACACACTTAAAAGAAAGTCTCCAGATTTAAATAAAGCTTTCTTATGGCATTGTAGACTGGGTCACATCAATGAGAGAAGGTTGACTAAGTTGCATAGAGAAGGATATTTGGACTCGTTCGAATATCAAACTTATGACACTTGTCAATCTTGTCTCAAAGGAAAGATGGCAAAGACTCCATTTACTGGACATGGAGTAAGAGCGAGCGAGCTCTTAGGACTCATACACAGCGATGTATGCGGTCCGATGTCTACACATGCAAGAGGTGGTTTTTCCTATTTCATTACTTTCACGGATGATTACTCAAGATACGGATTCATTTATCTGATGAAACATAAATCCGAAGCTTTTGAGAAATCCCGAGAGTATAAGAATGAAGTAGAAAACCAAACCGGCAAAAGTATCAAGACACTTAGATCTGATCGAGGTGGTGAATACTTGAGTGCCGAGTTCCTAGGTTACCTAAAAGAGAAAGGCATTCTCTCTCAGCTTACTCCTCCATACACTCCACAGCATAACGGTGTATCGGAGAGACGGAATCGAACCCTATTGGATATGGTACGATCCATGATGAGTAATGCTGAGTTACCGCGATCTTTCTGGGGTTATGCGCTAGAATCAGCGGCATATCTTTTGAACATGGTTCCTACCAAGACTGTGCCTACCACTCCATATCAGATGTGGAGCAGGAAGAAACCCCATCTACAGTATATAAAGATTTGGGGATGTCCAGCTTTTGTTAAAAAGCAGCAAGTGGACAAGCTCGAGGCACGATCAGTAAAGTGTAAGTTTGTGGGATATCCAAAGAACTCCAGGGGATATCTATTCTATTACGCAGAGGAACAAAAGGTATTTGTTTCTCGTAATGCCCATTTTCTAGAACATCAGTTTTTAGAAAAGGAATCAAGTGGGAGCGAAATAGAACTGGAAGAAATTCCAGAACCACAAACTAATACTGAAAGTTTGGTAGAACCAGTAGTTCAAGAAGAACAGGACATTCCCGCACCCCTCCGCAGGAGTAGTAGGCCGTCTCATCCGCCTGAGAGATACTACGGTTTTCTCATAGATGGGGATAGAGAGGATTGCATCATAGATGATGATGAACCTACTGACTTCCAGCAGGCCATCCAGAGCGGCGACTCGGTACGATGGCTAGATGCAATGCGGACCAAAATGGAGTCCATGTACACCAACAAAGTATGGACTTTGGACTTTGCTCCAGATGGGGTAAAACCCATAGGATGCAAATGGATCTTCAAGAAAAAGATTGGTGTAGATGGACAGGTGGAAACCTATAAGGCTAGACTTGTTGCAAAGGGTTTTCGTCAAAGACCTGGTTTGGACTATGACGAAACTTTTTCTCCAATGGCTATGCTCAAATCCATTCGGGTCCTTCTTGCTATTGCTGCCTTCCATGATTATGAAATCTGGCAGATGGACGTAAAGACGGCTTTTTTGAATGGAAATTTAGAAGAGAGCGTCTATATGGATCAACCAGAGGGTTTCAATCAGAGTGGGAGCAGCGGGAAAGTATGCAAGCTGCTTAAGTCCATTTATGGACTAAAGCAGGCATCGCGGAGTTGGAACATCTATTTTGATGAGACAGTCAAAGAATATGACTTTATCAAAAATCCAGATGAACCGTGCATATATAGTAAAGTAGTAGCCAGAAGTGTCGTATTCCTCGTCTTGTACGTGGATGACATTCTATTGATAGGAAATGACATTCCTATGCTACAATCTGTCAAAGGATTCTTGTCACACAGGTTCTCCATGAAAGACCTGGGTGATGCCTCTTACATTCTGGGGATCCGGATCTATCGTGATAGATCCAAGAGGATGTTGGGACTTTCGCAGTCCAGGTAAATCGACACTGTACTGAAAAGATTCAGTATGGAAGATTCTAAGCGCGGTAATCTACCGGCTTGTCACGGAATCACCCTCTCCAAAGAGATGTCTCCCAAGACTGATTTGGAAAGGGAACGCATGTCTATTATACCCTACGCTTCTGCGGTAGGCTCTATAATGTATGCGATGTTGTGCACCAGACCAGATGTAGCTTACGCACTGAGCGTGGTAAGCCGGTATCAGTCAGACCCAGGGGAGAAGCACTGGATAGCAGTACAGAACATTCTCAAGTACCTGAGAAGGACTAAGGATATGTTCTTGGTTTACGGCGGAAAAGACCTCAGGTTGGAAGCCTTTGCTGATTCCGGCTTCCAGAGTGATAAGGACGATTCCAAGTCCATGTCGGGTTATGTCTTTACCCTCAATGGAGGGGCGGTGTGCTGGAAGAGCTCCAAGCAGGACACCGTTGCTGACTCGACGATGGAAGCGGAGTATATAGCTGCTTGCGATGCCGCAAAAGAAGCAGTCTGGATGAAGAAGTTCCTAACAGAACTTCAGGTGGTTCCTACCATAGTTGATCCAATACCTCTGTATTGCGACAACAACGGAGCTATAGCTTTAGCAAAGGAACCAAGGTCCCATCAGAAGTCCAGACACATCTTAAGGCGGTATCACCTGATCAGGGAGATCATTGATCGTCAGGAGATCGAGGTTCGGAGAGTTACTTCTGAAGAGAACATTGCTGATCCATTCACGAAGGCCCTACCTCAGATTCAGTTCGAGAGGCTACTCGAGATCATCGGTCTACGATACGCCAGTACATGGCCTTAGTGCAAGTGGGAGATTGTTAGTGTTTATGCCCTAGAAGGCCATTACTGTATCATACTAGTTTGTATATTACTTAATGGAAGCTTGGGATATTCACATGTATATAACAGTCTTGCTAAACATGGTAGTATGCTACTTGGTTTTTCTATCTTAATATGTGAGTATACGTATTGATAGAGCTCTTAGGATCTTGCTTGACTACCGGCGTTGTGATGGCAGTCACACTAGTAGGGGCTGGGTAGTCTACAAGCACATCCTTATTCAGGTCCCTAGTCGTTGGATTATCGAGACAGGGCATCGATACTCCGGAGTAGACTAGTGTGTACGCTTCTCATCCCAGTTGGGGAAATGGTCTGTCCCACAGCCGTCAGTACATCGTACTGGAGATAGTATGCAGGTGCTCGTTGGGTTACGGGTACACCGGACAGGACTCACAGGGAACTGTTGGTTGGTTTTATACCAGTCGTTAGTGAACAGTTCCCAGGTGACATGAGTACAGCATAGTCCGCTGACTTGACACTGCTACTTCGCCTCGAGTGTGTCCCACTGTTCTTAGATTGCTACCCTACCACGGCTCAAAGGAGTCGTGCAAATAGGTAGCAGTTGGGTGCAGTCCCGAGCACTTGGAGGCAGTGGCGGTTAGACAGGATTCGTCTCTCCCGGTATTGGGGGTTGATATCGCGCTGTCTCAGAGAGCCATTACGCAAAGTCCCTGGCCAGGGCAAGCGAGATTTGCTGGTAGGTTCCAGTAGTTTCTCAGGGTGTAATGGGCTTCGCTCCGACACGACTTATACCGCTATTAGGGGACTAACGCTTGCCGCCTCCCTAGGCCCGATATGCGATTGTCTTAGACGAACGGACCAGACTGTACGGAGATTGTCACATCAGACTCAGTAGGAGTTCGGATGGGTTTCCTCATCGGCCTTCTTATCGACATCTACCTGGGGACCGTTACGTACAGCTAGTGCCGCTTGCGGTCTGTGGTTAAACCCACTGCCAGCGTAGTAGTCGAGTCTCTAGAGTCCCACACAGAGAGTTTCCCTACTCTGGGCGAAACGATATAGAGGTCGTATGGTTTTACGACAAGGGTTCGGACGCATACGTGTGTTTACGCACGTACGACTTTCGGATAGTTTTTACCAGTCGGCTTTGGTTTAAGCCAGTTACTGGTATCCGGTTATAGGATTTATACAGTCTAAAGTTTTTCCGTATTTTTGCGGAAAGGAGGGGTGTTCTCGTAATTACGCGAGAAGCTTCTAGAAGATAGTGACTAAGGAGGTTTAGGTGGCATATACAATGAATGTGATTAGTGAGTCATATGGATGATTCATCCATGTCATTAATGCATCATAAATGCTTAATGACTCATGGATGTGAATCATCACTAGATATTATCAAGCATGGTTGTTAAATTCATTTCTTTTCTTTTCTTGATAAAAAGAAATGCTTGATATATATTATGATAACTCATTATTCTCACTTCATTATTATCTTCACCTTCTCTCTCCTCAAGCTCTCCCTCTTCAAACCCTAATCCTCCCCTCTCATGTGTTGAGTACAAGGATTAGTTAGACTAATTAAACCATAACCCTCACTCTATATCTCCTAGCTTCTTTGATTAGCACTTAAAGAAGGTTAGTTGTCTCAAGTTTAGAGGCTAAACTTGGAGTAAAGCTCTCGGGTGGATCGTCTACTACTTCGAGAAGGCCGAGGAGGAGGAGGAGTTCGCAAAGACGAAGGACACGATTCGTTAGGTATAATCCCTAAACATAGTAGTATAGAACTTCTATGTTTCTTGTTTGTTATCGTTTAGCTTCGATTCGTGCGGTTAGTCGATGTTTAAGCAAAGAACAAGATCGTTTTTCATATTTCCGCCTCCCCGCAAGTCGTGGGGTGTTGTACATCGACTTACAGTGGTATCAGAGCCTCGCTAAAGAATAAATAACTTACTTGCAAATTTGTATGAATTTCGAACGGAAAAAACGAAACCGGAAAAACCCGAAATCACAAGTTTCTGTCGATTTTTAAATGAAGTCCTAAAATTTTTCAGGGAGGTTCAGAAAGCTTAAAAAGACAGTAGAAGAACACACAAGAAATTTGGGCCCCTGAATCGCCTAAAGCGCCGCGGAACCGCGGCGGATCGCACCGATCCGCCGCGCTTCCGCCGCCGAGTTGGCGATTCAGGAACCCAAATTTCCTGTGTTGCTTCTCTGTGATATTTGGTATTTTCTGGAAGTTTTTATTTTTGCTCAGGTTTCAGATTTACAGAGAAGTATTGGAGCAAAATTAAAAGTGTTTAATCGATCGAAATTATACAGTATTTGCTTGTTGGATTATATCTGTGTTTGTATAATGTGTTCGTAAACCTCCCCTAACTGCTAGTATGTCGGTTGGCAGGGGGTTGCACATTTCTGTAATGGTTTTTACTGTTTGTGGATATGAACTGTGTTGGACTGTTGTGATGTTTAGCCGAGGTTATGTGATGGGTTATTATTTAATTCATTTGATGTAAATGTAATTTGTTGTAATATTATTTTGCGGGGCACATCCAGGTTGCGGTTGTAGCCACCGTTGTATTATTTCATTTTACTGTTTTTGCTCCTAGGACAGACCCAAGGTGGGGTGCACAAACTGCCGGGCGGGTAGTTTGCCGTACCCGTTGGGGTCTTGGGTGGGGTAATGGCTATTCATCACAACTGTGTAATCCGTCCTTTGTTGCAGGCTCAAAACAAACACGGATTGCTTGCAAATCCAATAAAGTTCATCTGTGATCTGGAATGCCTATTATTGCGTCTGACGAATGTACAATATCTATATATGATAGCTATTTAGACATCACTTATGTTTTACACCCGCGCTAGCCCAGCCCCCGCTCTGTCGTTAGTTAAGTAACCTAACGGGTGATGACGGGACCCCGGGAAGAATGCGGATGACATAAGAGGACGTTGTATTTTCGTTGTTTTCTGCAATGATAGGTTAATGATGGGACGCATTATTTATAATGCAAAGAAAATAAACCAAAAAGTTTAATCGTTGGAACAATTTAAAAGAAACCACTCGGTTAATTTTAAAAACAGATATTTTTAAATGCGGAGCTTTAACCACTCCTTTTAAAAGCTATCAGGTTCCTTCGGTTATATCAAGTTCACTACGTTCACGGTTTCGCCAAAACCATTCGTAGCCCTCCGTCATTTCATCTGGGTATTCAGTAGTATTCAAGCTATGTATTTTGACCTAACGCCAAGGCATAGTGTTTGGTAGCTACTGGGTATTCATTTGTTGCATAGATAGATGAGTTAGTTTGGGACAGTCGTATTATCATTTTGGCCGAACGTCAAGGATATATACGGATGAGTTCAAATTGACAAGATAATGATGGGTAGAACTTGACATGTGACTTATGACATTTTGACCTAACGCCAAGGTCATAAGAGCATGGGGCAGAAAAATATATATCGGGAATTTCTAAAGAAACTGAAATTTGCAAAAAGTTGCATACCATTTGGAGTTTGATGAATGTTGGTAGGATTCCTTCAACATTATCATACAATGATATTTGGATCCCGATCCTACTGTGAGTATATGCTACTTATCAGGATATTCGTCACTTAACGATCAATGCTATAAACCAAGTAGGTGTCCAGAAAGGTGTCGGCGGGGTTACGCCCCCAGAGAAAAGAGGTTATTTAATTAAGGAACTTCGCGAAAGCGTTGGAAAACCTCCCTCGAAGTATCGACACTAGCCTGGCTGAACGGTTAAGCAAGAATTATACAGTGAGAATAGTCCTGGCTAATTCTTCTTTTATGGTTTGAGGAAGGATTCGAGAAACAGTGGGAGCCATCCAGTTTAGATAAACTAAAAACCACTCTAAACTTGCAAGAGCATCATGCTAAAGAGTTTTCTTCTCTCTCTCCTAATTGCAGCGACCCTGAAAATGACTGGACTTAAGTTACTTTTAGAGAAAAATATACTGACAGGGCCAAACTATAAAGATTGGCTGCGGAATGTCAAAATGGCTTTGACCTATGACAAATTGGGGTACGTCCTCACCGCTACGGCACCTGCTGTCCCTGGTCCCAAATCCAGCAATGCGGATAAGGAAATCCGCAAAACCTGGGATTTAGATTGCGCGAAAACCAAGTGCATCGTGCTTGCCTCAATGAACAATGAACATCAGAGGAGGCATGAGGATATGAACCTAGATGGCATATTTCTCCATACAAAGGAACTTTATAGAGAGCAATCTCGTATAGCAAGATACGAGACCTCTAAGAACTTGTTTCGAGCGAGATTGGCTGTCGGGTCATCGGTAGGAGAACATGTCCTAAAGATGATCGGCTATATTGAAGAGCTCGCAGACCTTGGGACGACTTTGGATAATGAGCTCTATACAGACCTTATTCTCCAGTCCCTTCCTCACACCTACGCCCAGTTTATCCTGAACTTCAACCTTCAAAGAAAAGAAGTTGAACTTCCGGAACTCCTGAACATGTTAAGGAGTGCAGAGGGCACCTTGCAGAAAGCAAGGGAAACACCCGCTATATTTGTTAGCGGTGCATCTTCTTCCGGGTCCAAGGCTAAGGCCAAAGGAAGGAAGAAGAAGGCCGCCACCAAACCTAGAGGAGGTGTTAGTAAGGTGGGAGGGAAGGGAAAGAAAAAGTTTGCGGTACCGGTAGTTGGCCAGGATGAGTGCTTCCATTGTCACAGGAAAGGGCACTGGAAGAAGGATTGCAAGGCGTGGAACGCCAAGAACCAGGAACCGAAGCAAGCTGTGGCTTCGACTTCAGGTGTGTTTGTAATTGAGAATTGTCTGTCGATCAACTCTACTTCCTGGGTATTGGATACCGGATCAGGATCTCATATTTGCAATTCATTGCAGGCACTGAGAAACCGTAGAGTGCTGAAGGAAGGTGATATGACCCTAAAGGTTGCTAACGGAGCTAGCGTGGGAGCTGCGTCCGTCGGGGATTATCACCTAGGATTGACGAGTGGACACATTTTGGTTTTACATAACTGTTATTTTGTACCAAGCTTAACGTGTAATATCATATCAGTTTCCTTGTTATCAAATAAAGGTTATGATTTCACGTTTGTAAGAGATGTTGTTAACATCCACCTTAATCATGGTTTGATTGGGTCCGGTACCCTAAATAACGGTATATATGTTTTAGACCAACTCCAAATTTTCAATGTCCAGAACACACTTAAAAGAAAGTCTCCAGATTTAAATAAAGCTTTCTTATGGCATTGTAGACTGGGTCACATCAATGAGAGAAGATTGACTAAGTTGCATAGAGAAGGATATTTGGACTCGTTCGAATATCAAACTTATGACACTTGTAAATCTTGTCTCAAAGGAAAGATGGCAAAGACTCCATTTACTGGACATGGAGTAAGAGCGAGCGAGCTTTTAGGACTCATACACAGCGATGTATGCGGTCCGATGTCTATACATGCAAGAGGTGGTTTTTCCTATTTCATTACTTTCACGGATGATTACTCAAGATACGGATTCATTTATCTGATGAAACATAAATCCGAAGCTTTTGAGAAATTCCGAGAGTATAAGAATGAAGTAGAAAACCAAACCGGCAAAAGTATCAAGACACTTAGATCTGATCGAGGTGGTGAATACTTGAGTGCCGAGTTCCTAGGTTACCTAAAAGAGAAAGGAATTCTCTCTCAGCTTACTCCTCCATACACTCCACGGCATAACGGTGTATCGGAGAGACGGAATCGAACCCTATTGGATATGGTACGATCCATGATGAGTAATGCTGAGTTACCGCGATCTTTCTGGGGTTATGCGCTAGAATCAGCGGCATATCTTTTGAACAAGGTTCCTACCAAGACTGTGCCTACCACTCCATATCAGATGTGGAGCGGGAAGAAACCCCATCTACAGTATATAAAGATTTGGGGATGTCCAGCTTTTGTTAAAAAGCAGCATGTGGACAAGCTCGAGGCACGATCAGTAAAGTGTAAGTTTGTGGGATATCCAAAGAACTCCAGGGGATATCTATTCTATTACGCAGAGGAACAAAAGGTATTTGTTTCTCGTAATGCCCATTTTCTAGAACATCAGTTTTTAGAAAAGGAATCAAGTGGGAGCGAAATAGAACTGGAAGAAATTCCAGAACCACAAACTAATACTGAAAGTTTGGTAGAACCGGTAGTTCAAGAAGAACAGGACATTCCCGCACCCCTCCACAGGAGTAGTAGGCCTTCTCATCCGCCTGAGAGATACTACGGTTTTCTCATAGATGGGGATAGAGAGGATTGCATCATAGATTATGATGAACCTACTGACTTCCAGCAGGCCATCCAGAGCGGCGACTCGGTACGATGGCTAGATGCAATGCAGACCGAAATGGAGTCCATGTACACCAACAAAGTATGGACTTTGGACTTTGCTCCAGATAGGGTAAAACCCATAGGATGCAAATAGATCTTCAAGAAAAAGATTGGTGTAGATGGACAGGTGGAAACCTATAAGGCTAGACTTGTTGCAAAGGGTTTTCGTCAAAGACCTGGTTTGGACTATGACGAAACTTTTTCTCCAGTGGCTATGCTCAAATCCATTCGGGTCCTTCTTGCTATTGCTGCCTTCCATGATTATGAAATCTGGCAGATGGACGTAAAGACGGCTTTTCTGAATGGAAATTTAGAAGAGTGCGTCTATATGGATCAGCCAGAGGGTTTCAATCAGAGTGGGAGCAGCGGGAAAGTATGCAAGCTGCTTAAGTCCATTTATGGACTAAAGCAGGCATCGCGGAGTTGGAACATCTGTTTTGATGAGACAGTCAAAGAATATGACTTTATCAAAAATCCAGATGAACCGTGCATATATAGTAAAGTAGTAGCCAGAAGTGTCGTATTCCTCGTCTTGTACGTGGATGTCATTCTATTGATAGGAAATGACATTCCTATGCTACAATCTGTCAAAGGATTCTTGTCACACAGGTTCTCCATGAAAGACCTGGGTGATGCCTCCTACATTCTGGGGATCCGGATCTATCGTGATAGATCCAAGAGGATGTTGGGACTTTCGCAGTCCAGGTATATCGACACTGTACTGAAAAGATTCAGTATGGAAGATTCTAAGCGCGGTAATCTACCGGCTTGTCACGGAATCACCCTCTCCAAAGAGATGTCTCCCAAGACTGATTTGGAAAGGGAACGCATGTCTATTATACCCTACGCTTCTGCGGTAGGCTCTATAATGTATGCGATGTTGTGCACCAGACCAGATGTAGCTTACGCACTGAGCGTGGTAAGCCGGTATCAGTCAGACCCAGGGGAGAAGCACTGGATAGCAGTACAGAACATTCTCAAGTACCTGAGAAAGACTAAGGATATGTTCTTGGTTTACGGCGGAAAAGACCTCAGGTTGGAAGCCTTTGCTGATTCCGGCTTCCAGAGTGATAAGGACGATTCCAAGTCCATGTCGGGTTATGTCTTTACCCTCAATGGAGGGGCGGTGTGCTGGAAGAGCTCCAAGCAGGACACCGTTGCTGACTCGACGATGGAAGCGGAGTATATAGCTGCTTGCGATGCCGCAAAAGAAGCAGTCTGGATGAAGAAGTTCCTAACAGAACTTCAGGTGGTTCCTACCATAGTTGATCCAATACCTCTGTATTGCGACAACAACGAAGCTATAGCTTTAGAAAAGGAACCAAGGTCCCATCAGAAGTCCAGACACATCTTAAGGCGGTATCACCTGATCAGGGAGATCATTGATCGTCAGGAGATCGAGGTTCGGAGAGTTGCTTCTGAAGAGAACATTGATGATCCATTCACGAAGGCCCTACCTCAGATTCAGTTCGAGAGGCTACTCGAGATCATCGGTCTACGATACGCCAGTACATGGCCCTAGTGCAAGTGGGAGATTGTTAGTGTTTATGCCCTAGAAGGCCATTACTGTATCATACTAGTTTGTATATTACTTAATGGAAGCTTGGGATATTCACATGTATATAACAGTCTTGCTAAACATGGTAGTATGCTACTTGGTTTTTCTATCTTAATATGTGAGTATACGTATTGATAGAGCTCTTAGGATCTTGCTTGACTACCGGCGTTGTGATGGCAGTCACACTAGTGGGGGCTGGGTAGTCTACAAGCACATCCTTATTCAGGTCCCTACTCGTTGGATTATCGAGACAGGGCATCGATACTCCGGAGTAGACTAGTGTGTACGCTTCTTATCCCAGTTGGGGAGATGGTCTGTCCCACAGCCGTCAGTACGTCGTACTGGAGATAGTATGCAGGTGCTCGTTGGGTTACGGGTACACCGGACAGGACTCACAGGGAACTGTTGGTTAGTTTTATACCAGTCGTCAGTGAACAGTTCCCAGGTGACATGAGTACAGCATAGTCCGTAGACTTGACACTGCTACTTCGCCTCGAGTGTGTCCCACTGTTATTAGATTGCTACCCTACCACGACTCAAAAGAGTCGTGCAAACAGGTAGCAGTTGGGTGCAGTCCCGAGCACTTGGAGGCAGTGGCGGTTAGAAAGGATTCGTCTCTCCCGGTATTGGGAGTTGATATCGCGCTGTGTCAGAGAGCCATTACGCAAAGTCCCTGGCCAGGGCAAGCGAGATTTGCTGGTAGGTTCCAGTAGTTTCTCAGGGTGTAATGGGCTTCCCTCCGACACGACTTATACCGCTATTAGGGGACTGACGCTTGCCGCCCCCCTAGGCCCGATATGCGATAGTCTAAGACGAACGGACCGGACTGTATGGAGATTGTCACAGCAGGCTCAGTAGGAGTTCGGATGGGTTTTCTCATCGGCCTTCTTATCGACATCTACCTGGGGACCGTTACGTACAGCTAGTGCCGCTTGCGGTCTGTGGTTAAAACCACTGCCAGCGTAGTAGTCGAGTCTCTAGAGTCCCACACAGAGAGTTTCCCTACTCCAGGCGAAACGATATAGAGGTCGTATGGTTTTACAACAAGGGTTCGGACGCATACGTGTGTTTACGCACGTACGGCTTTCGGACAGTTTTTACCAGTCGGCTTTGGTTTAAGCCAGTTACTGGTATCCGGTTATTGGATTTATACAGTCTAAAGTTTTTCCGTATTTTTGCGGAAAGGAGGGGCGTTCTCGTAATTGCGCGAGAAGCTTCTAGAAGATGGTGACTAAGGAGGTTTAGGTGGCATATACAATGAATGTGATTAGTGAGTCATATGGATGATTCATCCATGTCATTAATGCATCATAAATGCTTAATGACTCATGGATGTGAATCATCACTAGATATTATCAAGCATGGTTGTTAAATTCATTTCTTTTCTTTTCTTGATAAAAAGAAATGCTTGATATATATTATGATAACTCATTATTCTCACTTCATTATTATCTTCACCTTCTCTCTCCTCAAGCTCTCCCTCTTCAAACCCTAATCCTCCCCTCTCATGTGTTGAGTACAAGGATTAGTTAGACTAATTAAACCATAACCCTCACTCTATATCACCTAGCTTCTTTGATTAGCACTTAAAGAAGGTTAGTTGCCTCAAGTTTAGAGGCTAAGCTTGGAGTAAAGCTCTTGGGTGGATCGTCTACTACTTCGAGAAGGCCGAGGAGGAGGAGGAGTTCGCAAAGACGAAGGACACGATTCGTTAGGTATAATCCCTAAACATAGTAGTATAGAACTTCTATGTTTCTTGTTAGTTATCGTTTAGCTTCGATTCGTGCGGTTAGTCGATGTTTAAGCAAAGAACAAGATCGTTTTTCATATTTCCGCCTCCCCGCAAGTCGTGGGGTGTTGTACATCGACTTACAGCGTCTAGAGCTCTCGCGCCCACGTGCCAAGCACGTGAGGCGTCCAAAGCTCTCGCGCCCACATGCCAAGCATGGGAGGCGCCCAGCGCCCAGTGCCTGCGTTCCATGCACGTGAGGCACTGGCCCCCACGTGTCCTTTGGACGCTTTTTCCCCTTTTTATATATATGTTTGTTTGTATATATATATAGATACACACACACTCAACGACACTGTCCCTGTTAGAAAAAATTTCTAACGGGGCGCTGCCCCGCATCCCATAAGGAGGCTGCTAGCCTCCTTGACCTCCAGCCCGCTATCCGGGTAGCGGGACCCCCGTAACAACTCTGCGGGACTCCCGATATATTCGAAACCTTTTCAAAATACAGCACTGCACATTGAGTTCGCATGACCTGTTTGACCCGTTAATCGGAGGTTCTCTCGCTCCAAAGGCGAGGGGTAATTAACGGCAGCTAAGTCCGCGGCTGCCGGAGATTCGGATCCCCACAATCAATAAACCCCAGCCTATCCTAGGCAGGAAGAATCTGTAATGCGCCTGACAAGCGCGCGCGTATTCCCATCTCAATGGGGTGACAAAAAACACGCTACACCCACCACAACAGTACGCTCCTAAAAAGGTGGACACGCCGGGAGCATCGTGCTTATTTACAGAGGAAGCTACGTGGGACGTTGTCCTTTCAGCTAAGACTAAAAGAATACTGAAGGATTTTCAAGCATGGCCGACAATCAAGTGAAAAAACCCGCCGGAGCCCGAGATCTTTGAGGGGATGCTGAAACCGCGCCTAACATCGGGAGTTGGTAGCGGTGGGCAAAACGCCCAGGCCCAGCCGTCAATGTCTTGAAAACCTTGAAAAAATCGAGTTGGATTGGGTAGGGTTAAAGGAAAACCCAACCCGATTTTCACTGGTGGTTGTTGTTTTATAGCTTCAATTCAGATTATTTTGGATTATAGATTTGAAGTTATACTAATTGCAAAATCAATTGATGGTTATAGTTGATTTTTAATTGTGTTTACTTTGAAATTTACTTTCAATCTTTTGAATTATAGTAATGCTTCTATAATATAATATGGGGTTATTGGTTTTTGACCATGTTATTGGTTTTGGACTCAAATTTGAATTTTAAAATGCAACGTTATTGGTTTTGTACTTGGATTAGAATTTTAAAATATAGCGTTATTGATTATGTACTCAAATTTGAATTTTAAATTCTAGTGTTATTGGTTGTGTATTCGGATTTGGATTTTAAAGTCAACCATTATTGGTTTTGGATTCGGATTTAGATTTCAAAATTTTATATTGCTAGTTTTTTGGACTCGGTCCAAAAGTCCAAACTCCAAGTCCAAATATATAAAGAATAGCTATAAAAATTGAATAAAAAAGTCCATGAAAAAAATTTGAAGACTTCTTTTTTATGTCTGGACTTTGAGACATCTTCATCTTCCTGAACTCTTTCAAACCAAAGAAAACTTATTTTTCTTTTTATTCTTGATATCTTCTCATTTTTATTTATTTTGATTGATTATATCACGCCCCGATTTCTAAAGTTATGAAGTGGTGACGTGGCTCGGTCCGCAACTTAGTAATACCGAGAGTGAACTGAGCTCGATATAATTATGTTAAGCGTAAAATAAACATGCAGGCATTGTACCAAAACAATAAATAAAGAAAACGGCATTTATTTCATTAACATAAAATTTATTACATCAATGGGCACGAGATACAAAGGGTTTAATACATAGATCCAAAGAAAGCATGCCCTAATCAGATGGACGATAAAAAAAGATAACTGTAACATTTTGGAAAATTATAAATATTTAATTATAATTTTAAATATAAAAATAATGAATTTAATAAGTTTATAAAAATGATATCACATACAATTTTTGGTATCGGAATTATATCCGTAAAAATGCAATTATTTTGGTAAATATGAAGGAAAGGCGTGATATCATAAAAATTATATTTTGATTGTTTTAAACATGACATGCGATGTTACTATAAGATAATGGTAATTAAGTATATTGACGCGATGGAGGAATATAACCAGAAGGCGTGAACCCCGATCACACTCCAAGAGTTTCTCAACCATATCCTTGAGAGCGGAGATAATGACAATGACGACGGAGACGACTCGTCAGAAGAACCCGAGAATTATGTAGCAAGTTGTCACATGATCACTCATTTGTTAGTAAATGACGAAGAAGCTCACTCGGCGTCAGGAGATAATATAGAGGAGCCGGGGGCATAATCGGTGCCAAAATCCTTGGAACCGTCAGACGAGATGATTGACATGCTGCTGAACGAAGCTCGTCAGAAGAGCAAAGCTGATCAAGAGCGTGAAATGGCCATATTCGAAAGGGCCAAGCGTTGGCATCAAGTTGAAGAAGTCATGGTAGGGATGAGTCGCAAAGCACTCCAACCAGATCGAAGCACGTCCGCGGCAGACAAAAGCAGGCTTAAGACAAGGAAACAGTTCTCTAAAGCCCTGTCAATGGGAATGAAGCTGCCACCTTTCAAAGGAAATACTCCTGGCGGTATACACCTTGACGAAGCGGATGGGCATCTTAACTACTGCTTATACCATCGGAGGATTGCACATCCTACCGAAGAGTGCAATGCCTTCAAGAAGTGATGGCAAGGATACATTGCTAACCAACAACATTTCAAGCAGATGAAATGCAAAAGTCGTCGGGAGCAGAAAAACACGACAGATGAGCATAAAAGAACTGTCGACAACTGTCACATGGTTGATACCAAGAGATCTCAAGTTCTCACCTTCAGAAGCGATTCTGACGAAGAAATAGCCCTCGTCCCTCTCTTCAAGGAATCCACCTCAGGAAAAGAAGAAGAAATAAAAAACTGTGAGAATAGTCAGCTGCGCAACCGTATGTTGCCCGAAAAGAATCTCGGGCCTACAAACAAGGGATCAAACAAAAAAGATAAGAGAAAGGAAAAAGTCCCTGAGGATATTGCCCTCGATGATCGAGTCGTCGAAGAGCTTACAGCCAAGGACCTGCCTAAGAAAAACAAAATAGATTACAATGTCCTGGCACACCTGAGGAAGATACCCTCACAGCTAAGCGTTTTGGATGCCCTTTTGTTGTCTAAAGAGGCACGCGATTCTCTGATCAGGGCATTACAAGAGCCTGAGTAGCTTCAAGCTTTCCTTGCCGAAGAAAAAATGAAGGACGAGCTGGAAGAAGTGCACACATCTGACATCACTTTCGGCGATGAAGATCTCCTCCTCAGAACGTGCGAGCACAACCATCCCCTGTATGTCACCAGGTACTGCCATGACATCAAAATAGGGAAGATCTTAGTTGACAACGGGTCCTCTTGTTGGATATAGTGCCCTCAAAGTCAATTATTGGATGGCAGGTACGTGATTGCAATGATTGAGGGAGGACCTATACCGGTAGGACAATCTTACTCGAGATGATAGTATGCTATTTGGTTTGCTTTTATCGGTCGTGTACAGGTTCAGGTGACTGGTCATTATTACATGTTGATAGAGCCCTTAGGATCTTGCTTGACTACCAACAGTATGATGGCGATCATATACGTGAGAGTTGGGTAGTCTATAAGCACATCCTTAAAAGTGGTTCCTAGTCGTGGGAGTTTCGAGACAGGGCATCGATACTCTGGAGTAGACTAGTGTATACAGTCGAGACCCCGACGAGGGGCGGTGGCCGGTCTCACAAGCCACTGGTGTCAGTTGGATCACCTAAGATGTATACAGGTGCTCATTGGGTTATGAGTACACCGGACAGGACTCGCCGGGAACCTGCTAGTTGGTATTTATACCTAGCGTCAGATAGCAGTTCCCTGATGACATGTGTACAGGTTAGTTCATCGACCTGAGGTCGTCATTTGTCTCGTGTGAGTTCTCACTGTGCTTTGATTTCTACCCTACCACGGCTCAAAGGAGTCGTGCAAACAGGTCCTTTTGGGTACAGTCCCGAGCTACATGGAGGCAAGTGAGCGGATCGGCAGGGGATTCGTCTCTCCCGGAATTGGGGGTGAGATCGCGATGTGTCTAGGAGAGCCATTACGCAAAGCCCTCGGCCGAGGCAGGAGATTTACTGGTAGGTACTCCAGTAGTATCTCAGGGTGTTCTGGGCTACACTCCGACACGACTTATACCGCTATTGGGGGTCTGACGTTACCAGCCTCCTAGGCCCGATATGCGATACTCATAGACGAACGGACCGGACTGTATGTATATTGTCACTGTTAGGCTCAGTAAGGTTCCAGGATGAGTTCGCTCATCGGCTTCCCTTGAAGTCAGTACATGGGCAGCCGTTAAGCACTGCTAGTGCCGCTGACGTGCTTGTGGTTAAACCCACTGCCAGGATACTGATGAGTCATTAGAGTCCCCCATAGATAGTTTCCCAAGTTCGGGCGAAACGTTGTAGAGGCCGTATGGTTTTATGGCAGGGTTCGGAAAATGCACGTGCATTTATGCACATGTCATATTTCGGGCAGATAATACTGGTGGGCTTTGGTTTATGCCGGATCCATGTATTATATTGAGTCGGAATATTTTTGTCTCTCGTATTCGTATTCAGTCGGAATACGGATACAGGTATGTATATACAGGTGAGGGGTATTCTCGTAATCCGTTACGAGAATATTTTAGAAGATGCATTTCTTTTGGATTAATCATTTTGGTTTAAATGATTATTTGGTTTTGGAAATGGTGACTCATTATGAATGACACATTAATTCTAGAATGTTCACTAATGACTCATATAATGAGTCATCTAGAGAGTCATTAAGGAATTAATGTGTTTTGTTTTGTGAAGAGATATTTGAGGAGATATTTTCATTAGATATTTCTCTTTGGTTTTTGATAAAAGATGAGAACCTCATTCATTTATTCACACAAGAAGAAAAAGAGAGAAGTTTTATATGCTTTGAGTTCCTTCTCTCTTGATAGTTTCTTGAGTTCACCATTTCCAACCCATAGCATCTTCTTCTACCTCCACCCTAACCCTCTCATGTGATAAGAACCCTAGGGTGTTTGAGACAAAGTATTCTACTCGTTCTCTACTTCATCTTGGTCATCTCTTTTAGCAGACTTGATGACCGAGTTGCCTCGGTATAGAGGCGGGAGCCCGTTTAAAGATCCGTTGACGTGGTGCCACCTTGACGAGGAGACAAGAGATCGGAGTTGCCGCGAGGAGCGTAGGATGATGGCTAAAGACCGAAGGACTCGGATCGATCGGTATAGCCTTTCTACCTCTTTACAGTTTGTTAGTTTAGTGTTAATGGCTAGATCCGGGTTACAGTATGCGATAGCGCCAGTTATAAAAGTTTTTGTTCCGCGTTTGGTGTCAGAATGATGGCCGGGACGCTACCGTAGACTTACACCTCTGTCAACCTCCTAAATGTGAGAGTGCTAAAAGAAATCTGCATGAGCGTTCAACACCTCGCTCGAGATAAAATCACCATCTCCGGGTTCGACTCCCAGTCATCACGGACGCTCGGGTCTGTAATATTGACGTTACGCTTTGAGCTGCTCGTCACTGACATCAAATTTCATGTCATTGACGCTAAGACCTAGTACAACGCTTTGCTCGGCAGGCCTTGGTTACACGAGTACAACATCATCCCTTCTACACAACGTCAGTGTATGAAGTATTTCAAAGATGGTCTTGAATATACCGTGATGGGGGAACTAAACTCATTCTCCGTAAATGAAGTCCGAAAGTACGAAGATGCAAAGTAATTCCTACCAGACTTTGAAGACACGGAAAGATGCCATAAACCGGAGAATAAGCAAAAAGCTATCACCACTATTCTGGTCTTTGGAAGCGATACCGAGGAGGAAGAAGAGATAGTCTATTCGGGGCCGCCCCAATGCAACAGGCCGGGACCATCTACCCCTATTCTAGTCTTTGGCAGTGCCTCTGAAGACGAAGTCAACGCGGTGTTCTCGGTCCGTCCATCAATGCAAGCCCTCGCTGGAGATGATCAGAGTTTGAAAATCGCCATGGTTCCACGGCAGCATTACAGAGAGCTTGATGCGCTTGAGACATATAGCGTGCAAGAGATGCAGACATTCTACGTCCTTTCCAGGCGAAGAGGTGAAAAGGTGATCCTATTCTATCGATCCGGGGAAACCAAACTCTAGAGAGAAGTCTGGCATGGTGTCGATTTTGCACTCGACAGGCTCAGACCCATCCGTCTGCCCAGATACTACACGGAGGGATTGAGAAGGTTATTGAGATGCCAAGGCGTACCCTTTAATCAAACCGTGCGACAGGCCCAATTCAACAACAGGATCTGGAATGTCCTCGGAACTCAGCAAAAAATGCCTAACGGGAGAATGGAAACGATCGGGGTTGGATATGTCCAATCCAAGAAACGGGAGCGATTCCATGGATGCAATGTCATAAATGACCTCGATGAAGAAGGGGATACTCTTTTCGAAGACGCTGACATTGAACCAGAACGAGATCCTACCATAAAAATACCAAGTCCGTCGTTTAAAGAACAGATGGACAAGCTAATAAGGGAAGAGAGTCAAAAGGTCCGGGATGACTACAGTCGCGAAATGGCCATTTACGAGAAAGCCAGGACGCAACGTCTCCTTCAGCATGTCACGGAGGATGACGATGCCCTTCACCGTCAGCCCGCCATGCATTCCCTAGGCAAGAAAAAGGCCCGACGTGGGGGCTAAAACAAGTTAAACGGAAAAAAAAACGTTCGACAGCGGCGAAGCGGGTCCAAGAAACCACGCGATCGAGAAAAGGTCAGCCGGAATCCATCACTGATGAAGAAGATGGATCGAGAATATTCCTTCCCTCAAGACAAGACAAGGAAGATATTCGACCTCGTCGAGAAACATCAAATAATTACGCTCCCGGAGTCCAAGCTCCCCGAACAAGCAAACGGGGTTTATCAATCGAATTATTCCTCCTATCACCGAGCAATAGGACATCCTCTTGAAGACTGCTTCACCTTCAAAAACTGGGTCAAAGACCAATACCGACTCGGCAGGTTCGATCTATCCAACAGTTGGAGGGTAACCACACCACAAAGGCATGTGCCAAAAGCAACGTATATGGCGAGAGTAGAACCAGATCAACATCGGTCTTGAAAACGATCTCGTACCTGTCATGTGATAACGCTGTCGGGAGAAGGAAAGCGCAAGAATATGGATAACCTCTCCTGGTGCTTCAAAAATAAGGATGAAGACGAGGTGATCTCAGAATTTCCACCGACGCCAAAAGAATTGGAAGATGGGATACACACCACGGCGGACAACCTGAGAAAAATCGACTTGGGGACAGCAAACGACCCGCGACCAACGTTCGTCAGTGTGCTGCTGTCTAAAGAGCAGGTGGCTACGCTAAAAGATATGCTCATACAGTATAAAGACTATTTCTCATGGAACTAATCCGAGATGCCGGGATTAGATCCAAAGATAGCTGTGCATAAACTGGCGATTTCATCGGATGCCAAGCCAGTCAAACAGGCGCCAAGAAGAATGCGGCTTGAACTTGAAATGAGTATCAACGCCGAAGTCAAGAAGCTAATCGACGCCGGCTTCATCCGAGAAGTTCAATACCCTGACTGGATCGCCAACATTGTCCCAGTGATGAAGAAAAATGGGACGGTGTGCATCTGCATAGATTTTCGGGATCTCAACAAAGCTTGTCCGAAAGATGACTTCTCAGTGCCTGTCACCGAGTTGATGATCGATAACACATCCATCCATGAAGTCTTCTCCTTCATGGACAGATCATCAGGATACAATCAAATAAAGATGCATCCCGAAGACCAAAAGCATACCGCTTTCCGGACTCCTCTGGGCATATTTTGCTATAAAGTGATGCCTTTCGGTCTGAAGAATGCAGACGCTACCTACCAGAGGGTCATGACGAAGATCTTCGACGACCTCATACATGATATTGTCGAATGTTACATCGACGACCTCGTAGTAAAATGCAAATCGTACGAGAAATACTAGGAGTATTTGAAAATAGTGTTCCAACGTCTTCGTAAGTATAATCTGAAAATGAACCCACTGAAATGCGCATTTGGAGTCTCCTCAGGCAAATTTCTAGGGTTCATTATACGACATCGGGGCATCGAAATAGATCCATCGAAGATCAAGCCGATTATGGAAATTCCCACTCTAAGAACTTTAAAACAATTTCGGTCTCTACAAGGAAAGCTCGCGTATATCCGACGGTTCATAGCCAACCTTTCCGGAAAATGTCGTCCCTACAGTCACCTGATGAAGAAGGGAACCCCATTCGTCTGGGACCATAAATGCCAAGGTGCACTGGACGAGATCAAGCAGTACCTACAGATCCGCCGGTACTAACCGCTCCGATTAAGGGAAAGCCCCTCATTCTATACACAGCGGCCCTTGAAGGCTCCTTAGGCGCGCTATGGGCACGGGAGAACAATCGGGGGAAGGAGAGAGCCCTCTACTATTTGAGTCGAGTTCTTCTGGGAGCAGAAAACAACTACTCCTCTATCGAAAAACACTGCCTGGCGTTAATCTTCGCGATAACGAAGCTCAGACACTATGCTTTGGCGCATAAGGTCCATCTCAAATCAAAGGTGGATCCTCACAAGTATTTGATGTCAAGAGCCATACTAACAGGACGACTCGCTAAATGGGCCCTCCTCATGATGGAGTTCTCGATAATCTATCGATCCCTCAAGGCAGTGAAAGATCAAGCCATCGCTGACTTCCTCGCTGAGCATCCGATACCTGGCGACTCACCTTTAAATTGCGAATTACAAGACGAGCACGCGTTTGATACGATCGACGGGGAGAAAGGAGGGAGTGATACCCGATGGGAACTCTATTTCGACGGAGCATCTTCCGTGAAGAAGCGAAAGCACAACACCCCGATAATCAAATCTGGGGTAGGCCTTATCTTCGTGACTCCGCAAGGAAGGATAACGCGCTTTACCTTTTCCTTAAAAGAGCCGAGGACAAACAATGAAGCAGAATATGAGGTTTTGATAGCAGGTCTTGAGATCGTTGTCGACATGGGAATTGAAAACCTCCTCATATACGGAGAGTCCCAGCTGGTCGTTAGCCAAGTAAACGGTGACTATTAGATGTGCAAGCCAGAGTTAGTAAAATATGGCAAAAGAGTGCAACAGCTACTAACTCAAATTCCCTCCTACGCCCTGGAAAGCATATCGCGTACAGAAAATAGCCAAGCGGACGCATTATCCAAACTCGCTAAAGAACCGGCTGACGAAAACCTCGATGACGTAAGGATCATTGTACAAAGCCGTCGGATTCTTGCACCAGCAGAAATATCTCCGGAGTCGTCTAAAGAGAAGGAAGCGACCAAGCAAACAACCCTACAAATAGAGGACCAAGAAAAGACTAAGGATTGGAAAGAAGTCTTTATAGACTACTTCAAATCCCGTCGAACACCTGAAAATGCATCCTCAAGACATCAGCTCATAAAACGAGCTCTTCCTTTCGCCTTCGTCAATGATACTCTATATAAGAGATCGTTCGACTCTCTGTGGCTGAGATGCCTAGGACCGGAAGAATCAAGGAGAGTCGTTCAAGAAACCCACCACGGACTCTGCGGTTCTCATCAAGCCGGGCCAAAGATGAAGCTAAACATCATAAGAATGGGATACTATTGCCCATGATGATTCAGGACTGCCTCGAATACGCGAAGTTCATCCACCTTCATCCAAATCCGCTACACCCAACAGTGGCTAGCTGGCTGTTTGAAATGTAGGGAACCAATATAATTAGGCCCATCGAACCAACGTCATCCAAAGGACATCGGTTCATATTGGCAACAACTGATTATTTCTCTAAGTGGGCAAAATCAGTACCACTAAGAGAAATGAAGACGGAGAATATTCTCCATTTCTTCAATACACATGTCATCTATCGGTCCGGCACTCCGCGACGGATTATCTCAGATAACGGGCCGGCCTACAGAAGTCACAAAATCAGCCGCTTCACACAGCAACATAATATAGACCGGAGATACTCTTAGGTCTATAATCCCCGAGCTAATGGTCTAGCTG
The DNA here is from genome assembly GCA_030015575.1 of Agapanthus africanus. Lineage (NCBI taxonomy): Eukaryota > Viridiplantae > Streptophyta > Magnoliopsida > Asparagales > Amaryllidaceae > Agapanthus > Agapanthus africanus. Next base: position 484,052,766 of record JASDDO010000018.1, on the reverse strand, counting down.
AGGCTTTCAGCAAGAACTTGACGAAGATCATAAAGAAAACGGTATCCAGAAACAAAAAGGACCGGCACGAAAGATTACATGAAGCTCTCTGGACTTATCGAACCACGTTCAAAACGGCCACAAATACAACGCCATTCGCGTTGGTATTCGGCACAGAAGCGGTACCCCCTCAAGACAGAGCTACTTTCTCTACGAGTGGCGGTTCATTACGAGCTAACAGATGAAGAGAATGCTCATCTTCAGCTTGAAGAGCTAGACGCTCTCGATGAAACTTGTCTCATGATGCAGCAAAACTTGGAGGCTTACAAAGCAAAGATGACACGCTCATACGAAAAATTGACTAGGCCGAGAACATTCCGCCAAGACAAACTCGTGCTAGTTGTCAAAAGACCTATGATCCCCACAACGGGGGAAATTCGAGCTAAACTATGAGGGCCCGTACATCATAGACAAGGTCTACCAAGGTGGGGCTTACTTGCTCATGGATATGCCTGGCGAAAGACCCTTTCGGCCAATAAACGGCCGATTCTTGAAGAAGTACCACGCCTGACGAGTCACGACTCGGGTCAATGATAGATGACGACGCCTATGTCCGCTCACTATTTTCTTGAGTCAAGACTCTAAAAGTAGTATCCAACGATACCCCGTCCCAAACACGGAAAACAACGGACCGAAACATCCCTAAACTAACAACGGACTGAAACGTCCCTAAACTAACAATGGACTGCATTGTCCCGAAACTAGCTACGGACCGTAACGTTCTTAAACTACTACGAACCGCAGCATTCTTAGGCTAACGCGGCAAAAAAACGGTACGTCCATAAGCGAAATGGGTACGGATGAAAACCTGAAAGGGCCCCGTGAGTAAAAACAGCAGGGCTACCGGCGAGTTTGTGAAAACCCGAAAGGGCGCAGACTCGTAAAAAAAATTCCTGTGCACTTGTAGAGTCCTCTTGACCTTGTAAGGAGAAAATACCCGCGTGAGATCCTTACGACTCATAAAGGAGCAAAACACTTAGGAGTCCTCACGATCCCTAAGGAGAAATTACACTTACGAGATCCTCACGACTTGTAAGGAGAATTTCCCCCCCTTACGAGACTCTCACGGCTCACAAGATTCAGAAGTCTTAAGATACAGGGCCTTGAACTTGTTCTTAAGCCATCATATCCCCTAAACTGCCCTACAGCGGTCAATATTGACCTTTGTATACAATTCACGGGCATAAATAAGCGTTCCCTCATCCAGTTCCACCAATGGTGTGAAATTCCCCTATTTGGTGAACAACACTTGCAGGTTCTCTCGACGTGCAAGAAGAAAATGCTCTTGTGAGATCCTAACGACTCTCAAGAGAAAACGCACTTAGGAGTCCTCATGACCCATAAGGAGAAATTACACATACGAGATCCTCACGACTCGTAGGGAGAAATGCCTTTATAAGACTCTTATGGCTCACGAAGTCAAAAGCCTTAGTCGTCAGGTCCTTAACCCTGTCTACTAAGCCACCTTTGTTCGATAGCGGCGAAGGCAAATGATGATTCGTTCCTGACAACGTTCCAGTAGTAGCGATACTGATGCCTAAATCGGTAACAAATTCCAAGTCCTTTCACGGAAAGTGATGATTCGCTCCTGGCAATATTCCAGCCACAACGATGTTGATGCTAAGATTGGTATCAGATTTCAAGTCCATACTCGCAACAAAATTAGAGAGCCAAAAATACATATAAAAATAGCCGAAATGATTGGGCAATCGCGACTTTCGCGATATAAAAGGCTGAAATGATAGAGAATCACGGAAAGAAATGAAAGAATGAAACTTTTGCCCTACAGGCGAGTCCATACTGACCCCTGTATACAATCCATGGGCATAAACGAAAAGGGAACCGCATTTCCCAACAGACTCTGTCAAAGGCAGAGTCAAATCTCTACGGCAACATCTGCATCCCAGAAGATCAACACGACGTTCCTTCCCGACACCGCAGAAAGCGAAACAAGTCAACCAATGACCTCCCCGCCGAAATAATGCTCCGTCTCGGAAACAAGTCAACTACTGACCTCCCTGCCGGAACAATGCTTCGTCTCGGAAACAAGTCAACCAATGACCTCCCCGCCGGAACAATGCTCCATCTCGGAAACAAGTCAACCAATGACCTCCCCGCCGGAACAATACTCCGACCTGGAAACAAGTCAACCAATGACCTCTCCGCCGGAACAATGCTCCGTCTCGGAAGCAAGTCAACCAACGATCTTCCCGCCGGAATAATGCTCCGTCTCGGAAACAAGTCAACCAATGACCTCCCCGCCGGAACAATGCTCCGTCTCGAAATCAAATCAACCAATGACCTCTCGATTCATCTCGACCCCCAGGGAGATCAGTGTCCCTGCACAAACCTTTTAACCCGTAAGAAGAAAACCCTCTTGTGAGATCCTTACGACTCTCAAGAGAAAACACACTTAGGAGACCTAACAATCTCTAAAAAGAAATTACACCTACGAGATCCTCTCGACTCGTAGGGAGAAAAGTCTTTATGAGACCCCCACGGCCCATAAAGTTGAAAAGTCTCGGGTAGCAGTCCTGAACCTGTCTTCTAAGCCATCGCTGCCCTGCAAAGGAGATCAAAATAGACTATCTACAAGATACATTTTCCAAAGGGACACGTCCATATAAAATGAAGGATGTCTTTTATTCATGAATTCAAGTGAATACAAAATACATTTCACAAAGGAATCAAAATGAATACATGTTATTCATAAACCACAAGTTTGCAGTAAAAAAAGGGGGTACAAAGACGGTTATTGAGGAGGAGGCGTCTTCAACAAATCAGCCAGCCACTTGCGCGCTCCTCTCGATCCTTTCTCGTAATCAGCCGCCGCGGCCAACTCCGCTTCAACTTGGGCCCGTTGTCGCAAACAAGACGAAAGCTTTTCATCGGTTCCTAGTATGGCAGCTTCGCAGTCCTGCACGACCCGCTCGGTAGAGTCAAGCTTCCGCCTCAGCGTCAACCCATCCGAAATGCATCGCGGGAGATTTTCGAAGACAGCTTTTAACTGCGCAGCATTCGCTTCAACCTGGATGCGTAACCAGGCAGATTCGCTTGAAACTACTTCATGTTCCTTTCGCCTCAGGGTCGCCTCTTGTTCAAAATGGTGGATGAAAGGAACACTACTCTCGACCCACGCAACCCGCTGGGAGTTCGAAGCTAATACTTCAGGAGCGAGACGCTTGAGCTCAATCTCGTGCGGGCAAGCCTTGATCTTTCTGCAGTAATCAACCCAAGAGACGACGAGATCTTCATCATGGAAGTTCACGAGTGTCGCCAGCATTGGATTACTTCAACGACAAAATCTATAGCAGAACTGAGGGCATCGGCATCGAGATCTTCAATGAATTCGCTCAATATTCGCCGGCTATTCGCAGCGCCCCTGGAAGATGTGCGTTTAGCAAAAGGCCTTGCCGACATTGGGATGCGAGACTCAAAAGGAGCTGGAGCCGGTGCGATTGCTGCAAAACAAATTATGGTCAAATGTCGACTCAGGGAGGTAAAGAAAATACACGAGCGATGGAGTCTACTATACTGGCTGTGGCAGGTGGCAAAATTGGGAGTACCGGAGGCGCGGCTATTCTTTCGTCTCCTCCTCCGATCCGTGACGCTGCGATCAATATAAAGAAGACTTAGCAACAATACGGCTATTCATAAAAGAAAGAAAGGGACGATAGCTGAAGGATGTACTAACCAGTACCAGGAGGCGAAATGACTTCCGACTGGAAGGAGAAATGCAGGTTCAACACCTGATATAGATGGTCAAAAAGGACTCCTACAAAGTTGTGACAATATACTGTCAATACAAGGAGGATGGTACCCACAGCGAAACCGATAAATCGCAAACCTATACCTTCTAGCATTTCAGAGGACATAGGAGAAGGCGAGGGAACAACAACCATCATGGCGGCGACCGGAGGTGCTTCAGATGGCACAATCTCAGCGTTCACTGCACTTACAAACAAAATATCGTCAGAGGGAGCTGAACGAGATTGAGAAATAAAAAGAGAACGATGACCCAAGACCTACCTAATGGGTCATCAACCAAAACCGCGACGGAAGCATCACCAGGCGTAGCGGCTTCTCCGCTCACCCTCAGAGGAGTAGTTTCTGCGCCCATGGCTTCATCCCCTGATTCGACGAGGGCCGTCGTGACGCTTGCGACGCTCGTCGATACCAGGGAGCCACATGGGGAAAGAGCGGCGGTTTGGACAGTCCCAGATTCCAGAAAGAGGATAGCAACTTCAGGCACGGTAACCGCCATGGTTTCACCCGTCATCCCATCGCCAAGACTTGACCCTGCAGAACATGCATATGTCAAAATTCGAAGATCAAGTTCTAGTAAAAGACTCAGTGTTACGTTACCTTGGAGCAGCTTTTGGGTTTCTTCTCGAGCCGTGAGTGCAAACTATCTACGGGCGGTAGACAACTTAGAGGGAACATCCGCCGAAGGAGTATCAGCAAGTGGAATGATGCTTGAGCCTGCACCCACGGCCAAACTGGCATCGCGTTCCCTCGCCGCATGCTTCCTACGCTTCCTTTCGGTCTGAGCAATGAGAAGCGATCTTCTCAAGACCTCTGATAAGGGGACGTCGTCGTCCAAACCAAGCTCTGCTTCTGAAGCCGTTACGGCATCCTTCATCGGCTACTTCAGCAAAGTCTCCTGCGGGGACGTTGGGAGAGATGGGGCCACAACAGCTGGCTCCGGAAGTTTTGCCGCATCGCTGCTCGGGATCGGCACTACACTTGGAATAACCCGAGTCAAGGTAGTCCCTGCAACAAGATAAAAGAAAGGGTCAGAGCACGAATAAAGAAAGGAATAAAGGCATAATGAACGGAATTTTACCAAGGCCCAAAGAAGCGCGGAGCCTCTCTTCCTCTTTGAATGTCTTGAGGGAAGCAGCGAGAGCCTCTTCGGTAGAAATACCTGTTGAAGAAGAAAGCGTCAGTAGAAGCATAATAAAAGAAGATAGCCGTGGAAGAATGTAACTGAAGTATACCTGACTTCTCGATAGTGATCAGTGCCGCTTCATCGCGATCCAGTCGCTCGGAGGCCACAAGGGCAGCCTAAAGATCAGTATCATCCGCAGGCACGATGAATAAACACTCATTGGTCTCATATTCACACAAACCCTCACTGTAAGGAGCATGTGGCTCCTGGCCAAATATAACGTCGGCAGAAAACAACAACTTCTTCTTCTTCTGCGAGTGAGTGCCGGCAGCCGATGATAAGAGCTTGCGCTTAACGAGCATTTTTGGGCGGCGGGTCCCAATTTCTACACCAACGCCAGACTCCGGGGACGCTACAGCTACCGTTTCTACAGGAACACGGGGTAGAGGCTTCTCAGGAAAAGCACGCGGGACCGCACTCGCAGCAGCTTCTCTTAAGGAAGGACCAACAGTGGTCCGTCGCTTTAAGGGGACAGCTGGATTACCAGTAGGAACTGCACCCTTGCGATCGAGCAATAACCGCCTTTCTTCCCTAATAACAGCACCCGTCGCATGTTGGTACCACGCCACGTATGCGTTCGAGGCTTTCGGAATGTAGCTCGGCTCACTGATGAGAAAGTTGGACCCGGTATTTAGCCGCATGAAGTGGTGCAGCGCGCTGCGGATACCCTCTTCCGTAGCAACCGGCTCAGCTAAAAAAGCCTCAAGCGGGACACCCTGATCGTAACCCGACTGTTGAGCAAAACGGTGCAGGTTATACCTCATGAACAATGCCAAGGCGTCCTTCCTGAACACTAGAAAGCCTGGCCTGATTGAATACAAATGCAAAATCTCCCGAGCCTTCAATGTAGGAGCCCCATCTTTGAAGGTATCGCGCAGCAGCTGCACCGTCTTAGTGGATTCCTTACCGATAGTTAAAACCCTATCGACGAAAGTCATGCTATCCCCGACCATATGCAGGCGAAGGACCAGACACCGAGCTTCTCGCTGTGGCGGATCTAAAGCAGAAGCGTCAACTAGAAACATAACCCGGGGGAAATTATAACTGTCATAAAAACGGGGCCGTTTGTGGACTCCAAAAGCGCTAAGCACATGAAGCTCGATCCACGACGTGAAATAGTGCAGCGGGAGATGTACGGGCTGTACCCCCGGCATAATAGTGTCTGCCACTAAGCTTAGGCCATGATACAGATGAGTCAGCCCAGCGATACCGACGACCACTCGCGTCCCAGCAACCATTCGGTGAGCCGGATAGAAGATGGATGGACTCATATAGAGAGGGTGCATTGGGAGCACAAACCAGCTTAACCATAGGCCGAGGAACCCCAAAAAGAACGTCTCTTCGTCAATGTATGAAGCTGTGAGCTCTGCAAAGGATACGACCGGAGTGTCTGGGATGAAGAAATTCCTTTGATCTGCTTCCGCTGTCGGTTGGTTGTCCAAGCCAAAACCAAAAGGATCGTCAAGCTTGGCGAATTTCGCGGCTTTTTTTGACAAGACTTCCGGGCGAAGAAAGCGAGTGATGAAATCCGCGAAGCCGACTCCGTTCCCTCCGGACTCGAGAAACAGACTCTCATAAATGTTCAACACTTTGATTAGGCTCGGGAATCGATGTTGAATAGCATTCTCCAGAGTGAGACCCATCACTACTGATTTGGTGGCGAAGATGTACTCGTCAGGGAGAAGTATTTCCTCGTAATGTTCCCCTCTGACGGGTAGGCCCGAAATTTCTGCAAATTCCTCCAAGAAAATCGAAACCTCCCGGTCCGATAAAATGAAGGTGTGAGTCGGAATATTCCACTGTTCCAAGAAAGCCTTGACCCACCATACATGAGGCGCAGGATACTGGAAAAGAGATGCGTAGATAGCGGGGTACAACCCGAGCTTCAGCAGTAGCGAATTTTTGGCCGACAAGTAGTATCGAGCCCACTGTAAGTATCCGGTTGAATGGCGAGGAGTCAAACCTATCATGTATACCTGTCCCCAAGGGCGTGACTCGCCTTGACATATGCGTCACCCCAGAATATCTAAAGCCATCAGCGGCTGTACAGGTATTAAGCCCATAGAGGGCTTGAGGCGACCCTCTGTAGTCCAGTTAATCTCCTCCACAGTGTAATTCACCTGGGGCGAGTCGGCATAATGAATGGCGAAAATTGGCTCTGAAGGCGCCGCACAAGAGAAACTGCGCCAACCCCGAATAATTTGGTTGTACCACAACCCCCATAAATGAAGAGACTTCTGCTCCGGGTCGTGATCTTTAATCATTGCAAAAACTTCCCGATCCACGGGCGCGTCGGCGTATGCGCTCTCTGGGAGAACAAATGGGAAAGAAGAGTCAAAAGACATAGTACCTGCGCGAAAAGAAACGAGGGTTAGATGTCAATACTACATTACAAATTCTGACAGTTGATATTTTAAATTTAAACCACACCGCAATGCAGGAAAAAGAGACCGAGGGGGACCGACAAAATCAAAGTGACGGCTCATCATTGATGAGACAGTCAATCATTAAGGAGGAAATCCTAAAAAGATTTTCATTTAATGAGAAACTCATTGGGCCAAGGGGTTAAACCCATTGAGAGCAGTGATCTACAAACATAAATTACATCTGTCAACTTTAATTATGAGGGGAATAAAAATTCCCCAAAATTTCTAAAAGCCGTGCTCTGTGAAAACGATGGAGTAATCAATCAGAACCCTAAAAAGCAAAGCTTTTTGCAAAGTACAAACTCCAAGATCTTTAAGATCTACAAAACGAACACTAAGAGTTTTTCATAGAGATGGACAGTGTTCTAATTAATGGGTTAAGTAACCCTAAAAATCCATTTTAAGATCTACGATCTGAGAAGAGCAAAGCTCTGTTAATGGGTTCGATCCTTACCAAATTTGGACAGAGATCTAAGCTCTGAAGGAAGAATTAAATTCTCAGAAACAAGAAAGAAAGAAAATGAATAGAAGTCATCTCAAGGGCCAAAGGCCCTACTTATAGGCGCTGGAAGACGATCCAACTTCCAAGATAATCCAACGGTGGAAAGGTTGCTACCGCTGCACTCACGTGTGAGCCACGTGAGCGCAACGGTGAGGGGGCATTTGTTTCTCCCCAATAAAAGAGCAAGGCTCTGTTCAAAATTTGAACTGAGGCAGCGCCTCACGTGCAAAGCACGAGAGCGCCAGCGCTAAGAGTTAAAAACTCTGAAACAACGCCTCACGTGCAAAGTACGAGAGCGCCGGCGCTCGAACTAAAAGTTCTCCACCATTGGATCAAAGATTCAACAAAGATGATAAATCATCGAATCACAGAATTAAATTCTGTTGAGGAAATATTCCTCGAATCTTCCTAAAACAAGAAAGGTTAATCTCTGTAAAACAGAGCACCGTTGGATTAAAGATCCAATGGTTATTAAAAATCTCCAAGATACAGAATAAGCTCTGTATGGGAAAATATATTCCCAATCTTATTAAAAAAAACAAGAAAAATATTTTCTGTAAAATAGAAGGCCTAGGATCAAAGATCCAACGGTGGATAAAATCCCCAAATCAATTAGAAATTTCTCAATGAGAGATTTTCTTAACTAAATCAACAAATCAGCTTCCACTATATAAAGGACCCAATACTTCAAGTATTAGAGAGAGGAACCCCCCTATAAACTTCAAGTTTAAAAAAAGAAGAGAAAGCAAAAAGAGCTTTCAGAGAGAAGAATGAAGAAGAACTTTCTTCAAGGTAAATAGAGATCATAGTATCTCATCTGCATACCTAAGGTTTAACCCTTATAAAAGAATATAGTTCTTTCTCTGGATCTGAGATCCATAAGACAAGTCTCTCACAAATGAGAATTTAATTCTCGCAGGGATGAATTTGTTCTTGGGGATTGAAGATCCAGGGAAGAACAAAAAATTGAACCCTTCAGAAAAATACACAAAGAAGGAAACAGCGTTGAGCGCCTCACGTGCCCCTCACGTGGGCGCTGCTAATAAAATAAAGAGTGCTCTGCACTCAGTGGTTGGCGCCCAGCGCCAAGCGCCTCACGTGCCCCTCACATGGGCGCTAATAAAATAAAGAGTGCTCTGCACTCAGTGGTTGGCGCCAAGCGCCCCACGTGCCCCTCACGTGGGCGCAGATAAAATAAAGAGTGCTCTGCACTCAGTGGTTGACGCCCAGTGCCAAGCGCCTCACGTGCCCCTCACATGGGTATTGTTTAATATAAGGCACTCTGTAAATAGAGCCCAGTACCATAAAGAGTGTTTAACACTCCATAAAAACAAAGAAATGGGGTGAGAGCCAGAGCCCATATCAATGCTCTGCATTGTTGTACATAAAAGAGACCGAGCCTAAACAAGTGTTTAACACTTTATTCAATACTAAGTGGACTAAGTCCAAGTTGACCAAAAGCCCCTAATTCAAATCAACCGAGCACATGTGCTCACATTCTTTCTAAATTGGTCTTAGTCCCAAACCCAACTACAGATCTCCCAACTGACATTAGTTCAAGGGTACATCTCCCCACACCTATGATATATGTCAGTGTAATTCTTCAACGTCTTCAGAGAGGTGGCAGGTCCTGACAACCAACAATTCCCTGGACCGTAATGTCCTTAAACTATCTATGGACCGTAATGTCCTTAAACTAGCGCATGGACTGTAATGTCCTTAAACTAAAATGACAGAGCCCAAATTCTCTTTCATTGGATAAAAAATTATCCCAAATCCCCGTTAAGTAGATCTTAGTCCAATATCGGATTAACGTATTCTTAACAAATATTTAAGTTGACCTTAATCTCAAACGACATTAACGATCCTTGAATCAACCTAAACCCAAATCTAAGAAAATACGGATTTGGACTAATCCACGTCATATGGGCGACAACATAAATTAGTCTCCGTATATAATCCACGGGCAACCAAAAATAAAAACAAAACACACGGCACGAAGTGACCTTCTGGAGCCGGAGAAAATGGTTACCGTGATACGGTAACGTAATTAACTACAGGGCTTGTGCCTGTAGGGAAAAGCGTCCCCACAATCAAAAACCCCTCACAACGAGGGGGAATCTGAAGAAGTCTGCTACAACGGTCGTATCTGTCCAAACCTCTGATACACGGTGCCATAAATCAACTTGGCATTTTCGGAGAGGTGGACGGATAAAACCAAATAGCATCTGCCCCTAAAATTCAGGCCAGACGTCCTAACGTCCAAGCGGGAAGCCGAGGCATCTTGGTTCTGTGATAGCTCGGAGGCGAGATAGGGTTGGTCTGGAAGGCCACCGAAGGTCGGTAACCTCCTCGGGTCGCAGGCCCAGGTATGCTTCCAACGTATCGTTCTTGATCCTTTCTTGTAAGCTTTAGGACACGTCATCTGCCATGTGTCATGATCTGCGGAGTCACCGATATCGAGCATCATCATTATCCCCCCATTCTCGTCTCGACCCGTTCCTGGGTTGGGTCGAGAGTGGTCTGACCGGTCACCCGAGGTGAGCTCTTATTTGAAGATCTCGTCAGTGCGTATTCCCGGGCAATTAGTCGTATTTTCTTGATGACGTCAGCGGATCAAAGGAGAGATTTCGCATTAAAGAGGAAGCGCCGGTTTGTGCGTATATTTGTCGAAGCGTCATCCTACGTATCTGGCGCTGGTTGGCTGACGAGATGGGCCGCAGGCGTTCCCGCCCCAATGTGAGTGCGACAAGTGGAATGTTATCGGCCGTTGGTTGCGAAGCACTATCTTCGCGGGAGGCGATCGGAGCCGTAGGATGTGTACACCGGCAGCTATAAATAGAGGTGGGATCCCCATCAGGGTCCATACCTCATCATAATGTCCTCTTCCCCAGTTGTGTTAGCTCGGCACTCTTCTCCTCAGGTCGGATTCCTTGCGTTTTCTCTTCCGAGGACTCATCCATTTGATCAAGTTAGATGTCTTCTACCGAGGAGTCTGTAGAAATAGTCCGGGAAGATTCTAGGGAGTTCTCTGTAGCTTCCTCTTCCTCTTCTTCTTCTTCTTCCTCTTCTTCTTCGTCTGATTCAGAGTCCCCCCAGGAAGTTAGGGTTAGTCAAGCTTTCCGGGGTCGTGCGACAGGGGCGGCCCCCAGAGCGCAGGTTATGGATGCTCTTAGCGCGTCACCCATGCTGAAGCATGCGGATGAGCTCGCCACCATCCGGACTCGTTTCCGCATTCCTCCCGGCTACTCGCTTCGTCTGGCCGAAGTGGGGGAGAGGACAGATCAGGTACAGGGCAAGGAGATTGCCTTGTACCTGGAAGTCTTTTGGGCCGGAATGTGCCTGCCTTTCTCCCCCGAGGTGAGTGCGGCATTGAATTGTTTTGAGTTAGCCTCGGGCCAGTTAGTGACGAACTCTTGGAGGATTCTTCTTGGGTTCCTGGTCCGGTTGAAATTACGTTTGATCCCTTTCAGCCGGAGCCTTCTCGTTTCTTCTCTCTGCTAAAAAAACCACCCCGGCACTCACAGGGGCGAGCCGAGCTGGGTATACATCTCTTTTAGAAAACACCGGGGAGGCGCTGCCGGGTCGGGGGTCGTCGTAATACCTTATTCCATTCACGAATGGAAGAAGAAGTTTTTGTTTGTTGGGCCGCCCGAGGGTGAGGATTGGCCTGTGCCCATCCAGTGGCACAGGGCCAACTGCCCGTGGATGAGGCGGTCGAATGATCCCGACGCGATGGCGGTGGCGGAGTGGAAGCCCCTCCCCCGGGCTGATGTGTTGCTGTCTGAGCGGGCCCTCAGTTGGGCCGGGCTCAACCTCGCCCAGTTCGCGGGTAAGTTAGGAGTTTTCAGGCGACCTGTTTAGACTTGTGTACTCTTTCAATTTTTCTGGCATTGCTGACTCCTTTGTACTTTTGTCTTATGCAGAACCCATGGATCTAGGAAAATTTCGGGCAGCCCTGGTCGAACAGAAGAAGGGGAAGAAGGCCGGAAGCGCCGGCCCTTCTCGCCCATCGTCGGCTCCGGCTCCACCGGCGGCCGCTCCATCCAGGTGCGCAAGCGCGCCCCGGGCCCCGGAGTCCATCCATGCGCCGAGCCGAAAACGTGCTCGAGAGCAAGAGCCCCGGGCTCCGGAAGTGGGAGGTGAGACCGGTTCCCCTGTGTCTCTCCTCAAGAGGTTCCATAGGACGGCGCCCCGCTCCCCGGCTTCCCTGATCGTCGTGGACGATGGAGAGCTTCGCTTTGAGGTGCCCTCGAGGCTTTCCGTCGCCGACAGACTGCTCTCGGAGATGGAAAGATCGGCCGGGGACAGAATCCCTTGGGGGACCCTCCGGACCCAAATGGCGGCCATAGCTCAAGAGGCCGTGCAGGTTAGTGTTCGCACCCCACTCAGGTCTTCATTTAATATTTTTTTTGCGAGATTGGGTGCCCCCCTTATCTTTTTAACCCTCCTTTGTTTTCTTCTGGTCCTTCAGCACGTCGCCCTCGTCGTCAACATGGAGGACAAGGAAATTGCCCCGGCGATGCGGGACGCGGGCGAGTTCTCCTCGCGGGAGGAGAGCTCAAGGCTGGAACTAGAGGCGGCGATGGAGAGGGTCGCTGCCCTCGAAGACCGGGTGGCGGCTGGGGATCGGGAGATCACCAAGTGCCGAGAGGCTGCCCGAACCGCCGAGGCCAAGTTGGAAGATTCCAGAGTGCTTGTCGCTATCCTGAAGAAGACGGCGAACACCCACAGAAGGGAGAATGAGGCGGCGAAAGAGGGAACGAGGCGTGCCGAGCTCCGAGCGTCGAAGGCAGTGGAGAGCTACAAGAAGTCAGACCAGTACTACACCGATCTCCCTGGAGCCGCTGCCGTCGTTTGGCACGATGCCCTCGACGCCGTCAAGGCCCTGATGCCGGAGTTTCCTGACGGTGAGCTCCGGGATGAGTACCCCCTCGGGGATGAGGCGTAGGGGAATGCCTCCGGAAACGCTGCAGAGGGAGAGGCCCCTGGTGGGAGCATCGGGAAGAAGTCAGTCGCCCCGGCTACCGGCGCTGAGGCTCCTGCAGTGGGCGCCGACCTTCAAGATGCCACCCCGGTTGTCGTGGTGGAAGCGGTGCTCATCGAGGCTCTCCCAGGTCCCGAGGCCTGAACCTCCTCGCCATCTTATTCTCTTTTTGCACTGAAATTTTGTAAGCATCCGGGCGTTTTTGTAAGGCTGGGGAGCCCATAATACCTCTGTAAAGACTTCCGACTTTGTGAATAAAAATCTTTTTGCAGTGTTCTTTGCGTGCACATTTTCCCTTTGTTTGTGGTAAACATTTTTATTTGCGCGGTACTGCTTTCATGTTGGGTCGGTTTTTCATCCAGCGATCGCACGTCGAGTTGAATTCGACCGTTTGCCAAGTGTGCAAAGATCGGTGAATGGTCGGCATCTCCATGGCCCCGAAGTCGAGGTGTAGATCGCTTAGTAAAGACGTGTAGGAAGTTGAGCAGTGAAGCTACTCGGTGGCTTCTTGATGAGGCTTTGATCCTTGGCGTCGTGGGGTAAGAAATTACCAGCCAAGAATGGACCGAGCATGGTAGCTTCTCGGCGGCCTCTTGATGAGGGCTTTGATCCTTGGCGTCGTGGGATAAGAAATTACCAGCCAAGGATCGAACAAGCAGGGTAGCTGCTCGGTGACCTCTTGATGAGGGCTTTGATCCTTGGCGTCGGTGGGTAGTGATCTACCAGCCATGGATGGGCCGAGCAGGGTTGTTGCCCGGTTGCCTCTTGACGAGGGCTTTGATCCTTGGCGTCGGTGGGTAGTGAACTACCAGCCATGGATAGACCGAGCAGGGTTGCTGCCCGATGGCCTCTTGGTGAGGGCTTTGATCCTTGGCGTCGGTTGGTAGTTAACTACCAGCTATGGATTGACCGAGCAGGGTTGCTGCCCGGTGGCCTCTGGGTGAGGGCTTTGATCCTTGGCGTCGGTGGGTAGTGAACTACCAGCCATGGATGGACCGAGCAGGGTTGCTGCCCGGTGGCCTCTTGGTGAGGGCTTTGATCCTTGGCGTCGGTGAGTAGTGAACTACCAGCCATGAATTGACCGAGCAGGGTTGCTGCCCGGTGGCCTCTTGGTGAGGGCTTTGATCCTTAGGCTTGCTAAGGATGGACCGAGCAGGGTAGCTGCTTGGTGGCCTCTTGATAAAGACTTTGATCCTTGGCGTCGCGAGGTAAGAGATTACCAGCCAATGATGGACCGAGCAGGGTAGCTGCTCGGTAGCCTCTTGATGAGGGCTTTGATCCTTGGCGTCGCGGGATAAGAGATTACCAGCCAAGGATGGAACGAACAGGGTAGCTGCTCGGTGGCCTCTTGATGAGGGCATTGATCCTTGGCGTCGCGGGGTAAGAGATTACCAGCTCTTGATGGCTTTGATCCTTGGCGTCGTGGGGTAAGAGATTACCAGCCAAGGATGGACCGAGCAGGGAAGCTACTCGGTGGCCTCTTGATGAAGGCTTTGATCCTTAGCGCAGGGGGGGCATGGACTGGCCAGCTAAGGATGGACCGGGCAGGGTAGCTGCTCGGTGGCCTTTTGATGAAGGCTTTGATACTTGGCATCGTGGGGTAAGAGATTACCAGCTAAGGATGGACCGAGAAGGGTAGCTGCTCGGTGGCCTCTTGATGAAGGCTTTGACCCTTGGCGTCATGGGGTAAAAGATTACCAGCCAAGGATGGACCGAGCAGGGTAGCTGCTTGATGGCCTCTTGATGAGGACTTTGATCCTAGGCGTCACGGGGTAAGAAATTACCAGCCAAGGATGGACCGAGCAGGGTAGCTACTCGGTGGCCTCTTGATGAGGGCTTTGATCCTTGGCATCGTGGGGTAAGAGATTACCAACCAAGGATGGACCGAGTAGGATAGTTGCTCGGTGGCTTCTTGATGAGGACTTTGATCCTTGGCGTCGTGGAGTAAGAGATTACTAGCCAAGGATGGACCAATCAGGGTAGCTGCTCGGTGGCCTCTTGATGAGGGCTTTGATCCTTAGCGCGGGAGGGCATGGAGTGGCCTGCTAAGGATGGACCGGACAAGGTAGCTGCTCGGTGGCTTCTTGATGAGGGTTTTGATCCTTGCCGTCGTGGGGTAAGAGATTACCAGCCAAGGATGGACCGAGCAGGGTAACTGCTCAGTTGTCTCTTGATGAGGGATTAGATCCTTGGCGTCGTGGGGTAAGAGATTATCGGCCAAGGATGGACCGAGTAAGGTAGCTACTCGGTGGCCTCTTGATGAGGGCTTTGATTATTGGCGTCGCGGGGTAAGAGATTACCAGTCAAGGATGGACTGAGCAGGGTAGCTGCTCGGTGGCCTGTTGATGAGGGCTTTGATCCTT
This sequence comes from Agapanthus africanus, assembly GCA_030015575.1. Classification (NCBI taxonomy): domain Eukaryota; kingdom Viridiplantae; phylum Streptophyta; class Magnoliopsida; order Asparagales; family Amaryllidaceae; genus Agapanthus; species Agapanthus africanus. The sequence goes on along the minus strand of JASDDO010000018.1, from coordinate 484,037,498 downwards.
GGCGTCGTGGGGTTAGAGATTACCGGCCAAGGATGGACCGAGCAGGGAAGCTGCTCGGTGGCCTCTTGATGAGGGCTTTGATCCTTAGCACGGGAGGGCATGAAGTGGCCTGCTAAGGATGGACCGGGCAGGGTAGATGCTCGGTGGCCTCTTGATGATGGCTTTGATCCTTGGTGTCGTGGGGTAAGAGATTACCAGCTAAGGATGGACCGAGCAGAGTAGCTGCTCGGTGGCCTTTTGATGATGGCTTTGATCCTTGGCGTCGTGGAGGTAAGAGATTACCAGCCAAGGATGGACCGAGCAGGGTAGCTGATCGGTGGCCTCTTAATGAGGGCTTAGATCCTTATCGCGGGAGGGTTAGTAAGATGGAGGAAGTCACTAATCTGATGATAAAAATAAGTCTGAAAAATATTTTCTATTCTGGAAAGCCAAACATTTTGAACATTGATACCCTGCTATTCGCACTTACACACGTCTTGAAGCCCGGGATAGTAGAGGATACCTTGAAATGCTCTTGTCTTAAAACCGATGTATGAAGGAAGTAAAAAAATGAATAAAATATAAAGTGGTGAGAAAAATAGACACTGGTCTTTGTTATCACCAAGGGCAATAAAAAAATGTATAGCGGGGGTGCCTTTTCACCTAGTGCCCTAAGACCAACTGGTCTGGGAGTCACTGCTATGGCTAAGGTGGTGCAAGACGAGGAAAATACATCAAATAAGCAAACACATGAGTAATCGGTCGGTTAGTGCCTCAAGAAGTATTAATGGTCGCATGAAAGTGTGTGAGCAAATTCATTTAAATATTCATTAATCAAAAAGTACTGAGGCTGATGGGCAAGAGTATGATAGCTTGAATTGAATTCTCCGGGTGTATGGATGTCCTTCACACACACGCAGGGTGATATGATCGATGTTTGGAATAAAGATAGGAATGAAGAATAAGACGATGTTTTATTGAGGGAGGACGTGATTTCTGACATCTTTTCATGACTATTAAGATAGGGCTCATGACAACCGAAAAGCTAGCTTAGTTGGAAACCCTAATTTTCAAGACTTTTATTTTACAATTCTTTTCTTTAAATGTAATATTCATGATCTTCCTTTTATTATTGGATTTTGTGGGTGCAATCCGCTGAAAACCCTCAGGAGACAACACTCCTCCTACTAGGGACACCTAGAGGTTTAAAGGCTTGTTGCACGTGCTCAGTGCAATCGTGTTGCCTACGAAAGTGTGCTTTTCTCTTTCTTTATTTTTCTCTTTTTAATAAAAATGTTCGATCGAGACGATCGAAAATAAGTTTGAGGGAATTTGATCAGTCGAAAATACTGCATTTCTAACACGGCAATTTCCCTACCTTTTGCAGTCAAGTAAAGGTATCCGGTATTCATATCATACATATTTGCAAAACACATGTAAAATACTGGATTACTTGTACTGTATACTAAAACCAGCACTTTCAGGGAAATTGTGTGTTTATCATGGCATCGCATCATTCTTGTATTGCGCAACTCTTGTCTAGGGTCTAATGCAGGAAATCACTGAAGCAGAGCCCAAAATTTAGAAAAGAGTTGATAAAAGACACGCCAATTCAAAGGCTAAAGATCTGGAGCAATACAGAAGGCCAAATACAATTAAACACATCATAATAAGGCACATATGATATCCTAAGCCCACAGAAGAAAACATAAGCTCCAAGTCTACTAAAGGGCCGCGGATCCGCGGCCCAAACCCCCTTGGCGCCGCGGATCCGCGGTGATTTGATGAGATCACAGCTCCAGATTTCTTCCACGTGTCCCCCCTAACGGCCAAAGCTTTCAGAAGACCCCAGAAGCTCCACGTGGCACATCTAGAAGGCTCGGCTTAACAAACTCTTGGAGGGAAATTCAAATTTTGGGCTTAACTAACTTTTTGGAGGGAAATTTAAATCTTTTGGTTAACTAACTTGTGGAGGGAATTCAATCCTCGATCTAAAATTTGGAGGTCTATATAAGAGAGCCTAGATCTAGGGTGCAAATTGTTCAAGAATCACCACCATCTTCAACCCACAAGTTGAGTGACACAACTTGTGCCTCAAATTCAAACCCCAATTCAAAATCAAGATCAAGATCCCGAAAGCAATTCAAGCAAGAGAGCCTTCAACCTTTAGAAGCGACGCCGGATTCCAACGGAGCAAGAGATCCACGCCGATCCGCGACTCAAGGAGCCGAGCGAAGCCGAAATCGACGATCTAGTTCCTTCCTTTTGTAAATTCAAGAGAGTTGTAACGAAATTTGTCGATAAATAAAGGTGAATTTTCTATATTCTTGCTTATCTTTTAATTCAAGCATAATGATTAGATCTCAATTTGTGATTGTGTTTGTGATCATGATGTTTGAGTAATCTCCGCTCGTGTAGGAGTTATGACGATCTTTAGATGATGATGATTTAGATATTCTTACAATTCTTAAATGCTATAATGCTTTGAAATTCTAGTGAATCAAATGATTAATGACCTACTTTCGAGATGATGCTTTCTAGATCGTGTTCACTCGAAACTAGAAAACAACTATTGACCATTTGATTAACTAGAAACTAGAATTTGAATGCGATCTATCGAAAGGACAAAGGATGAGTTGCGGAATCCCTAATTTTCCCGCACGATCCTTAAACCTCGATGAATTTGCATCGATCTAGTATCAATTCGTTAAAGAATAAGAATGAGTAATCTTTAGATCTCATCACATCTATAGATCCGATCTACTCCTACGAGCCATACTTATAATCTTGAAGTGTTGATTGGAAATTATCTCTCATCTCAATTCTTGTTTTTAATGTTTCTCTTAGATCTAGATTTTTCTTACTCTTGATCTTCAATTACAAATCATGAATTGTTTTCTTTTCTTTTCCGTAAATTTTCAACTCATCTAATTCGAAAATTGAACGAATTCTCACTTTCCCTATGGACGATCCGCACTTACTAACACGCTACATCCGACACCGTTATTGATTGCGGTCAAAATATTTTTTGGTTGTGATTTCTAAATTCTATTTTCTTCTAAACCAAACACACAACAAGAATATCATTCAATCAAAATGGTGTCGTTGCCGGGGATCATTTGAATTGATAAACACAAACAAGAATTTTATTACAATCAAAATGGCGCCGTTGCCGGGGATCGTGTGCTATTTGTTCATTTTTTGAAATTTGAGTTGAAAAGTTTATTCCATCAATATTTTTTAGATCAAAACTCGCGCAAAATACTAATACGTGTTGTTGTGGTTAATTGCAAGGAGATCTGGAGCTTGCTGGGAAATTGGAAAATTATTTGAAGAATTCCAAAGGACTAAGGAAGTGATCTGGAGCTTGCTGGAAAAATTTTGTGCAGTGATTCCACTAAAGCACCGCATTTCCGTGGCTCTAGCTCCCAAATGCGGCTGTTCCGCGGCTGCATGAGGGCTTCTCTGTAAAAATTTTATCTGGTAATCTCTAACTTTCTTATCTCCTTCCTAAAATCTGCTCCAACTAACAATTTGTTGCAGGCTTCTTTGCAAATAATCGCAGCCGCGCAAAAAGCAAAATTAAATTGTGCTTGTTTTGATTTTTTTTGTGGTTATTTGCATATTAATACGGATATTAAGGGGCACGACCAAATCCAGATTAGGTGGGGAGTTCATTATCCTTCCTAAGCCCCGAAAATCACAAACTTGCATCCGCATTTACCCTCATTAATTAAAAGATATCTAGAGATGACTTTAAGGACCGTCGCGCTCACTTAGGACAGAAGAAGGCCGTGGGTAATTCATTGCTTATCCGCGTTTTCTTGTGGTGTCTAAGGCAAGTGTGTCGAAGGCTAGTGGTTATTAATTAGGCCCACTACTTATGTAGTGGAGTACCTTCCCACTTACCTGGCACTTACCTGGCCACAGAGGGGCAAAGAGGCAGTGGGGGATTTTATCCTGCGGCTTGTCTTTTGGCAGTTAGGAGCGGTCTAGAGCCGGACCTAGGTGACCATAGAATTAGGGTTATTGCTTGTTGCATTTGTTGTGATCGCATCATATTTTCAAAATCCGTATCATTTTTCAAAACAAACACCGCATTCACTTCATTTCCCCTAATTATAAATCACGCTGCCACTTGTACTAACCCTTTTTAGTGCAAGATAGGCTGGACACGGGATTCTAGTGCCCGTCTTGTCCACGTCCCCTCGATCGACTCCGAAGTCGGTATTTCTCCATTTACCTTTCTTTTACCCCCCACCACACCCACACCGATGGATCCGTCTCCATCAAACCTCTTTACCGCTACTCTGCCGCCGTCCGTTGGTGTGCAGAATCCTCCCCGCATCTCTCTCCAAGAGAGGTGCTACCCTTTGCGAGGTCCTCTCCCGACCTGCTTATCCATTCCACCAGCCAACGGGGATAACTTTGAGATTAAGCCCCAGTACATCAACCTTCTACCCAAATTCCACGGTCTCGAGACTGAAGACGCGTACGTTTTTATTACCAAATTTGAAAACGTATGCACAATGATGGGTACATCACAACTTTCTGTGGATGCCATGCGTCTACGACTTCTTCCATTTACCTTGTGCGATACAGCCGAGAAGTGGCTGTATAACACCACCGCACACTCCATCACGAATTGGGAAGAATTCGTTGCGGCATTCCTTAAGAAATTCTACCCTATGCAAAAGACAGCTCGAATCCGTAGCGAACTATATCAATTCTCCCAGCTTCCGGCTGAACCATTTTCAAAATGCTTTGAACGATTCAAGGATCTTTTGATTCAATGCCCACATCACGGCATCCCGAGATGGGAACTTTGCTGAATCATATATGAGGGCAGTAACCCTACCACTAAACAAAACCTTAAAAACATGTGTCAAGGCACCTTAATGACCAAGGATGATGGGGAAGCATGGAAATTTTTAGAAAAGTTCGCTGAAAAGTCACTCAGTGGGAGACTGGAACCAAGCCATCGAGTAGGGGTGGCGTACACCAAATAGACGTGTCCATAGGTGTTCGAGCTGAGATGGCAGCAATGCAAAAGAAGCTCGACGCTATGGAACACAAATTCTTAGCAGCCTCCCTAAACCCAATGTCGCTCCCCAAAGTTGTTTGTGGGTGCTGTTCTGATCCTTCTCACTTGACGGAAGAATGTCCATTAAACTCTCAGTTTCGAGGTCTCGAGCATACCAATGCCGCATTTCAAAGACCTGGAAACGACCCTTTTTCTTCTACATACAATCAGGGTTGGAGGAATCACCCGAATTTTGCCTGGAACCAATCCCAAAACACGATTCCAAACTCTAATCAATTCCAACGGGTCCCTCCACCACAACAGCAACCACTTCAACTCACCCAGCACCCCTACCAGTCACAAAATTTCTAAAACCAGGTCAACACTCCTACACCGTCTAATCCTATGCAGTCGACTTGTTCTGACGAATTCTCTCAATTCGCTCAAACCATGAAATCACTCTTGTCAAACTTCATGGATGTGTCGGCCGAGGTTAAGTCTTCTATCGGTGAGATAAAGAAAAACTCAGCGTCCCAAGCTGAGAGTATCAAAACGATGGAAGCTGAGATTGCACGACTTAAGGCCGAAATGAGTGCGAGAGAAAAAGGGAAACTCCCAGCTCAACCTTTACCCAATCCTGGTTATTCACATCATGTGAATGCAATCACCACGTTGAGATCTGGGAGAGTGCTGGATAACCATGTTGGGGAAGAAGTTGATGATATTGAGAATCCTATCAACACCCCGGCTGAGACCTTTCCTCACACACACACTTCTGCTTCTGATTCTTGTTCTTCTACCCCACCGCCTTCTCACGAGCCTATTCTCCATTTCCCACTAGGCTCGACATCTCAGCCCACCTCTTTTACTCCTCCACAGACGATCCCCACTTCTATTTTGGGATCGGGTCCACACACACTTCCTTCTCTTATGATGGACCCAGCGCTCATTGCTAAAGCACCTTACCCGAACCGGTTAAGGGCTAACAAATCGAGTCCACATATGGAGAAAATTATGGAAATGTTCAAACAGGTTAATATCAACATCCCTCTCCTAGATGCGATTCAACAAGTCCCCGCTTATGCGAAAATTTTTAAGGACTTGTGCACTAGGAAGAGGAAGACTCAAGTGCCAAAGAAAGTCTTCATGTCCAATAGCATTAGCACTGCTTTTATCCCTCTGCTACCAAAGAAACGTAAGGACCCAGGATGTCCTACGATATCGATTTCTATTGGGGATAAACACATCAATCGTGCTCTTTTAGACCTTGGCGCCAGTGTTAACCTGCTTCCTTTCTCAGTCTATGAGTAACTAGGGATCGGAAAGTTGAAACCAGCCCATTGCACTCTCCAGATGGCTGACCGATCAATCACCAAACCCAGGGGTGAACTAGAGGATGTGTTAATAAAAATCGGGGAATTTGTATTTCCTGTGGATTTTATTGTACTTGATACACAGCCTGTAGAGAACCCCCGGAATCAAATTCCGGTGATTTTAGGTCGCCCCTTTTTGGCCACTTCCAACGCTACCATCAACTGTCGTAATGGCTCTATGACCCTATCTTTCGGGAACAGGTCAATAGAGCTGAACATTTACAAGTTGGGAAGTGTACCCTCCGAACCTACTGCTCATGTCTGTTCTGTCGACTTAATGGATGTCGACAGCAGCGAATTTGATGATCCTCCTGATACCGATCTTGACTCTTTTCATACCTTGTTTGACCCAACTATGTATCATACACATACGGACTCTTCCACCAAGATGTCCGGGTCAATAACTAACACCGATTATGAACTGCTTTTAGAGTCTGAAGATCACCCCGCACTTTGTGATGACATTATTCTTTGGGGTATTGATGAAACTTTTGAGGAGATCTTCGCTGATGAACTCGCATTTCTGAATAACACGGGTGTTGAGATGAATCATGTCCCAATCATTAAAATTGAACCTCCATCCCTTCTTCTGAACTGTAAAAAGAATGCGAGTAATCCATCACATTCACTGCATCGTCTCTCCAAAATGAGACGCACACACACTCTCTTCCACCACTTAACATTTCCCCACTTCTTCTTCCACCAACCAGAGCACTGCATTGATAAAATTTTCGAATGGTTGGTGTTGATATTCGGTCTTTGCAAAGCTTGGCATCGACCAATGGTTCTTGACCCCCTCATGTGATTTTCAAAGCTTAACATTGCATAACTCAAGTTTGGGGGGGCGCAATTTTTATGGCTCTTGAAAAAGAAAATTTTTACAAAAATTTTGAGCCAAGAATAAGTTTGGGGGAGGATCTTCACTTATATATTTTGTCCCCATTAATAAATTTCTCCCAGGCTTACAGGTTTTGTAGATATAGCGGTTGGCAACAGTGAGGACACTGTTGAAAATAAGTTTGGGGGAGGTTTGTGCTTAGTTTTGCATCATTTGCATATCATTTGCATAAGCACAAAACATTTCTTTAAAAACCCATAAAAATTTAAAAAAAATTCAAAACTCATAAAAATTTTGTGTAAAAATTTTTTGTAAATAATTTTTCAAAACCTATAAAAATTTAAATTTTTTCAAAATCCATAAAAATTCGAAAATTTTCAAAACTCATAAAAATTTAAAATTTTAAAAATATAAAAATATTTAATATTTATGATAATGAAAGATTAGATGGTGAACAATTACATCCATGAGATTAGAAAAATTTAAGAAAACCAAGAAAATTAGAAGTTTTCTTATACGAACTAGTAATAAGTAGTTATGAGCAATTGTCCTAAGGGTTAGTAAGATGGAGGAAGTCACTAATCTGAAGATAAAAATAAGTCTGAAAAATAGTTTCTATTCTGGAAAGCCAAACATTTTGAATGTTGATACCCTGCTATTCGCACTTACACACATCTTGAAGCCCGGGATAGTAGAGGATACCTTGAAATGCTCTTGTCTTAAAGCCGATGTATGAAGGAAATAAAAAAATGAATAAAATATAAAGTGGTGAGAAAAATGGACACTGGTCTTTGTTATCACCAAGGGCAATAAAAAAATGTATAGCGAGGGTGCCTCTCCACCTAGTGCCCTAAGACCAACTGGTCTGGGAGTCACTGCTATGCCTAAGGTGGTGCAAGACGAGGAAAATACACCAAATAAGCAAACACATGAGTAATCGGTCGGTTAGTACCTCAAGAAGTATTAACGGTCGCATGAAAGTGTGTGAGCAAATTCATTTAAATATTCATTAATCAAAAAGTACTGAGGCTGATGGGCAAGAGTATGATAGCTTGAATTGAATTCTCCGGGTGTAGGGATGTCCTTCACACACACGCAGGGTGATATGATCGATGTTTGGAATAAAGATAGGAATGAAGAATAAGACGATGTTTTATTGAGGGGGGACGTGATTTCTGACATCTTTTCATGACTATTAAGATAGGGCTCATGACAACCGAAAAGCTAGCTTAGTTGGAAACCCTAATTTTCAAGGCTTTTCTTTTACAATTCTTTTCTTTAAATGTAATATTCATGATCTTCCTTTTATTATTGGATTTTGTGGGTGCAATCCGCTGAAAACCCTCAGGAGACAACACTCCTCCTATTGGGACACCTAGAGGTTTAAAGGCTTGTTGCACGTGCTCAGTGCAATCGTGTTGCCTACGAAAGTGTGCTTTTCTCTTTCTTTATTTTTCTCTTTTTAATAAAAATGTTCGATCGAGACGATCGAAAATAAGTTTGGGAGAATTTGATCAGTCGAAAATACTGCATTTCTAACACGGCAATTTCCCTACCTTTTGCAGTCAAGTAAAGGTATCCGGTATTCATATCACACATATTTGCAAAACACATGTAAAATACTGGATTACTTGTATTGTATACTAAAACCAGCACTTTTAGGGAAATTGTGTGTTTATCATGGCATCGCATCATTCTTATATTGCGCAACTCTTGTCTAGGGTCTAATGCAGGAAATCACTGAAGCAGAGCCCAAAATTTAGAAAAGAGCTGATAAAAGACACGCCAATTCAAAGGCTAAAGATCTGGAGCAATACAGAAGGCCAAATACAATTAAACACATCATAATAAGGCCCATATGATATCCCAAGCCCACAGAAGAAAACACAAGCTCCAAGTCCACTAAAGGGCCGCGGATCCGCGGTGATTTGATGAGATCACAGCTCCAGATTTCTTCCACGTGTCCCCACTAACGGCCAAAGCTTCCAGAAGACCCCAGAAGCTCCACGTGGCACATCTAGAAGGCTCCGCTTAACAAACTCTTGGAGGGAAATTCAAATTTTGGGCTTAACTAACTTTTTGGAGGGAAATTTAAATCTTTTGGTTAACTAACTTGTGGAGGGAATTCAATCCTAGATCTAAAATTTGGAGGTCTATATAAGAGAGCCTAGATCTAGGGTGCAAATTGTTCAAGAATCACCACCATCTTCAACCCATAAGTTGAGTGACACAACTTGTGCCTCAAATTCAAACCCCAATTCAAAATCAAGATCAAGATCCCGAGAGCAATTCAAGCAAGAGAGCCTTCAACCTTTAGAAGCGACGCCGGATTCCAATGGAGCAAGAGATCCACGCCGATCCGCGACTCAAGGAGCCGAGCGAAGCCGAAATCGACGGTCTAGTTCCTTCCTTTTGTAAATTCAAGAGAGTTGTAACGAAATTTGTCGATAAATAAAGGTGAATTTTCTATATTCTTACTTATCTTTTAATTCAAGCATAATGATTAGATCTCAATTTGTGAATGTGTTTGTGATCATGATGTTTGAGTAATCTCCACTCGTGTAGGAGTTGTGACGATCTTTAGATGATGATGATTTAGATATTCTTACAATTCTTAAATGCTATAATGCTTTGAAATTCTAGTGAATCAAATGATTAATGACCTACTTTCGAGATGATGCTTTCTAGATCGTGTTCACTCGAAACTAGAGAACAACTATTGACCATTTGATTAACTAGAAACTAGAATTTGAATGCGATCTATCGAAAGGACAAAGGATGAGTTGCGGAATCCCTAATTTTCCCGCACGATTCTTAAACCTCGATGAATTTGCATCGATCTAGTATCAATTCGTTAAAGGATAAGAATGAGTAATCTTTAGATCTCATCACATCTATAGATCCGATCTACTCCTACGAGCCATACTTATAATCTTGAAGTGTTGATTGGAAATTATCTCTCATCTCAATTCTTGTTTTTAATGTTTCTCTTAGATCTAGATTTTTCTTACTCTTGATCTTCAATTACAAATCATGAATTGTTTTCTTTTCTTTTCCGTAAATTTTCAACTCATCTAATTCGAAAATTGAATGGATTCTCACTTTCCCTATGGACGATCCGCACTTACTAACACGCTACATCCGACACCGTTATTGATTGCGGTCAAAATATTTTTTGGTTGTGATTTCTAAATTCTATTTTCTTCTAAACCAAACACACAACAAGAATATCATTCAATCAAAATGGCGCCGTTGCCGGGGATCATTTGAATTGATAAACACAAACAAGAATTTTATTACAATCACCAGCCAAGGATGGACCGAGCAAGGTAGCTGCTCGGTGGCCTCTTAATGAGGGCTTTGATCCTTGGCGTCGTGGAGGTAAGAGATTACCAGCCAAGGATAGACCGAGCAGGGTAGCTGCTCGGTGGCCTCTTGATGAGGGCTTTGATCCTTAGCGCGGGAGGGCATGTAGTGGCCTGCTAAGGATAGACCGAGCAGGGTAGTTGCTCGGTGGATTTGCGAGGTTCCGTCTAACCTTCCCTAGTGTGTGACATCAGGAAGAGTGACCGTCGTGGATGACACGTGTCACGAACGCATGGGGAGGCAAAGTGTTTAGAAGAGCCGCGTCGCTCAGACTTCGGTTCGCTGAGAAAGACGGGATATCCGCCGTGTGGCGGTACAATATTGGAAGAAACGAGCGAATGTTGGACTCTTGGGGGCGCCGCGGGGCTATAAAACAGAGAGGGTGTGTTGCTCATTCCTTTCTTCATCCCCAAAACGTAAGAATGGACGAATTCCCTTTCTCCATCCCCGAGATCATTTCTTTCGAGGACGTATACTTGTACGACCAGTTGTGCTCCGAGGAGACGCTGCAGGCGGTGATCCAGCGCGTTGAGGATCATGTCGGCCGCCTGCTTCCCCGGCGATCACCCCTGCTCCAGCTGATGATGTAATCGATCTGGAGGACGTCGTCGGGGCTGTACAACCCCTTGTCCGAGCAACTGAAGGACGAGGCGGTTGGTAAGCTGAGATCGCTATGCCGCTGCGGCCTGATCTCGATGAGTCGACGGGATCGATCGGTGGCACTCGTCCTCGAGTGTTACCAATTGAGGCATCTCGCTGATGGGTGCCCGCCCGTGGATCTTTCTGGCCCGTCCGTGGGCACGAGGGTTCACGGACATCATCAGAGGCAGCGGTCCGAGTCAGCAAGGGCTCGGCGAGCGGAAATATCCTCGGAGTACCACGAACAATGTTTCCTGCACCCCTTTCCCCCGCTGTTGTAATTTTTTTTCGATGTATGCATTCGATCTTCTTTTCGAGGGCGTCGAGTCGACCGTGGTATCCCAATGATTCGGCATATTCTGATTTTTTGCCTCTGCTGCTGGAGACCTGCGCCCGGCCACGGCCCCGGTTCCATTCGATGAGGTTCCTTAGGTCCCCTGGCGAGGTCGTCTTCGAGCTACCGTGGCGAGTCTCGTCCGCGCGACCCCGTCGAGGGAGGGGGTGCCGGTCATGCCTCGACACAGGCGAGCTGACTGACACCTCCTCGGAAAGGACAGGGGCGTGATGGGCCTCGAGGCGAGGCGCTCTGGCGAAAGACCTCGGTGTTGAGCTGTGCGGCGCCCAGCGGGTCATTGAATACGTTGGCCTGGGGATCTGCGGCTGCCGGAGATTGCGAGGTGGTGTCCGGTTGTGCCGACGTGGGCAGAGTCTTCTCTCTCTATATAAGGGTCCCGGTCCCGAGGTGGGGGAGCGGCGACCTGGGGAGCTTGCCCGGCCTTTTGGACACGGACGAGTGCATCCACGACGGAAGCGAGCCGATCTATCCGAGTGGTTATGGCGCGAATGGCGTTCCGGGGAGGAGGGGATTCTCCTTCATCTCCACTGCGGGGGGGGGGGGGGGGGCTGGTGCTTGGATCATCACGGTGACCGGTCGCCATGAAGTTGAGATTGGAAGGTAAACTTTAGTTGAGTGGAACTAGCTTTCCCACAGACGGCGCCAACTGATGGATCTCTGGATCTCCTTCAGATGTTACCTTCCGTTGATCTGCAGCGAGCACTGATGGATGGTGGAGATTGAGTTGAAGGGTTGCCTCCTGAAGCGTGTGGATCTCAATGGGTTTTATGTGGTTGAGGCCGAAGTACCTGCAAGGAAGTCCCGAGGTGGTTGTGCTACCGAGGACCCTCCGACGATCAAGTTAGATGGGGTATTTTGGCAGAGTAACGGCCTATTGGAGTAAAATTGGCTTACCTGAGTCGTATGGAAGAGGGATTTATATAGTGGCAGCAATGGGCGGGCGGGTGCGAAATTCACGCCGGCCGTTACGCCACTAACGTTACTCCCGCATGATAGACGGGATTCCCCATTAATGACAGGATATGCTCGTTAATGGGGGATCGTGATGGCGTGGAACGCGGGATCATGGACGGCGGATATCTCGCGCCTGGCGAGATTCGCGGAGCCGTGGCGGAGGCGTCTGTGATCGGTGCCGTGGGTCGGTCGGTGAGACCGAGGAAGATCAGCTCGGCAGGAGGCTCGGGACCGAGCGAGAGACCGAGGCATCTGGGTTCTGTGATAGCTCGAAGGCGAGCTGGGGATGGTCTGGAAGGCCACCGAAGGTCAGTAACCTTCTCGGGTCGTAGGTCCGGGTATGCTTCCAACGTACCGTTCTTGATCCTTTCTTGTAAGCTCTGGGACACGTTATCTGCCACGTGTCATGATCTGCGGAGTTACCGATATCGAGCATCATCACTATGCTTGTGATTCCAGTGCAGAGAATCAACTCAGAATTCAGAAAACTTGACCAAAGATTTAACAATAACACTACACTCACAAACTTTTGTATAAAACCCCTTAACATTTTATATTATTTCCAGGTGTGGAAACTGTGAATATCAACTCGCAAAAGGATCTAGTCACCGTTAAGGGCATGATGGATGCAAGCGCCCTCCCTACTATACTCAAAGACAAGCTCCAGCGAAACGTAGAAATCGTCCCTCAAAAGAAAGAGGAGAAGAAGGAAAAGGGTGGCAACAGGGACAAAAAGGAAAGAGGCGGGAATGGAGGCGGAGAAAAGAAAGAGGGAGGTGAGGGTGAGGAAGGTAAAAAGAAGGATGACGGTGGTGACTAGAAACAGGCGGGGGAGGTGAGGGTGTGGAAGCGAACAACATGGAGTATCACGGGCCTTATGGATATCGTATCGAGATGGTGCATGCGCCGCAATTGTTTAGTGATGAGAACCCCAATGCTTGTTCGATAATGTGATCGATCATCGATGTGTGCGCATGTGTTTTGGGAGTTGATGGTTATGTTAAGTATGGTTAATGAGTTAGTGTGTTTAACTTTTTGGGTAAAATGAGAAAGAAAAATGTAAATTATACAAGGTTGTAGAAGAAAATTTTGTAGGGAGAGATTATAGTAGCTGGAGACTGGTGATGGGTTTTGAGTGAAAGCCTCGTTGGGATTTTCTCTTGGCTGTCACGTTTAGTTTAATTAAATATGTTCTTTTTAGTATTTATATATTTTGGCACTAATGTTTTACTCGGGATTGTTAATTGCCGTTTTAATGTTTAAAGTAGTTTGATTTTCTTCTTTCTTATGTTAATTTGGTATGAGTCAAACCGACAAACATCTGGTATATGACGCTTTCTCCCTTGGAAAAAAGTGTTGGGAAAAAGTACGGGCTTCGATCCCCGAGAGAGGAAATGGACACAATTTAATGCTTTCCGAGTAAATTCATGGGTACCCTCAGTGCAACGTGTGTCTCTTATGTGCTTATGTGTGTCGTGTTCTCTGAGTGCGTCTCTAAGTGCAACTTGTGTCTGTCATATGCTTGTGTGTGTGGATTACATGGGTGTGTTGTGTGGATTCGTTCACAGGCCAGTTCAAAGAGGATAAAAAGAGTCAAACCAACATTCATTTGTAGATTAATTTAAAAATAAGTTACGTAAATTGTTAGGTAGAAAGGGTCAAGGATTATAGATAATTTGTTACGGATAAACATGGCTTTTCGAAAAAGATAACCAAAGTATTCTACATATTATCCATTATCCATTTTGGGTCTCAAAGATTTGTATTTTATAACTATTGGGTGTTTTTCCATAATTTTAAAAAGACGTGGGTTTTAAACTAAGTTAATCCTTAAAACCAGAGTTAGAAACAATTTTTCCAAAATTTTAATATCTAGATATGATTAAATTTTTATTGAAAAATATCCATTACTTTATATCAAATGATATTTTATTTTTAACTTTGGCAAAAGTAGTAGAGATAATTTTAAAATAGTCAATTTTTAAAATTCAATTTAGAAATGATATATCTAAATCTTTTTAGTTAATCCAATCTATCATCTCCAAAACTATATGAATACAATTTATGCTTTATTTTTTTCTTCGGATATTCATATAGTTTCAACCATGAATTTGCCGAGGCGCCACCATTGCCTCCCATCAACTTCTGCATCTCTTCCTCATAAAAAGGAACATAATCAATCATCTTTTTAGTTAATACATGTTTATTTCATATAACATGTTGGAAATTTTCATGCAAAGCAGAAATTTTCTTATAAAAAGCAAAGTAAAAGATTTGTCGGCCTTAAAATACACAAACAGGCCATGAAGAAAAAAGTAAAATAGTGATGCGGAAATAATGATGGTGTCGAAATATTGCAAATATTTTCAAGTCTATCATTCACCTACGAACACAAAACATTAAATAATTTTTCGGAGAATTTTGGACTAGAAGCTCACAGTAAAATATCTTTACTATTATAACTTAAACCTAAGAGTTTGATTTGGCAATATCTTCTTATTTAAAAAAAATTCAAAATATTAGAAAACTTTTTTTAATTTATACCACTCGTGTAAGGGTCCTATGCATCCTCTCCTCTCTCTCTCTCTCTCTCCCTCACACATCTTAAAAGAATAGTGGGGGAAAAAACCCTTACATATAAACCCTATAATTTTTGTTATTTATATAAAATATTTATTCATGTAAACTTATTCTATTTTAACCCTTAATTTTCTTTGTAATTTAAATTTCATTTGCCTTATTACCAACAATAAGCTAATAAATAGATAAATAAATGAATATCTATCTAAAATATATAGAGACTTTAGCAAAATGAAAGGCTAATTAAACCTTACAATCGAATGTTATTTTTTTAACAAAAATCACTTGCATCGCAAATGCCATAACCTATTTAAGCATAAACAAGAAGAAAAGAGGACTAAAATGGTACATACGTGGAATTTTGTTAGCTTTCTTAAAAAAGAAGAAAGGGGTAGGACTAATGTCGAAGAAAAAGACAAAATTGGTTTTTTTTGTTTATTTGCCTGGGGTCACAAAATCTTTTTCTAATAAAAATTCACATGATAATCACTTGAAGAATCTTATTGTGACATCTGGATCTGGACAAGGGTAAGTATCTAAATGCCAAATATTAAGACTTTAAGGTATTAAAAAGCCAAATTTTTAAATTTTAGATTTAACATGCTAGGTTTGTAAAACGTTGAGGTGTTAAAATGCTGCTTAGCCTGATATGTTAACCTTTTTTCCCCCTTTATTTAACTCAAGCATATTTCTCTGCATAGATTTCCCTCCCATATGAAATGATAGCCTATATCTTATCAAGACTTTCATTGAGAACGCTCACAGAGTTCCGGGGCGTTTGTAAGCCGTGGCTATCCATCATTTCTGATCCGTATTTTCAAAGATCTTTTTGCAGACTTAGATTCATTAACAAGCATACTCTGCGCGGTGTCTTCGAAGTTTATGAGCCATTGAAGATGTCACAGCAGACATTTGTTTATTGTGACCCGGTTCAGAAAAAGCCACAAAGCTCTCAACAAGTATAGGATACCATCCAAACATCGGGTTAGGATTTGACGAGTTCAAAAGACAGTACAAGGCGGTGTGTACGAAATACGATAGTATCGAAATATTCACGGTGGGTGCCGAGGAGAAATGGAGAACTGTTCGGCTCGGAAAAAATCCTAATCTGCTAACTAGTACAACTCCGGTGTTCCTACATGGAGTCCTCCATTGGATAGCATGTAGAAATGGTTACAAAGATCCCATTGTCATTCTTCCATTTGATATCATAGCTGAGAAGTTTGGATTGGGGATATCGGTCCCTAAGCCTTCGAGATTTAACGAGATTCAATTGCACGTGTTTTTTTAGTTTGATGAGCAGCTATGCGTCGTGGTCAATGTCACGTCAACACTAGAGCTGGAGATTTGGGTCTTGAAAGAATATGCGAATCGATAGTGGGTCAAGAATTCTATGATCAATACAAGCAATATCGGCTCTAAATATGAAGTACCTATAGTTGTCGGATTAGCAAATAACAAGATATTTTTTCAGACATGTTTCGAAGTTGAGATGCTTTATTGTTACGATCTTGAGATCAAAACTCTGCAGGAAATAGGTAGAAATACGTACCGGCCTCTTCTCATGTATACTGCAAAATTATAAATTATATTGGTGCAAAATTTTGTTTTCTTTCTAAACATTGTTTTTTGCACGTGCAACACACGTTGAGAAATTGATAATTTCTTTTATATTTAAAAATTTCAAGTTGTGGCATGATTAAAATAATTTGAATGAAAGGAAGAGGGTCCTTTAATTTTGAAATTGATTGATGATGTGGCTTCTTATTTTTTAAGAGAAATCAAATAAAAAATCACCATTGTTTTATGTGCAATACACGTAATTAAATGTCACGTCATTATTATTTTACAAGTGCAAAGCACGTGATTAAATTAATAAAGAAATTTATCGACTGAAGGCTTTGCTTGTTCAACCACTTTATCCACTCAATGAACAGCCTTTCAATGAAGTTCTAATAGATCTGTTTTGTATTAACGCATCCTTCTCGATTAGTTCACATTATTTTTTTACCTAAAAACTTATTAGTCACGATATGCACATCGATGGATCCTTCCTTATAAATTCAGTAATGCCTTTAGTAGTTCTCCTCATATTCAATCCCTTGTTTTTTATTGTATCATTTAACACACACAAAACATATTTTTTTTTATAAAAAATCTCATGATGCCATCTGATGTCGATTGCTGTGTTTATCCATTTTGTGCAGCATCCCTATCACGACAGCATCGGTGGCTTCATCGAGAGCGTGAGGAGAGATCTGCTTGAATAAAAGGGACATCTGTAGTCTAACTCACTTGACAAGTTTAGGTTTAGAATCTAATGAAATTTGAAGGGCTCATTCCATAAACTATTCAGAAGCTTGTGCATCTAGAGACACTAGATTTATTGCAAAATCAAATAGATGGAGAGTTTCCTGAAACTTTACGGAACGTTATTCAGAACAACTACACTTGTCAAATAACTATATTAGGGGACAAATAACTTCTCAACTTCTCCTGAAACTATTTTGTAGGAACTCTCACAAAAAGCACATTTTACCAACCTCAATAACTTGGATCAAGTACATATACTATATAATTATCTTGATTTGATTTTTCCTCAAGATTTTCCTCCATTTCTCAAATACAGTATATTGTACCGAAAAAACACAACAAAGACCAATTTCACGCATTATCAAGAATCTCCACCCTTCATACTACCCTGCTCACATTTCATCTTTTCTTACAAAAGAAATCCCAAAATCACACAGCCCTAATTCTTTACAACAATTACCATTAGCTCCAAAATAAAAAAAACCGTAATGTCAACGGTCAGACATCTCTACACCAATACACTGATAAAATCTAACCACATCATCTGATCTGAATATAATCAACCGCCGCTCTTGTATACATCATGTCATAAAATGTTGAATTGTGTCTGGTGCGTTGGGGATACTTCTCCAACATCGATGTCGATCTCGATATCAGAACTCAGATGGTCGATTCTAGAATTGGAATCGACCATCTCGGATTGGAATCGGCCGAGATTTCAAACCATGATTCCTGACTTATCCAACAATAGCTTATCAGGTCATAATTCTAGGTCAATTGGATTATTCACTCATCTTCAGTCGTTTCGTTTCAGAAATAACAGATTCTCTGGAGAAGTTCCTTTCTCTTCAAAGAAGAGTAAACAATTGGTAATTCTTGATCTCAGTAAAAACAGATTATCATGAAACAACCAGCAAGATAAAAAAAAACGGTTTCTCATCTTTGAAAGTTCTTCGCCTACAATCCACATGCCTAGTGCCTTAGTGGTATGATCACAGCTCAGATATCACATTTTTCTCATCCCAAGTTTACAACCTCACACACAACAACCTTTCTGGCATTTTAACTAGTTCTTTAGGGGAGTTCAGATCTATGGTTGTACATGGCAATCAGGGTAACCCGATGCCCTCCGATGGTTATATAACTTCTTATTACAAAGTTTAAAGAGAGCCCTTTTGTTTATACCAAGGTTATGTCCTTGATATAAACCATAGACTTATCATGCAACAATTTGTCTGGAGAGATCCCAATCCTTTCCGGTTTCCGTTTCTTGAATCTCTTTAATGGAAAGACCGCAAAACACGTTGGGGCAATGTTAGAGTTAGAATCACTTGATCTATCAGTAAACAACCTCTCTGGCACAATTTCAACAAGAATGTCAGCTTTGAATTTCTTAAGTCGCCAAATACTTCAACTCAAAGATGAAGTTTGATCTATCAGTAAACAGCCTCTCTGGCACAATTTCAACAAGAATGTCAGCTTTGAATTTCTTAATTCGCCAAATACTTCAACTCCAAGATGAAGTTGTCGTCTCGAAATAATAAAGCATGTATGCACTTCATCGTATGATCATAATGATCCCATTGTCAAAAAAAAGAAAAATTCTAATTAATGGCTCATGATGCGAATTATGCATGCTATGATCTTAGAGCAAACCTAAAGCTGCTAATTGTAAAATATATGCAACTTTAAAGAACAAACCCTAAAATTATCGCAATCGATTCAAAAGAAACCCTAATATTTATCGTACCTGGATCAAGTTGGTGCCTTTGCATCTCCCTCGACTCCAATTCGTCATCTCCAGCAGTTTAGTGCAAAATTTGGGGCAGAGGATGTGAGAAGAGAGAGAGAAGAGAGAGAGAGAGATCGAATTTGGGAAATTAGGGCACTGAAATTTGGGCGGGCGCCCAAAAGTTTGTTTGGCTAAATTGCAGGAAACCCCTCGTTTTTACACGATTAGCATGAAGCTAAGCTGTATTTCGAGTTATTAAGACTAGCATTCATTGCCACCGCTGTCTTTGCTGGCACCACCATCACCGCCGTCGTGCACGCACCAATGTTATAACCATCGTTGTCATTTTGTCCTTCTAACCGTTATTATTGTCATGTCGCTTTGATTTAAGCAAATATATATTTTCAAAATATCTCACTCCCATGTATGTTGTATTTCAAGAATGTTCAAATGTTTTTTTAAAGAAATTTACTGCGTCCACTTTAATGATTTGACTAACAAAAGTTTGTGCATTCGGCCAAAACTCAACGGCTACAATTACCGGTGGTAATATATCATAACATAAAAACATGATCAGAATCATGAGCAAAATAATATTATGAGATCGATGCTACATGGTAGGGCCGCTAGCTACCAAGAGTGCGGCCAGCGGTAAACAGGGTTGGTCCCTGCATTGTGTAAGTTGAACGTGCCCGCTTGCGCTCTTGGCAGCGCAGGCGATGAGGCTGCGGTATATTATCGAGGAAAATGTTTGCTAGATAACAGGGTAGACAAAAAAATCAGAGTGATCATTAGGTACAACAATGCAGTGTGAAGACAACAAGACTTTACCATTGCCTTTATTTGTTGCACAATTTGCAGCTTATTATTATATTTTTGGCTACACCAAGGACAGTTAATTATAACCTGACACCTCAGAAATTTCAGGCACATTGCAGGTTATATATATGCACGGTACCCTAACGGAGGAAAGAGGTCATAGGAGGGAATTTACTCCTATGGCGTTGAAAAAATACACCATTTCTCAATTTTTCCGACGATCGGCACCCACCATCTTCATCGTTATCATCTAAGATGTGGGCACACCAAATTTCATGTGATTCTATAACCTTTTCACCGTTGATTTAGTGGGTTCAAAATTAACGGTTTATCGACAATAGAACTTTTTACATTGCTAAATCAACGGTGAAAAAGTTGTAGAATCACATGAAATTTGGTGTACCCACATCTTAGATGATAACGATGAAGATAGTAGGTGCCGATCGGCGGAAAAAATGAGAGAGAGTGTTTTTTCGACGCCATAGGAGAAAATTCCCTCCTATGGCATCTTTCCTCCATTATTCTCTCTCTCAAGGAAAGATGCCATAGGAGGGAATTTCCTCCTATGGCATCGAAAAAACACACCCTCCATCGTGTTTTCCGACGATCGGAATGCATCATCTTCATCATTATCATCTAAGATATGGGTACACCAAATTTCATGTGATTTTACAACTTTTTCATCGTTGAATTAATGGGTTTAAAATTAACGGTTTACCGACAATAGAACATTTTACATTGCTAAATCAACGGTGAAAAGGTTGTAGAATCACATAAAATTTGGTGTATCCACATCTTAGATGATAATGATGAAGATGATGCATTCCGATCGTCGGAAAATACGATGGAGGATGTGTTTTCTCGACGTCATAGGAGGAAATTCAATCCTATGGCCTCTTTCCTCCATTATTCGAGAATAATGGAGAAAAGAGGCCATAGGGAGGAATTTCCACCTATGGCGTCGAAAAAATACAACCTCCACCATTTTTTCCGACGATCGGCATCCATCATCATCATCATCGTTATCATCTAAGATATGCATACACCAAATTTCATGTGATTCCACCACTTTTTCACCGTTGAATTAGCAATGTAAAAAGTTCTATTGTCGGTAAACCATTAATTTTGCACCAACTAAATCAACGGTGAAAAAATGGTATAATCACATGAAATTTAGTGTATTCACATCTTAGATGATAAAAATGAAGATGGTGTATGCCGATCGTCGAAAAAAAATCATAGAGGATGCATTTTTCCGATGCCATAGAAGGAAATTCCCTCATATGCCACCTTTCCTCTATTAACCTCATATACACACACACACACACACAAACACAGAGAATAATGGATGAAAGAGGCCTTAGGAGGCCTTTTGCGTTAGATAGCAGCACAAATCATATCCTCCATCATTTTATTCGACAATCGGCACCGATCATCTTGATCTTCATTGTCTAATATGTCGATACACCAAATTTCATGTGATTCCAACACTTCTTCACCGTTCATTTAGTGGGTGCAAAATTAATGGTTTACCGATAATAGAACTTTTTCTTCTATTATATATATGAGGTGGTGGCCCCTTTTCTAAAAAGGCCCTCCCGCCTCAAAACATACCTACCCCATGTATTTAATCGATCCAAACCGGTCATTCTGTTCTACGTAACATTAAACCCATATGTACAAAAAATCTTGAGAGTTAAAGACCTCTAACGCGTCCATCAAGCAACCATATTTCCTTTATATTAATAAGTCGTTAATTTTTCTATCTGCTTGATGAATGCGTTAGAGATCTTTAAATCTAGAGATTTTTTGTATATAAAGATTTTATGATACGTAAATCAAGATGACCGATTTGGATCGATAAAAAACATTGAGGATGTGTATGTTTGAGGCGGGGGCCCTTTTGAAAATGGACCGCCACCTTATATCCCTTTCCCTCACTCGCTGGCGCGGGGAGGGGGGAAGTGATCCATTGCATAGATATGAGTGCTTTTTGTGATAAACACAATATAGGTATCCCAAAAATGGAAGAGAAATTTGTTGTTCAAGATCGATCATGTTGACGAGTGGAAGCAAATATAAACCTTCACCATTTCATAGTTGAATTGTTCTATACCGTGATCGATACACAACTTCAAGAGTTAAACAATTGATTTAATGATGTTAACACAGAGTTACTTTTATGTATGTCGTGTCTTGATCCAAGTGCTTCATTTTCGGCATTTGATAAAAACAAGCTAATTTGATTTTCTCAATTTTACCTTTCCGAATACTCTCCAACAAGCCTTATGGCACTTGAAACTCAACTTGAGAACTATATTTGGGATGTAAGTGAAAATCCTCGGCTATTGGTTTTCCAGTCCAGTTTCCTAAACCCACCGGTTCCCTGGCCATGAAAATCTAGAATTCAAACTTCGCATCTCACTCTACTTTCTTTCTGGGAGAGCTTATAGAGAACTCAACGGTATCGACTGTTGACTTGACTCTTTGAAACTGTCAAAGCTCCTGACTAGTTTTAGAGCATACGGAAATTGGTACAACTTTGCTAGAGAGGGTTGTGGGTTTTTTTTCTACCAATTAGGGCTCTTCCATCCCCATGGGGATGGTCTATAGGGTTCATAATTACTCCTCTTATTACAGGACGCTTATGAAAAAGCCTCAAAGAGGGGGTGAATAAGAATTTATGGCAAACACAATACGTTTGTACTAATTTGAGAAATTTTGCAGCGGAATATAAATCGGAGTCTAACAGTAATAAAATTTTCACAACATAGATAACACAGAATGTAAATGACACGGAGAATTTGTTCACTAGGGTTCACCAATTCTGTGGCTAATCCCTACTTGAGACACCGACTCAAGAATTCACTATCTCACTATAGTGAAATGGAAAACACCAAATCTTCTCCACTAGTTATATAACGTGGGGACACAAACCTTCCCACAAGGTTTTCAACCAACATTTTCCCAAGATTAAACTGGTGAAGATCACAGACCTTCTTCATTAGGCCGTACAAAATAGATTTTAACAAATCTTTACAATAACCAACTTTACAATCCTATTGATCTCAATAGATAAGTCAAGTTTAGAATCAAGGAGATATTGGATTATGTTTTAGAGATGATAAAACGTTTAAGATCTATTCAAAGAAATTTTCTAAAAGGATAATGAAAATTTAAACAAATTGAAACTTCTTCGGAAAACAGAGATCTTTCTTCATGATTGACTAGAACAAATTCAAGGCACTGAAATATCTCTTCTCTCAATAGAGTACTAAAATTTCGAGAACGGAGAGCAAAAGAATTTTCACATGAAGATTTACAGAATGGTGAAAAACGTGTAAAAGTGTATCGTAAAAGAGTTAAGTATATGAAAACTCAAGATATGGGGTCCTTTATATAGAATTCAAGTGTATGAAGTTAGAATAACTGTTCCCAGACTTTTGGACCGTTGGGGGCAGTTAATATCCGTTAAGATTTGCAATTCAAATCGAAAAGATTTAAAATAAAAAAGGTTGATAACTGCTATAGACGTCTTTGTGGATGTCTATAGAGCTATAGACGTCTATGGTTTGATATATCAGTCATAGACGTCTTATACTGATATATCACTAAATGAGTGATGTTGTTTGAAACTCAAATCGATAATTTAGATATCTCTTTAAGTAAAGAGTTATCTATTACTGAAAATTAAGATCAGGAAGAAATTCAAACCATTGAGATCAACTCCAGACTCAAAAAAAATAAAAAGTATTCAATTTGTCCGCTGTTTGACTTCTTCATTAATTTCCTTTGAACTGCTCTTTGATCTTCAGAAACTCTTAATGTTACTGTTGAGATGCCAGTTACTTTGTTGATTATTCTCTTGCTTGAATAATTTCATTACTTTAGCACTTTAACTGATCTAACATGATTAGTAACATTTGATATCTTTAAAATATGGTTTTGTAAAATAATCAAAACTAAAGAGAATAAGACTCATAGGTCAACAATCTTCCCCTTTTTGATATTTTACAAAACTTAAATAATAAAATTCAATATATACATAATTTCAAAAAGATATCTATTGAAATGCTCCCCCTGAATTTATGCATATTAATTCTCCCCCATTTTGAAAATATCAAAAAGTATAGCATAAAGGATGAATATAAAAAAATAGGTAGTAAGTGAATAGGTAGTAAGTGAACAGTAGAAATGATCATAGCAAATTGATTACACATCAAGTAGTAATAAACATTAAGTACTAACTACTAAGTTTCAAGCAACTATTAAGAAGCATCAAGCAAACATACATCAAATTTTCAAGCAACTACATAAGTTTACAATATTACACAACAAATTATGAAAAGTGAAGAACTAATAACTACGCATCGTCGTCGGGCTTAGTGGGAGGCTGGCCAAAATTCATCGGTGTATGATACTGAAAAGGAGGCAGTGGAAGAAAGCCGGATTGATCGTAGATGTAGCTCATATGATAATCAAATCGCGCATTGGTTTCGACGAATCCCGTATTAATAAATCATGATCTCAAGATGCATTGCGTTCATACGCTTGAACATTCGAGTTTCAAAGTTTTGATAATTATAAGACATAGGTTGAGGAATTTCAGGTTCGGGTGGAGAGTGATCTGGTGGAGGTTGTTTTTCGGCGGGTGGAGAATCTAAGGACATGAGATGAATATTATAGCGACCAAAGTTTTTGTCCACACTAACAATGGCTTTGTCGATATTGGGATTAATACTGGCAGCTTTCAGTGATCACTTTTTCATAATAAAGATTCAAAGTGGTTGCCGGTAAATTCTAAATAGTATTGATGATGAACAAAGGGAGATTCACATTAATACGTGCCAATACTCAGTAAGTAAACAATTTATGGGTTAGAGTGATTCGATCTCGACCACACATCTTAGGATAAACAGTGACCTATTAAGTAGGCCAACACTCGGACCTGAGGAAGAATGGTTTGGGTGTAAGGATCGTTATACAAATTTGGATAATCATTACCGTGAAGGAGCCTAGAGGCATCTTCCCAGGTCACATTAGGTGAAAAGTGCTCAAAATTAGACAATGTGCATTTACAGATATCAACACCCTCATTAGGAATTTGAAGAATTGTAGCAAGAGAAGATGGTGAAATGATTATTGATTGGTTTTGAATCCGAGTTTTAAGAATAGTAGCATTGTCTTGATTACTCGCTGGATTAGTATAGAAAAGATAAACAAAATTTTAATGTGTAGGAAAATTTAGGGTCTTGAAATTTAGCTAACCTTGGTATCGAAGAAGGGGTTTGAGATGGAAGTTGTCTATCTCATCTAAGCGAACAAAAGCACCGGTTATGATCTTCTTCTTGACCATTCGCTCATATAGCCGATATGATTTGTCGGAGATAAATTTGAATGCGACTTCTTCTTCTTCTCCTCCTCCTCCTACTTCTTCCTCGTAGTCTTCGTCTTCTTCCGATTCTTCAATGGGAGGTTGAGGAGGAAGAAGAGGAGGAACCCTTCTACGTTTGGAGGTGGAGGATTCTTCTGTTTCTATGCCTAAATTTTTAGTTCTAGGCATTTTGTGGAGATATGGGGAGATGAAAACCCTAAGATTAAAATTTGGTGAAGAAGAGAGAGAAGTGAGGGTTTAAGTCAGATTTTGGGACTTTAAAAGGTTGAATGGTCGTCTTAGATTTAGGGTTGCAAATCAATGGTTGCGACATTTCAGATCGAAACGTCGCTTCTGGAATTTTGATCTGTAGACGTCTACACAAACATCTATAGGGGTATAGACGTCATTATGGATGTCTATAGAGACGTATCTGTAGTCAATTGCAGAAATAAATGTTTAGTTAGAAATTTGAAGTGAATTTTATGTTAATTTACAAACAATTGTTAAGAAAACATAGAAAAATATAACTTAGCAATTATAACAGTACAATAACAACCATACACTAATTAAAAAACACAACATACATTAAACATACTAACATTAAAACATGCATAAACACTAAAATAAACTACGACGGATTTCTAGGCCTAATGGGTTCCTAGAAGTTGGATAGGTGCTTCCAGTACTCCGTCGTCTTTGTCTCCCGCTCTTTGATGAAAATCTCTTTGACCCGGTCGAAATTCTAGGCATGAGTATTATGCACTTCATCCCTAGCAATTAACATGAAGTGCCGAGTCGGAAGTGGATGAACGTAAAACAGGTCACCGTTGCCATCTTCATACCCATTCGGGTCAAAATGACAACGATCATTGTAAGGACTATTTGTGGATGGTCCTTGACCTGGTGGATCGGTAGCCGGAGGAATTTCAATAGGAGTTTCTTCCACCTGAGGTTCATTAAGGGGATGCTCTTCTAAAGGTTCTTCAGAAGGATCCTCAGTAGAATTAGAAGAATTTGAAGAGGAGCGAGAAAGGGTAAATGGTTGAATCCGAGACAAATTAGGTGTCAATCTAATTGGTGAGAGGGTTTCTTCCTTGATCTTTACATCAAGTTTCTTGCAGGAAGGGGACCCAATCTCTACCAGTGGGGTGCTCCTAGTGGCAATGGTGTGCTTCGACATGGTTTGTATAGGTTTAGGAGAGAATGGAAATGAATTTTAGAAATGAACATTCACTTGTATTTATAGAGTGGAATAAATAACTAGATAAGGTTTTAAAAACTAAAATTTAGTTTTTATAATGTTCATGAAATTTGAAATTTAAAAACTAATAAGGCAGTTTGGCAAGAAAACCGTTGTGTCATTTTTCTTATAGACGTCTGTAGGGACGTCTATAAAGGGGTTAGACGTCTATTCACCTATAATGTTTAGATTTAAAATTTTTTTAATAAAATTTTGGTTAAAAAGGTTTCTAGCAGTCAAGTTTCTAATTCTAGCATGTTGAGTTCACCCCTTATTTGTATAAAGCGAGTTCTATCTAAAGGTTTTATGAAAATGTCAGCCAATTGAGATTCAGTTGGTATAGATTATGATATCTTTTATCAGTTAAAACTACCTTGTTATCATATAGGATTTTGCAAAATTCTTTTTCAAAAATTACATTATATCCTTTATCACAAAACTGACTCACACTAAATAAGTTGTATTTTAGGTTTTCTATATATAATACGTCCTTAATTAATGTAGTATAAGCATTATTAAAACAAATATCATCTTTACCGATGATTTTACCCTTGTTGTTATCTTCAAAAGTGACATTTGCACTTTCTTCTCTTGATGGCGTTTCGAAACTTTGAATATTGCCAGTCATATGTCTCGAGCATCCGATATCAAGGATCCAACGATTGCTATGTGTTTGGAGGTCTTGCAAAACAGGATAAAGACCATGTGACCTTAAGTACCCATATCATTCTTGGTCCACTCGGGTTAGTCTTCGGAGACAAATGATATTTATAAGACGCAGTATTTTTAATTGTAAAATATTGTGATATGTGTCCTAAAATGCAACAATAATTACAAGTAGCATTAGCATATTTATTTCCATATCTATAAAAGTATTTACTTCTTACAGGCTTAGATTTTGAGACTAATTAAGAATAATTATCAAACACAATTCTTTCTTTCTTACAGTGTATGTATAATAAATAAACCTAACATTATATCTAAATTATTTTTAATCTTTGTGAATTTCGAAAGCATTTTATCCTTTAAATCTATTTTTCTTTTTAAGTCAAAATTTTCAAAATTTAAATTATTATCAATTTTAACTAAAATATCATTAGTAGAAGTTAAGGATGTAAACTTTTCATTTCATTTTGATTGTTATTTTCTAACTTGATTTCCTTTAACTTATTTTGAGTAGTTAGTTCTATATTATTTTTGGAAGATAAATTTTTCTTTAATATTTTATATTTAGAATTAACCCTATCATAGTTATCTTTGAGAAAATGATAAAGATCTATTAAATTTTCTCTACTAAAGGATTCTAAATTGAAATCTTCATCGATTACCCTATTCTCTTATGCCATGAAGCACATATTTGCGACTTCTTCTGCTTCTGAGTCGCTGGTGTCAGTATCATCCCAAACTGCTTGAAAGGAACATTTTTCTGACTACTTCTTTGACTTCCACTTTTATTTAATATTGGGCATTCCGAGTTGATATGGCCTTTCTTGTTGCATTCAAAACAACGAAAAGTTTTATTAGTATTAAAAATTTATATGATATATACATACCTAATGGGTATCTTTTGCCTTATAGATACTTTCTGAAGTTCCATGCAACGTTGGATATTTCTTCATCACCACTTTCATCATCACTAGACACTTCCTTAGCCTTAGACTTACTTGGTGATGTCTTTAGCACGATGTTATTCTTTTCTTGCTTTTGCTTCAAATCGTCTAGTTGCATTTCGTACGTCTTCAACTTTCCTATTAGAGAGTCGACTCGCAACGTTGTCATATCATTTACTTCCTCGATGGCGGTGATCTTTGGTTGCCAGGAGATCGTAAGAGATCTCAGCAATTAATAACACTTCTCTTTCTCATCAAATTTCTTTCCTAGATTGAAGAGTTTTGTGATGACATTGTTGAATTTGGAGTACATGGAGTTGATAGTCTCATCATCTCTCATTTAGAATATCTCATAGTCATGTATGAGACGATTGATCTTACTCTCTTTGACTTGACTGGTTCCTTTACGAGCAGTCTGGAGAGTGGTCCAAATCTCATTGGTCGTTTGACATATAGAGATTCTATTGAATTCTTCTAAATTTAAAGAGCAATAGAGTGCATTCATCGCTTTGATATTTAATGCCATTAATCTCTTGTCGGTCTCTGATAATGAATTTGTGGTTGGAATGGAAAAAGGTTGATTGATGATGTCTAAGATTTCTAGATCGATACATTGAAGGAAAACTTTTATCTTAATTTTCTAGAATTGATAGTTGGTGTCCTTGAACAGTGGATGACGATTAGTGGATTGTCTTTCCATCTAGTTTGCTATAGAATCAGATACTCAAGAGATTAATCTTAGAAAACAGAGTAACCTGAGCTCGATACAAAACAGCTTTAAAGGGGGTGAATAAGGTTTTATGGCAAACTGTCACGCCCCGCTTCCCAGAGTGCGCAAACTACGACACGTGACAGAGCCAACTATACTACCTGTGGTTAAGAAACATCCCTCCACAGTCACATTACGGCTGTCTATAGGATATCAAGAACAGTAAAATATAAAAACTATCTAGTACATGTCCATTTGCTACAGTATAAAGAGTCAAGAAAAATGCATAAGCGGAAACGAATTAAATCCAATAAACAACATTTGAAACTTGCCCTTAATATGGGCTCACATCAAGGAAATAAAACTACCAAAATAAACTAAACTAGACATCTCTAAATACACGATCGTTCAATTCCTCACTGCTCGGCTTGATGGCTAAAGTACTTCTGTTTAGCCTGTGATAAAGGTAGAGAAACTGGGCTATGCAAAACCCAGACGTCAGTGCTTCATAATATCAAAGAAACATTGATAACCAGGATATAACGATATAACTAAACATGAATATAAATACATAACACAGATATGAAATAGTGAGGTATATGTATGTGTAACCCTAAACTGTGCTTCTAGGTTATCCATTCTAAAAGTCTTTGAAATCAATTAATATAATCCCCATCGTAACCCAACAGAATATATCTCGTTCATTCTCCCTGGGATCACGGTAACAGGATTTATTCCGTAACGCCAGGAAAAATGACAAACAAGTAATTATTCCGTAACGCCCGGAAAAACGGCAAACATGTAATTATTCCGTAACGCCCGGAAAAATGGCAAACAGGTAACTATTCCGTAATGCCCGGAAAAACGACAAACATGTAATAATATCCTCTTGAGTTACGTTTTAGTTACATTCTTGATTTTCCCTTTACCCCCAGGATTGTGTTCAAGTTAGGTATTGCCAATATAAATCTAATGCCAACATAGGATCAAGCAGGTACAGTTCTCGTCTATACAGACAACAAGTTATGTCCGTCAGGATAACACGTCAATATCATTGGCATTAGTAACAAGATCCATGTAACAAGTCAAGTAGTGTGTCGTGGACTATTATGTGATGCATATGTATCAGTAGATACCCAAATGTGAAACTGTAATGAATATCGGAACATGGTTAATGCACGGATGCACATGTATCTATCTGTGATAACCTTTTATACCTCCATGACTATGTATGATGCACACTAGATAACACGTTGTACTAATATAATAGTATAATGATATCACGATGTTCCGGCATGCAATCAGATATGCGATTATCAGTACGGATATGCACGGATACTATAAAACTGTAAATTTATAGTATTTGCTGTATAATAAAACACATGTATTATTTTTATTCATATATAAATAGATATATTAACATAGCATGTTGTAAGTTAAACTTGCTTGATCGGAACTCACGTCGGGGTACGTACGTCACGTTCGATGTCGGATAAACGTCGCGATGTAACTCATGCGCGTGCAGGACTGGACTTGGCTGATCACAGACGTGACTACGCTGGGCGACGACGATGACTGGGTCGTCCAGATCATCGGCGACGCGTGCAAGTCCGAAAAAACAGCTGGAAAACTAAGAAATCAAGAAAAGAAAGAAAGAAAGAAAGAAGAAGAGGAAGAAGAGGAATGGGGAATAATACATTCCGAAAGAGGGCAGATCCGGAACTATAAATGAAATGATACCACTCTTCAATACAGAGGCGCCTTTTAACTGAACCGGCACTATAGGAGATTGAGAACTCCGTAGTTAAGCATGCTCGAGATATGAAAGTTCTGGGATGGGTGATCTCCTGGAAAGTGGCCTCTGGTCGGGTCCGGTTCGCCCTGAAGGACAAAACCGTGCGGTTTCGGCCAGAGCGGAAAATACCGTCTGTATTGGGGGTGGGGTATGACAGAATGGTATCAGAGATGGTCCCTCAATATGTTTGTGTTAATTTGAGAAATTTTGCAGCGGAATGTAAATCAGAGTCTAACATTACAAGATTTAAAATGAAAAGGGCCGATAACTGCTATAGACGTCTCTGTGGATGTCTATAGAACTATAGGCGTCTATAGTCTGATATATCAGTCATAGACGTCTCTGAAGATGTTTATACTGATATTGGTCTAAAGGAATGATGTTGTTTGAAACTCAAATCGATAATTTAGATATCAATTTTGAAAGTTCCTAGTGCTCTTACCGCTACAACCGCGGTCGGTGCAGAATCAAAAAAATATTAAGGGGAGCACTAAAAACTAATCCCTAGCGTTCGTTCTAAACAATAAACTAGAAAACTAAGCATGCAAGGTTTAGGGATTAAAACCTTTGATGCGTGTCCACCCAATCATGGAAGACCCCTCCAAGTTTCTCATAGGCCGTCAGGAATAAGCTTGAGAGGCGACCTCCCTTACCGAAGATGATCCAACTGAGAGAACTGATCCAAGCTCCAGCTTCACCTAGTGAAAGAACCAACACTCCAAGCTTGCTAAAAATGAAGTGTAGGGATGTAGGATTTTTCCACTATCATTTTCACTCATTTCACATGCTCAAGAAAGCAATGAAGAAGAAGGAGGAAGAGGAAGATGAAGAGCTAGCAATGCAAATGAGATAAGTATGGAATGAATGAGAGAATGGCTTCAATTTATTTTTCAACTGTCCGATTAAATTCCGTATAGCCAGTACACGTATTTAATCGGACCCATGTACGTATCAATATACAGTCTCTACATCATATCGTATGAACCGGAAAAACCCTATATGTGGGACTCTAAAGACTCGACAATACGCTGGCAATGAATTACTGGATAAATCCAAAACCATAAGTATGTCAGCGGCACTAGCTGTACGTAACGGATACCCAGGTATCTGCCGAAAGGGATGTCGACAATCAAGTCCATCCGTACCTTACTGAGCTTGAATGTGAAAATCTCCGTACAGTCCGGTCTTATCATCTAAGAGTATCGCATACCGGGTTGATTGAATTGATATTTTCCGTTGTCGGTATTTAGAAAATAGAATAGAAATCACAACCAAAAATATTTTGACCGCAATCAATAACGGTGTCGATTGTAGCGCGTTAGTAAGTGCGGATCGTCCACAGGGAAAGTGTAATCGTTCGTGTTTCGAATTAGGTGAATTGAAACTTTAAAGAAAAGAAAAGAAAACAATTCATGATTTGTAATTGCAATTCAAGAAAGAGAAAATCTAGATCTAAGAAAGCATTAAAATCAAGAAGTGGTAATTTGTGATGATTTTTCCAAACCAAATATCAAGAATCGAAATGAGGCTCGTAGGAATCGATCGGATCTATAGATGTGATGAGATCTAAAGATTTCATGTTCTTATCCATTAACGAATTGATACTAGATCGATGATTATTCGTCGAGGTTAAGGATCTTGTGATGAAACTAGGGTTTCCTCGTCTTATCCTTTATCCTTTCGATGAATCTCATTCAAATTCTAGCTTCTAGTTAATCAAATGATCAATCGTTGTTCTCTAGTTTTGAGTGAACACAATCAAGAAAGGATCATCCCGAAACTAGGTCATCGATCATTTGATTCACAAGAATTTACAATCGTTATAGGATTTAAGAATTGTAAAAAGATCTAAATCATCATCATTCTATTGATCGTCTCGACTCCTTTACGAGCGGAGTTTTACTCAAACATCACAACAAGAATCAAAATCACAAATTGAGATCGAATCATGATGCAAGAATTTAAAACAAGCAAGATTAAAGAATTTCACCTTTTATTTATATCAACAATTTCGTTACAATCGCTCAAGAACTACAAGAGGAAGAACTCGATCGTCGATTTGGTTTCGCTTGTCTCCTTGAGTCGCGGATCGGCTTGGATCACTTGCTCGATTGAAGATCGGCTCGGCTCCTAAAAGGTTGAAGGCTTCTTGCTTGAATGGTACTCGGGATCTTGAATTTGGAATTGGATTTAGAATTTGGGGCTACAAGATGTGTCACTCAACTTGTAGATGGAATGGGGGGGATGATTCTTGAACAACCTTCACCCTAGATCTAGGCTCTCTTTTATAGACCTCAAAACCCTAGATCTAGGATTTCAAATTTGAATTTTCCCTTCGCAAGTTTGTTAGCAAAAGATTTGAATTTCCCTCCAAAAGTTTGTTAAGAGAGCCTTCTAGAAGTAGTTTGTTAAGGCGAGCCTTCTAGATGCGCCACGTGGAGCTTCTGGGGTCTTCTGGAAGCTTTGGCCGTTAGAGTAGAGCACGCGGCAAAATTTGAACCATAGATCTCATCATATCACCGCGGATCCGCGGCGCCAAGGGGGTTTGGGCCGCGGATCCGCAGTCCTTTATGGGCCGTGGGGCTTGATTTTTCTTCTGCTGCTTTGGGCTGACATTTGGGCTATGTTCTGATATGTTGAATTTTGTTTGGCCTTTTGTATTGCTACCAGATCTTTAGCCTTTGAGTTGGCGTATCTTTTATCAGTTCTTTTCCCAATTTGGGCTCTGCTTCTGGAATTTCCTGCATTAGACCCCAAGACAAGAGTTGCGCAATACAAGGATGATGCGATGCCATGAAACACAGTCAATTTCCCTTAAAGTGCCGGTTTAAAAGTCTAACACATGCAATCTGGTATTTTATAGCTGTTTTGCTAATATGTGCAATATGAATACCGAACACTTCTATATGAATGCAATTGATAGGGAAATTGCCCTGTTAGAAATGCAGTATTTTTGACTGATCAAATTCCCCCAAACTTATTTTCGATCGTCTCGATCGAACTGTTTTATTAAAAAGAGAAGGAGAAAATAAAGAAAGAGAAAAGCTAACTAGCACACTTTCGTAGGCAACACGATTGCACTGAGCACGTGCAACAAGCCTTTAAACCTCTAGGTGTCCCTAGTAGGAGGAGTGTTGTCTCCTGAGGGTTTTCAGTGGATTGCACCCACAAAATCCAATAATAAAAGGAAGATCATGAATATTACATTTAAAGATAAGAATTGTAAAAGAAAAGCCTTGAAAATTAGGGTTTCCAACTAAGCTAGCTTTTCGGTTGTCATGAGCCCTATCTTAATGGTCATGAAAAGATGTCAGAAATCACGTCCTCCCTCAATAAAGCATCGTCTTATTCTTCATTTCTATCTTTCTTCCAAACATCGATCATATAACCCTGCATGTGTGTAAAGGACATCCCTACACCCGGAGAATTCAATTCAAGCTATCATACTCTTGCCCGTCAGCCTCAGTACTTTTTGATTAATGAATATTTAGATGAGATTTGCTCACACACTTTCATGCGACCATTAATACTTCTTGAGGTACTAACCGACCGATTACTCATGTGCTTGCTTATTTGGTGTATTTTTCTCGTCTTGCACCACCTAAGGCATAGCAGTGACTCCCAGACCAGTTGGTCTTAGGGCACTAGGTGAAGAAGCACCCTCGCTATATATTTTTTATTGCCCTCGGTGATAACAAAACCAGTGTCCATTTTTCTCACCACTTTATATATATTTTTTCATTCACCTTTTTTTTTATTTCCTTCATACATCGGCTTTAAGACAAGAGCATTTCAAGGTATCCTCTACTATCCCGGGCTTCAAGACGTGTGTAAGTGTGAATAACAGGGTATCAACGTTCAAAATGTTTGGCTTCCAGAATAGAAACTATTTTTCAGACTTATTTTTATCCTCAGATTAGTGACTTCTTTCATCTTACTAACCCTTGGGACAACGGCTCATAACTACTTATTACTAGTTCGTATAAGAAAACTTCTATTTTTCTTAGTTTTCTTAAATTTTTCCAATCTTTTGGATGTAATTTTTCACTATCTAAACTTTTATTATCTTATTTATATACAAAAAAGTTTTTATATATTTGAAATTTTTTAAATTTTTATAGTTTTTTCAAAACTGTTTTGTGCTTATGCAAATGATGCAAAAATAAGCACAAACCTCCCCCAAACTTGTTTTCAACAGTGTCCTCACTGTTGCCATCAGCTAAATCTCGAAAAACCTGTAAGCTTGAGAGGAATTTATTAGTGGGGGCAAAATATATAAGTGAAGATCCTCCCCCAAACTTATTTTTAGCTCATCATTTTGTAAAAAATTTTCTTTTCAAGAGCCCGAAAAACTGCCCCCCCAAACTTGAGTTATGCAATGTTAATCTTTTGAAAATCACATGAGGGGGTCAAAAATCATTGGTCGATGCCAAGCTTTGTAAAGACCGAAGGTTAACACCAACCATTCAAAAATTTTATCAATACAGTCTCTGGTTGGTGGAAGAAGAAGCGGGGAAAGGGTAAGTGGTGGAATAGAATGTGGGTGCGTCTCATTTTGGAGAGACGATGCAGTGAATGTGATGGATTGCTCGCATTCTTTTTACAGTTCAAAAGAAGGGGTGGAGGTTCAATTTCATTGATTGGGAGATGATTCATCTCAACACCCGTGTCATTCAAAAATGCAAGTTCATCAGCGAAGATCTCCTCAAAAGTTCCATCTATACCCCGATGAATAATGTCATCACAAAGTGCGGGGTGATCTTCAGACTCTAAAAACGGTTCATAATCCGTGTTAATTGTTGACCCGGACATCTCGGTGGAAGAGTCCGTATGTGTATGATACATAGTTGGGTCAAACAACAACGTATGAAAAGAGTCAAGATCAGTATCATGAGGATCGTCAAATCCGCTGCTGTCGACATCCATTAAGTCGACAGAACAGACCTGAGTAGTGGGTTCAGAGGGTACACTTCCCAACTTGTAAATGTTCAGCTTTATTGACTTATTCCCGAAAGATAGGGTCATAGAGCCATTACGACAGTTGATGATAGCGTTGGAAGTGGCCAAAAAGGGCCGACCTAAAATCACCGGAATTTGATTCCGTGGGTTTGCTACAGGCTGTGTATCAATTACAATAAAGTCCATAGGGAATATATATTCCCCGATTTTTATTAACACATCCTCCAGTTCACCCCTAGGTTTGGTGATTGATCGGTCAGCCATCTGGAGAGTGCAATGGGTTGGCTTCAACTCTCCGATTCCTAGTTGCTCATAAACCGAGTATGGAAGCAAGTTAACACTAGCGCCAAGGTCTAGTAGAGCACGGTTGATGTGTTTTTTCCCGATAGAAATGGAAATAGTAGGATAGTCAGGATCCTTACGTTTCCTCGGTAATTGCTGGGGAAACGCTGTGTCTACTGTTTTTGCCATGAATATTTTCTTGGGCACTTGAGTCTTCCTCTTCCTAGTGCACAAGTTCTTAAGAGTTTTCGCATAGGACGGAACTTGTTGGATGGCATGTAGGAGAGGGATGTTGATGTTAACTTGCTTAAAAATGTCCATAATCTTCTCCATATGTGGACTCGATGTGTTAGCCCTTAACCGATTAGGATAAGGTGCTTTAGCAATAAGCGCTGGGTCCATCATAGGAGAAGGAAGTGCGTGTGGACCCGATCTCAAAAGAGGAGTGGGGATCGTCTGTGGAGAACTAGAAGAGATGGGCTGAGGTGGCGAGCCTTGTGGGAAACGAAGAATAGGCTCGCAAGAAGGTGGTGGGGTAGAAGAACTGGGGTCAGAAGTAGAAGTAGAAGTGGAAGGAAAGGTCTCAGCCGGGGTGTTATTAATTGATTTATCAGTATCATCAAATTCTTCCCCAACGTGGTTGTCAAGCACTCTCCCAGATCTCAACGTGATTGCATCCACAGGATGTGAATAGCCAGGATTGGGTAAAGGTTGAGCTGGAAGTTTCCCTTTCTCTCTTGCACTCATTTCGGCTTTTAGTTGTGCAATTTGTACTTCCATCGATTTGATATTCTCATTTTGAGAGACAATGATCTTCATCACATTCTCGATGGAAGATTGCAAACTTGCCGTCCCTTGGATGGATTGTTTCATGAAAGTGTCCAAGGTTTGTGCTAGTGCAGATGTATTATCTGTACCGATCAATTGCAAAGAGTTTTCATGTGGTGCAAAAGTGTTGGCCGGATTTTGGAAGTTTTGTGATTGGTAGGGGTGCTGACTCAATTGAAGTGGTGGTTGCTGTTGTGGTGGAAGGACCCTTTGGAAATTGTGTTGGGTTAGAACCGTATTTTGTGATTGGTTCCAAGCAAAGTTAGGGTGATTCCTCCAACCCTGATTATATGTGGAAGAAGATGGATCGTTTCTAGGTCTTTGAAATGCGGCATTGGTATGCTCATGACCTTGAAACGGAGAATTTAGTGGACATTCTTCCGTGAGATGTGATGGATCAGAACAGCATCCATATACAGTTTTGGAGAGTGACATTTGATTTAGGGCGGCAGCTAAAAATTTGTTTTCCATAATCTCGAGTTTCTTTTGCATAACTGAAATTTCAGCTCTAACTCCTATGGAAACATCCGATTGGTTATTGCCAGCCCTAGACGATTGACTCACACCCTCCCACTGTAAAGATTTTTCAGCGAAATCTTCTAGAAATTTCCAGGCTTCCCAATCATCTTTGGTCATGAAATTGCCTTGACACATTAATTCAAGGGTCTGTCTTGTGTTAGGATTAATGCCCTCATAAATGATTCGGCATAGTTCCCATCTAGGGATACCGTGATGAGGACATTGGACTAACAGATCCTTAAAGAGTTCAAGACATTGTGAAAATGTTTCATTTGGAAGCTGGGTGAATTGATATATTTCGCTACGGACTCGAGCTGTCTTATGATGTGGGTAGAATTTCTTAAGGAATGCTTTGACGAATTCTTCCCAATTTGAAATGGAATGTGCGGTGGTGTTATACAACCACTTCTCGGCTATATCGCACAAGGTAAATGGGAGAAGCGAAGACGCAAAGCATCCACAGAAAGCTGTGAGGTACCCATCATTGCGCATACATTTTCAAATTTCGTGATAAAGGCATATGCGTCTTCAGACTCGAGACCGTGAAATTTTGGTAGAAGGTTGATGTATTGGGGTTTTATCTAAAAATTTTCCCTGTTGGCTGGTGGAATGGAAAGACAGGTGGAAAGGGGACCTCGTGTAGGATAGCACCTCTCTTGGAGAGAGATGCGAGGTGGATTCTGCGCACCAACGGACGGCGGCAGAGTAGTGGTAAAGAAGTTCGATGGAGACGGATCCATCGATGTGGGTGTGGTGGTAGGTAAAGGAAAGGTGAATGTAGAAATACCGACTTTTGGGTCGATCGAAAGGACGCAAACTAAACAGGCACAAGAATCCCATTGTCCAGCCTATCTTGCACTAAAAAG
The DNA here is from genome assembly GCA_030015575.1 of Agapanthus africanus. Classification (NCBI taxonomy): domain Eukaryota; kingdom Viridiplantae; phylum Streptophyta; class Magnoliopsida; order Asparagales; family Amaryllidaceae; genus Agapanthus; species Agapanthus africanus. The sequence goes on along the minus strand of JASDDO010000018.1, from coordinate 483,999,342 downwards.
GGTTAGTACAAGTGGCAGCGTGAATTATAATTAGGGGAAAGAATGAATGTGACTGGTGTTTGTTTTGAAAAATGATACGGATTTTTGAAAATATGATGCAATCACAACAAATGCAATAAGCAATACCCTAAAATCTAGTGGTCACCTAGGTCAGGCTCTAGACCGCTCCTAACTGCCAAAAGACAAGTCGCAGGATCAATCCTCCACTGCCTCTTTGTCTCTCCTGTGGCCAGGTAAGTGCCAGGTAAGTGGGAGGTTCTCCACTACGTAAGTAGTGGGCCTAATTAAGTAACCACTAGCCTTCGACACACTTGCCTTAGACACCACAAAAGAAACGCGGATAAGCAATGAATTACCCACGGCCTTCTTCTGTCCTAAGTGAGCGCGACGGTCCTTAGAGTCATCTCTAGATATTTTTTAGTTAATGAGGGTAATGCGGATGCAAGTTTGTGATTTTTGGGGCTTAGGAAGGGTAATGAACTCCCCACCTAATCTGGATTTGGCCGTGCCCCTTAATTTCCGTATTAATATGCAAACAACCAAAAATCAAAACACGCACAATTTATTTTGCTTTTGCGGCGCTGCGATTATTTGCAAAGAAACCTGCACAAAATGTTAATTGGAGCAGATTTAGAAGAAGATAAGAAAGGTAGAAACTCACAGAGCAAAATTGGTGCAGTGAAGAGCTAGGGAAGCCGCGGAACCGCCGCAGGAGGTGGGTATATGCCGCGGAATCGCGGTCGGGTCTTGGGATCTCTGCACAAAATTTCTTGACACTGTTTCACTTGAACTCCTCAGCTCTTTGGAAATTTCAGAAATTTTTTTCTCCAGCTCCAATGATCCCAGATTTTCTCGCAACAAATCACAACAACTCGTATTAGTGTTTGCGCGAATTTTGATCTAAAAAACTGTAATGGAATAAACTTTTCAACTCAAATTTCAAAATACGAACAATTAGCGCACAATCCCCGGCAACGGCGCCATTTGATTGAATTGATATTTTCCATTGTCGGTATTTAGAAAATAGAATAGAAATCACAACCAAAAATATTTTGACCGCAATCAATAACGGTGTCGATTGTAGCGCGTTAGTAAGTGCGGATCGTCCACAGGGAAAGTGTAATCGTTCGTGTTTCGAATTAGGTGAATTGAAACTTTAAAGAAAAGAAAAGAAAACAATTCATGATTTATAATTGCAATTCAAGAAAGAGAAAATCTAGATCTGAGAAAGCATTAAAATCAAGAAGTGGTAATTTGTGATGATTTTTCCAAACCAAATATCAAGAATCGAAATGAGGCTCGTAGGAATCGATCGGATCTATAGATGTGATAAGATATAAAGATTTCATGTTCTTATCCATTAACGAATTGATACTAGATCGATGATTATTCGTCGAGGTTAAGGATCTTGTGAAGAAGCTAGGGTTTTCTCGTCTTATCCTTTATCCTTTCGATGAATCTCATTCAAATTCTAGCTTCTAATTAATCAAATGATCAATCGTTGTTCCCTAGTTTTGAGTGAACACAATCAAGAAAGGATCATCCCGAAACTAGGTCATCGATCATTTGATTCACAAGAATTTACAATCGTTATAGGATTTAAGAATTGTAAAAAGATCTAAATCATCATCATTCTATTGATCGTCTCGACTCCTTTACGAGCGGAGTTTTACTCAAACATCACAACAAGAATCACAATCACAAATTGAGATCGAATCATGATGCAAGAATTTAAAGAAAGCAAGATTAAAGAATTTCACCTTTTATTTATATCAACAATTTCGTTACAATCGCTCAAGAACTACAAGAGGAAGAACTCGATCGTCGATTTGGCTTCGCTTGTCTCCTTGAGTCGCGGATCGGCTTGGATCACTTGCTCGATTGAAGATCGGCTCGGCTCCTAAAAGGTTGAAGGCTTCTTGCTTGAATGGTACTCGGGATCTTGAATTTGGAATTGGATTTAGAATTTGGGGCTACAAGATGTGTCACTCAACTTGTAGATGGAATGGGGGGGATGATTCTTGAATAACCTTCACCCTAGATCTAGGCTCTCTTTTATAGACCTCAAAACCCTAGATCTAGGATTTCAAATTTGAATTTTCCCTCCACAAGTTTGTTAGCAAAAGATTTGAATTTCCCTCCAAAAGTTTGTTAAGAGAGCCTTCTAGAAATAGTTTGTTAAGGCGAGCCTTCTAGATGCGCCACGTGGAGCTTCTGGGGTCTTCTGGAAGCTTTGGCCGTTAGAGTAGAGCACGTGGCAAAATTTGAACCATAGATCTCATCATATCACCGTGGATCCGCGACGCCAAGGGGGTTTGGGCCGCGGATCCGCGGTCCTTTATGGGCCGTGGGGCTTGATTTTTCTTCTGCTGCTTTGGGCTGACATTTGGGCTATGTTCTGATATGTTGAATTTTGTTTGGCCTTCTGTATTGCTACCAGATCTTTAGCCTTTAAGTTGGCGTATCTTGTATCAGTTCTTTCCTAATTTGGGCTCTGCTTCTGGAATTTCCGTCATTAGACCCCACGACAAGAGTTGCGCAATACAAGGATGATGCGATGCTATGAAACACAGTCAATTTCCTTAAAGTGCCGGTTTAAAAGTCTAACACATGCAATCTGGTATTTTACAGCTATTTTGCTAATATGTGCAATATGAATACCGAACACTTCTATATGAATACAATTGATAGGGAAATTGCCGTGGTAGAAATGCAGTATTTTTGACTGATCACGGGTCTAGGGGGTGGATAACGTCATACCCCTAATAACCCGATAAATCGTGTCGGAGTCAAGCTCATCACCAACCGAGAAACTACCGAACTCCTATCAGCAAATCTCATCCACCGTGGCTATGGATTTAGGGTGATGGCTAACCAAACACAGCGCGACATCGACTCCTAATACCAGAAGAGATGAATCCCTGACAATTACTCACTACCTCTATATGACTTGGGACTATATCCAACTAAAACCTATTTGCACGACTCCTTTGAGCCGTGGTAAGATAGTAATCTAAGTACAGCGGGAACTCACACGAAATAAATGACGATCTCAGGTTAAAGGGCTAACCTGCACTCATGCCACTGGAGAACTGCTATCTGAAGATAGGTATAATACCATCTAGAAGTTCTGCATAGAAACCTAAGTAATATATCACAAGAATTATAAGAATCAGCAACTATACATTCTTTACATTTCAATTCCTTAAATCTATCCTATAAGGTTATGGATTCCCCGAACAACACGAGCACCAACGTGAATGGAAACACTCCACCTTCTCTACCACCACCACCTACCGTAGCAGCTCCTATCAATGAGAAGACGGTATTACTTGAGGCGATCAAGAGCCTCTTAGAGGGTTAGCAGCAGCAGACTGCTATTCTCTTGCACCACCCAGAGACTGAGGAACCCGGAGTCAAACAATTCCGGGCATTGCACCCTAAGCACTTTTCTGGGAAAGAGAGCCCACTAGAGGCAGAAGAATGGGCTCAGTCCATTGAAGATGACCTAGTAGCAGCACAAGTGCCAGAGATTTCTTGGGTGAGAGTTGCGAAGCTGCAACTCACAAATAACGCCAGAGTATGGTGAAAGGCTGAAGAAAGTCGTCTTGCCCGGCCGATTGAATGGAAGACTTTTCACGACATGTTCGACGCAGAATATTTTCCCGAGACTGCCCATTTTGACATGGAGCAACAATTCATCCACCTGCAACAAGATTCAATGTAGAACAAATCAGTGGATGAATACGATATGAGTTCACCATGCTTAGCAGGTAAGATATATCTCAATATTCAATTTCCTAATATCGCATACTACACTGCTAATACAAGGTCGTAACAGGTTCGCTGCACACATTATCTAGACTGCTGAGATCCGGGTAAGAATATTTCAGCAAGGGTTGAACCCGGAGATCCAAGCTGCATTAGCTACAGGGGATTTCCCAACCCATGATCTTGCGGTGATGGCTGCCCGACATTATGAGGCAGTAGTGAAGAAGAATGGTAGACCTCAGTCTGCCGGTGAAGCGCCCTGCTACTCAGATAGTGGGAGGAGCCTCTTCTAGGCTACCTTTTATACCCAGGAGAACGGGAGTAACTTTTAATCGGCCCGGTCTAGACTTTTGCTTCTACTGTAAGAGGAATGGACACATAGCGATGGACTGCAGGCATGCTAGCCGTCTATGCTTAGTTTGTGGCGTATCCACTCACGCCATTGGAGATTGTCCCTATCGTCTCACCCCAGCTCCTATACCCCGACCAGCGATCACTTTTCCGCAGCGGCCAGCTATTTAGGCTTCTACAATTCGCTTAGCCCTACCTACTCCACCTCCTCATGGATCTCCTGCACAGCCTACTCGTCAGTTCCATCAAGCACTGAGGAACATGCTTCAAGGACAGAGGAACGTACAGATGAATGTGCCTCCAGCAAGGAGGAATGTACCAAGGCGTCGTGCTTTCACAATGAATGTGGAAGAAGCTGAAGCCACTGGGCAAGTCATCACTGGTAACTCCTAATCTTTCAAACCTTTTCAAACATTGTATACATCAATATATTTTTCTTTTCCTATACCTAAACATATTCCAAACAACTTAGGTACAATCTTAGTAGCCTCCCTACCTGTCTTAGCACTCTTCGATACTGGAGCATCACATTGCTTTATGTCGCAACGGTTCGTCCGAACTCATGCGATTCCAGTTAAACCGCTCGTATCCAGCTGGAATATCGGTTCAGGGAACGGCGTTCTAAAGGCAACTCTGGGATACGATCTGTGTCCAGTAGTCATCTGCAGCAGAGAATTTTATGCAACTTCAAGGTGCTGGACATACCGAACTTCGACGTAGTCTTGGGAATGGACTGGCTAGGAACTTTTTTCGCTACCATCGACTTTCATCAAAGGAGGGTAGTGTTCAAGATACCAGATCATCCGGTCTTTTATTTCAAAAGTGAAGACCGTATCCTGGAACCTAGCACCTACAAGGCTAAACCAAGGAAGGCAGTGATTGCAACAATACAAATGAAAGAAGACAAGCCAGAGATAGTTCGAGAGTTTGAGGATGTATTCCCTGAAGACATCTTAGGTTTGTCTCCCGATCGATCTCATGAATTCAGTATTGACTTAGTACTTGGTGCACAACCGGTGATCAAAGAACCATATCGGTTAAGTCCTGAAGGATTGAATGAGATCCGTACTCAATTGGACGAACTTTTGAAGAAAGGATGGATTCGTCCCAGTACTTCAAGTTGGGGATCTCCAGTTTTGCTCATGAAGAAGAAAGAAGGTTCATACAGAATGTGTATAGACTGCCGAGCTTTGAACGAAGTGATGATAAAGAACAAGTATCCACTACCGCGCATCGACGATCTGTTCGATCAGCTAAGTGGGTCTTGTGTTTTCTTATAACTAGATCTTCGTTCAGGTTATCATCAGGTGAAGGTCAAAGAGTCTGATATTCCGAAGACGTCATTCAAGACTCGCTATGGTCATTATGAGTTTCTCGTGATGCCATTTGGAGTGACCAATGCACCAGCCATATTTATGAATCTGATGAACCAGCTTTTCCGAGAGTACCTAGACAGGTTTGTTATTATTTTCATCGACGACATTCTGGTGTATTCAAAGAATCGGAAAGAGCACGCTGAGCATTTGCGGATTGTCCTGGAGACATTGCGACAGCATGAACTCTATGCCAAGTACAACAAGTGCGAATTTTGGCTAGATCAAGTCGGATTTCTCGGACACATTGTTTCGGGCGAAGGAATCTCAGTAGATCCAGCTAAGGTATCAACCATCAGCGAATGGCCGACACCAAAGACGGTGAAGGATATTCGAAGTTTCTTGGGATTAGCAGGATACTACCGAATATTCATAGAAGGCTTTTCGAAAATTGCAACACCCCTGACCAAGCTCACACGTAAAGATGAAGTATTCGTGTGGTCAGAAGTATAAGAACAAGCTTTTGTAGAACTCAAGTCAAGATTGACATCAGCACCTATTGTCATTATACCGGATCAATCTGGAAATTTTGTTGTGCATTGCGATGCATCCGGTAAGGGATTAGGATGTGTTCTACACCAGCATGGAAATGTTGTAGCTTTTGCATCAAGACAGCTGAAAATTCATGAGCGCAACTATCCAACAAATGACTTGGAGTTGGCAGCCGTTACCTTTGCACTTAAGATTTGGCGTCATTATTTTCTTGGAGAGCGAGTGGACATATACACTGACCACAAGATTCTGAAGTATGTGTTTACTCAGAAGGAGTTGAATATGCGGCAGAGAAGATGGCTAGAACTCATGGGGGACTTTGACATCAACCTACAATATCATCCAGGGAAGGTGAATGTAGTTCCTGACGCACTTAGTCGCCAGCCACTATCAATGAATCTCACCGCACATTGGAAGCTTCAACAAGAATTGCACGGGATGGATATAGAAGTGGTTATGCCAAGTAACGCTTCGTATTTGTTCAGTCTACTATTGTCAATCAGATCAAAGCAGCTCAAGCAAGTGATGCCAAGTTGCAAAAGATCCGAGAACAAGTAGAAAGTGGATTACGAACATACTTCATCATCCATGAAGACGGATCTTTGAGATATGGAAGCAGGTTGTGTGTACCACAAGGTTCTGTTCGAGAAGAGTTGATGAAAGAAGCCCACAACTCTCCTTACTCAGTACACCCTGGTGGTACAATGATGTACAAAGATGTACGACAACATTACCGGTGGCATAAAATGAAGTGTGAAGTAGCCAGAAGCATAGCCAGAAGCGTAGTGTGTTAGCAAGTAAATGCTGAATATCACAGGACTGCAGGTTTACTTCAATCGTTACCTATCCCAGAATGGAAATAGAAACACATCACCATGGATTTCGTGACCGCACTTCCTCGCAGCACGAAAGGTAACGATGCGGTATGTGTTATTGTGGATCGACTCACCAAGTCGGCTCACTTTATTCCCTTTAGAGTTGACCAATCTATCGAGAATTTAGCAAAGAAGTACATGGAAGTAAGTCTGAATCTAAGTAAGATTTAACTCTTTATAATGTACTATTTTTGATACCCATGAACTCATGCAGGAGATCGTGAGATTACATGGAGTACCGATTTGCATCGTCTCCGATCGTGACACCAGATTCCGATCGTAATTTTGAAAGAGTCTACAAGCTAGCTTGGGAACGAGTCTGAACTTCAGCACATCTTACCATCCACAAACAGATGGACAGTCTAAGTGAACGATTCAGATCCTTGAAGACATGATAAAAGCTTGTATGTTGGACTTCGTAGGACCGTGGGAAGATCACCTATATCTTGTGGAGTTTTCATACAACAACAGCTACCAGGTGAGTATTGGAATAGCACCATTTGTAGCTCTCTATGGAAGGAAGTTTTGTTCACTACTAAGTTGGGACGAAATCGGAGATAGGGAACTTCTTGGACCAGAGATGATTGTTGCAACTGTGGACGTAGTTCGCACGATCAGGAAAAGAATGCGCATAGCCCAAGACAGACAGAAACACTGGGCTGATGCAAAGCGCAGACACCTGGAGTTCCAACCGGAAGATCATTGTTCTTAAAGATCTCTCCAAACCGTGGAGTAATTCTCTTTGGCAAGAGGGGTAAGATCAGTCCCAGATATATTGGAACGTTCGATATACTCGAACGAGTCGGAGAAGTGACATATCGTTTGGCACTACAACCATCATTGGAAGGAGTGCACAACGTGTTCCACATATCCCGGCTTCGAAGATATGCGAGCGAACCCAGCCACATTCTTGATCACTCCGAGTTCACTATACAGACAAACCTATCCTGTGAGCAACAACCTGTTGAGATCCTGGACAGAAGGTGAAGACACTACGGAACTAGGAAGTAAAATTTGTCCGAGTGATGTGGAGAAAAGATTCACCAGGAGAATCAACATGGGAACGTGATGATGACATGCGTGCAAGATACCCTTACTTGTTTGTAAATTAGTCCTTATATAATTGTAAATTTCGAGGAAGAAATTTTTATAAGGTGGGTAGAATGTAATGACTCTGTTTTTATTGTACAAAAAATTTTCAAGTTAATGTACAGAATGGAGTTTGCAAGCCTGAGTATACTTTAAATGTTGTTTTTATTTAAGATCAGCAAGAAATAACTTGTAGCTCATTGGTTAAGCCTTACACTGCTGTGACATAGCCCGTGTGTTCGAATCCTAGCGGCCACATATATTTTTTTACTGATTTTTCTTTTAAACTTTTTGAAAGCCCAAAAGTTTACACGTGCAATAAACGTAAAAATGAAAAGATAGAAGAAATAAACATGTGTAAAATGTTGAGTACACAGCCAAGGACACGTGGCCCTACCTCCTCCACGTGGCCGGCGAGATTCCCTTTTGGGCCAGCACCGCCGGGCCCCCCATAGGGGATGGCCCCCGTGTTTTTCCCACTAAACCCCTTGGACTACCCCATTACCCCTGTTCTGTTTATTTTTCCTGCAATTATCCAGAGAATTTATATTCATCATAAATCCCATTTTTAATGCATTTTTAATTCTTTCTTCAATTTCAAAACCCTAATTTTACACTATAAATACAACCCCATACCCTAGAACTTTTCATTCTGAAAACTATTGCCAAAATTCTCAAAAAAATTCTAAGTCTAAGAAGAGTACAAGTGGAGTTAGCCCTAGGTCAAATTCTGGCGAGGATTCGAGACGTTTCCGGCGACCCCGCGACTCCACGAAGGCTACTACCCTCATCCTCTACCTCCCCTCTCTCCTTTAAACTTTTAAGTCTCATATCTCTTCTTCTCTTTCTACTATAAAACTTCTCTTTTTCAGAACATGTCGGTAAGTGGAGTTATACCGACATATGTTTCTAAAACCTTTAAAAAATCACACTTCTTCTTAAGAATTACTTGTACTCATGTATATACCTTATTTTGAATCATTTAACTAATGTTTAGAAACCAATTTCACTCTAAAACTCCATATTAAATAACTTTAACTAAGCTTTTACATTTAAATACCATGAAGTTTACATACGACATCTTTTAATTGTTTTGCTTAATATTATCTTTAGAAAACCTCACGAGGTAATGACCTATCTCTCACATATACATATCTTGACATAGCACGATTCTCTTAAACAATATTTTTGTGGCAAAATACGACTTTTCATCAAAATACCTTAAACTATTAAAAACCCAGATTTCTTTAAATTGTGTTACTTAATTCTTTGCGATTGTGCTTCTACAACCCATTTCGGGGAACCTGCTATTGGATGGTGCAGATTATCGCACATCCTCGGGACTAGTAGAGCGAGATGCAGACCTCCTCATGGAGCATACGATCTCAATGGAATTTTAATATATTTTTTTAAAGAAAACGAGGAATACTATTTAATAATAAAAATTTATTTTTAATGATTATATAAATATTATCAAATTACATATTTTTAATATATAATAAAATTCCATGTTTTCTAGAAAATAAACTAATGAAAAGTTTCACTAAAATACCATCAAGAATCAATACAAGTCAAACTTTACACTAAAATACCTTGAACTATTCAAGCTATGTATATGTTCACTAATATACCTCATTATCTAAAATTCACATTCATTACAATTCTAAATAATATAAATAATTACTCGAGATTTATTTTGAAAGTATATAAAATATTCTTCATAAAACCCCTCTAGTTATATAATATTACATTAAGGACCTTAGTAAATATAGGTTTAAGCAGGACCAATTTTCTTGAGCCTCAGAAAGCCGGAGAAAGTGGGTGCTTGCCTATTTAAGGTAGAAAACTAAAATGGAGTTATCAATGGTAATTGTCTTGGAAAAAGAGACAAATCCTGCCGTCCATGTGCAGCAGTTACCGATAATTCCCAAACCTAATTCAGTATCCATTTCTTTTTAAAGTGTCTGACTCAAGTCTAAGTCCAAGTCTAAATCAATCTGAATCTAATCCAAATATGAATCCAAGTCAACATGAATCTAAACATGAATACTTGAACATGACTACCAGAACAATATCAAACATGCAACATAACTTGACTTGACCGAACCATGGCTATATCTTGAACTTGACTACATGACTACCGTTTACATCCTAAATCAGTTTACATGAACAACTTATACCATGGTCTTAGCAATTTTGATAACCCTAATTCAATACAATATACACTACGGGTTTGTAACGGGGTAGATTGGTACGGAATGTGTTAAAAGTGGCACAATGATGGTCACTAAAAGACACCTACATGAACATCCTGTGCCGTTGTCCCGTGGGTTTTGACGGGGCCTTGTACTTACATGTTACCTTAGTCCACGGAACATGTTAGACCCCTCTCGTATACACTGATATATTCTGTACCAAACTACAAATAACTACGTTAGCATAACAAACATATACTTTACCTATTCTATTCTCTTTACCTATTTATTACATTCTATCTTTTGGGACTTACCAAGCGCTAGTTCGCTGACGACATTCATGTCTCTTCTTTCTTTGGAATGTTATCAGGAGGACCCGACTCTCAGGTGATCAAGCCCATCTCAATGGGGTGACGAAAAACACCCTACAGATTCTGGCACGCCCGGTGGGACTGATCTCTCCTCCCATATTTTGGGTTAAACATCCATGCGAACTCAATCAACATATACATTGATTGCCTGTACTAAAATCATGCTTCTATCTACAGGTTAACAAATTTCCAATTGCAATCTTCGGACACAGCAAAATGTCTCCAAGGACAAGCTCAGCTCTCGACATAGCTCCCATCCCCTATACGATGAAGATGGATGCCAGGACGGTCCTCCCGGCCAGTCTCGGGCGACAGTGGGAGGAGCCGCCGCTACCATTCGGCTCTATTCTATTCATGCCAGCTAACACCATCTCTGCTCCTCAAGCCCCGGTCATGGATAAACCGACCTCGAAAGGCAAGAATCCAAATGTGGTGGTCTCGAAGGCGTCCCAACCCAAACGCAAGTCGGTGTTTGAACGACTTTTCTTTGCTTCAGCTGGGGGCAAGGCCATCAACACCAACAAAGCAATAAGGCATCTCGAGCAAGCTCCATTGGTGCCCTTGACAACTGCTCGATCGGGTATCTTCTTTGAGCTCCCCGTCAATCGACTCACGATGGCTTCCTGGATGATGGATGCCCGTCAAGCCTTCAAAATCAAGAAGCTAAGACAGAAAAGGCTCAGATACAGAGCCAACAAAAGAGCTAGGGCTCATGCCAGGCTGAACTTCATGAGGGTCCAAGAATAGGGATACCCCGCCAAAGATAAAGAGATGCCTGGATATATGGTCCACACTATCTACATGGTGGACACACGCAGCAAGAGCAAGGACGGGGCCACCACATCTCAAATCCAAACTGGTATAAATGTGGATGCCACTTCCCAAGACCGGCATCCTCTGAGAGGTAATGAAAACCCTTCCAGTGAGGCCGATAAGAAGAGAGATCCTTCGGTTCATGAGGAGCCCGGCTCGGAAAGCGAAGATGAGCCAATCTTCCATCCCAAGAACGCAGAGCAGCAACTTCTCCAAGAGCTCCGAAAACAGCTCAGAAGAAAAGACAAAGAGATGGCTAAGCTCTACTAAAAAATTGACGACTTGACGAATGTCGTGCTGCAGCTCACGGCCCAAGTTGCCTCTCAACCGCCTAATCAAGTGCAAGGCTCCGTTCATGAACCGGGAAACAGTGTCCCGAGGCAGCCGACGCTTATTCCCTTAAATCCAAAGGTGGGTGAGCTGCATGAAAGTCGATCGCATCCTATCTCGGGAGAAGTCTTGAACACCGATGACAGCAACCCGCTAACGCAAGAGAAAGTCATGGATTTGGTCGCCAACAAAGTCAAAACATTGGTAGCCGAAGCCAGAGCAAAAAGATATCAGTAGCAGCGGGAGACCATACCCTGCTCGGTACTCTCTTGTGGAGTTTCCCACTGGCTATGTCGTCCCCAAATTCGAAAGGTTCGATGGGACGGGAAATGCGAACCGGCACATTGCCCAATTTAAAGCATCATGTGCGAACACTGGGGGCAATGATGCTCTCCTTCTCCGCCAGTTTGTCAATAGCTTGACCGATGGTTCTTTCGATTGGTATGCAAGCATGCTGGATGACTCGATCACGACGTTCGCTCAAATAAAATCCATGTTCAAGCAAAGGTTCATGAGTGTCAGCGATCAAATCACCATTGCCGACCTCGTAAGGACCGAGCCAAAGAACAACGAAAGCAACATGTATTTTATAGTTCGATGGCGCAATCTCTCTATCAAATGTGAACCGCTGTTAGAGCAAGACCAATCCGGCAGTCTTCTTATAGAAAATCTGAACGACTGGATGAAACCTTTCCTGTGCACCGCAGGCCTCAAAATATTCCAAGAGCTGAGCAAGAAATTTCAAATGTTGGACCGCTCAAAGCCCGAGTCCACTCAGAATCTCCAATTCACAAATAGACCGAGACATCGGAGGGACGCCAACCGGAAAAGCGAAAGTTCCAACAGCACCGATTCTCTAAATAAGCAGAAAGCGGGAGGAGCAAAGACTAACAAATCTCGAGAGCTAACTTTGGAGGAAAGAAGAAATAAGGTCTACTCTTTCAGAAGGGACAAGGTCCACAAAATTTTCAAAGATGCTCTGAAAAATGGCCTGCGGCTACCAGAACCAAAAAGGCTAAGTGAAGTGAGCAGGACTGATCATCCCAATTTTTTCCCATACCACCGATTTCGAGGGCACACTATTGAAGACTGTTTCATCTTCAAAGATTGGGTCGAAAAGCAATACAAGGCAGGAGAGATAGAACTGTCTAAAGGCGTGTTAGCAAATAGTCAAGCTGCGACCACCAATTTTATACAAACGGAGACTGAAGTCCTTCGTGAACCCGATTCTCTCAGACATCTGCCTTTATCTGAAAAGAGTGGACCAAGGCAACAAGCCAAAAGCCCAACGAGCAACATTGCCAATGAAGAAGCGATGGACGGGTACACAACCCATACGGTCTACATGATGGAGCCTAGAGGAAAAAGTCCTCATGCGCCTTATAGCTATGACGTTGATGTGGTTGTTGCCATCCAACACCGGCTCGATCCAAAGGATGAAGAGCCCGCTTAGGCCATTGAGCCAAAGGAACCCGTGGTTCTTGCTGAATCAAGCTCAGGCGGTAAGGATGACCCCGTTGTCATACCCGGAACTATAGAACAAGTATTATTCCAATGGCTTCAAAGGCAACTTCAGGAAAGGGATGAGAAGATGGCCAAGGTCCATTCCAAAGTCGAAGAGCTGGCAAACGTCGTGGCAGATCTCACGACCCAAGTCGCCCGATTGCAATTACAACAAAATCAAATTTTGGTTCGTGAGCCAGGGATTGATATCCAGAAGCAGCCAACCAATACTCCCTCCAGCCCAAAAGCGGAACACCTTTGCGAAAAACGGCCGTGATCATCCTCCAGTCCCTCTGATACGTACACTGAATGTGGTAAGCGGACAGTAGGCGAACCGAAGACTGATTGTCCTCCGAGTCCAGCATCAGTAAGGGCACCTACTCTAATGGAGAGAAAGAAGAAAGTATACTCCTTTAGGAGGGATGAAGTTCTCGAAATATTCGCGGATGCCTTGAAAAACGGTCTGCAAATGCCTATTCCAAAGAGGCCACATGAAATGAACATGACCGGCAATCCCATATACTGCCCATATCATAGAATGGTGGGTCATACCATTGAAAACTGCTGTGTTTTTAAAGATTAGGTGGAGGACCAATACAAACTTGGGAAAGCCTCACAGTCGTCAGATGTACCGACAAGCCACAGAGCTACGGTCATCAACACAGCTCTGCCAAGATCAAAGTTCGAGGAGCTGGGATAAGCAAACAGTTGACCACCACGTTGCTAAACTGGGAATGATGGACCACCATGTCGTTAAACTGGGAACGATGGACCACCACGTCGTTAAACTGGGAACAATCGACCTCTAAGTCGTTAAACTGGGGATGTAAATATGTGTAAATAATAAAAAATAATTTTTAAAAAAAAGTCGAAATAATAGGACAACTCGCAATAAAAATCAGCGAGTAAAATAAAAACGAAAATAAATAGCCAAAATGATGGGGCAACCGCGAATAAATAGCCGAAATGATAGGGCAATCGCGACCTTCATGATAAGAAAAGTTGAAATGATAGAACAATCACGGTAAAAAAATCTCCAAAGGCGAATGATGAGTTGCTCCTGGTACCATATTCTAGTGCAGCGGTGCAGACGCCAGCAAAAATCTAAAGTCCCAAATGGCAAATGATGAGTCGCTCCTGGTACCATATTCCAGTGCAGCGATGCAGACGCCAACCAAAATTTCAAATCTCTGAATGTCCCAAAGGTGAATGATGAGTCGCTCCTGGTACCATATTCCAGTGCAGCGATGCAGACGCCAACCAAATTCCAAATCCCCATATGGCGAATGATGAGTCGCTCCTGGTACCATATTCCAATGCAGCGATGCAGACGCCAACCAAAATTCAAATTCCCAAAATTCTCCCTGCCCTACGGTTGGTCCCCAAGTTAACTACCGTATACAATCCACGGGCTCAAATAATCTTCATCACACCCATACCCCACCGCAATCACCAGTCACGTGGCCGGTCTCCGCCCTTGGAGTTATGCTCCATTTGGGAAGACCCACTCATGTGTCCTCACGATACACGAGGAGAACAAACTTACGAGATCCTCTCGACTCGTGAAAACACCTTCGTGAGATCCTTACGACTCACAAAGGAAAAATACACTTGGGAGTCCTCACGATCTCTAAGGAGAAAATACACCTACGGGATCCTTTCGACTCGTAGGGAGAAAATGCTTTTATGGGACCCTTACGGCTCATAAAATTGAAAAGCCTTAGGTGATAGGGACCTAAACCGGTCTCCTTAGCCATCGCTCCCCAACAAGGAAAGGCAAATGATGAATTTCTCATGGCACCTTTGCTTTAGTGTTAGCAATGCTGATGCCGACCCTAGCCCAAAAATTCCAAACTTCCGATCCAATAGACCCCTAAGTCTTTAAACTGGGAACAGATGACATCTAAGTCGTTAAACTGGAAACAGATGACCCCTAAGTCGTTAAACTGGAAATGAGGGAAATCCCCTCACGGCAAATGATGAGTTGCTCCTGGCGTTATTCCAGTGCAGCAATGCTGATGCCAAACAAGATCCAAATTCCAAGTTCCTCTCAAATTCAAAGGTCCCGCCAAATAAAGCAGAAATCAAACAGATCAAATTATTGTCCTACCCGGTAGCGCTTCTAAGCTCAAAAGTCCCGCTGGACGGGTAGGGAACTCCCAAAATAAATCAAATCAAACAAATCAATCCTGACACGGTAGAAAGTGTAGCAAGTCAAATCGAATTCTGACACCGCAAGAAGCAGAGAAAGCCAAATCAAGCACCGACCGTCCAAGTCGCAAAAAGGGCAGAACCGACCGTCCACGTCGCTGAAAGGGAAGCACCGACCGTCCACGTCGCTAAAAGAGTAGCACCGACCGTCCAAGTCGCTAAAAGGGCAGCAACGACCGTCCACGTCCTTAAAAGGGCAACACCACCGTCCACGTCGCTAAAAGGGCAGCACCGACCGTCCAAGTTGCTAAAAGGGCAGCATCGACCGTCCACGTCGCTAAAAGGGCAGCTCGACCGTCCTCGTCGCTAAAAGGGCAGCAGCGACCGTCTAAGTCGCAAAAAGGGCAGAACCGACCGTCCACGTCGCTAAAAGGGCAGCATCGACCGTCCACGTCGCTAAAAGGGCAGCACCGACCGTACAAGTCACAAAAAGGGCAGAACCGACCGTCCACGTCGCTAAAAGGGCAGCACCGACCGTCCACGTCGCTTAAAGGGCAGTATCGACCATCCAAGTCATAAAAAGGGCAGCACCGACCATCCACGTTGCTAAAAGGGCAGCATCGACTGTCCAAGTCGCAAAAAGGGCAGCAGCGACCTCCCTGTTGGAATTATGCTCCGCCTCGGAGTCAGGTCAACCAGCGACACTCCGTGCTGGGGGCACGTCGACCAGCGACACTTCGTCTTGAGGATACGTCATACACTGACACTACGTCTCGAAGACACGTCAAGCATCGACCGTCCATATCGTAAAAAGGGCAGTGCCAGCTTCCCAAAAAGCGGGAACCAAATCAAGTCGTCTCCACATGAAAGAAGATCCATCAATTTCATGCATACGACCCACATGTGCAATGTGTATTTATTGATGGGGGCATTTTGTTAGGGTCAAAAATTACACCCCGGTTGACCAAGTCAAAGTCAAAGTCAACCCCAAGCCAGATGGGCCCAAGCCCAGGCCAAGTGGGCCTATGCCCAAGTCGAGCCCCACGGCCAGCCTTCCCCATTCCGAAATGAAATCATGTAATAAATAATTTTGATGCAATTTTTTATGCATGAATGTAAGAAAAATGGGTATAAAGCCAAATTTTTGTAAAGCCCATGGCTCATGCGCAAAAGAAATGAGCACATGAGGCATGGGATGGGCAAAATGCCATTTTGTAAAGCCCAAGGGGCTATATGTAAATTTGCAAGCCTATATAAGGCAACATGATAATAAAATAAAATAATAATTCATTCTCCCCCAAAATTAGGGTATGTGCCTCCTTCTCCTTCCTCAAGGTTCTAAAACCTACTTCTCTTTTTTGAATTAAATCAAGAGTTTAATTATTCCTTTTCCAAAAATAAATAGTTTTTCACTATAAAACCCTCGAAGGGGAGCTCGGATCTGCCATCAAATCCCTAAAATGGGAGATTTTAAGTCTCACATCCCCTTTTCCCCCCAAGATCCAGCCAACAGAGAGGAAGAAGAAGAATACCCATCTATAAAAATCCCATTCCGGGAGGATCCGAGGCTCAAAAGAAAATCCAAAGATTTCTAGGAGTTTAACTCCATTCAAGATCTGTTAGAGTCTAACTCCAAATCTATACATAATCCCTATTAGGAGTTCAACTCCAAATCCCCTTGGGAGTTCAACTCCAAATCCAGGGGCTAAACCCTTTTTCTGATGGTGTTTCCAGCGGTCGCGTGTCGTGCACGTGACCCATGGGCTCCCAGCAGTCGCGTGCCGCGCATGTGACCCGCGGGCGCTAAGCGCCCACGTGCGCCTTACGCGACCCTCGGGCGCTCAGTGCCCAGCGCCCACTCGCCTGGCACGTGACCCGCGGGCGCCAAGTGCCCACGCACCAGGCACGTGACCCGCGGGCGCCCAGTGCCCACGCGCCTCCCGCACGCCAGGCACGTGACCGGGCGCCCACCGCCCACGCGCCAGGCACGTGACCCACGGGCGCCCACCGCCCACGTGCCATGCACGCGTCTTTAAGACGCTCCTCACCCCTCATTTTCCATGCACTATACACCAGAAACACGTCTCTCGTTAGGAAATTTTTTCTAATGGGCGCTGCCCCGCACCCCGCAAGGGGGCTGCTAGCCTCCTTGACCCCCAGCCCGCTATCCAGGTAGCGGGACCCCCGTAAACTCTGCAAGACCCCCGGTATATCCAAAACCCCTCAAGTCACAAACACGCACACTGCATATTGAGTTCGCACGACCAGTTCGACCCGTCAATCGGAGGTTCCCTCGCTCCAAAAGTGAGGGGGTAATTAACGGCAGCTTAGTCCGCGGCTGCCGGAGATTCGGATCCTCATAATCAATAAACCCCAGCCTACCTTAGGCAGGGGAAATCTGTAGTGCGCCTGACAAGCGCGCGTGTATTCCCATCTCAATGAGGTGATGAAAAACACCCTACAAACGATACATAACGGGACACTGTGGCAAATG
This sequence comes from Agapanthus africanus, assembly GCA_030015575.1. Taxonomy (NCBI): domain Eukaryota; kingdom Viridiplantae; phylum Streptophyta; class Magnoliopsida; order Asparagales; family Amaryllidaceae; genus Agapanthus; species Agapanthus africanus. Next base: position 483,981,534 of record JASDDO010000018.1, on the reverse strand, counting down.
CGGATGGCATAAGCGTACGTTGTATAAGTATTTTCGTTTCTTTTCTGTGATGGCTTAAGGAATTAAATGATGGGACTTCATTAATGAGATTAATGAAAAGGAAAATAAACCTAAAAGATGTTGTAGAATCAAATTTGAAATTCACTCGGCCTTTTTATGAAAAAGCAAGTTTCAAAATTGCGGAGCTTAAGCCACTCCTTTTAAAACTGTTTGATTCTACAATGAGATCAAGTTCAAAGCGTTAAAGGTTTTCTTAAAAACCATCCGCAACCCTCGTCATTTTAGGAAGTAGAGTACTTAGTATTCGTACTACGTATTTTGACCATAGTTAAGGCGTAGTGTACGGTAGCTAAGTGATGTCTTCCTACACAGCATATGATGCGATTAGTTAGGACATTCATATGATTATGTTAACTATAATTAAGGGTCATATGAGTGGGTCTAATTAATCACGAAATGATGGGTAGAACTTGACTAGGGCTTATGATATGTTGACCATAGTTAAGGTCATAAGTGCTAGGGGTAAAAACCATATCGGGAGTTTCATGAATTGAAATTTGCAATGAGATTGCATACCTTCTATGTGATAGTTGGATCCCGATCCCACTGTGAGTAAGAGTTACTTCCAGGAGAGTTTTGCACTTAACAATTAGATAACCCATTAGGTGTCTAGAAAGGTGTCAACGGGGTATGTCTCTGGGAAAACGAGATTTACTTTATTAGGTCCGTGCGAAAGCACGCGGAACCTCCCTCAAAGTACCGACACTGGCTTGGCTGAACGGTTAGCGAAGTTATAGAATGTAATTAATCCTGGCTAATTTTCTTTTTAAGGTTTGAAGGAAAATTTGATAAAAGGAGTGGGAGACATCAATTAGATAAAATTATAACCAATATAATCTTGTAAGAGCATATGCAGAGTGTTTTCTTCTCTCTTTCCTAGTAGCGACCATGACATGCCTTAATCAAGATAATAATATGGATGTATTGACCGAACCCGCTTGTTATACTGAGCTAGGGAACATTGGTTCCGTCTATCTTATAATTGTTATAATTCCGAGCAGGAAACAGGGGAATACCAGGATTCCCATGCCACCCGATCGAAGATAGAGCATGTTGATGCATCTTCTTCGGGTATATTCATTACCGAGAACTGTTTCTCAGTAAAATCTATGTCCTAGGTATTAGATATCGGATCAGGATCCCACATATGTAATATGTTACATGGGCTAAAGAAAGGTAGAGAAATGGAAAAATATGATCATTCTCTAAAATTAGGGAATGGTGCAAATGTTGCAGCCAAAGCAGTTGGCGAATATCACCTTATATTATCAACTGGCAATACATTGATTCTGAACGAATGTTATTACATACCGAACTTGATATGCAACATTATACCAGTTTCTTTATTAAGTAAAGAAGGATATAATTTTGTATTGCAGGATTATGTAATTAACATTTTCCTGAATTAAAAGTTGATTAGATCAGGCACGTTATATAATAACATATACATTCTAAATCAAACCACAGTTCTAAGTATACAGAACACACACAAGAGGAAAAGTTCAAAAATGAACGAATCCTTCTTGTGGCAATGTAGACTAGGTCATATCAATGCGACACGACTGGCTAAGTTTCATAAAGATGGATATTATAATGCGTTCGAATTTATATCTTATGAAGCTTGCGAGTTATGTCTCAAAGGTAAGATGACCAAAAACTCCGTTTACTGGACACGGAGAAAGAGGTACTGAACTCTTGGGATTGATATATAGTGATGTATGTGGTCCCATGTCTACACATGCCAGGAATGGTTTCTCATACTTTATTATATATTCACCGACGATCTCTCAAGATTCGGACATGTGTTCCTGTTGAAACATAAGTCTGAAGCTTTTTAGAAATTCAAAGAATATAAGTGTGAAGTTGAGAACCAGAAGGGTAAAAGAATTAAATCCTTCGATCTGATCGGGGAGGAGAATACTTGAGCACATAATTCCTGGATTATTTAAAAAGAGAATGGGATTCTCTCTCAGCTTACTCCTCCGTATACACCACAGCACAACGGTGTATCGGGGTGGGGGAATCGCACCCTATTAGATATAGTGCGCTCTATGATGAGTACTGCTGAGTTGCCTGTTTCCTTTTGGGTTATGCGCTTGAGAAGCCGCATACCTATTGAATAGAGTTCCAACCAAATCCATGCCTACCACTCCATATATGGTATGGGAAGAGACCATGTCTTAAACGAGCTAAGATATGGGTTGTTCGGCCTATGTTGAAAGGCAAAATCCGGACAAGCTCGAGGCAAGGTCGGTTGTGTAAATTTGTTGGATATTCCAAACATTCGCGAGGGTATATCTTCTACCACACCGAGGAACAAAAGATGTTTTGTTTCTCGGCATGCCACCTTCTTAGAAAAAGGAATTTCTTGAAAAACAAATTAGTGGTCATGCGGTAGAATTGGAAGAAGTTCCATCTACACAAACTACATCTAATGATTTGGTGGAGCCAGAAGATTCAATAGTTCCCGACGAATCTCAGCCTCTCCGCTGATTTGGTAGGGTTCCTCATCCACCTGAGAGAGACTACGGTATTTTAAATGACGGTGGGAGCATGGATTGCATCATGGAAGATGATGACCCAACTAGTTTCGAGCAGGCCATCATGAGTGGGGACTCTGTAAAATGGCTGGATGCAAAGCGATCTGAAATGGAATCCATGTACACCAACAATGTATGACTTTGAAAGTTGCACCTGAAGGGGTAACACCCATCGGGAGCAAGTGGATCTTGAGAAGATTCTTGGTATAGATGGAAAAGTTGAGACTTTCAAATCTAAACTTGTAGTGAAAGGTTTTCGTCAATGACCAGGTGTGGATTGTGATGAAACCTTTTCTCCAGTGGCTATGCTTAAGTCCATCCGAATCCTACTTACCATCGCTACATACCATGAATACGAAATCTGACAGATGGATGTCAATACCGTTTTTCTAAATATGATTTAGAAGAGAGCGTGTACATGACACTGCCGGAGGGCTTCGTAGATAGTGGGTGTAGCAGAAAGGTGTGCAAGCTGCTTAAATCAATCTACGGGTTGAAGCATGCATCGCGGAGTTGGAACATCTGTTTTGATATGGCAGTCAAAGAGTTTGACTTCGTCAAAAACGTAGATGAACCTTGTATATACAAGATGATTGTAGAGAAGTAAGGTTGTCTTCCTCGTATTGTACGTGGATGACATACTCTTGATAGGAAAAAGTGTTCCTATGCTACACTCGGTCAAGCTCCTCTTATCGCAAGGATTCTCCATGATATAGCTGGGTGATGCCTCCTACATTTTAAGGATTAAGATCTATAAAGATAGATCTAAATGGATGTTGGGATTGTCCCAATCCAGGTACATTAACACCATACTAAAGGGGTTTAGTATGGAAGATTCTGAGCATGGCAATTTGTCCACTTACTCAGAAATCACTCTCTCCAAAAGAATGTCTCCCAAGACTAATTTGGAGTGAGCTCGCGTGCAAGGGATACCCTATGCTTCGGCAGTAGGCTCTATCATGTATGCGATGTTATGTACCAGACTGATGTAGCTAACTCACTAGGTGTAGTGATCAGGAATCAATCTGATCTTGGAGAATCACTGGACAGATGTGAAGAACATTCTTAAGTACTTGAAAAGCACTAAAGAAATGTTCTTCGTGTATGGTAACGGTGAACTCCAGATGGAGTACTTTACCGATTCGAGCTTCCAGAGTGATAAGGTCGACTGAAAGTCGGTCTCGGGTTTTGTCTTTACCCTCAGTGGAGGGACGGTATGTTGGAAGTGTTCCAAGATAGATACCGTGGCGGACTCAACGATGAAGGCTGAATATATCGCTACCAACGATACTGCCAAAGAGGCTGTCTGGATGCACACGTTCATGAGATGAACTTAGTGAGGTTCCTACAATAAGCATCCAATACTTGTATTGTGATGACAATGGAGTTGTGGCTTTGACCTAGGAACCCCAGTCCCATCAGCGATCCAGACAAATTCTTAGGCAATATCACCTGACCAGGAAGGTGGTTGATCTCCGGGAGATCGAGGTCAGGAGAGTTGACACGAAGAATAACACGGCGGATCCACTCACCAAGGCCTTTCCCTAGAGATACTTTAAGGGATATTGGGTATGAGATACTATAACAACTGGTCTTAGCGCAAGTTGGAGATTGTTAGTTGTATGTATGCCCTAGAGGCCATTATTGTACATGATTGTATATTATAGTGGATGTTTAGACATATATAGGAAGAACTTTCTTGCTCGACATGATAGTATACTATATAGTTACTCTTTATCTTGACATGTATACTTGTACTGTCTCTCTGTTACATGTTGATAAAGCCCTTAGGATGTGTACTTGACTACCAGGACTATGATGGAGATCATACTAGTGGGACCAGGATAGTATATAAGTACATCCTTTAATTGTTCCTAGTCGAGAGAGTATCGATACGGGGCATCGATATTCCAGAGTAGACTAGTGTGTACGATTCTTGACCCTGTATGGGACGATAGTTGACCCCACAACCATTGGTGTTTGACATCAGAGAATGTGCACAGGCGCTCATTGGAGAATTGGTACACTGAACAAGACTCGCCGAGAACTCCTAGATGGTATTATACCTGACGTCAGATAGCAGTTCTCTGGTGACACTGGTACAGCTTAGTCTGTAGACCCGAGATCGTCATAGAGTCTTGTGTGTCTCCCACTATGCTTTGATTTCCACCCTACCACGACTCTACTGAGTCGTGCAAACAGGTGGCTTTTGGGTACAGTCCCGAAACACATGGAGTCAATGAGCGATAGGAGGGGTTTCTTCTCTCCCGGTATTGGGGGTTGATGTTGCGCTGTGCTTGATTGGCCATAACAGAAAATTCCTGGCTAGGGTTGTTGAGATTTACTGGTAAGTGTTACCAGTAGTTTCTCGAACCGTTATGAGCCTCACATCGGCATGACTTATCAAATTATTAGGGTCTGACATATACCACCCCCAGACTAGATATGCGACATATCAGAAGAAGAGACCGGAATGTACGGTAGTGTTACTTATAGGCTTTACGGAAGTTTGGACAAGCTTGCTTGCTGATCTTCTGACCGCTCAATACCCGGGTAGCCGTTACGTACAGCTAGTACCGCTGACGGCTTGTGGGTAACTGATATGATCATTACCTAATACTGGCGTATTGACGAGTCTTTAGAGTCCTATACAGAGGTTTCCTGTCTTAAGAGAACTGAAGTAGGGAACATATGAGATATGTGCGGGTTCGAGATCAATATGTGTATATGATACCGTATTCTAATCTCGCGATATAGGTTATATGCGATATAGGTTATATGCGATATAACCGGATTATTGAATCAAGTGTTGATTCAATAATTTAATATTAGTCGGTTATATATGATATACCCGGATTATTAAATCAAATGTTGATTTAATAATTTAATATATAATAATATATTTGATATATTAATATATATTAAATAATATTAGCTCACTTAAGAATTTCTTTTTCTCATTATACATTTAATATATATGTGATATATATTAATGTATTTTTCTTTGTGTCATGTTTGATGATATATTGTACATGAGTGTATGAGAATCATACCAAACCATAGATAATTAGGGTCATTATTTATTTAAGGAAATAAACAAAATTAGGTGGAAAGGCCTTGGTTTAAAGAAGCTTCGAAAAGCCTGTGGAAACCATTGACTTAGTCTATTAATTTTGTTTTTTTAGATATTTATTAACCCAACCATTATCTTTAGTCATGGTTAAGTCTCTACAATGATAATATATGATATTATCTCACCCATGGTTGCCATTCACTCTCATTCTATTCTAGACTTCATCTTCTTCTTCATCTCTGTCACGCCCCGCTTCCCAAAATACGGAATACGGAAAGCGACGAAGGCCAGCCGTGCTACCTATGGTAAGGAAAGATCCTTCCATGGTCACATAAGGCTGTCTAGATTAACCTGTCAAAAATAAAATCCAATACCAAAAGAAATAATACTGATAATCACGCTGCAATGAAACCAAAAGAAATACTAAAAATGGGTCCACTAGATAATTGATGCAAAAAGATCCGATACAATAGGTTCGAAAAGAAAACAAAATCTGGAAAGATACAAAAGTCCTAATGTCCCATAAGGGCGCACATGCTAAATACTAACAGAAAAGAAAATAAACCTACGGATTACTGATCTTCGGTAAAGTCCTGGTAGCCGCTGCGGTCCTGCTCATCCTGAAAATCTGTCACTAAACTTGAGATGGCAAATCACAGGGATGTCAGAATATCCCAGCAAGTACTCAACGTATAAAGTGTATGTGTAGTATGACAACATGAATATATATAAGTGTAGTGAAGCCCGTGTGCGAAAGCAAAACAGATATATAAATAAATATATGCATTAACACTATGAAACATGTATGTAAGAGGTCAAGTCATAACCTAACTGGTCACTAAAAGGTAAACTATCCTATCGTAAGCTCGAGTGTGTGCGTCAACCTCTGCAGGAGTATTCCTAACCCAAGAGTGGTGCCTCAGGGGTTAGAAAACACGGGCCCAACTGTGGAATGAACATGAGACCGATATAGCCCGGTACGAGCTATAAACATGAGACCGATATAGCCCGGTACGAGCTGCCGGCATGGGACTCCTGAGATCCTGTTGTACGACGCACACTCAAACTACCCCAACACCCGCGTATTTATAGCTACTATAGTAATGACTAGAGCACTAATTAAGAATGCTAAAAAGACTGGAATTGTGGTATGGCAATTGAATAGAAATGAAACTGGTAAATAGTGGTGTGTCGTGTCATGTAGTTCAGCATTCTAATTAGGGGTCTCGTCTTAGTAAAATGAACTAGAGTAATGAATAGTTAAGACATGTTGGAAGTAATTGTCATCTGGTACTGGTAACTGCATGAAAGTGATGTACAAGCTGGTATTAATCATGGGTGATATCTTTACCGTTAATCTAAACATGGATATAATAATCGTAAGCTGGCTAGTAAGGTACATGTATAAGTTAGATTAACAACTTTCAAACCTTTTTCGTAATTAAATGGATCTCATAGCAAAACCATACTTAATCTAGTTTTCTGATTATCAATTGGTTGAATACGAGTCTATATCTTTCTAACGATATGAAAACATTAAGTAATAATATTTACTTTCTATTCTAGCAGTGCAGGAAAAGAATATATACATATACACACAAAGGAATGCCGATGTACATCGACCAAAAGTAAAGCAAGAGTACTTGCCTGAGGATAAAGATCAGGGGAGAACGATGCACGAAGATGCGAGGCACGAACTCAGCTAGGATTCAACTTGGGATCAGAGTTATACGCTCTTTCTAGATTGATTTTGCCATTAGCCAACAATGTACCGCACTTAACATATGATTGTATATAACCAAACATGCACATTAACAATTACGTTGTACTATATAACAGCAACATGATATAATCAAGTTCCGGCATACAACTAGATATGTAATAAACAGTACGGATACGAATGGATATCGAAAAACGGTAAAACAGTAACATGGGATGCACAATGAAATAATCATGTAATATTTTATTTATATGGATATAAATATAGCGGCATAGCATGCAGCAAGAGAGACTTGCCTGATCGGATCACACGACGGGGTACGTACGCCACGTCCGGCGTCGATAAATGTCACGATGCCCACGCGGGCGTAAGGAACAGGACCAGGCAAAGCAGGAACAGGACCAGGCAAAGCAAGAACAAGACCATGCTGGCTGGGGACGTCCACTGAGTCGTTCGGATCGTCGGCAACGGGCACGGCTCCGGCAATCACCGGGAAACACGAGATTAAGAAAGAGAAGAGAGGAAGATGAAGAAGAAGAAGAAAGAGAAGGGGGGCTGGTGCTCTGGGGTTTGACTCGAGGGTTCTGGGACAGAGGCTAGAACAGAGATGGTGACGACGTCAACGGGATTTTAAGCGATGGGGTTCGACGGCAAAGGGTAGTGGGTGCTAGGGTTTCAGGTGCAGGGAAAATGGGAGCTCGGGTGTGGGGTTCTGGTCGGGGTTTTGGTGCTCCGAGGTGATGAAGAGGCCAATGTGATGATCGGCAGAGTCGAGCTCCGGCGAGGAGAGAAGTACAAGCGGGGGTGAAGAGATGGGTATGGGTTGCAGGGGTTCTCGCAGGGAAGAAGCTTGTGTGTTGGGTTGGAGAGAGAAGAGAGGAGAGGAAAGAGAGGTGGTAGCGACCAAGCCGACTAGGTGATCGGCGGCGAGGTCAGACACGACGAGGGCTGAACGAGGTATGGGTTGCTTAGTGGGTTCCTGGGTTCGGGAAAGGTTCGTAGGGGGAGGAAGATGTGAGCGAGGAGAGGAGTCGTGGGGATGAGAGCGGTGAAGAGATCGGGGTCGAGGGTGGAGGCGGCAACAATAAGGTGCGGCGTGGGTTAGGGTTCGCGAGAGGTGAGGCGACGGGAACGAGAGAGGTGAAAGAGAGAGAGAGAGAGAGAAAGAGAGAGAGAGGAACATTGGATAAGGTATATGGAAAGAAATTAGTAGGGGTGTAATATATATATATATATATATATATATATATATATATATATATATAGAAAATATAAATGAAGAGAGAGAGAGATCTGTAGCATTTGTTAGGATTAGGATAAATAAAATATATTTTTAAATATATTTAGTTATATAAAAAAAATCCTATGTACATAAAATCAACAGTTTACATAATGAATATAATATTATATATTTTTTGAGTTTTCTAACTAATACAAAAATAGTCCAAAATACGCCCGGGTTGGGTCTAAAATTACGATTTGAAAATACGGATAATATACGTATTAACCAAAACCAAAACCAGATATCCGGATAATGAAAATGCATATCCCCAAGAACGGATACACGTAACGTGCACGTAGCTATCTAAACGAGTCCGTTTCACTAAACGGAATGAGAACAAGATGTACGGATGCTACCACAGGGTCAAGGATATGATGCAGGCCATACTAGGTATTTAAAATAGATTATTCCATAATTTGTAGGCTTGAAAATATATGCAATACTATATATAAGATACATGTATACAGAACATATGTGTGCACGGATTCTCAGTACTAGTAAGGATATGTCGAAATCAAGAATCAAGATGGGTTTCAAGTATGCGGGTCGGGTCGGATACCAAAGACGGATACCAAAGCACTATTCGCACCTAAAACAAATAAAATCAAGAAATAGTCATAAGATAAAGAAAATACTCAAAGAGAATATGGTATAAAATAGTGTTAAACAAATAAATATTTAAATACTCATAATATGCCTTAAAACCATAATTATATCCATATATCTTAAATAAAAGTATTAAACTCCAAATTATAATAATAATGAAACAAAACCCAATATATCCCTAAAAAACGTACGATCGGACTAGGGTGTTACAATCTCCATTGAGCTCTCTAGGTTTTCTTGAGGTGAAGAAAAAGAGTGAGAAAAATAATTCTAAAGTGAGCAAAATTCCTATTTCATCAATCTACACTAGACTAGCCATTTAGTATATGTTGTTTGCTTCACTAATTCTGAATTAGTGAAGATGTAGCTAAAGTTGGAGATTCCTCGACGTAGATCATTTTCGGCATCGAAGATCTTTAAACAAGCTTGTTCCTTTCGCCTAGTGGAGCCTAACGAGAGTCCGAGACACCACCACTTGGAGCTAAGGGACTACTACACGGAGTTTTATAAGTTAAGGACCGGTCTACAAAGGTTGTATTCCTTGTTCACTTAGAGTAAAGTTGTTTACTTGCTTAGTTAAACCCTAATTCTCTAGTTAGATCCTAGGTTTATGATTTCTTACCACACTAAAATTTTAAAATTGCATGCCCGATGCCTCCTAAAACCTAGTAGTCGTGGTAAGGAATCCTAACACTAAACCTGTCTCCTAAGTCATCGCTCCCCAACGGGCAAAGGCAAATGATGAATTGCTCTTGGCACCTATGCTCCATTGTTAGTCACGCTAATGCCAACCGCAACCCCAAAAATTCCAAATTTTCGATCCAATAGACCCATAAATCGTTAAATTGGGAACATATGACCTCTAAGTCGTTAAACTGGAAACAGATGACCTCTAAGTCTTTAAACTGAGAACGAGAGAAATCCCCTCATGGAAAATGATGATTTGCTCCTGGTACCATATTCTAGTGTAGCGATTCTAATGCCAAACTAAAACCAAAATCCTTAAATCCTCTCATGGCAAATGATGATTCACTCCTGGTACCATATTCCGGTGTAGCGATGCTGATGCCAAAAAAACCCAAATCCCAAATCCTAAATCCCACACTCGCAAAGTCGTCTCGACTTTGTGAGGAGAATATTCCCGCGTGTGATCCTTATGACTCACAAAGGAGAAACCACTTGGGGGTCTTCAAGATTCCTAAGGAGAAAATGCACTTACGAGATCCTCTCGACTCGTAGAGAGAAAATGCTTTTATGAGACCCTTACAGCTCATAAAATTGAAAAGCCTTATGTGACAGGGGTCTAAACCTGTCTCCTAAGCCATTGTTTCCCAACGAACATGGCAAATGACGATTCGCACCTGGTACCATATTCCAGTGTAGCGATGATGATGCCAAACCAAAACCAAAATCCCCAAATCCTCTAAGGGCAAATAATGAATCGCTCCTGGCACTATACCAGTGTAGCGATGCTGATGCCAAACAAAATCTAAATTCCAAGTTCCCTTCAAATTCAGAACAGTCCTACCGACAAGACGAAAATAAAATAAATCAAATCAAAGTCCCACCGGCAGTGGTTCCAAGCTCAAAAAGCCCCGTATAACGGACAAGGACTCTAAAACCAAACCAAATCAACAAGTCAACCAACGACCTCCCCATCGGAATCAAGCTCTGCCTCGGAATCAAGTCAACTAGCGACCTCCCCATCGGAATCAAACTCCGTCTCGGAATCAAGTCAACTAACAACCTCTGCGTCGGAATCATGCTTCATCTCAGAATATGCCTCGTGTCGGAATCATGCTTCACCTCGGAGTATCCACTTTCCCTGTCAAAATTATACTTCGCATGGGAATCAACCTCTGCATCGGAACTATACTTCATTCAAAATGTCCACCTCTGCGTTAGTACCATGTTTCGTCTCAGAATATATGCCCCGCGTCGGAATCATGCTTCTCCTCGGAGTATCTACCTTTCCTGTTGGAATTATGCTTCACTTGGGAATCAACCTCTGCATCGGAACTATATTTCATTCAGAATGTTTACCTCTGTGTCGGAATCACGTTTCATCTCAGAATGTGCCCTGTGTCAGAATCATACTTAGCCTCGGCGTATCTGCCTTCCCTGTCGGAATTATACTTCGCCATGGAATCAACATTTGCATTGAAACTATACTTCTTTTAGAATGTCTGCCTTGCGCCGGAATTATGCTTCGTCTTAGGGTACACCTATCCCGTATCAGAATTATGCTTCGCCTCGAAACTAATCTTTGCGTCAGAACCATACTTTGTCTCAGAATATACCCATCCCGCCTCAGAATTATGCTTCGTTCCGGAACCCTGCGTCGGAATTATGCTTCGTCTCAGAATGTATGCCCTGTGTCGGAATCATGCTTCGTCTTGGAATACCTGCTTCCATTGTCGGAAGGATGCTCCACCCTTGGAATTATGCTCCGCTCCCGGAATTATGCTCCTGGAATGATGCTCTGACCCCCTGGAATTATGCTTCGCACATCGGAATGATACTCCGACTTCGGGCATTATGCTCTCGGAAGGATGCTTCGCCCTTGAAAATATGCTCCACCTAGAAGTCAAACTTTCCACAGAAGAAAATCCATCAATTTCATGCACACGACCCATGTACACAGTGTGCATTTATTGATGGGGGGCACTTTGTTGGGGTAAAAATTTACACCCCGTTGCCAAACTCAAAAATCAAAATCAAGCTCAAAGTTAGAGCCAAAATTAAAATCAAAAACCAAGTGGGCCTAAGCCCAAACCCGAGCCTAAGTCAAGCCCAAGCATGAAGAGGGGGCCGGCCAAAGAAAAGAAAAGAAAAAGAAAAACTAAATGTAATTTTTGTTTTTAATAGACAATAAGCCAATTTTTGTACAAGCCATGGTGTTAAATGTAAAAGATGTAAGCCTATAAAAGGCCCCCCATCATGATTTGAGAACTAATCAGAATTGATTCCCCAAAAAAACAAAATCTTGAGTTTTGAGCCACTCTTTATTGCGCAAGTCTTTTTCTCCTTCCTCCTTTCTTTTTTTTAAAGTGCGCACGTCAAGAGGCCTCAGAAAAAGGTAAAGATCCCCTTTTATAAAAGTCAAAATCTTGGTGTTTTTGGACTATTACTTCATTGGGTTTCGACCCTACTTGCACAGTGCAAGGCGCACACCGTGCTGGATGCCCATTTGGCTAGGTGTGCACCCCGTTGGGTGAACATCTAGCCAAGTGCGCACCGGCCTAGGTATGCACTTCGCTAGGTGCACACATCCCTAAGTGCACACCTTGCTGGACCTTTTCTCCCATTCGGGACCCTTTGACCCCCTTCACTCTTTCGCGCCATGCCAAGTGCGCACCTTGCTAGGCACGCGTCTCGGTAGTTGCACACTTATCATGTGTGCCCCTTCGCAAGCTGCGCACCGTACTAGGTGTGCGTCCTGGCAGGTACGCACTTTTCACATGCGCACCTTACCACGTGCGCACTTGTCACGTGTGCACCTTATCACATGCGCACTTGACATACATACACATATCACCTCCCCCGTAAAAACTCTGCGAGGCCCCCGATACGTCCAAGACACCTTCAAAACACAACACACGAACACCTTATATTGAGTTCGCATGACCAATTGACCCATCCATCGGAGGTTCTTTCGCTAAAAAAGCGAGGGGTAATTAACGGCAGTTTATTCCGCGGCTGCCGGAGATTTAGATCCCCACAATCAATAAACTCCTGCCTACCCCAGGCAGGGGGAATCTGTATATGCCTGACAAGCGCACGTTTTCCCATCTCAATGGGGTGACGAAAAACACTCTACATATATATCATCACAGGCATATAAAAACATCACAGGCATGCATCAAAAAATATGAAACAGCCGATAAACTAGGAGCCCGCGTTTCATTTGAGCCGAAAATAAGACGCGACGTTCCCCGATCGTGTGGATAGCCCTTACAACTTCTATCCTAGACCCCTACGAGTGTGGTAAGCCACTTGCCAATTCTCGAAATTAGGTAACCCGCCCTCAATAACATGAGTCGGTCACCCGTCGCTTTCAAGTATCCGGTAACTTGGGCACTCCTCCGTGGGTCGATCCTATAACCCCTACAAGTGCGGGGAGCAACCCGCCAATTCTAGAGCGAGGCGGCCCGGTGTAACATTTCAGAAAAATAAAATATTATTTTTGGGAATTTATATAATTAAAATAATAAATATTATGAATATTTTAATGATGTGGTATAATTATATACCAATAGTTTGGAAAATATTGGAAAATTATATTGAATGTTGATTTTAAGGAATTTGTGAGATTTAGACATTCTATGAATTATTGTATAATTTATTATATACAAGTTTATTTCTAAACTTGATTAATGTTCACTAATCATGCATTGATGGTGTTTTGTGCATGTGACATGCACCATATCATATTTGCTAACACTTGTTACATTTTTTAAAAACTTGGCTTAAATCCTAAATTGTGCATGGTTTCATTTGGGTTTTCTATTGTTTTATAAAAAGAAAAGAAAAGATAAAGAAAATGGAATAAAGAATTGGGGACATGGAGGTAGGGGCCTGGAGAGAGAGAGAGAGAGAGAGAAAGAGAGAGCGGGTGAGGGGTCTCCTTGAACTATGGCTCTTTATTTCACTTCATCATCTTCATCATTTCCCTTTCCTCTCTCACACCTTGGCTGCCCTCTTCTCCCCACCTCCTCTACCTCCTCACACAACCCAAAATCCACACCAAAACACCATAATCCCTTCATTAAAAATGTGCACAAGCTCACTACAAGCATGGGGAACCAAGAAAGTTTAGATTTTGAGCACTTGGGTCAACTCAAGAAATTTCTTGAGTTGCTAAATGAGGTAATTGTTTCACATTAGTATAGTAATTAAGTTCCTTTAGCTTCCATGTTAGTTTAGAATCGATTAAGTGTGGTTTCGTGATCTTGAAATTTTCCAAGATGAGAGTTGTAGGAGATTATGAGTGGGGAAAGTGTAATTGAGGTTAGAAGAGGCCATAAAACCCATCTAGTGTTAGAATTCAGGGCAAGACCTGAGACCAAACCCCAAATTGCGAACTTTAGATTCGCCGATATCGGTTTTTTTTGTGGAATTAGTGATGGTATTTAGAGATCCGTTGCTACCCTGAGAACCTAAAAATTATTTAGCGATTACAATGATACAAGTAGGCATCCTAGAATTTACAACTGAGACCCGGGACCCCAATTCCACTGTTAGGCCACAAATTATATCCCTCTAGCCGCAAATTGCGGCCCGGGTAGGTTAGAAATGGTTCGTGCTTGGTCCATAGCTCACATACCCTCTAATTAGACCTACCCCAAATGCAGAATTAGCTAATTCAACCTAGGGTAAAATCTGGAGGTGTTTTCTTGAGTTGCTGCTTTGTTTTGCGACTTCGTTTTAACTTGAGTTATGGTATTTGTGTTTTGTCTCAGGCACTTGACGTTTGTACGTCGATATTGAGAGTTTTTTGATTATTCTTGCATGCGTGGACCATAGGTTTTAACCTATGTGTGATACGTGTGCCGTTTTGGTTTTCGTGCGCGATTTCGGTTTACGATACTATGTGTTTATATGTGTAGGCACCATCACGTGGACTTCGGACGATGAAGAAGAGGATGGCGACATCGACTTCGGCAAGCGAGGATCAAGTGAGTAGATATATATCTACAGGAGAAGTCGGGTGGATGGCGTATAGCACCCCCGCAGTTCGTAGTGTAGCATACGAATAAGTTTTATATATATATATATATATATATATATATTTATATGTGTATTGGTGAAACGTGATTAATAAACAAGAACGACCTTAGGAGATCATGGGTTAGTGTAGCGTAATTGAAAGTTAGTGTTTTAGTTAGTTCTCAGCCGCGAAACCCTAGAGTAGAAGGTGCACACACACACACATGCACACACGGATTATGTTTCGGTGTATATGATATGTGTGTGTGTATATATATGTATGTAGATGTATTGCTATATATATACATATACATATACGTATACACGTATGATGAGGATAGTATATGATACTTGGAGATGAGTCGATGTGATTGGCATGATGCCGTGAGATCGGTGATGTGTTTTGGGTCGTGTTATGAGATACGACATGTTATTATAGCGGATCGAATGGGCGATGTGATTTTATTCACACGCGGATATATGTTGAATGGTATCGGTATGTACTAGACTTTAGATCAGTACCCTAGTTATGATATTATGATGATGATACCATATGATTAAGGTGTTATATATGATATTCGACCCGTACCCCGATTTTGGGAAACCGTACGAGGGATTTACCGTACGAGATATAAAAATTATGATAGATCCACACTCATGATTCGAGGATGTCGTATTATATTTTGTATCGTACGTGACGCTATTGAGACGGGATCACCGACTACTAGATATATATATATATATATATATATATATATATATATATCGACTCAGACTTAGGTGGATTTACTTACCCTTCGATTGGTCTCTTAGTTTAGTCCTGTAGTTTTTCAGGTAGGTGTTAGACTGGGCTCGAGTCATACTTATTTTCAAAACTGACGAATCGTGGGTATTTTAAAGACAGGCCCTATTTTCTAAAAACCACGATTCGTGCTATTTCAAATGCCAAAATTGCATGACTCGTACTTAGAAATGTATATTCTCCAGTGTTGCGTTTACTATTCATTTTCCGTTATATTCATGTTCTCATCGCATCGCATGCTTGTAAATGTGTTTTCCTTAGTTACTATAAACCCATACTGTCATGACACCATCACCATTACCGATGATGCGTATGCTCCACGTACACCTGCTCGCTGGCTCACACACATCATCATCGGTAATTTTCATGTCGCGTACACTTTAGAGAATATTTCTTTATTGATATCGCTGTTAGCTGATAGTTCCGATATATCATTACTGTGCTACTTTAGATATTGCATTCTTTACATAGATACTCGTGCATGTATACATATTCATTGTCATACCATATTATGGGGCTTTATGCTAGTAATTCATTGTTTATTGACTCTCGAGATTTGGGATTTGGGATTTCCATGAGATTTCTGGATCACGAGCTTGTCTCAAAATCTAAAATTTCTTGGTTCCCCATGCTTGTAGTGAGCTTGTGCACATTTTTAATGAAGGGATTATGGTGTTTTGGTGTGGATTTTGGGTTGTGTGAGGAGGTAGAGAAGGTGGGGAGAAGAGGGCAGCCAAGGTGTGTGAGAGGAGAGGGAAATGATGAAGATGATGAAGTGAAACAAAGAGCCATGGTTCAAGGAGACCCCTCACCCTCTCTCTCTCTCCAAGCCCATACCTCCATGTCCCCAATTCTTTATTCAATTTTCTTTATCTTTTCTTTTCTTTTTATAAAATAATAGAAAACCCAAATGAAACCATACACAATTTAGGATTTAAGCTAAGTTTTTAAAAAATGTAACAAGTGTTAGAAAATTTGATATGGTGCATGTCATATGCACAAAACACCATCAATGCATGATTAGTGAACATTAATTAAGTTTAGAAATAAACTTGTATATAATAAATTATACAATATCCATAGAATGTCTAAATCTCACAAATTCCTTAAAATCAACATTCAATGTAATTTTTCAATATTTTCCAAACTATCGGTATATAATTATACCACATCATTAAAATATTCATAATATTTATTATTTTAATTATATAAATTCCCAAATATAATATTTTATTTTTCTGAAATGTTACAGTCTTCCACCCTTAAATAAATTCGGTCCCCGAATTTAAATTTAAACCCCTCAAATACTAAAATATTTCAGTAAAATGATCAAGTCGTCGGGGCTCCGAAATCATTAATACATAAAACACAATGTAGCGCAATGCATGCACATGGAAACGAGTATATAACTCAAAATCAAAACTCCGTCAAATATCACGCAATCATCGGAGTTAGAGTGAAGATGCCAATGTCAAAGTCCAATACGAAAATCAACATGATATACATCAAAACTATAACATGTACATAGTATGTGTTCATATCAGAATTTTGCATTATTATATCGCCCATTCTTAATCACATTACATATAAATAGGTGCTTTTGATCCATGTCTGCTAAATAGTTGCAGGTTACAGGTTCTCAGATCGTTACAGTGAAATTCATGAAAAGTCGCTACAAATGTGAGACTACGACCAACAATAGATGAATCCGTATGATGCCGTCTATCAGTTCAAAGAAAAAATGAAAATCATTAGACAGTTCAATGCATAAAGCACAAGGGCAGCACAAGATTCAAGATTTCAGCGCGAAGCTCAAGGCAAAAGTCTACATCATTATGCACTGTTGGAAATCTGGAAGAAAATAGAAGAGATTCTGAGGAACCAAGTGAAGAAAACAGAAGGTAAAAGTAACATGAAGCAACCCTGGAGAATTGAGCCCAAGATCCCACCAAATGGCCGCGGAACAATGGCCAAACATGCCTTTCTGCCCCAGAACCGCGGCTGTATGGTGCACGTGTCGGTGCTTTGACCCGGTTTTCTTAGGGTAGTTTTGTAAATTCATGTGTGGATCAGAATGTAATCTAGGGTTTTTCCTATCTATAAATAGGAGAGTTGAAAGCCAAATGAAAGTATGCATCTCTTTAGTTTTTATGTCTCTTTTTAATTCTTAGATCTAAATTTTAATTCCAATTGTAATGCATTGTTGAGTGGTCATCAATAATGTAAGTTTTATTTTTTTATCTCGTATTCTTTTTATCTGAATTTTAATTCCTGCAATTTTTTATCTGTTCTTTTATTATCTGCAATTTAGTTCATATATTAAAATAAAAAAATATGAATTTTATTGTTATCTTCCTAATGAGTGAGTAATTCCTCACATGTTAGAGATAGGAGAGGGAAGGTTTGAGAGAAGGAAATTTCTCTCACTCCTTTTTTTGCCCAAATAATTTTAATTAAGGACTCTCTTTAAATCAACCATAATCCGCTCACTACGGCACCCTATCCTACATGATAGCGGTGATTCCCTAGTTAGACCGATTGTGGTTGAATTAACCGGAGGTTAGGGCCAAGTGCCAAGAACGGACGGACAAGGACCAAAAGGAAGAAACTAAATTTCTTCCTAGTCATGCTAATCCCCGTTGTTGACTATTACCCTAACACCTATATTCTTAAGTAGGGTTTTGAAAGAAGTGAGAAGAATCCCTATTTCGAACTAACCAAATCCTAACCCTAGTAAGCCTTTATATCAATTTATTCTCATTCTTAGATCTCAAAACAAAACCTACCAAAGTTAGAACTTAACTCATTAGAACTTAAAAAAAAAGGACACCATTTTCCTGTGGATCGATTCGTACTCAACCGGCTAGCTATCAAGCGACACCGTCTTGATTGCGGTAATTAAAAATTAAGAACACGCAAAAATAGCATATCAATCAAATGGCACCGTTGCCGGGGAAACGGTAATTTATTTCTTTTTGTAATTTCGGGTTAATTAAATAAAAAAAAATATAAAAACTAAAAAAATAAAAAACATAAAAAAAATCATCTTGTTATTTTTGATTGGTTTTTGTGCAAATTATGCAGGAAAGGAAGACAGACTGATTCAGATCTGGAGCAAGCTCAGTGAACAAATCCAGAAACAGAGGATCTGAACAGATAGAGGAGAACCAAATCAGCACAAAGAAATTTTTTGAAGATCTGAACCTACTGATCCACTGCGGAACCGCGGCAAAAGTAGGCATTTGACCGCGGAATCGCGGTCAAAAAGGTGACGTCAGCAACTGAAAATCTTTGTAAATATCTTTTTTCTTCTCTTCCACCCCCTAAGCTCCACTGAAATTTTTTTCCTGCAGGTTTCTTTGCACAGAATCTTTCTCCTATCCAATAAATTATTGTATGCAGGATTCTTTGCGCCGCAAATAAAAAGAAAAATTTTTGGCAAGTGTTTTAGATTTTGGTGTGTTACTACTTTGCATATTTAAAACGGAAGCTAAGGGGCTATAACACCAATTAAGATTGGGTGGGAATTTCATTACCCTTCCTAAGACCCCAGAAATCACTAAAAAGCATATGCATCACCATTGAGTTAATTAAAAAATATCTAGACTCGGCCAATTAAGAACTGTCGCGCTCATTAGGACAGAAGAAGGTTGTGGGCATTCAGTCGTTTATCTAAACCTGACTTTGTGGTGCCTAGGCTAGACAAGTGAGAAATGTAACTTTAAAAGGCCCGTCTCACGGTGATTCGTGAGCGGAACTCTCCTTTCTTCATTTGTGCTTACCTGGCCACAATTGGCAGTGAAGAGGCGATTTGAGGGATATCTCACAGCTTGTCACTTTGGAACAGTTAGGAGCAGTCTAGTTGACTTAGGAGAGCCTAGCTCTAGGTTTGATTGTGCATATTTAAACTGTGGTTGTTTGAAATTGTGATGTAGTTCCGTACAAATTTTTGCAAAACTCTTTATAAATTAAAAATAATAAAAATAATAAAAATAAAAAAACCAACAAAACAAAATTTTTATAAAAACTTGCCCTTTGTCGCTAGAATCCCATTTTACCCACCTTTCATCCACATTTCCCCATTGACATTTTCTTACCCTCACATTTTACGTTTTGACTATACTAAAACGCGTTTAGTGTATGTCCGGTTGGACTCGGGACACTAGTGCCCGTTTAGTCCGTGTTTCGTTAGTCGCTACCGACTATGCGATCGACTCCGAAGTCGAAACTCCCTCCACACCTCTTTCATCTTTACCTTTGCCGGCCAACTCCAGCGTTGACCGGAATTCTGTCCATTCACTTTCATCTTCACATTCATCATCTTCTAAAGAGATGTCAGGATTCAATCTAACAACCCTTTACCTACCTCGGGACTGATTCCACCTCAACTGGGTGCGAATAACCCGCAACAACCTCCTGTTGAAGCGCCACAGCGAATCGCGCTCCAGGATCGTTTTTATCCTACCCGCTCCGCACTTCCTACCTGTCTTTCACTCCCGCCGGCAAATGGGGACAATTTCGAAATTAAACCCCACTTCGTCAACATGTTTCCTAACTTTCACGGACTGGAATCCGAAGATGCCTATATCTTCAGTAACAAATTCCAGAACGTCTGTGCAATGATGAAGACAACCCAACTGTCCGATGATGCTATAAGGCTACGAGTCATTCCCTTCACTCTATGTGACCTAACTGAAAAGTGGCTATATAGTACGGCATCGCATTCCATAAACAGTTGGGAAGAGTTTGTTAAAGCGTTTTTTAAAAAGTTTTATCCAAATCATAAGACCGCGAGAATACGAAATGAAATTAACCAATTTTCCCAGCTTCCTTCCGAACCTTTTTGGAAGTGTTTCGAACGATACAAAGACCTTCTTGTTCAGTGCCCTCATCACGGTATTGAGAGATGGCAACTCTGCCAAAATTTATACGAAGGACTGAACCCAGCAACTAAGCAGTTGCTGGAAACCATTTGTCAAGGCCACTTCCTATCCAAATCTGACGAGGAAGCTTGGCAATTTCTCGACGATCTTGCTGAACAAACGCTTCAGTGGGAGAGCACTAGACCGACCAATTCGTCCACTTCATCTACTTCTTCCGGTCCATCTAGGGCAGGCATTCATCAACTTGATGTGTTAATTACAATGAAAGCCGAAATGACAGCAATTACACGAAAACTAGAAGCAATTGAGAGCAAATTCTCATCGCCTTCTCCTGCCCCTGCTCTTCCCCCCCCCGCACTATATGCGCTTGTTGTTCAGATCCATCCTATTTGACCGAAGAGTGTCCTTACAACCCACCTGCTCAAGGACAGGATCAAGTCAATGCTGCCATTCAGCAATGACAAAGAAATGATCCATACTCTTCCACTTACAATCCTGGTTGGAGGAGCCACCCCAATTTCGCTTGGAATCAAAATCAACAACAATTCCAAGGCAACAACAATTTCCAGAGGCCTCCTCCTCAACAATAAGCTCCTCAACAAACTCAATATCAGCAACCTTTTTAGCCCCAACCTTACCAAAATCAGACGAACAATTTTGCACCCAACAACTTTTTTCCTCAAAACAATTTTGTTCCGCCAAATAACGATAAGTTCCCTCGTTAGAACGAAGTCTGGAGGCATTTTTAAAACAATCAACTCAATCCTCAGCCAACATCCAGTCTTCCATTCAGTCTTTGGTGCAACACACTGCTTCACACGGGCAAAGTATCAAAACCATCGAAGCTCAGATTGCACAACTGAATGCAGATTTAAGCGAGCGAGAGAAAGGGAAGCTTCCATCTCAACCACTCCCAAATCCTGGTCACCCACAAAATGCACATGTTGCTCTTGAACAACAAAACCATAATGTAAGTGCCGTGACTACATTGAGATCTGGAAGGATGTTGCACAACAATGTTGGCACTGATGATGACACCCCGGCCGCTGCTTCTTCTTCTTCTTCTTCGTTTTTAGAGCCCGTTCTCCATTCTTCACAAGGCTCCCCTTCTTCTGCTGCTCCGAACGGACCCACATCTCACTCCACGAAAACACCAGCACTGGGATCCGTTCCAACTCCACAATCTCCTCCACAAACATTAGACTCAACCAATTTTCAAAATGTTCCATTTCCAAACCGGTTGAGATCCAATAAACAAAATCCACAAATGGAGAAGATTGTAGAGTTATTTAAACAAGTTAGCATTAACATTCCCCTCTTGGATGCAATCCAATAAGTCCCTTCTTACGCAAAAATCTTGAAGGACTTGTGCACCAAGAAGAGAAAATCACAGGTACCTAAGAAAGTTTTCTTAGCTAGTGCTGTGAGTGATACTCTTACCCAACCTTTACCTCAAAAACGAAAGGACCCTGGCTGTCCTACGATTTCAATAACTATTGGGGATAAGAACATCAACCGCGCACTTTTGGATCTTGGTGCCAGTGTTAACCTGCTTCCCTATTCGGTATATGAGTAACTAGGCATTGGAGAGCTGAAACCTACACATTGTACTCTCTAAATGGCCGACCGATCCATCATCCATCCTAGGGGTGAGCTAGAGGATGTGTTGATCAAAGTAGGGGACTTCATTTTCCCCGTTGATTTCATTGTTTTAGATACACAGCCTGTGGCTAACCCCCGGAATCAAATTCCGGTGATGCTTGGTCGACCA
The DNA here is from genome assembly GCA_030015575.1 of Agapanthus africanus. Lineage (NCBI taxonomy): Eukaryota > Viridiplantae > Streptophyta > Magnoliopsida > Asparagales > Amaryllidaceae > Agapanthus > Agapanthus africanus. The sequence goes on along the minus strand of JASDDO010000018.1, from coordinate 483,959,088 downwards.
TTCCTTGCAATTTCGAATGATGTGATCAATTGTCGAAATGGTTCGATGAACCTATCTTTTGGAAACATGACAATTGAACTCAACATTTTTAAGTTAGGGAATCAGCCCTCCGAACCTAATGCTAATATACTTGATGTTTTCTCGATCCAAGAGATCATCCAGGAGGACTGTGAGCTCGAGAAATTTTTGTTCGATCACAGCAATCTTAACGCCACTAGTGCGTTCCTCCTTGAACCTGATACTGCTTTCACGCCCGATAATGACTACGAGTGTTTTACTTTCTCAAACGATCTCGACCAATCACCACTCGAGTTTGAATCCTTTGAATTTTCGGATGAGTTAGTTGAACCATCCGACTCAGTTGCTTACACTCGTTTTGAACCTCTGTTGGAATCCTTTGAGTTTGAGACAATTTCAACGATTTTACCTTCAATTGTTTCACCTCCAACACTCGAACTCAAGCTATTTCCTTCTCACCTTAAATACGCTTACTTAGGTGAGAATGAGACCCTTACTGTTATCATCTCGGCTTCTCTAGCCCCAGAGAAAGCCCTTTTAACGGTCTTGCAAAGCAATTGACAGGCTTTTGGTTGGACTATGGCGGACATCAAGGGGATTAGTCCCCTAATAGTTGAACATCATATTCATATGATGGATGATGCCAAGCCAGCAAGGGATCCACAGAGACGACTCAACCTAGTCATGAAGGAGGCTGTTAAAAAGGAGATCGTAAAATGTCTTGATAGTTGTATCATTTACCCTATCTCTGATAGCCAGTGGGTTAGCCCCATTCACGTTTTCCCTAAGAAATCGGGCATAACGGTCATAACTAATAAGGCGAATGAGTTAATACCTACTCGCACCCAAACTGGGTGGCGAGTATGCATCAATTATAGAAAACTCAACGCCGCGACACGGAAAGACCACTTTCCATTACCTTTGACCAAATGCTAGAACGATTGGCTGGGCATGAATACTATTGCTTTTTGGATGGCTACTCAGGCTATAATCAAATTCCCATCGCCGAAAAATACCAAGACAAGACCACATTCACTTGTCCTTTCGGTACGTTTGCTTACCGTCGCGTGCCCTTTGGGTTATGCAATGCACCTGCTACCTTCCAGCGGTGTATGATGGGTATTTTTTCAGACATGGTGGAAAAATTCTTGGAGATCTTCATGGATGATTTCTCAATTTTCGGTGACTCCTTTGATGAGTGTTTGCTACATCTCGACGCAGTCCTTATCCGGTGTAAGGATAAGAACCTTACTTTAAATTGGTATAAGTGCTATTTCATGGTACGAGAAGGTATTGTCTTAGGACATATCATCTCGCAAAATGGCATTGAGGTAGATAAAGCGAAAATTGAAGTCATTTCCAATCTCCCTCCTCCCAAATGCGTCCGAGATATTCGAGCCTTCCTTGGCCATGCCGGTTTCTATAGACGGTTCATCAAGGATTTTAGCAAGATTGCTAGACCCTTGACTGTTTCGTTGGCCAAGGACACCACATTTGATTTCGACTCGAGCTGTATGAAGGTGTTCGAGTCATTGAAAAACTCACTTACTTCTGCTCCCATTCTTTCGTCTCCTGACTGGACGCATCCATTTGAAATTATGTGCGATGCATCTGATTTTTCCATTGGTGATGTCCTTAGACAGCACATCGATATGATGCCGCATGTAATCTATTACGCTAGCCGAACCTTGAACGATGCCTAATTAAATTACACAACAACCGAGAAGGAATTCTTAGCTATTGTGTTTGTATTAGAAAAGTTCAGGCCCTACTTAATCGGCTCTCCAGGCATCGTTTACACTGACCATTCAGCTCTTCGCCATCTTTTTGCGAAGAAGGACGCTAAATCTCGGCTGATACGTTGGATCCTCTTACTACAAGAGTTTGACCTTGTCATCAAAAACAAAAGAGGATGCAAAAACGTAGTCATCGACCATCTTTCACGCCTCCCTTCTTCGCCGACGCTTCAATTTCCTATAAAAGACATTTTTCCAGATGAGCAGCTCTTGACTGTATCATGCGAACCTTGATTCGCAGATATTATGAATTATTTGGCCACCAGACTTATACCAAATGAATGGTCGAATCAGGACAGACTCTGATTCCTATCCCAGGTAAAACATTTTTACTGGGATGAACCTTATCTATTCAAATACTGTCCCGACCAAATTATTCGTCGGTGTGTCCCCGACAATGAATTTAAGAGCGTGCTGTCATTCTGCCACGATCAAGCGTGTGGCGGGCATTTTGGCCCTAAAAAGACAGCCGAAAAGATCTTGCAGTGTGGTTTCTACTGGACACAACTTTTTAAAGACGCACATGATTACTGCAAGACATGCTCCCGGTGCCAACACTTGGGCCAGATATCTAGAAGAAACGAAATGCCGCTCCAACCAATATTGGTTGTGGAAATTTTTGATGCTTGGGGGATTGATTTTATGGGACCGTTTCCCAATTCTTTTGGGAACTTGTAAATTCTTCTTGCTGTTGATTATGTATCTAAATGGGTCGAGGCTGTGCCCAGTCAGACTAACGATAACAAGGTTGTTGTTAGATTCCTCAAAGAAAATATTTTCTCCCGGTTTGGGCACCCCCGCGCAATCATCAACGACAATGGAACTCATTTCTGTAATAGAACTTTCGAGTCCTTAATGCGGAAATATTCCATTAATCACAAGCTATCAACGCCCTATCATCCCCAAACATGTGGGCAAGGCGAGATTTCAAATCGGCAAATCAAACAGATATTGGAGAAGACGGTTTCCAAAAACCGTAAGGATTGGTCTTTAAAACTTACTGATACCCTTTGGGCATTTCGAACTGCCTATAAGACCAATCTTGGCATGTCTCCTTATAGGCTTGTTTATGGAAAGGCTTGCCACCTTCTAGTTGAAATAGAGAATCGTGCATTTTGGGCGATAAAACAGCTGAATCTATCTATTGAAGATGCGGGCAGTCATAGAAAGCTGCAGTTAAATGAATTAAACGAGCTTCAAGATGAAACTTACGAGAACGCGGTTGTCGTCAAAAACCGAACGAAGGTGTTTCACGATAAACACCTTATGCGCAAAACATTCAAACCTAGTCAACAGGTTTTACTTTACGACACCCGGCTACATTTCCATCCCGGCAAGCTCAGACCTCGATGGAAATGGCCATTTTTGGTACGCACTATATATCCGCACGGTGCGGTCGACTTAGAGAATACGAAGGACGGTTCACTATTTAAAGTGAACGGACACAGCCTTAAACCGTTTCTCACCGTGGACCATTCGGAGGAGCTCCTGCTGTTGCAGGAGCCGATTTATATTGACCGATCTTCCTCCATCTACCCCCAAATTTCGGTTATCCAGCCATGAACAGTGGAAACACCGTTTCAAATAAGTTTGGGGGTATGCACAATTTGTAATTATAAATTATAAAAAATAAAAAATAATTTTTTTTAAAAATTTCGGGGGTATTTTTGTAAATATTCAGTTCTATAAATAAAAAATAAAAAAATAATAATTTTTTTAACAACTAAATTCCTCTTTTCAAGAGGACTTTTTTTACAAATAACCAATAAACCCCTATAAAAAGAACCCGACCCCTCTACCCCTTTTACCAAACCCTAAATTATTCCTCTATAAAAACCCTAGCCGCCGCAGCAGCCAGAGCAAGGAGATCCCACCAATCCTCCGCGCAACCGCCGCCGATTGCAGCTTCCCGCCGTGCTTCCGCCGCTCCTTGGTGTTGTCTCCCTCTGAAGACTTCAGAGGAGGTTTTCACTTTCTGATCCTCTCTGTTAAATTTTAAAATTTTTTAATTACTTCTCTGTAATGGCCCCGACCCTGCAATTTGAAAGGGACTTTTCCAAAATGTTCGCACACACTGTTTACGGTAGTTACTTCGGTGATGAGATCCGAAGGCGCGGATGGAACTTTTTACTATTTAACCATCCGAATGCCTTCGCGCTTCCGGATCTTGTTACCCGTTTTTATGAATGCATGGAGGATGGTTGCCTCTCACAACACGGTTACATTAGGTTAATTTGGGGGGATAGGGAAATAATAATAGATAGGGACTTCATCCATGAAGTCACATTAATACCTAGACTCCCTATTCATGATCAACCCCTCCGTTTCGAAGACTACCTACCCTTAGTGGGTAACGATTGTTCAAGGGAGCCACGAAAAGGCATCCAGGCTAGAACCCTTTTTGCGAACGTCTTAACTGTGTGCCGTTGGGCACAAAATAATATTTTTGGTAGTTCGCACAACGCGACATTTTTCACACCATCCCTCCATATAGTGCACACCTTGATGACACGAAACCCTAGTTATGATATGTGCACTGTTTTACTTCACTTAATTGGTGCGGGCAAGAGGGCTGCCAACTATTTATGCCCTATGTTGGTGATACAACTGTGTCGTCATTTCCTTCCTGTTGAGGAATTCGAATTTTATATGCATGGTGGAATTCCAATTAGACCCCTTCTTGAGGGTGTCTCCACGTCTTATACACGATTACATGATTTATGGTCGCGCACCGAGTCGGCCGAAGACGTGCCCGCAAAGACACCCAGCTCCAGCTCGACCGCGAGCGATGAAGAGCTTACCCCCGCCGCGCAAGCGCGCTTAATGCGACGAACAAATAGGGGGGGTAGAAAGATTGATAGGGATGATGACCAACCTTGGTCAGCGAGTGACGAGTTTGGAGCAGGGTATCACCACCCTGCTGGCAAGAGAGGAACATTCCCGTTCACGATCAAGGGGACCGGGGGGGGTGAGACAGTGAGGCTGCGTCTGGTAGACGCCGCTGGGAGCAGTGAGGACACTGCTTTCGATAAGTTTGGGGGTGGAGGTGGATTGTAAATAGTTATCTATGCATTGCATCTGCATATTTTTATTTTTGTACATATTTGTTTTTTCTTTCTTTGCATATTTAATTCCGCATTGCATCTTTATAAAAAATATATAAAAAAATCAAATATATATATATATATATATATATATATATATATATATATAAAATCAATAAAAATTGAAATTTTTTAAAAATTATAAAAATTGAAAAGTTCAATTTTGACCATATTTGACGTAAGTTCAATATAACGGTTGACTAGTTAGAAAAAAACTAGATCTTAAACTTGGTAAATTAAAAACCCTAAAAATAACATCTCTTAAAGTTTAATTATAGAAAATATATGTCCTTGCAGTTTATTTAAGAAATAGGCAAATTTTGAGTTCAGTTCTTGCACTAAGTCAAAATAAGGAAAGAGTATTGAAAATTTTATTTGAAGTGTAAGTCTGAAAAATAATTCTGAACCTTAAGTCTAAATTCTGAAAATATATACCCCACAACTTGCATATACACGCACCTTGAAACTTGGGATAGTAGAGGATACCTTGAAATGCTCTTGTCTAAAATCCTTAGTATGAAGGAAAATAAAATAAAAGTATAAGTGGTGAATAAAGAGATAAAAAAATGAACACTGGTTTTGTAATTACTTAAGGCAGCATAAATAAAAAATATAGCGAGGGTGCTTTATCACCTAGTGCCTTAGACCAACTGGTTTGGGAGTCACTGCTAAGCCTTAGGTATTGCAAGACGAGGAATTACGCCTAAATGCGCAAGCACATTTTGTAGTCGGTCGTTAGTACCTCAAGAAGTATTAACGGTCGCATGAAGAATGTGTGAGCAATTTTTATCACCAACTAAAAAGTACTTTGGACAATGGACAAGAGTATGATAGCTTGAATTGAATTTCCAAGTGTAGGGGTAAAAATTATACACACGTAGGGGTATATGATTGGGGTTTTAATGAGAGACAGGAATGAAAGATAGGCCTTATATTTTCAGTAAAGATGATAAAAATTCCTGAGTTGAGATTGCATCTTAGAAGGAAAATTCAAAAGATGCTGAAAGGTTAATATATTTGCAAAACATATACAATCTTAAGTAAAATGAAGAGGGAGTGTGAAAAATACGGGTTGATGATTTCTAAGTTGAAGATAATAGAATTTCTTGCTAGAATACTGAATCGAAGAATTAGAGTCAACAGGCCAAATTGATCGGATTTTGTAGGTAGTATCCGCTGAAAACCCTCAGGAGACAACACTCCTCCTACTAGGGACATCTGGAGGTTTAACGGCTTGTTGCACGAGCTCAGTGCAATCGCGTTCCCTGCGAAAGCGAGGTTAGGAATTTTTGAGAATAAAATTGGCTTTGCTCGGGACGAGCAAAAGATAAGTTTCGGGGTATTTGTTCATATCAGAATTTTGCATTATTAAATCGTCCATTCTTAATCACATTACATATAAATAGGTGCTTTTGATCCATGTCTGCTAAATAGTTGCAGGTTACAGGTTTTCAGATCGTTACAGTGAAATTCATGAAAAGTCGCTACAAATGTGAGACTACGACCAACAATAGATGAACTCGTATGATGCCGCCTATCAGTTCAAGGAAAAAATGAAAATCATCAGACAGTTCAATGCACAAAGCACAAGGGCAGCACAAGATTCAAGATTTCAACGCGAAACTCAAGGCAAAAGTCCACATCATTCTGCACTGTTGGAAATCTGGAAGAAATAGAAGAGATTCTGAGTAACCAAGTGAAGAAAACAGAAGGTAAAAGTAACATAAAGCAACCCTGAAGAATTGAGCCCAAGATCACACCAAATGGCCGCGGAACCGCGGCCAAACAGGCCTTTCTGCCACGGAACCGCGGCCGTATGGTGCACGTGTCGGTGGAGGTGTCGGTGCTTTGATCCGGTTTTCTTAGGGTAGTTTTGTAAATTCATGTGTGGATCAGAATGTAATCTAGGGTTTTTCCTATCTATAAATAGGAGAGTTGAAAGCCAAATGAAGGCATGCCTCTCTTTAGTTTTTATGCCTCTTTTTAATTCTTAGATCTAAATTTTAATTCCAATTGTAATGCATTGTTGAGAGGTCATCAATAAAGTAAGTTTTATTTTTTTTATCCGCATTCTTTTTATCTGAATTTTAATTCCTGCAATTTTTTATCTGTTCTTTTATTATCTGCAATTTAGTTCATCTATTAAAAAAAAATATGAATTTTATTGTTATCTTCCTAATGAGTGAATAATTCCTCACTTGTTAGGGATAGGAGAGGGAAGGTTTGCGAGAAGGAAATCTCTCTCACTCTTTTCTTTGCCCAAATAATTTTAATTAAGGACTCTCTTTAAATCAACCATAATCCGCTCACTACGGCATCCTATCCTACATGATAGCGGTAATTCCCTAGTTAGACCGGTTGTGGTTGAATTAATCGGATGTTAGGGCTAAGAGCCAAGAACGGACGGACAATGACCAAAAGGAAGAAACTAAATTTCTTCCTAGTCGTGCTAATCTCCGTTGTTGACTATTACCCTAACACCTATATTCTTAACTAGGGCATTGAAAGAAGTGAGAAGAATCCCTATTTCGAACTAACCTAATCCTAACCCTAGAAAGCCTTTATATCAATTTATTCTCATTCTTAGATCTCAAAACAAAACCTACCAAAATTAGGACTTAACTCGTTAGAACTTAAAGAAAATGACACCATTTCCCTATGGATCGACTCGTACTCAACCGGCTAGCTACCAAGCGACACTATCTTGATTGCGGTAATTAAAAATTAAGAACACGCAAAAATAGCATATCAATCAGTATGCATCGTTGTAAACTCGTCAAAACATCTGAAAGAAATGCATGCCAAACCTCTTTCAAGTCGTTGTGCGATGCGCGTATCACTGCACAAGTAGCGGACGTTTGTAGTAAGAAAATAATTATATATATATACCCTTTTTCTAATATACACGTCCCACCGTTTTGAAAACAATTTAGAAGGGTTTCCCTTGAAAAAAAATGTTTCGTGTCATCTCAGACACGTAGGTAAATACTGAGACTATAGCTCCCTTTTGGAAATCCCTTCGGTAACTATTGTTGCATGCAAAAACATATTCAGGTACTATTCTCTGACCAGTCCTGCTCGGTTACAATATCAAATAGTAAATATCATAAAAAAAGTACCGCTCAAAAGAAATCGTACTCAATAGTACATGTAACAATGCCACGTGCGTCTGGTGCGCACAGAAATCGAAATCTATGAATGTGCCATACATGTGCACAGAACCAAAAGCTAAGTGAAACGGGTGTGCACGAAAACATCTGTCAAGGGCAACAGTGTGCCTGACAACAATATCCGGTGCATCTGATATGCACGAAGAATCCCGATTTAGTGCATCTGGTGTGCACCAAAATCGCATCAAGCGCGTCAGTATGCGCAAGAATCCAAATCAAGTGCACAAGGTGCACGAAAACAAATACCGAGTATCATAATCGAAATCGACGGTATACAACACATCTCAATCCAAATCAGGTATACCGTGGTATATAAACTCATAAACGCGTGCATCTGCATGCACAAAATCATGGCAAGGTACGGAAAGCTCGCGTACCTTACATCAAATACATAAGTAAAAATCGTGTGCGACCCCTATGCATGAATTCAAAAATCGAACATATCGGAGGGTATGAAATCAAAATCAGGTGTAATGGGTCTGCACAAAACGAAAATCAGTACAACTGATACATAGAAATACGAATCATGTGCGATTGTGGTGCACAAATCTCAATCAAGCAAATTAATTGCCCAAAATACCGAAATCCAAAATGAAGGACACGTGATATTCGAATCACCAAATCACAAATCGTAAACACTTTCATCGATGTGTCCTTCCTTCAAAGTCGAGAAGGTGTCGGTGCCTCCAAAGCTAGCAGAGCAGGGTATCTACTTGCCTCTTGTTCATGGCCTGGCGCCTGGTACCCTTAGGCTCTCATCTCTTAATGCGAATTTCCCGTTACATAACTCCTCGGCTCAACGGCCCAATATGGAAATGATGACGGAACAGCTCTGCCCTGGCACGTACTCTAAAGATCTCTGGCCAACTATCATGGTCACTCGTAACATGTCTCGTCGATGATGCCGAACCCTGGCCTACTGGGTGTGCGTAATACGGCCGATCCTGGGTCCAAATCTTCTCGTGCAGTATTCCAGAAAGATCTTGTCGGGGTCTCTCCAAATTCTCGTTTCTGCCGAACTGCCCGGAAATTATCACCCCTTTTACTAAATCTATTTCTTGTTCCGGAACGGCTGCATACTTATTACGACTCATTCTGGAAGATATATCCATATTTAACGCCTCTACATGCGTATCACATCTTTGATGTCAACGGAGTGGAACGTCATCTCGTCGAAATCTTGTACGAACCTCTTACTCCACTTTTCTATAATGTCGACTGATTCGGACTCATCTCTTCATTGCTGTATGGACTGCGCTACAACGGCTATACTCATATCTAGAGTCTCCCAGGTAATGTATCCCATCACACGATATCCGGACGACGTCGAACTTTTCGATCGATTCATCAAAATCCCATAATTCCCCGAGAGCTCAACACTCGTGCACAGTTTAATAATATCCAGTACATGCCACAGTACCTATGGACCAGCCGTAGAAGAGCAAACCCATGCCTCATTAATGGCACCGCGGAATTGCCGCAAACCCTAAGCTTCAAAAGCGTTTCCATGGTCATTATGTCGGGTTAGGGTTTCATTCTTCTAGAGAGTCCACAGAATTACTTGCATGTTTTTCCGAATACCTTAAACTTGGAAAAATGGGTTTCTGACATTCGATCGTTTTCTCGACTCTCAACGTACCTGCGTGAAGTCTTCTCAAGCTGGAATCAATCAATCTGATGACCTCGCATCGGAGTATGCAACGAACCACATGTCCTAGTCATTCATCCTTGGGTGACTAGCGATCTTCTATCATATCTCCAAGTATAAACTCGTGCTGCAATAGTTTCAAACATCTGGGGCGGTATCTTGTCAGTCGCAGCAACATTTAGCTCATTTGTCCGCACGCTAAGCAGTGCCTCAATCATCAAGAATAACAGTGCGTTGACGGTCATCACATTCTAGCCGGCCTCTATCAGTGGCCCAAACCTCTGGTGCTGATCTGCATGTTCGAGAAATCTTAGTAAAAACCACCCATCAAAACTGTCACGCCCCGCTTCCCAAAATACGGAATACGAAGGGTAGACAAGGCCAGCCATGCTCCTACGGTCAAGGAAAAGTCCTGCCGTAGTCACACTTCGGCTTCTAGTTTATCATGGTAAACAGTAAACGATGCGCAGGTAATGAGAAATGCAGTAACTGAAAAATACAATAATGTAAACTGACCTGAAGTGGAACAAACGGATGTAACTAGGAACTGCAAGTCAGGAAGTCTGTGATGCACTGGTCCAGGCTAAATCTTCTCCTCACACTGAGCATGCATACTCAGGTCGTCAGAGCGACACAATAGCAATATAATATGTATAAAATCAAGTGACAGTTCTAACAGTGATAATAGGTATATAAAGCAGTAAATAAATGACATCATGAATATGCATGTGCAGTAATCAACGCAGCGGAACAGTAAAGCAGTGTAACGATATGTCACGTATGTCAACACGGTATAAAAGTAATATAAATGCCAGCATCCCTATCAGTCTCTAAGTCTCACTGTACAGGTCACTAAGCCTATCGTCAGTCCAAGTGTGAGAGTCAACCACTCGTGAGTGTCCTCCATCCAAGGGTAGAACCCAAGGGCAAGGGACCACGGGCCCAACATGTAACAAGAATATCACGGTGTATATATCACGTACCCTGTAAATCTCCATATAACTCCCTAAATATATAAGCCGGCATGGGACTCCCGAGATTCTGTTGAACTCACACTTAAACTACCCCACACCCCGTGGTCTACATCAAACGCTAACCACAACCCTAAATACTAATCGATCCGTGACAAGTCTGCGCGAGAACTGGAGGCTGGACCTCCATCAAGCACGTCCCGACTAATACCTAAGATAAATGGCAGTGTCGGATGCCTTATCTGTGACATCCGTGCAAGCGCTCCCATAAGTGTCCCATACCACTTATAGTCACACGTACACACATCCCACAGACGTCGACAATACAATAGAATAAAAGGGACTCTGATTGTGCACAAGTACGTATCACTTTCACTTGATCACGAATGCACGAACACTGACGTACTTTCCACAATCATCACTAAAATCTAACACTGGGTAAATGCACGATGTCACTAGGTTATCACTACAATGATATGGGTATGATGTGATGCATGAACAGTATAAGAAGCACAATTAAGGTGTCATAAAAACAACAGTCTATCACTTGCACGATTTATCATGAAACATATGTATATAATTTAGAGAAATGATAAAAAGGTAGTAATCAATATGTTCAGTTATCTATCCATCTAATTTGGTTTCGAGCCAATCGGCTTTCAGGATCATTAGTTATAACTGTTTCCTTTTAAGCGCACGCGGCTGAAAATCCGGTTTCAGAATCAGGAATCCATTTCGCAATGCATTTTAACCCCAGTTGGGATGATAATTTAGCGACGCTACAGTTGAAAGAATTCTAGGTTTTTCAGTAAAGTTTTCAACGCAACAAACGGATCTTCAATCGCGTCTGTATGTTAGGAGTTATAATCTGTTTAATATCAACATGTCAATTCTGAATCTGCTGGGACTGTTATATGTCCCGATATATTAAATTACCGATAAAATATCAAACGGTAACGAAACAGAATGAAACCAGTTGTGTTGTCTAGCTAACAGGTTTATCTACAATAAACAGTGGAGTTCCGCAACCTAAGAGTTAAGTAAATCCTGTGGTACCCATTACGGAACAGCAACCAATAACTGGAGTCGCTCTGGACTGCAGTCCAGAGTCGCACTCCGATCCAATTATCATCATGGTTTGAGTACAGAAATGTCTGGAAACTGGTATAGGGTTAAAGTTCGTCGAGTCGTCTTCGAATTGAGCCCTCGAACGCACCATTCTACTGTGTATAACATTTATGGTGAATTTAACGGTTTTCAGGTACAATAAAAGCACAGTTTTGCGATTAAACTTGGGGGTAGTCGTTTTGGTTATTAACGATCATATTTTCCAGCGAAACTTTCACACGTTATCCATCATAGCCAGGGCCAAAGTAATCAGTCCAGTTCCGTCATATTTGATAATAATTTTCTATGAGAACGAGCATCGAACAGTTTTGTTATAATATTTACATAAAGCAAACATGTGATATCTCTACGATATTGACTTGTAACATATAGAGAATAGCATGAAAGCAAGTAAAAACTTGCCTGGAGGTGTCTAGACGATGCACGGCAGCGGTAAAGGCATGAACGCGCGACGGGCAAGCATCGCGACGGCTACGGCTCCGAGTGACAAAACCTCGATCCTGGCTCGAGCTTGACGGAGTTGGCTGTTGCGGGCTCGGGCAACGTCCTGGCTAGGGGTCGCTGATGCTGTCGGGGCCGATGAAGTGAGTTATTGAGAGAGAGAGAGAGTGTAAGTGAACTGAGAGAGAGAGAGAGAATGAGATAGAGAGAGAGAGAGAATTGAGAGTGAGAGAAAGTGCACAGAGAGAGAGAGGGGGTTCATTGTGTATGCAGTGAGGGAGAGGAGAGGGATGAGCAGAGAGAGGAACAGGGGAGAGTGAGGGAGTCGGCAGAGAGAACGAGGGAGAGAGAGAAAGAGAGACAGAGTGAAGGAGAGAGGGACAGAGACAGAGATGGGAGTGGGGCAGAGAGAGAGAGAGAGAGACGAACAGAGAATGAGAGAGATTGAGAGATTGAGAGAGAGAGGAGACTGGGAGAGAGGGAGCAGTGAGATGTATGGAGAGTGAGGGGGAGAATAGAGAGAGACAGAGAGAGAGAAAGTGAGAGAGAGAGTGAGAGAGACAGTGAGGGAGAGAGAGAGAGAATGGGGACTGAGAGAGAGAGAGAGACAGAGCGAGTGAGAGAGATAGGGAGACTGAGGGAGCTAGAGAGAGGGGAGAGACATAGAGAGAGAGAAGGAGAAATTGAGAGAGAGGGGAAAACTGCAGGGAGAGGGGAGGTGATCGGAGGCCGGGGGAGTGTGGGGAGCTCGGGAATGGAGAGGGAGATGTAGGTGGTGGTGACGACGAGGGAACGAGGGGGTCGGCGGTGGTGGATGGGTTTATTGGGTGCTCGGGTGGTTTGCAGTCGTCGACGTCGTCGTCGGCGGCGAGGCGAGTGAAGGGGGTTGGCCGATGACGGGTGCAGGGTGAAGGAGAGAAGAACGAGGGAGGGGGCGAGTGGGTCGTAGGGAAGGGAAAACGCGCGCTTCGTTGGAGGTAACGGCTCGCGATCGTGGGCGTGGGCGACGTCGGAGGAGGCGGGTCGCGCGCACACGAGGGGAAGGAGCCGTTGGAGCTTTTGAATGGAAGATGAACAGTAAAGGGTCGGGTTCGAAGAGAGATGGGCTTCTGAGCTGGGCCGGGTAAGGGAAAAGTAAATTTTCTTTTTAAAAAAAAACATATTGTGGCTGAGTGAGGCCGGAGCGGGCTGGGGTGAACGGGCCAAAGAATTTTAAGTAAAAATCAAAGGGAAAAGAGGCTGAGCCCGGGTTAAGGAAATAAATAAATTAGGAATTTGTTTGGAATGTGTGTATGGACTTTGGGTATGGTTAATAGGAAGGAAAATAAAGAATGGGCCAGAGAAAATTTGAGGGGGAAAATTGTAGAGGATTGGGGCAGGGCTGAGTCGGGCCAGGAATTAGGAAATTTAGAGAGAATTCATTTGGGGAAGATGGGGAATGGGCCGGGAATGAGTGGGCTAGAGAATTGGAAAACATTTTAAGGGAAATGTGAATTTAGAGCGGGCCGGCTGTATGGGTTGGGGTTGGACAGGAATTAAAATAATTTAATTAGAATGGAGATGTGGGCTGAGAAAAATTTCAATATAAAAGGAAAAGAAGACGGCCGGGCCAGAGATTTAATATGGAAAATGAAAAGTGGGCTGAGTAATTAAAATTTATAGTTTGGGTTTGGGTTTAGGATAAATAACTAGAACTAGGATTTGGGTTGAAGCGGCTATGGGGAAAATCAAATGAAAAAGGTTTAGTCTTGGGTTCTAAATTCAGTAACAGGAAAACGGATGAGGCAGAAGAAGGAAATATAAGACCTGAGTTTAATAGGATTTCGAAAATAAACAATTAATTGTAAATAAATCTTATAGGTAAAAGAAATACGGATTTAGACGTATAAGAAAACTGGGTATTACATCATACCACCCTTATAAAAATTTCGTCCTCGAAATTTAAAGAGATAGTAAGTTATAGAACATAAGCGAAAGCCATCGTAATTGCAAACTAATATATAATGATTTACTAAAAGTCCGCGGACGAAGAAACTTGAAAAATATATATATAAGTAAGAATAATATACGGAATGGTAGGTCAAATAGATATAAGGCAGGGATAACTGTAAGGGCAACTACGAGTATACAAAAGTATAGGTATCAATAGCGAACAATAATAATTAAAGTGTGTTCGATAAAAGTTGAAACCCACATATGTGTACAATTAAGTAAATCAAAATAGCAACCCGAAATAATAAGTATATGGCACAACCACTTATAATAGTAAGCATAGGCACAATACCCGAAAATAAAATAACAAGAATAAAGTAGTGGAAATCTAGTCGGTAGGTTAAAACTTTTTAGGATAATGCATCTGTCAAATAGTTTCAAAATAGTTTAGAAAACTCATATAGTGAAAATAAGAAACATGGAACAAAATGTGCGCAGTTTAAGGTTGCGCTTGCTAAAAGAGAATAATAATAATGCACTTAAAATACATAGAACGGGGTGATCAATAACACGTACTCTTTGACAAATGCAAACTACTAAAACTACATTGTAAAATAATAGTGCCCCTAAGTATAATTGGGGTAACAGGGAAAAGCATAAGTGTGTCTAGGTCTAGGTGGGGTAGGGATTACAATGGGATGTGGCTGATACAAAAGGTCGAAGGATGACGGCTTAAGGCTGAAAATCAAGGAAATTGGGATCGGGTCAACACAATGAGTAAGGGTGAGTCACACAGGACTACAAGGGAAACAGTATGGGGAGGATAACTTTCGGTACATCATATGAATCAAGAATTTGAAATGTTAGCTAACTCGAGAATTTCACTATGAACTTCTCCTCCCAGAAGGATCTCAATCGAGGCACAAACGAAAGATGAATGGCAGCTCATTCCAAGGATCAGGGTGCGGTACTTTCGTGGGTGAAAACTATACAATGAGTAGATAGGGACAGTCAGGGATCTCAGCAGAAAATAATTGGATGTGGGCAATAAACAAGTATCAGGCGAAAACAATAGTCAAAGGATTTACGAATTCAGAAGATTTATTTCATTCAAGAAAAATTGAAACAAGGCATTCTCTAAGACGAAAAGTGGCCCTAACTATATACATTTTATTTGGCCAGAAAGACAACATCAAAAGATATCCCGTCCATCGCGGTTGTGGAGATTCAGCAAGTTGCGGTAGGCTCGCACGCTCAGGTAGGGACGTCCATTTCCATAGCGTCTCGCGGGGACCGCCAAAGGAAGTTCTTCTACGGCAGGGTCTTGATCTTCTGGTCCTTCATCCTCGAATAGAGCCTCTTCATCGAGATCCGATTCCATGTGATTTTCTTCTTCTGGATTTCCTTCCACGGGGTTTTCCTCAACTGGATTTTCTTCTACCGGGTCCTCATCGGAATCTTCTTCTATCTGGTCTTCCTCTACAAGGTTCTCTTCGGGATCTTCTTTCTCTTCGTCGGAATCAGCTATCATGTCGAACTCTGGGGCGGCTGCTCCTTCGCCCTCTGGAATGTGGTTTCCGAGATTGGCTTGGGGACCGTTGACCTCATCATCGGAACTCGTCAGTGTGTGATCTCAGGAGACGCATGACTGTGCATCCTCGTCTAGATGCGGCGCTGCTCCAGGGTGGGCCATGGCCTGAAAAGAGAAGTCGTGATCAGACAGTGGAATACATCAAAGGAAAAGCTCAAGGTACGAAGTATAGAAAGGTATGCGGTTGCAGGAATTGAAAGCTCAGAATTTAAAATACTGTGACAATGAGTAGAATTTGATATGGAGAAAGCATGAGAATGATACATATATTAGATTCAACTTTTATTGTACTCAACCAAAAGTTCAACGAATACAATATTTCAAACGAAGAAATATTCATAAAAGATGACAACATAATAATGGAATAGGAAAACATAAAATTTTCTTCTTCGATTGCTAGACCGCTGCATCATCGTTACGCGAGTTGAATCCGGTGTTGGGTCTGCTTTATCCTCGAAACGCGAACTTCGTAACAATCGTCACTTGGCCGAAGTGGGGAGTGTGGACGAGTCTCCTCCCTGTAGCTCTTTTCCTTTCTGGACAACCGTTGATGAGATGTTTGTCGGAACCGCATATCAGACATTTCCCTTGGGCGCGGCGACAATCCCTCTGAAGCTGTCCTAGCTCCTTACAAAATCCACAGCAAAGGTTCTTCTGATACTTCTGTTGACGCTTTATCTTCTTCTTCTTTCCTCGTCTAACGGGGATCCCTTTATGATTGGAGACAGCCGCTGGTGCCTGATTCATCTGTTTTCTCAGTCCTTCAGCCGATAAGTCGTTTGTTCGCTCCTGAGCTTCCTTTAAACCTTGTAGTACACTAAGGATCTCAACAGTCTGATTCTGAGGAGCGGATAAAGATGAAGAGTCGTTGGAAGGCATGATCCTGAAACAACAATTTCGAAAATGATATGAGTCACACGCTAAATGAATCAAAATATGATATGGATAGGACAAGGATTCAAGAATATCAGAGATGATGGATCTTATTACAAGTGGAGAATCAACCGTATGACTTTAAGTCACCTAAACAGAATACGGTAGTGCAATTGCAACCACGTAATCTTGTCAGGTCACCCGAAACCATAGCGAATGGATAGCTGAACACACGATGTGAATATGGATCAAGAATGACAAGTTTACAACCTAGACCAAGAAATGTCTTAGATTGCCAAACTATGTACGGAAAACTGCAATCCCAAACGATGCAAAACCTGGCTCTGATACCAACTAAACCATGTCACGCCCCGCTTCCCAAAATACGGAATACGAGGGGTAGACAAGGCCAGCCATGCTCCTACGGTCAAGGAAAAGTCCTGCCGTAGTCACACTTCGGCTTCTAGTTTATCATGGTAAACAGTAAACGATGCGCAGGTAATGAGAAATGCAGTAACTGAAAAATACAATAATGTAAACTGACCTGAAGTGGAACAAACGGATGTAACTAGGAACGGCAAGTCAGGAAGTCTGTGATGCACTGGTCCAGGCTAAATCTTCTCCTCACACTGAGCATGCATACTCGGGTCGTCAGAGCGACACAATAGCAATATAATATGTATAAAATCAAGTGACAGTTCTAACAGTGATAATAGGTATATAAAGCAGTAAATAAATGACATCATGAATATGCATGTGCAGTAATCAACGCAGCGGAACAGTAAAGCAGTGTAACGATATGTCACGTATGTCAACACGGTATAAAAGTAATATAAATGCCAGCATCCCTATCAGTCTCTAAGTCTCACTGTACAGGTCACTAAGCCTATCGTCAGTCCAAGTGTGAGAGTCAACCACTCGTGAGTGTCCTCTACCCAAGGGTAGAACCCAAGGGCAAGGGACCACGGGCCCAACATGTAACAAGAATATCACGGTGTATATATCACGTACCCTGTAAATCTCCATATAACTCCCTAAATATATAAGTCGGCATGGGACTCCCGAGATTCTGTTGAACTCACACTTAAACTACCCCACACCCCGTGGTCTACATCAAACGCTAACCACAACCCTAAATACTAATCGATCCGTGACAAGTCTGCGCGAGAACTGGAGGCTGGACCTCCATCAAGCACGTCCCGATTAATACCTAAGATAAATGGCAGTGTCGGATGCCTTATCTGTGACATCCGTGCAAGCGCTCCCATAAGTGTCCCATACCACTTATAGTCACACGTACACACATCCCACAGACGTCGACAATGCAATAGAATAAAAGGGACTCTGATTGTGCACAAGTACGTATCACTTTCACTTGATCACGAATGCACGAACACTGACGTACTTGCCACAATCATCACTAAAATCTAACACTGGGTAAATGCACGATGTCACTAGGTTATCACTACAATGATATGGGTATGATGTGATGCATGAACAGTATAAGAAGCACAATTAAGGTGTCATAAAAACAACAGTCTATCACTTGCACGATTTATCATGAAACATATGTATATAATTTAGCGAAATGATAAAAAGGTAGTAATCAATATGTTCAGTTATCTATCCATCTAATTTGGTTTCGAGCCAATCGGCTTTCAGGATCATTAGTTATAACTGTTTCATTTTAAGCGCACGCGGCTGAAAATCCGGTTTCAGAATCAGGAATCCATTTCGCAATGCATTTTAATCCCAGTTGGGATCATAATTTAGCGATGCTACAGTTGAAAGAATTCTAGGGTTTTCAGTAAAGTTTTCAACGCAACAAACGGATCTTCAATCGCGTCTTTATGTTAGGAGTTATAATCTGTTTAATATCAACATGTCAATTCTGAATCTGCTGGGACTGTTATATGTCCCGATATATTAAATTACCGATAAAATATCAAACGGTAACGAAACAGAATGAAACCAGTTGTGTTGTCTAGCTAACAGGTTTATATACAATAAAAAGTGGAGTTCCGCAACCTAAGAGTTAAGTAAATCCTGTGGTACCCATTACGGAACAGCAACCAATAACTGGAGTCGCTCTGGACTGCAGTCCAGAGTCGCACTCCGATCCAATTATCATCATGGTTTGAGTACAGGAATGTCTGGAACCTGGTATAGGGTTAAAGTTCGTCGAGTCGTCTTCGAATTGAGCCCTCGAACGCACCATTCTACTGTGTATAGAATTTATGGTGAATTTAACGGTTTTCAGGTACAATAAAAGCTCAGTTTTGCGATTAAACTTGGGGGTAGTCGTTTTGGTTATTAACGATCATATTTTCCAGCGAAACTTTCACACGTTATCCATCATAGCCAGGGCCAAAGTAATCAGTCCAGTTCCGTCATATTTGATAATAATTTTCTATGAGAACGAGCATCGAACAGTTTTGTTATAATATTTACATAAAGCAAACGTGTGATATCTCTACGATATTGACTTGTAACATATAGAGAATAGCATGAAAGCAAGTAAAAACTTGCCTGGAGGTGTCTAGACGATGCACGGCAGCGGTAAAGGCATGAACGCGCGAGGGCAAGCATCGCGACGGCTACGGCTCCGAGTGACAAAACCTCGATCCTGGCTCGAGCTTGACGGAGTTGGCTGTTGCGGGCTCGGGCAACGTCCTGGCTAGGGGTCGCTGATGCTGTCGGGGCCGATGAAGTGAGTTATTGAGAGAGAGAGAGAGTGTAAGTGAACTGAGAGTGAGAGAGAGAGAGAGGGAATGAGATAGAGAGAGAGAGAATTGAGAGTGAGAGAAAGTGCACAGAGAGAGAGAGAGGGGGTTCATTGTGTATGCAGTGAGGGAGAGGAGAGGGATGAGCAGAGAGAGGAACAGGGGAGAGTGAGGGAGTCGGCAGAGAGAACGAGGGAGAGAGAGAAAGAGAAACAGAGTGAAGGAGAGAGGGACAGAGACAGAGATGGGAGTGGGGCAGAGAGAGAGAGAGAGACGAACAGAGAATGAGAGAGATTGAGAGATTGAGAGAGAGAGGAGACTGGGAGAGAGGGAGCAGTGAGATGTATGGAGAGTGAGGGGGAGAATAGAGAGAGACAGAGAGAGAGAAAGTGAGAGAGACAGTGAGGGAGAGAGAGAGAGAATGGGGACTGAGAGAGAGAGAGAGACAGAGCGAGTGAGAGAGATAGGGAGACTGAGGGAGCTAGAGAGAGGGGAGAGACATAGAGAGAGAGAAGGAGAAATTGAGAGAGAGGGGAAAACTGCAGGGAGAGGGGAGGTGATCGGAGGTCGGGGGAGTGTGGGGAGCTCGGGAATGGAGAGGGAGATGTAGGTGGTGGTGACGACGAGGGAACGAGGGGGTCGGTGGTGGTGGATGGGTTTATTGGGTGCTCGGGTGGTTTGCAGTCATCGACGTCGTCGGCGGCGGCGAGGCGAGTGAAGGGGGTTGGCCGATGACGGGTGCAGGGTGAAGGAGAGAAGAACGAGGGAGGGGGCGAGTGGGTCGTAGGGAAGGGAAAACGCGCGCTTCGTTGGAGGTAACGGCTCGCGATCGTGGGCGTGGGCGACGGCGGAGGAGGCGGGTCGCGCGCGCACGAGGGGAAGGAGCCGTTGGAGCTTTTGAATGGAAGATGAACAGTAAAGGGTCGGGTTCGAAGAGAGATGGGCTTCTGAGCTGGGCCAGGTAAGGGAAAAGTAAATTTTCTTTTTAAAAAAAAAACATATTGTGGCTGAGTGAGGCCGGAGCGGGCTGGGGTGAACGGGCCAAAGAATTTTAAGTAAAAATCAAAGGGAAAAGAGGCTGAGCCCGGGTTAAGGAAATAAATAAATTAGGAATTTGTTTGGAATGTGTGTATGGGCTTTGGGTATGGTTAATAGGAAGGAAAATAAAGAATGGGCCAGAGAAAATTTGAGGGGGAAAATTGTAGAGGATTGGGGCAGGGCTGAGTCGGGCCAGGAATTAGGAAATTTAGAGAGAATTCATTTGGGGAAGATGGGGAATGGGCCGGGAATAAGTAGGTTAGAGAATTGGAAAACATTTTAAGGGAAATGTGAATTTAGAGCGGGCCTGCTGTATGGGTTGGGGTTGGACAGGAATTAAAATAATTTAATTAGAATGGAGATGTGGGCTGAGAAAAATTTCAATATAAAAGGAAAAGAAGACGGCCGGGCCAGAGATTTAATATGGAAAATGAAAAGTGGGCTGAGTAATTAAAATTTATAGTTTGGGTTTGGGTTTAGGATAAATAACTAGAACTAGGATTTGGGTTGAAGCGGCTACAGGGAAAATCAAATGAAAAAGGTTTAGTCTTGGGTTCTAAATTCAGTAACAGGAAAACGGATGAGGCAGAAGAAGGAAATATAAGACCTAAGTTTAATAGGATTTCGAAAATAAACAATTAATTGTAAATAAATCTTATAGGTAAAAGAAATACGGATTTAGACGTATAAGAAAACTGGGTATTACAAAAACGCTCATGGCACGAAAAAACATAATAAAACGACACATCTATGCAATCGTGTGTCACCGAAATTACGCCCGGGTCAGTCCTTGTCCATGACGAGCATGTGCTGACCGCAACTCTAGCCGCAGCTCTCTCTGCCTATGCAATCGTGGTAACAAAACCACCAATCGATATCGATGAGGATAGATCATAGAAATGAATATAATACAGTGCAAGGAAATGTACATCATAAGGCTTCTTAAGCGGGGTAGCGTATTGTAAATATGCCGCGGAACATACACACGGTACGTCACTCTACTTAAGTCACCTACTCCATCAACCAAGGTCAACCTATGCGACGAAAGTTCGGGTCTAGTACCCCCTCGACCAAGTCTAAGTTCCGTAAAGTTAAGCCTAGGTTCCGAATATATATAAACGCCCTAGATTTCGCATAGTCAAACATAGACTCGAACCAAGGTTAAACCTAACGCTCTGATACCACCCGAAATGGCACGTGACTGACACTTGAATCATATGAAGTCTATAGGACCCCATCTAATTCAAGTAAGCCAAAATCCCAGAAATCTAAACCATTTGAAAAAGAAGTGAAGGAAAACTTAGCTTCAAAGCAAGTGGTTTTAATAAAATAAGACATTAAACATTTAAAAGTAACATCATATTTTTCCCGAAAAATTCGGCAGAGTCTCCTTTGAGGCGAGTCCGGATTGCCGGAGCCCGAGATTTTGAGACATTGAGATATTGAGATTATATGATGGGGGCCAGTTCGGATTGCCGGAGCCCGAGATATTGGATATTGGGATATATGTTTTGTGTCGATACTTGACACGGATTCTATGTTAATTTCATTGATGATACCTCGATTTTTATATACAGGAATCTCACTAATTTAATAAAACAGTTTTCTCATTCATGATGTATTCTGTCATCATTTGTATTGCATTCGTACATCATATATGTGATATGTTGCTACCTGAGGCACTGACACGAGCACTTGGTACTACACTATAGTAGATGTTTACCTCGCCATTATTAGATACTTCAGGATATTTATTATACAGATTTGGTATGACCTAGGATAGAGTCATACATGCGATTTCTGCTCGGTGATATTTTCTACTCACGAGTTGGAAACTCACCCCCGTTGTGCCACAGTTTCTTGCAGGTTTTGCCGTACAGGTTCCCTTGGCGGCTTGCTGGCACACTGCTTCCTTCCGGGTGATTGCTTTGGTAGGTGGGTTCATTCGTATCGTGACCACCATTGTACTTTTATTATTTTAGTTGTATCTAGTAACTCCATCAACCAGACTTGTATATTTTATATACTTAGAAGACCAGTATGTATATTCTTTCGACCTTAGAGTCGCGCGCTTGTATTATTATGATTCTTTCTCTGGTTTTCGTGAGACTATTGGTTTTATTCTGAGTTTTGATCATCGCCCTTCGGCGTTGTATATTATATTGCTTGCGTGGTTGTGTCCGCCAATTGGCGAAGAGCTAGCTCCCTTTTGGGGATGCCTTTATTCATTATGTATATTATTCATGTTTGTACCCGTTTGGGGCCATTTTTTACAAAGGAGACTCTGCCGAAATTTTCGGGAAAATATGATGTTGCTTTTAAATGTTTAATGCCATTTATTTTATTTAAACCACTTGGTTTAAACAATTTTTCCTTCACTCTACTGCTTTAATTGGTTTTGATTTCTGGGTTTGGCTTACTTAGATTACGTACGCCTCGAGACGTTTCGTAATTTAAGTGCCAGTCACGCTCTGTACTTTTCGGGTCGTGAAAATTGCGGTTTTCTCGTGATATGATTTGAGAGGTGTCCACCATGAGTTTTCTCGGCTCTTGAGCGATATCATACACCCGATTCGAGGAGGAGGAGGAACCGTCTGCGGGTACACGGTGGACCCGGTGCGGTACCCCGGGACAAGATGGTCGCAGATGATGGCGTTGAGCCTGGCAGGGGAGCACTACCGACCGGTTATTTGTTACGCGGCGGATATCCGGAGGATACCAACGTAGTTGTAAGATTTGATTATCGGCCAATCCAGATTGCCGGAGCCCGGGGCCAGTCCGGATTGCCGGAGCCCGAGATATTGAGACATTGAGATTTTATGAGATGGGTCGGTCCGGATTGCCGGAGCCAGAGATATTGGATATTGGAATATATGTTTTGTGTCGATACTTGACACGGATTCTATGTTGATTTCATTGATGATATCTCAATTTTTTTTATATACAGAAATCTTACTAAATTAAGAAAACAGTTTCTCATTTATTTGCATTCTGTTTTCATGCATTCATACATCATATATGTAATATGTTGCTACCTGAGGCACTGACACGAGCACTTGATATTACACTTATGTGTAGATGTTTCAGGGTTATATTATTTTGAGAATATTACTATCGTATGACTTAGGATAAAGTCATACATGCGATTTCTGCTCGGTGATGTTTTTTACTCACGAGTTGGCAACTCACCCCCGTCGTGCCACAGTTTCTTGCAGGTTTTGCCGTACAGGTTTCCTTGGAGGCTTTGCTGGCACACTACTTCATTCCGGATGATTGTTTTGGTAGGTGGGTTCACTTGTATCGTGACCACCGTAGTATCTGTATTTTTATTCAGTTGTATCTAATAAACTCCATCAATCAGATTTGTATATTTATTAGACTTAGAAGACCAGTATGTATATTCTTTCAACCTTAGAGTCGCGCGCTTGTATTATTATGATTCTTTTTATGGTTTTCTGGAGGTTATTTTTTTTCTTCTGAGTTTTGATCCTCGCCCTTCGGCGTTGTATATTATATTGCTTGCGTGGTTGATCCGGCAATTGGCGAAGAGCTAGCTCCCGCTTGGGGATGCCTTTATATTATGCATGTTTGTACCCGTTTGGGGCCAGTATTTACGAAGGAGACTCTGCCTAATTTTTCGGGAAAAATATGATGTTGCTTTTAAATGTTTAATGTCTTATTTTATTAAAACCACTTGCTTTGAAGCTAAGTTTTCCTTCACTTCTCTTTCAAATGGTTTAGATTTCTGGGATTTTGGCTTACTTGAATTAGCTGGGGTCCTATAGACTTCATATGATTCAAATGCCAGTCACGTGCCATTTCGGGTCGTGATACCCGGTCTCAAACACCATGAGACGGCCACCTTCCGCACTCTAGAACCCTGCTACTCGAGCACTTCTTCTGGGTTAATCCTAGTACAGAAATGGAATATATACAACTGAATACAAAAATATAAATCAAGACTGTACGAACACATCACATGTGGGGCTATCCAACACGACAATCCGGCTAAACCATCACAAGATATATATCACAGAACACAAGCAGCAGTAACATATGTGCAACCCCGTCTAATCGAATATATAACAATTAGACGACGTTCAACAACACGCGCATTCAAATACGGATCATAAACGATCTAAAAGTTTCGACCAAAATTTTTCCGACAAACCAAAACAACTCCAGATCATAGAAACTGAGACCTGGGCAAAAACAAAGTATACCAAAACCCAGGGACCTAAGGATAATTTTAGGGCGTAAATAGCGGCCAAAAAGAATTTTCCAACGACCCAAATTTTGAATTAGGTACTCGGGTTTTGTACCATGTTTTCATACCTCAAAACAAGTCCACTGACATACTCCAAAAAATTTTCAGGTTCATTTTCAAAAATTGACAGAAACTTGGAATTCGAAACTCGATCCGACAAAACATTCAACGTCGAAACTAAAACATTGTCTATAACTAGTTCTAGTGTTTGGATGACTCTGATACCACTGAAAGTTCAGTCAACGCTGTGGAAGCTCGTCGTGGCACCCAAAGGTCTCTCAGCAGCTACTTTTTACGTTGTCCCCTCGGGACGGACTACAACCCGCCGGACCAATCCGCACTGGGAACCATAGAGGTAAAAGCCTGCGCTTCGCCATTACTGTCATATAGTGAGAACCCTCTATGGGTCGGCATCCCTTCCTAATAGGTTTGATGCCATTAAAAGTTCTTAGTGCCCTTGCCGCTACAACCGCGGCCCGTGCGGAATCGAAAAACAATTTTTTTTACAGGGACCATTAGAAATTAATTCCTAGCGATAGTTCTAAACCCTAAACTAGAAAACCAAGCATACAAGATTTAGGGGTTACAAATTTTGATGCATGTCCATCCAATTGTGGAAGACCCCTCCAAGCTTCTTATAGGCCGTCGGGAACAAGCTTGAGAGGTGACCGTCCTTACCGAAGATGATCCACCTGAGAGAACCGATCCAAGTTCCAGTTTCACCTAGTGAAGCAATCGACTCTCCAAGCTTGCTAGAAATGTAGTGTGGGAATGTAGGATTTTTCCACTATCATTTTCACTCATCTCACATGCTCAAAAAAGCAATGAAGAAGAGTGAGGAGGAGGAGGAAGAGCTAGCCATGCAAATGAGCTAAGTGTGGAATGAATGAGAGAATGGATTCAATTCATTTTTCAACCATCAAATAAAATATCACAAACATCTTTGTATAAACAATTGAAGCTCATCCCTCTCTACTTACCCTCAACCATACCCAAAACCGCCTCACCCTCCACCTCATATCCTTGAATATTCATAAATGAATAATATGAATATTCACAAATTAGTTGTCCTTCTCCTAGAAGTATTTCGTATCAATACGGAATACAACCCTGGTATACGTATCAAAATACATATACGCGAATTTGTATAAAAATACGGATAGCCAAAAAGAGAGAAAATGAATAGTGAACAATAATAATAGAATATATATATATATATATATATATATATTATTAAATTAAATCTTCATTTAATTATATATATATGTATATAAAAATTATTAAATCAAAACTTGATTTAATAATCCGGCTTAATTCTAAACCGGCTAATATTATCAATTGTTTGATTAAAGTCCGCATAGCCAGTACACATATTTAATCGGATCGCTGCACGTATCAATATACGGTCTCTACATCATATCGCCTGAACTGGAAAAATGCTCTATGTGGGACTCTAAAGACTCGACAATACACTGCCAGTGATTCACTGGATAAATCCAAAACCACAAGCACATCAGCGACACCAGTTGTACGTAACGTTTACCCAGATATCTGCGAAATGGAGGTCGACAATCAAGTCTGTCCGTACCCTACTGAGCCTGAATGTGACAATCTCCGTACAGTCCGGTCTCTTCATATAAGAATATCGCATACTAGATCTTAGGGGTGGATAACGGCAGACCACTAATAACCCGATAAGTCGTATCGGAGTCAAGCTCATTACCAACCGAGAAACTACTGAACTCCTATTAGTAATCTCATCCACCGTGGCCACGGATTTAGAGTGATTGACAACCAAGCATAGTGCGACACCGACTCCTAATACCAGATTAGACGAATCTCTAACAATCGCTTACTGTCTCCATGTGGCTCCGGAATGTACCCAACTAAAACCTGTTTGCATGACTCTTTTGATCCGTGGTAAGGTAGTAATCCAAGTACAGTGGGAATCACACGAAACAAATGACGATCTTAGGTCAAAAGACTAAGCTGCACTCGTGCCACTAGAGAACTGCTATCTGACGATAGGTATTATACCATTTAGAAGTTCTCGGCGAGTCCGTCAAGTATACTCACCTCCAGTGAGCAACTGTATACTATCTTAGGTGACAAAACACCAATGGCTAGTGAGACCAGCCACCGTCTCTCGTCAGGGTCTCGAAATGTATACACTGGTCTATTCCGGAATTTCGATACCCAGTCTCGATACTTTCTCAATTAAGGATATTTAAGGGTATGCTTATGGACAACTCATCTCTTACGTATATGATCGCCATCATAATACTGGTAGTCAAGCAAGAATTCTATGGGTTTCATCATTATGTATTAGCGACACGTAATAATAAGTAAAACGTATACACATCAATGATAAAGACAAATTAGATAGAATACTATCATTTCGAGTAAGACTGTTCTACCTGTATAGGTCCTCCCTCAATTATCATAACCGTCTATCTGCAATTATAATAATTGTCTTGAGGGTACTATATCCAACATATTTATGCAAAGAGTTATATATTACTGAAAATTAAGATCAAGAAGAGATTCAAACCATTAAGATCGACTCTAAACTTAAAGAAAATAAAAAGTCTTTAATTTTTCCGTTGTTTGACTTCTACATTAATTTCCTTTGAACTGTTCTTTAATCTTCAGAAACTCTTGATATTACTGTTGAGATACCAGTTACTTTGTTGATTATTCTCTTACTTGAATAATTCCATTATTTTAGCATTTTAACTGATATGACATGATTATTAACATTTGATATCTTTAAAATATGGTTTTCTAAAATAATCGAAACTAAAAAGAATGAGACTCATAGGTCAACAGGTTACCTAGCCGGCACTTCGATCCGGCTCTACCCAAACTTTTTTTGTTGACCCCAACAATGATGATTTTTTCAAAGTGGAAGGAATTAGCCATCTAGCTCAAAAAATGGTTCTAAAGAAAAATCATATTGTGCATCATTTAGTTTTCTTGTTGGTAAAATTTGGTGTTAATATTACCAGTTGCAACCGCTACGGTCAAAAGGGCATTTTCTGCAATGAAAATTGTTAAAAGTTCACTACGCAACCGGATGGAAGATAATTGGATGAATGATTGTTTAGTGACATATATCGAAAAATATATATTTGATTCTATCTACAATGATGCTATTATGCAATGTTTTCAAGATATGAAACAACCTAAAATGCTATTGTAAAAAATAATATTATAATGTACGATTAAATTAGTTTCCAACTTTATTGTCTTACTTCAAATTTATGTGATGATTCGTTTTTAGTATTTTGATAAATTATTCAATTGATCAATGAATCTTTAGGTGCTTTCTCTGACCAAAATTTCTGGATCCGCCACTGATCATAACTATAGACTTTCCTTGATTTTTATTTCAAGATTTTCACTTATGCCAAGTGTATTTCAAAAAACAAATTTGGACGAAGAGGTTTTTTTTTCCTTACTATTTTAGCACTGACTGTAAAACAAAAGGATGCATGCATGAGACCATGTCAACAAGCCAGAAATTGTTTATCAACTCTATGCACCCTTGGATAATTTAAAGAAAAATCAAACAATTAAACCAAAGATCACAACCTAGAAGGAAAAAATATATACTGCATTACATGATGTGAATTTGGTGGTCCTTCTGTCACTAAAATTAGACAATGGATGGTGCCAGAGAGAGAAGATCTTGCAATAATAATGTGGTCCTAAATCTCATGTGCTCACTTTAGACTTTATAGTTAAAGTGAGGTCACATCTTTTTTCAGAAGGAAACATATAATTGAGAGATTGTGAACAATGTACCACTACTAGCATATTTTCTCAAAAGCAATGACCAGAGAGTTCAATTATTATTTGCTTGATTTCTAAGAACTCTTTGGTTGCGTTTAATTATCTATAAATTATTATTATTATTATTATTATTATTATTAAACGAAGTTAACAACACCACGGCATCGGGTGTCGTCCTCACTATAAGAAAATGGGACCTATTTCGTTAGGGGACCTATTTCGACGTTTGTCTCCCATCGAAATAGATTGTCAATTACTGAGAATTTGTTGACTTTGATCAACACCTATTTCGATGCGAGTCTCGCGTCGAAACAAGGTGTTGAGCAAAATCAACAACCCTACCCCGTTATCATCCTTCCTTTTCCCCTCCACCCCAAATTTTATTTCCCCCCAATTCCTTTTCTCCTCTCATCCTCTGTGCCTCCGAGGCCCTCGCCTCCACCGATCAGCCCCCTCTCTATCGAGCCCCTGTGCCTCCTCCTCCCCCTCCGAGCCCCCACGCACCTCTGATCCACTCCGAGCCCCCCGCCTCCAAACCACCTCCACCAAGCCCCCCGTCTCCACCGATCCTCTGCCTCCTAGCCCTTTCTCCTTCTCGTCGTCAAGACGAGCCCCGTCTCCACCATTCCTCTCCTCCATCGATCTATTTCGACGCCAAACCGGCGACGAATTAGATGAGTAAATTTTCTAAACTTACAATTTTTAAAGTTAATTTGTTGTTAATTTTAGTTAATTTCAGTTAATTTCGTTATTTTGGAAGATTTGTGTGATGTTAAGATTTTGGTTAAGGTTAGGGTTAGGGTTTAGCCCAACATGAATAATGTATGTTTAGGAGCCTGGTTCATGCTTGTTGAAGATGTAGAAGCTATCCATGTTGCTGCCATTTGAATAGTTTGAGAAATTAAAAGTTACGGGAGGCGAGTTTGCTTGAGTTGGGTTGTTTCTTGGGTTGTTGCAAGTAAGTCGAAAAGGAAGGGAATGAAGGATTTTTTTTGAGCCACTAGGGAGATAAATAGGTCGTTTCCCCCTTAATGGCTATAACTAACAGATGAATGGATGGAAGTTAATAACCATGGAGGCCTATCTCGTTTAGTTATAAGTTTTAAGGGGTTACATTTAAAAATAGTAGGTTTTAGGGTATCGTATTTAGAATTAGTTAAGTTATAGATAATCCATATAGAAAGAACCCTAAAAAATATAGTTCACGTGTGTATGCACAGAAACAACTATCATAAAAGATACATCAAGCAGGTAGCACACACCATATTGGATGTGAAAAAAAATTGTAATTAAAAAATTTGTGTGATTGTAGGGTTAACGTCTGCGTGATTTCTTGCTCTTTCTTCACATTCTATATACGTCAGTCTCCGGTACACAACTCTAACCCTTTTAATTCTTAACTATTAAACTTAGACTAAGTTATCATACCCAGATTAAGTAACCAATTAAATATTAATTAAACCGAAAACCACATTGTCCTAATATAGATACTTGATGTTCCATAAACTAATTAGCTATATACATACTTTCTTTCACGGATTTAAAATCAATTAACCACCATTCCTTAAACAAACAGTCAATGTCGAGATTTTCATCTGCCCCTTCAAGAGGCCATGGCTTCTCATCTGCAGGATTGCTATCAATGGATGACATCAAGAGGAGCGTCGCTTACACTGTAGTGAAAGATAAATTCACAAGGATAGACTACGATGGTTACAAAGGCATTCTCTATCGATTACGGGAAGTATGAACTGGCCGAGCAAGATCGATCATGACATCCTTCAGCTCTTGCACTTAGCCATATTGGATGCGCTCCCGTCTCCTCCTGA
The DNA here is from genome assembly GCA_030015575.1 of Agapanthus africanus. NCBI lineage: Eukaryota > Viridiplantae > Streptophyta > Magnoliopsida > Asparagales > Amaryllidaceae > Agapanthus > Agapanthus africanus. The sequence continues at coordinate 483,928,764 of JASDDO010000018.1, read as the reverse complement.
AGAAATAACCCATAGCCACCATGGCGAAGTAAATTGTCATTTCCAATTCTTTCATTCTATGGGTCTTCTTTCTAATCGTGTTATCGAGTACTCCGCAAGCACTCTCTGCCGCATCTTTATGCACCATCGGACCTTGCACCATCTCGAACTCGCATGAGATGTTGCGATAGATGATGAGGCTCTTATAGAGCGGATCAATTCTGTTGCCGTGGAGCTCAATATTGAAGAGAATCTATTTCTGAATTATGAGTGATGAATTGTTGTTTTGAAAACGTGTAGGGTATTGTTTACCGGCGAAAATGAGGAATTGAAGCGATCCTGGATGGACAATCTAGACTGAATTTGGGGGCAGATGCATAGGTTTGATCCATCCACCTCTCCGAATATACTAAGTTGATTCATAGCGCCGTATATTGGACGTTTGAATAGATGCGACCGATGTAAGTAATTTCATATTTCCTTTCACGAATAAGAGGTTTATAGATTGTGGGGACGCATTTTTCCTGCAACAGCAAGCCCCTACAGTTAATTACATTGTCACGTACGAGAAAAACTTTCTACTTCTCCAGATTCTTATCTTCATGCGTCGCATTTTAAATTTTGTTTATTTTAAGTTGCTATTAGATTGTATACGGAGACTAATTTTGTCTTCGCCCGTAGGGCGCAGATTGACCAAATTCATACATATTTTAGATTTGGGTCAAGCATTTGCTTGATAGGATCTATGTGGGTAGCTTGGTTTGCCAACATGAATGAACTTAGGTCGTATTTCTCACATTTCTGAGGTCTATCTGTTCAGAGGAGAACATAAACTCTGTCTAAGGATTGTTATACTTAGTTGAGAACTAAGATCGAACTTAGACAATTTAGTCATATTTTGAGAATATTGTTCTCTGTCGATCATTTGATCGCAAATTGTAAAAACTCTGTTTCAGTGTACATAAAATTTGTTTAAAAGTTAATGTACAAATACAGTATTTGTAATCCTGTATATGTTATAAGTATTTAATTTACTTTTGAACAACAAGAAACAACTTGTAGCTCACTGGTAAAGCCTTGCATTGCTATGACGTAGTCCCTGTGTTCGAATCCCATCAGCCATATATTATTTTTTGTTGATTTTTCTTTTAAAGTTTTAGAAACCCAAAAGTTTGCACGTGCAATACACGTAAAAATGAAAATTCACTTAAAACAAACATGTGGAAAATGTTGTACACACTGAACATGACACATGATAAGCATCCAAAGCCCCACACCCCTAATTGGACCGGCGAGATGGTCTCTGGGGTCGGCGCCGCCGGTCCCCCCATCCCAATTGCTCCAAAAAAATTTTCCTAGTCCCTTGGCCTCCCCCATTAACTCCCATTATGTTTGATTACTCTGCATTTATCCAGAGAGTGATAATTCACCTCTTTAATTTATTTTAATGCATATTTTAAATTCATTCTTCAATTCTCAAAACGCTAATTTCTCTTATAAATACCACCCTACACCATAGCCCTCCTGATTCAGAATCCATTGCCAAAACTCTCTAAAATTCCTAAGTCCAAAAAGTTGCACAAGTGGAGTTAGCCAAGGTCAAAGTTCCGGTGACGTTTCGGGACAAATCCGGCGACGAAACGACTTCCTGACGCTTCCAAAAGTTCCCTCTATTTTCCCTCTCTTCTACAAATCAGTAAGAACCCTCTTCCCTCTCCTCTCTCTATTAAGAAGAATTCTATTTTCAAAACTCGTCGGAAGCGGAGTTAATCCGACTTCCGATTCTCATTTTCTTTAAAAACGCAATTTTTATTAAACAAAAAATTAATCTTGTAATTATATTTTGTTTAGTAACCATTAAACAATAATTGGACCAAGTTTCAATTCAAAATATTATGTTAAAAAAATTCGATTTCACTTTTACAGTAAAATACCCTTAAGTTTGCATACGACATTACCTTATCTTTTGCTCATATTACCTCTAGAAAACTCATGAGGTAATGACCTACCTCATCATAACACTCATTCTTGACATAGCACGATGACTTTTGAAACTTGTGGGATAATACACGAAATTACATTTAAATACTATAAACTTTCAAAAACCGTTTTCTTTAAAAGTGTATTAAATAATTCCTTACAAATAAGCCTCTACAACTCATTTTGGGGAATCTTGATTGGGATGGTGCGGGTTATCGCATATCCTCGGGCCTAATAGAGCGAGATGGAGACCTCCTCACGGAGCATTCGACCTCGATGGAATTCTTATTACAATTTTTCCGAAAAACGTGATTTCTAATAAATAAATTCTATTTTTTTTATATAATTGTATATATATAAATATTATCAAAATATCTATTTTAAATATAATGTATATTCCATGTTTTTTAATCAAAAGAAAAGAGTCACAGAAGATCATGAATATACCATCACATTTCAATACAAGTCAATTTACACTATAATACTATATACTATTCAAGTTGGGTTCATATCCACTAGAATGTCATTTTATAAAAATTACAATTATGAAAACCCTACAAACGATAAATAAATACTTGAGATTTATTTTGAAAATATATCAAACTATTTTTCATAAAACCCCCTCAAGTATACTAAATTACAATAAAGACCCTAGTAAACATAGGTTTAAATGGGACCGGTTCTCTTGAGCCTCAGGGAGCCGGAGAATATGGGTGCTTGCCTATCTAAGGTAGACAATCTAACAACGGTTTTATCAACACGGTAATTGTCTTGGAAAAAGATACAAATCCTGCCGTCCATGTGCAGCAGTTACCGATAACATCAAAACTAATTTAGGACTTCAATTCGTTTAAAAGTGTCTGATTCAGACAGAGTCTCATTCTAACTTGATATCAATCAATCAATCAATCCTTGAATATGATTCAAGTATAACTCTATTTCAACATGAATCCATTTATACCAGAATTCAATCTATATCAACATGACTCGACTGAACTGAACCATGGATATACTCTGATTACATGACTATCCATTTGTATCCATACCGTTTACATGATATCATGGTTTCAGCAAGTCGTACATCTATTAAACAGAACAATACAAATTAATACAAAATACATTACGGGGTTTTAAAGGGGTATACTGGTACGGAATGTGTAAGAAGTGGCACAGGACGGTCACTTTAATACACCTAACCTGAATATCCATTGCTGTTTTTCCGTGGCTTAACGGTTCCTTGTGCTTCGTATACCTTAGTCCACGGAATAGTTGGACCCCTCTCGTATATACTGGCATATTCTGTACCAATGTACAAACAACCGCGTTAACATAACAATCAACCAGTATACAGTTATATTCTTTCTGTCTATTCTATCTCTACCTTTCTTTAGGACTTACCGAGCGATTGTTCGCTGACTACATTCCTTCTCTCTTCTTTCTTTGGAATATTGTCAGGTGGATTCGACTCACTGGAGACAGAGCCCAGTTCAGAGGACTTGGATCAGTTCAGCGAGACCATGAGCTTTAGACTCTTGTATATACTTTACTTTCATGTTCATGCCATTATTTAGGTATTGCTTTCATCATTGTATTTACTTTTACGATGTGTTGTAAAGAAATGTTTAATAAATAAAAGTTGTTGTTCATTTACATTTCATGTCTTCTTGTTTATATTTACATTATACTGCTTAGTTACGCTTAGCGTGTTTACTTCTGAGTAAATACGCAGCGGGTCTCGTTGCGTCTCCTTATCCGTACACAGGGAAGTGGGGCGTGACAGATTTTGTTGGCGGTCCATGCATGTCAGTTCTGCATGGACATGCAGGTCAATTATGCATGAAGTCCGAAGCAATATAACACAAGAATCAGCAACTAAAAATATTCTTTACATTTCATATTTCTTGAATCTTACAATTTCATATATTTTGAATCTATCCTAATCTGATTTTTTCTTTCAAGGTTATGGATTCTCCAAACAATACCAGCACAAACTTCAACAACACACCACCACCTCTTCCACTTACGCCTACCGCTGCAGCTCAGATCAACGAGCAAACGGTATTTCTTGAGGAAATCAGAAGCCTTCTGGAAGGACAGCAGCAGACTGCTATCTTATTGAACCGCCCAGAAGCAGAAGCACCCGGAGTGAAGCATTTCCGGACATTGCACTCGAAGCAATTTTCTGGGAAAGAGAGCCCTTTAGAAGTTGAAGAATGGGATCAGAGCATTGAGGATGATCTGGCGGCAGCATAAGTGCCAGAGATCACTTGGGTACGGGTTGCGAAGCTGCAACTCACCGACAACGCCCAAGTTTGGTGGAAGGCGGAAGAAAGCCGTCTTGCCCAGCTTATCGAATGGAGGAATTTTCACGAGATGTTCGACGCGAAATATTTCCCCGAGACTGCCCGATTTGACATGGAGCAGCAATTCATCCATCTGCAACAAGGTTCGATGTGGACCAAGTCGGTGGATGAGTATGATGCCGAGTTCACTATGTTGAGCAGGTAAAGATATGTCTCAAATATTCGATTTTCTAATATCACATACTACACAGCTAACACAAGACCGTGACAGGTTCGCGGCACACCTCATTCCGACTGCTGAGATCAGGTCCAGATGATTTCAGAAAGGGCTAGATCCGGATATCTAAGCTGCCTTAGCTACAGGGGATTTTCCAACCCACGAACTGGCTCTGAAAGCTGCCCGTCGATATGAGGCAGTAGTAAAGATGAAGGGCAGACCCCAATCTGCCAGAGTGAAGCGCCCTGCTACCCAGATGGTAGGAGGAGCCTCTTCATGGTCACCTTTTGTACCCAGGAGACCGGGAGTACCGATCAACCGGCCCAGCCCAGCCTTTTGCACCCACTGCAGGAGGGATGGACACCTGGCGAAGGATTGTTGGAGTGCTAATCGCCTTTGCTTAGCGGCTCAACCACACATGATATTGGGTCTTGTCCTCTTTGACTCAATCCAAATGCTGCACCCAGACCAGCGATTACCTATCCGCAGCAGCCAGCTATCCAGACACCTGCTCCACGAATCGCTCTCCCAGCTCCACCTCCTCATGGACCGACTGCACCTCCTCCTCGTCTGTTCCACCAAGCACAAAGGAACTTACCTCAAGTACAGAGGAACAGACAGAGGAATGCTCCTCCAGCAAGGAGGAATGTACCGAGGCGACAGGCTTTTACAATGAATATGGAAGAAGCTGAAGCCACTGGCCAAGTCATCACTGGTAACTCTTTTCTTACAAGCTTTCTTTCAGTCTTTATATATACCCATATATCTTTTTCTTATACCTAAAACCTATTCCACATAACTTAGGTACGATCTTAGTAGCCCCACTTCCTGCACTAGCACTCTTCGATACTGGAACATCTTATTGCTTTATGTCGCAACGGTTCGTCCGAACTCATGCGATTCTAGTCAAACCTCTTGTATCCAGCTGGAATTTCAGTTCAGGGAACGACGTTCTAAAGGCAATAATAGGATACGACCTGTGTTCAGTAGTTGTCTGCAGTAGAGAATTCTATGCTGACTTCAAGGTACTGGACATACCGAATTTCGATGTCGTTTTGGGTATGGATTGGCTAGGAACATTCTATACTACCATTGACTGTTGTCAAAGGAGGGCAGTGTTCGAGATTCCAGAGCATCCGGTCTTTTATTTCAAAAGTGGAGACCGTACCCTGGAGCCAAGCACATACAAAGAAAAACCGAAGAAGGCAATAATTGCAACTCTACAGGTGGGAGAAGACAAACCAGAGGTAGTTCGAGAGTTCGACGATGTATTTTCTGAAGACATATCAGGTTTGCCTTCCAATCGAGCTCTTGAATTCAGCAGAGATTTAGTACCTGGAGCACAACCGGTGATCAAAGCTCCTTATTTCTTGAGTCCCGAAGGTTTGAAAGAGATCCGAACTCAGTTGGACGAATTATTGAAGAAAGGATGGATTCGTCCCAGCACTTCAAGTTGGGGATCGCTTGTTCTACTTATGAAGAAGAAGGAAGGTTCATACAGAATGTGCATTGATTATAGAGCTCTGAACGAAGTAACTATAAAGAACAAGTATCCACTTTCGCGCATCGACGATCTGTTCGATCAGCTAAGTGGGTCTTGCGTTTTCTCCAAGTTAGATCTTCGTCCGGGTTATCATCAGGTGGAGGTCAAAGAGTCTGATATTCCGAAGACGGCATTCAGGACTCGCTATGGTCATTATGAGTTTCTTGTAATGCCATTTGGAGTGACCAACGCACCAGCTATATTCATGAACCTAATGAATCAAGTTTGCCGAAAGTACTTAGACAGGTTTGTTGTCATCTTCATCGACGACATTCTGGTGTATTCTAAGAGTTAGAAAGAACATGCCGAGTACCTACGAATTGTCCTAGAGACCTTACGACAACATCAACTCTATCCCAAGTACAGCAAGTGCGAGTTTTGGCTAGATCAAGTCGGTTTTCTCGGATATATTGTATCAGGTGATGGAATCTCTGTAGATCCAGCTAAGGTATCAGCAGTAAGAGAATGGCCGACACCGAAGTCAGTGAAGGACATTCGAAGTTTCTTGGGTTCAGCAGGATATTACAGAAGAGTCATTGAAGGATTTTCGAAGATTGCAACACCCCTGACTAAGCTCACACATAAAGATGAAGAATTCGTGTGGTCAGAAGCATGTGAACAAGCTTTCGTAGAACTTAAGTCAAGATTGACATCAGCGCTTATTCTCGTAATACCGGACCAATCTGGAGCTTTCGTAGTGCATTGCGATGCATCCGGTAAGGGATTAAGATGTGTTCTACATCAGCACGGTAAAGTTGTAACTTATGCATCAAGACAACTGAAGATTCATGAGCGCAACTATCCGACACATGATCTGGAGTTGGAAGCCGTTATCTTTGCTTTTAATATTTGTCTCCATTATCTTCTTGGAGAACGAGTGGACATATACACAGACCACAAGAGTCTGAAATATGTGTTTACTCATAAAGAGTTGAATATGCGGTAGAGATGATGGTTAGAACCTATGACAGATTTCGACATCAACCTACAATATCATCCAGGGAAGGTGAATGTAGTACCTGATGCACTTAGTCGCCAACCGCTATCAATGAATCTCACCGCATAGTGAAAACTTCAACAAGATTTGCATCAGATGGAGATAGAAGTGATCATGCCAGGTAACGCTTCAAGTTTGATGAACTTACAAGTTCAATCTAACATTGTCAATCAGATCAAAGCAGCTCAAGCAAGTGATGCTAAGTTGCAAAAGATTAGAGAACACGTAGAAAGTGGACTTAGAAAAGACTTCATCATCCATGAAGATGGATCTTTGAGATACGGCAGTTGATTGTGTGTACCACAAGGTTCTGTTCGGGAAGAATTGATGAAAGAAGCTTATAGCTCTCCCTATTCAGTACACCCTGGTGGTACAAAGATGTACAAAGATCTTCAGTAACATTACTGGTGGCATGGAATGAAGCTTGAAGTAACCAGAAGCGTCGCTAAATGTTTGGTGTGTCAGCATGTGAAAGCTGAACATCACAGGACTGCTGGTTTACTTCAACCGTTACCTATTCCAGAATAGAAGTGGTAACACATCACTATGGACTTCGTGACTGCTCTTCCTCACAACACAAAAGGTAACGACGCGGTTGGGTTATTGTGGATCGACTCACAAAATCGGTTCACTTTATTCCCTTTCGAGTTGGCCAATCTACCGAGACATTAGAAAAGAAGTACATGGAGATAAGTTTGAATCTAAGTAAGATTTAACTCTTCAATATGTATTATCTATGATACCCATGAACTCATGCAGGAGATCTTGAGATTACATGGAGTACCGGTTTGCATTGTCTCCGATCGTGACACCAGATTCCGATCGCAATTTTGGCAGAGTCTGCAAGCTAGCTTGGAAATAAGTCTGAACTTTAGCACAGCTTACCATCCACAAACAGATGGACAGTCTGAGAGAACGATTCAGATCTTAGAAGACATACTAAGAGCTTGTATGCTAGACTTCGGAGGATCGTGGGAAGATCACCTATATCTTGTGGAGTTTTCATACAACAACAGCTACCAAGTAAATATTGGAACGGCAACTTTTGGAGCTTTATATGGAAGGAAGTGTCGTTCACCATTAAGTTGGAACGGTATCGGAGATAGAGAACTTCTTGGACCTAAGAATATAGTGGCAACAGTGGATGTGGTTCGTACTATTATGGAAAGAATGCGCATAGCCCAAGATCGACAGAAGCACTGGGCTGATGCAAAGCGCCGTCACTTGGAGTTCCAACCGGGAGACCATGTATTTTAAAGATCTCACCAAACCGTGGAGAGATTCGCTTTGGAAGGCGGGGTAACCTAAGTCCGAGATTCATTGGACCATTCGACATACTAGAATGAGTTGGAGAAGTGGCTTATCGCTTGGCACTTCCACCCTCATTGGAAGGAGTGCACAATGTGTTTTATATATCCTAACTCAGAAGGTATGTAAGTGACCCCAGTCACATTCTTGATCACTCCGAGCTCACTGTACAGACGGATTTATCTTGTGAGCAACAATCCGTTGAAATTCTGGACAGAAAGGTGAAATCACTTCAGAACAAGGAAGTAAACATGGTCCGGATGATGTAGAGAAAAAACACACCTAGAGAATCAACGTGGGAAAGAGAAGACAACATGCGTGCATGATACCCTCACTTGTTTGTAAATTAGTCCTTAAAATAATTGTAAATTTCGAGGACGAATTTTTTGTAAGGAGGGTAGAATGTAACAACTCTATTTCAGCGTAAAGAAAATTTGTTTAAAAGTTAACGTACAAATAGAGTATTTGCAATCTTGTGTATGCTATAAGTATTTAATTTACATTTGAGCAGTAAGAAACAACTTGTAGCTCACTGGTAAAGCCTTGCACTGCTGTGACGTAGCCCCTGTATTCGAATCCCATCAGTCACATATTATTTTTTGTTGATTTTTCTTTTAAAAATTTAGAAGCCCAAAAGTTCGCACGTGCAATACACGTAAAAATGAAAAGTCACTTAAAACAAACATGTGGAAATTTTTTTACACACAGAACATGACACGTGACAAGCATCCAAAGCCCCACACCCCCAATTGGACCGGCGAGATGGTCTCTAGGGCCGGCGCCGCCGGTCCCCCCATCCCAATTGCTCCAAATTTTTTTGCCCTAGTCCCTTGGTCTCCCCCCTTAACTCCCATTATGTTTGATTACTCTGCATTTATCCAGAGAGTGATAATTCAGCTCTTTAATCAATTTTAATGCATATTTTAAATTAATTCTTCAATCCTCAAAACCCTAATTTCTCCTATAAATACCACCCTACAGCATAGCCTTCCTCAATCAGAATCCATTTCCAAAACTCTTTAAAATTCCTAAGTCCAAAAAGTTATACAAGTGGAGTTAGCCAAGGTCAAAGTTCCGACGACGTTTCGGGACAAATCCGGCGACGAAACGACTTCCCGATGCTTCCAAAAGTTCCCTCTATTTTCCCTCTCTTCTACAAATTAGTAAGACCCCTCTTCCCTCTCCTCTCTCATTCTATTTTCAAAACTTGTCGGAAGCGGAGTTAATCCGACTTCCGATTTTCATTTTCTTTAAAAACGCAATTTTTATTAAAAAAATTTAATATTGTAATTATATTTTGTTTAGTAACCATTAAACAATAATTGTACCAAGTTTCAATTCAAAATATTATGTTAAACAAATTCTATTTCACTTTTACAGTAAAATACCCTTAAGTTTGCATACGACATTACCTTATCTTTTGCTCATATTACCTCTAGAAAACTCATGAGGTAATGACCTACCTCATCATAACACTAATTCTTGATATAGCACGATGACTTTTGAAACTTGTGGGATAATACACGAAATTACATTTAAATACCATAAACTTTCAAAAACCATTTTCTTTAAAAGTGTATTAAATAATTCCTTGCAAATAAGCCTCTACAACCCATTTTGGGAAATCCCGATCGGGATGGTGCAGGTTATCGCACATCCTCGGGCCTAGTAGAACGAGATGCAGACCTCCTCATGGAGCATTCGATCTCGATGGAATTCTTATTACAATTTTTATGAAAAACGTGATTTCTATTTAATAAATAAATTCTATTTTTTTATAATTATATATATATATATATAATATTATCAAAATATCTATTTTAAATATAATATATATTCCATGTTTTCTAATCAAAAGAAAAGAATCACAAAAGATCATGAATATACCATCACATTTCAATACAAGTCAATTTACACTATAATACCATATACTAATCAAGTTAGGTTCATATCCACTAGAATATGTCATTTTATAAAAATTAAAATTATTAAAACCCCAAAAACGATAAATAAATACTTGAGATTTATTTTGAAAATATATCAAACTATTTTTCATAAAACCCCCTCAAGTTATACTAAATTACAATAAGGACCATAGTAAACATAGGTTTAAATGGGACCAGTTCTCTTGAGCCTCTTGGAGCCGGAGAATATGGGTTGTAACGCCCTATGTCCCAGTACAGATGGTATTATTATATTTATAATGCAGTCCGGTTCTCTTTCGGAATGTGTTCCGAAGATTCCCCATTGTTCTACAGTGGGTCCCACGGACTCTAGAGGTGGCCCCCACAGATTCAAGAGGTGGCCCCCGCCCTCTTGGTATGACAATTGGCGTGGCACTTTATTCTGTGTGGCACTTTGCTCCGTGAACAAGAACCGGGTCCCGACATTCTCCCCACCTTTGAACAATGGTTCGTTCTCGAACCACAGACCTACTACTGAGAGACCTGCATGGGCCACCATAAATGTAACGCCCCATGTCCCAGTACAGATAGTATCATTATATTTATATTTCAGTCCGGTTCTCTTTCGGAATGTGTTCCGAAGATTCCCCATTGTTCTACAGTGGGTCCCACGGACTCTAGAGGTGGCCCCCACAGATTCAAGAGGTGGCCCTCGCCCTCTTGGTATGACAATTGGCTTGGCACTTTGTTCTGTGTGGCACTTTGCTCCGTGAGCAAGAACTGGGTCCCGACATTATGGTATCAGAGCTGGTCCCTAAATAGTAGGTCCGTGGTTCGAGGACGAACCTTTGTTCAAAGGTGGGGAGAATGTTGGGACCCGGTTCTTGCTCACGGAACAAAGTGCCATGCCCAAGTGTCATGTTAAAGGGGCGGGGGCCACCTCTTGAATCCGTGGGGGCCACCTCTTGAGTCCGTGGGACCCACTGTAGAACAATGGGGACTCTTCGGAATACATTCCGAAAGAGGGTAGATCTGTACTATAAATGGAATGATACAACTTCTCAATATAGAGGTGCCTTTTAAGTGAACTGGAACTACAGGAGTTTGAGAACTCCGTAGTTAAGCGTTCTCGGGCCAGGGAAGTCCTGGGATGGGTGACCTCCTGGGAAGTGGCCCCTGGTCGGGTCCGGTTCGCTCCGAAGGACAAAACCGTGCGGTTTCGTCCAGAACGGACAATACGGCTCTATTCTGTTCGTGCCAGCTAGCGCCATCCCAGCTTCTCAAGCTCCAGTAACAGACACACCGGCCTCGAAAGGCAGGAGGCCAAATGTGGTGATCTCAAGGGCACTACTACCCAAATGCAAGTCGATGTTTGAACGACTTTCCTTGGCCCCAGCTGGGGGCAAGGCCATCAACACCAACAAAGCAACAAGGCGTCTCGAGCGAGCACCTGTGGTGCCTATGACAACTGCTCGATCGGGTGTCTTCTCTAAGCTCCCCGCCGACCGATTCACAATGGCTTTCTGGATAACAGATGCCCGCCAAACCCTCAAAATCGAGAAGCTAAGACAGAAAAGGCTCAGATACAGAGCCAACAAAAAGGCTAGGGCTCCTGGTAGGCTGAACTTCATGAGGTTCCAAGAACGAGGTTAGCCAGTAACGACAGCTGAAACGGCTGTAAATCTCGCTAACTCTTTTGAACCACTGAAATTGGTTCAGAAGAATGCTATGACCGCGTGGGTCAAGAAAGTTGCGATCCGGACAGCGCCGCCCAAAGACCCAGCCGGGCCAACCGTCTTCAGTCGCATGTCCTTTCCAGAAGACAAAGGGCCGCGACGATGGTCCGAAAAATCAGCCACCAAAGATAAAGAGATGGTTGGATATGTGGTCCACACTGTCTACATGGTAGGCACGCGCAGCAAGAGAAAGGATGGGGCCACTACATCTCAAATCCAATATGGTGTGAATGTGGCTGTCACTTCCCAAGATCAGAATCCTCCGGAAGGTAACGAAAATCCTTCTAGTGAGGCTGATAAGCAGAGAGATGCCTCGGTTCATGAGGAGTCGGGCTCGGAAAGCGAAGAGGAGCCAATCTTCCGTCCCAAGAACGCAGAGCAGCAACTTCTCCAAGAGCTCCGAAAACAGCTCAGAAGTAAAGACAAGGAGATGGCCAAGCTCTACTCAAAGATTGACGACTTGGCAAACGTCGTCTTACGGCTCATGGCCCAAGTTGCCTCTCATCCGCTCAATCAAGCGCAGAGCTCTGCTCATGAACCGGGAAACGGTGTCCCGAGGCAGCCGACGCCTATTCCCTAAAATTCAAAGGTGGGCGAGCTGCATCAAAGTCGGCCGCATCCTATCTCAGGAAATGTCTTGGCTACCGATGACAGTAGCCCCCTAACTCAAAATGAAATAATGGATTTGGTTGCCAAAAAAGTTGTAACAACCCTAAAATTTTTGTACAATTTTTTTTTCAAAAATACAGAAATGGGTACTTGAGCCTGAGCACAAGTTATAAGTTTGTTTTGCTTTAGAACAGTAAGAAGGAGCTTGTAGCTCATCGGTATGACCTTGCACTGCTGAACCAAAGCACCAGAGTTCAAATCCCATCAGCCACACATTCTTTTTATTTAAAATTCTTTTAATCTTTTAGAAGCCCAAGAGTCTACACATGAACTACACGTAATAGGGTAAGTTACAGAATAAACAAACGTGTCCAGGAGGCTAGACCAAGCGTCAGGGACACGTGGCATCAAGACGAGCCCCGACTAGCCCGACTCGGGCCGGCGAACTCACTGACTCGGCCGGCGCCGCCGGTCTACTCGGAGAAAACCCTAATTTTATTTAACCCCATGCACCCTTTGGCTTACCCCACTCCCCCTACACTGTTTAAATTCTTTGCAATTAACCAGAGAATTAAAATACCCTATTTTAATCCTTTTTAATACATTTTTTTATCACACCCAAACCCTATGTAATGCCCCACGCCCCAGTACAGATGGTATTGTCCGCTTTGGCCGAAACCGCACGGTTTTTCCCTTTAGAGCGAACCAGACCCGACCAGGGGCCACTTCCCAGGAGGTCACCCATCCCAAGACTTCCCTGGCCCGAGAACGCTTAACTACGGAGTTCTCAACCTCCTGTAGTTCCGGTTCACTTAAAAGGCGCCTCTGTAATTGAGGGTGGTATCATTATATTTTAATGCAGTTCGGTCCTCTTTCGGAATGTGCTTTAGGGACCCGATCCCATTGTTCTGAAATGGCTCCCTCACTCAAATCACCAAGATGTCCGCAACAGACCGCACTGAGTGTGGGCAGAGCAGATCACCATGATGTCTTAAGACCGCACTGCTTTGGGGTATTACATTCCCCCCATCCAAGAACAATGGTTCGTTCTCGAACCACAAACCTACTATTGAGGGACCTGCATGGGCCACCATAAATGTAACGCCCCACGTCCTAGTACAGATGGTATTGTCCGCTTTGACCGAAACCGTACGGTTTTTCCCTTTAGAGCGAACCGGACCCGACCAGGGGCCACTTCCCAGTGGGTCACCCATCCCAAGACTTCACTGGACCGAGCACGCTTAACTACGGAGTTCTCAAGCTCCTGTAGTTCCGGTTCACTTAAAAAAGGCGCCTCTGTAATTGAGGGTGGTATCATTATATTTATAATGCAGTTCGGTCCTCTTTCGGAATGTGCTTTAGGGACCCGATCCCATTGTTCTGAAATGACTCCCTCACTCAGATCACCAAGATGTCCGCAACAGACCGCACTGAGTGTGGACAGAGCAGATCACCATGATGTCTTAAGACCGTACTGCTCTGGGGTATTACACCCTAATTTTTCCTATAAATTCCACGCTCAAATCACCCCTCCTCACTCCCAAATCCCTGCCCAAACCTCAAGATAATTCCCAAGTCTTTTGTGTGCAAGTGGAGTTAGCAAAAGGGCGAAGCTCCGACGAACTTCCGACGGCAATCCGAGGAGATTCCGAAGACGAAACGACACACCGGCACCTCCCACCTCTTCCTCCTTCTCTCTTCTAGTCAAATAACCTATAAGTCCATACTTCTCCTTCTTTTCTCTATTCTAAAAACATTCAAAACTAAAACCCGACGGAAGCGGAGTTAATTCAACTTCCGATTCGGTTTTTCCTTAAAAAGTTTTATTTTTCTTAAACACAATAATACCAAACTATTATGTCATGACCATTAAATATTAACGAAGATAATAGAACAAGTTTGGCATCAAAATAATAACCGTAGCAAGTTTTATTCCACTTTTACATTAAAATACCCTTATATTTCATTTCCACATGCTTGAACTTTTTAAACCGTTTTACCTTAGAAAACTCACGAGGTAATGACCTACCTCCTCACAACACTCATATCTAACATAGCACGATGGAATTTGGGAACAAAAATTCGGAAAACACGACTTTACATATAACTACCTTCTACTTATAAAACATTTTTCTACAAGAAGTGTATTTTAACAAATCTTTGCAATTGCGTCTCTATAACCCATTTTAAGGAACCCGTTCGGGATGGTGTGGATTATCGCACATCCTCGGGCTTAGTAGAGTGAGATGCAAACCCCCGCAAGGAGCATACGATCTCGAAAGATTTTAATACATTTCCTTTAGAAAAATGTGATTTCTATTATAAATAAAACTTATATTTTTTTATAAATAAATATATATAATTAATATCAAAATATCTATTTTTAATTATAATATTCCACATCTCCAAAATTCAAGAAAAACATCTCATTTACAAGAAAATACCATACAATTCCAATATTACAAATAAATACCATATATTATGAAATTAGGTTTTATTCACTAGAAATGTCACATTGATAAAATATACATCCATGAAAACTCTAAAGACGATAATAAAATACCTGAGGTGTATTTTGAAAATTATACAAATTATTTTTACATAAAACCCCCTCAAGTTATACTAAATTACAATAAGGACCCTAGTAAACATAGGTTTAAGCGGGACCGGTCTGTTGAGCCTCAGGGTGCCGGAGATATGGGCGATTGCCTATTTAAGTTAGACAACTTAACAGACGGTGTTATCAACACGGTAATTGTCTTTGAAAAAGACACAAATCATGCCGTCCACGTGCAACAGTTACCGATAGCACCAAAACATAATTCAGGACTTTAATTTCTTTTCTAATTGCCTGACTCAGATTGAGTCTCAATATAATCAATCTGACCTGAATATGATTCAAGTATGAAATTACAAAACTACAATTCAATATGAATCCATATATTCAATCTGTTCAATCTATTCAATCTATATTGACTGAACCGAACAATGGATATGCATCCATCTACATGATTCTCCAGTTACATCCATTTACTGATATCATGGTTCCGGCAAGTCATCCATCTATATAAATCAAGACAATACAATACAAACAATACAATCAAGATATCGCGGGGTTTATAAGGGATAGACTGGTACAGAAGGTGTTAAAAGTGGCACGAGACTGTAACCATAATATACCTAACCTGAATTCAATTGCCGTTATACCGTGGCTGAATGGTTCCTTGTGCTCCTTATACCTTAGTCCACGGGAAAGTTGGACTCCTCTCGTATACACCGGCTCTTCTGTACCAAGCTACAAACAACTACGTTAACATAACAAACAACACTATAATAGTTATACTCTCTCTCTATTTATTCTACTTATCCCTCATCTTTGGGACTTACCGAGCGATTTGTTCGCTGACGACATTCTCTTTCTTTTCTTTGGAATGTCGTCAGGTGATTCGGACCTTCAGGAGATCGAGCCCATCTTCGAGGACTTGGATCGGCTAGCCTTCGACCCGGATCTCTAGTTACTTGTACATATTTACATTTCTTTATTTTCCAGTTCTGTTATGCCACTGTTTAGGTATTGCTTTCCATTCCATGTATTTACTTTTCAGTTGTATTGTAAAAAGAATGTTTAATAAATAAAGTTGATGTTCAATTATATCCATTGACATTGTCTCTTGTGCATTTTACTTATATTGCTTAGATACGCTTAGCGTGTTTATTTCTGAGTAAATACGTAGCGGCCTCGTTATGTCCTCTGCCTGTATACTGGGAAGCGGGGCAAAACATTGGTAGCCAAAGCCGAAGCGCAAAAAGATATCAGCAGTAGTGGGAGACCATATCCTGCTCAGTATGATCAGGTAGAATTTCCAAGCGGCTATGTCATCCCCAAATTCGGAAGATTTGATGGGACGGGAAATACGAATCAGCACGTCGCCCATTTTAAAGACTCATGCGAGAATACTGGGAGCAATGATGCGCTTCTCCTCCGCCAGTTCGTTAATAGCTTAACCGATGCTGCCTTCGACTGGTATGCTAGCATACCGGATGGCTCCGTTACTACTTTCGTCTAAATGGAATCTCTGTTCCGACAAAGGTTCATGAGTGTCAGCGATAAAATCACCATCACCGATCTCGTAAGGACCAAGCCAAAGAACAACGAAAGCAGTACAGATTTTATAACCCGATGGCGCAATCTCTCCGTCAAATGTGAACCGCCGATAGAGCAGGACCAATTTGTCAGCCTCCTCGTCGGAAATCTCAATAATTGGATAGCCCCGTTTCTATGCACCGCGGGTCTCAGAACATTCCAAGAGATGACCAGGAAAGGTCAGATGTTGGAGCGCTCAAAACAGGAGTTCTCCTCTGATTCCCAAAATAACAATAGGTCCTGGAGAAACCGAAAGGACAATAATCGCAAAGGCGGAAATTCCGACGATGCTGAATCTTTTAACGCTTCGGCTAACCGAAATAAGCGAGGGATGAGCGGGCCTAATGCCAACCAGTCTCGGAAGCCAGTGTTCGGAGAGGGAGGAGAATCTCCACTGAAAGAGAAGCTGGATAAGGTATATTCCTTCAGAAGGGACAAAGTCCACCGCCCAGAGAAACGGTCTACAATTGCCAGAATCAAAGAGACCGCAAGAAGCGAATATGACCGACGACCCTAAATATTTCCCCTATCACAGAGTGATAAGTCATGCCATTGAGGACTGCTTCGTCTTCAAAGATTGGGTTGAAAAGCAATACTAGGCAGGAGAGATATAACTGTTTAAAGGCGCGTTAACAAACAATCAAGCTGCAACCGCCAATTTCATACAAACGGAGACCGAAGTCCTTCGGGAACCTGATTTTCTCAGACATCTGCCTTTCTCTAAAAAGGGCGGACCACCACGTCGTTAAACTGGGAATAATTGACCACCACATTGTTAAACTGGGAACAGTCGACCACCACGTCATTAAACTGGGAACAATCGACCTCTAAGTTGTTAAACTGGGGATGTAAAAATGTGTAAATAATAAAAATAAATAAATAAAAAAACCGAAATCATTGGGCAACTCACAATAAAAATCAGCGAGTAAAATAAAAATGAAACTAAGCAGCCGAAATGATGGGGCAACCGCGAATGAATAGCCGAAATGATAAGGCAATCGCGACCTTCGCGATAAGAAAAGCTGAAATGATAGAGCAATAGCGGTAAAAAAAAAAACTCCAAATGGCGAATGATGAGTCTCTCCTGGTACCATATTCCACTGCAGCGATGCAGACGCCAACCAAAATCCAAATCCTAAATGGCGAATGATGAGTCGCTCCTGATGCCTTATTCCAGTGCAGTGATGCAGACGCCAACCAAAATTTCAAATCTCTGAATGTCCCAACGGCGAATGATGGGTCGCTCCTGGTACCATATTCCAGTGCAGCGATACAGACGCCAACAAAATCCCAAAATTCTCCCGGCCCTACGGTCTGGAACATACATCCTGCAAAACCGTATACAATCCACGAGCGTAAAACGATCTCAATCACTCCCAAGTCCTACTGGCGAGACTACATTTAAGGTCCCACCAGCGATGAAGATCCGCAAAAAAAAGGGTATGTCCACAAGCAAAACGGGCGCAGATGAAAACCCGAAAGGGCTCCATGAGTAAAAACAGCAGGACTGCCGGCGAGTTTGTGAAAACCCGAAAGGGCGCAAACTCGTGAAAAAGAGATGAAATACACTCGCAAAATTATCTCGACTTTGTGAGGAGAAAACACCTTCGTGGGATCCTTACGACCCACGAAGGAAAAACACACTTGGGAGTCCCCCCGAATCCTAAGGAGAAAGTACACCTACGAGATCCCTTCGACTCGTAGGGAGAAAATGCTTTTAGGGAACCCTTACGGATCATAAAATTGAAAATTCTTAGGTGATAGGGACTTAAACCTATCTCCTAAGCCATCGCTCCCCAACAGTGAAAGGCAAATGATGAAATGCTCCTGGCACCTGTGCTTCAGTGTTAGCAACGCTGATGCCGACCCTAGCCCCAAAATTCGAAACTTCCGATCCAATAGACCCCTAAGTCTTTAAACTGGGAACAGATGACCTCTAAATCTTTAAACTGGAAACAGTAGACCCCTGAGTCTTTAAACTGGAAACAGATGACCTCTAAGCCGTTAAACTGGGAACATATGATCCCTAAGTCGTTAAACTGGGAACGAGGGAAATCTTCATGGCAAATGATGATTCGCTCCTGGTACCGTATTCCAGTGAAGCGATGCTGATGCCAAACCAAAACCAAAATCCCCAAATCCACTCATGGCAAATGAGGATTCGCTCCTGGTACCATATTCCAGTGTAGTGATGCTGATGTCAACCCAAATCAAATCAAACCAACAATCCCTGTGGCGGAATCATGCTTTGTCCTAGAATGTACCCCATGTAGAAATCATGCTTTGCCTTGGGATATCTACCTTCCCTGCCGGAATTATGCTCCGCTTTAGAATCAAGTCGACCACGACACTCCGTGCCAGGGACAAGTCGAACAGCCAGCGACACTCCGTGCCGGAGACAAGTCGACCCGCGACACTCCATGCCTCGGAATCAAGTCAACCAGCGAAACTCCGTGCCGGGAACAAGTCGACCAGCGACACTCCATACCGGGGACAAGTCGAACAGCCAGCGACACTCCGTGCCAGGGAAAAGTCGACCAGCGACCCTCCGTGCTGGGGAAAAGTCGAACAGCCAGTGACACTCCGTGCCAGGGAAAATTCGACCAGCGACCCTCCGTGCTGGGGACAAGTCGACCAGCGAAACTCCGTGCCGGGGACAAATCGAACAACCAGCGACACTCCGTGCTGGGGACAAGTTGACCAGCGACACTCCGTGCCGGAGATAACTCGATCTGCGACACTCCGTGTCGGGGACAAGTCGAACAACTAGCGACACTCCGTGCCAGGGACAAGTCGACCAACGACACTCCGTGACGGGGACAAGTCGACCAGCGACACTCCGGGCCGGGAAAACGTCGACCAGCGACACTCCGTGCCGGGGATACGTCATACACCGACACTCCGTCTCGGGGACACGTCAAGCACCGACCTTCCATGTCGTAAAATGGGCATTGACAGTTTCTTAAAAGTAGGAACCAAATCAAGTTGCCTCCACATGAAAGAAGATCCATCAATTTCATGCACACGACCCACATGTGTGGTGTGCATTTATTTAAGGGGGCACTTTGTTGGGGTCAAAAATTACACCCCAGTTGACCAAGTCAAATTCAAAGTCAACCCTAAGCCAAGTGGGCCCAAGCCTAGATCAAGTAGGCTCATACCCGAGGCGAGCCTGAATATGAAGCGGCCGGCCTCCCCCATGCCAAAATAAAAATCATGTAATAAATAATTTTGACGTAATTTTTTTATGCATGAATGTAAAAAAAATGGGTATAAAGCCAAATTTTTGAAAAGCCCATGGCTCATGTGCAAAAGAAATTAGCACATGAGGCATGGGATGGGTAAAATGCCATTTTGTAAAAACCCAAGGGGTTATATGTAAATTTGTAAGCATATATAAGGCAACATGATAATGAAATAAAGAATAATAATTCATTCTCTCAAATTCTAGGGTTTGTGCCTCCTTCCCCTTCCTCAAGGTTCTAAAACCTTCTCCCCCTTTTTTGAATTAAATCAAGAGTTTAACTCTTCCTTTTTTCAAAAATAAATAGTTTTTCACCATAAAACCGTTGAAGGAGAGCTCGGATCTGCCATCAAATCCCTAAAAGGGGAGATTTTAAGTCTCACCTCCTCTTTTCCCCCCAAGATCCAGCCAACAGAGAGGAAGAAGAAGGATACCCATCTCCAAAAATCCTATTCCGGAAGGGTCCGAGGCTCAAAAGAAGATCTAAAGATTTATATGAGTTTAACTCCATTCAAGATCTGTTGGAGTTTAAATCCATAAATCAACCCCCTTTTTAGGAGTTTAACTCCAAATCTATACATAATCCATGTTAGGAGTTTAACTCCAAAGCCCCCTTGGGAGTTCAACTCCTAACCCAGGGGCGAAGCCGCTTTTACCGCTGGTGTTTCCAGCGGTCGCGTGCTGCGCACGTGACCCACGGGCGCCAAGCGGTCGTGTGCAGGGCACGTGACCCATGGGCGCTAAGCTTCAACGTGCGCCTCACGCGACCGCAGGCGCTCAGCGCCCAGCGGTCGCGTTCTGCGCACGTGACCCGCTGGCGCCCAGCGGTCCCGTGCTGTGCACGTGACCCGCTGGCGCCACGTGCCCACGCGCCTGGCATATGACATGCTGGCGCCAAGCGCCCACGCGCCTGGCACGTGACCAATGGGCGCCAAGCGCCCACGCGCCAGGCACGTGACCCGCGGGCGCCAAGCGCCCACGTGCCTGGCACGTGACCCGCGGGCGCCAAGCGCCCACGTGCCAGGCATGCATCTTTAAGACGCCCCTCACCCCACATTTTTTGTGCACTCCACACCAGAAACACGTCCCTCGTTAGGAAAATTTTTCTAACGAGTTGCTGCCTCGCACTCCGCATGGGGGTTGTTAGCCCTTTTGACCCCCAGCCCGCTATCCGGGTAGCGGGACCCCCGTAAACTCTGCGAGGCCCCCGATATATCTAAAACCCCTCAAGACACACATATGCACACTGCACATTGAGTTCTCATGACCAGTTCGACCCGTCAATCGGAGATTCCCTCGTTCCAAAAGCGAGGGGTAATTAACGACAGCTTAGTCCACGGCTGCCGGAGATTCGGATCCGTGCAATCAATAAACCCCCGCCTACCCTGGGTAGGGGAAATCTGTAGTACGCCTGACAAGCGACATGTATTCCCATCTCAATGGAGTGGCGAAAAACACCCTACAAAGAGCTCTTTTAAACTCCTTGAAAAGTACTTGAGCATGCGAATCGGCTGCAGCTTGTCGAGGTTTGGACCGATTCCCGGCCAGATTTCCCGTTCCACTTTACTTTCTTCAGACTTGTAGAAGAGTATTGCTTTCATGCCTCGATACTTGGGAAGCACGTAGAAGGTTTCCTTCTCCTCTACTTTGTGAGTGCTGACTACATCGAGTTCTTTATAATGTCAAGCTGGAACCATGGTAACATGCATGGCCCGATTGACCTCGTCAAGGGTTTTTGATATAGAGTGCGTAGAGAACACTGCCTCACCTTCTTCTTCAGAATCACTTCCAAAGACTGGGATGGTGGTTGGCGGGTTTTGCCCATTTCCTCTCACCTGAGATTGGCTTGGGAGTATTGCCTCTTCTTTATTCTGGGAGTCACTCCCGATACCGGAATGATAGCCACCTACTTCTGGTTGTTGTTCCCTTCTGATGTAGGTTTGCCAGACCTTTCCGAGTCTTCAAAATCAGGAAGGAAATACTTAGCTTCTTCATACTTGCGGACTTCATTCACCGAGAAGGGATTGAGCTCTCCTACGATTATGTGCTCTTTGCCATCCCTGAAGTACTTCATACACTGATATTGTGTAGACGAGATGATATTGTACTCGTGTAGCCAAGGTCTACCGAGTAGAGCTTTATAACAAGTTTTAGCGTCAATGACATGAAACTTGACGTCAAGGATGAGTTATCCGAACCAGAGTGTCAGTACAACGGATCCACAAGTTCGCGAAGACGGGGAGTCAAATCCAGATATTTTGATCTTCTCTCGGACGAGAAATTTGGCGTCCATGGCTAATTCCTTGAGCACCCTCACATTTAGTAGATTGACCGAGGATCCATTGTTGAAAAGTATTTTATTTATCCTGATTTCTTAACAGTAACTGGCTACATAGAGCGGTCGATTATGTTCGAACGTCCCTAGCAAGAGATCTTCTTCGCTGATAGTGATGTCGGAGGTATGAGCTTCCGCTAATTCATCTTTCATTTCTTCTTTGGCAAAGAAGGCTTAGGGCTAGTCAGGCTTGGTTAGAGCCCTCATCAGAGCCTCCCGCGGTTCTTTTGATAGGAGTAGAGTATCGTATATGCTCAAATGTGATGGAAACTTCTTCATATGCACATGAACGTTGTGATCCACTTTAATCGTCTTAGGCGGATCCTTAGCGATGAGGTCTCTGGCAACTTCTTCGTTAACCTAAATCTCTTTAACCACCTTTTCTTTTCACTTATCCGGCTTCTTTGAATGTAACGACTCTGAAATCACTGTACAGAAATTTCATGTTATTGTACAGAAAATGGCATTACAGCCCGTGTAAGAGTTATAAGTTATATTTGTTTAATAAAAGCAAGAAACAACTTATAGCTCACTGGTAAAGCCTCTACACTACTGTGACGTAGCCTGTGTGTTCGATTCCCATCAGACACAATTATTTTTTCTGATTTTTCATTTTTAATTTTTGAAAGCACAAGAGTTGCACGTGCAATACACGGGGAAATGGAAAGTTTCAGAAAAATCAAACATGCGCAAAATGGAGTAAACACAGATATACCCACGTGGCACGAATCTCGAGGCAAAACCTCAAGATCCGACCTTGTTATTCGCCGAAAAGACGCGACCGGGACATTGGGACGTCCGGCCTGAATTTTGGGGGCAGATGCTATTTGGTGCTATCCGTCCACCTCTCCGAAGATGCCAAGTTGATTTATGACACCATGTATCGAAGGTTTAAACGGATGCAGCCGATACAGCAGACTTCGTCAGATTCCTCCTCATTGAGGGTTTTTTTTTATTGTGGGGACGCTCTTCCCTGCGGGCGCAAGCCCCTGCAGTTAATTACGCTACCGCATCGCGGTAACCACTTTCTCCTTCTCCAGATGGTCACTTCATGTCGTGTGTGTTTGTTTTGTTTTTTGGTTGTCCCTGGATTGTATACGAAGACTAATTTATGTTGTCTCCCGTAGGGCGTGGATTAGTCCAAATCCGTATTTTCTTAGATTTGGGTTTGGTTTGGGTTTAAGGATCGTTAATCTCATTAATATCAAGATCAACTTAAACGTTGTTAAGGATACGTTAGTCTAATTTTAGGCTAAGATCTACTCAACGGGGTTTGGGATCATTTAGATCCGATGACAGAGCATTTTGGGCTTTATCGTCTTAGTTTAGGGACGTTGTGGTCCATAGTTAGTTTTAGGATGTTGCGGTCCATGGCAGTTTAGAGACATCATAGTCTGTTGGGTTTAGTTTAGGGACGTTGCGGTCCATAGGTTTAAGGACATCATAGTCCATGAGTTTAATGACCTCACAGTCCGTAAAGTTTAAAGACATCATAGTCTGTATGATTTAGAGACGTCATAGTCTGTGGGATTATGGTTAAACCAGTTTTGGAATGTGCCAAAAGTTATTGGTTATTGGGACCCTCCATCTCTCTGAAGATGTTGAAGGATTACAACGACATGTATCAGAGGTATGATGAGATATACCATTGAACCAATGTCCCGATTTGGGGAAGCGGGATAAACATCTGTTTAGATGTCATCTGTTAGGAGCTTGTTAGCTGTCTTGAGATCGGCTTTGGAAACCCTGAGCATGAAGGGCTCAATTGATGGTCCTTGGAACATTTGGTTTAATTCTGGCTAATGTTAGCCCTTCATAGTGTTCAACACTAACATGTTTATTCAATGCTCAAGTGCTCCTACATGATACTCCGAGGTAGTGTTAAACACTAGAATTTGAGAGTGTTCACGTGTTGCACGTGATGCCTTTAGAGGTGGTGCTGTTCGCTTGGTTTTATTCCCCATCTTCAGATAAGTGTTAAACACTTTGGCCATCACGTGTGAGCACGTGAGGCGCTTGAGATAGTGTTAAACTTCAAGGATTTGAAGCGCTGCTTCTTTGGGTTCATTCTTTTGTTCAAGCGTTGTTGGGTCACGTGGGATCACGTGAGGCGACCCAAAAGTGGGAACCGCCTTTTTTTATTCCTTTTTGCTCTGTAAATACCAAGCACTACTATGGGGTCACGTGTGATCACGTGAGCCAATCTCAATTGTTCTCTTTTGTTCATCAAAGGCGCTCACGTGGGAGCACGTGATCGGCTGTTATCATGTTGGGTGCCAATCTTTTTACATGCATGGAGATCCTGAGTTTCGAGACTTTCAAGCCTATTGTTTTATGAGAATTGGATTCTTAAGACTTAGTTTTTCTCTTAGGTTTGAGATCTGTATGACAGAATCTTCCTGATGAGAATTAAATTCTCAACTTGTGGGGAGATCTGCTTCTGCAGACCTTTTACCATAAGAGAGAACTAAGTTCTCATGTGAAGGGTTAAACCCTTATTTTATTAGAGGAATTAAATTCCCAGGAATTAAATTCCTATAGACTTTTATTGGAGAATTAAATTCTCTGAACTTAGATCTCGCTCTAGGTTTTGGATCTGCATAGCAAAATCTCCCCGATGAGAATTAAATTCTCAACTTGTGGGGAGATCGGCTTCTACAGATCTTAACCAGAGGAAGAACTAAGGTTTTTTTGGAAGAGTTAAACTCTTATGGAGGTGAAAAGGAGATGAGATATTCTCTGTATTTTGTTCCTTCTGTTACCTAGAGTTTCTTTTCTTTCTAGAGAATTAAATTCTCTTTTCTTTTAAGCTTACGAAGGGTTTCTCTTTTCTTTTTATCTTCTTCTTTTTTCTGTCTCTTCTCCCTTTTTCTCTGTGTTTCTTTGCTCCTATTTATAGGAGAAAGAGGAGAATCAATTCGTTCAGAAATTTTTTCATTGAGAGATTTTGATCAATAAAAAGTGATCTTTTATTTCAATTGATGAATTTTATTCACCGTTGGATTTTTTAATCCAATGAATTCTATTTTACATAAGATATTTCTTTTGTCGTTCTTAACAAATTTAGGAAGATATTCCTTGCACAGAATTTTTCTGTAGATTGGTGATTTTTAATTACCATTGGAACTTTAATCCAACGACGCTCTGTTTTACAGAGCGTAATCTTTCTTGTTTAGAAAGATCCAAGGAAGTATTTTCCAAATAAGGCTTTTAATCCCTTTTAATTAGAATTTATTTTTATCAGTCCAGAAGGCATAAGAGTCTATCACGTGTAGCACGTGACCCCACCAAATTAAACCGACCCAAGGGTGTCTCGTGTTATCACGTGAATTTCTTTTTGTCCCACTTGTTTTCTTTATTCAGGCGCCTGTATACTTTACTTATCACGTGTCTGCACGTGAGGTTCAATTTTGGCTTAGCTTTGTTAAGCGCAGCGCCTATCACGTGTGGGCACGTGACGCTCCACTTGGGGACTTTCTCCGCTGCTTTATTTATTTATTTATTTTCCGTAAGGGAACAAATGCCCTCACAGCGTTGTTCTCACGTGGTTTGCACGTGAGTGCGATGCTGTCACTTTTACAGCCGTTGGATTGTCTAGGGGAGCGATGGCTTAGGCGACAAGGTTAGGATTTGCCACCTAAAACTTTTCAACTTTATGAGCCGTGAGGGTCTCATAAAGACTTTTCTCCCTACGAGTCTAGAGGATCTCGTAGGTGTAATTTCTACTTGGGGGTCGTGAGGACTCCTAAGTGCATTTTCTTGTGAGGGTCGTAAGGATCTCACAAGAGAGCTTTTCTTTTTATGGGTTTGATAAGTTTGTGTGTTGATTTATTTCCGATTCGGAGCATTGCTCTACGACAAGGAGATCATGGGTTGATGTATTTCCGAGACGGAGCATTGCTCCGGTTGGGGGTTAAGGGTTGACATGTATCCGAGTCGAAGCATTGATTTACAACAGGCAGGTCAAGAGTTGACATGTATCAATGTCGAAGTGTTGCTTGACGACAGGGAGGTCAGGGGTTGACATGTATCCGAGTCGAAGCATTGCTTTACGACAGGGAGGTCAGGGGTTGACATGTATCCGTGTCGAAGCGTTGCTTGACGACAGGGAAGTCAGGGGTTGACATGTATCCGTGTCGAAGCGTTGCTTGACGACAGGGAAGTCAGGGGTTGACATGTATCTGTGTCGAAGCGTTGCTTGACGACAGGGAGGTCAGGGGTTGACATGTATCCGTATCGAAGCGTTGCTTGACTACAGGGATGTCAGGGGTTGACATGTATCCGAGTCGAAGCGTTTTACTACAAGGAGGTCAAGGGTTGACATGTATCAGTGTCGAAGCGTTTCTTTATGACAGGGAGGTCAGGGTTTGACATGTATCTGAGTCGAAGCATTGCTTAACGACAAGGAGGTCAAGGATTGACATGTATCCGTGTCGAAGCGTTGCTTGACGACAGGGAGGTCAGGGGTTGACATGTATCCGTGCCGAAGAGTTGCTTGACGACAGGGAGGTCAGGGGTTGACGTGTATCCATGTCGAAGCGTTGCTTGATGACAGGGAGGTCAGGGGTTGACATGTATCCGAGTCGAAGCGTTGCTTGATGACAAGATGGTCAAGGGTTGACATGTATCTGATTCGAAGCGTTGCTTGACGACAAGGAGGTCAGGGGTTGACATGTATCCGTATCGAAGCGTTGCTTGACGACAAGGAGGTCAAGGGTTGACATGTATCCGAGTCGAAGCGTTGCTTAACGACAATGAGGTCAAGGGTTGACATGTATCCAATTCTAAGCGTTGCTTGACGACAGGGAGGTCAGGGGTTGACATGTATCCGAGTCGAAGCGTTGCTTGACGACAAGGAGGTCAAGGGTTGACATGTATCCGTGTCGAAGCGTTGCTTGATGACAGGGAGGTCAGGGGCTGACATGTATCCGTGTCGAAGCGTTGCTTGACGACAGGGAGGTCAGGGGTTGACATGTATCCGTGTCGAAGCTTTTTACGATAAGGAGGTCAAGGGTTGACATTTATCCGTGTCGAAGCATTGCTTTATGATAGGGAGGTCAGGGTTTGACATGTATCCGAGTCGAAGCATTACTTAACGACAAGGAGGTCAAGGGTTGACATGTATCCGTGTCGAAGCGTTGCTTGACGACAGGGAGGTCATGGGTTGACATGTATCCATGTCGAAGCGTTGCTTGACGACAGGGAGGTCAGAGGTTGACATGTATCCGAGTCGAAGCGTTGCTTGACGACAAGGAGGTTAAGGGTTGACATGTATCCGATTCGAAGTGTTGCTTGACGACAAGGAGGTCAGGAGTTGACATGTATCCGTGTCGAAGCGTTGCTTGACGATAGGGAGGTCAGGGGTTGCCATGTATCCGAGTCGAAGCGTTGCTTGACGACAAGGAGGTCAAGGGTTGACATGTATCCGTGTCGAAGCGTTGATTTACGATAAGGAAGTCAAGGGTTGACATGTATCTGTGTCGAAGCGTTGCTTTACGACAGGGAGGTCAGGGTTTGACATGTATCCGAGTGAAGCGTTGCTTAACGACATGGAGGTCAGGGGTTGACTCTATGTTGTCTGTGCACCGTAGAGTCTTGGAACTGGGGACTTTGCCGTGGCTTCGATTGGTGGTGTCGCGTCCGTGCTCTGCTGGCATGAGGAGGAATGCCGTTGTTGGTTTCTAGGCTGTAGAGGTGACCGTCGAGATTTGGAACTAGGGACTTTGCCATGGCTCCGCTTCGTTGCGACCTTGAGGTCGTTTGTTGACGTCGCATTTGCATCCTGCCGGAGTTGAGAAGGAACGCCGTGTCGGTCTTCTGGTATGCAGATATTGCCGCTGAGACCCGACTCTCCCTTTGGTAGAGTTTGTTGGGACATGTGTTTCCTTTTTCGTTTATTCCCATGGATTGTATACATGGGTCGGTATGGACTTACCTGCAGGGCAAAAGTTTCATTTTTTTTATTTCTTTCCTCGATGCTCTATCATTTCAGCTTTTTATATCACGAAAATCGCGATTGCCCAATCATTTGTGCTATTTTTCGCGGTGCCCAATCATTTCGGCTATTTTTCGTTTTACTCGCTGCTTTTTATTGCGAGTTGCCCAATCATTTCGACTATTTTTGTATGCATATCTTTTACTTGCTGATTTTGTTGCAAGTTGCCCTATCATTTCGGCTATTTTGTATGCATTTATAGCTCGCTGACTTTTTGCTGCGAGTATGGAGCTTGGGATCTGATGCCAATCTTAGCATCAGCATCGCTGCGACTGGAATATTGCCAGGAGCGAATCATCATTTGCCGTGAAAGGACTTGGAATTTGATACGGATTTAGGCATCAGCATCGCTACCACTTGGACATTGCCAGGAGCGAATCATTATTTGCCTCCGTCGATGTCGAACCAAGGTGGCTTAGCAAACAGAGTTAGGATCCTGTCGACTAAGGCTTCTGACTTCATGAGCCGCAAGGGTCTCGTAAAGATATTTCTCCCTACGAGTCGTGAGGATCTCGTAGGTGTGTTTTCTCCTTAAGAATCGTGAGGATTCTTAAGTGTATAGTCTATTATAAGTCGTAAGGATATCACAATAGTGTTTTCTCCTTATAAGTCGAGAGGACTTACAAGTGTCGTTCGCCATGTGAAGATATCCCTCGTCAGTGGTGGGACTCTGTTGGGGAAACGTTTATTTCTGCCCGTGGATTGTATACAAGGGCCAGTATTGAAACGCTTGTAGGGCAATATCGGGGTGTACGACGGCTTAAGAACAGGTTTAGATTCCTGTAGCTTAAGGCTTTTGGATCCTATGAGCCGTGAGGGTCTCATAGGGGAATTCTCCTTACGAGTCGTGAGGATCTCGTAAGTGTAACTTCTCCTTAGGAATCGTGGGGATCCCTAAGTGTGTTGCTCCCTTGTGAGTCGTAAGGATCTCACGCAGGTATTTTCTTCTTACAAGGTCGAGAGGACCTTACAAGTGTTTTTTTACGAGATTGCGCCCTTTCGTGTTTTCACGAACTCGCTGGTAGCCCTGCTGTTTTTACTCACGGAGCCCTTTTGGGTTTTCATCCATTCCCATTTCGCTTATGGACGTACCGCTTTTTTTTTGCGTCAGCCTTTGGATGTTGCGGTTTGTAGTAGTTTAAAGACGTTTCGGTCAGTAGTTAGTTCCAAGACATTACGGTCCATTATTAGTTTTAGGACATCTCGGTCCGTAGTTAGTTTTAGGACATCTCTGTCCGTTGTTAGTTTTAGGACATCTCGGTCCATCGCACATTTTCGAGGCGAGGTTTCGCCGGATACTACTTATAGAGTTTGGACTCAGGAAGATAGAGAGCGGACATAGGCGTCGTCATCTATCATTAACCTGTTTCGAGCGATTGATTTTATGGCTTCTGTAGGCCGGCCCGTTATCGGAGATGATCTGTCGCTGAGTGCCAAACCGATAGATGACGTGCGTCTTGAAGAAATGGAGGATATTCTCCGTCTTCACTTCTCTCAGCGGTACTGCTTCTGCCCACTTAGAGAAGTAATCGGTTGTTGCTAATATGAACCGATGTCCTCTAGATGATGCTGGTTCGATGGGCCCGATTATGTCAGTTCCCCACATTTCGAATGGCCAGCTAGCCACCGTTGGGTGTAGCGGATTTGGATGCTGGTGGATGAAGTCCCCATGAATATGGCACGAGTGGCACTGTTTCGCGTATTCGAGGCAGTCTTGAATCATCGTGGGCCAATAGTAGCCCATCATTTTGATCTTCAGCTTCATCTTCGAGCTGGCTTGATGAGATCCGCAGAGTCCGTCGTGAGTTTCTTGGACGACTTTCCTCGCTTCTTCCGGTCCCAGGCATCTTAGCCACAGAGAGTCGAATGACCTCTTAGATAGAGTATCATTGACGAAGGTGAAAGACAGAGCTCGTTTCATGAGCTGATGTCTTGAGGGTGTATCTTCAGGTTTTCGACGGGATTTGAAGTAGTCTATAAAGACTTCTCTCCAATCCTTAACCTTTTTTTGGTCCTCTGTTTGTAAGGCTGCTTGCTCGGTCGCTTCCTTTTCTTCAAACGACTCCGGAGATATTTCTGCTGGCGCAAGAACCCGATGGCTTTGCACAACGATCCTCACGCCATCGAGGTTTTCGTCAGCCAGTTCTTTAGTGAGTTTGGCTAACGCATCCGCTTTGCTATTTTCCGTACGCGGTATGCTTTCCAGAACGTAGGAAGTTATTTGAGTCAGCAATTATTGTACTCTTTCGTACTTCACCAACTCTGGTTTGCACGTTTGATAGTCGCCGTTTACTTGGCTAACGACAAGCTGGGAGTCTCCGTATATGAGGAGGCTTTCGATTCCCATGTCGACAGCGATCTCAAGACCTGCTATCAAAGCTTCATATTCTGCTTCATTGTTTGTCCTCGGCTCTGTCAAGGAAAAGGCAAAGCGCATTATCCTTCCTTGTGGAGTCACGAAGATAAGGCCTACCCCCGATTTGATTATAGGGGTGTTGTGTTGTCGCCTCTTCATGGAAGATGCTCCATCGAAATAGAGTTCCCATCGGGTGTCACTTTCTCTTCTCTCCCCGTCAATCGTGTCAAACGCGTGTTCGTCTGGCAATTCACAATTTAGGGGTGAATCGGCAGGTATAGGATGCTCAGCGAGGAAGTCGGCGATGGCCTGGCCTTTCACTGCCTTGAGAGGTCCAGAAAGCGGTATGCTTTTGGTTTTCGGGATGCATCTTTATTTGATTGTACCCCGATGACCCATCCATGAAGGAGAAGACTTCGTGAGTGGACGTGTTGTCTATTATCAGCTCGGTAACTGGTACGGGAAAATTGTCTTTCGGATAGGCTTTGTTAAGGTCCCGAAAGTCCACGCAGATGCACACCGTCCCGTTTTTCATCATCACTGGGACAATGTTGGCGATCCGGTCGGGGTATTGAAGCTCTTGGATGAAGCCGGAGTCGATCAGCTTCTTGACCTCGGCGTTGATACTCATTTCAAGCTCAAGCCGCATCCTTCTTGATGGTTGTTTGATCGGCTTGACGTCCAGAGATATCGCCAATTTGTGCACGGCTATTTTTGGATCTAGTCCCAGCATCTCGGAGTAGTTCCATGAGAAGCAGTCTTTATACTGCATGAGCACGTCTTTGAGCATAGCCACCTGTTCTTTAGAAAGTAGCTCACTGACGAATGTAAGCCGCGGGTCGTTTGCCGTCCCCAAGTCGATTTTCCTTAGGTTATTCGCCGTGGTGTGTATCCCATCTTTCAATTCTTTTGGCGCCGGAGGAAACTCTGAGATCACCTCGTCATTATCGTTTTCGAAGCACCGGGACAGGTCATCCATGTTCTCGCGCTCTCCTTCTTTTGACAGCGTTATCGCGTGGCAGGTACGAGATTGTTTCCAGGGCCGATGTTGATCTGGTTCTACTCTCGCCATATACGTCGATTTTGGCACATGCCTTTGCGGTGGGGCTACCCTCCAATTGTTGGATAGAGCGAACCTGCCGAGTTGATATTGGTCTTCGACCCGGTTCTTGAAAGTAAAGCAGTCTTCAAGAGGATGACCTATTGCTTGGTGATAGGAGCAATAATCCGTCTGACAGATCTCATTTGCTTGTTCGGGGCGTTTGGACTCCGGGAGCGTAATCATTTGATGTTTTAGGACGAGGTCGAAGATTCTCCTTGTCTTGTCTTGAAAGAAAGAGTATGCTCGACCCATCTTTTTCATAAGAGACGGACTTCGACTGACCTTTCCTTGATCGTGTGGCCTTCTGGATCTGTTTTGCCGCTGTCGAACATTTTTTTCCGTTCTTCAACTTGCTTTCACCTTCGCATCGGACCTTTTTCCTGTCTTGGGAGTGCGTGGCGGGCTGACGGCAAAAGGCATCATCATCTTCCGTGGCCTGCCGAATGAGACGTTGCGTCTTGGCTTTCTCGTAAATGGCTATTTCATGGCTGTGGTCGTTTCGAACCTTTTGACTCGCTTCCCTTACTAGCTTGTCCATCTGTTCTTCAAACAACGAACTCGGCATTTCTATGGTAGGACCTCGTTCTGGTTCAACGCCAGCGTCTTTTAAAAGGGCGTCCTCTTCTTCATCCAGGTCCTTTATGACATGGCAGCCATGGAACTGCTCCCGCTTCTTGGACTGGACATATCCAAGCACGATCGTTTCCATTTTCCCGTTGGGCAATTTTCGCTGAGTTCCAGGGACGTTCCAAATCTTGTTGTAGAACTGAGCTTGTCGAGGGGTTTGTTTAAAAGGTATGCCTTGGCACCTCAACAGCCTTTTTACTCCTTCTGTGTAGTATCTGGGCAGACGAATGGGTTGGAGCCTGTCAAGCGCAGGATCGGCACCATGCCAGAATTCTCTTTCAAATTTAGTCTCCGTGGATCGGTAGAATGAGATCGCCTTTTCACCTTTTCGCTTGGGAGGTACATAGAATGTTTGCAGCTCTTGCACACTATATGTTTCGAGCGTATCAAGCACTCTGTAGTGTTGCCGCGGAACCGTAGCAATTTGCAAGCTTTGATATTCTCTAGCGAGGGTCTGTATCGATGGCCGGACCAAGAACACTGCGTTAACTTCGTCTTCAGAGTCGCTACCAAAGACCAGAATAGGGGTAGATGGTCCCGGCTTGTTGCATTGGGGTGGCCCTGAATAAACTATCTCTTCTTCCTCTTCGGTATCGCTCCCAAAGACCGGAATAGTGGTGATAGCTTTCTGCTTATTCTCCGGCTTACGGCATCTTTCCGTGTCTTCAAAGTCTGGCAGGAAATACTTTGCATCCTCGTACTTTCGGACTTCATTTATGGAAAATGGGTTCAGTTCCCCTGTTACGGTATACTCAAGACCATCTTTGAAGTACTTCATACACTGATGCTGTGTAGAAGGGATGATGTTGTACTCGTGTAACCAAGGCCTACCGAGCAAAGCGTTGTAGCAAGTCTTGGGGTCAATGATGTGGAACATGATGTCAGTGACAAGCATTCCAAAGCATAGCGTCAGTGTCACAGACCCGAGTGTCCGTGATGACTGGGAGTCGAACCCGGAGATAGTGATTTTATCCCGAGCGAGGTGTTGAACGCTCATGCAGATTTCTTTTAGCACCTTTACATCTAGGAGGTTGACAGAGGACCATTTGTCAACTAAGATCTTCCCTATCTTGATGTCATGGCAGTATCCAGTGACATACAGGGGATGATTGTGCTCACACGTTCCGAGGAGGAGATCTTCATCGCCGAAAGAGATGTTAGCGGAGTGCACTTCTTCCAGCTCATCTTTCATCTTTTCTTCTGCAAGGAAAGCTTGAAACTGTTCGGGCTCTTGTAGTGCCTTGATTAGAGAATCTTTCGTCTCTTTAGATAGCAGAAGGGCATCGAGAATGCTTAGTTGCGAGGGTATCTTCCTCAGGTATGCCAGAACATTGTAATCCACCTTGTTTTTCTTGGGCGGGTCCTTAGCTGTCATCTCTTCAACGACTCGATCATCGAGAGCGATATCCTCTGGGAATTTTTCCTTCCCTTTATCTTTTTTATTCGATCCGTTGTTCATAGGTTCGGAATTCTTTTCGGGCAACGTACGATTGCGCAACTGAATATTCTCGCAGGTCTTTACTTCTTCTGTTTCGGAGATGGATTCCTTGAAGAGAGGGCCGAGGGCTATTTCTTCATCAGAATCGCTCCCAAAGGTGAGAACTTGCGATCCTCCGGAATCAACCATGTGACAGTTACCGGCGGTTCTTTTGTGCTCATCGGTCGCACTTCTTTGTTCCCGACGAGTTTTGCGCTTCATCCGCTTGAAATGTTGTCGATAAGCGACGTATCCCCACCACCAATTTTTAAAGGCCACGCATTCTTCGGTAGGGTGCATAATCCTCCGATGGTATAAGCAGTAGTTTGGATGTGCATCCGGTTCATCGGGACACATACTCCCTGAAGTATCTTCTTTGAGAGATGGCAACTTCATTTCCATTGACAGGGCTTTAGCGAACTGCTTCCTTGTCTTGAGCCAGTTTTTGCTGGTGGCAGGAGTGCTTTGATCCGGTTGGGGTACTTCGACCCTTTCGTTCAGTCACCGACGTTTGGCTTCTTCGTATATGGCGATTTCACGCTCTCGGTCAGCTTTTCTTTTCTGAAGAGCTTCGTTCAAGAATATGTCAATCATCTCGTCTGACAGTTCCAAGAGTTCTGGTTCTGGATCTGCCCCCAGTTTACTTGCATCAGGAGCTTCTTTACCATCGATTGACGAATGAGAGGCCACATGGCAGCTTGCTACATAATCATCGGGCTCATCTGATGAGTCTTCCCCCTCGTCATTGTCGTCATATCCGTCCTTAAGGATGTGGTTGAGAAATTACTGGAGAGTGACGGGGGTTCCCGCCTTCTGGTTGTATCCTTCCAACGCGTCAATGTGCTTCTGCAGCTCCGTACGCTTGTCATCAGGCTTCACGGGCTTTTTGGTTTTCTTCTTCTTCTTCTTCGAAGATTTTGACGGCTGGGCCTTTGTCTACCATCACCAACTTTCAGCGTTGGGCGCGGCTTTAGCATCCCTTCAACAATCTTGGGCTCCAGCGGGTTCTTCCACCTAATATCCGGATAAATTTGGAGATCCTTCAGCATTCGTTTTTTTTTTTGGCTGAAAGAGCGACTTCCCATGGAGCTTCTTCTATAAAAGAGCATGATTCTCCCGGCGTGTCCATCTTTTTAGGAGTGTGTAGCTGGGGCGGGCTTACTTTCCAATTCTCAGACAGCACGAATTTGCCCTGTTGGTACTGGTCCTCAATCCAGCCTTTGAAGACGAAGCAATCTTCGATTGGACGGCTTACTGCTCGGTGGTAAGGACAGTAATTAGGATTATTAGCATCGCCTGGTTGCAGTGGACGTCTTGGATTTGGCAGATTGATAAGCCTGTTGCGCACTGCCAGCTCGAATAGTCTCCTCGTTTTATCCCGGGGAAACGAATAAGGGCGTTTTAGCTTCTCGTTAAAGAATCACTGTCTATCGTTTTGGCAATCAGCTGGTTTTGGGTCATTGGGCTGCTGCGGTGCATTGGCGACGAAGGTCGCTTTCCCTTTCCCTTTTTCGTTTCGAGGCTCCATTTTCGAGGAAGACGATCTATGGCCCATCTGGTCCATCTGGGCCAGCTTGTCAATCAAGGCCTGGAAGGTAGTCATCTTGAAAAATATCATGAACTGGGATATGGTCGCCTGCGGATCGAGGGTACCCACGAACATGCCAACTGCAGGAGCCTCTTCTATGCGCTATTCGCACTTCGACCATAAGTTCCGCCACCGTATCGCATACTGAACCCATGTTTCACCCGGCTTCACCCTGGCATTGATCAATTTCGTGATTGGGGTGCATTTGCTAGCGCTTGCGAAACGCTAGGTGAACATCAATTCCATCTCCGTAAAATTTTTGACGGAGTTATTGGGAAGCTCTGAATACCATTCGAATGCCGTCTCTGCCAAGCTGCCGACGAGTTGGCGAAGAAGTAGCTTATCGTCACCTCCAGTGTTGCCGCACAGAGCCCTGAACTGAGCGACATGTTGATGGGGATTGCTTGTCCCTTTGTATACGTGGAACTTAGGAATCGTGTATCCTGGCGGGTACTTAATCTGATTGTACCAACCTGGATATGCTCGCCCAGTTCTGACGACTTGGCCGGCGGCTTCGTTCGCTTGATGAGCTCGTATCTGTTGAGCGATATAATCATCGAACGCAGCTTTCGAGATTGTTTCCTCCTTTGCTGCTGAAGAGGCCAGAAGAGGGTTTGATGTCTCTCCTCTATCGTCTTCAATTATTACTGGAGGCTCTTCGGCTGGAAGGTCTGACTGGATCATCATGCCCACCATTTCTTGGAACAATAGCGCCATTTATTTTATGTTGGCCGCTAGTTCCGCGGCCTCTTTATCTTTCTTCTCGAGGATTCTGCGGAGGAACTCGGCATCAGTTTCCTGTTCTTGGCGCTGCTCCGACGATGTCTCCGGGCTTGCTTTTGGCCCGGTGAGTACAGCCATGGTTGTCAGCATCTCCTGGAGCTTTTGCTGTTATTGCTCCTGGGCCTTAGTTACTGATCGCGTAAGTGGTCGATGACCCATGGAGGTACGGCTATCCTCTTTTCCGGATGCCATGTAAATGGTGTGCACTACCATGCCCCCAGACTTGGGGCGTTTGAATTCAGTGCCCTTGAGATTTGTCGCAGACACGGGGATTTTCTCCGGCCTTCTCCTTTTGTGGGCGGTCGAAGTTGAGAGAGATGTTGTGATAGGCACCCGGGCAGACGATACCCTCCGTGGCACGGCGACGGGATGGTCCTCCTCTTACCGAATTTTCTTCGGTCGGCAGGAGTAATCTTGGTTAATCACAGAGTCTTGGACCCTTTGCCAGACCTTATGGATTTTAGAGGACAGCCGCTGAGGGGGCTGCTCTAGATTCACTTTTGTAACGTTCTCCATAGGTGGAGGAGATCTTTTTAGAACAGCGATTGGAGAGTTCTTACGCACCCTCCTAAGCGGTTCAAAGCTGTTCCCAGTCGGAACAGCAGCGTGAATTTCCACCGTTGGAGCTAGTGGGGTAAGTCCGGAAGGGGAACTGCCCCCAGTTTTTCTCACCCGTCGCCAGTGTCGACGTCGAGCATGTCTTGCAGATGGTATTGGTTCGGTTACGGGGGTGGCTCCCTCATACCCCCTGTTCTGGTGAAGGGTTGCCGTTGGTGCCAGCCTATTGAAAACTGACGTCCGTTGAGAGGGGATGGCCAACTTGATGAAGGAAGACTTGTGAGCAGGGGAAGCAGCCTTGGCGATCTCGCCCGAAGTGGGAGTTGGAGCGGACAGTCTAGCGAAGACCGATCCCTTAGTAGGAGAAGCCTCTTTGATGATTTCGTTTGTTGGAACAGGGATGGCTATCCGTTTCGGGATAACCCCCTCAGGTATCGCGGGCTTCTTCACGGGCCCATTGGAGTTTTGGCCCCAGTCTGTTAAAGACCGAAGCATTGGATTTGGGCGACCCATTGAGAGGGGCCGTGGTAGTAGTAAGCCGATCAAAGACCGACTTCTTCGGAGTTTCTTGCGACGGCAGTGGGGCGTTGAAGCTCATTGGTGGGAGCATGGTCCCAAGGAACAACCCAGTGGTGGCTTGCGTCACCTGTTCCACTGGCATCGTGAAAAAGGAGGCCGCTTGAGGCCCGTAGGTCACTCCTCCTGTGAGGACGGGGTAGGAGTTGTTGCAATTGTTGCAGTTGGTGCAGTTGGAAGCCATTTTCTCTGCACGGAGCAAGACACCAAATCTTAGTACCTCGAATCTAGGGGAAACCACATTAAACCGAGATTAGTTCACGAAACACGACACACGAAGTGTGGAGTGGAAAGAGGAAAAGGTCCCACCAGGCGTGCCAGAATCTGTTCTCCGCCGAAAAGACGCGACCGGGACGTTGGGACGTCCGGCCTGAATTTTGGGGGCAGATGCTATTTAGTGCTATCCGTCCACCTCTCCGAAGATGCCAAGTTGATTATGACACCATGTATCGAAGGTTTAAACGGATGCAGCCGATGTAGCAGACTTCGTCAGATTCCCCCTCATTGAGGGGTTTTTTGATTGTGGGGACGCTCTTCCTTGCAGGCGTAAGCCCCTGCAATTAATTACGCTACCGCATCGCGGTAACCACTTTCTCCTTCTCCAGATGGTCACTTCATGTCGTGTGTGCTTGTTTTGTTTTTTGGTTGCCCGTGGATTGTATACGGAGACTAATTTATGTTGTCGCCCGTAGGGCGTGGATTAGTCCAAATCCGTATTTTCTTAGATTTGGGTTTGGTTTGGGTTTAAGGATCGTTAATCTCATTGAGATCAAGAACAACTTAAACGTTGTTAAGGATACGTTAGTTTAATTTTAGGCTAAGATCTACTCAACGGGGTTTGGGATCATTTAGATCCGATGATAGAGCATTTTGGGCTCTATCATCTTAGTTTAGAGACGTTGTGGTCCATAGTTAGTTTTAGGACGTTGCGGTTTATGGCAGTTTAGAGACATCATAGTCTGTTGGGTTTAGTTTAGGGACGTTGCGGTCCATAGGTTTAAGAACATCATAGTCCATGAGTTTAATGACCTCACAGTCCGTAAAGTTTAAAGACATCATAGTCTGTACGATTTAGAGACGTCATAGTCTGTGGGATTATGGTTAAACCAGTTTTGGAATGTGCCAAAAGTTATTGGTTATTGGGACCCTCCATCTCTCTGAAGACGTTGAAGGATTACAACGACATGTATCAGAGGTATGATGAGATATACCATTGAACCAATGTCCCGATTTGGGGAAGTGGGATAAACATCCATTTAGATGTCATCTGTTAGGAGCTTATTAGCTGTCTTGAGATCGGCTTTGGAAACCCTGCGCATGAAGGGCTCAATTGATGGTCCTTGGAACATTTGATCTAATTCTGGCTAATGTTAGCCCTTCATAGTGTTCAACACTAACATGTTTATTCAACGCTCATGTGCTCCCACGTGATACTCCGAGGTAGTGTTAAACACTAGAATTTGAGAGTGTTCACGTGTTGCACGTGATGCCTTTAGAGGTGGTGCTGTTCACTTGGTTTTATTCCCCATCTTCAGATAAGTGTTAAACACTTTGGCCATCACGTGTGAGCACGTGAGGCGCTTGAGATAGTGTTAAACTTCAAGGATTTGAAGCGCTGCTTCTTTGGGTTCATTCTTTTGTTCAAGCGCTGTTGGGTCACGTGGGATCACGTGAGGCGACCCAAAAGTGGGAACCGTCTTTGTTTTATTCCTTTTTGCTCTGTAAATACCAAGCACTACTATGGGGTCACGCGTGATCACGTGAGCCAATCTCAATTGTTCTCTTTTGTTCATCAAAGGCGCTCACGTGGGAGCACGTGATCGGATGTTATCATGTTGGATGCCAATCTTTTTACGTGCATGGAGATCCTGAGTTTCGAGACTTCCAAGCCTATTGTTTTATGAGAATTGGATTCTTAAGACTTAGTTTTTCTTTTAGGTTTGAGATCTGTATGACAGAATCTCCCCGATGAGACTTAAATTCTCAACTTGTGGGGAGATCTGCTTCTGCAGACCTTTTACCATAAGAGAGAACTAAGTTCTCATGTGAAGGGTTAAACCCTTGTTTTATTAGAGAAATTAAATTCCTATAGACTTTTATGGGAGAATTAAATTCTCTGAACTTAGATCTCGCTCTAGGTTTTGGATCTGCATGGCAAAATTTTCCCGATGAGAATTAAATTCTCAACTTGTGGGGAGATCTGCTTCTACAGATCTTAACCAGAGGAAGAACTAAGTTCTTTTTGGAAGAGTTAAACTCTTATGGAGGTGAAAAGGAGATGAGATATTCTCTGTATTTTGTTCCTTCTCTTACTTAGAGTTTCTTTTCTTTCTGGAGAATTAAATTCTCTTTTCTTTTAAGCTTACGAAGGGTTTCTCTCTTTTTTTTCTTCTTCTTCTTTTTTCTGTCTCTTCTCCCTTTTTCTCTGTGTTTCTTTGCTCCTATTTATAGGAGAAAGAGGAGAATCAATTCATTCAGAAAATCTTTCATTGAGAGATTTTGATCAACAAAAAGTGATCTTTTAGATCAATTGATGAATTTTATTCACCATTGGATTTTTTAATCCAAGGAATTCTATTTTACAGAAAATATTTCTTTTGTCGTTCTTATCAAATTTAGGAACATATTTTCTTACACAGAATTTTTCTGTAGATTGGTGATTTTTAATCACCATTGGATCTTTAATCCAACGACGCTCTGTTTTACAGAGCGTAACCTTTCTTGTTTAGAAAGATCCAAGGAAGTATTTTCCAAATAAGGCTTTTAATCCCTTTTAATTAGAATTTATTTTTATCAGTCCAGAAGGCATAAGAGTCTATCACGTGTAGCACGTGACCCCACTAAATTAAACCGACCCAAGGGTATCACGTGTTATCATGTGAGTTTCTTTTTGTCCCACTTGTTTGCTTTATTCAGGCGCCTGTATACTTTACTTATCACGTGTCTGCACGTGAGGTTCAATTTTGGCCTAGCTTTGTTAAGCGCAGCGCCTATCACGTATGGGCACGTGACGCTCCACTTGGGGACTTTCTCCGCTGCTTTATTTATTTATTTATTTTCCGTAAGGGAACAGACCTCCCATTCTCTTCATCTGGCCGGCGCCGACGGTCAAGATGAGCCCAATTGGCTCCGT
This sequence comes from Agapanthus africanus, assembly GCA_030015575.1. Classification (NCBI taxonomy): domain Eukaryota; kingdom Viridiplantae; phylum Streptophyta; class Magnoliopsida; order Asparagales; family Amaryllidaceae; genus Agapanthus; species Agapanthus africanus. Next base: position 483,888,270 of record JASDDO010000018.1, on the reverse strand, counting down.
GCTTTACACACACACCCCTTCGACTCCCCTTAACTCCGCTGCACTGTTTGATTTCCCTGCAATCAAACAAAGACCCTTCATTTCACCATTTAATATTTTTTAATGCATTTTAATCCAAAATTTTAATTCCCAAACCCTAATTCTTCACTATAAATACCACTCCATGCCTTAACTCTTCACCATTATGAAATTCTAGCAAAAATTCTCTCAAAACTCTCTATGTGCTAAGTGGAGTTAAGCCCCTCAAGTAGAGGAGCGAGCCAAACTCGATGACCAGACCATCTCCGATGAAACCATAACCCACGAGAGCTTCTTCAACCTCTTCTTAACCTTCTAAAAACCGTAAGTCCCTTCATTCCTCTCTCTTTCTATCTCAAATAACTTTTTAAAAACAAACCGACAAAAGAGGATTTATCTCCGATATAGTTTTCTTTTTAACATCTGTAAGCCATGTGATAAGAAAACGAGATCAAACTAACATGCTACACTAATCCTAAGCTTATTCACATCAATTAGTTTTTAGTTGTAACAAATTTTCATATGAAATAAACATATAAGAAACTTTGTTTCATTAAAATACCATGAACATTAGTGTAATCGCTTTTCGATATCTAGTATACCTAAACCCTAGAACCCTCACGGGGTAATGACCTACCCCATACTCACACTACGGTTTCATAGCACATTATTCTCTGCATAAGGGTAATTCAAAGCAAAAGAACTTTTTCATTAAAATACCACACCGTTTCAAAACGGGTTTCTTTAAATCGGTATTTTGAAATCCTTAGCATTTACGCATCTACAATCCTCGTTAAGGGACCCGCTAATGGATGGTGCAAATTATCGTACATTCTTGGGACAGTAGAGCGAGATGCAGAACTCCTCATGGAATATTCGGTCTCAATAGGAATAAAAAATACGGTTTTTAAGAAACGCGACTTTTCTAATAAAAAAACTAATTTTTGGAAAAAATTATATAAAATTATGAAATCCGTATTTTCAATAAAAAAAATTAAGAAACTATATTTTTAAAATGAAAGATTAGAATTTGTTAATAAAATACCATCAAATTTCTAAAAGAACCAGTTTTCATAAAAAATATCACAAATTTTCAAAAAAAGCTAGGTTTTATTACCAAAACACCACAACAATTAAAATACATGTTCATGAAAAATCCTAAATTTTATAAATCACCCTTGAGATTTATTTTCAAACTATATTAACGTATTTTTCATAAATCCCTCTCGAGATATGCAAACAATATTTTAAGGACTTTAGATAAATATAGGTTTAAGCAGGATCAATTTTCTTGAGCCCCAGGGTGCCGGAGAAAGTGAGTGCTTGCCTATTCAGGTTAGACAATTTAACAGAGTTATCAATGGCAATTGTCTTGAAAAAAGACACAAATCCTGCCATCCATGTGCAGCAGTTGCCAATTTCTCCCGAACATAAGATTTTAACAATTTACATCAATTCATATGAAAGGACATGAACTCAAATCCAAACTCAAATCTAAACTTAACTCGAACTCTAATCTAACTCGAATCTAAACACGAATATGAACTCGAATCCAATCTACTCGAACCAACTTGACTCGAACCTAGATTGCAATCGTCATGACTCGCACATTACTCGACCCACTCGAATACAATCTACATCTTTTGCAGTCTAGGGTTACGGTCAAGACATGTCAATCAATCAATCAAATATATTAGCCAGTTATATATATTATACACGGGGTGTTTAGGATAGTTTCTTGTGTGAATCCAACGGAGCTTCAGAAGTCCCGTATTAACATCTTTTTTATTTTACTCGAATATCAGTCGGGTTGACTCATCCACAGCCCAGAGCACCGATGCTAACACATGAAATGGGCCCGTGTTTCCTTACTCCTAGGGCCCCACTCTTGAGCTCGTGAATACTTCTAAGGCTGCATTGACATTCACACATGGAATTTAACGTTAACATAGTGACCATCTAGAGACCTATAGTATATTCTTACCCATAATCATATACTCTTATTCGTCATATATATATATATTCTTCTCTTATCATTTTCTTTACTCTTACCTATCTTTGTGACTTACCGAGAGCTAGTTCGCTGACGGGCATTCCACCTACTTTTCTTTTCTTGGAATGTTCATCAGATACAGTCGAGACGGAGGAGGTTGAAGCCACAGAGGAGGACTACAACCAGATTGCTACTCAGGGATAGCTCAGCTTCTTTTTCCTTTAGTTTATGTATGCCACTTTTTTAGGCATTTTCCTTATTGTATTTACTTTCTAGCATAAACTCTTGTACTTGTACATATTTGAATTTGAATGTAAATAAAGATATTTGTTGAAAAAAATTTACAGTCATAATTTATTCTTGTATTGTGTATTATTGTTTCAATATGCTTAGTATATTTATTTAGGGAATGGCCTTCTCTGGATAAATATACCGCGGACCTGCCACGTCACTGTTTCCGTCTATTGGGAAGCAAGGCGTAACATTGAAACTTTATTTGAGGGCCTAAGATTTTTCTCGGGAAGGGTGTGATTTCGCATCTGAATGTTTTCATAGAATTTTGTCTCTTCTTCTTTTTTTAAGACGTAACTTGTGACTGGAAGAAGATTGAAGATGAATTCATCTTCAGAGTCACTCCCGAAGGTTGGAACTTCTTCACTTTTTTCTTTTGGGGATTGAGCCTTATTTGGATGACCGCAGCTTTGAAAAATCATGTTGCAGTTTTCCGCCGATGATTTTGTTTGACCGACCGCTTCAAGCTTATTTTCCTTGAGCTGATGATCGCGAGCTTTTCGCTTTTATTTATTCATCTTTCTTCTGTGAGAAACATATCCTTGCCACCATTTTTAAATGCATTACATTTGTTGATAGAGTATGAGATTTTCCAGTGATAGAGGCAATACTTTGGGTGTTCTTCCCCTCCGTCGAAATAAGAAACTCCATGAGTATATAGCATGAGAGGTGGAAACTTCATCCCTATTGATAGGGCCTTAGCGAAGTACTTCTCGGTTTTGGCCTTGTTTCTACACTTTACTGATGGAAGTCACTTCAATTGGGAGATATCATGACTCGTCCCTTCTGTAGCTTGCCCGCTGAGGCACATTTGCTTGGCTTTATCATAAATGAACATTTCACGCCTTATAATATTTTCTCTTTCTTGAACAGAATCCCTTATTAGAGTGTTAATCGGATCTTTGTGATGGGTTTGGAATCCTTTGTATGGGTCCTGCCTGTTGGATATAGTGCCCTCAAGACAATTATTGTAATTGCAGGTAGGCGATTATGATAATTGAAGGAGCACCTATACAGGTAGAACAGACTTGCTCGAGATGATAGTATGCTATCTGGTTTATCTTTATCATTCATGTGTATGTGTTTTACTTGTTATTACGTGTCACTAATATATAATGATAAAGCCAGCAGGATCCTTACTTGACTATGAGTATTATGATGGCGATCATACTTGTAGGAACTGGGTAGTCCATAAGCACATACTTAAATGTTCCTAGTCATGGGAGTATCGAAACTGAGCAACAATATTCCAGAGTAGACTAGTTTATACGTTTCTATACCCCGATGAGGGGCGGTGACCGGTCTTACATCCATTGGTGTGTAGCACCTAAGATTGTATACAGGTGCTCACTAGAGGTGATTATACCAAACGGACTCGCCGAGAACTCCTATATGGTATTATACCTATCGAAAAATAGCAGTTCTTTGGTGACATGAGTACAGGATAGTCTGTTGACCTAACATCGTCATTTTTCTCATGTGAGTTCCCACTGTGCTTAGATTACTACCCTACCATAGCTCTATTAAGTCGTGCAAAAAGATTTTAGTTGGGTACAGTCCCGAACCACATGGAAGTAGTGAGCGATAGTCAGGGATTCGTTTATAGGGAGTCGATTTCGCGCTGTATTCGGTTGGACAACACCATAAGACCCAGGCCAGGGAAGTTGCGATTTACTGATAGTGAGATCAGTATTTTCTCGGATGGTCTTGAGCTACATCGGCACGACTTATCGGGTTATTAGGGGTCAAAAGTTATCCACCCCCTAGACCCAGTATACGATTCTCTCAGACAAACAGACCGAAGTGTTTGAAGATTGTCACATACAGGCTCAGTAGGGGTTCGGATGAGTTTGCTTTTCGGCTTTCCTTTCGACAGATACCTGGGCAGCCATTACGTACAGCTAGTGCCACTGACATGCTTGTGGTTATGGAGTTTATCCAGTAACTCACTGCCAGCGTATTGTCGAGTCTTTAGAGTCCCACACAAAGGGTTATCCCGGTTCAGACGAAACGATGTAGAGGTCGTATATTGATACATGCAGGGGTCCGATTAAATACATGTACTGGCTACACGTACTTTTATCGGATAGTTGTTAATACTAGCCAGTTTAGGATTAAGCCGGATAATTAAATCAAGTATTGATTTAATAATTTATATATATATATATATTTTGATATATATATATATATATATATATATATATATTCTAGTATTATGTTTATTGTCTTTTTCTATCTCTTTAGTATTCATATTTAGATTCGAATACGAGTATGTATATACGAAGTTGTATTTTTGTTTTCATACAAAAAAAGTTCTAAAAGGAGGACACCTTATATATGCATTTTCCATTTATTGAAAATGGAAATGAGGTGGAAGGGTGAGTTGGCATTTAGGAATGGTGAGAGGAATAGCTATTGATTTATTTATTTCATTTGGTTTCACTATTGAGGCATAGTTGCATTTGTTTATTGAAAATTGATTTTCATAAAACAAATGATATAGCTCATTTCTCGCTACACACTCTCATTCTCACCCTAGGCTTCTCTCTCCTCTCTTCCTCCTCCTTCATCCCTAAGCACCACAAATTAGCAACTTGTGATCTTTAGTTGCTTTACTAGTTGTAACGCCTGCAATATGATTGCATTCTTTTGAATCTTTTCTTATTTTCCTTGATAATCTTTTCTCGACGTAATACGAAACTACAAACTCTTGATCTTCCTTTGATTTTTCTTAATTCTTTCTTAAACCTTATCACCTTGACTCTGATGGTAGAATTTGGGTGATTTAAATAGAGTTATGTGATAGTAACTATTAACTGCAGCATAATTACAATGTGGTACTCTACTTGAGTGATTTAGAATTCTGCTTTTGATTCTCTTTCCTCTTAATTTAGTTTTACCGTATATTATCGAACCATATCTTTTTTGTTAACTTATAACCCTTCCCTGATTTTTATTCGATTATCATTTCTATCTTTGTACCATTATTGGCAATCCAATTCTAATTTACGTTTCTTTTATTTTGCATGCATGTAGCTTTCTTGAAAACCACTCTTGCATCCTTTCGTTCTTTCAAACATATTTTTTTTCATGCACTTTCAGTAGTTCTTTCACCACCATCAAATTTTCTTGAATCTGTTACAACTTCCTTCTATAAATTTCGAGGACGAAATTTTTATAAGGAGGGTAGAATGTAATGACCCTGAATTTTCTGTACAAAATTTTTCTTCTTAAAGTATAGAAAGGAGTTTGCAAACCTGAGCACAATTTAAAAGTTATTCTTGTTTAAGAACAGCAAGAAAGCATTTGTAGCTCATTGGTAAAGTCTTGCACTACTGTGACATAGCCCCTGTGTTCGAATCCCATCCGCTACATATTATTTTTCTGAATTTTTCTTTTAAACTTTTTGGAAGCCCAAAAGTTTACACGTGCACTGCATACAAAAATGAAAAGTCAGAGAAATCTAACATGTGCAAAATGTTGTATGAACTGAGATGGACACGTGGCGATGATCCACCGGCACTCCCTCATAAGATGGCCGGCGAGATGAGGACTAGGGCCAGCGGCATCGGGCCACCCGTAGCCAATAACCCCCGTGTCTTGCACACAAGACCTTTGGCCTAACTTCATTACCCCTGCACTGTTTGTTTTCTCTGCAATTTAACAGAGCATTCAATTTCCCAATTAATCCAATTTTAAATGCATTTTAATTCATTCTTTCAATTCCAAAACTCTAATTCCACACTATAAATACAACCCCATACTCTAGCCCCTCCTCATTCTGAAATCCCTAACCAAAATTATCAAATTTTTCTAAGTACAAATGGAGTAGAAATGGAGTTAGCCTAAGATCAACTTCCGGCGAGGATCTATGCAAGTTCCGGTGACCCCACGACGCCACGAAGGCTACCACCTTTTCTTCTAACTCTCCTCACTGTTTCTAGCTAGTAAGTCCCACCCCTTTCTTTTCTTTCTACATAAAAAGTCTTTTTTATAAAACATGTCGGTAAGTGGAGTTATACCGACATTTGATTCTAAAATTATTGAAACTACAATTTTTTCTCAAGAATTGCTCGTTCATATTCCTATACATTGCTTGTTAATCATAAAACATAAGTTTAGAACAACTTTCACCCTAAATCATCATGCTAAACAACTTTAAATTGAGTTTTACCTTTAAATACCATGAACTTTGTATCGACCATATTTATTTGTTTTGCTTGCTATTACCTTTAGAAAACATCACGGGGTAACGACCTACCCTTCACAACACACATGATTCCATAGCACGATTCTCTTTGAAACATATATCGTGGCGATTACAACATTTCATCAAAATACCATAAACTATAAAAACTCGGTTTTCTTTGAATGGTATTATCAAAATTCTTTACGATTATTCCTCTGCAACCCATTTTGGGGAACCCGCTATTGGATGGTGTGGATTATCGCACATCATCGGGTTAATAGAGCGAGATGCAAACCTCCTCACGGAGCATTCGGTCTCGAAAGATTTTTAATACGATTTTTAAGAAAAATGAAATTTTCTATTTAATAATAAAATTAATTTTTATAAATATATAAATATTATCAATACACATATTTTCAAGATATAATAAAATTTCATGTTTTCTAAAAAGATAAAAGAATGGCAAGTTTCACCAAAATACTCTCAAGTTATCCAAAAGACAAGTTTTACACTTAAATACAATGAACTATACAAGCTAAGTTAATTTTCACTATAATACTTCACATTCTTAAAATTCATAAATTATGGAAACCCTAAATATAATAAATAAATACTCGAGATTTATTTTGAAAGTATATAATATATTTTTTATAAAACCCCCTCGAGTTATATAAATTACATTTAAGGACTTTAGTAAATATAGGTTTAAGCGGGATCAATTCTCTTAAGTCTCACGGAGCCGGAGAAAGTGAGTGCTTTCCTATTTAAGGTAGAAAAACTTAACAGAGTTATCAATGGTAATTGTCTTGGAAAAAGACACAAATCCTGCTGTCCATGGGCAGCAGTTATCGATAACTCCTAAGCCTAATTCAGGATCCAAATCAGTTTTAAGTGTCTGACTCAAGTCTGAGTTCAAATTAATCTGAATCCAATTTAACATGAATTCAATATATCCAACATGTATACTTGAACCTGAACCTGAATACAAGAACAATATCAACATGCAAACATGACTTGACTTGACCGAACCATGGCTATATCTTGACTTGGTTACATGCCTACTTGATACATCCCGAAACTGTTTACATGAACAACTTATATCCATGGCCTCGGCACGTCTGATAACTACAATCTATAATATACATTATGGGGTTTTAACGGGGTTGATTGGTACGGAATGTATTAAAAGTGGCACGATGATGGACACTAAAAGACGTAGATTAACATCCATTGCTGTTGTCCCGTGAGTTTTGACGGGGCCTTGTACTTTCCGTTTCCCATAGTCCACGGGATAGTTGGACTCCTCTCGTATACACTGATGCATTCTGTACCAAGCTACAAACAATTATGTTAGTGTAACAAATATATACTTGTACCAATTACCAGTTCGATTCTCTTTACTTGTCTATTCAATTCTTTCTTTTGGGACTTACCGAGCGCTAGTTCGCCGACGATATTCCTGTCTCTTCATTCTTTGGAATGCTTATCAGTAGGACCCAACTCTCAGGAGACCAAGCCCAACCAGGAGTACTTGGAGCAGATACCCAAGCAGCACGACTACTAGCTTACTTGTACTTATTTACTTTTCTTTCATATGCCACTGTTTAGGCATTGCTTTCATCATTGTATTTTTCTTTTCAAAAGCAATTGTAATGTAAAGTTGAATGTTAATAAAAGTTGTTGTTTATATTACATCTCTTATCATTCTTGTGCTTTTATTTATATATTGCTTATTTACGCTTAGCGTGTTTACTTCTTAGTAAATACGTCGTGGCTCGTCACGTCTACTTCTCCGTACACTGGGAAGCGGGGCATGACATAGGTAGCGCTTAGTATTCATGATATATTTGTTGGCCTCCGTCAAGGCATAATGTATGATAGCTAAGTGATGCTTATCTAAAGTATAGAGATGCATTAATTTAGGATAGTCATACAGGCTTGTTGGTCGGCCTTCTTCAAGAGCGAGTACGAGTGGGTTTAAACTAATCAGGACAATGACGGGTAGAAAATGACTTGCGACTTATGATTTGTTGGCCTCCGTCAAGTTCATAAGACGTTTAGGGAAAAAACCATATCGGGAGTTTCAAATATGAGGGAAACTTGCCAAATATTCGCATACTTTCTGGAATTTGGTGATTTTGGTTGGCTGACATCAAAGTTATTACACTATGATAGTTGAGTCCCGACTCCGACTGAAGAGTAGGAATTACTCCCGGAAGATTTTCACTTCACAACTAACTAACCCATTAGATGTCGAAAAAGGTGTTAATGAGGTTATGTCTATGCAAAAACGAGATTATTAAATTTGATCCGAGCGAAAGTGTCCCCTTATAAAAAGGGAGAGAAAAGGGGAGAGAATTCCCCACGGCTCAAGGCTCACGTGTTAAACACGTGAGCACTTATATGCAGAGCATATAAGCGCTGCAACCAAACAATTAAAGACTACATAGGCCTCACGTGTTAAATACGTGAGCGCCTATGTGTAAAGCATATAAGCACAAAAAAAAACCCATACTGGGGTCACGTGTTAAACACGTGAGAACACCCTTTTGAAGCATTAGCTTCAGATAAAGTTAAACTTTATGCATAGAATTAAATTCTATTTTTGTATACAAAGCATATGAGCATTAAGAGTAAATGGCGAAAGGCCATATTAACCTCACGTGTTAAACACGTGAGCGCCCATATGCAAGGCATATGAACACCAAATAAGAGATGCTAAATAAGCTTCACGTGTTAAACACGTAAGGGCACCTCCTTATATAGAATTAAATTCTACTCTTGGGAAATACCGTCCTGGATTTTTCTAAAAAAGAAAGATCCTCTCTGTTAAACAGAGAACCGTTGGATCAAAAATCCAATGGTGATTAAACATAGAATTACATTCTATTGGGGGAAATATCTCCCTGATCTTTCTAAATGAGAAGGATATTTTCTGTTAAACAGAAAATTGGTGGATCAAAAATCCAATGAGATGTAAAATATTTCCATTATTTTTCTAAACAGAGAAAAATTTTGCTCTGTTAAACCGAGCACCCTTGGATAAAAAATCCAATAGTGATAAAAATATCACCGTTTAATAGAATAAAATTCTGTATATGGGAAAATATTCTCCCAATCTTGTTAAAAACAAGAAAATATATTCTGTAAAAACAGAAACACTTGGATCAAAGATCCAACGATGAGTAAAATTTTCCAAATAAATTTTGAGACCAATTAAATCAATTGGAATCTCTCAATAAGAGATTTTCTCAAAACTAATTAATAATTTGCCTCCACTATATAAAAGACTCGAGACTTCAAGTCTCATATAGAGAGAACCCCCCATAAGCTTCTGAAAAATACAGAATGCTTCCAAAACAACAGAGAATTCAATTCTCAAGAAAAGAAGAAGAATTTCCTCCTCAAAACCTTAGGTAAAGAAAACACAGAGATCAAAATATCTCTTTTTACCTATCTAAGGGTTTAACTCTTCTCAAAGAACTTAACTCTTCCTTTTGATCAGAGATCCACGAGTCTCCCACAAGTCGAGAATTTGATTCTCATCAGGAAGGTCTTGTTCTTGAGAATCAAAAATTCAGAAAAGAACTAGGTTAAAAAGAAAGAAAGAAAAAAGAAAAGAACATATGTTCCGGGAATTTAATTCCTCCGAAATTAGGGTTTAACCCTACATAAAGAACTTAGTTCTTATAAAAAGAAAAGAAGAACTTAGTTCTCCAATTAAAAATTGATCCAAGATCTTCAAAAAAGAAATCTTGAATATTGTCAATGGTTGTCATTAACGGAGATTAACATCTCTAAAAAGAAGAACTTGGCGTCTCACGTGAAACACACGTGAGCAAAATTAGTGCTTAGCACTATTATAGCGCCTCACGTGTTTTCCATGTGAGTGCCTAAAACAAACAAAAGAAGAGTTAAAACGCCTCACGTGCTTCCCACGTGAGCGTCCAAAAAACAAAGAAAAACTCATTTGTGTTGATTGGGCATCCACCAAATAAAGCAGCCTAGCACCCCAAAAATAAATCAGTCACGTGAAATATACGTGAAACACTCTCGGAAACCCGAAATCCGGCGCCTCACATGCTTCACACGTGAGCACCAGAGCTCTAGCCAAGTGCTTAGCACTTGTGTTAAAAAAAAAGGGTGAACAAAAAAAACCCGAAATCAATGCTCAGCACTCACGTGCTTCCCACGTGAGTGCCATGCAAAGTTCTTAGCACTCTATATTCAATAAAAATGACTAAGTGTTTAGCACTGATTGGGCAGCGCCCATATCTGAGCACCTCACATGTTTCACACGTGAGCGCCAGAGAAAATTAGTGCTTAGCACTATAGTAGCGCCTCATGTAAAAAACACGTGAGCGCCAGAAAAGATTAGTGCTTAGCACTATTTCAGTACCTCACGTGAAACATACAAGAGCACTGCATATCATAGTGCTTAGCACTGCTGAGTAGTATAGAAACCCAATCTCAGACCAAATTGGTTAAGTTTCCTAAGGTTAACCACTTTAATTTTAAATCAACCAAGCCCATATGCTCGTGATTTCCAAACTGATCTTAGTCTCAAACATGGCTAATGCTCACACATTGATAATATCCAAAATGATATTCATCCCATATCTTCTAAGGTAATCTTAGTCTCAAATATGACTAACGATTCTTAGGTTCACCACAACCCTTTTTCCCCTCAAATACGGGATTTGGTTCAAGGGTATATCTTTCCGCACCTCTGATATATGTCGTTGTAATTCCTCAACGTCTTCAGAGAGGTGGTGGGTCCCGACAACCAACAACTATTTTCTCGTCCCAACTTGATGTAAAATTTCATCAAGATAGGGAATGATACATCCCACATTGATGCACTTCCAAATTAACGTGCACACCTTGTTAGGAATATATATGCACTAGAGGCCATTATTGTATGATATAGTGGATGCTTGGACATATATATAGAGGACTTTCTTGCTCGACATGATAGTATGCTATCTGGTTGCTCTTTATCTTAACATGTACACTTGTATTATTATACTGTCTCTCTGATACATATTGATAAAGCCCTTAGGATGTTAGCTTGACTACCAGGACTATGATGCAGATCATACTAGTGGAGCTTGTGTAGTACACAAGCACATCCTTTAATAGTTCGTAGTCGAGAGAATATCGAGATAGGGCATCGAAATTCCAGAGTAGACTATTGTGTACGTTTCTTGACCCTGTATGGGGCGATGGTTGATTCCACAACCATTGGTGTTTGACATCAAAGATTATACACAGGTGATCATTAGAGAATGGGTACACTGAATAGGACTCGCCGAGAACTCCTAGATGGTACCATACCTATCATCAGGTAGCAGTTCTCTGGTGATACTTGTACATGTTAGCCTGTAGACCCGAGATAGTCATAGTGTCATGTGTGGTTCCCACTGTGCTTTGATTTCTTCCCTACCACGACTCAAAAGAGTCGTGCAAACAGGTGGATTTTGGATACAGTCCCGAGTCATATGGAGGCAGTGAGCGATAAGAGAGGTTTCATCTCTCCCGGTATAGGGAGTTGATGTTGCGATATGCTCGATTAGCTATAACAGCAAGTTCGTGGTCAGGGCTGATAAGCTTTACTGGTAAGTGTTATCAGTAGTTTCTCGAACGGTTATAGACCACACATCGGCATGACTTATCAAGTTACTGGGGTCTAACGATTCCACTCCTATATGCGATATGCGACATATCATACGAAGAGACCGGACTGTACGGTAAGTATTGCTTATAGGCTTTGCGGGAGTTTGGAAAAGATTGCTTGTTGATCTTCTATTCGTTCAATACCTGGGTAGCCGTTACGTCCAGCTAGTACCGCTGACGCCTTATGGGTGACTGATGTGATCGTTACATACTGCTGGCGTATTGACGATTTTTTAGAGTCCCACACAGAGGTTTCCTTGCTCAAGCGAAACGAAGTAGGGTATATATAGTGATATGTGTGGGAGCTTGATTAAATACGGGTATGTGATACCGTATTCTAATCTAGCGATATTTGATATCAATCAGGTTATATGTGATATAACCGGATTATTGAATCAAGTGTTGATTCAATGGTATATGTATATGTTGTTAATATATATATTTGATATATATTTGTGTATTTGATATTAGCCGGATTATATTTGATATAGCCGGATTATTAAATCAAGTGTTGATTTAATAATTTAATATATATATATATTATATTAACTAGTATTGAATATTAGACGGTTATATATGATATAACCGGATTATTGAATCAAGTGTTGATTTAATAATGTGATATACAAATAAATAAGATATTAGTCGGTTATATATGATATAACCGGATTATTGAATCAAGTGTTGATTTAATAATTTAATATATATTAATATATTTGATATATATATATATAAATATATATATATATATTAACTAATATTCGCTCGCTAAACATTTTCTTCTCATTATACATATTAATATATATGTGATATATATAAATATATGTATGTATATATATATATATATGTGATATATATAAAATGAAGTGCCCTTACTCGTTCCCTCGGGACAAAACGAAGAGACTCTTCGAGCTGGCGATGCGCAACAGGCTTATCAATTTGCCGAATCCAAAGCGACCATTGCAATCCAGCGAAGTGAATAATCCCGATTACTGCCCTTACCACCAAACGGTAAGCCATCCAATCGAAGATTGCTTCGTCTTTAAGGGATGGATCGAGGATCAGTACCTACAAGGCAAGGATGTATGAGAACAAGGATGTATACATAGAACAAGGATGTATGAGAATCACATGAGAATTGTGATAAGTTGGAAATGGATTTATTTGTGAATTAAAAGAAAATGGGAAATGAGTCATTGGACTTGGATGTTTGTGGAAGCTTTGAGAAGCCATGACTCACTCCATTCTCTTTGTTTTTATTCATAGATATTTCCATACCATCTTATCACTTCACCTCATAGCCGTCTCTCTCCTTCCAAGTTCATCCTCATCTTCATATTCACTTTCATTCTCGAATTTTCTTGAGGTGAAAAAGAAAAAGAAGAAAAGATTATGAGCAAAATTCCTACTTCATCAACCTTCACTTTACTAGCCTTTTAGTATAGGTTGTTTGCTTCACTAATACTTTGATTAGTGAAGAGTGAGCTTGAGTGAGAGAGACTTCAAGGTAGATCATCTTCCGCCTCAAAGACGACGTAGCAAGTTCGTTCCTTTCTTCAAGGGGAGCTAAGAAGAGTTCTAGGGAATACTACTTGGAGCTTAGGGACTACTACTTGGAACTATTGAAGTGAAGGACTTAGTCTACAAAGGTTGTAACCCTTTTCACTTAGTTTAGAAAATGTATTCTTGCTAACAAAACCTTTATTCTCTAGTTCGATTCTTGTTTAGTGTAGCTTAGACCTTTAGATTTTTTAAAATTGCATACTTGATTCATGTGGAAACCTAGTAGAGATGATAAGACACACTTTCATGGTATCAGAGCCAAAGCTAGAGTATTAGACGATGTATATAAATTACGAAACCGAAACAACTCCGAAAAATGAAAACCCAAAACCCTAGTTTCTGTTGTTTTTAAAAAAGTCGTCTGAAATTTTTTTAAACAAGTGCAGAATGTTACTTGTGATGTAACTAGAACACTGAAGAAAAACGAAACCAAGACTCCACTTTTTGGCCGGCGAGAACCCCAATATGACCGGCCCGGCCGGCCCCCCTTTCTGCAATTGGTCTCGTAATTTTTTGGTGTTCTGCTAGCTTGGGTTTAGGGTTTCAAGTTATGTTTGTTTTGCCTAAATTGCATGTGATGTTATCTTTTCTGTTAGGGAAATTTGGAGGGTTTCGTATTTGCAATTTTAACATCGTTTCAGGTTTAATTTTCATATGTGATACAATAGTTGGAATCCACATTAAATTAGTTTTGTGAAAACTAGTTTATAATTGGTAAATCTAGCGTTTTAGTCTCGGTTCATCGATTGCCACGGAGTTTCGATTCAGATTAAAACTCCGTCGCAATCGCGTATAGTACGCGAACACTTGCTGGATAATGCTACTAGATAGCCATGTCCCATTGCCCCGACCAAGTGACTATAGGAGAACCTCATTGCCAAAAGTATCCATTTGGGTGCTCACGGCCACGGTGTTCCGCCTAAGTGCACTTCATCGACGGCATCGGGGCTGCGGCCATCTACTAAAGTTTTCGTCAAGCATTCGATCAGATAGTCAGGAATCTTGTTGAATTACCCAACTAAGTTATTGAAAAGTTTTTTTGATTTGAAACTAAAATGCAAGGTTTATAGGGTTAGGCATGAAATTCGGAATATGAGATATTTCGGGTTTATGATGTATAAGGAGTATGCGGATTCTAATTATTGTAGTTTTTCATTTCTTTTCTGCGACCGTAAGTGTAATATATGGAGTATCCCCGATCTCATTGTTATATGTCAACGACATTAGAAATACGCATATTTACTTACGTTGATGACATGTGATGTTATGTGTTGCTTCTGATATGTTATATTGGATCGTCGTGTTTGAATAGCCGGGTTTTTTTTACGTGAGATGAGAGTTTTTATATTTTCATTCATGTAATAAAGTTTGTATATAATATTCTTTTATTGGGACACTTCCGGGTTGAGGATGATGTCACCATTGATGTATATTGTTTACTTTTCCGCATTAGGATAGATCCAAGATGGGGACCACAAGTAACCAGGTTTTAGAGTCCAGTGGGAGACCATCTCGAGGAGTCGAGATCGAGTCTCCTAACTCTAGAATTGGCAGGGTTACTTGCCTCTCTCGTAGGGGTCTAGGGATGTGGGTTTGGCTATTCATCAAGACCGTGGAATCCGTGTTTTTCATTACTGGCTAAATTTAAAACACGGACCTCCTAGTATATCCAATATTTCATATAACTGTGTGAGACGAATGCTATATATATATGATATATATAATAAACGTTGCATATGTTTTGCACCCACGCTAGTCCAGCCCTCGCTTTGCCGTTAGTTAAGTAACCTAACGGTGCATGACGGGATCCCGTGGCGAATGCGGATGGCATAAACGTACGTTCTATTTTTGTTTCTTCTGTGATGTTTAGGAAAAATAAATGATGGGACGTCATTAATGAGATTAATGAAAAGAAAAGAAACCTAAAGATGTTGTAGAATCAAATTTTAAAAAAAGGTAGCTCTAGTTATTGCTTTGCATAGCGGTATTCCATTATCAATATCTAGCAACTCATTCGATGAGGAAAGAGCCTAGATCCCTTCACCGGGAATGACCTCTTTAGCAAAACTAGCAGATACTACAACTCACACGGTTTTTTTGAAAACTATTCAATTTTAAAAGCTGAGCTTAAACCACTCCTTTTCAAAATCACTAGATTCTACAACGATATCAAGTTCATCACGTTAAAGGTTTTCTTCAAAACCAGTAGTCGCCCTCCGTCATTTCAGATAAGGACTATTTAGTATTCGTGCTACGTTTGTTGGCCTCCTTCAAGACATAGTGTGCGGTAACTGATTAGTGCTTATCTGCAGCATATGATGCGATTGGATTAGGTTATTCGTATGACTTTGTTAGCTTCCGTCAAGGGTCGTGCTGGTGGGTTTAATTCAATCAAGAAATGACGGGTAGAACTTGACTAGCGGCCTATGATTTGTTGTCCTTCGTCAAGATCATAGATTGTTAGGGGTAAAAACCAGATATTGGGAATTTCGAGTGTTGAAATTTGCAATGAGATTGCATAAATTCTATGAGATAGTTGGATCCCGATACCCATTGCGAGTAAGAGTTACTCCTGGAAGAGTTTTTCACTTTACAATTAGCCGATCCAGTAGGTGTCTAAGAAAGGTGTTAACGGGGTTATGCCCCTATGGAAACGAGATTATTTAATTAGTTCCATGCGAAAGCATGGAGAGACTCCCTCAGAGTACCAATACCTGTCTGGCTGACCGATTGGCGAACTTGTAGGGTGTAATTAATCCCGGATAATCTTACCTTTTAGGGTTTGAAGGAAGATTTGCTAAAAACAGTGGGAACCATCATGATTAGATAAGATAATAACCAATCTAATCTTGCAAGAGCGCATGCTAAAGTGTTTTATTCTCTCTCTCTCCAGGTAGCGACCATGACACGCCTTAATCAAGATAATAATATGGATGTATTGACCAAACCCACTTATTATACTGGGCTGGGGAACGTTGGTTCCGCTCAATCTTATGACTGTCATAAGTCTGCGCAAGGAATAGGGGAATATCCGGATTCCTATGCAACCCGTACGAAGAAAGAGTATGCTGATGCTTCTTCTTCGGGTGTGTTCGTTATTGAGAACTGTTTCTCATTAGCTCTACATCCTGGATATTAGATACCGGATCAGGATCCCACATTTGTAATATGTTACAAGGGTTAAGAAAAAGTAAAGAATTGGGCAAGGGTGATATGTCCCTCAGAGTAGGGAACGGAGCAATTGTTGCTGCCGAAGATGTCGGTGAATATCACATAGTATTGCCAAATGGTAATACATTGATTTTGAACGACTGTTATTATGTACCGTCGATGATGTGCAACATCATATCCGTTTCTTTATTAGATAAAGATGGATATAACTTTGCACTAGAGAAAAATGTTATGAACATTTTCCTGAGTCAAGTATTGATTGGGTTTGGTACGTTGTGTAATGGTATATACGTTATGAATCAAAACACAGTTCTAAATATACAGAACACACACAAGAGGAAAAGTTCAGAAATGAACGAAGCCTTCTTGTGGCATTATAGACTTGGTCATATCAATGCGACAAGACTAGCTAAGTTGCATAAAGATGGATATTTGAATCGGTTTGAATTTACATCTTATGAAACTTGCGAGTCATGTCTCAAAGGCAAGATAACCAAAATTCCATTTACTAGACACGGAGAAATAGCTACTGAACTCTTGGGACTGATACATAGTGATGTATGCGGTCCTATGTCTACACATGCCAGGAATGGTTTCTCGTATTTCATTACATTCACCGATGATCTCTTAAGATTTGGACATGTGTTCCTATTGAAACACAAATCTGAAGCTTTTGAGAAATTCAAGGAATATAAGTGCGAAGTCGAGAACCAAACGGGTAAAAGTATTAAAATTCTTCGATCTGATCGGGGAGGAGAATACATGAGCACGGAATTCCGAGACTATTTAAAAGAGAATGAGATTCTCTCTCAGCTTACTCCTCCATATACACCATAACACAATGGAGTTTCGAAGCGGAGAAATCGCACCCTATTAGATATGGTGTGCTCTATGATGAGTATTATTGAGTTACCTAGTTCCTTTTGGGGTTATGCACTTGAGGTAGCTGCATACCTATTGAATAGGGTTCCGACCAAATTAGCGCCTACCACTCCATATGAGATATGGGAGGGGAAGAGATCATGTCTTAATTTCATTAAGATATGGGGTTGTCTGGTTTATGCTATAAAGAAAAATCCGGAGAAGCTTGAGGCAAGGTCTGTTCTGTGTATGTTTATTGGATATCCCAAATATTTGCGAGGGTATATCTTCTACCACACCGAGGAACAAAAGGTGTTTGTTTCTCGGAATGCCACCTTTTTAGAAAAGGAATTTCTTGTGAAAGAAATTAGTGGCAATGAGGTAGAACTGGAAGAAGTTCCAGCTACACAAACTACAGCTGATGATTTGGTAGAACCGGAGGATTCGATAGTTCTCGACGAACCTCAGCCACTCCGCAGATCTAGTAAGGTTCCTCATCCACCTGAGAGATACTATGGTTTTCTCATAGACAGTGTGAGTGAGGATTACATCATGGAAGATGATGACCCAACTAGTTTCGAGCAGGCTATCACAAGTGCGGACCCTGTGAAATGGTTGGATGCTATGCGATCTGAGATGGAATCCATGTACACCAACAAAGTATGGACTTTGGAAGTTGCTTCTGAAAGGGTAAAACCCATTGGGAGCAAACGGATCATTAAAAAGAAAATTGGTGTAGATGGAAAGGTTAAGACATTCAAAGCTAGATTTGTAGCAAAAGGTTTTCGTTAACGACCAGGTGTCGATTATGATGAAACCTTTTCTCCAGTGGCTATGCTTAAGTCCATCAGAGTCCTACTTGCCATTGCTACATACCATGACTACAAAATCTGGCAAATGGACGTCAAGACCGCTTTTCTAAATGGTGATTTAGAAAAGTGTGTGTATATGATGCTCTCTGGCTGTGTCATATACACACACTTTTCTAAATGGTGATTTAGAAAAGTGTGTGTATATGACACAGCCAGAGAGCTTCGTAGAAAGTGGGAGCAGCGGATTGGTGTGCAAGCTGATTAAATAAATCTACGGATTAAAGCAGGCATCGCGGAGTTGGAATATCTGTTTTGATGTGGCAGTCAAAGAGTTTGACTTCATCAAAAATATAGATGAATCTTGTATATACAAGAAGGTAGTAGAGAGTAAAGTTGTCTTCCTCATATTGTATGTGGATGACATACTCTTGATAGGAAATGATGTTCCTATGCTACACTCGGTCAAGCTCTTCTTATCACAAAAGTTCTCCATGAAAGATCTGGGTGATGCCTCTTACATCCTGAGAATAAAGATCTATAGAGATATATCTAAAAGGATGTTAGGATTGTCCCAATCCAGGTACATCGACACCATACTAAAGAGGTTTAGTATGGAAAATTCTTAGCATGGTAACTTACCCGCTTGCTCAGGAATCACTCTCTCCAAAGAGATGTCTCCCTAGCCTGATTTGGAGAGGGCTCGCATGACCGTGATACCCTATGCTTTAGTAGTTGGGTCTATCATTTATGCGATGTTATGCACTAGACCGGATGTACCTTATGCACTTAGTGTAGTAAGTTGGTATCAATCAGATCTTGGGAAGAAGCACTGGACAGCTGTGAAGAACATTCTTAAGTACTTGAGAAGAACTAAAGAAATATTCTTGGTGTATGGTAACGGTGAACTCCAAGTGGAGTCCTTTACCGATTCGAGCTTCCAGAGTGATAAAGACGACAGTAAGTCAGTCTCGGGTTGTCTTCACCCTCAATGGAGGGGAGGTTTGTTGGAAGAGTTCCAAGCAAGATACTGAGGCAGACTCGACGATGGAGGCTGAGTACATCGCTGCCAACGATGCTGCTAAAGAAGCTGTCTAGATGAAGAAGTTCATTGCTGAACTTGGTGTGGTTCCATCCATTGAACATCCAATACCCTTATATTGTGATAGCAATGGAGCTGTGGCTTTGGCCAAGAAACCCCGGTCCCATCAGCGATCCAGACATATTCTTAGGTGGTATCACCTGATCTGGGGGATAGTTGATCGTCGGGACATCGAGGTCAGGAGAGTTGACACGAAGGAAAACACAACGGATCCAGTCATGAAGGCCCCCACAGATGCAATTTGAGAGACTTTTTGACACAAAGGACAACACAATGGATCCACTCAGTAGTTCTCTGGTGACACTTGTACAGGCTAGTATGTAGACTCGAGATCGTCATAGTGTCTTGTGTAGTTCCCACCGTGCTTTGATTTCCTCCCTACCATGGCTCAAAGGAGTCGTGCAAACAGGTGGATTTTAGGTACAGTCCCGAGTCATATGGAGGCAGTGAGTGATAGGAGGGGTTTCGTCTCTCCCCGTATAGGGAGTTGATGTTGCGCTATACTCGATTGGCTATAACAGCAAGTCCCTGACCATGGCTGATAAGATTTACTGGTAAGTGTTATCTGTAGTTTCTCAAACGGTTATAGGCCACACATCGGCATGAATTATCAAGTTACTGGGGTCTGACGATTCCACCCCTAGACTCGATATGCGATATATCATGTGAAGAGACCGGACTGTACGATATGTGTTGCTTATAGGCTTTGCGGGAGTTTGGACAAGCTTACTTGTTGATCTTCTATTCATTCAATACCTGGGTAGCCATTACGTCCAGCTAGTACCGTTGACGGATTGTGGGTGATTGATGTGATCATTACCTATTGCTGGCGTATTGACGAGTCTTTAGAGACCCACACAGAGGTTTCTTAGCTCAAGAGAAACGATGTAGGGCACAT
Source organism: Agapanthus africanus (assembly GCA_030015575.1). Classification (NCBI taxonomy): domain Eukaryota; kingdom Viridiplantae; phylum Streptophyta; class Magnoliopsida; order Asparagales; family Amaryllidaceae; genus Agapanthus; species Agapanthus africanus. The sequence goes on along the minus strand of JASDDO010000018.1, from coordinate 483,867,699 downwards.
ATGGTGATATGTGCGGGAGCTTGATTAAATATGAGTATATGATACCGTATTCTAATCTAGCGATATTTGATATCAATCAGGTTATATGTAATATAACCGGATTATTGAATCAAGTGTTGATTCAATGGTATATGTATATGTTGTTAATATATATATATTTGATATATATATTTGTGTATTTGATATTAGCCGGATTATATTTGATATAGTCGGATTATTAAATCAAGTCTTAATTTAATAATTTAATATATATATATTATATATATATATATATATTAACTAGTATTGAATATTAGACGGTTATATGTGATATAACAGGATTATTGAATCAAGTGTTGATTTAATAATGTTATATACATATAAATAAGATATTAGTCGGTTATACATGATATAACCGGATTATTGAATCAAGTGTTGATTTAATAATTTAATATATATTAATATATTTGATATATATATATATATATATATATAAACTAATATTAGCTCACTAAACATTTTCTTCTCATTATACATATTAATATATATGTGATATATATAAATATATGTATATATATATATATTATTTATCATGGTTGATGATACATAGAACTGGGATGTATGAGAATCACATGAGAATTGTGATGAGTTGGAAATGGATTTATTTGTGAATTAAAAGAAAATGGGAAATGAGTCACTGGACTTGGATGCTTGTGGAAGCTTTGAGAAGCCATGACTCACTCTATTCTCTTTGTTTTTATTCATACATATTTCCACACCATCTTATTACTTCACCTCATGGCTGTCTCTTTCCTTCCAAGTTCATCCTCATCTTCATCTTCACTTTCTCTCTAGAATTTTCTTGAAGTGAAAAAGAAAAAGAAAAAGAAGAAAAGATTGCGAGCAAAATTCCTACTTCATCAATATACACTTTACCAGCTCTTTAGTATAGGTTGTTTTCTTCACTAATACTTTGATTAGTGAAGAGTGAGCTTGAGTGAGTGAGACTTCTAGGTGGATCATCTTCGGCTTCGAAGATGACGTAGCAAGTTCGTTCCTTTCTTAAAGTGGTGCTAAGAAGAGTTCTAGGGACTACTACTTGGAGCTTAGGGACTACTACTTGGAGTTATCGAAGTGAAAGACTTGGTCTACAAAGGTTGTAACTCTCTTCACTTAGTTTAGAAAGTGTATTCTTGCTAACAAAACCCTAATCCTCTAGTTCGATTCTTGTTTAGTGTAGCTTAAATCTCTAGATTTTTTTAAATTGCATACTTGATTCATGTGGAAACCTAGTAGAGGTGCTAATATACACTTTCACACCTCAAATCGGATCGCACCCCAAATTGGACGCATTCCATGTTACCATCATTCACTTCGCCACGTAACAAATACACATGCGTGCAAGATGAATGATGAGCCGAAATGTCCTTAAACTAATCTTCTCCCCAAATACGGCGATAATGGACCGAAATGTCTTTAAACTAACATTCATCCCCAAAGTGGGAATTTTGGACCAAGATGTCTTTAAACTAGAAATCCGTCCCCAAAATGGGAATGTTGGACCGAGATGTCCCTAAACTAGACATTCGTCCCTAAAATGAGAATGTTGGACCGAGATATCTCTAAACAAGCGCGTCGCCCCAAATACGGTGATAATGGACCGTGATGTCCCTAAACTAAAATAATTGGTCCCATATGCTTATTTTCTTCTAAGTTGATCTTATTCTCAAATATGTCTAACGATCCTTAGATCAAACCCAAATATCCCATGAACCGATGGATCTCATTTATATGAGATCTGCGTCCTAAGTTCATTCCCGTTGGCAAACCAAGCTACCAACGTGGACCCCGTCAAGCAAAATTCTTAACCTAAATCCAAATCTAAAATATATGAATTTGGACTAATCCGTGCCCTACGGACGACGACATAAACTATTCTCCGTATACAATCCATGGGCAACCAAAATAAACAAAAATACACACGACACGAAGTGAACTGCTGGAGAAGGAGAAAGTAGTTATCGCAATGAGATAACGTAATTAACTTCAGGGGCTAGCGATTGCAGGAAAGAGCGTCCCCACAATCAAAAACCTCTCATAAATGAGAGGGAATCTGATAAATTTTGCTACAACGGTCGCATCTATCCAAACCTCCTATATATGGTGCCCTAAATCAACTTGGTATCTTTGGAGAGGTGGATGGATAAGTCTAAATAGCATCTGCCCCCAAATTCAGGCCGGACGTCCTAACGTCTCGGTCCGGTTTTTCGGCAGTGAACAGATTCTGGCATGCTTGGTGGAACCTTTTCCTTTTTCCACTCCACACTTCGTGTGTCGTGTTTCACGAACAAAATCGCAGTTCGCTATGTTTGCCCTTGGATTCAAGATACTAAAACTTGTTGTCTTGCTCCTGTGCAGAAAAATTGATGGCTTCCCAATGCACTTCATGCAACAGCAACTCTCGCTCCACCCTAACTAGAGTAGTGACTTATGGGCCTAACGCGGCCTTTTTTCTCTCAATGCCAGTAGGGAAAGTTACGCAAGCCACTACTGGATTGTTCTTTGGGACCATGCTCCCACAGGTGAGTTTTGGTGCCTGAGCGCCGCAAGAGGAAGCTCCTAAAAGGTCGGTCTTCGATCGATTGACAACCACAACGGGCCATCCAAATCTGACGTCTTATTCTTCAACAGGATGAGCAAGAACCCAAACGGGCCCGCAAAGAGGCTCGTGATACCTGAAGGGATGCCCCAAAATGGATAGCCCTCCCAACTCCTCAAAAATGCTTCATCCGTCAGACGATCAGTTTTTTAAAGGCTGATCGTTTCTACTCAAACTCTACCAAGGATGTCGATCTTCAACAGGCTGACGCCGATTGATGCCCCTCAGCAAAGCCGAGGGCATGAAGAAGCCGCTTCCAAAACTGAGACGGTCCCTTCTGCAAGGCACGCTCGACGTCTCCATTAGCGTCGAGTGAGAAAAGATGGGGGCAACTCCCTCTCTAAACTTACTCCATGAGCTCCAATGGTGGAAGTTGACGCTGCTATTCCAACCAGGAACAGTTTTGATCTACTCAGGAGGGTGCGCAAGAACTCCCCAACGGCGGTGCTAAAGAAATCTCCCCCACTTGCAGAGGTTACTGTACAGGAAAGGCCGGAGCGGCCCCATCAGCGGCTCTCCTCGTAAATTCATAGAGTCTAGCGGAAAGTTCAAGACTCCGTGATTGATGAAAATCACTCTCGTCGACCAAAAAAACTGAAGGCTCGGTAAAAGAAAGATCACTCTTCCTCCATACAATGGGGGACTCCTTCTATATAGGTGCCTGTTACAGCGGCCCCTTCAATTTCAACCTCTCATAAAAGAACGAGGCTGGAAAAAATCCCACCGCTTGCGTTAAATTCCAAAGGTGATGTACCCAAACGCCCCAAGTCTGGGCGTATGATCATACATACGGTCTACATGGCTTCGGGAAAAGAAGAAAGCCGTGCTTCCGTGAGTCACTGACCGCAAACTCGGTCGCTAACAAAAGCTCAGGAGCAACAACAAAAGCTCCAAGAAATGCTAACTAAAGTGGCATCACTTACCGGAAAGAAAGAAAGTCCGGACAAAGAAACCGAACATCGCCAATAGGAGGAAACCAATACAGAGTTCCTGCGAAGGTTGCTTGAGAGAAAAGATAATGAAACCGCTGAACAAGCTGCCAACATAAAGCAAATGGCTCTCTTGTTTCAAGACATGGTTGGAATGATGATCCAACCATAACCCCCGGCCGAAGATCCACCAATAATCGTCAATGATGACAGAGGAGAAACATCAAACCCACCTCCAGCCTTATCGGCAGCCAAGGAGGAAACAATCTCTAAGGCCGCTCTTGATGATTATATTGCTCAACAAATAAGTGCTCATCAAGCTAATGAAGCAGCTGGCCAAATCATCGGAACCGTACGACCATATCCGGGCTGGTATGATCAAATCAAGTACCTGCCGGGGTTACGATCCCCAAATCCTATGTGTACAAAGGGACATGAAACCCTCACCAGCACGTCGCGTGGTTCAGAGCTTTGTGCGGCAATAATGGAGGAGACGACAAACTGTTCCTTTGCCAGTTCGTGTCACGACCCGAAATGGCACGTGACTGGCACTTGAATCATATGAAGTCTATAGGACCCCATCTAATTCAAGTAAGCCAAGAAATCCCAGAAATCTAAACCATTTTAAAGAAAGAAGTGAAGAGAACATGTTTTAAAATAAGGGGTTTTTAAATAACATAATCCGAATATATATTTTTAAATCTCAAGTCTTTTCTGAAAATTTCGGCAGAATTTCCTTTGTAAATACTGACCCCAAAAGGGGTACAACATGCATAATATGAATAAAGGCATCCCCAAGCGGGAGCTAGCTCTTCGTCAATCGACCGTCACAACCACGCAAACAATATAATATACAACGCCGAAGGGCGAGGATCAAAACTCAAAGGAACTCAAATCATCAAGAAAACCATAATAATACAAGCGCGACTCTACGGTCGAAAGAATAATACACTGGTTTTCTAAGTCTGAATCAATATACAAGTCTGGTTGTTGGAGTTTCTAGATACAACAATGAAATTAATACACAAGGGTGATCACGATGCGAGTGAACCCACCTACCAAAGCAATCACCCAGAATGGAAGCAGTGTGCCAGAAAGCCGCAATGAAACCTGTACGGCAAAAACCTGCAAGAACTGTGGCACAATGGGGTTGAGTTGCCAACTCGTGAGTAGAAAACATCACAGAGCAGAAATCGTATGTATGACTCAATCCTAGGTCAAATACTATCAGTAATATACATCCTCAATATGATAAAGTTTGAAGCATGATAAGGTGGCAAGGGTAAACATCTATACCAAGTGTAATACCAAGTGCTCGTGTCAGTGCCTCAGGTCGCAATATATCATAAACATGAGGTGTGATCAATGTAATCATCATGAAATCAGTTTCAACTATATCATGAAGTCTATAAGTACGTGGATATCATCCAACTATGTAATCAATGCCTGTATGCATGTGGATCTCGTCCACGTGTCAACCAATGACATAACAACATCATGCATGTAAAAGTCATAAAAGCATATGCATGAAAGTATGAGGATATAAATCAACGTGTGTCCCTCGCGACACATCAAAATCATGGAACCTGAGTGTCCAGTATCGACACTCAAAAACATCATGAAAGCTGTGCCCAGCATCGACATGTAAATCCTCATATATCTCTGGCGCCGCACACCTTGGTCGGCCCTCATATCCATCTCTATCTCAAGCACCGCACACCTTGGTCGGCCCTCATATCCATCTCGCTACTCCGGTCGGTATCCTCCGGATAACCGCCGAATCTAAATACTATCACCGGTAGGTAGTAGTCCCTCTGCCAGGCTCACCGTCTATATACACAGCATCCCTTTCTTACCCCGGGGTACCATACCGGGCCCCACCATGTACCCGCATACGGCCCACGACTCCTCACATGGGGTATATATATCAGAACCGATAAAACTCATGGTGGACGCACTGAAATATCATATCAAGAGAAACCGGGTTTTTTAACAATATGTACTTTCTTTTGAAATAGCCACGGTTCTCAAATCCAGAAATCTCATGAAAACGGCATATCTCAATGCGTATAATCACAAAGCATGACGTATGCGACATATAATAGAATGTAAGCATATCCGTATATCATGCAACATAAAACAGTAATATGCACATATCGAGGGAAAACTGCTCTTTTAAGTGAATACAGTTTTAAAATATATTATGCGGTTCCCAAATCTCTAAAATCAAGCCAGAATCATCTATGTACGTGCAAGTACGTATGTATGCAAGTATGGGTGTACATATGTTTGTACACAAGTATGTCATGCAAGGGGTCATATCCTGATGCAATAATCCTACTGTGTAGTGACATGCCAATTATCGATGATGAAGTGTGTGAGCCGGCAAGCAGGTGTACGTGGAACATACGCATCATCGATAATGGTGCTGGTGTCCTGACAGCATGGGTTTAATATAACAATAAACACATTTAAACATGCAACGTGATGCGAATAGCAAGAATATACGGAAAATGAATAATAAGCACAACAGTGAAGAATCAACATCAATATAAATATGTCATACAGTTTTTCCATTTGAAATAAGACGAATCGTGGTGTTTAGAAAAATAAGGGCTACGGTGTTTTTAAGAAAAGATGCGTCCTTTGAAAATATCCGTAGAATCTCTTGGATTGTCTTTAAAATACTCACGATTCGTTAGTTTTGAAATAGGTATGACTCGAGTCTAGTCTAACATCTATAAGTACTACAGGACTAAACGAACAGTCTAACCGAAAGGGTACGGGAAACCATCTAAATCTGAGTCGATATATATAAATATAATAGTCGGTGATCTCGCCTCAATAGTATCACGTACGATACAATATATAATATAACATTCTTGAGTCAAGAGTGCGGATCTATCATCAATATATAGCTCGTACGGTAAATCCATCGTACGGCATCCCAATCTGGGTACGGGTTGAATCTCACATTTATCTCATCAATTATCTGGTATCCTTATCATCATAACTCATGAATTGGGGGTACTGATCTAAGTCTAGTACAAATTGATACCATCTGCATATATATGCGTGTATGAAAACACACGCCCAAAGGCCCGCTAAAATCGCATGTCGTATCTCATAATACGAACCACATCATATCACCGATCTCATGGCACCATACCCAATCCCATCGACTCATCTCCAAATACCATATAAAATCCTCATCATCCATGTATAGGTATACACACAGACACACACACAAACACACACACACACACACACACACAGAGTCCCATACCTATGTGTGTATATATATACACATATCCCCATATACGCACAAGTAATAATAATGCATGTAAGGGTGTGTGTGCGTGTGTGCAAACCTATTCTATGGTTCGCGACTAAGAAATCAATCACTACACTATCATCCAAAAATCATAACATATATGTAAATATATAACATATCATCAACTACACTACGAACTGCGGAGGTGCTATACGCCATCCACCCGACTTCCCCCTAGATATAAATCTACTTACATTGCTCTTCGCTTGCCGTTGCCGACGCCGCCACGCGCTTGCTTGTCGTCTCGAAGTCCTCACGGGGGTACCTACATGTCACAATGTATCGTATCGCATTAAAATCCAAATCAAAACCAAAACGACACGCTAAAAGCCTATAGGTTAGAACCTATGGACTACGCCTTCAAAACCACCAAACAACCCTCGATATAGACGCACAAACGTCAAGTGATCGAGGTAAACACAAATACTAAAATCCTGAATCCAAAATACGAAAAATATAACCCCGAATCAAAACAGCAACTCATGAAAATGGTCCCAGATTTTACCCTAACTGAAATTAGCCAATTTTGCATATAGGAGGGGTCTAATTTACAGGTAATAGAGCCACAGAGCCAATACGAGGCAAAACAGCCATAAACCGGCCGTAATTTGTGGCCAGGATGAATTAATTTGCGGCCTGGGTGTTAGGGTAGGGACTCGGGTCTTTAGGGTATGCTCTAAATCACCTGCACATCTCTCTGTGTTCTCTAAATAAATTTTAGAGTCCCCGGGTGTTAGCAGATTTCATTATACCCTCACAGAATCCACAATTCTCCGATATCGAGTTTTCTAAGTTCGTATTGCGGGGTTAAGTCTCAGGTTTTAGTCCAATATGATATCACTAATAGGGGTTTAGGGTCACTACTAATCTCAATTACGCTTTTGGAATCAATTCAAACCCTAATCCTCTTCTAGGAATTTCCAAACCCCACTAAACATCGCTTAATCATTTCTAAACATGCATGGAAGCTAAAGTAAACCAAATTCTACACTAATGGTTCAGAATTTACCTCATTTGGCACTCATGAATCCCCTAGGGCACCAAAATGCAAACTTTATTGGTCCAAAGTGAAGCTTGTGAGCTTGTGCATGCTTTTTGTGAAATGGAGATGAACTTTTGGGTTTGTTTTGGGGTTGTTTTGAGGGTTGAAGAGATGGGGGAGGAAGAGGGCAGCCATGGGAGTTGAGGGGAGAGAGAATGAAAAAGAGAAAATGAGAGAGGAATGAGACCTAGACCAAGGTTGACCCCCCCTCACATCTCTCTCTCATGCCCATACCTCTTACTATATTCATTTCTTTTCTTTTCTTTCTCTTTTCTTTTCTTCTCTCTTCTTATAATAAAACCCAAATCAAGCATGAAGAATAAAGTAAAGCCATGATAAAATGTAACAAGTGTTAAGAATGACATGTGCATGTCATGTGCTAAAAACACGCTTAAAGCACGATTAGCGATATTTAATCGCGATTAGCATTAAAATAGAATATAATAAATCATAAAATTTCACAATTTGCTTAAATCCAATAAAACGCCCTCTTTTTAGTAATTTCTATAATTTTCCAAAATTTTCCCAAATTTATCGGTATTTAATTATACCGCCCTATTTAAAATATTCAATATAATATTATTTAATTATAAAAATTCCCAAAAATAATATTTTATTTTTCTGAAATGTTACAGTTCGTTTGCAGCCTGTCAGAAACAACATTTGAATGGTACTCGGCGCTCCTAAATGACTTCGTGAAAACATTCGCAGAGATGGAACTTCTGTTTATACAGCGTTTCGCGAGCGTGAGCGAACATACTCCAATCCCGACATTAATCAATACCAGGGGAAAGTCGGGAGAAACCTGGGTCCAATATGCGATCCGGTGGCGGAACCTGTGGTCTAAGTGCGAACAACGCATTGAAGAATCTCCTGCCATGGGTATGTTCATCGGGACCCTAGATCCTCAAATGACTGTGTCCTAGTTCATGTCATTCTTCAAACCAACCACCTTCCAGGCTCTGATAGATAAACTGGCCCAAATGGACCAGATGGGCCACGGGCTTTCCTCTTCAAATAAGGACCCTCGAAATAATTATGGTAAAGGGAAAGCAGCCTTCGTTGCCAATACGAAACAACAACCGAGTGGCCTAAAATCGGCTGCTCGCCAAAACAACGTGTGTTCACGCCCATCCTTGGAAGAAAGATTAGGAAGCGCTTACTCATTTCCCCGCGACAAGACTAGGAGACTGTTCGAATTGGCAGTGCGTAATAAACTCATCACATTGCCAGACCCGCGGCGTCCACCGCAACCCGGTGACGTCAACAACCCTAACTACCGCTCCTATCACAGAATGGTGAGCCACCCAATTGAAGATTGCTGTATCTTCAAGAACTAGGTCGAAGACCAGTATCAACAGGGAAAATTTGCGTTGTCTAATAACTGGAGGGTATGCCCACCCCAAAAGCATACTCCCAAAAAGGTAGACACACAGGGGACATCATGCTCACTCGTGGATGAAACTCCGTAGGAAGTCGTTCTTTCAGCAAAAACCAAAAGAATGGTGAAGGATCCACAAGTATATCCGGCAGTAAGGTGTAAAAGCCCACTTGAACCTGAAATCATCGAAGGGATGCTGAAACCACGTCCCGCACCGAAAATTTTTTAGGAGGGGAAAAAAACCCCAAGTCAAGCCTTCAAAGTCTTCAAAGAAAAAGAAGAAGACCAAGAAACCTGTGCAGCCTTCCGAGTATGACGACAAGCGCACAGATCTACAAAAATACATTGACATGTTGGAGGAGTACAACCAGAAGACGCGGACACCGGTCATTCTTGAAGAGTTCCTCAAGCATATTCTTGAGGACGAAGATAGTGACTACGATGAGGGAAATGACTTATCAAAAGACACCGAAGACCGTGTAGAAAGTTGCCACATGGTATCTCATTCATCGTTATATGGCGAACAAGCTCCCTCAGCGTCAGAAAACAACGTAGAGGAACTGGGGGCAGAATCGGCGCTAAAATCCCCGGAACTGCCAGAATACCCGATCGATAGGCTGTTAAACGAAGCCTTTCGAAAAACAAAAGTTGACCAAGAACGCGAAACAATCATATACGAAAAGGCTAAGCATCAGCGTCAGGACAAAGAAGTTGCAGTAAGGATGATTCGTAAAGTACTCCAACCAAACCAAAGCATACCTGCTACAAATAAGAGCAGGATCAAAACAGAGAAGCGGTTCGCCAAAGCCCAGTCAATGGGGATGAAGCTGCCACCTCTCGTAAGAAACACTCCCAGGGTCATATGCCTCAATGGAGAAAATTCACATAAAAACTACTTCCTATATCATCGGAGGGTTACCCACCCCACCGAGGAATACAGTGCCTTCAAGAAGTGGTGGCAAGGGTACATTGCCCATCAAAAACACTTCAAGAGGATGAAGTGCGAAGCTCGTCGACAGCAAAATAGTGCGACAGATACGCATAAAGAAATAACTAGCAACTGTAATATGGTTGATACCAGTTCGGAAGGGGGGAAACCTCAAGTTCTTACCTTCGGGAATGATTCTGAGGACGAAATACCCCTCAGGACTCTCTTCAAAGACTCTCCCAAAGAAGAGGAGTATAAAAACTGTGAGAATATTCAGCTGCGTAACCGCACGCTGCCTAAGAAGAACCTCGGACCTACAAACAAAGATTCGAGCAAAAAAGACAAAGGGAAAGAAAAAATCTCTGAGGAAATTGCTCTCGACAATTGAGTTGTCAAAGAGCTCGCAGCAAGGAACCCGCCTAGGAAAAACAAGGTGGATTACAATGTCCTACCACATTTGAGGAAAATACCCTCACAACTGAGCATATTGGATGCTCTCCTCCTGTCTAAAGAGGCACGAGATTCTCTGATCAAGACATTACAAGAGCCCGATCAGTTCCAAGCTTTCTTAATGGAAGAGAAGATGAAAGATGAACTGGCAGAGGTCCACACGACTGACATTACATTCAGCGAAGAAGATCTTCTCCTCCGTACGTGCGAACATAATCGCCCATTATACGTCACCGGGTACTTCCACGACATCAAGATAGGGAAAATCTGTTAGTGATATATGCCCTAGAGGCCATTATTGTATCATACTGGTATGTATATTACTTAATGGAAGCTTGGGATATTCACAGTTGTATTAACAGTCTTGCTCAAAATGGTAGTATGCTACCTGGTTTGTTTCTAGATCAATATGTGCATGTGTTTCTTTTAGTATATCGCTTATACATATTGGTAGAGCCCGTAGGATCTTTGCTTGATTACCAACGTTTTGATAGAAGTCACACTAGTGGGGGCCGGGTAGTCTATAAGCACATCCTTATACAGGTCCCTAGTTGTATGATTATCGAGATGGGGCATCGATACTCTAAAGTAGACTAGTGTATACGCTTCTCATCCCAGCAGGGGAGATGGTCTGTCCTACAGCCATTAGTATGTCGTACTGGAGATAGTATACAGGTGCTCATTTGGTTATGAGTACACAGGACACGATTCGTAGGGGACTGCTGGTGGGTATTATACCTATCATCGGGTAGTAGTTCCCAGGTGACATGAGTACAGCTTAGTCCGTCGACTTGACACTGCTACTTCGCCTTAAGTGTGTTCCCAATGTTCTTTGATTACTTCCCTACCACGGCTCAAAGGAGTCGTGCAAACAGGTAGTAGTTGGGTGCAGTCCCGAAGCTCTTGGAGGCAGTGGCGGTTAGATAGGATTCGGCTCTCCCGGTATTGGGGGTTGATATCGCGCTGTGTTCGGAAAGCCATTACACAAATTCCCTGGCCAGGGCAAGCAAGATTTACTGGTAGGTACTCCACTAGTTTCTCAGGGTGTCTTAGGCTATTCTCTGACACGACTTATGGCGCTATTAGGGATCTGACGTTTACCATCCCCTAGGCTCGATATGCAATACTCTTAGACGAACAAACCGGACTGTACGGAGATTGTCACAGACTGACTCAGTAGGATCAGATGAGTTTGCTCATCGGCCTTCTTATCGACAGATACCTGGGTAGCCGTTACGTGAAGCTAGTACCGCTTGCGGCTTGTGGTTAAACCCACTGCCAGTGTACTGTCGAGTCTTTAGAGTCTCACACAAAGGGTTCCCTGCATCGGGCAAAAAATGTAGACGTCGTATAGTTTTACGACAAGGCTTCGATCACTTACGTATACTTGTGCACGTATGATGATCGGGCGGATAATACTAGTGGACTTTGGTTTAAGCCGGATCCTAGTATTATATTGATGGATTGTTTTTTTATCTCTTTGTATTCGTATTCTTCGGAATGCGGATACGGGTATGCATATACGGATGAGGGGCATTCTCGTAATTTTCTCGGGAAAGCTTTTAGAAGAGGACACCTAATTAGGGTTTTATTTCTTTTGATTAAAACTTAAATGAGGTGGAGGAAATGAGGTGGAGATATTTGTTGGATGAAGCATGACTCATTGTCTTGACAAAATAGATATTTTGAAGCATGTTAGATATTTGTGAGATATTTTATCTCATCAATTATTATATGCTTCATTATTCTACACTTGAGCCATGCTTGATATTCTAAGCTCATTTCTTCACTAGCTTTTCCTCAAGCTGCTTCTTCTTCCTATAAACCCTAAACCTCTCATGTGTTGAGAATTCTAGGGTTCCAAGAGATAAACTAATCCATCTTCACTCTCTACATCATCTATGCCATCTAGTTTAGTGAACTAGGTGCCCTACTTACCTCAGATTTTAGGTTGGAGCTTGGACTATAGACTCTCGGGTGGATCGTCTTTGACTCGAGGAGGCCGACGAGGAAGCATCGATCTATTACGATCCTCGGAGCTTATGATGATGAGGAGGACAGCAAAGAAGACCCGAAGGATATTTAACGTGAGGTATAACTTCCTATCCGTGTAGTTAACCTCATAACAAGTTTAGCTAGTTAGGGTTTAGCATCGATCCTGGAATTCAAGTCGGTGTTGCGAGCTTTGAAAAATCATTTTTTGCAGTGGGGTGCGTGACATTGACTTACAGTGGTATCATAGCCTACTAGACCTTTACTAGCTAGTTAGCAAGTTATTAGAATTTCGATCATCGGAAAATCACGAAAACGATACACCCGCACCCTCAGTTTCTGTCGATTTTAAAACTGCCAGAAAAAATTATTTCAGAGTAATGAAAATTCAGTGCAGGGTATTATAAGAACACCCAAGAAAAATGAGTCGGTGAATCGCCAAGACGACCATGTAAGCGCAGTGGAACGGTGCGTTCCGCCGCGGCTCCGCGGCCAAGTCGAGGCCGATTCAACTCGTTCTTCTTCTGTGTTCTATTTTTGGGTGTATTGTTCTCTGGTATATTTGGTTTCTACCCAGTATTTTTCTGTGTGCTGGTTTGCACTTGGGGTATATACGGAAAATAGTTTTTGATCGAAATTCTAAAGTTCATGGCTAATCGGGTTTTATCTTTGTTGTGATATATGTGTTCGTAAACTTCAGCTAATTGCTATATGTCGGTTAGTTTGGGGTTTCACATATCTGTGATGTTGGTTTGTGTATATGAACTTATTGGATCATCGTGGATGAATAGCCTGGGATGTGAGATGAGAGTTTTCTTTCATTCGATGTAAATTGTAAAGAGATGTAATATTATTTTGCGGGGCACATCCGGGTTGAGGTTGTAGCCACCGTTGTATTATTTCTTTTACTGTTTTCTGCTCCTAGGATAGACCCAAGGTGGGGTGCACAAACTACCTGGTTCTTTGAAGTGCCGAGTGGCCTACTCACTTTGCTGAGGGAGGTTGCTTCAGTTCGGGAATTTGGCGGTTAGTTTGCCGCACCCATAGGGGTCTGGGGTGGGGTTTGGCTATTCATCACGACCGTGGAATCCGTCTTTCGTTACAGGCTTAAACGAAATGCGGAATTCCTAGTATATCCAATATGTTCATCTGTGATCTGGAATGCCTATTATTACTTGAGACGAACGATTATTATATATATATATATATATATATTATATAATAGACGTTGCTTATGTTTTGCATCCGCGCTAGTCCAGCCCTCAGCTCTGGCGTTAGTTAAGTATCCTAACGGTGTTAGACGGGGCCTAGTGGCGAATGCAGATGGCATAAGCGTACGTCATATTTTCGTTTCTCTCTATAATAATAGGTGTAAATGATGGGACTGCATTAGATTAATGCAAAGAAAACAAGCCAAAGCTGAATCGTTGGAACACTTTTAAAACCACTCAGTTTTTTCAAAAAAGAAACTTTTAAAATGCGGAGCTTAAACCACTCCTTTAAAGCTATCATGCTTCCTTCAATTATATCAAGTTCACTACGTTCACGATTTTGCCAAAACCATTCGTAGCCCTCCGTTATTTCATATGAATATTCAGTAGTATTCAAGCTATGTTTGTTGACCTTCGTCAAGGCATGGTGATTGGCAGCTGCTGGGTATTCATATGTAGAATAGATAGATGCGTTGGTTTGGGACAGTCGTACTATTCTGTTGGCCTTCGTCAAGGGTATGTACGGGTGAGTTCAAATTAACCTGGACAATGATGGGTAGAAGTTGACATGTGACTTATGATTTGTTAGCCTTCGTCAAGGTCATAAGAGCATGGGGCAAAAATCCACATCGGGAATTTCTAAGGAAACTGAAACTTACTAGTGCTGCATACCATTTGAAGTGTGATAATGTTGGTAGGATTCTTTCAGGATTATCACAAAATGATATTTGGATCCAGATCCTACTGTGAGTATATGCTACTCCTCGGGAGATTTTTCATTTAACGATCAACGCTATAAACCAAGTAGGTGTCTAAAACAGTGTTAGCAGGGCTACGCCTCCAGGGAAAAGAGGTTATTTAATTATGGAACTTCGCGAAAGCGTCGTAAAACCTCCCTCGAAGTACTGACACTAGCCTGGCTGAAAGGTTAAGCAAGTATTGTACGGTGAGATTAATCCTGATTAATTCTTCTTTTATGGTTTGAGGAAGGATTTGAGAAACAGTGGGAGCTATCCTGTTTAGATAAACTAAAAACCAATCTAAACTTGCAAGAGCATCATGCTAAAATGTTTCTTCTCTTTCTCCTAATTGTAGCGACCAGTTGACCGTGCCTAAGTTACAATTAGCTAATAAATTGACTGGGCCAGACTATATTGACTGGCAAGGATTTGTCCAGATATCCATTGCCTGTGACAAGCTGGACCACCTCATTACTATTCAAGCCCCCGCCGTCCCAGGTCCAGTTTCCACCATCGCGGATGTTGATATCCGTAAGACAAAGGAAAAAGACAGTGCAAATTCCATGTGCCTCGTGTTGGCCTCAGTAGATGGTGAAACAGAAGCGGCACTAGAAGATGGACTTAGCATCAATCTTCTTCCATAACAAAGTTTTATATGGAGAGAAATCTTGTATCGAAAGATATGAGATCTCGAAAGAATTGCTTCAAGTGAGGTTGGCTATCGGGTCATCTGTAGGGGACAACGTCCTTACGATGACTAGATATATTGATGAGCTCACGGACCTGGAGATCACGTTGGAGAACCAGTCATATGCTGACTTGATTTTACAGTCCCAACCTTCTTCTTACACCCTAAAGGAAACCAGGGAGAAACCCGCTCTGCTTATTGGGGAATCTTCCTCTTCTAAATCCAAGACGAAAGCCAAGAGAGAGAAGAAGAAGGCCTCCACTAAGCTGAAAGGCGGTGTCAGTAACGTAGAGGGAAAAGAAAGGGTAAAAGTTTCGGGGCTAACAGTAGGGAAGGAGAGATGTTCCTATTGTCACGGGAAAGGGAATTGGCAGAAGGAATGCAGGTCTTGGAAAGCCAGAATCCAGGATCCGAAGTATGTTGTGGCTTCGGTTTCGGGTGTGTTTGTAATTGAAAACTGTATGTCAATTAACTCTACTTCCTGGGTACTAGATAGTGGATCATGATCTCATATCTGTAATTCATTACAGGCTTTGAGAAATCGTAGAGTTATCAGGGCAGGTGATATGACTCTCAGGGTTGCTAACGGAATGAGCGTGGACGCTGAATCCGTAGGGGAATATCACTTAGGATTGACAAATGGGCAGATATTGATTCTACGTAACTGTTTGTATGTACCTAGTCTGGCTTGTAGTATCAAATCTGTATCTTTACTTTCTAAAGAAGGATATAATTTTACATTTGTAAGCGATGTGGTCCACATCCACCTAAATCAAGGTTTGATTGGGTCAGGTACATTAGATAACGGAATATACGTATTAAATCAAGCTCAGGTTTTCAGTGTCCAGAACACACTTAAAAGAAAGTCTCGGGAATTAAATCTGGCTTTCTTATGGTATTGTAGACTGGGTCAAATCAATGAAACACAGTTTACGAAGTTACATAGAGAGGGATATTTGAATCTGTTCGAATATCAGTCTTATGCAAGTTGTCAATCTTTTCTCATAGGAAAGATGAAAAAGTCTCCGTTCACTGGACACGGAGTAAGAGCGAGCGAGCTATTGGGACTCATATACACAGCGATGTGTGTGGTCCAATGTTTACACATGCACGAAGTGGTAATTCCAATTTCATTACTTTTACGGATGATTTCTCTAGGTATGCATATGTCTTCTTGATGAAACATAAATCCGAGGCCTTTGAGAAATTCTGAGAATATAAGAATGAAGTGGAAAAAAAAAACAGGCAAAAGTATCAAGACACTGAGATCTGATCGAGGTGGTGAATACTTAAGTGCCGAGTTCCTGGATTACCTAAAAGATAATGGAATTCTTTCTCAGCTTACTCCTCCATACACACCTCAGCACAACGGTGTATCAGAAAGGCAGAACCGAACCCTATTGGATATGCTTCGTTCCATGATGAGTAACGCTGAGTTGCCACAATCCTTCTGAGGTTATGCACTAAAATCAGCTGCATATCTTTTGAATAAAGTTCCTACCAAGACTGTGCCTACCACACCATACCAGATGTAGAGTGGGAAGAAATCCTATCTTAAGTACCTTAAGACATGGGGATGTCCAGTTTTTGTAAAAAAGTAGCATGCAGAAAAGCTCGAGGCACGCTCAGTACTGCGTAAGTTTATGGGATACCTAAAGAACTCCACGGGGTATCTTTTCTATTACGCAGAGAAACAAAAGGTCTTTGTTTCTCGTCATGCCCACTTCTTGGAAACTGGATTTTTAGAAAATCAGATAAATGGGAGCGCAATAGAACTGGAAGAAATTCCAGAACCACAAACTATTATTGAAAGCATGGTGGAACCAGAAGTTTCAGAAGAACCGGACATTCCCGCGCCACTCCGCAGGACTAGTAGGCAGTCTCATCGGCCCGAGAGATACTACGGTTTTCTCATAGACGGGGATTGAGAGGATTGCATCATCGACGATGATGAACCAACTAGCTTTCAGCAAGCCATTCAGAGCGGCGACTCGGTAAAATGGCTGGATGCAATGCGGACCGAGATGGAGTCCATGTACACCAACAAAGTATGGACTTTGGACATTGCTCCAGAAGGGGTAAAACCCGTAGGCTGCAAATGGATCTTCAGAAAGAAGATTGGTGTAGATGGACAGGTTGAAACTTATAAGGTTATACTTGTTGCAAAAGGTTTTCGTCAAAGATCTGGTTTGGACTATAATGAAACTTTTTCTCCAGTGGCTATGCTCAAATCCATTCGGATCCTCCTTGCCATTGCTGCCTTCCACGATTATGAGATCTGGCAGATGGACGTAAAGACTGCTTTTCTAAATGGAAATTTGGAAGAGTGCATCTATATGAATCAGCCAGAGGGTTTCATTCAGAGTGGGAGCAGCGGGAAAGTGTGCAAGTTGCTTAAGTCCATTTATAGACTAAAGCAGGCATCGCGGAGTTGGAACATTTTTTTTGATGAGACGGTCAAAGAATTCGACTTTATCAAAAATCCAGATGAACCATGCATATATAGTAAGATTGTAGGGAGAACTGTGGTATTTCTCGTCTGGTACGTGGATGACATTCTCTTGATAGGAAATGACATTCCTATGCTACAATCAGTTAAAGGATTCTTGTCACACAGGTTCTCCATGAAAGACCTGGGTGATGCCTCCTACATACTGGGGATCCAGAACTATCGTGATAGATCTAAGAGGATGTTGGGACTTTCGCAGTCCAGATACATCGACACCATACTGAAAAGATTTAGTATGGAAGATTCAAAGCATGGTAATCTAACGGCTTGTCACGGAATCACCCTCTCTAAAAAGATGTCTCCCAAGACTGATTTGGAAAGAGCTCGCATGACATCTATACCCTACGCTTCTGCGGTAGGCTCTATAATGTATGCGATGTTGTGTACCAGACCAGATGTTGCTTACGCACTAAGCGTGGTAAGCCGGTATCAGTCAAACCCAGGGGAGAAGCACTGGATAGCAGTAAAGAACATTCTCACGTACCTGAGAAGGACTAAGGAGATGTTCTTGGTGTACGGCGGAAAAGACCTCCAGATCGAGGCCTTTGCTGACTCCAGCTTCCAGAGTGACAAGGATGACTCAAATTCCATGTCGGGTTATATCTTTACCCTCAATGGAGGGGCGTTCTATTGGAAGAGCTCCAAGAAGGACACCGTTGCTGAATCGACGATGGAAGCGGAGTATATAGCTACTTGTGACACCACGATAGAAGCGGAGTATATAGTACTTCAGGTCGTTCCTTCCATTGTAGATCCAATACCTATTTATTGTGACAACAACAGCGCTATAACTTTAGCGAAGAAACCCAGGTCCCATCAGAAGTCCAGAAATATCTTGAGGCGGTACCACCTGATCAGGGAGGTCATTGATCGCTGGGAGATCGAGGTGAGGAGAGTTGATACGGAGAACAACACTGAAGATCCACTCACAAAGGCCATCCCTCAGATACAGTTCGAGAGGCTGATCGAGATAATAGGTCTGCGATATGCCAATACATGGCCTTAGTGCAAGTGGGAGATTGTTAGTGATATATACCCTAGAGACCATTATTGTATCATATTGGTTTGTATATTACTTAATTGAAGCTTGGGATATTCACAGTTGTATTAACAGTATTGCTCAAAATGGTAGTATGCTACCCGGTTTGTTTCTACCTCAATATATGCATGTGTTTCTTTTAGCATATCGCCTGTACATATTGGTAGAGCCCTTAGGATCTTTACTTGATTACCAGCGTTATGATGGCATTCACACTAGTGGGGGGCTGGGTAGTCTATAAGCACATCCTTATACAGGTCCCTAGTCGTAGGATATCGAGACGGGGCATCGATACTCCAGAGTAGACTAGTGTATACGCTTCTCATCCCAGCAGGGGAGATGGTCTGTCCCACAGCCATTAGTACGTCGTACTGGAGATAGTATGCATGTGCTCATTGGGTTATGAGTACACTGGATAGGACTCGTAGGGGACTACTGGTGGGTATTATACCTATCGTCGGGTAGCAGTTCCTAGGTGACATGAGTACAGCTTAGTCCGTTGACTTGACACTGCTACTTCGCCTTGAGTGTGTTCCGACTGTTATTTGATTACTACCCTACCACGGCTCCAAGGAGCGTGCAAACAGGTAGTAGTTGGGTGCAGTCTTGAAGCACTTGGAGGCAGTGGCGGTTAGATAGGGTTCATCTCTCCCGGTATTGGGGGTTGATATCGTGCTGTGTTCGGAAATCCATTACATAAAGTCCTTGACCAGGGCAAGCGAGATTTACTGGTAGGTACTCCAGTAGTTTCTCAGAGTGTCTTAGGCTATTCTCCGACACAACTTATTGCGCTATTAGGGATCTGACGTTTACCATCCCCTAGGCCCGATATGCGATACTCTTAGACGAACAGACCGGACTGTATGGAGATTGTCACAGACAGGCTCAGTAGGAGCTCGGATGAGTTTGCTCATCGGCCTTCTTATCGACAGATACCTGGATAGCCGTTACCTGCAGCTAGTACCTCTTGAAGCTTGTGGTTAAACCCACTTCCAGCGTACTGTCGAGTCTTTAGAGTCCCACACATAGGGTTTCCCTGCATCGGGCAAAAGATGTAGAGGTCCTATGGTTTTACGACACGGCTTCGATCACTTACATGTACTTATGCGCGTATGATGATCGGGCGGATAATACTAGTGGGCTTTGGTTTAAGCCGGATCCTAGTATTATATTGATGGATTGTTTTTTTCTCTTTGTATTCGTATTCTTCGGAATGCGGATACGGGTATGTATAACTCGGGAAAGCTTCTAGAAGAGGACACCTAATTAGGGTTTTATTTCTTTTGATTAAAACTTAAATGAGGTGGAGGAAATGAGGTGGAGATATTCGTTGGATGAAGCATGACTCATTGTCTTAACAAAATAGATATTTTGAAGCATGTTAGATATTTTTAAGATATTTTATCTCATCAATTATTATATGCTTCATTATTCTACACTTGAGCCATGCTTGATATTTTAAGCTCATTTCTTCACTAGCTTTTCCACAAGCTTCTTCTTCTTCCTCTAAACCCTAAACCCCTCATGTGTTGAGAATCCCAGGGTTCCAAGAGACAAACTAATCCATCTTCACTCTCTACATCATCTAGGCCATCTAGTTTAGCGAACTAGGTGCTCTAGTTATCTCGGATTTGAGGTTGGAGCTCGGACTATAGACTCTCGGGTGGATCGTCTTTTAACTCGAGGAGGCGGACGAGGAAGCATCGATCCGTTACGATCCTCGGAGCTTATGATGATGAGGAGGACAACAAAGAAGACCCGAAGGACATGTAACGTGAGGTATAACTTCCTATCCGAGTAGTTAACCTCATAACAAGTTTAGCTAGTTAGGGTTTAGCATCGATCCTGAAGTTCAAGTCGGTGTTGTGAGCTTTAAAAAATCGTTTTTTAAATAATCCGCCTCCCCGCGAACTCATGGGGTGCGCGACTTCGACTTACAAAATTCTTGTCGACAACGGAATCTCCGTCAACTTTCTCAACATGAGAGTGCTGAAGGAAATTTGCATGGACGTTCAGCACCTTATCCAAGATAAAATTACCATCTCCGGGTTCGTCTTACAGTTGTCACGGACGCTTGGGTATGTAATACCGACATTACGCTTTGGAATGCTCGTCACTGACATCAAATTCCATGTCATTGACGCCAAGACTTTCTATAACGCTTTGCTCGGCAGGCCTTGGTTACACGAGTACAACGTCATCCCTTCTACATAATATCAGTGTATGAAATATTTCAAGGATGTCACTGAGTACACCATCACGAGAGGGTAAATGAAGTCCGAAAATACGAAGATGCAAAGTACTTCCTACCAGACTTCGAAGATATGGAAAGGTGTCATAAGCCGGACGAAAAATAGAAGTCCGTTGCCACTATCCGGATCTTTGGGGGTGATACAGAGGAAGACCAAGAAATAATCTACTCGGGGCAACCCCAGAAAGAAAACAATAAGCTCGGACCATTTACTCCTATTCTAGTCTTTGGCAGCGACTCTGAGGACGAGGTCAATGCGGTGTTCTCCGTTCGTCCGTTAATGCAAACTTTTGCCGAAGCAGATCAGAGTCTGCAAATCACAATGACCCCGCCTCAACACAACAAGGAACTTGATACGCTCCATACATACAGCGTACAAGAACTGCAAACTTTCTACGTGCCTCCTAGGCGAAGGGGTGAAAAGGCGATCCTCTTATACCAATCTACGGAGACCAAAGTAGAAAAATAATTTTGGCATGGTGCCGATTTTGCAATCGACAGGCTTCAACCAAACTGTCTTTCAAGATATTACGCGGAGAGATTAAAGAGGCTGTTAAGATTCCAAGGTGTACCCCTCTAACAAACTGTTCGACAAGCCCAATTCTACAAAAAGATCTAGGATATTCCCGGGACTCAGCGAAAGATGCCCAACGGGAAGATGGAGACAACCAGGCTCGGATACGTTCGGTCCATGAAACGGGAGCAGTTCCACAGCTGCCACGTCGTAAACAGCTCATGTGAAGCGGAAGACGCTTCTCCAAATAGCCGTGACGTCAAATCGGAGTGAGATCCCGCTCTAAAAACGTTAAGTCCATCGCTGGAAGAGCAAATTGACAGGTTAATAAAAGAAGCTTGTCAAAAAATCCAGGACAATTACAGCTGTGAAATGACCATTTATGAAAAGGCCAGGACGCAGCTTCTCAATCATCAATCTGCGGAGAAGGAAGACTATAACGCTCTTCATCTCCGGCCCACTGTATGTTCTCGCAAAAGGGGAAAATCCCGAAATAGAGGCAAAAACAAGGCTAAGAATGCAAAAAATGTTCGAAAACAACAAAGTGGATCCAAGATGCCATGTAATCGAGAAAAACTCGGTTGGAGCCCATCCTTTATAAAGAAGATGGGTCAGGAATACTCTTTCCCCCAAAACAAGACAAGGAAAATATTCAACCTTGTCATGAAGTACTAAATGATGGCACTTCCGGAGTCTCGGCATCCCGAACAAATAAACAAGATCCATCATCCGGATTATTGCTCCTGTCATCGAGTAATAGGTCATCCCCTTGAAAACTGCTTCACTTTCAAAGACTGGGTAGAAGACCCGTATAAACAAGGCAGGTTCGCTTTATCCGACAGCTGGAGGGTAACTGTTCATACAATAATATTGTATTATTATATTCCCCAGTCCTAGTTATTTTACAAATAAACATGTGCTTTTGACCCATGTCTGCTACATAGTTGCAGGTTACAGATTCTCGGGACAAAAACAGTGAAAAAGACAAAAGACGATACAAAAGTGAGACTTCCACCAACAAACAGAGAATCTTGATAAAGCCTACACAAAGATCAGTTCACAAGTACAAGGAAGTGCAAGGTTCAAGACTTCGTCATGAAGCAACGGCAAAAGTCCACTACAATGTTCACTGGAAAGATCTGGAAGAAACCTAGAAGCCAACCTGAGAAAAGAACCATAGAAACAAGAAGACAAAGTCAACCAGGAGCAGCACAGAAAAACCGAAGCATCAAGACCACTCTTTGGCCGCGGAAACGCGGCCAAAGCATGCCTTTGGCCATGGAACCGTGGCCGGGTTATGCCCGTGTCGGCGCGAAATTTTGTGGCGGTGCGCGGATCGTTGACTAGGTCTTTTCTTATGGGGTATTTTTGTAAAAGCAGATATGCGAGTCAATTTTAACCCTAGGGTTCCTATCCTCTATAAATAGGAACTCTAAATCTTGTATGAGGTTATGCCTCTTTTCACTTCATAAATTCATATCTGTACTGTGTTGATGTTTGGAGAGAGCCATCAATAAAAATTAGTAAGTTCTTTTATTTCTTTGGCTTAGTTTACTTTTAATTTAGAATGTCTTTTAATCCCCTAATGAGCGAGTAGTCTCCTCGCTTGTTAGGGTTAGCTTTAGGGAAAGGTTTGAGAGATGAGATCTCTCACCCCTTTCTTGCCCCATAACACATAATAATTAGAACTCCATGCATACACGCACACACCGCTCCCTGTGGCACCTTACCCCTCGAGGTAACGGTGATACCGTAGTATAAAAGACCGGTTGCGCGTGTTTTCCATGGAGGTTAGGGTAAGGATCGATAAAGGAAGGACAAGAACCTAGAGGAAGAAACACCATTTCTTTCCGATGGTACTAATCCCTTTTATTGATAATTACCATAACACCTAATAGATCTAAAATAGGGCATTGAAAGCGGTGAGGAAATCTACAATCTCCCAACTTACCCTAGACCTAACCCTAGCAAGACTTAGATCTAGATAATCTTAGTATAAATCAATTTAGGTTTTAGAAATAATCAATCCGACACCCATCGGAATAAACTCGTTAGAGCGATTAGGAAAACACAAAATCCCTGTGGACCGACCCGTACTCACCGGCTAGCTACCAAGCGACACCGTTTTTTATTGCGGTAATATTATTTTTGATCATAGAATCTCTAAGAATCAAATGACGCCGTTGCTGGGGATGACGTAGTATTTCCTTTTTGCAATTTCGGGTTAATCTAAATTAAAAAATCATAAAAACAGAAAAAGAAAAAATTATAAAATTTTTATCATCTATTGTTTGAAGGGTATTTTTTGTGAATCTTTGCAGGATCGACGGATCTAGAAAAATCCAGAGTGCTAAACAGAAATCGGTAGATCAGAACAGAGGGGGATTTCTACAACAGAACAGTACAATTTTTCTCAGGATCTGAACTGAACAAAGCGCCGCTTTTCCGCTGCCAAACAGCCCTTGCGACCGCGCAACCGCGGCGGCCTGGTCAAGTCAGAACGTGAGAAATTTTCTCGGGAACCGTGCCTCAAATTCAGCCGCGAAAACACGGCAGGAACGCGCTTGGGCCGCGGATCCGCGCTCTGGTGACCTCATCAGTTGACCAAATTTGCACTGTAAGCTCTTTTCTCTCTCCTCTGTAAATCCCGATATATTTTTTGTCAAATCTCCTGCAGGATTCTTTGCGCTTAAAAAAATCTTCCCCCTTCTCAATAACAAATCTTGTGCAGGATTCTTTGCGCCGCGCTTAAAATAAAAAAATTGATTGCAAGTGATTTTTTCTGTTTTGCTTATCTTTAATCGGATTTTAAGGGGCTTGAGACCAATTCAGATTGGGTGGCGATTTCATCACCCTTCCCAGGATCCCAGAAATCACATAAGGCATTTGCATTGACCATATCTTAATTAAAAAATATTAGACTCAGCCCTAAGGACTTCGCGCTCAATAGGACAGAGGACTAGTTATAGGCATCGGCCGTTAATCCTTACCTGACTTTGTGGTGTCTAGGCAAGTGTGTCTAAGTCAAGTGGTTACTTAATTAGGACCACTACTTTCGTAGTGGGGAGCATCCCACTTACCTGGCACTTACCTGGCCGCAATTGACGGTGAAGAGACGGTTTGAAGTCCTATTTCTAGCCCTTTGGAACAGTTAGGAGCTGTCTAACTGACCTAGGCGGACCTAGATCTAGGCCTGATTGTGCATTTTTGGTTGATCGAAAGTGTGTCTTAGCCCTTTATCGAAAATTTTTGCAAACAGTTCCAAATAAAGAAAAAAAGAAAAAAAAAGGAAAAAGAAAAAAAAATTATAAAAACTTGCAACTTGTCGCTCAAAATCCTTGCACCCCACCACCACCCACTTTCTTCTCATTGACATTTTCTTACCCCCACATTCCGTTTTTCACCTTTTTGACTGCACTACCTCTTTAGTGTATGTCACTTTGGACTAGGGACACTAGCACCCGATTAGTCCGTGTTTCGTTGGTACCGACTGACGAACCTTTCGACTCTGAAGTCGAAATTCCTTCCATTTCCTTACCTCCACCTTCAAATTCTTCTTCCGAAGGTATGTCGGGATATAATCCCAACAACACCTTACCCACGGGACTGATTCCACCTCCGTTAGGTGCGAATAACTCGAATCACCCGCCTGTTGTAGCGCCCTAACGAATCGCGCTCAAGGATCTCTTCTACCCTGTCCGCACCTCCTTACCTACCTGTCTTTCACCCCCACCTGCAAATGGGGACAATTTTGAGATAAAACCCCACTTCGTCAATATGCTGCCAAAATTTCACGGATTGGAATCCGAAGATGCCTATATCTTTATCAATAAATTCCAAAACTCTTGCGCCATGATGAAAACAACCCAATTATCCGACGATGCTATAAGGCTAAGGGTCATTCCTTTCACCTTATGTGACTTAGCCGAGAAGTGGCTATACAGCACATCGTCACATTCAATTAGAAATTGGGACGAGTTTGTTAAAGCTTTTCTTAAAAAAATTTATCCTCATCATAAGACCGCGAGAATTCGTAATGAGATTATACAATTTTCCCAGCTTCCTTCCGAACCATTTTGGAAGTGTTTTGAAAGATTCAAAGACCTACTCATTCAATGCCCTCACCATGGGATCGAAAATTGGCAACTTTGCCAAATATTATACGAGGGATTGAACCCGGCAACGAAGCAGTTGCTAGAAACCATTTGTCAATGTCACTTTCTAACCAAATCTAATGAGGAAGCATGGCAGTTTCTCGAGGATCTTAGTGAACAAACAATTCAGTGGGAGAGCACAAAGACCACCTCATCTTCTTCTATTGGTCAATCTAGGGCAGGCATACATCAATTAGATATGTCGATTGCTATGAAGGCCGAGATGGCCGCACTTACGAAAAAGCTAGAAGCCATTGAGACCAAAATCTCATCGTCTTCTTATGTCCCTGCTCTACCCCCACGAACTGTTTGTACTTGTTGTTCAGATCTATCACACCTTACCGAAGAGTGTCCTTACAATCCACCTGTTCAAGGACAAGATCAAGTCAATGCTGCCTTTCAGCAACGACAAAGAAATGATCCTTACTCTTCGACTTATAATCCGGGATGGAGGAGTCACCCAAATTTTGCTTGGAATCAAAATCAGCAATTCCAAGGAAACAACAACTTTCAAAGGCCTCCTCCTCCACAACAACAAGCACCCCAACAAACTCAATACCAGCAACCTTTCCAACCACAACCTTATCCAAATCAAACGAACAATTATGTTCAACCAAATGATGATAAGGTTATCTCGCTAGAAAAAAGTCTAGATGTGTTTCTCAAACAATCTACAGAATCCGCAGCAAGGTTGGAAAATTCCATCCAGTCTTTGGTGCACAACAATGCTTCATACGATCAAAGCATCAAATCTATTGAGGCACAAATTGCACAACTAACTTCTGCGTTGAGCGAGAGAGAAAAGGGAAAGCTTTCATCTCAACCATTGCCAAATCCCGGTCACACACACAACGCACATGAATATAACAATTATAATGTAAATGCGGTGACCACGTTGAGATCTGGAAGAGTGTTGCAAAATAACGTGGGTACTAGTGATGACACCCCCGCCGGTGGTTCTCCTTCTTCTCCTTTTTTCGTCTCCATCCTCTTCTTCTTCATCTTCATCTTCTTCGTTAGAGCCTATTCTCCATTCTTCAAAAGGCTCTTCTTCTTCTAATCCGAACGGACCCACTTTTCACTTCACGAACACACCCACACTGGGATCCGTTCCAACTCCACATCCTACTCCACAGATATTGGACTCAACAGATTTTCAAAATGCTCTATTTCCAAACATATTGAGTCCCAATAAACCAACTCCACAAATGGAGAAGATTGTGGAGTTATTTAAACAGGTTCGCATAAATATACCTCTCTTGGAAGCAATCCAACAAGTCCCTTCGTACGCAAAAATCTTAAAAGGCTTATGCTCCTCAAAGAGAAAATCTCAAATACCCAAGAAAGTGCTAGTGGCTAGTGCAGTGAGCAATGCTATTAACCAACCTCAACCTTTACCCTAAAAACGAAAGGACCCCGGCTGTCCTACGATTTCAATAACAATTGGGGATAAGAAAATCAATCGAGCACTTTTAGATCTTGGGTCTAGTGTTAACCTGCTTCCCTACTCCGTGTACGAGCAATTAGGGGTTGGAGAGTTGAAACCCACTCGTTGTACTCTCCAAATGGCTGATCGATCAATCACCCATCCTAAGGGTGAGTTAGAGGATGCGTTGATCAAAGTAGGGGATTTCATATTCCCCGTTGATTTTACTGTTATGGACATACAACTTATTGCTAACCCACAGAACCAAATTCCGGTGATCCTCGGTCGACCATTTTTGGCCACTTCCAATGCCGTAATAAATTGTCGCAATGGCTCCATGACTCTATCCTTCGGGAAAACGTCTAGTGAGTTCAATATTTACATGTTAGGAAGTCTGCCCCTCGTGCCTAAAACTAGTACACGAGAAGTTTGCTCTATTCAAGAAATCACGCAGGAGGACTGCGAGCTTGAAAGATTTCTGTTTGATGAAAACAGTTTTGACGCCACTAGTGCGCCCCTCCTTGAATCTACCACAGTTGACACAACCGATATTGATTATGAATGTTTCACTTTTTCGGATGATTTTGACGACTCACCACCTGAATATGAGTCTTTTGAAATTTTGGATGAGTTAGTTGAACCATCCGAATCGGTTGTTTGCGGTGATTTTGAATCTGTGTTGGAGTCCTTTGAGTTCTAGTAGATGTCCCAATTTTACCTATGATCGTTTCGCCTCCGAAACTCGAACTCACGCCCTTGCCGTCTCACCTTAAATATGCTTACATAAGTGAGAATGAGACCTTTCCCGTTATCATATCGGCCCCTCTTGCCCTCGAGCAAGAGAACGCCCTTTTAATGGTCTTATAAGATAGGCGGCAAGCTTTCGGCTGGACTATGGCGGACATCGAGGAGATTAGTTCCCTCATAATTGAATATCATATGCATATGATGGATGATGCCAAGTCGATAAAGGATCCACTGAAATATCTTGGGGATAGTGTGGATAGTCAACCTCCTCCTTTAGAAGTTGAACCACCCCGTTTTCTTTTAATAAGCTACGAAAATGCCAATATTCCACTGATTGCTAATCATTCACATTCTCGTTTTGATTCATCACCACCTCCTATCTATTCACTTCCACACTTTCCATACCACCACTTCTATCTTCCCCAATTCTTTTTGGATCGGTACAACATATTCTTCCACCAACCGATACTCTATACAGATAAATTTTTCGAATGGTTGGTGTTGACGTTTGGTATTTGCAAAGTTTGGCAATGACGTTTAACATTATTTCAATGAAGTTTGGGGGGCCTTTCTGTATATATATTTTTGTTTTTCTTTTAACAATAAAAAAAATTATAAAAACAATTTGTAAATAAATAAACAGGAGAGTGCCGACATTCTCAACCCTCTTGGTATAACATGACAGTGAGGACACTGTCAAGTTTAAGTTTGGGGGTATGCTCGGTAAGCCTTCTTTCTTCACATTCATATGTACATATTTTTGCATTTGCATACTTATTTTAAAACCTATAAAAAATTGAAAAATTTTGAAAAATTATAAAAATTAAAGTATTCAATTTTGGCCATAATTGACTTGAATTTGACAAAAAGGTTAACTAGCTAGAAACAACTAGATCTTGGACTTAGTAAATTAAAAAACCCTAAAAATAACTTTTCTTAAAGTTTAACGGTAGAAAGTATATGTCTTTGTAGTTTATTTAGAAATAGGCAAATTTTGAGTTCAGTTCTTGGGCTAAGTTAAAACAAGGGAAGAGTATTGATGTTTTTATTAAAGTATAAGTTTGAAAAATAATTCCTAGCTTAAGTCTGAATTCTGAAAATGTATACCCTACAATTTGCACAAACACGAACCTTGAAACTTGGAATAGTAGAAGAGACCTTGAAATGCTCTTGTCTAAAGTCCTTAGTACGAAGAAAATAAAATAAAAAAATACAAGTGTGAATAAAGAGATAATAAAAAAATGAACACTGGTTTTTGTGATTACTTAAGGCTGCAAAAATAGAAAAATATTTAGCGAGGGTGCTTCATCACCTAGTGCCTTAGACCAACTGGTTTGGGAATCACTGCTAAAGCCTTCGGTGTTACAAGACTAGGAATTACGCGTTAATGTGCAAACACATCTTTTAATCGGTTGTTGGTACCTCAAGAAGTATTAACAGTCGCATGAAGGATGTGTGAGCGAAATTCATCTAAAAATTCACCAATTAAAGAAGTGCTTTGGACGACGGACAAGAGTATGATTGCTTGATTTGAATTTCCAAGTGTAGGGGTTATATATACACACACGTAGGGGTATGTGATTGGGGTTTAGATAAGAGATAGGAATGAAGAATATGACTTGTATCTTTAGTAGAGACGATAAAAATTCCTAAGTTGAGATATAACCCTAGAAGGAAAACTTAAGTGATGCCAAAAGCTAAGTAAATTCATAAGAATATATATAATCTTAAGTTAAATGATAAGGAAGCGTGAAAAATATGGATGGATAATTTATGAGTCGAAGATAATAGAATTCCTTGTTGGAAAACTTAATTGGAGAATAAAAGTCAATGGGCCTAATTGATAGGATTTTGTGGATAGTATCCGCTGAAAACCCTCAGGAGACAACACTCCTCCTACTAGGGACACCTAGAGGTTTAACGGCTTGTTGCACGAGCTCAGTGCAATCGCGATTCCGTGCGAAAGTGAGGTTAGGTTTTTTGTTGAGAATAAAACTAGGTTTGCTCGAGGACGAGCAAAAGATAAGTTTGGGGGTATTTGTTCATACCATAATATTGCATTATTATATTCCCCATTCCTAGTTATTTTACAAATAAACAGATGCTTTTGACCCATGTCTGCTACATAGTTGCAGGTTACAGATTCTCGGGACAAAAACAGTGAAAAAGACAAAAGACAATACAAAAGTGAGACTTCGACTAACAAACAGAGAATCTTGATAAAGCCTACACAAAGATCAGTTCACAAGTACAAGGCAGTGCAAGGTTCAAGACTTCGTCACGAAGCAACGGCAAAAGTCCATTACAATGTTCACTGGAAAGATCCGAAAGAAACCTAGAAGCCACCCTAAGAAAAGAACCATAGAAACAAGAAGACAAAGTCAAACAGGAGCAGCACAGAAAAACCGAAGCATCAAGACCACTCTTTGGCCGCGGAAACGCGGCCAAAGCATGCGTTTGGCCGCGGAACAGCGGCCGGGTTATGCCCGTGTCGGCGCGAAATTTTTTGGCGGTGCGCGGATCGTTGACTAGGTCTTTTCTTATGGGGTATTTTTGTAAAAGCAGATATGCGAGTCAATTGTAACCCTAGGGTTCCTATCCTCTATAAATAGGAACTCTAAATCTTGTATGAGGTTATGCCTCTTTTCACTTCATAAATTCAGATCTGTACTGTGTTGATATTTGGAGAGAGCCATCAATAAAAATTAGTAAGTTCTTTTATTTCTTTGCCCTAGTTTACTTTTAATTTAGAATGTCTTTTAATCCCCTAATGAGCGAGTGGTCTCCTCGCTTGTTAGGGTTAGCTTTAGGGAAAGGTTTGAGAGATGAGATCTCTCACCTCTTTCTTGCCCCATAACACATAATAATTAGAACTCCATGCATACACGCACACACCGCTCCCTGCGGCACCTTACCCCTCGAGGTAACGGTGATACCGTAGTATAAAGGACCGGTTGCGCGTGTTTTCCATGGAGGTTAGGGTAAGGATCGATAAAGGAAGGACAAGAACCTAGAGGAAGAAACATCGTTTCTTTCCGATGGTACTCATCCCTTTTATTGATAATTACCATAACACCTAATAGATCTAAAATAGGGCATTGAAAGCGGTGAGGAAACCTACAATCTCCCAACTTACCCTAGACCTAACCCTAGAAAGACTTAGATCTAGATAATCTTAGTATAAATCAATTTAGGTTTTAGAAATAATCAATCCGACACCCATCGGAATTAACTCGTTAGAGCGATTAGGAAAACACAAAATCCCTGTGGACCGACCCGTACTCATCGGCTAGCTACCAAGCAACGCCGTTTTTTATTGCGGTAATATTATTTTTGATCATAGAATCTCTAAGAATCAGTAACCCCACTGCAAAAGCATGAGCCAAAGAGGACCTATACCGTGAGGATAGGACCAGCTCAACATCAAGAATGGAAGCGAACTCGTACCTGCCATATGATAACACTCTCAAAAGAGGGAGGGCATAAGACTATGGATGACCTCCACATGTGCTTCGCAAATGAAGACGAGAAATGGGTTATCTCAGAGTTTCCACCAGCACAAAAAGAGCTGGAAGATGGGATACACACCACGCCGGACAACGTAAGAAAAATTGACTTAGGGATAGAAAACGATCCGAGGCCGACATTCGTCAGTGAGCTACTATCTGAAAAACAGGTAGCCACGTTAAAAGACATGCTTATGCAATATAAAGACTGCTTCGCATTGAACTATTACGAGATGCCGGGTCTAGATCCAAAGGTGGCAGTACATTAACTGGCTATATCCCCGGGTATAAAGCCAATCAAACAGGCGCCGAGAAGGATGCGACTCGAACTTGAGATGACATCAGCGCTGAAGTCAAGAAACTAATCGACTCCGGCTTCATCTAAGAAGTTCAATATCCAAATCGGATCGCTAATATCGTTCCATTAATGAAGAAAAACGGGACGGTGCGCATCTGTATGGACTTTCGGGACCTCAACAAAGCTTGCCCGAAGGATGACTTCCCAGTACCAGTTACCGAGCTGATGATCGATAACAAATCTACCTATGAGGTCTTTTCCTTCATGGATGGATCTTCAGGATATAACCAAATAAAAATGCATCCAGAAGACCAAAAGCATACCGCCTTTCGGACCCCACTGGGCATATACCGTTATAAGGTGATTGTTGGGGTAAAAATTTACACCCTGGTTGACCAAGTCAAAATCAAAGTCAACCCCAAGCCAAGTAGGCCCAAGCCCAGATCAAGTGGGCCCATGCCCGGGTCGAGTCCGAACATGAAGCGGCCGGCCTCCCCCATACCAAGATAAAAATTTTGTAATAAATAATTTTATTGTATTTCTTTTATTTTATTTTACAAATGAATGAAAGAGAAATAAGCATAAAGCCAAATTTTTGTAAAGCCCATGACTTATGTGCAAAAAGAAATGGCACATGAGCCATGGGATAGGCAAAATGCAATTTTGTGAAGCCCAAGGGGCTATATGTAAAATGTGTAGCCTATAAAGGCAAAGATAATGAAATATCCCAACAATTTTTTCTCTCTCCAAAATTTTTTTTTAGATCTGAGATCTTTCTCCTTCCTATAGGTTCTAAAACCTTCTCCTTTCTTTTGAAATAAATCAAGAGTTTTACTCTTCATTTTATAAAACTAAATAGTTTTTCACCAAAAAACCCATAAAGGGGAACTCAGATCTGCCATCAGATCTCATAAAGGAGAGATTTTTAAAATCTCATATTTCTTGATCTTCAAGATCCGGCCAACAAAGAAAGAAGAAGGAGACCCATCTTCAGAAACCCCATTTTGGGGAAGAACTAGGGCTCAAGGGGAGAAGCCCTTCATCAGCTTCAAAACAGTTTAGGAGTTTAACTCCACTCTAATTTCCCTTTCGGGAGTTTCTGGGGCTAAAAGCCCCTTTTTTCTTGCCGACGCCCGAGCGCCTTGCGCTCAAGCGCCCAGCGCCCACGTGCCAACACGTGGCGCGCTAGCGCTCGAGCGCCTGGCGCTCAAGCGCCAAGCACCCACGTGCCGACACGTGGCGCGCTGGCGCTCGAGCGCCTAGCGCTCAAAGCGCCCAGCGCTCAAGCGCCAAGCGCCCACGTGTCGACATGTGGTGCGCTGGCGCTCAAGCGCCCAGCGCTTAAGCGCCAAGCCCCCACGTGTCGACACGTGGTGTGCTAGCGCTCGAGCGCCTAGCGCTTAAGCGCACAGTGCCCACGTGTCGAACACGTGGCGCGCTAGCGCCTAAGCGCACAGCACCTAAGCGCACAGCGCTCAAGGCGCTGGCCCCACGCGTCCTTTGGGCTCTTTTTCTTCCTTTTTGTTATTTGTATACATGTATATATATAGATACACACATACTCTACAACACTATCCCTCCCAAAAAAAATTTTGGGCCGAGGCGCTGCCCCGCACCCCGTAAGGGGGCTGCTAGCCCCCTTGCCCCCCAGCCCGCTATCCGGGTAGCGGGACCCCCGTAAAAACTCTGCGTGGCTCCCAATGTATCCAAAACCCCCTTTCAAAACACAACACATGCACACTGCACGTTGAGTTCGCATGACCAGTTTAACCAGTCAATCGGAGGTTTCCTCGCCCCAAAGGAGAGGGGTAATTAACGACGGCTTAGTCCGCGGCTGCCGGAGATTCGGATCCCCATAATCAATAAACCCTAGCCTACCCTAGGAAGGGGGGATCTGTAATGCGCCTGACAAGCACGCGCGTATTCCCATCTCAATGGGGTGATGAAAAACACCCTACAGATTCTGGCACACCCGGTGGGACCTTTCTCTCCTCCCATATTTCGGGTTTAAACGTTTATGCGAACTCAATCAGTATACATATCGATTGCCTATACTGAAATAATGTTTTTTTTCCGTGCATCAATCAACTTTCTAACGACAATGTCTCCTAAGATGAATTCAGCTTCCAACGTGACCCCGACATCGTACGTGGTCAAGATCAATGCTTGTGTGGTTCTCCCCGCAAGCCTCAGTCGACAGTGGGAGGAACTGCCCTGCCAGTTTGGCTCCGTCATCATCTACCCTGCCGGAAGCGCTCATATGGCAGAAATCCCGGCAAAACAGGTGCCAAGCCGATCTCAAGAGGCAAGAGGCCGAATGTCGGGATCGCTAAGGCACTACAGCCGAAGCTTAAGACAGTGTCTGAACGACTCTCTGGCGCTCCAGATGGGGGCAAGACTTCCGGTACAAAGGGCAACATCAAATGTTGCGGACGAGCTCAAGTGATGACTCCAATAAATGCACGATCGGGTGTCTCCTCTGGCCTTTCGATCAATCGGTCTACAGCGTCTTCCCGAAAGGCCGAAGTCTGCCAAGTGCTTAAAACAGAGAAGTTAAGGCAGAAGCGACTCAGGTATCGAGCCAACAAGAGGGTCAGGACTCCGGCCAGGTGGAATCTTGTGAGGTTCCAAGAGCCGGGTCGCCCCGCGACGACGGCTGAGTCGGCCGTAAAAATTAGCAATTCCTTCGAACCTTTGAAGTGGGTTCAGAAAAATGCCATGACCGCCAGAATCAAGAAGATAGCGGTCCGAACGTCGCTACAAAGAGACGTGTCCTGGCCCCAACAGAAAAAGTATGACACTGTCTCTTCAAGAGTTTATCAGGCGCTCTGTGCCGCACGAAAGCAGCGGGGCAAACCCAGAAAAGAAGCGCCAACACCATTCAAGAACCTAGTCAGGCCAGACGCCTTCAATCGACTGCCCGCTACCGAAACAGGGGGGTCAAGACAGCGATCTGTGAAATCAGCCGCCGGTGATAAAAAGACGGCTGGATATATTATCCATACGGTCTATATGGCGGGCGGGCGCCCCAGCGACAACCTTCGCAGCAAAAGCAAGGATAGGGCCACCACATCCCAAGCCCAATCTGGCTTGAATGTGGTTGCCGCTTCCCAAGAACAGCCGCCTCCACTGGATGAAGAAAACCCTCTCGATGAGGATGATAGGCAGAAAGACCCCTCGGTCCATGCAGAGTCAAGCTCAGACAGCGAGGAAGAGCCGACTTTCCGCCCCAGGACCGCGGAGCAAGAGCTACTTCAAGAGCTTCGAAAACAGCTCAAGAGCAAAGATAAAGAGATGACCAAGCTCTATTCGAAAATTGACGACCTAACGAATGTTGTGATGCAGCTTACGGCTCAAATTGCTTGAGTGCCTCCCAATCAATCACAAGTCGCCGCTCATCAGCCGGGTGATGACAATCCGAAGCAGCCAATGCCTGTTCCTTTGGGTCCAAGACTGATCGAGCCGCACGAAAGCCGGCCACATTCCGCTTCTGGGGACGCCTTGGCCCCAGATAACACCATCCCGTTAACACAAGATCGGATAATGGATTTGGTCACTGGAAAGGTTAAAACTGTTAGTGTATATGCCCTATAGGCCATTACTGTATCATACAAGTTTGTATATTACTTAATGGAAGCTTGGGATATTCACCGTTGTATAGACAATCTTGCTCAAAATGGTAGTATGCTACTTGGTTTGTTTCTACTTCAATATGTGTACATGTGTTTCTTATAGCGTATCACCTATACACATTAGTAGAGCCCTTATGATCTTTGCTTGATTACCAGCTTGTGATGGCAGTCACACTCGTGGGGGCTGGGTAATCTACAAGCACATCCTTATACAGGTCCCTAGTCGTAGGATTATCGAGACAGGGCATCGATACTCCGGAGTAGACTAACGTATGCGCTTCTCATCCCAGTAGGGGAGACGGTCTGTCCCACAGCCGTCAGTACGTCGTACTTGAGATAGTATGCGGGTGCTCGTTAGGTTACGAGTACACTGGACAGGACTCGTCGGGAACTGATGGTTGGTACTATACCTATCGTCAGTTATCAGTTCCCAGGTGACATGAGTACAGCTTAGCCCGCTGACTTGACACTGTCACTTCGCCTCGAGTGTGTTCCCACTGTACTTTGATTACTACCCTACCACGGCTCAAAGGAGTCGTGCAAATAGGTAGTAGTTGGGTGCAGTCCGAAGCACTTGGAGGCAGTGACGGTTAGACATGATTCGTCTCTCCCGGTATTGAGAGTTGATATCGCGCTGTTTCATGGAGAGCCATTGCACATAGTAGTCCCTGGCCAGGGCAAGCGAGATATACTGGTAGGTTTCCAGTGTTATCTCAGGGTGTTCTGGGCTACACTCTGACATGACTTGTACCGCTATTAGGAGACTGACGTTTGACGCCCCCTGGGCCCGCTATGCGATATTCTCAGACGAACAGACCGGACTGTACGGAGATTGTCATATTCAGGCTCAGTAGGAGTTCAGATGGGTTTCACCTCGTCAGTCTTCTTATCGACATCTACCTGGGGGCCGTTACGCACAGCTAGTGCCGCTTGCGGTCTGTGGTTAAACCTACTGCCAATGTAGTGTCGAGTCTTTAGAGTCCCACACAGAGAGCTATTCGCCTTTAGGCAAAAGAGTAGAGGTCGCATGGTTTTGCGACAGGGTTCGGTCACATCCGCGCACTTGTGCACGTTTGGTGTCCGGGCAGTTATTGTAACAACCCTAATTTTCTTATACACTTTTTCCTATACAAATTTTTTTCAAAATATTTTTAAAATCCACAAAGGGGTATTTTAGCCTGAGCATAAGATTTAGATAATTATTTTTGTTTTTAATTACAAGCTACAAGAATGAAATAACTCCATTTTTAGTGTACAAGAAATCACTTTAAAATTTAATGTATACTTGGAGTATTTACTCTTGCTGCTATCATTTTAAGTAATTAAATAACACAATAATTACAAGAAAGAGCTTGTAGCTCATTGGTAATACCTTGCACCGCTGAACCAAGCCACCGGAGTTCAAATCCCATGCCCCACATTATTTTTGTATTTATTTAGTTTTAATTTTTTTTGGAAGTCAACGGTAAAAAGGCCATAACTCCCAAAATATGTACTGGACAACAAAAAGTAAATATACCAAATTGTACCCCCAGAAAATTCCCGGCCACTGGAGGCCTGACTCGGCCCAACTCGGCGGTGCCGGCCGGCGAATCGGCCGACTCGGTCCGGCCGATCCGGCCGGACTTGGCCGGACAACCGAGTCACCAACTAAGAAAAGTTGGCTCTTGACTTGGTCAACCCTCTTGCACACTTATTATACCTGCATCGGTTTTGATTTGGCCAATAAATCCCTTTTACTCCTAGGTTTAATGATTTTTAATGAATTTTTAATGTTTTTTTTATATTTTCTTTTAATATTTTTTATCCTAACCCTAACCCTAGCCTAGCCCTATATAAAGACCCCTACCCTCTACCATTTCACCTCACCACTCTAAGTCTACTCTCCCAAACTCTCGAGAACTCGGTGCAAAGAGCGAGAAGCGAAGCGCTGCCGAAACCGACGACGGATTCCGGCGATCGGATCAGAACCTTCGCGACGTTTTCGACGCATCGACAATCACCACCTTCTTTAGCCTCCTTAGCTTGTCCAAACCCGTAAGTCCCATCTCTTCTATCTCTCTTTTCCTTAATGTAAAAATACGACTTTTTGGAACCCGACGGAAATCGGACAAACCGATTTCCGATTCGGTTTTTCTATAAATTTCCACTTGTCACCTAATACATAACACCTACCTATATTCATGTTGACTATTAATCACCCATAAACCAATTTAATCAAACTTTTTCACATGAAATGATAGCTTCTTTGCAAAACCGTATTCTTTACATAAAAATACCATGAAGTTCATTTTCCTTAGTTTAATCAATTACCTCACTCCTAAATATGTTTATCTTGATCACAAAACTTGTACAACTCAATTTGAATGAAATTTCACACATAAAATGATAACGTTTTCGAATACCGTATTCTTGCGCTATAATACCTTTAAGTTTAACATAGCATGTTTTACCTTTAAACTTCACCAAAACCTAAAATAAATCACGAGGTAATGACCTACCTCTACACACACTCAATATAACCCTAATTGATAAATATCAAATCACAGAATACGAAATTACAGGACTTTTCACTAAAATACCCTAATCTTTATAATCTTTATTGAAAGCATTAAGTTGTAAACTTTTCTAAATAAAATCTTTTAATAAAATGAAAGCACGATTGGTCATGGACATCGATCGTTTATCTAAACTGTCTTGTGGTGCCTAGGCAAGTGTGTCTAAGGCTAGTGGTTTTTAATTAGGCCCACGACTGTGGTTCCTTCCCACTTATCTGGCACTTACCTGGCCGCAATTGACGGTGAAGAGGCGATTTGAGGCTTCTAATGACTCAGCGTTTAGACCTTAGAAGTAGGCTAGTTGGCTTAGGAAACCCTAACAACTAAAATACGGAAAACTAAACTCTTTTGCAAATAAATACCTTATATTTATAAAACCGTTTTCCTAAATGAGAAGTGTTTATAAAACCTAAGCAAAGTGCCGCTACAACCAACTTTTGGGGAACCTGTTAGGGATAGTACGGTTCATCGTGCACCCGCAGGCTAGTAGTGCGAGATTCAGACCTCCGCAAGGAGCATTCGGTCTCGAAAGGTTTAAAATACGATATTTAAGGAAAATGAGACTTTCTCTAAATAAAATATTTATATAAAATTATTCATGTGTTAATATATATATAATTAACATTTAAACACCTATTTTATCATAATCTAAAGTTTCCACTTTTTCCTAAAATTAAAAGATTAAAAGTTACGTTAAAATACCATGAATTTCAAATAAAACAATTAATACTTTTATTAGGATATATTCACTAGAATAACACAAATAAAATACACATTCATTATAACAATAAAGACGATTATTAAATACTTGAGGTGTATTTTGAAAACTATACAAAAATACTTTTTACAGAAAACCCCCTCAAGTTTTACAAATTATAAAAATGCCCCTAACTAATATTGGACTTCAAATTATCTTTCTTTTAGTCTGACTCGGGTTAGAGTCTGACTATTCCTGACTCGAATATGATTCAAGTCAATCTATATTCTTTTATACTCCAACCCAATTTGAATACATGAAACCCTGAATCCAATTAACAATATATTCCTTGTGACTGAATCAAACCATGGATATTCATCCATTATCCTGATATTCCATTTACCTGATTATACAGTTACAACATGTTTACTGATATCATGGTTTTGGTCAGTCACTCAATTTACATATTCTAATACTACAATACTGTTAAAACACTACGGGTTTTAAGGAGTAGATTGGTACGGAAGGTGTTAAAGGTGGCACGAGGTGGTCAGATTAAGACACCTAACCTGAATCCTATTGCTGTTGTACCGTGGCATAACGGTTCCTTGTACTTTCCTTTTGCCCTGATCTCTAGCATATAGAGATCCCCCTCGTATACACTGGCATCCTTCTGTACCAAGCTACAAACAACAGCGTTACACAATGTTTCATAATATCCGACAATATAACACTTTAGAAAATATATACTGTTACTCTGTCATTCTCATTCTTCTTATTCTTTGGGACTTACCGAGCGATCTGTTCGCTGACGACATTCTATTCTTTCTTCTTTGAATGTCGTCAGGTGCGTTGGACCAAGCTGAGATCGAGCCCACCGGTGAAGATTTGGAGCAGTTCCAGGAAGACCCAGAGCTCTAGATACTGTACCTTGTTCTTTTCAGTTTATTTCATTTTCTGTTATGCTACTGTTTAGGCATTGCTTTTCATTCCAGTTGTATTTTCTTTTCATGCATTGTACAAAGAATGTTATTAATAAAAGTTGTTGTTATTTCAATATCATTTGTCTCTTGTGATTATTTTATATTGCTTAGCTACGCTTAGCGTATGTCCTTCTGAGTACATACGTAGCGGACCTCGTCGCGTCCACTTCGCCGTACACTGGGAAGCGGGGCGTGACAGTTATTACTAGCGGGCTTTGGTTTAAGTCAGATCCTAATATTCGTTTTGGGATTGGTTTTATCTCGTTTGTATTCGTGTTCCTCGGAACGCAGATGCGGGTGTGTATGCACAGTTGACAGAGGCAGAGGCAGAGGATTCTCATTAGGGTTGTTGACTGTTGACTGTTGACTTTTTCTAAACCCTAATGAGAATAAGAAATATGATTAATAATAATATTAATTAAGTATTAGTGTGCCATGGTTGGGTTGAAAGGTTGACTTTATTGACTTGTTGACTTGGTTGACCGGTTGACTATGTTGGACTTGTTGACCATCATCATTACAATGGCTATCATTTCATGGCAAAGACTTTTGCTTGCTTGTTATACTTCACAAAATGAGTGCATGAAATGATATTGCCATTTGATATGATATGAACCATCACATAATACTCAATTACTATTATTGTTATGATTATTTTTGTGTTATGAGAGGAGGGTGAAAAAAAGTCTTATTGATTCTTTTATTTGCTTTCTCTCTCATGAAAGCTCTCTCATCCTCAAGCTCTCCCTCTTCCTCTTGCTCTCTCTCTCTAGTTCAAGGCAAAAACCTCTCATGTGTTGAGAATCATTTGCCTTGGAGATAAAAACCCAAAACACTTCTCTACTCATCCTAGTACACAAAGTCTAGCAAGCCAAGTGTTCTAATTTCCTCTAGTTTGAGGTTGAAGCCAAAGGTAGAAGCTCTCGGCTGGATCCATCTTTGGCGCAAGGAGACGACGAGGTGAGGCCGATCCGACTACCGCAAGGAGTTGAATAGAAGGAGTTCAAGTTAAGGTATAACCCCCTAACCGAGTATGTAACACTCCTAGATAGGTTGTTAGATAGTTGTTTAACAAAGATCCGTATTTTGAGTCCATGTTACCCCAAAGAAAAAAAATCGTTTTTCACCATTTCCGCAACCCCAAAGAACCGGGGACGGGTAACGTGGACTTACAAAAACATTGGTGGCCGAAGCTGAAGCTCAGAAAGAAATTGGCAGTAGCGGGCGGCTATATCCCGCACAGTACGATCTGATCGAGTTCCCGAGCGCCTACGTCATTCCTAAGTTCGGAAGATGTGGCGGAACGGGAAATGCCAATCAGCACGTCACCCACTTCAAAGTATCGTGCGGAAATACAGGGGGCAATGATGCGCTCCTTCTTCGTCAGTTTGTCAATAGCCTGACCGGTGTCGCTTTCGACTGGTACGCGAGTATACCAGATGGGTCCGTTATTAACTTTGCTCAAATGGAGTCTCTGTTTTGGCAAAGGTTCATGAGTGTCAGTGATAAAATCTCCATTGCTGACCTTGTGAGGACCAAGCCGGGGAAGAATGAAAGCAACACCGACTTTATCGCCCGATGGCGTAATCTCACGGTCAAGTGAGAACCACCGCTGGAGCAGGACCAGTCCGTCAGCCTTCTCATTGGGAACCTCAGCAATTGGATGGTCCCATTCTTGTATACAGCAGGTCTCAAGACATTTCAAGAGCTAACCAAGAAAGTCCAAATGCTGGAACGCTCGAAACAAGAGTCTACCCCGGACTATTAGAGAGACAAAACATGGAAAAGCAAGCGGGACGACAACCGTAGAAGCGGGAGTTCCAGCAGTACCAATGTTTTCAATGCGTCCGACAATGAAGAAAAGCGAAGGGCGGGTGAATCCAAAACCAACCGGTCTCGAAAGCCATTGCTGGGAGGAGATGGGCCTTCCCTAGAGGAGAAGAAGAACAAGGTTTACTCTTTCAGAAAGGACAAGGTCCGCAAGATATTTAAAGATGCCTTGAACAACGGTCTACAATTGCCAGAGTCGAAAAGACCTCAAGAAGCAAAAATGACCGACAATCCCCTGTATTGCCCGTACCACCGAGTAGTGAGCCATGCGATCGAGGATTGCTATATCTTTAAAGACTGGGTCGAGAAGCAGTACAAGGCTGGAGAGATCGAGCTGTCCAAAAGTGTGTTGGTGAGCAATCAAGTTGCAACCAGCAACTTTATACAGACAGAAGCTGAAGCCTTCTGGGAGCAGACAGCCGAACCCGCTGCCCTGAGAAATGAAACGGACTCACCGCGGCCTCCGTGGAGTACACACATATCTAATAAGATGAAGAAGATGATAAAGCTACTTCGGAAAGAGCCCAGGACGGAATAGGAAGGGCAGAAGAAATCTACCTTTCCAGCTACCAATGCGGCTCCATCAGGCTCAAAATCCAAAAAGCTCAAGAAGAAGAAAAGTGCAGCTCGGCGCGAAAAGGAGTCTGCAGGGAGATTGACCATTCAAAAATATATTGATTCCCTCGAAGAATATGAACAGAAGGAAAGAACTCTAATTCAATTGAAGGAGTTCTT
The DNA here is from genome assembly GCA_030015575.1 of Agapanthus africanus. Lineage (NCBI taxonomy): Eukaryota > Viridiplantae > Streptophyta > Magnoliopsida > Asparagales > Amaryllidaceae > Agapanthus > Agapanthus africanus. The sequence goes on along the minus strand of JASDDO010000018.1, from coordinate 483,825,487 downwards.
CCCTGTACGTGCGGCTGAAATTCTGGAGGAGTTAGAAGAAGACTGCAATGAAGAGATCCCAGTAGCGACCTGCTACGCCATCCATCTTGGCAGCGACTCGGAGGAGGAGCTCTGTTTTCCCGAAGAGGACGAGGAGCTCGCCACAAAAGCCAACCAAATCCAGCTTAGAAGCGGCAGGGCTCTACCGCCAAATCAGGGCAACGCCCTAAAAGGGAAGGAAAAACAAGTCGCTAATGAAGAAGATGGCAGAGAACTTGCTCATGAAGATTCGAGTCCTTCCCCAGTAGACTATAATGTCTTGGCTCACCTCCGAAAGCTTCCGTCTCTCCGTAGCATCTACGATGCCTTGGTTCTATCTCAAGAGCTTAGAGATGTTCTCATTCATGCTCTACAAAACACTGAGCGGTATCAGGCTCACTTTGCGGAAATTAATATGAAAGAAGCTCAGTACACTTTGCAAGCCGCCGCAGTCACGTTTAAGGATGAAGACTTGCTACTGGGAACGGCTGAGCATAATCGGCCACTTTATGTGACCGGGTACAGCGACGGAGATCGGATTAATCGCATATTGATTGATCCGGGGTCTTCAGTGAACATCATGAACTTGCGGACTCTGAAGAGTTTGTCAATGGACGTCCGACACCTATCAAGGGAAAGGATTGTTATTCAAGGCTTCAATCAAAACTGCCAGCAAGTTCTGGGGTCTATAGCTTTGCCAATCAAATTTGGGGATCTGCAAACCGAAGCTAAAATATACGTAATCGATGCTGACACGTTTTATAAGATTCTCTTAGGACGGCCGTGGCTTCACGATTACGGCATCATTCCGTCAACTCTCCATCAATGCATGAAGTATACTAAAAATGGTGAAGAAAGACGCATTGACGGAGACATCCAGCTGTTCAGTGTGTATGAAGCCCGATATGAAGATTCTCGGTACTTCATGAACCACCAAAATGATAAGCCACAACTGACTGAGGATAGACCGGCCCTAAAACTCAAAAGCAAATCTACGCCGGCTGTCACTTTCAAAAGCAAAAACGCCCAAGTGCGCCCGCGTTTCGGTAGCGACACTGATGAGTCCGACGCTGGAAGCCCGTCCTTCCGTAAAACTCGCCCTCATTTCGGTAGCGATATGGACGAATCTGATGCTGAAGGCCCATCTAGCAGCAAAGTTCGCCCTCATCTTGGCGGTGACACTGTCATAAGAAGAGGACCTGCCGTGCAACAGCTGTGCAGATTGGACCCCCATGCAGCAAGCGAAACTACGAGAGACCTTCGAAGTTGCAAAAGGGTCCCTGGCCATCACAAGGATGCTGGAACGGATGTGCAAAGAGCTCGACGCATTGTCAGTCTCTACCGTGGACCAGCTGAAAACTTTCTACGTGCCCGGGAGGAAAAATGGACAGAAGGGCATCCTGTTTTATGGGTCAAACCCCGTTGTGCACCCGGACGATCTTTCTGTCGCGTGCCTTCCCTATGAGAGAGGCATAAGAGCCGTCCTCAATCCCAGATACTATGCGCCCGAGATGCGGGAATACTTCAAAAGGTGCGGATGCCGATTATATCAATCGGAGTACGAAGCAAAGTTTTATGAAGGGCTATGGCATCCGCCTCAGGTCCGAGCACTCATCGGTGGACGAATCCCAGATAGACGGGGCATAGGTTTCATCCAGCCTGATTCTAAGGCATGCTACATGATCCATATTAGGGAAGCCAGCAAAGAGTCAAATGATAAAGACGAGCTAGCCGAGCCAAAAGAAGCTCCCCAAGAGCTCGAAGATGGCGGACAAGCAACCTTCGATGAGCTAACTGGGATCGATTTAGGAACGCCTAACAATCCAAGGCCGACCTACATCAGCTCGCTCTTGTCAGATGAAATGAAAGAACAGATAATTGCCCTGCTGCAGGAGTTCGTCGACTGCTTCGCGTGGCCGTACAAAGAAATGCCTGGTCTTTCCCCTGAAGTAGCTGTGCATAAGCTGGCTATATCTCCTGATGCTAAGCCAGTCAAACAAGCTCCTCAAAGAATGAGAAGGGAACTAGAAGAAAAGGTCATCGAGGAAACCAAGAAACTCATCGATGCCGGCTTCATCAGGGAGGAAAAATATGCGGACTGGATCGCATGCATAGTCCCAGTGAAGAAGAAAAATGGGCAGATCCGAGTTTGTGTCGATTTCAGGGACCTCAACAAGGCATGTCCTAAAGATGACTTCCCGCTACCGGTCATGGAAATGATGGTCGATGATACCTCAAATTACGAGCTGTTCACCTTTATGGATGGCTCGTACGGGTATAATCAGGTCAAGATGTCGCCTGAGGATGAGAAGCATACAACATTTCGAACCCCGATCGGAATATACCGCTACAAGGTGATGTCGTTCGGACTGAAGAACGCAGGTGCCACATATCAAAGGGAAATGACAAATATCTTTGATGACCTAATCCATAAAGTCGTCAAATGCTATGTTGACGATTTGGTCGTCAAGACTAAAGCCAAGGCCGACCATATCCAAGATCTTAGAACCGTTCTCACCAGACTGAGGGAATACGATCTGAAGATGAATCCTTTAAAGTGCGTTTTTGGCGTGTCATCGGGAAAATTCCTAGGCTTCATAGTCCGAAATCGAGGGATCGAAGTTGACCCAACAAAGACAAATGCCATCATGGAGATGCCCCCTCCAAAGAGTCTGACGCAGCTAAGATCTTTTCAAGACAAGCTTGCTTATATACGGAGGTTTATCTCAAATTTATCGGGGAGATGTAAGCCCTTCTCAAAGCTCATGAAGAAAGGAGCTCCTTTTGTCTGGGATGCCGAATGTCAAGAAGTGTTCGAAAGCATCAAACAGTACTTGTTACACCCTCCAGTGCTGGCCGCTCCCATTCCAAATAAACCGTTGATTTTCTACACTGCCGCGCTGGATGAGTCACTCAGTGCGCTCCTTGCTCAGAACAACGAGGAGGGAAAAGAGAATGCCCTCTACTACCTCATTCGAACTTTAGTCGGGGCGGAACACAACTATTCCCCGATTGAAAAGCAATGCCTGGCTCTGATATTTGCTGTGAAGAAGCTGAGGCACTATCTGCTCGCTCATCGGGTTATGCTGATCTCCAAGATCGACCCGCTCAAACACTTGATGACCAAAGCAAGCCTAGCCGGCAGAATGTCAAGATGGGCTGTCATGTTACTTGAGTTAAACATAGTTTATACTCCTCAGAAAGCAGTGAAAGGGCAAGCTCTTACAGACTTCCTCGCCGCTCATCCTATACCAGAAGGGTCGCCACTAAATTATGAGTGACTCGACGAACAAGTGCTGCACCTCGTGGAAGATGAGCCATGTTGGGAGCTCTACTTCGATGGAGCTTCATCAATAAGGACCTCCAGTAGATCAAGCGTTCCGGAGATAAAAGCAGGGATAGGATTGGAGTTCATCACGCCATCAATGGGGACCCTACGACGTTCTTTTGCTCTTACCGAGCCTCGCACAAACAATGAGGCCGAGTATGAAGCTCTGATAGCTGGTTTGGAGCTTGCCATAGAAATGGAAATCCTTCGGCTACGGGTTTATAGTGACTCCCAGCTTGTCGTCAACCAAGTAAGCGGTGACTATAAGATATACAAACCTGAGTTAGCTCGGTACAGAAACCGGGTGGTGGAACTCATGAAACGGTTCACTCACATTGAACTAACGAGAGTCCCTTGAGCGTTGAACGGAAAGGCTGACGTACTCGCTCGCTTAGCCAAGGAGCTGGCTGATCCTAACATGGACAAAATTCTGATCACAGTCAGGAGCCGGCAAATTCTACCCCATGTCTCTCTATGAGAAGAGGAAAGCGCGGAACAGAAGAGCAGTCCCGCCGAAGAAGCTTCGATCGTTCAAGACGAGCCCGATTGGAGAGAACCCTTCATAGAGTACTTCCGATACGACAAGCTGTCCGAAGGAAGGTCTGCGAGGGTACAGCTGAAGAAGAGAGCTCTCCGATACGTGTTTGTAAATGACACGCTATACCGCAGGTCATATGACCAACTCTGGCTCAGGTGCCTGTCATCGGTCGGAGCCTGAAAAGTCATGAAAGAAGTTCACTCAGGCATTTACGGTGCTCACCAATCTGGCCCCAAGATGCGGCTTCAAATTAAACGGCTTGGGTATTACTGGCCCACCATGATACGGGATTGTGGAGAGCATGCAAAGAAATGTCATATCTGCCAAATCCATGGTGATTTCATTCATAAGCATCCCAATCCGTTGCATCCTACGGTGGCGTCCTGGCCTTTCGAAGTCTGGGAAACCGACATAGTTGGCCCAATAGATCCTCCGTCATCCAAAGGCCACCGGTTCATATTGGCTGCAACTGACTATTTCTCCAGATAGGCTGAAGCTGTCGCGCTAAAAGAAGTCAAGACAGGAGATATTCTGACATTCTTCCAGCATAATATTCTATACCGCTTCGGTACACCAAGAAGAATCATTTCTGACAACGGGCCTTCTTTCAAGAGCTTCAAAGTCTCAAGATTTGCTACTCAACACAAGATAGACTGGAGATATTCCTCCATCTATAATCCAAGAGCCAATGGGCTGGCCGATACCTTCAATAAGACTCTATGCAAGCTCGTGAGGAAAAGTGCTTCAGCCAACAAGAGAGACTGGAATCTCAAACTTCACGAGGCGTTGTAGGAATATCGCACCACGCACCGTACACCAACTCAGTCTACTCCATACTCATTGCTCTTCGGAGTGGAGGCGGTCCTCCCCCTTGAAGTCGAAGTTCCAAGCTTAAGAATGGCCGTTCAGCACGAGTTGACGGAGGAGGAAAACGTGCTCCTTCAGCTTGAAGAGCTCGACGCCCTCGAAGAAAAGAGGCTCGCGGTGCAGCAAAATATGTAGCTATACCGATCCCAAATGTCACGGCCTATGACAAGATAACCCGTCTCCGCGCTTTCAAGAAAAGCGAATTGGTGTTGGTCCTCAAAAGACCGATCATCCCGAATCGACATGCCAAAGGAAAATTCAAGCCAAACTGAGAAGGACCATACGTCATCGAGAAAGTGTTCGACGGAAGATCCTACCAACTAATAAGTGCCGAGGGAGAAAGGCCCATGCCACCCATTAATGGCCGATATCTCAAGAAATACTACGCGTGAATGCTCCAAGTCGCAGGCGAATTGAGTACATCAGCCCTACGGTCTGGATCATACATCCTGCAAAACCGTATACAATCCACGGGCATAAACGACCCCTATCTCTCCTAAATCCAGCCGGTGAGACTACTTTTAAAGTCCCACCAGTACAAAAAAAAACGATATGTCCACAAGCAAAACGGCCACTGATGAAAACCCGAAAGGGCTCCGTGAGTAAAAACAGCAGGACTACCGGCGAGTTTGTGAAAACCCGAAAGGGCGTAAACTCGTAAAAAAAAAGGATGAAATACACTCGCAAAGTCCTCTCGACCTTGTGAGGAGAAAATCCCTGCGTGAGATCCTTACGACTCACAAAGGAGCAACACACTTAGGAATCCTCACGATTCCTAAGGAGAACATACACCTGCGAGATCCTCTCGACTCGTAGGGAGAAAATGCTTTTATGAGACCCTTACGGCTCATAAAATTGAAAAGTCTTAGGTGACAGGGACCTAAACCTGTCTTCTAAGCCATCGCTCCCCAATGGGAAATGGCAAATGATGAGTCGCTCCTGGCGTTGCGCATCAGTGTTAGCGGTGCTGATGCCGACCCAAAAACCAAATCCCAAGTCCTCCCGAAGCAAATGATGAGTTGCTCCTGGCATTGCTCCAGTGCAGCAATGCTGATGCCGACCCAAAAGCCAAATCCCAAGTCCTCCCGGGGCAAATGATGAGTTTCTCCTGGCATTATTCCAGTGCAGCAATGCTGATGCCAAACAAGATCCAAATTCCAAGTCTCCAAACGGCGAATGATGAGTCGCTCCTGGTATCATATTCCAGTGCAGCGATGCAGACGCCAACCAAAATCCAATTTCTCAAAATTCTCCCCGCCCTATGGTTAGTCCTAAAATTGACTACTGTATACAATCCACGGGCTTAAATAATTCTCATCATACCCATACCCCACTGCAATCACCAGTCCGGCGGCCGGTCTTCGCCTTTGGACTTATGCTCTATTTTGGAAGACCCACTCATGTGTCCTCACGATACATGAGGAGAACCAACTTACGGGATCCTCACGACTCGTAAGAAAACACCTTCGTGGGATCCATACGACTCACAAAGGGAAAACACACTTGGGAGTCCCCAAGACTCCTGAGGAGAAAGTGCACCTACGAGATCCTTTCGACTCGTAGGGAGAAAATGCTTTTATGGGACCCTTACGGCTCATAAAATTGAAAAGGCTTATGTGATAGGGATCTAAACCTGTCTCCTAAGCCACCGCCCCCCAACAGGAAAAGGAAAATGATGAATTGCTCCTGGCACATGTGCATAAGTGTTAGCAACGCTGATGCTTACCCTAACCTCAAAATTCCAAACTCCAATCCAAATGACCTCTAAGTCGTTAAACTGGGAACGAGGGAAATTTCCTCATGGCAAATGATGATTCGCTTCTGGTACCATATTCCAGTGTAGCGATGCTGATACCAAACCAAAACCAAAATCCCCAAACCCTCTCATGGCAAATGATGATTCGCTCCTGGTACCATATTCCAGTGTAGCGGTGCTGATGTCAATCCAAATCACATCAAATCAGCAAAACAACCAATGACCTCCCTGGCAGAATCAAATTCCACCTCGGAAACAAGTCAACTTCATCCCTGACACCGCAAGAAGCAGAGCAAGCCAAATCCAGAACCGACCGTCCACGTCGCTAAAAGGGCAGCACCGACCGTCCAAGTCGCAAAATGGGCAGAACCGACCGTCCACGTCGTTAAAAGGGCAGCACCGACCATACAAGTCGCAAAAAAGGCAGAACCGACCGTCCATGTCGCTAAAAGGGCAGCACCGACCGTCCAAGTCGCAAAAAGGGCAGAACCGATTATCCACGTCGCTAAAAGGGCAGCACCGACCATCCATGTCGCAAAAAGGACAGAACCGACCGTCTATGTCGCTAAAAGGGCAGCACCGACCGTCCAAGTCGCAAAAAGGGTAGAACCGACCGTCCACGTCGCTAAAAGGGCAGCACCGACGGTCCAAGTGGAAAAAAGGGCAGAACCAACCGTCCACGTCGCTAAAAGGGCAGCACCGACCGTCTAAGTCGCAAAAAAGGCAGAACCGACCGTCCATGTCGCTAAAAGGGCAGCACCAACCGTCCAAGTCGCAAAAAGGGCAGAACCGACCGTCCATGTCGCTAAAAGGGCAGCACCGACCATCCAAGTCGCAAAAAATGCAGAACCGACCGTCAACGTCGCTAAAAGGGTGGTACCGACCGTCCAAGTCGCAAAAAGGGCAGAACCGACCATCCACGTCGCTAAAAGGGCAGCACTGACCGTCCAAGTCGCAAAAAGGGCAGAATCGACCGTCCATGTCCCTAAAAGGGCAGCACCGACCGTCCAAGTCGCAAAAAGGGCAGAACCGACCGTCCATGTCGCTAAAAGGGCAGCACCGACCATCCAAGTCGCAAAAAGGGCAGAACCGACCGTCCACGTCGCTAAAAGGGCAGCACCGACCGTCCAAGTCGCAAAAAGGGCAGAACCGACCATCCACATCGCTAAAAGGGCAGCACCGACCATCCAAGTCGCAAAAAGGGCAGAACCGACCATCCACGTCGCTAAAAGGGCAGCACCGATCGTCCAAGTCGCAAAAAGGGCAGAATCGACCGTCCATGTCGCTAAAAGGGGAGCACCGACTGTCCAAGTCGCAAAAAGGGCAAAACCGACCGTCCACGTCGCTAAAAGGGCAACACCGACCGTCCAAGTCGCAAAAAGGGCAGAACCGACCGTCCACGTCGCTAAAAGGGCAGCACCGATCGTCCAAGTCGCAAAAAGGGCAGAATCGACCGTCCATGTCGCTAAAAGGGCAGCACCGACTGTCCAAGTCGCAAAAAGGGCAGAACCGACCGTCCATGTCACTAAAAGGGCAGCACCGACCGTCCAAGTCGCAAAAAGGGCATAACCGACCGTCCACGTCGCTAAAAGGGCAGCACCGACCGTCCAAGTCGTAAAAAGGGCAGAACCGACCGTCCACATCGCTAAAAGGGCAGCACCGACCGTCCAAGTCGCAAAAAGGGAAGAATCGACCGTCCACGTCGCTAAAAGGGCAGCACCGACCGTCCAAGTCGCAAAAAAGGCAGAACCGACCGTCCAAGTCACCAAAAGGGCAGACTCGACTGTCCATGGCGTAAAAAGGGCAGTGCCAGCTTCCCAAAAGCGGGAAACAAATCAAGTCACCTCCACGTGAAAGAAGATCCATCAATTCTATGCACACGACCCACGTGTGTGGTGTGCATATATTGATGGGGGGCAATTTATTGGGGTAAAAATTTACACCCCGGTTGACCAAGTCAAAATCAATGTCAACCCCAAGCCAAGTGGGCCCAAGCCCAGATCAAGTGAGCCCAGGCCCGGGTCGAGTCCGAACATGAAGCGGCCGGCCTCCCCCATGCCAAGATAAAAATTTTGTAATAAATAATTTTATTGTATTTCTTTTATTTTATTTTACGAATGAATGTAAGAGAAATAGGCATAAAGCCAAATTTTTGTAAAGCCCATGGCTTATGCGCAAAAAGAAATGGCACATGAGCCATGGGATAGGCAAAATGCAATTTTGTGAAGCCCAAGGGGCTATATGTAAAATTTATAGCCTATAAAGGCAAAGATAATGAAATATCCCAACAACTTTTTCTCTCTCCAAAAAAATTTTTTAGATCTGAGATCTTTCTCCTTCCTCAAGGTTCTAAAACCTTCTCCTTTCTTTTGAATTAAATCAAGAGTTTTACTCTTCATTTTATAAAACTAAATAGTTTTTCATCACAAAACCCATAAAGGGGAACTCAGATCTGCCATCAGATCTCATAAAGGAGAGATTTTTAAAATCTCATACTTCTTGATCTTTAAGATCGGGCCAACAAAGAAAGAAGAAGGAGACCCATCTTCAGAAACCCCATTTTGGGGAAGAACTAGGGCTCAAGGGGAGAAGCCCTTCATCAGCTTCAAAACAGTCTAGGAGTTTAACTCCACTCTAATTTCCCTTTCGGGAGTTTCTGGGGCTAAAAGCCCTTTTTTTCTTGCCGGCGCCCAAGCGTCCGAGCGCCTTGCGCTCAAGCGCCCAGCGCCCACGTGCCGACACGTGGAGCGCTAGCGCTCGATCGCCCGACGCCCACGCGCCGACACGTGGCGCGCTAGCGCTCGAGCGCCCAGCGCCCACGTGCCGACACGTGGCGCGGTAGCGCTCGAGCACCTAGCGCTCAAAGCGCCCAGCGCTTAAGCGCCAAGCGCCCACGTGCCGACACGTGGTGCGCTAGCGCTCGAGCGTCAAGCGCCCACGTGTCGACACGTGGTGCTCTAGCGCTGGAGCGCCTAGCGATTAAGTGCACAGCGCCCACGTGTCAAACACGTGGCGCGCTAGCGCCTAAGTGCACAGCGCTCAAGGCGCTGGCCCCACGCGTCCTTTCGGCACTTTTTCTTCCTTTTTTTTATATGTATACATGTATATATATAGATACACACATACTCTACAACACTGTCCCTCCCAAAAAAAAAATTGGGCCGGGGCGCTGCCCCGCACCCTACAAGGGGCTGTTAGCCCTCTTGACCCCCAGCCTGCTATCCGGGTAGCGGGACCCTCGTAAAAACTCTGCGTGGCTCCCGATGTATCCAAAAACCCCTTTCAAAACACAACACATGCACACTGCACGTTGAGTTCGCATGACCTGTTTAACCCGTCAATCGGAGGTTCCCTCGCCCCAAAGGCGAAGGGTAATTAACGGCAGCTTAGTCCGCGGTTGCCGGAGATTCGGATCCCCACAATCAATAAACCCTAGCCTACCCTAGGCAGGGGGAATCTGTAATGCACCTGACATGCGCGCGCGTATTCCCATCTCAATGGGGTGACGAAAAACACCCTACAGTGATGTCTTTCGGTTTAAAGAATGCTGACGCTACCTACTAGAGGGCCATGACAAAGATCTTCGATGACCTCATCCATGAGATTGTCGAATGATACATCGACGACCTTGTGGTTAAAAGTAAATCTCATGAGGAACATTGAGAACATCTAAAAATAGTGTTCCGGCATCTTCGGAAGTATAATCTAAAGACGAATCCTCTAAAATGCGTGTTTGGAGTCTCCTCAGGAAAATTCCTAGGATTCATCATACGGCACCGGGGTATCGAAATCGATCCCTCAAAGATCAAGGGGATTATGGAAATGCCCATGCCAAGAACTCTCAAACAATTGCAATCTTTTTAAGGAAAGCTCGCATATATCCGGCGGTTCATAGCCAACCTCTCCGGAAAATGCCGTCCCTACAGTCATTTGATGAAGAAGGGGACCCCGTTCGTCTGGGATCAAAAATGCCAAAACACACTGGAAAAAATCAAGCAATAGCTGCAAAATCCTCCGGTATTGACCGCTCCGGTTAATGGAAAACCCCTTATCCTATACACAACGGCCCTTAAGGGTTCTCTAGGAGCGCTATGGGCCCAAGAGAAGGATCAGAGAATGGAGAGAGCTCTGTACTATTTGAGTCGAGTTCTCCTGGGGGCAGAAAACAACTACGCCCCATCGAAAAGTATTGCCTGGCACTGATCTTCGCAATAACGAAGCTCAGACATTATGCCTTGGCACATGAGGTCCATCTCATATCAAAAGTGGATCCTCTTAAGTATCTAATTTCGAGGGCCATACTAATAGGAAGGCTTGCCAAATGGGCCCTCCTCCTGATGGAGTTCTCGATAACGTATCGTCCCCTCAAAGCAGTGAAAGGGCAAGCCATTGCCGACTTTCTTGCAGAGCATCGGATACTAGCTGACCCCCCCCTTAAATTGCGAGTTGCCAGATGAACATGCGTTTGATACGATTGAAGAAGAAAATGATTCCCAATGGGAACTCTACTTCGATGGAGTATCTTCCATGAAGCGGCGAAAGCAAAACATCCCCATAATCAAAACTGGGGTGAACCTTATCTTCGTAACTCCGCAAGGAGGGATATTGCTTTATGCCCACTCCTTAACAAAGACAAAGACTAATAATGAAGCTGAATATGAAGCTTTGATAGCAGGTCTAGAGATCGCTATCGACATGGGAATCAAAGACCTCCTTATATATGGAGATTCCCAGCTGATCGTTAGCCAGGTAAATAGCGACTATCAGACATGCAAGCCAGAGCTGATAAAGTATGGCGAAAGAGTGCAGCAACTGCTGACACAAATCCCCTCCTACATCCTGGAGAGTATACAGCGTGCAGAAAACAGTAAGGCAGACGCATTGGCCAAATTGGCTAAGGAACCGGCCGATGAAGACCTCAATGACGTAAGGATCATTGTGCAAAGCCGCAGGGTTCTCGCGCCAACAGATATATCTTCGGAAGACTTAATAGAGCCATCCGAAAGAAAAGAAATGACCGAACAAGTAGCCCTTCAAATAGAGGGTGAAGAAAAGGGTAAGGATTGGAAAGAAGTCTTCATAGACTACTACAAATCCCAACTAACGCCCAAAAATGCGTCGTCTAGATATCAACTCATGAAATGAGCTTTGTCTTTCGCCTTCATCAATGATACTCTATATAAGAGATCGTTCGACTGTCTGTAACTAAGATGCCTGGGACCAGAAGAAGCGAAGAGAGTCGTCCAAGAAACTCATGATGGACTCTGTGGTTCTCATCAAGCCGGGCCAAAGATGAAGCTAAAGATAAAAAGAATGGGTTACTATTGGCCCACAATGATTCAGGACTGCCTCGAATATGCGAAACAGTGTCACTCGTGCCAAATTCACGGGGACTTCATCCACCAACATCCAAATCCGCTACACCCAACAGTAGCTAGCTGGCTGTTCGAAATGTAGGGAACCGATATAATTGGCCCCATTGAACCGGCATCGTCCAAAGGACATCGGTTCATACAGGCAACGACTGACTACTTCTCCATATGAGCAGAAGTAGTACCACTAAAGGAGGTGAAGACGGAGAATATCCTCCATTTCTTCAAAACCCATGTCATTTACCGGTTCGGCACTCCATGTCGGATAATCTCGGATAATGGGCCAGTTTATAGAAGTCATAAAATCAGCCGCTTCGCACAGCAGCATAAAATAGATTAGAGATACTCTTTAGTCTATAATTCTCAGGCCAACGGTCTAGCTGAAGCTTTCAACAAGACCTTGATAAAGATTATAAAGAAAACGGTTTCCAGAAACAAAAAAGACTGGCACGAAAGGTTGCACGAAGCTCTCTGGGTGTATCGAACAACGTTCAAGACGACCATGAATAGAACACCATACGCGTTGGTGTTCGGCACAGAAGCAGTACTTCCCCTGGAAATAGAACTCCCTTCTCTACGAGTAGCGGTTCGATATGAGCTGACAGATGAAGAAAATGCTCATCTTCGGCTTGAGGAGCTCGATGCCCTCAACGAAACTCGCCTTATAGCACAGTAAAACCTGGAAGCTTATAAGGCTAGGATAATACGGTCATACGAAAGACTGGCTAGGACGATAACATTTCGCCAAGATGAACTCGTATTATTCGTCAAAGGATCAATGATCCCCAATCATACAAAACGGGGGAAGTTCGAGCCGAACTATGAAGGCCTATACGTTATAGAAAAAGTCTATCAAGGTGGAGACTACCTGCTCATGGATATGCATGGCGAAAGACCCTTCCGGCCAATAAACCGCCGATTCCTCAAAAAATACGACACTTGAAGAGTCATGACTTAGGTCAATGATAGATGACGATGCTTGTGTCTGCTCGCTATCTTCCTGTGTCAGAACTCTGAGAGTGGTATCCAAAAAGCTCCGTCGCCTCAAAAACGGCGACAACGAACCGAGATGTCCCTAAACTAACAACAGACCGAGATGTCCCTAAACTAAAACTTTGTCTCAAATATGGTGATAATGGACCGAGACGTCCCTAAACTAGTACGTCGCCTCAAACATGGCGATAAGGGACCGGAACGTCCTTAAACTAGCGCATTGCCCTAAATATGTTGATGTACTCTCTTGAGATCTATATTGCAATCGAAGTTCCAACGGCGAGGGTTGCAACTCAAGTCCTACCGACAAACAGATGAACACCTACGGTGAAACTACTCTGGGGAGTTCCATTGTTACAAAAAAAAGTATGTCCAAAAGCGAAATGGGAACGGATGAAAACCCGAAAGGGCATCGTGAGTAAAAATGGCAGGACTGCCGGCGAGCTTCGCGAAAACCCAAAAGGGCGTGATCTCGAAAAAAAACCTGCGTGAGATCCTTATGACTCACAAAAGAGCATCACACTTAGGAATCCCTACGATTCCTAAGAAGAAACTACACTTGCGAGATCCTCATGACTCGTAAGGAGAATTCCCTTTATGAGACCCTCATGGCTCATAGGATTCAAAAGCCTTATGCTATAGAGATCTGAACCTGTTCTTAAGCCCTAATATTCCCCTAATATTGCCCTACAAGTGGTCCAATATCGACTCTTGTATACAATCCACGGACATAAATAAATATCCCCCCACCAAGTTCCACCAATGACGAGTAATATCCCCATGTGGTCAACGACACTTGTAAGTCCTCTCGACTTATAAGGAGAAAACATTCTTGTAAGATTCTTACAACTTACAAGAGAAAAGATCACTTAGGAATCCTCACGATTCTTAAGGAGAAAATAGACCTACGAGATCCTCTCGACTCATAGGGAGAAATACATTTATGAGACCCTTACGGCTCATAAAGTCAAAAATCCTTAGTCAAAAGGATCCTAACCCTGTTTGCTAAGCCACCTTTGTTCAAATCGACAAAGGCAAATGATGATTCGTTCATGGCAATGTCCTACTTGTAGCGATGATGATGCCTAAATAGGTATCAAATTTCAAGTCCTCTCACGGCAAATGATGATTCGGTCCTGGCAATATCCCAGTAGTAGCGATACTAATGCCAAGATTGGTATCAGATTTCAAATCCCCGACTCAAAAAAGCCGATATGGTAGGGCAACTCGCAATAAAAAGCAGCGAGTAAAAATATATAAAAAAAATAGCCAAAATGATTGGGCACCGCGATAAATAGCCGAAATGATTGGGCAATCGCGACTTTCGCGACATAAAAGCTAAAAATATAGAGTATCGGGGAAAGAAATAAAAAAAATGAAAAATGAAAATAAAACCTTTTTTTGCCCTGCAAATATGTCCATATTAACTCTTGTATATGATCCATGGGCACAAATGAAAGAAAGGGACCGTATCTCCCACCATGCTTCGTCAAAAGGAAAACCAAGTCTTAACGGTTCATATACAACCTAGATACTATCCAGATGTTCCTTCTCATGCCAGCAGGATGCAGACGCAACGTCAACAAAATACCCAAGGATCAAAGCAAAAATAGAGTCTTGGCAAAATCCTAGCTCCAAGTCTTGACGGTTCATATACAACCTAGAGACTGTCTCGACGTTCCCCCTCATTTTAGCAGGATGCGGACGCGGCTATCAAATGAAATTGGAGAAATGGCATATTCCTACTTCCGGACTTCAATTTCAATACATACAGCATAGAGGTCCCAAAGATGTCTATCATATTTCACCAAAGAATCGGCTCGACATCTTCAAAGTAAAAATCGAAGTGACGACATTTTCCCAACTTCGGGCCTTGACGGCAACTCATATAAAGCCTAAAAGACCATTGGAGATCATCCCACCCCAGAAGGGTGTGGTTATGTCTCATCGGGGCTCCAAATTAAGTCTAACCTCATGTAAAAAGCATCATGGAAAATTTCTAACACTTGCTCTTCCGACGGTAATATGACCTAAGGAGATTACTTGAAGACGTCTTGTCCAGCCCCCAAAGGGATCAGAGACACGATAGTCACGAGGCTACTCGAATAGTGGCTTAAAGCCTGCATATCGAGAGATACATCAGCCAACGCGACGGTACCATAGACTAAAACCCTAGTACCACAAACCTAGCGAACCTCTGTCGTAAAAAGAATAGGGGTTATCTACATACAACATTAGGACAGTTTTTCTGTAAATCTAAGGAAGGTAAACTAAAAAAACACTCCGAAATGAGTAGATAAACTAGAGACTCCGAAATGAGTGAATAAACTACAGACTTCGAAATGAGTGAATAAGCTACAAACTCCGAAATGAGTACATAAACTACTTCACGCCGAATCAAGATATTAAAAGATAGAGAGGTGCAAGTATGAAATAAAATATGTCTTTTATTCATAAACCAAAATGAATACAAGATACAAAAAAATAAGAAGAAATATACAGCGACAAAAATTTTAAGACGGTGGACGGTTCAATAAGCCAGATAGATTATCATTTTTCCGCCGAACCTCCGCTTCAAGCTCTAGCAGCGCCGCAAGCTGAGCCCCTGCCTGTGCTTGTTGTTGTTGATACAAAGAAAATCGATGCTCAAGCTCCTTCTCAGCGGTCTTGTGAGTCTCAACCATTTCGCGCGTAAAAGTGACAGCTTTATCGAGAGCCACCAACTCCGTAATTGCCTCTTGAAGAACTTGCCAAATTTCATAGGCCCGAGTAGTTTTAGTTCCGAGCTAAGCTTAGAGTTCCCCTAGAGCCTTCGAAGCCAACCCCGTCTCCGAAAATTTCCGGTTGAGTCTTTTCTCATAAGATCGAAGGTTGGCAGCAAACCGATCAATCCATTCACGTAAGCTGGCCTTTACAGATAAGATATCAGAGGGACTACATGCGCATTCGACTCCATGAAAAGAAGCCTCCACTTGACAGTAATACTCAACCTATGTACGCACCAGCACCTCATCATGGTAAGTAGCAAGGACAGACAAAGAAGCGTTAGCTTCGACAGCAAATTCCTCTACCATAACGGAAGTGCCAGCACGAAGATCCTCGATAAGAGTTGCCGGTGAATGAATACTCTATTTATCCATTGTCTCAGACATACATCTGGCATAAGGGCCCGGCGGCATGCAAATATAGAACTCTAGTGGAGTTAAGGTTGGAAAAAATATAAAAGATACATGTATGGTTAGTCGCCTTTCTGCGTGGGGAATAAGTAAAAGAATACCAGGGCTAAAGCGTCACTTACCCATGGCCACAGAAGGCAAATCTGAGAAATCCACAGGCCCATCAAGAACTTCAACTTCGTTATCAGCCTGAAGGAATGTGGTTTAAAGCAAAGAGCACGTCGGTATCATTATGAAAATATAATACGGAAAGCAAAAGAATACCAACCTTGGCCGAAGGAAAGGACGATGCGCTGGGGGTATCGCGTGCGGGGCCACCATATTAACTAAACGCAAGAAGGTTTCCTCCAAAGAACGATCTACAATGGAGGGCGCCAACTCCCGCAATTCTGAGAGAAAGAAAGGGTCAGACATATGGAAAGGTCATTAAACAAAAAATATATATAAGATTACCTTCAATACTTTTTCCATTTTGGACCGAAGGGATAGCAGGCACAGGAATCTCTTCTACATCCTCCGGTGCACCACTAAAGATATTTATAGAATCTATAACTGGTCCGACAACTTCCGTTGAAGGAATAAAAGTCATCACCGGAGGCTCTAAGGCGCGATCTGGGCTCAAAAGTGCGCCCGCCGTGGAAGGACCTACAAAAGAAAAATGTGTAAAGACAAATACGATATGAAAGCAATATAAATCATTCAATGAGAGGGATGTAAAAGATATATACCGATACGCCAGGGAGCTTGAAGTATAGCCTTTTCGAGCAGCTGCTCTTTTCTGGTTAATCGGGCTCGTCAGGTTTCAATCGAAGATAAACCCCTACCCGCCTTCAGATCAGCCTCGTCTTCAGAAGCGGCTGATATTGGCTGTTTAAGAGCCCGTTCTTCTGCCAGCGTTAAAAGAACTACAGGTAATATAGCAGGAGCCGGGTCAACATCACGGAACTCAACAGGGGGAAAGCCTCCCTTATTGGGGCGCACATTTTCAGTTTCATCCTGTGATCGCTTCAAGGTTTCGGCCAGCTGAGCGGCCTCCTCGGCAGATGTATCAAGAAAGAGAAGATCGTCGTCCGGTTCATGCGCAAACTCATCATGAGTGAGAGGTTCGGACTCAAGCAAAGTATCGAGTAAACGGGCGGCCAATTTCTTTCTCTTTTTAGGGCCCGAGCTAGTACTGGTAGAAGGACGCTTCCTCCCCTTCGGCACTTTTGCATGGCGCTGCCCAATCTCATCGTCGGGATCCGAATTTGATGACGCTGCTGCATGTGCCATATCAAGAATCTCTGCACCGGCTCCAGTGCGAACCGGCATACCAGCAGTACGGGAGACCGACTCTATTCGAGGGGCTTTTGGAATAAGCACTGAATTGCGGTCCCTCAGAGGAGGGCGAATGACCGACCGTGGTCACAACGGAGCGTTGATGTCATAGGAAGGAGTAGAGGCCTTACAGTCGAAAAGCACCCGTCTCTCCTCTGTGATAATGGGACTAACCCGCTGATGATACCAGACCTTGAAGGGTCCCACGGGCCTTGGAATGTAGTTGGGCTTTGGGATCATGGAGAGGGAACCGGTATTTAGCCTCATGAAATGATGAATAACATCACGGGTATTCTCCAGCGAGGGAGTAGGCTCAACTAAAAAAGCTTCAAGGGGACGCCCTGGTTATAACCCAGCTGTTGGGCGAAGCAATACGGATTATACCGCATGAAGAGAGCAGCATCATTTAATCGGAACACTAAGTACCCGGCCTGATTGAATACAGATGCAATGTCTCCTTGTGTTTCAAAACCGGCGTCATATTCTTCAAAAAATCAAATAACTTCTGAATAGGTCCCGCTGGCGCAGAAAGGACCTGATCGTTGAAAACCATGCCACCTTCGTTAGAATACGGGTTAAGCAACACGCGCAAAGCCCTTAACTGAGTCGGATCAGGAGCGGAAGCATCAACCAATCTCATGACTCGTGGGAAAGTATATGACTCATAAAACTAAGGCTGCCGATGCACAACAAATGCGCCTAACCCATGCATCTCGATCCAGGACGTGAAGTAATGGAAGGAGAAGTTCACAGTGTCTGCACCTGGATTTGAAGTGTTGGCTGTGGTACTTAAGCCATGATACAGATGCGATAACACTGCAACACCAATAGCCAATCATGCTCCTTCGGATATGCGATGTGCGGTGTAGAAGATGGAGGCTCTCATAAAATAACGGTGGATTGGCATGGAAAACCAGCTGAGCCAGAGACTGATGAAGCCTACAAAGATTGTTTCCTCGTCCATACCAGGAGCAGCAATCGCATAAAAAGTCATGGCTGACGAATTTGGGATATAAAATTGCAGCAGATCTTCTTCTTTAGCTGGCAATTTCTCCAGGCCAAATCCGAAGGAATCCTCGACCTTCGCAAATTTCAGAGCTTTCTTGGATAGAGCATCTTTATGAAGAAAGTGAGCGATGAAAGCGTCAAAACTAACACCTTGCTCTTCTGATGCCATGAACAAGCTATCAAAAATACTTAAGGCCTTGATTAAACTTGGATGCTTGTGCTGAACAGCATTCTCAGTTGTCAAGCCTTCATGCAAGGATGGCACCGTAGCAAAAACATACTCGTCAGGTTGTGATAATTCTTCGTAGTGTTCTCCCCTGATTGGAAGTCTCAAAATTTCTCAGAATTCCTCCAGCGAAATGAAAACTTCGCGATCCCCCTGTAGGAAAGTGTGAGTTGGAAGATTCCATTGGTTCAAAAAGGCTTTAACCCACCAAACGTGAGGAGCATGATAGTAGAACAAAGATGCGTATACCGCTTGGTATAATCCCACTTTCTGCAAAAGGGAGAGTTAGGAGGGGAGAATATAACGGGCCCAAGGAAGGTAGCCCGGTGGATGCCGTGGGATGACGCCTATCTTGTAGATCTGCCCCCAAGGTCGAGCTTCGCCTTGGCATATTCGGCATCCCAGAATATCAATAGAAACCAAGGGTTGATTGGGAATCCCTGTTGTTGATGGCTCAAGCCAGCCTTCAGGAGTCCAATTAACCGCCTCCACTGCATAGGCAGTACGCGGACGCTCCGTAAACGAAATCGAACGAATGGGTTCCGTCGGTATTCCATACGTAAAACTGCGACGGCCCCTTATAATGTAATCATACCAGACACCCCATAGCAAAAGGCTCTTTTTGTCCTTATCATGATTCTTAATCATAGCCATCACTTCTTCGTCTGACGGCGACTGTGGGAAAGCAACCTTTGAGCGTGTATAAAGGAAGTGTGGAAGTGAGGCCATTGTACCTAAAGAAGGGAATAAAACAAAAGTCAATAAAAGGTATGGGTTGGTCTTATGGGACTACTAACTAAAAAGCTAGTGGACCCCACAAAATCAAAACGGCGGCTCGTCAATGATGAGACATGTGCCCATTGTGAGAATCTAAAAGGATCCTCACTAAAATAACAGTAGAGTTAAAAACTCCCAGTATCCCTAAAAGAAAGTGGGTTCTGTTAAAATAACAACATATTCAAATCTGTAAAGAGGGCATTTAAAAAAAATAATACTCAAGAACATTAAATTCCTTAAGTTCCAAAAATTCAGAGCTGGGCTCTGCAAGACAATAGAATTAAATTCCTCCAATATTAGGATTAAATCCCAGAAATCCCCATGATGGGAAACAAAGAAAATGGAATTAAATTCCAAATATCCTCAAAGATCAGGATCAATGATAGGGTAAAACCCTACGAAGAGAACCAATGATTCTCAAGAATGACCATTGATTCAAGACCCATGGTTTACTAAAAAAAGGTGTTTTTTAAGATCTCTAAGAGATCAGTTTAAGAGAAGAGCCAAGCTCTGTTAATGGATTTAAAATCTAAAACAAGAGAAAAAGTTTCCTAAGAGATAAATTATGTTCATAATCCTTACCAAAATTTTTTTTTTGCAGAGTTTAACTCTAATCAGAAAGAGTTCTGTAGGCAGAGAGCTAAACTCCGAAAGGATAATTAAATTCTCAAGAAAAGAGTTAAGGAGGAAGATGAAAAAACAGTGGTCATTTCAAGGGCCAAGGGCCCATTTATAAGACGTGATGGGAGCGGTTCAACTTCCCATCCCCCAAGGCAATCCAACGGTAGTAAAGATGGAAAACATTGTATTCACGTGCAAGGCAGGTAAGAACAACGCTGGGGGCATTTGTTCCCTCATAAAAAGGGAGAGAAAAGGGGAGAGAATTCTCCACGGCTCAAGCCTCACGTATTAAACACTTGAGCGCTTATATGCAGATCATATAAGCGCTGCAACCAAACAATTAAAAACTACATAGGCCTCATGTGTTACACAAGTGAGCGTCTATATGTAAAGCATATAAGCACAAAAAAAAAACCACATTGCGGACACGTGTTAAACACGTGAGAACACCCTTTTGAAGCATTAGCTTCAGATAGAGTTAAACTCTATGCATAAAATTAAATTCTATTTTTGTATGCAAAGCATATGAGCATTAAGAGTAAATGGCCAAAGACCAAATTGACCTCACGTGTTAAACACGTGAGCGCCCATATGCAAGGCATATGGGCGCCAAATGAGAGAAGCTAAATAAGCCTCACGTGTTAAACACGTGAGGACGCCTCCTTATATAGAATTAAATTCTACTCTTGGGAAATACCTCCATGCATTTTTATAAAAGAGAAAGATCCGCTCTGTTAAACAGAGAACCGTTGGATCAAAAATCCAATGGTGTTTAAATATAGAATTAAATTCTATTGGGGAAAATATCTCCCTGATCTTTTTAAATGAGAAGGATATTTTCTGTTAAACAGAGAGTTGATGGATCAAAGATCCAATGAGACGGAAAATATTTCCTATATTTTTCTAAACAGAGAAAAATTGTGCTCTGTTAAACCGAGCACCCTTAGATTAAAAATCCAATGGTGATAAAAATATCACCGATTAATAGAATAAAATTCTATATATGGGAAAATATTCCTCCAATCTTGTTAAAAACAAGAAAACATATTCTTTAAAAACAGACACACTTGGATCAAAGATCCAATGGTGGGTAAAATTCCCCAAACAAATTTTGAGACCAATTAAATCAATTGGAATCTCTCAATGAGAGATTTTCTCAAAACTAATTAATATTTTGCCTCCACTATTTAAAGGACCCGAGACTTCAAGTCTCATATAGAGAGAACCTCCCATAAGCTTCTGAAAAATACAGAAAACTTCCAAAACAACAGAGAATTCAATTCTCAAGAAAAGAAGAAGAATTTCCTCCTCAAAACCCTGGGTAAAAAAACACAGAGATCAAAATATCTCTTTTTACCTATCTAAGGATTTAACCCTTCTCAAAGAACTTAGTTCTTCCTCTGGATCAGAGATCCACAAGACAAGTTTCCCACAAGTTGAGAATTTAATTCTCATCAGAAAGATCTTGTTTTTGAGAATCAAAGATTCAGAAAAGAACTGGGTTAAAAAGAAAGAAAAAAGAAAAGAACATATGTTCTGGAAATTTAATTCCTCCAAAATTAGGGTTTAACCCTACATAAAGAACTTAGTTCTTATAAAAAGAAAAGAAGAACTTAGTTCTCCAATTAAAAAATGATCCAAGATCTTCAAAACAGAAATCTTGATGATCGTCAATGGCTAAAATGTCATTAACAGAGATTAACATCTCTAAAAAATAAGAACTTGGCGTCTCACGTGAAACACACGTGAGCAAAATTAGTGCTTAGCACTATTATAGTGTCTCACGTGTTTCCCACGTGAGTGCCTAAAACAAATAAAAGAAGAGTTAAAATGCCTTACATGCTTCCCACATGAGCGTCCAAAAAACAAAGAAAAACTCATTTGTGTTGATTGGGCAGCCACCAAATAAAGCAGCCCAGCACCCCAAAAATAAAGCAGTCATGTGAAATTCACGTGAAACACTCTCGGAAACCTGAAATCCGGCGCCCCACGTGCTTCACATGTGAGCACCAGAGCTCTAGCCAAGTGCTTAGCACTTCTTCTAAAAAAGGGGATGAACAAACAAAACCTGAAATTAATGCTCAGCACTCACGTGCTTCCCACATGAGTGCCATGCAAAGTGCTTAGCACTCTATGTTCAGTCAAAATGACTAAGTGCTTAGTACTGATTGGGCAGTGCCCATATCTGAGTGCCTCATATGTTTCACACGTGAACACCAGAGAAAATTAGTGCTTAGCACTGTAGTAGCGCCTCACGTAAAAAACACGTGAGCGCCAGAAAAGATTAGTGCTTAGCACTATTTTTGCGCCCTACATGAAACACATGTGAGCACTGTATATCTTAGTGCTTAGCACTGCTGGTAGTATAGAAACCCAATCTCATCTCAAATTGGCTAAGTTTCCTGAGGTTAAATCTCTTTGATTTTAAATCAACCGAGCACATATACTCGTGATTTCCAAACTGATCTTAGTCTCAAATATGATTAATGATCTCTCATTGATGATATCCAAAATGGTATTTATCCCATATCTCATAAGGTAATCTTAGTCTTAAATATGACTAACGATTCTTAGGTCCACCACAACCCCTTTTTCCCTCAAATACGGGATTTGGTTCAAGGGTACATCTTTCCACACCTTTGATATATGTCGTTATAATTTCTCAACGTTTTCAGAGAGGTGGCGGGTCCTAACAACCAAAAACTCTTTTCTCGTCCCAACTTGATGTAAAATTTCATCAAGATAGGGAATGATACATCCTATATTGATGCACTTCCAAATTAACGTGCACACCTCAAATCGGATCGCACCCCAAATTGGGTGCATTCCATGTCACTATCGTTCACTTCGCCATGTAACAAATACACATGCGCGCAAGATGAATGATGGACCGAAATGTCCTTAAACTAATTTTCGCCCCAAACACGGCGATAATGGACCGAAATGTCCTTAAACTAACATTCAACCCCAAAATGGGAATGTTGGACCGAGATGTCCCTAAACTAGACATTCGTCCCCAAAACGGGAATGTTGGACCGACATGTTCCTAAACTAGCGCGTCGCGCCAAACACGGTGATAATGCACCATGATATCCCTAAACTAAAATAATTGGGCCCATATGCTTATTTTCTTCTAAGTTGATCTTAGTCTCAAATATGACTAACGATCTTTAGATCAAACCCAAATATGCCATGAACCGATAGACCCCATTTATATGAGATCTGCGTCCTAATTTTATTCCCGTTGGCGAACCAAGCTACCAACGTGGACTCTATCAAGAAAAATTCTTGACCTAAACTCAAATCTAAAATATACAGATTTGGACTAATCCGCGCCTTATGGGCGACGACATAAACCAGACTTCGCATACAATCCACGAGCAACCAAAATAAACAAAAATACACATGACATGAAGTGAACTGCTGGAGAAGGAGAAAGTGGTTATCGCAACGCGATAACGTAAGTAACTGCAGGGGTTTGCGCCTGCAGGGAAGAGCGTCCCCACAATCAAAAACCCCTCACAAATGAAGAAGGATATGATAAAATCTACTACAACGGTCACATCTATTCAAACTTCCAATATATGGTTCCTTAAATCAACTTGGAATTTTCGAAGAGGTGGATGGATAATTCCAAATAGCATTTGCTCCCAAATTCAGGTCGGACGTCCCAACGTCTCGGTCCGGTCTTTCGGCGGTGAACAGAAAGCACAGGAAGTCTCCCTAGGAGTACCAACACTGGCCTGACTGAACGGTTAGCGAACTTGTAAGGTGTACATGATTCCGACTAGTTCTCCTTTTAGGGTTTGAAGGAGAATGTTCCCTTATAAAAAATGGGTAAGGGAAAATTCCACACTATTCAAAGCCTCACGTGTTAAACACGTGGGCACCTATATGCAACGCATATAGGCACTACAATTAAAGCAACTATTAAACTAAAACAGCCTCACGTGTTTAACACGTGAGTACCTATATGCAACGCATATAGGCATTGCAATTAAAACAACTACTATGTTAATGGTGCCTCACGTGATTAACAAGTGAGTACCTATATGTGAAGCATATAGGCACTTCAATGTAAACAAACTATAGGCTAATAATCATCACGTGTTAAACACGTGAGCGCCTATATGCAAAGAATATAGGCGCTGCAATCAAACAGCTGACAAAATAAATAAGCCTCACGTGTTGAACACGTGAGAGCACCTCCCTATGTAGAATTAAATTCTACTCAACAAGGAACCGTTGGATCAAAGATCCAATGGTGATTAAGTATATAATTAAATTCTATTGATCTTTTTAAGTGAGGAGTGATATTTTCTGTTAAACAGAAAGTTAGCGGATCAGAGATCCCATGAGATGGAAAATATTTTCCATATCTTTCTAAACAAAGAAAGATTGTGCTCCGTTAAACCGAGCACCCTTAGATTAAAAATCCAATGGTGATTAAAAGCCACTATTTTACAGAATAAAATTCTACATATGGGAAAAAATTTCCCCAATCTTGATAAAAAAAGAAAAGAAAAATATGTTCTGTAAAATAGAAACCCTTGAATCAAAGATCCAACGGTGGGTAAAATCCCCAAATCAATTGGAGTCTCTCAATGAGAGATTTCCTAAAACTAATTAACAAAATTCTCTCCACTATATAAAGAACCCGAGACTTCAAGTCTCAAAAAAGGAGAGAGAGAGGGTGAAAGAGAAAGAGAACTCCCCAGAGACTTAAAGAATATACAGTGAGCTTTTGAAGAGGAGGAGAATTTAGTTCTTAAAGAAAAGACTTGTTTCCTTGAAACACTAGGTAAAAAAAATATACAAAGATTGTTCTTTGCCTCTCCAAGGGTTTAACCCTTAATATAAGAATTTAGTTCTTCCTCTGGTTGAGATCTGTAGAAGCAGATCTCCCCACAAGTTGAGAATTTAATTCTCATCGGGGAGATTCTGTCATGCAGATTCAAAAACGTAGGGGAAAGAATTGAGTTAAAAGAATTTAATTCTTACAAAACATATGGGAATTTAATTCCTCTGAAAACTAGGGTTTAACCCTATAAAATAATTTAATTCTTACAAAATAAGAGACATGAATCCTAGGGTCATTAACATGAGATCAAAATCTCCAAACACCCAGAAGGAAAGACTGATGATTCATTAACGATTAAACACTATAAGGAGGACCGCACGTGTTTCCTATACGAGCGCTTAAAAGAAGAATAAGAAGTGTTTCCTAGGACAGTCACGTGTTTTGCACCCGACCCCCAATCAAATGCTTAGCACTTCTGTAAAAGGAGAGGATAATAAAACCAAAGGGCAGCGCCCATATTTAGGGCGTCTCACGTATTTCACACGTGAGCGCCACGAGAACCAAGTGCTTAGCACTATATAAAAGGGAGGAGAATAAAACCCAAAGAACAGCACCCACTTTTGGACGCCTCACGTGATTCACACTTGTGCGCCTCCAAAATTCAGTGTTTAACACTGATTCAACGTCTCACATGGGAACACGTGAGTGCTGCATATACCAGTGCTTAGCACTGATTGAGTAACTATGGAGACCCAGATCCAGCCCAAATCGACTAAGTTCTTCCAAAGTCAAATCCCCTTTGTGCTCATCATGCCCCAGATCGATCTTAGTCTCACACATGACTAATGATCTTTCAACTGATGATATCCAAAATGATATTCACCCTACATCTCCTAAGCTAATCTTAGTCTCCAAAAATGACTAATGATTCTTAGATGATCCACTATAATTTTTTCCCTCAAATACGGGAATTGGTTCAAGGGTACATCTCTCTACACCTCTGATACATGTCGTTGTAATTTCTCAACGTCTTTAGAGGGGTGGCGGGTCCCGACAACCAACTACTTTTTGGTGCACTTCCCAAACTGACATGCACATCCCAAATCAAACCACATCCCAGACTGGATGCATCCTATATCATCGTTGCTCATCCCGTCACGTAATAAATACATGTGCACGCAAGATGGACAATGGACCGAGATGTCCCTAAACTAACAACGGACCGAGACGTCCTTAGACTAAACTCTTACCCCCAAATTGGTGATCAACGGACCGCAACGTCCTTAAACTAAAATCTCACCTCAAAAATGGTGATCAACAGACCGAGACGTTCTTAAACTAAAATCTCACCCCCAAATGGTGATCAACAGACCGCAACGTCCTTAAACTAAAATCTCACCCCCAAATGGTGTTCAACGGACCGCAACGTCCTTAAACTAAAATCTCATCTCCAAAATGGTGATCAACAGACCGAGATGTCCTCAAACTAGAACTTCGCCTCTAATATGGCGATAATGGACCGAAATGTCCTTAAATTATAACAATAGAGTTCAAATGCTCTTTTGTTGGATCTAAAATAAAAATGATCCTAAAGCCTTGTTAAGTGGATCTCAGTCTCAAATTGGACTAACGTATCCTTAACAAAAAAACCAATCGATCCATCAATTGCTCGTATACATACCCTCAAACTTATCTTTTGCTTGTCCTCGAGCAAACTTATTTTTTATTCTCTACAAAAACCTAACCGTACTTTCGCAGGGAAACACGATTGCACTGAGCTCGTGCAACAAGCCGTTAAACCTCTAGGTGTCCCTAGTAGGAGGAGTGTTGTCTCCTAAGGGTTTTCAGCGGATTACACCCACAAAATCCTATCAATTTGGCTTTTTCGACTTTTGTTTTCCAGATAGGTTTTCTAACAAGGAATTCTATTATCTTCGACTTGCAAATTATCCACCCATATTTTCACACTTCCTCATCATCTAACTTAAGATTATATATATCCTGCAGACCTACTTAGCTTTCGGCATTTCTTAAGTTTTCCTTCTAGGGTTCCATCTCCACTTAGGAATTTTTATCAACTCTACTAAAGATACAAGTTCTATTCTTCATTCCTTTCTCTCATCTAAACTCCAATCACATATCCCCACGTGTGTGTATAAATCACCCCTACACTTGGAAATTCAAATTAAGCAATCATACTCTTGTCCTTTGTCCAAAGTACTTCTTAATTGGTGAATTTTTAAATGAATTTTGCTTACACATCCTTCATGCGACCGTTAATACTTCTTGAGGTACCAACGACCGATTACAAAATGTGTTTGCACTTTAAAGCGTAATTCCTAGTCTTGCAACACCCAAGGCTTTAGCAGTGACTCCCAAACCAGTTGGTCTAAGGCACTGGGTGATGAAGCACCCTTGCTAAATATTTTTCTATTTTTTTAGCCTTAAGTAATCACAAAAACCAGTGTTCATTTTTTTTCTCTTTATTCACTTTTTTCCTTTTATTTTCATTGTACTAAGGACTTTAGACAAGAACATTTCAAGGTCTCATCTACTATTCCAAGTTTCAAGGTGCGTGTTTGTGCAATTTGTAGGGTATACATTTTCAGAATCTAGACTTAAGCTAGGAATTATTTTTCAAACTTATACTCTAATAAAAATATCAATACTTTTCCCTTGTTTTGACTTAGCCCAAGAAGTGAACCCAAAATTTGCCTATTTCTAAATAAACTACAAAGGCATATACTTTCTACCGTTAAACTTTAAGAAATGTTATTTTTAGGGTTTTAAATTTACTAAGTCTAATATCTAGTTGTTCCTAGCCAGTTAACCCATTCATCAAACTCAAGTCAATTAGCCAAAATTGAATACAATAATTTTTATGGGTTTTCAAATAAATATGCAAATGCAAAAATATACATATGAATGCGAAGGAAAGAAGGCATACCGAGCATACCCCCAAACTTAAACTTGACAGTGTCCTCACTGTCATGCTGCACCAAGAGGGTCAAAATTGTCGGCACTCCCCTGTTTATTTATTTACAAATTTTTTTTTTCTTTTTCATTTTTAAATTTTTTTTTATTTTTATTGTTAAAAGAAAAACAAAAATATATATACAACAAGATTCCCCCCAAACTTAAGCTTGGCCTTACACAAGCCAAAGGTTAGCACCAACCATTCAAAAATCTTATCGTGGTAATAGTATAGTTGGTGCAAGAATGGGGTGTAGATGAAAGAAATGAGAAACACACGAGACCGTGTGGGAAGAAAGGTAGAATACGATCTCGGTGGAGGAGAAGAATGGCGGAAAGGAGAAAGAAGGGTCACGCGATCTTGAGGGTGTAAATCGAGTGAATAAATTAGCGCAATTTGTGATGACCGATGTGTTAAAAGCGATTGCGCTAAACTATCAACCCGTCGAGAAATGGGATCAAATCCCTCAAGATTCGCAAGAAAACATGGGTACGCCGAACTTGGTATTAGAGATAAAAGCGTAACGGTCTCTTGTACGGTCGGAACGATAGGAACGACGAAAGGGAGTGGATTAGGGATAGTCTCATTCTCACCGTAGTAAATTGTCTCGAACTTAAAAGATTCTATCAATGGTTCAAAACTACTGTAAGCAACCGAGTCTGATAGTTCAACTAACTCATCTGAAAATGTAAAGGACTCAAACTCGGGCGGTGAGTCATCAACATCGTCCGAAAAAGTAAAACACTCGTAGGTATTATCGTCTGTGAGAACTGTATCAGATTCAAAGGAAAAGTTTTCAAGCTCACAGTCGTCAAGCATGGTCGGAACGATGTAAAGGAGGGAGGGTGATATAACAGTCAAAGGTTCAGGAGGACGAATTGGAAAATCAGACACATCAAACAAAAATGGTTCAACCTCAATATGATCCTCAAAACTCTCCTCAATACTATCCTTATAATTCTCCTCAAAATTCAACTCATCCATGCCATTATCATCAAAATCAAGACGCATATGAAGTTCGGGAGAAACATCTAATGATTCGGGATGATGAGTTGAACATAAAATTTCAATCAAATCGACAGGTCCATCATCCGAAATATTCCCGACGTCTATATCCTCAATCAAGTGAAAATCAATTTCTTTAGACACCTCATCAAAAGCATGGATATTTATCGATTTAGCTTCTAGAGTGGAGGTGTAAAGATCGAAAGGATTAGGTGTGGTTTCACTTGAAAGGGGTTCTTCACAATTTGGCAAATCAAACACTACAAAGTCGCACAACTCATCATTTTGGACACATGTTTGAAAACTGGAGTTGTTGGATTCAATTGGGTATCGGTAGGTTTGATTTGGACATCCTCTCACATTCTCACTATGTCCAACCGCCTCCTTATACATTGAAAAATTTGAAGCTAGTGGGAAACTAGGTACCGGTTCGCTAGGTTGCATAAGGGCGGCCACAGATGCTTCCACATTCCTAGTCATTTTGTTTGTTGCAGCAATATAAGCTTCCAACGACTCTTTCAAACTAGACTTAGGTGGTGAGGGGGTTCCGGTAAAAGATTCGAAATTGGTTGGATATGTGAAACTCCCTAATGGCTGTGTAGAAACAGTGTCTAGTTAAGGTGGGAAAGTCGGGTAGGACTGGTAGGAAGTGGGTGGTTGGACGGGGGTAGGGTCAACATGTGGATAAAAAGGTGAATAGTCTTGTGGATCCCTGGAGAAGGATGAAAGATCGGCTACGAGATTGAGCAATATGCTCAGCAATGGACATCGGTTTAGGAGTTACAGTAGGACTTGGAATAGTGGTATCAACATATGGAGGTGGTAAAGGTTGACTTGGTTGACACAAAGTGGGTTGCAAAGTCAAACTGTTTCTCCTAGACGCTTCTATTCGATCTTTCAAAGAAATTTTTGGCACGGAGGGATCGTCTTTAAATTGACCGAAACAATTGACGTACAACGCAAAGTTAGGTTCGGGATACCAAAGTTCGGCAAGTGATTTATTATGTGGGGTATCCATGTTAGAAGAAAGGGGAAAAGAAAGAATGTTTGTTGTGGTGCAAGGATTTATTTGCGGCAAAAGTTGGCAAGTTTTCTAATAAAAATTTATCCTTTTTCCTTTTTCTTTATTTGGAAATTGGTGCAAAAAATTTGTTGATAAAAGATATGCAACAGAAAAGTATTACTTGCAATCAATTTTTATTTTAAGCGGGGCCCAAAAATCCTGCACAAGATCGTTATTTGGAAGGGAATATATTTTTAAACCACAAAAAATCCTGTAGGCAAATCTACAGAGGATATATCAATATTTACAGAAGAGAAAGAGCGGAGCTTGCAGAAAAAAATTTGCCAGATGATGCCGCGAGATTACCGCCCTTCCGCGGCCAAAGGGAGGTTCCCACCGCGGTTCTGCGGTGGGGAAGTCGGCTCGTAACCCAAGAAAAATTTGGAGCTTCTGATTCCTCCAAAGAACCGCGTTTCCGCGGTTGAAGTATGGTTCCCGCGGCGGATCCGCGGTCTTCTCGTTGAATTGGCCCTTCTTTTTTCTTCTGTTGTTCTGTTAGATTAATCCCCTGCTGTTCAGATCAGATGTTTTCTGTTTCGCCTTCTGAATATTTCCAGATCCGAATTTGTTCCTGCAAGATTCACACAACAAAGTACCCTTTCCAAAAAATAACAATTGATATATTTTTATAATTTTTGGATTTTTTAGATTTTTATGATTTTTTAATTTAAGATTAACCCGAAATTGCAAAAAGGAAATTTCTACGCCATCCCCGGCAACGGCGCCATTTGATTTGTATGTCAAAAACTATCTATTACCGCAATCAAGAACGGCGTCGCTTTGCAGCTAGCCGGTGAGTACGGGTCGGTCCACAAGGATGTTGTGAATCTCCTAATCGCGCTTACGAGTTAATTCCGAAGTGTGTTCGGATTGATTATTAAATATAAAATCTAAATCTATCTATCTAAGATTATCTAGATCTAGTCTTGCTAGGGTTAGGTTTAGGGATGGTTTGGAAATGCAAGTAAATCTCAACGCTTTCTATACCCGAATGAAGATCTATGAGGAGTTATGGTAATTATCAATAAAGAAGATTAGATCCATTCGGGAAGGTGTTCCTTCCTCTAGGTTCTTGTCCTTCTTTTAGAGATCCTTACCCTAACCTCCATGGAAAACGCGCGCAACCGGGCCTTTATACTACGGTATCACCGCTACCTCGAGGGATAGGGTGCCGTAGGGCGCGGTGTGTGCGTGTATGCATGGAGTCCTATTGAAAATATATTATGGGCAAGAAAGGGATGAGAGATCTCATCTCTCAAAAGCCTTTCCCAAAGCTAACCCTAACAAGCGAGGAGACTACTTGCTCATTAGGGAATTTAAAAACAATTATCTAGGGCAAGAAATTAAATCTAAACTAGGGTAAGGAATTAAAATTACCTATTTTACAGATGGCTCTCTCCAAACATCAACGCAGGATTGTCAGATCTGAATTAATGAAGTGAAAAAAGGCACCGATGCTCTCCAAAAGAATTCTAAAATTTATTAATGAAGGGAGGCATAAAAAGAATACAAGCTTTAGAGTTCCTATTTATAGAGAATAGGAAATCCTAGGTTACATTTGATTCGCATATCTGCTTTTACGAAAATACCCCTAAGAAAAGACCTGGTCAACTATTCAGCGTCGTCCCATGTTTTAGTAAAAAATTCGTGAAGCCCGGGCACCAGATGGGCGCGGAACCGCGGCATGTGTAAGCTTTGGGCCGCGTTTCCGCGGCCAATTGGTGAGAACATCTTGTCATTTTCTGTAGGCTGCTTCTTGGTTATTTGGGCTTTTTATTTCTTTAGTTCTTTTCTCTGTTTGGCTTCTGGTCTTCTCCAGATCTTTCAGTGAAACTTTTAGTGGTCTTTTAACCGTTCGCCTTGACGTTTTGGATCTTGCGTTGCCTTGTTAATTGTGAATTTTATCTTTGATGTAGGCTTGATCAAAAGTCTTCTGTTTGTTGGTCAAAGTTCCTCTTTTGTGTCGTCTTTTGTCTTTTTCACTGTTTTAAATCCAAGAACCTGTAACCTGTAATATGTAGCAGACATGCGTCAAAAGTACCTGTTTATTTATAAAACAAATAAGAATGGGGAATATAATAATGCAATATTATGGTGTGAACACTCGTATACATTTAAGTTGATCTTAATCTCAAACTAGATTGACGATCCTTAAATCAAACCAAGCCCAAATCTAAAATATACGGATTTGGACTAATCCGCGCCCTACGGGTGACGACATAAATTAGTCTACGTATACAATCCACGGGCAACCAAAAATAAAACAAACACATACGATACGAAGTGAACTTCCAGAGCAAGAGAAAGTGGTTATAGAGATACGGTAACGTAATTAACTGCAGGGGCTTGCGCCTGCAGGGAAGAGCGTCCCCACAATCAAAAACCCCTCGCAAATGAGGGGGAATCTGACGAAGTCTGCTACAACTGCTGCATCCGTCCAAACCTCCGATATACGGTGCTATAAATCAACTTAGTATCTTCGGAGAGGTGGACGAATAAATCTAAATAGTATCTGCCCCCAAAATTCAGGCCGGACGTCCCAACGTCCCGGTCGCGTCTTTCGGCGGAGAACAGAGAATTTGAAGGAATAGTGGGAGCCATCTGTTATACCCCGCTTCCCAGAGTGCGCTAAGATCGGCACAAGACAGAGCCAACCATGCTACTTGTGGATAGGAAATATCCTTCCACAGTCACATTACGGCTGTAGAGATATCAAGAACAGGAAAGTAAACTAAACTATCTAGTACTTGTCCATGAGCCAGAATTAACGAGTCAAGAAATAATATAATATGCGGAAGCAAAAGATCCAATAAATAAAACACCTGGAAAGTAAAACTGGATACCAACAGGATCCTCACCGCTCAGTCTGACGGCGGCAGTACTCCTGATCAGTCTGCAACAAAGGTAGAGAATCTGGGCCATGCAAAACCCAGACATCAGTGCGTCATAATATCAAGCAATACTATAAACAGGGGTAACAAGATATGCAGGTATGAGTATAAATGGTAAAACAGGTGTAACAGTGACATAAGTGAGGACGGTGAGGGTAATATGTAGTGAGTAATCTAAACTGGTCTACTGTGTTAACTACTCTCAAGTCTTTGAAATCAATTTGATGAATCATCGATATAACTCAATAGTATCCTGTGCGTGCCCAGGACCACGGTCTAAGACTCTCGGGCTGAATCCGAGACGTGCCGCAAGGCAGTAAAAGATAGTATGTAATGATGAATGATGTCAGCAGCAGCATCCCGGGGCTGGCCTAGCCCGTAAGACTGATCAGTAAAGGTATCGAACTGTCGAGTTACAAGTCAGGTTTCATCATTGATTTCCCCATACCCCCAAGTTGTGTGTTCAAGTCAGGTATTGATAAATATGGAGCTAATGCCAACACATGGTCAAGCAAGTACAGGTTTGTCTGAATAGACAACAGGAAATGTCCGTAGGGACAACAGACCAAGATTGTTGACATTAGTAACAAGATCAGGTAACAGGTCAAGCTATGGTATATCAGGTCAGGTCAGGTAGTGAACAAGTATCAATCATGTCAAGGAGTGCACAGGTATCAAGTCGTGTCAAGTAGTAGTGTATCAAGTCATGTCAGGGGTGCACAAGTATCACGTGGGTGCTCATAATCAAACTATAATAAGTATGGGTACACAAAACAAGTGTGGGGTACTAATATAACAATAAAATGGAATAATGTGATATGATATGCAAATAGATATAATTTTAAGGATATGGATGCACTGTTATCGATTAGGGTTACATTTATAGTTCCCATATTAATTAGGATGCAATTTTTTAAACATGGAGTGTTAATATCACAGTATTATGTAGTAATGTGATCTATGGATGCAATTATATGTATCTTAAATGCGATGGATGCAAACGGGTATCCGAAAAGTTATAAAACTATAAAATGGTAATGTGGGATGTACAACTAAGCAATATGTGATATAAGTATTGATATAATAATATTAATATGGATAGTATATTCAAAGCGATTAATAACTATAAAAGTGGTATTGATTAACCATGCACAAGAAAGTTCCGTTCAGAAATTCAGCGTCATCCTGATTTGTAAAATAGATTAAAAATAACAAACGTTCTCCAAAAGGGACGTGTATTATACCAAAACAAAGATAATTCAATAAGGTTTTCATTTTTATAAGTATAAGCATCTCAGGTTGTCCCTACAAAAAGTTATGAACATTCGAACTTGAAAGTTTGCTGCTGGAATTTCCCTGGACAGCAGTTTAGAGATATTTTCATTTGCATTTTATATTATTTAAACAATTTATTTTGCAAGTAAATATTTCATAGAGTTATAGTATTCTGAGTTAGTTTCGTAACGAACTAAAGAACGTATACTAATGATTTTTCTATGATTTATAATGAATTTTATAAGGTAAGGTGTACAGTAAATTTCAGATATGTCGTATCCGCTTTTTCAACGACGTTTCATGTGTAAACTATAATATTTTCAAATGTATAACATTATAAAAATACAGATTATAAACTAATTAAAGATAATAATAAGAAATATTACGACGATATATATTTTAAATGATATGGATGCAGTATAATGTAATCTAGTATGTCACAAGATAAGTTTTCATGATCTAGATTTAACATGATATAAACGGATGCAAACGGAACATCGAAACGTTATAAAATTAAACATGGGGTACTGGATTTAGACTATAGGTATGGTATTTATTTAAATAGGTATAAAATGAATTATATAGCATGTAGCAAGATTAACTTGCCTAAACGGAACAAGAACGGATGTGTACGGAACGCCCTTCGTCGGCGAAATGTCGCGACGCGTGCACGGTACACGGAACGGTTCCTAATAACGCACGAGGGTGATCACGCAAGTCAGGTACGTTCACTGGATCACTTGGATCGTCAGCGACGAGCACGGTTCCGGCGGTGATCACCGGAATAAAAAAAAAACAAAATCAAGAAAAAGAAAGAAAAAAGAAGAAGAAGTAAGAAGAAGAGGCTGTGAATTAAATAAGGAAAGATAAATTTAAATAAATAAAATATATATAAATATATATATGCAGAGGAAAGAGAGAGAGCAAGGGGTTGTTAGTTTGTTAGGAAATTAGATTTAAAATTTTAAAAGATTTTTAGATTTAAAATTTTAGATAAGAGGTTTCAGTTTATTAAAGAAATCGTATGAAAATATTTAAACTAAATTTTAAAATTAAATAAATTGAATTTTGGCAGGATACAAAAATATTTCAAAACGCGCCCGGATCGGGTCTAAAAATTCAGATTTAAAATACGAAAAATATGTGCGGCTTTCAAAATTCAAAATGAATGCTCAGATAACGAAAATGCATACCCTCAAGAACGGATGCACGTACGTACGCGTAGCCATCCAAACACGTCCGTTTCACTGAACAGGACGAGAACAAGATGCTCGGATGCTACCACGGGGTTAGGGTTATCATGCAGGCCATGAAATGTATTTTTAAAATATTTTATGTGACTTAAAATGTTATATTGTAAAAATGCAAATGCCAGATAAAATGCCAGTATGCACTAAACATGAAAATACACCAGTCTACGTAACAAGTCAGGATAATTCATAAGTATGAATCAAATAAGTTCAAGCAAGCGGATCGAGTCAAATGCAATGTAAAATGTAAAATACTATTCGCACCCAAAACACGATAAATCAGGAAAATACCAAAATTAAGGAAATACGAGAACTGGAATTGGTATAAATGAACTAGGTTGTTACATTATACCCAACTACAAAAGAATTTCGTCCTCGAAATTCCACGAACAAGAAAGAATAGACAATCAAGAAACTACAAGAATAGATGTGGAAACTTCTGCCGGATTTCATCTTCTCGTTCCCAAGTTGATTCTTCATGCGAGCGATTTCCCCAAGAAACAAGTACGAGAGGGATAACCTTGTTTTTAAGAACATTTTCCCTTCGATCCACAATCGACATCGGTCGTTCCTCAAAGGTTAAATCTTCTCATACAGTCAGTTCCGAATGATCTAGCACGTGCGTCTCATCTCGAACATACTTATGGAGTTAAGATACATGAAACACGTCATGAACATTCGCCAAAGATTGTGGTAACACCAATCGATAAGCCACTTCTCCAACACGCTCTAAAATCTCGAAAGGCCCAACGAATAAAGGACTAAGTTTTCCTCGACTCTCAAAACGAATCACTCCTCTAGTCGGTGATATCTTCAAGAATACTAGATCACCAACAGCGAACTCTAGAAGTCTTCTCGATGTATCGACCCAACTCTTCTGCCGATCTTGCGCTGCCTTCATATGATTCCGGATAGTGTTAACTTTCTCTACTGTTTGCACGATCAAATCCGGTCCTAACAATCTTCATTCTCCAACATCGTCCCAACAAACAGGTGAACGGCACTTGCGACCATATAATGCTTCGAATGGAGCCATCTGAATAGTCGCCTGAAAGCTGTTTTTGTACGAAAACTCCACCAAGTGTAGATGATCCTCCCATGAACCCTTGAAGTCTAACATGTAAGCTCTCAACATATCTTCAAGAGTTTGGATCGTTCTCTCCGACTGGATATCTGTTTGAGGATGATAAGCTGTGCTAAACTTCCATCGAGTCCCCAAACTATCCTGTAAGCTCCTCCAGAAGTGTGATAAGAATCAGGTGTCATGGTCGGACACGATGCTCATAGGTACTCCATGCAATCTCACAATCTCCTACATGTACCATTCTGCTAACGCTTCCGTTAACTGACCAACTCGAAACGGTATGAAGTGAGCTGCCTTGGTCAATCGATCAACAATCACCCAAACTGCATTGTTGCCCTTTGGACTCCGCGGTAAAGCTGTCACGAAATCCATGGTTATATGTTCCCACTTCCATTGAGGAATCGGAAGTGGTTGCAATAAACCAGCAACCCTTTGATGTTCAGCCTTAACTTGCTGACACACCAAGCACTTTGCTACAAAGCGAGCAATCTCTCTTTTCATACCTCCCCACCAAAAATGCTGTCGTAGATCACGGTAAATCTTCGTGCCTCCTAAATGTACAGAATACGCGGAAATGTGTGCCTCCTTCATAACTTCTTCGCGAATATCACCTTTTGGCACACATAAACGACTACCATACCGTAACGAACCATCTTCATGAATCAATAAGTCCGTTCGAAGTCTAGCTTCAACCTGTTTTCGAAACTTTTGCAATCTTGGGTCCTTCGACTGCGCTGCTTTAATACTCTCGATCAATGACGACTGTACTTGCAGCTGCATTAACTGTCCTGAAGAATGCGGTAGCACGATATCCAACTCGAATCTCCGAAAGTCTTCCATAATCTCCTTCTGTGCAGTCAACATCTGAATTGCTGGCAACCGACTAAGCGCATCCGGCACAACATTAACTTTCCCCGGATGGTACTTAAGATCAAGATCGTAGTCAGCCATCAGCTCCAACCATCTATGCTGCCTCATATTAAGCTCGTTCTGTGTGAACACATACTTCAGGCTCTTGTGATCAGTGAATATTTCGACCCTTTCGCCCAATAAGTAGTGTCTCCAAATCTTTAAAGCGAAAATCACAGCTGCTAGCCCCAAATCATGAGTTGGGTAATTCTTCTCATGGGTCTTCAACTGTCTCGATGCGTAGGCTATAACCTTCCCATGCTGCATCAAAACACATCCCAATCTTTTTCCAGATGCGTCGCTGTGAATCACCAATCCTCCGGAACTGTCTGGTATGGTCAAAATAAGAGCGGTTATCAATCTCTGCTTCAACGCCTCAAAAGCTGACGCACACTTATCCATCCACACAAATGGTACTTCCTTGCGCGTAAGCTTGGTCAAAGGCTTAGCCAAACGAGCAAAATTATCCACGAACCTTCTGTAATACCCGGCAAGTCCAAGAAAGCTTCTGATCTCAGCAACGTTCTTCGGAATCGGCCAATCTCGAACTGCTGCAATCTTTTCGGGGCCAATGGCGATTCCATCTCCGGATACGACGTGCCCCAAAAACTTCACTTCTTCAAGCCAAAACTTGCACTTGCTCATCTTTGCATATAATCTTTCTTACCTCAATGTCTGCAGTGCGATCTTCAAGTGTTCTGCATGCTCTTCAATGCTCCTCGAGTAGACCAGAATATCATCGATGAACACTACTATAAACTGGTCCAAGATCGGTGAAAAGATTCAGTTCATCAAGTCCATAAATATCGCCGGTGCATTCGTGACTCCGAATGGCATCACTAAATACTTGTAATGTCCATACCAAGTTCGGAACGCAGTCTTGCAAATATCTTCTGATTTAACTCGGACCTGATGATATCCGGACCGCAAATCCAGCTTCGAGAATACCCTCACGCCACTAAGCTGCTCGAACAATTCGCCAATGTGAGGGATCGGGTACTTGTTCTTAATAGTCACCCGATTTAATTCTCGATAATCGATGCACATCCTCTTTGTGCCATTTTTCCTCTTTACTAGAAGAACTGGAGCTCCCCAAGGTGAATTGCGCGAATTCAACCCTTCTCTAGCAATTCGGTAACCTGCTTCTTTACTTCTTCCAACTCCACTGGTGTCATCGGATAGTACGCCTTTGAGATTGGCGCTGCACCAGGAACAAGATCGATCGCGAACTCCACATCTCTTTTTGTCTGTAAACCCGAGATGTCCTCGAACACGTCCATGAACTCTCAAACTACAGCTGGCGCTTCCTCCTTATCAACTTCCATTGACGAAAGAACATTGCTTGTCGGCCTAGCCCAAAACTCGACTAGCCCGACAGAACTGCTACCTCCAGCAAAACAAACTCCGGATGTCCGGAAATATGGAAAATCACTTTCTTTGCCCTACAATCAATGTGAGCGTGGAAAGTGCCAAGAAAATCCATTCCCAAGACAACAACAAACAAATGGATGCACTAGAATTGAATAATTCTAATGCGAGGAAGACATGATCAAGTAGGATACCTGAAACGATTTCACCTGAAGCCAAACACTGAAAAAGATAAGCACGGTAAACAGAATTCAAGCTTGAGATAAAACATAAACTGGAAAGCAAGAGAAGCAAGGTAATATAACGACCATGAAAAAAGGAAGTGAATCAAGACCAGGACACCAAGTTACTTAAATAGAGTACCGCATTGTAACCATACCGCAGTTCATAGTTATAATCACATAACTCCACTCAAGTCGCCAAAATGCTAGTATCAGAATCAAGAAACAGGGAGAAGCAATAGGGAACCAAAAAGGTTTCAAGTCGAGATGCAAAGTGGTTTGCATATCGTCAAGGCAAAGGATAAGAGAAAGATATAATTCAAGAATCACGATAACAAGGTGGCAGGACATGTTCCTAATCACGAGTATTCTGATTCGTGTATTGGGTCCAATACCCAACTACAAAAGAATCAAACTCGATTAACCTATATCCTATGGCTCTGATACTAAACAAACCCTGTCATGCCTCGCTTCCCAGAGTGCGCTAAGATCGGCACGTAACAGAGCCAACCATGCTACCTGTGGATAGGAAATATCCTTCCACAGTCACATTACGGCTGTAGAGATATCAAGAACAGGAAAGTAAACTAAACTATCTAGCACATGTCCATGAGCCAGAATTAACGAGTCAAGAAATAATATAATATGCGGAAGCAAAAGATCCAATAAATAAAACACCTGGAAAGTAAAACTGGATACCAACAGGATCCTCACCGCTCAGTCTGACGGTGGCAGTACTCCTGATCAGTCTGCAACAAAGGTAGAGAATCTGGGCCATGCAAAACCCAATCGTCAGTGCGTCATAATATCAAGCAATACTATAAACATGGGTAACAAGATATGCAGGTATGAGTATAAATGGTAAAAAAGGTGTAACAGTGACATAAGTGAGGACGGTGAGGGTAATGTGTAGTGAGTAATCTAAACTGGTCTACTGTGTTAACTACTCTCAAGTCTTTGAAATCAATTTGATGAATCAACGATGTAACTCAATAGTATCCCATGCGTGCCCGGGACCACGGTCTAAGACTCTCGGGCTGAATCCGAGACGTGCCGCAAGGCAGTAAAAGGTAGTATGTAATGACGAATGATGTCAGCAGCATCATCCCGGGGCTGGCCTAGCCCGTAAGACTGATCAGTAAAGGTATCGAACTGTCGAGTTACAAGTCAGGTTTCATCATTGATTTCCCCATACCCCCAAGTTGTGTGTTTAAGTCGGGTATTGATAAATCTGGAGCTAATACCAACACAGGGTCAAGCAAGTATAGGTTTGTCTGAATAGACAACAGAAAATGTCCGTAGAGACAACAGGTCAAGATTGTTGGCATTAGTAACAAGATCAGGTAACAGGTCAAGCTATGGTATATCAAGTCATGTCAGGTAGTGAACAAGTATCAATCATGTCAAGGAGTGCACAGGTATCAAGTCGTGTCAAGTAGTAGTGTATCAAGTCATGTCAGGGGTGCACAAGTATCACGTGGGTGCTCATAATCAAACTATAATAAGTATGGGTACACAAAACAAGTATGAGGTACTAATATAACAATAAAATGGAATAATGTGATATGGTATGCAAATAGATATAATTTCAAGGATATGGATGCACAGTTATCGATTAGGGTTACATTTATAGTTCCCATATTAATTAGGATGCAATTTATTAAACATAGAGTGTTAATATCACAGTATTATGTAGTAATGTGATCTATGGATGCAATTATATGTATCTTAAATACGATGGATGCAAACGGGTATCCGAAAAGTTATAAAAATATAAAATGGTAATGTGGGATGTACAACTAAGCAATATGTGATATAAATGTTGATATAATAATATTAATATGGATAGAATATTCAAAGCGATTAATAACTATAAAAGTGGTATTGGTTAACCATGCACAAGAAAGTTCCGTTCAGAAATTCAGCGTCACCCTGATTTGTAAAATAGATTAAAAATAACAAACGTTCTCCAAAAGGGACGTGTATTATACCAAAACAAAGACAATTCAATAAGGTTTTCATTTTTATAAGTATAAGCATCCCAGGTTGTCCCTACAAAAAGTTATGAACATTCGAACTTAAAAGTTTGCTGCTGGAATTTCCCTGGACAGCAGTTTAGAGACATTTTCATTTGCATTTTACGTTATTTAAACAATTTATTTTGCAAGTAAATATTTCATAGAGTTATAGTATTCAGAGTTAGTTTCGTAACGAACTAAAGAACAATACTAATGATTTTTTTATGATTTATAATGAATTTTATAAGGTAATATGTACAGTAAATTTCAGATTTGTCGTATCCGCTTTCTCAACGACGTTTCATGTGTAAACTATAATATTTTCAAATGTATAACATTATAAAAATGCAGATTATAAACTAATTAAAGATAATAATAAGAAATATTACGACGATATATATTTTAAATGATATGGATGCAGTATAATGTAATCTAGTATGTCACAAGATAAGTTTTCATGATCTAGATTTAACATGATATAAACGGATGCAAACGGAACAACGAAACGTTATAAAATTAAACATGGGGTACTGGATTTAAACTATAGGTATGGTATTTATTTAAATAGGTATAAAATGAATTATATAGCATGTAGCAAGATTAACTTGCCGAAACGGAACAAGAACGGATGTGTACGGAACGCCCTTCGTCGGCGAAATATCACGACGTGCGCACGGTACACGGAACGGTTCCTAACAACGCACGAGGGTGATCACGCAAATCAGGTACGTTCACTGGATCACTCGGATCGTCAGCGACGAGCACGGCTCCGGCGGTGATCACCGGAATCAAAAAAACAAGATCAAGAAAAAGAAAGAAAAAGAAGAAGAAGTAAGAAGAAGAGGCTGTGAATTAAATAAGGAAAGATAAATTTAAATAAATAAAATATATATAAATATATATATGTAGAGGAAAGAGAGAGAGAAAGGGGTTGTTAGTTTGATAGGAAATTAGATTTAAAATTTTAAAAGATTTTTAGATTTAAAATTTTAGATAAGAGATTTCAATTCGTTAAAGAAATCGTATGAAAATATTTAAACTAAATTTTAAAATTAAATAAATTGAATTTTAGCGGGATACAAAAATATTTCAAAACGCGCCCGGGTCTGGTCTAAAAATTCAGATTTAAAATACGAAAAATATGTGCGACTTTCAAAATTCAAAATGAATGCTCAGATAACGAAAATGCATACCCTCAAGAACGGATGCACGTACGTGCGCGTAGCCATCCAAACACGTCCGTTTCACTGAACAGGACGAGAACAAGATGCGCGGATGCTACCACGGGGTTAGGGTTATCATGCAGGCCATGCAATGTATTTTTAAAATATTTTATGTGACTTAAAATGTTATATTATAAAAATGCAAATGCCAGATAAAATGCCAGTATGCACTAAACATGAAAATGCACCAGTCTACGTAACAAGTCAGGATAATTCATAAGTATAAATCAAATAAGTTCAAGCAAGCGGGTCGGGTCGAATGTAATGTAAAATGTAAAATACTATCCGCACCCAAAACACGATAAATCAGGAAAATACCACAATTAAGGAAATACGAGAACTGGAATTGGTATAAATGAACTAGGTTGTTATACCATCCTAAATAGATAAATTAATTAACCAATTTATTCTTGATAGAGTGCACGCTGAGTGTTTCTTTTCTCTCTCTCTCTCTGGTTGCGACCATTAATGACCTTAAAACTAAAACTCATAAACCAAGTTAACCGAACCTTTTTACAAACTTTGGCTTTGGAATGTCATGATTCACGACAAAGTCGCGTATATCCATGCCACTCCTATTTCCCTTTTGCTTTCTTCAAAACACTTTGTATCACTGCGAAAATTTATATTGCTTGGAAATGCCATCTCGTATAGTTACATACGAACTCGAAGAAATTATTTCAGTCTGAGGATAACCACCGGTTCTGGAGAAATTGAATTGTATAATTCTGTTGTCTCCTCTCCTTTAATTTCTTTCAAGTTGAGAGCTCCTTGTATTATGAGAGTACACCAGTTATACTTGTTGGACAGTCTTCTTCTAAACCTGAGCCTAGTGCTGAAAGGTAGGGAAGGAAGAAAACCAATTAGTATAAGGATGGTGTACAGAAGGTAAGAAGTAGAGACATATAAAAGGGTTGAAGTGGGGGCAAAGGAAATTGCAGCTACTGTCATGAATCTGGGCAGTGGAAGATGCATTGCTAGAAATACCCAGCCACCCCCTTGAAACAATTTAAATGTTTCGTCTTTCTTGTGCGGTTGCAATTAAAGACTGTTTCTCAATTAACTCTGACTCCTAGGCATTTGGATACCGGACTAGAATCCCACATCTGTAAGGTGGTGCAGATGTTGAGAAGAAGTAGAGTATTGGGAAAGAGTGATGTGTTCCTTAATGATGGAATTCGTAGCCAATAGTGTTATTGGGGAAATCACCTGGTTTTGCCTAACGGCAAATATTTGGTTTTGAATAACTGTTATTATGCACCAAGCTTTAAAACCGATATATCTATCTCTTTATTTAATAAAGATGGATATAATTTTTCTGAAAATTTACCTTTATCAATTGATAATTAGGTAAGGTGCATTGAATAATAG
Source organism: Agapanthus africanus (assembly GCA_030015575.1). NCBI lineage: Eukaryota > Viridiplantae > Streptophyta > Magnoliopsida > Asparagales > Amaryllidaceae > Agapanthus > Agapanthus africanus. The sequence continues at coordinate 483,782,037 of JASDDO010000018.1, read as the reverse complement.
TATAAACATTCTTAACCAAAATACAGTTCTCAATTTACAACACACGGAGCTTGAATTGGTGAATTCGTGGGACCCATACATATTGATGCATGTTGACCGACGTCCTGTTGGACAAAGGATCGGTACTCTTACTTTATTCTATTTTACCTATAATTTCTCTGGTTTTAGACAGGCATTCATTGAAATGCAAAGTTCAAAGATTTTGAGAAGTTCATAAGTATAAGAATAAAGTAGAGAACCAAACGTTGGAAATATTAAGATTATTCGAAGTGATTAAAGATGCAGATACTTATGCTAGATATTTCGTAATTGTATAAATGAGAATATGATTCTCTCTCAGATTACTCATTCGCGGGTACGGTCCTTGATGAGTAATATTGTATGGCCTTCTTCCATTTAGATGATATGCATTGGAAACAGCTCCATACCAATTGAATATGGTTCCATCTAAATTTTTGCATGTGATTCTATATAGATATAGAATGGGAACATATCTTAAAGGTTATTAAGCTATGGAGTTTTCCGGTTTATTAAAAGAAAAATCCGAACAAACTCAAGGCACGTTTCAGTAATGAGCGGTTTGTGGGTTATCCCAAGTATTAGCAAGGGTTTAACTTCTACCATTTTCAAGATCAAAAGTTTATTTGTTCTTGACTCGCCGCCTTTTATAAAAGGAATCTTTTTTGCAAAAAAAACTAGTGGAAGTATGGTAGAACTGGAAGTGATTCCAGAACAACAAACGGTTACTGAAAATTTAGTAGAACGTAGAGATTCAATTGGAACCGAAAAACCATAGCCACTCCGCCGATTTAGTAGGTGACCTCAGCCACCCGAAAGTTACTTCGGTTTCTTCATAGACGGTGACAGGAAGGTCAGCATCATACTGATGATGACCCTACTAGTTATCAGCAGGGCATAGGAAATGGTGACTTTCGATTGATGGCGGATGCTTTATATCCGAGTTGGACTTCACGCACTCCAGCAAATTATAGACTTTGGACTTTGCTGGATGCTCCTGAAGAGTTAAAACCCATTATGAGCAAGTAGATTTTTCGAGATTAGAGCAGGTGGAAATGTAGTAACCTAATAAGGCTAGACTTATACCAAGGTTTTCATCAAATACTCGCTGTGGATTGTGATGAAACTTTTTCTTCGGTGTCTGTGCTGAATTCCATACAGATAAAACTTATCACTGCTATTTTTCCATGACTATGAGATCTGACAGGTGGATGACTATGATGTCTTTCTAAATGGGAATTTAGAAGTTCTTGTGTAAATAACTCTGCCAGAGGATTGTCGTAGTCAGTGGGAGCAGCGGAAGGTGTGCAAATTGCTTATGACTATTTATAGACTAAAGCAAGCACAACGGAGACAGATCATCTATTTTGATGTGACGGTCAAGGTGTTTGACTTTATCAAAACAACAGATGAACCTGCAAAGAAGGATGTAAGGAGTACTGTCCTGATATATGGATAACATACTTATAATAGGCAGTGATGTTCTTATACTACTATCGGTCAAACTTTGGTTGTCACGGATATTTCTCTACATAGGATCTGAATAATATATCAAGAATTCTGGTGACTAGATCTATGTTAATAGATCTAGATTTGGGAAGTGTCCAAATCTGGGTACTTGGACACCATTCTAAAGGGATTTAGAATGAACAACTTCTGGTATGGTAGTATACCCGCAGGTGATGGAGTCGCCCTCTCTAAAGAGATTTCTTCTAGAATGATGAGGAGAGGGACTCGCATGAATGACATTTCAATTGCTTTGGTAATTATATCAATCATGCGATATCACTACCAAACTAGATGTTGCTTTTACAATTGTTGTAATAAGCAGATATTAATCTAATCCACGAGAAACAAAAGGAAGCAGTGAAGAACATGTGAGTATGTTCTTGGTGTATGGTAATAGCAGCCTCCTACAGGAGGTGGTTACCGGTTCTGTCTTCCAAGGTGACCTGGATGACAGAGTTGCTGTTAGAATTATAAGTTTACCCTCTTCTGAGGGGCAGTATGTTGGAAAAGGTTTCAAGCAGAATACTGAGGTAGACATGACGCAGGATATTGATTATGATCGGCGGAGGATACAACCCAAGAAGTTTATTGGATAAATTTGTTCATTTATGAACTTTTTCCCATCATCTATCAAGACAGGTTCTAAGGCAGCTATCGCTCAGTTTGGAAGATAGTTGATCTCCACGAAGTTGAGATATATAGAGATAAAGTTAGAAATATTGTAGCGGATCCACTCACTGGGGTTATTTCTCGAACATGGTTGTTTTTCAAACACGGTTTGCGAAACTGATTAGTAGAGAAGTTGGGTTTTTTATAGCACACAGAGGTGTGCGTATGCAATACCGCAGTAATTACCTATAAGTGCAAGTGGAAGATTGTTGGATATAGTTCCCTTAAAACAATTATTGTAATTGCAGGAAGGTGACTATGATAATTGAAGGAGGACCTATAGAAGTAGAACAGACTTACTCGAGATGAAAGTATGTTATCTGGTTTGTCTTTACCATTCATGTGTATATGTTTTACTTGCTATTACGTGTCACTAATATATAATGATAAAGCCCGTAGGATTCTAGCTTGACTACTAGTATTATGATGGCGATCATGCTTGTGGGAACTGGGTAGTCAATATGCACATCCTTTCCTAGTCGTGGGAGTATTGAGACTGGCTATTGATATTCCGGAGTAGACTAGTGTATACATTTCTATCCCCCGATGAGGGGCAGTGGCCTGTCTCATAGCCATTAGTGTGTAGCACCTAAGATTGTATACATGTAATCACTGGAGGTGAGTACACCGAACGGACTCCCGGATAACTCCTATACGGTATTATACTATCGTCATGTAGCAGTTCTCTGGAGACATGAGTACAGGATAGTCTGTTGATCTGAGATCGTCATTTGTCTTGTGTGGGTTCCTACTGTGCTTAGATGTTGATATCACGCTGTGTTCGATTGGCCAACACCATAAGACCCTGGCCAGGACAGTTAAGATTTACTAATAGTGAAATCAGCAGTTTCTTAGATGGTCTTAAGCCACATCGGCACGACTTATCGGGTTATTAGGGGTATAACGTTATCCACCTCGCAGACCCGGTATGCAATACTCTCAGACGAACAGATCAGACTGTATGAAGATTGTCACTTACATGCTGAGTAGGGGTTCGAATGAGCTTGCTTGTCGGTCTTCCTTTCGACAGATACCTGGGTAGCCATTACGTACAGCTAATGCCACAGGCGTTCTTGTGGTTATGGATTTTATCCAGTAACTCACTGCCAGCGTATTGTCGAGTCTTAGAGTCCCACACAGAGGGTTATCCCGGTTCAGGCAAAATGATATAAAGGTCGTATATTGATACGTATAGGGGTCCGATTAAATACGTGTACTGGCCGTATAACGAGGACCACACGTGTTTCCCACGCGAGCGCTTAAAAGAAGAACAAGAAGTGTTTCCTAGGGCAGTCACGTGTTTTGCACGCGACCCCCAATCAAATGCTTAGCACTTCTGTAAAAGGAGGGGATAATAAAACCAAAGGGCAGTGCCCATATTTGGGAAGTCTCACGTGTTTCACACGTGAGCGCCAAGAGAACCAAGTGCTTAGCACTTATATAAAAGGGAGTGGAATAAAACCCAAAGAACAGCGCCCACTTTGGGACGCCACACGTGATTCACATATTAGCGCCTCCAAAGTTCAGTGTTTAACTCTGATTCAACGTATTACATGGGAACATGTGAGTGCTGCATATACCAGTGCTTAGCACGGATTGAGTAATTATGGAGACTCAAATCCAGCCCAAATTGACTAAGTTCTTCCAAAGTCAAATCCCCTCTGTGCTCATCATGCCCCAAATCGATCTTAGTCTCACACATGACTAATGATCTTTCAACTGATGATATCCAAAATGATATTCATCCCACATCTCCTAAGCTAATCTTAGTCTCTAAAAATGACTAATGATTCTTAGATGATCCACCATAATCTTTTCCCTCAAGTACGGGAATTTGTTCAAGGGTACATCTCTCTACACCTCTGATACATGTCGTTGTAATTTCTCAACGTCTTCAGAGAGGTGGCGGGTCCCGACAACCAACTGCTTTTTGGTGCACTTCCCAAACTGACGTGCACATGCCAAATCAAACCACATCCCAGACTGCATGCATCCCATAACATCGTTGCTCATCCCGTCACGTAATAAATACACGTGCACGCAAGATGGACAATGGACCAAGATGTCCCTAATGTAGGGTTCCTATAGACGACAGTAAGGTTTCGGGAGGTATCGTCCATGCCATTTTCAAAATTTTGTCATTTTAAGAACCTTAAACTAGAATCGTTAACTAGAGAATCATACGAAACAAAACGTAAACTACTTTAATTCTATGTGACAACGGAATACAACCTTTGTAGATCGGTCTTTCACTTCAATTGCTCCTTGTAGTGGTCCCTTCGCTGCGATCATGGAACTCCCGGACTCTTGCATGGTTTCTCAAGGTGAAAGGAACGAACTTGCTTGAAGTCTTGATCTACGTCGAGGAGACACTAACTCAAGCTACTACTTCACTAATGAGAGATTAGTGAAGCTAACACCCTATACTAAAGTGCTAATCTAGTAGAGGATGATGAAGTAGGATTTTAGCTCACTTTAGAATTAATTTTCTCACTTTTATTTCTCACTTGAACAAAACCTAGAGAGCTCTTGATCTTTGAAGAAGAAGATGAAGAGAGATAATGTTGTGAGAGTGAATGGCAACCATGGGTGAGAAAATATCTAATATTACTCATGTAGAGACTTAACCATGAGTTAAGATAATGGTTGGGTTAAAAAATATCTAGTGTAAGCCAAAACTAGTGGACAAAGTCAATGGATCTCAAAGCTTCATGAAGCTTCATGCCATGTGATAAATTTCCAACTAATAATTGAATTACCATAAATAAATAAACCATACATTATATTTATCATGGTGTAAGTCTCATACACCCATGTTGCATGTATCATCAACCATGACACATAATAAAACACAATTAATATATATCACATATATATTAAGTGTGCACATGTGAGAAAAATAAATGCTTAAGCGAGCTAATATTAGTTAATGTAAACTAGTATATCAAATATACAATTATACACTAAATTATCAAATCAACACTTGATTTAAAAATCCGGCTATATCATATATAACCGACTAATATTATATGTACCAACTTATCGAATAAACACTTGATTCGATAACCCGGCTATATCATATATAACCGACCGATACAAATATCACGAGAATAGAATACGGTATCAAATACTCGTATTAATCTTAGTCCCGCACATATCACATATATGCTCCTACTTCATTTTGCCTGAGCCAGTAAAACCTCTGTGTAGGACTCTAAAGACTCGTCAATACGCCGGCAGTAGGTGATGATCATATCAAGCACCCACAAGCTGTCAGCGGTACTAGCTGGACGTAACGGCTACCCGGTTATTGAGCGATCAGAAGATCAACAAGCAAGCCTGCTCTATCTCCTGTAAAGCCTGTCAGTAACACTACCATACAGTCCGGTCTCTTCGTCTGAGATGTCGCATATCAAGTCTAGGGGTAGTAAACGTCAGACCCCAATAACTCGATAAGTAATGCCGATACGAGGCTCATATCGGGTCGAGAAACTACTTATAACACTTACCAGTAAATCTATAAATCAACCCTGGCCAGGGACATCCCTGTTATGGCCAATCGTGCATTGCGCAACATCAACCCCCAATACCGGGAGAGACCAAACCCCTCCTATCGCTCATTGCCTCCATGTGATTTGGAACTGTAGCCAAAAGCCACCGTTTTGCACGTCCTCTTGAACGTGGTAAGGTGGAAATCAAAGCACGGTGGGAATCACACAAGACTTTATGACGATCTCGGGTCTACAGACTAACCTGTACCAGTGTCACCAGAGAACTGCTATCTGACATCAGGTATAATACCATCTAGGAGTTCTCGGCATGTCCGTCTAGTGTACCCAGTCTCCACTGAGCACCCGTATACCATATATGATGTCAAACACCAATGGATATGGGATCATCCATCGCCCATCTCATGGGTCGAGAAGCGTATACGCTAGTCTACTCTGGTATATCGATGCCCTGTCTCGATACTCCCGCGACTAGGAACTTTAAAGGATGAACTTATGGATTACCATGGCCCCACTAGTATGATCTGCATCATAATCCTGGTAGTCAAGTACACATCCTAAGGGCTTTACCAACATATAACCATAAGACAGTATCAAGAGACAAGTATAAATATTAAGATAAAGAGCAACCAGATAGCATATTATCATGTCGAGCAAGAAAATTCTCTCTATATATGTCCAAGCATCCACTATAATATACATCTTATGTACAATAATGGCCTCTAGAGCATACATACAACTAACAATCTCCCACTTGCACTAGGGCCAACTGCTGTAGTATCGCATACCCAACATCCCAACGAGTCTCTCGAACTATATATAGGGAATGGCCTTCATGAGTGGATCCGATGTGTTGTTCTTCATGTCAGCTCTCCTGACCTCGATCTCCCAGCGATCAACTATCTCCCGGATCAGGTGATACCGCCTCAGAATATGCCTGGATCGCTGATGGGACCTGGGTTCCTTGGCCAAATCCACCGCTCCATTGTTATCACAATACAAAGGTATTGGATACTCGATGGATGGAACCACTCCAAGTTCAGTTATGAACTTCTTCATCCAGATAGCCTCTTTGGCAGCATCGTTGGCAGCGATGTATTCAACCTCCATCGTCGAGTCTACCACGGTTTTCTGCTTGGAACTCTTCCAGCATACCGCCCCTCCATTGAGGGTAAAGACAAATCCTGAGTGTAACTTAGAGTCGTCCTTATCACTCTGGAAACTCGAATCGGTAAAGGACTCCACTTGGAGTTCTCCGTTACCATACACCAAGGGCATCTCTTTAGTCATTCTCAAGTACTTGAGAATTCTCTTCACAGCTGTCCAGTGACTCTCTCCTGGATCTGCTTGATACCTACTCACTACACTTAGTGAGTATGCTACATCGGGTCTGGTACATAGCATCAAGTACATGATAGAGCCTACTGCCGAAGCATAGGGTATCCCTTGCATGCGAGCTCTCTCCAAATCAGTCTTGGGAGACATCTTTTTGGAGAGAGTGGGTCCTGAGATCGTGGGTAAAAACCCATGCTTGGATTCTTCCATACTAAATCTCTTTAGTATGGTGTCAATGTACCTGGATTGGGACAATCCCAGTATCCGTTTAGATCTATCTCTATAGATATTAATCCCCAAGATGTAGAAGGCATCACCTAGATCTTTCATTGAGAATCTTTGTGATAAGAAGAGCTTGACCGATTGCAGCATATGAATGTCATTTCCTATCAAGAGTATGTCATCCATGTACAATATGAGGAAGACAACCTCACTCTCTGCCACCTTCTTGTATATACAAGGTTCATCTACGTTTTTGACGAAATCAAACTCTTTGATAACGACATCAAAATAGATGTTCCAACTCTGCGATGCTTGCTTTAACCCGTAGATGGATTTAAGCAGCTTGTACACCTTTCCGCTGCTCTCACTGTCTACGAAGCCCTCTGGCTGAGTCATGTACACGCACTCTTCCAAATCACCATTTAGATAGACGGTCTTAACATCCATTTGCCAGATTTCGTAGCAATGGAAAGTAGGATCTGGATGGACTTAAGCATAGCCATTGGAGAAAAGGTTTCATCATAATTCACACCTGGTCGTTGACGAAAACCCTTTGCAACAAGTCTAGCTTTGAAAGTCTCAACTTTTCCATCTACACCAAGTTTCTTCTTAAAGATCCATTTACTCCCAATGGGTTTTACCCCTTCAGGAGCAACTTCCAAAGTCCATACTTTGTTGGTGTACATGGATTCCATCTCAGATCGCATTGCATCCAGCCACTTCACAGAATCCCCACTCGTGACGACCTGCTCGAAGCTAGTTGGGTCATCATCCTCCATGATGCAATCCTCGCTTCCACCATCAACGAGAAAACCACAGTATCTCTCAGGTGGATGAGGAACCCTACTAGATCGACGGAGAGGCTGAGGTTCATTGGGTACTATCGAATCATCGGGTTCCACTAAATCTTCAGTTTCGGTTTGTGTAGCCGGAATTTCTTCCAGTTCTATCTCGTTGCCACTAATTTCCTTTGCAAAAATTCCTTTTCTAAAAGGGTGGCATATCGAGAAACAAATACCTTTTATTCCTCGCCATGGTAGAAAAGATATCCATGTGAATGTTTGGGATATCCCACAAACTTGCATAGAACTGACCGTGCCTCAAGTTTGTCCGGATTTTGCCTTTTGATATAGGCCGGACAACCCCATATCTTAACTCGTTTAAGACATGGTCTCTTCCCACTCCATATTTCATATGGTGTGGTAGGTACATATTTAGATGGAACTTGATTCAATATGTATGCTACTGTCTCAAGCGCATAACTCCAAAAGGAAACAGGTAACTCGGCGGTGCTCATTATAGAGCGTACCATATCTAATTGGGTGCGATTCCTCCGTTCCGATACACCGTTGTGCTGTGGTGTATACGGAGGAGTAAGCTGAGAGAGAATCCCATTCTCTTTTAGATAATCCAAGAACTCATTGCTCAAGTTTTCTCCTCCTCGATCAGATCGAAGAATTTTATTACTTTTACCCGTTTGGTTCTCGACTTCGGATTTATATTCCTTGAATTTCTCAAAAGCTTCAGACTTGTGTTTCAACATGAACACATGTCCGAATCTTGAGAGATAGTCCGTGAATGTAATGAAGTATAAGAAACCATTCCTGGCATGTATAGACATGGGACCACATACATCACTATGTATCAATCCCAAGAGTTCTGTAACTCTTTCTCCGTGTCCTGTAAACGGAGTTTTGGTCATCTTGCCTTTGAAACATGACTGGCAAGTGTCATAAGATGAAAATTCGAACGGATTCAAATATCCATCCTTATGTAACTTAGCAAGTCGTGTCGCATTGATGTGACCTAGTCTACAATGCCACAAGAAGGATTCGTTCATTTCTGAACTCTTCCACTTGTGTGTGTTTTGTATGTTAAGAACTATGGTTTAATTTAGAACGTATATGCCATTATTTAACGAGCTTGATGCAATCAACTTTTGATTCAGGAAGATGTTCATAATATTATCATGTACTACAGAATTATATCCTTCTTTACTTAATAAAGAAACTGATATAAGATTGCATATCAGGGTCGGAATGTAATAGCATTCGTTCAGAATCAATATATTACCATTTGGTAATACAAGGTGATATTCGCCAACTGTTTTGGCTGCAACATTTTCCCCATTCCCTACTCTTACGGAATGATCACCCATTCCCAGTTCTCTACCTTTCCTTAGCCAATGTAACATATTACATATGTGGGATCCCGATCCGGTATCTAATACCCAGGACGTAGAGTGAACTGAGAAACAGTTCTCGATAACTAACACACCCGAAGAAAAAGCATCAACATGCTTATTTTTCGTTTGGGCGGCGTGAGAATCCGGATACGTCCCTATTCCCTGCTCGGACATATAAAAATTATAAGTTGGAGAGGGACCAACGTTCCCCTGCTCAGTATAACAAGCGGGTTCGGTCAATACATCCATATTATTATCTTGATTAAGGCCTGACATGGTCGCTACCTGGAGAGAGAAAGAAGAAAACAATTTAGCGTATGCTCTTGCAAGATCAGATTGGTTATTATTTTATCTAATCAGGATGGCTCCCACTGTTTTTATCAAATCTTCCTTCAAACCCTAAAAGGAAAGACTAGCCGGGATTAATTACGCCCTATAATTTCGCCAATCTTTCAGCCATGCCAGTGTTGGTACTTTGAGGGAGGTTCCCCGTGCTTATGCATGGACCTAATTAAAATAAATCTCATTTTCCCAGAGGCATAACCCCGTAAACACCTTTCTAGACACCTACTTGATCGGCTAATTGTCTTGTGTAAAACTCTCCCAGGAGTAACTCTTACTCGTAATGGGTATCGGGGTCCAACAATCTCATAGAAGGTATGCAATCTCATTGCAAATTTCAACTCTTGAAATTCCCGATAATAATTTACCCCTAACCCCCTATGACCTTGACAAAGGCCAACAAATCATAGGATGCTAGTCAAGTTCAACCCGTCATTTTCTGATTGAATTAAACCCACCCGCAAGACCTTTGACAAAGCCCAGCAAGGTCGTACGACTACCCCAATCCAATCTGCATCACATGCATAAGCAGATAAGCACCATTCAGCTACCGCACACTACGCCTTGACAAAGGCAAACAAACGCAGTACGAATACTAAATAGTCCTTATCTGAAATGACGGAGGGCTACGACTTGTTTTTAAGAAAACCTTTTGCGTAATGAACTTGATATCATTGTAGAAACAAGTGATTTTTGAACAGGAGTGTTTTTTAGGCTTTCACTAGTTTTGCTAAAGAGGTCACTCCCGGTGAAGGGATCTCAGCTCTTTCCTTATCGAATAAGGTGCAGGATAGTTCACAAATACCACTACGTAAAGCAAAAACTATAAAAGCAATCAAAAGACAAACCGTGTGGGTTGTAGCATCTGCTAGTTTTTCTAAAGAGGTCACTCCCGGTGAAGGGATCTCGGCTCTTTCTTATCGAATAAGGTGCTGGATATTCTACAAGGCATACCGCTATGCAAAGCAAAAACTAGAGCTACCATTTTTGAAAATTTGATTCTACAACATCTTTTAGTTTTCTTTTCTTTCATTAATCTCATTAATGAAGTCCCATCATCTATGCTTCCTAAGCATCACAGAAGAAACGAAAATACAACGTACGCTTATGTCATCCGCATTCGCCATAGTGTCCCGTTATGCACCGTTAGGTTACTTAACTAACGGCATAGCGGGGCAGGACTAGCGCGGGTGTAAAACATAAGCAACGTTTATTATATATCTCATATATAATATATATATCCATTCGTCTCAGAATCCACAGTGATCACATCACATAGCAGTAGAAGAAACATATGAAATATTGGATATATTAGGAGATCCGTGTTTTATTTTGAGTCTTTATAAAACACGGATTCTACGGTCGCGATGAATAGCCAAACCCACATCCCTAGACCCCTACGAGAGCGGTATGCGACCCTACCAATTCTAGAGTTAGGAGACCCGGACTCGACTCCTCGAGTTGGTCTCCCACTGGACTCTAGAACCCGGTTACTTGTGCTCCCCTCCTTGGGTCTATCATAATGCGAAAAAGTAAATAATCTACAACAATGGTGACATCATTCTCAACCCGGAAGTGCCCCAATAAAAGAATATTACATACAATGAATTTTACATGAATGAAAATAAAAACTCTCATCTCACATAAAACCCCCGGCTATTCAAAACACGACGATCCAATAAAACATATCACAGCAACACATAACATCGCATGTCATCAACGTAAGTAAATATGCGTATCCCAATTGTCGTTGACATATAGTAATGAAACCAGCGATACACCATATATTACACTTACGGTCGCAGAAAAGAAAATGTCAAACTACAACATTTGGAATCCATAATAACCTTAAACATCATAAACCCAAAATATCTCATACTTTGGATTTCATGCCTAACTATACGAATTCCACATATTGTATCACATTCCAGAAATCGCTAGACGATATTAAAAATTCCGATAGAATCAACAAACACCCAAAATTACCCAAAAAGCTCAACACTTGAGCGTAGTTCAAAAGGTCCCAGAACATACCACAGCTCCTATGAACCAGCCGTAGAAAGGTCAACCAATGTCTCACATGTGGCACCGCAGAACTACCACAAAACCTAGGGTTCGTGGCGGTTCTGACGGTCACATAATCGAGTTAGGGTTTCGTTCTTCTAGAGAGTCCATAGAATCGCTTGCATGATTTTCTGGAAGTTTTAAATTAAGGAAAAATCCAACACTTGGAAAATTTTCCGGCAAGGATTAAAATGGGTATTTGATATCCATTCGAACTTTTTAACACCGTCTAAAGTAACCTCAAAAACTGTTAGAATTATGACTACGAAACACTCCGAGTTGCCTTTACAGCAAATTTGGAAAAAACAAACAACACCTGAAACACCAAAACCCAAAGACCAGAACACAAAAAAAATTTGAAGCCAGAAATCCGTAAAGGGGCCGGCCTGCTCGGATTTTGGGCAATTGTGCTCGGCCAAATTCCAGCCGTCTGAGTTCAAATTTCTTCTGTGTTCATATAGTGTCTCATACAATATTCTGCAGCTGTTTGAAAAACTTTTAGAGCTCATTTAAAAATCGACAGAACGTAGGTTTTGATGTTTTAAGTTTCGGAGTAATTTCGGTTTCGTAATCCTACACTATCCGTCTAATTCTCTAGCTAGGCTCTGATACCACTGTAGGGTTCCTATAGACGACAGCAAGGTTTCGGGAGGCATCGTCCATACCATTTTCAAAATTTTTCCGTTTTAAAGAACCCTAAACTAGAATCGTTAACTAGAGAATCATACGAAACAAAAAGTAAACTACTTTACTTCTAAGTGACAATGGAATACAACTTTTGTAGACCGATCCTTCACTTCAATTACTCCTTGTAGTGGTCCCTTCGCTGCGATCATGGAACTCCCAGACTCTTGCATGGTTTCTCAAGGTGAAAGGAACGACCTTGCTTGAAGTCATCGAGGCCGAAGATGATCTATGTCGAGGAGACACTAACTCAAGCTACTACTTCACTAATGAGAGATTAGTGAAGCTAACACCCTATACTAAAGTGCCAATCTAGTAGAGGATGATGAAGTTGGATTTTAGCGCACTTTAGAATTAATTTTCTCACTTTTATTTCTCACTTGAACAAAACCTAGAAAGCTCTTGAGCTTTGAAGAAGAAGATGAAGAGAGATAATGTTGTGAGAGTGAATGGCAACCATGGGTGAGAAAATATCTAATATTACTCATGTAGAGACTTAACCATGAGTTAAGATAATGGTTGGGTTAACAAATATCTAGTGTAGCCAAAACTAGTGGACTAAGTCAATGAATCTCAAATCTTCATGAAGTTTCATGCCATGTGACAAATTTCCAACTAATAATTGAATTACCATAAATAAATAAACCATACATTATCTTTATCATGGTGTAAGTCTCATACACCCATGTTGCATGTATCATCAAGCATGACACATAATAAAACACAATTAATATATATCATATATATATTAAGTGTGCACATGTGAGAAAAATAAATGCTTAAGTGAGCTAATATTAGTTAATGTAAACTAGTATATCAAATATACAATTATACACTAAATTATCAAATCAACACTTGATTTAATAATCCGGCTATATCACATATAACCGACTAATATTATATGTACCAACTTATCGAATCAACACTTGATTCGATAACCCGGATATATTATATATAACCGACCGATACAAATATCGCGAGAATAGAATACGGTATCACATACTCGTATCAATCTCGGTCCCGCACATATCACATATGTGCTCCTACTTCGTTTTGCCTGAGCCAGTAAAACCTCTGTGTAGGACTCTAAAGACTCGTCAATACGCCGGCAGTAGGTGATGATCATATCAAGCACAAACCGTTAGTGATACTAGTTGGACTTAACGGCTACCCGGGTATTGAGCGATCAGAAGATCAACAAGCAAGACCGCTCTAGCTCCTGTAAAGCTTGTCAGTAACACTACCGTACAGTCCGGTCTCTTCGTCTGAGATGTCGCATATCAAGTCTAGGGGTGGTAAACGTCAGACCCCAATAACTCGATAAGTCATGCCGATACGAGGCTCATAACGGGTCGAGAAACTACTGATAACACTTACCAGTAAATATCTAAATCAACCCTGGCCAGGGACTTCCCTGTTATGGCCAATCGTGCACTGCGCAACATCAACCCCCCAATACCGGAAGAGACCAAACCCCTCCTATCGCTCATTGCCTCCATGTGATTCCAGACTCTACCCAAAAGCCACCGTTTTGCACGTCCTCTTGAACATGGTAAGGTGGAAATCAAAGCACAGTGGAAATCACACAAGACTCTATGACGATCTCGGGTCTACAGACTGTACCAGTGTCACCAGAGAACTGCTATCTGACGTCAGGTATAATACCATCTAGGAGTTCACGGCGAGTCCGTCCAGTGTACCCAGTCTCCACTGAGCACCCGTATACCATCTCTGATGTCAAACACCAATGGATATGGGATCATCTATCGCCCATCTCATGGGTCGAGAAGCATATACGCTAGTCTACTCTGGTATATCGATGCCCTGTCTCGATACACCCGTGACTAGGAACATTAAAGGATGAACTTATGGACTACCATGGCCCCACTAGTATGATCTGTATCATAATCCTGGTAGTCAAGTACACATCCTAAGGGCTTTACCAAAATGTAACCATAAGACAGTATCAAGAGACAAGTATACATGTTAAGATAAAGAGCAACCAGATAGCAAACTATCATGTCGAGCAAGAAAGTCCTCTTTATATATGTCCAAGCATCCACTATAATATACAACATATGTACAATAATGGCCTTAAGGGCATACATACAACTAACACCTAAACTAACAACGGACCGAGACGTCCTTAAACTAAACTCTTACCCCCAAAATGGTGATCAACGGACCGCAACTTCCTTAAACTAAAATCTTACCTCCAAATTGGTGATCAATAGACCGAGACGTCTTTAAACTAAAATCTCACCCCCAAATGGTGATCAACAGAACGCAACGTCCTTAAACTAAAATCTCACCTCCAAATGGTGATCAACGGACCGCAACGTCCTTAAACTAAAATCCCACCTTCAAAATGGTGATCAAAGAACCGAGATGTCCTCAAACTAGAGCTTCGCCTCCAAAATGGCGATAACGGACCGAAACTTCCTTAAACTAAAACAATAGAGCCCAAATGCTCTTTTGTTGGATCTAAAATAAAAATGATCCTAAAGCCTTGTTAAGTGGATCTTAGTCTCAAATTGGACTAACGTATCCTTAACAAAAAAACCCAATCGATCCCCCAATTGCTCGTATACATTTAAGTTGATCTTAATCTCAAACCAAATTAACGATCCTTAAATCAAACCAAGCCCAAATCTAAAATATACGGATTTGGACTAATCCGCGCCCTACGGGCGACGATATAAATTAGTCTTCGTATACAATCCACGGGCAACCAAAAATAAAATAAACACACACGACACGAAGTGAACTTTCGGAGCAGGAGAAAGTGGTTATCGCGATGCGGTAACGTAATTAACTGCATGGGCTTACGCCTGCAGGGAAGAGCGTCCCCACAATCAAAAACCCCTCGCAAACGAAGGGGAATTTGACGAAGTCTGCTACCACGGCTACATCCGTCTAAACCTCCGATATACGGTGCCATAAATCAACTTGGCATCTTCGGAGAGGTGGACGAATAAATAAAAATAGCATCTGCACCCAAAATTCAGGCCGGACGTCCCAACGTCCCGGTCGCGTCTTTCGGCGGAGAACAGATTCTGGCATGCATGGTGGGACCTTTTCCACTTTCCACTCCGCACTTCGTATGTCGTGTTTCGCGAAAAAAATAGTGGTTTGCTATGGTTGCCATTGGATTTGAGGTACTAAGATTTAGTATCTTACTCCTGTGTAGAAAGTAGAAGAAACATCAATGGCTTCCAGCTGCACCAACTGCAACGGCAACTGCCGCTCCGCCCCAACAGGAGGAGTGACATATGGGCCCAATGCGGCCTCCATCTTTTCAATGCCGGTGAGGCAGGTGACACAAGCCACCACTGGATTGTTCTTCGGGACTATGCTCCCGCCAGCATGTTTCAGCGTCCCAGTGCCACCACAGGAAGCTCCCAAGAAATCGGTCTTCGATCGACTTACAACCACAATGGCCCCTCTCAACGGGTCGTCCAAGTCCGCCACTTCAGTCTTCAACAGGCTGAGCCAAAGTTCAAGTTGGCCCGTAAATAGGCTTGCGATACCTAAAGGGGCTATTCCCAAACGAACAGTCATGTCCACTGCTGCTAGGGGCAAAGTCATCAAAAGTGCTTCCCCTTCCAGAACGTTGGCCTTTGAAAGATTGGTCATTCCCTCACAACGGACGTCGGTCTTCAACAGGCTGGCACCAGCAGCAGCCCCTAACCAAAGCAGGGGGCACGACGAAGCCGCTTCCATAACTGAGTTGGTCCCATCGGCAAGGCACGCTCGACGTCGCCACTGGCTCCGAGTACGAAGAGCTGGGGGAAACTCCCCCTCTGGACTTACTCCACCAGCTCCAATGGTGGAAGTTGACGTTGCTATCCAACCGGGAACAGCTTTGAACCGCTTAGCAGGGTACGGGGGAACTCCCCAACCGTGGTGTTGAAGAAATCTCCACTTCCTGCTGAAAATATGAAGCAGGCAAAGCCGGAGCAGCCCCCTCAACGGCTGTCCACCCAAATCCACTGGGTCTGGCGGAAAGTCCAAGATTCTGTGATCAACAAGAACTACTCTCGTCAACCGAAGAAAATAATGGTTCGACAAGAGGAAAAGCATCCCTCCACCATGCAGCGAGGGACTTCTTTCACACAGGCGCCTGTTATAATGGCTCCTTCAACTTCGACTCCTCACAGAAGGTGAAGGCCGGAGAATCTCCCACCGCCGGCGGCAAATCCTAAAGGTGATGGATCCAAACGCCCTAAGTCTGGGGGCATGATTATGCACACGGTTTACATGGCTTCCGGAAAAGAGGAAATTCGTGCTTCCGTTGGTTATCGGCCATAAACTCGGTCGTTGAAGAAAGCTCAGGAGCAGCAATAAAATCTCCAGGAGATGCTGACGAAAATGGCAGCACTCACCGAGCAGAAAGAAATCACGGAAGCACCTTCTGAATAGCGCCAGGAGCAGGAGACCGATACGGAGTTCCTGCGAAGGGTGCTGGAAAGAAAGTATAAGGAGGCCGCAGAATAAGAAGCTAATATAAAACAGATAGCGTTCATGTTCCAAGACATGGTTGGAATGATAATCCAGCCAGAACCTCCAGCTGAAGACCCGCCGATAATTATCGAGGACGACAGAGGGGAAACATCAAACCCTCTTCCAGCTTTATCGACAGCCAGGGAGGAAAAGAACTCCAAGGCTGCCCTAGATGATTACATAGCTCAGCAAATACGATCTCATCAGGCAAGCGAAGCGGCTGGCCAAGTCGTCAAGACCGGGCAACTGTACCCAGGCTGGTACGATCAAATCAAGTACCCGCCAGGATATACGATCCCCAAATTCCATGTGTACAAAGGAACAAGAAACCCACAACAGCACATCGCTCAGTTCAGAGCTTTATGTGACAATACTGGAGGCGACGAAAAATTTCTGCTTCCCCAGTTCGTTGGCAGCTTGTCAGAAACGGCGTTTGAATGGTACTCGGAGCTCCCAAATGACTCCGTCAAAACATTCACGGAAATGGAACTGCTATTCACGCAGCATTTCGCCAGCGCAAGAGAGCACACCTCGATCATGGCATTGATCAATGACAGGGTGAAGCCAGAAGAGACATGGGTTCAATACGCAATCCGGTGGCGAAACCTATGTTCAAAATGCAAACAGCGCATAGAAGAAGCTCCTGCCGTAGGCATGTTCATAGAGACCCTCGATCCTTAGGCGACTGTGTCCCAGTTTATGACGTTCTTCAAGCCGACCACTTTCCAGGCTCTGATTGACAGGTTGGCCCAAATGGACCAGATGGGCCACGGACCTTCCTCTTCAAAAATGGACCTTCAGAATGCAAAGGGTAAAGGGAAATCGGCCTTCGTTGCCAATACTCAACAAAAACCGAGTGACCCGAAACCGGTTACTCATCAAAAAAACGCGCGCCCGTGCCAATCCCTGGAAGAGAATCTAGGACGTGCTTACTCATTTCCCCATGATAAAACGAGAAGATTGTTCGAACTGACAGTACGAAACAAACTCATCACTCTGCCGGACCCGAAACGTCCACCGCAGCCCGGTGACGCCAACAACCCCAACAACTGCGCCTATCACAGGATGGCGAGCTACCCAATCGAAGATTTCTACATCTTCAAAAATTAGATCGAGGACCAATATCAACAGGGGAAATTTGCGCTTTCCGAGAACTGGAGGGTGAACCCGCCACAAAGGCACGTTCCTGAAAAGGTGGATACGCCGGGGGGATCATGCTCATTTGTGGAAGAAGTTCCGTGGGGAGTTTTCCTTTAAGCTAAAACCAAAAGAATACTGAAGGATCTTCAAGCATGTCCGGCGATCAGGTGGAAAATCCTGCTGGAGCCCGAGATCATTGAGGGGATGCTGAAATCGCGTCCCACACCGAAAACTGTTAACAATGGGCAAAACACCCAGGTCAAGCCTTCAAAGTCTTCGAAGGGAAAGAAGAAGACCAAGAATCCCGTGCAGCCTGACGACAAGTGCTCGGACCTGCAAAAATATATCGACGCGCTGGAGGAATACAACCAGAAGGCATGGACCCCAGTCACTCTAGATGAGTTTCTCAACCATATCTTTGAAAATGGAGATAGTAACGATAGTGAAGAACATGACTCATCAGGAGGGACCCAAGACTATGTAGCAAGTTGCCACATAGTTTCTCATTTGTTATCATATGGTGAAGAAGCTCCCTCGGTGTTAGAAAACAATGCAGAGGAACTGGGGGCAGGACCGGTGCCAAAATTCCCGGAACTGTTAGAAGATCCAATTGACAGGCTGCTAAATGAAGCTTTTCAAAAGAGTAGAGTTGGCCGTATACGAAAAGGCCAAGCATCGGCGTTAGGATGAATAAGACGCGGCGGGGAAGAGTCACAAAGTACTCCAACCAGACTGAAGCACACCTGCGGCAAACAAAAGCAGTTTTAAGACGGAGAAATGGTTTGCCAAAGCCCTGTAAATGGGAATGAAGCTACCATCTCTCAAGAGAAATATTTCCGGGGCCACATGCCTCAACGGAGAGATTTCACATCCGAACTATTGCCTATATCATCGGAGGATTACCCACCCCACCGAAGAGTGCCATGCCTTCAAGAAGTGGTGGCAAGGATACGTTGACAACACTTCAAGCGGATGAAGCGAAAAGCTCGTCGGCAGTAATGAAGCGCGACAGATGAGCGTGAGGGGACGGATGGCAACTGTCGTATGGTTGATACCAATTCGACAAAAGGAAAATCTCAAGTTCTTACATTTGGGAGCGATTCTGACGAAGAAATAACCCTCGGCCCTCTCTTCAAAGAATCCACCTCCGGAAAAAAAAGAAGAGGAGAAGAACTGCGATAACATTCAGCTGCGTAACCGTACGTTGCCTGAAAAGAACCTCGGGCCTACAAACAAAGGTTCGAGCAAAAGAGACAAGGGAAAGGAAAAAGTCCCTGAGAAAATTGGCCTTGATGATAGAGTTGTCAGAGAGCTAGCAGCCAAGGACCCGCCTAAGAAAAACAAGGTGGATCACAATGTCCTGGCACATTTGAGGAAGATACCCTCACAATGGAGCATACTGGATGCTCTCTTCATGTCCAAAGAGGAAAGAGATTCTCTAATCAGGGCATTACAGAAGCCCGATCAGTTCCAAACTTTCCTTGCAGAAGAAAAGAAGAAGGACGAGCTAGCAGAGGATCATACAGCTGAAATCACATTCGGCGATGAAGATCTCCTCCTCGGAACGTGCGAGCAAAACCGTTCTCTATATGTCACCGGGTACTGCCACAACATCAAGATAGGGAAGATCCTGGTTGAAAACGGGTCCCCCGTCAACCTTCTCAACATAAAGGTGCTGAAAGAGATCTGCATGAACATTCAGCATCAGTCTCGGGACAAAATTACCATCTCCGGGTTCGACTCACAGTCATCACGGACGCTTGGGTCCGTAATATTAACATTACGCTTTGGGATGCTCATCACCAACATCAAATTTCATGTCATTAATGCCAAGACTTGCTACAACGCCCTGCTCGGCCGGCCTTGGTTACACGAGTACAACGTCATCCCTTCTACATAACACCAGTGTATGAAATATTTCAAAGACGGCCTCGAGTACACCGTCACGGGGGAGCTAAATCCGTTCTTCGTAAATGAAGTCCGAAAACATGAAGAGGCGGAGTACTTTCTACAGGACTTCAAAGACACGGAAAGATTTCATAAACCGGAGAATAAACAAAAAGTCATCGCTACTATCCCGGTCTTTGGGAGTGACACCGAAGAAGATGAGGAAATAGTCTACTCGGGGCAACCTCAATGCAACAGGCCTGGGCCATTTAATCCTGTTTTGGTCTTTGGCAGTGACTCTGAGGACGAGGTCAACGCTGTGTTCTCCACTCGCCCATCTGCACAAGCCATTATTGGAACTGACCAGAGTTTACAAATCACCATGGTTCCGCCACGGCATTATAAAGAACTTGATGCGCTTTATACATACAGCGTACAAGAGCTGCAAACTTTCTACGTTCCTCCCAGGCGAAGAGGTGAAAATGCGATCCTCTTCTATCAATCTGTAGAGAGCAAAGTGGAAAAAGAATTCAGGCACGGCGCCGATTTTGCGCTTGGCAGGCTTCAACCAATCCGTTCGCACAGATATTAGGCAAAAGGGTTGAAAAGACTATTAAGGTGCCAAGGCGTACCCTTCAAACAAACCGCTCGACAAGCCCAGTTTTACAATAAGATCTGGGATGTCCCCGGGACTCAGCGAAGAATGCCCAACGGGAAGATGGAAACAACCGGGCTTGGATATGTTCGGTCCAAGAAACGGGAGCGATTCCATAGTTGTCGCACCATAAATAGTTCATGTGTGGAAAGGAACGCTTTTCCAGATAGCTGTGGCGTTGGAACGGAGCAATGTCCCACTGAAAGAGCGTCAAGCTCGTCGTTTGAAGAACAAGTTGAAAAGCTTATAAGAGAAGCTGGTCAAAAGGTTTGGGATGACCACAACCGCGAAATGGCCATTTACGAAAAGTCCAGGACTCAGCGTCTCATTCAGCAGTCCGTGGAAAAGGAAAACAACAATGCCCTTAACCCTCAGCCCGCTGTACGTTCTCGCGACAAGAAAAAAGCCCGACGCAGAGGTAAAAATAAGGTGAAGAATGAAAATGACGTTCGAAAACAGCGAAGAAGATCCAAGAAGCCATGCAATCAAGAAAAAGTCAGCTGGAATTCGTCTTTTATGAAGAAGATCGGTCGGGAATACTCTTTCCCCCCCGAGACAAGACAAGGAAAATATTCAACCATGTCATCAAGCATTAGATAATGACGCTCCTAAAGCCTTGGTACCCCGAACAGGTAAATGAGGTCTATCACCCGGATTATTGCTTCTATCATCAAGCAATAGGACATCCTCTTGAAGACTGCTTCACCTTTAAAGACCGGGTCGAAGACCAATATCAACAGGGCAGGTTCGCTTTATCCGACAGCTGGAGGGTGACCCCACCGCAAAAGCATGAGCCAAAGAGAACCTATATCGTGAAGGCAGGACCAGCTCAACACCAAGAATGGAAGCGAACTCGTACTTGCCATATGATAACACTCCCAAAGGAAGGAGAGCACGAGAATATGGATGGCTTTTCAAGTGCTTCTTAAATGAGGACGAGGATGAGGTGATCTCAGAGTTTCCACCGGCGCCAAAAGAGCAGGAAGATGGGATACATACCGCGGCGGATAACTTAAGAAAAATTGACTTAGGGATGGAAAACGATCCAAGGCCAACGTTCGTCAGTGAGCTGTTGTCTAAAAAACAGGTTGCCACACTAAAGGACGTGCTTATGCAATATAAAAACTGCTTCGCATAGAATTATTCCGAGATGCAGGGACTAGATACAAAAATAGTGATGCATAAACTGGCTATATCACCGGACGTCAAGCCAGTCAAGCAAGTGCCAAGAAGAATGCGGCTCGAACTCGAGATGAGTATTAATGCCGACGTCAAGAAACTAATCGACTCCGAATTCATCCAAGAAGTTCAGTATCCCGACTGGATTTCCAACATTATTCCAGTGATGAAGAAAAATGGGACAGTGCGCATCAGCGTGGATTTTCGGGACCTTAACAAAACTTGCCCAAAGGATGACTTCCCAGTGCCTGTTACCGAGCTAATGATCGATAACATGTCTACCCATGAGGTCTTCTCCTTCATGGATGGATCTTCAGGATACAACCAAATAAAAATGCATCCTGAAGATCAAAAGCATACAGCTTTCCGGACTCCGTTTGGTATATTTTGCTACAAGGTGATGCCCTTCGGTTTGAAGAACGCAGGCGCTACCTACCAGAGGGCCATGAAGAAGATCTTCGATGACCTCGTACATGAAATTGTCGAATGCTATATTGACGACCTTGTGGTGACAAGCAAATTGTCATGACCCGCTTCCCGGTATACGGGCAGGGGGCGCGACGAGGCCGCTACGCATTTACTCAGAAGTAAACACCCTAAACGTATCTAAGTAATATAAAATAAAATGTACACAAGAGACAAGATGTAAATGAACAGCAAGTTTATTTATTAACATTCTTTTTACAATACAACTGAAATGAAAATACATGTACTGAAAGCAATGCCTAAACAATGGCATAACAGAAATGAAAATGAAATGTACAAGTAAACTAGAGCTCCGGGTCAAAGGCTAGCCGATCCAAGTCCTCGCTGGTGGGCTCTGTCTCTAAAAGGTCCGATCCACCTGACAACATTCCAAAGAAAAAAGAAAAGGAATGTCGTTAGCGAAAAATCACTCAGTAAGTCCAAAAAGTAAGAAGAGACAGAATAGACAAAAGGAGAATGTAACTTTTAAAGTTGTATTATATTATTAACGCTGTTGTTTGTAGCTTGGTACAGAAAGTTCCAGTGTATACGAGAGGAGTCCCACTATCCCGGAGGCTAAGGTATACGGAGTACAAGGAACCGTTCAGCCACGGTACAACGACAATGGAGATTCAGGTTATGTATCTTATGGTTACAGTCTCGTGCCACTTTTAACACCTTCCGTACCAATCTACCCCTTATAAACCCCGCGATGTCTTGATTGTATTGATTGGATTGTATTGTCTTGTATTATAATTGTATAGATGGATGACTTTCCGAAACCATGATATCAGCAATGGAACGGATATAATGGATGAACATGTAAATGGAGTATATCCATGGTTCGGTTCGGTCAAGATTGAATAGATTGAATAGATAGATTCATATTGAATTGTGGTTTTATACTTGACTTACATTCAAGTCAGATTGATTATATTTAGACTCGGTCTGAGTCATACAATTAGAAAAGAAATTGAAGTCTTGAATTAGGTTTTGATGTTATCGGTAACTGCTGCACATGGACGGCAAGATTTATGTCTTTTTCCAAGACAATTAGCGTATTGATAACACCGTTTGTTAGGTTGCCTACCTTAGATAGGAAAGCACCTATATCTCCGGCTCCCTGAGGCTCAAGAGACTGGTCCCGCTTAAACCTATGTTTACTAGGGTCATTATTGTAATTTAGTATAACTTGAGGGGTTTTTATGTAAAAATAGTTTTGGCATAAATTCAAAATACACCTCAAGTATTTAATTATCGTATTTAGAGTTTTCATGGATGTGTATTTTACATTCGTGCAATTTCTAGTAAATAGAACCTAGTTTCCATAGTATATGGTATTTTCTTGAAATGTTGTACTTGTGTTGTATTTGGATGGTATTTTCATGTAATAGTGATTCCTTTGATTTAGAAAACTTAGAATGTTTATATAATTAAAATAGATATTTTGATAATATATATATATATATATATATATTTAATGAAAATAATTTATTTATTTTCTTGTAGAAATCTCATTTTCTAAAGGAAAATGTATAAAAATTCCATCGAGATCGAATGCTCCTTGCGGAAGTCTGCATCTCGCTCTACTAGGCCAGAGAATATGCGATAATCTGCACCATCCCGAATGGGGTCCCCAAAATGGGTTGTAGAGGCACAATTGCATGGAAATGATTAATACACTTTTGTGTAGAAAACGGTTTTATAGGTTTAGGGTATTTATTTGTAAGGCCGTATTTCCCGTATACTATTGTCCCAAAATAAATCGTGCTATGAGAGAGATGTGTTTTATGATGAGGTAGGTCATTATCTCGTGAACTATCTAAAGGTATAGCGAGGAATAAAAGTTATAATGTCGAAATGAATAATTTGTGGTATTTTCATATAAAAATGCGATAAATGTCACAAAAATGATTATTTTGATGTGAAACTTGTTTTATTGAGTTTTTTAATGTTTATTAATCAACATATAAGAATATGGTTTTATCTTGTTAAGGAAAAGTTTAGTTTTTAAAGAAAACCGAATCGGAAGTCAGACTAACTCCGCTTCCATCGGGTTTTAGAAATGAAACTTTTTGAAGATGAAAATGAGAGAGGAAATTGGACTTACTGGCTTGTTGGACTAGAGAAGAGAGAGGGGGCCCTAAAGAAGGCTTCGGGGCGTCGGTTCGTCGCCGGAATCTCCTCGGAAGTTCGTCGGAGTTTCGCCCTTCACTGACTCCACTTGTACCCTAAAAGACTTGGGATTTTGGTATAGTTTTTGTAATAGAATTATGAGTGAGAGAGGTGTAAAATTAAGTGGGTATTTATAGGACAATTTAGGGTTTAGGGGGCATTAAAATTTTGCATTAAAATGGAATTTGAAGGGTTTTATTATTCTCTGAAAATGTGCAGAGTAAATAAGTAATACTGGAGTTATAGTGGGAGTCCAAAGGTCTAGGGTAAAAGAAAAATTTTGGGTTTGGTCTTACAAAAACCGGCGGCGCCGGCCCTAGCTCTAATCTCGCCGGTCTGATCTTTGGGTTGGGGGCTCGGATTCACGCCACGTATCTTGGTCGGTCTAAATACTAATGTGCACCTGTTTGTTTTAAGTGTGACGCAAAATCTTGGGCTTATAAAAGATTAAAAGAAAAATAACTAAAAAATAATGTGGATGGGGGGATTCGAACTCTGGTGCTTTGTCTCAGCAGTGCAAGGCTTTACCAGTGTGCTACAAGTACTTTCTTGCTGTTCAAAAGCAAAACAAACTTATAACTCGTGCTCAGGCTTAGGTGTCCCTTTCTGTATTTTAAAAAATTCGTACAGAAGGTTAGGGTTGTTAAACAAATCGTACGAGGAGTATTGGTAGCATCTAAAAATAGTGTTCCAGCGTTTTCGAAAATACAATCTAAAGATGAATCCTCTGAAATGCGTGTTTGGAGTCTCCTCAGGCAAATTCATAGGATTCATCATACGACACCGAGGCATCGAAATAGACCCATCAAAGATCAAGGCGATTATGGAAATGCCCACGCTAAGAACTCTCAAACAACTACGGTCTCTCCAAGGAAAGATCGCGTATATCCGGCGGTTCATAACCAGCCTCTCTAGAAAATGCCGTCCCTACAGTCGTCTGATGAAGAAGGGAACCCCGTTCGTTTGGGATCATAAAGACCAAAGTGCAATGGACAAGATCAAGCAATACCTGCAGAATCCGCCGGTGTTGACCGCTCCAGTTAAGAGAAAGCCCCTCATCCTGTACACAACAGCCCTGGAAGGTTCTTTAGGCGTGTTATGGGCACAAGAGAATGACCAGAGGATGGAGAGAGCTCTCTACTATTTGAGTCGAGTTCTCCTGGGGGCAGAAAACATCTAACCCCCCATCGAAAAGCATTGCCTGGCACCGATCTTCGCGATAACGAAGCTCGGGCATTACACCTTAGCACATGAGGTCCATCTCATATCAAAGGTGGATCCTCTCAAATATTTAATGTCAAGAGCCATACTAACATGAAGGCTTGCCAAATGGGCCCTCCTCTTGATAGAGTTCTCGATAACGTATCGACCCCTCAAGGCAATGAAAGTTCAAGCCATCGCCAACTTTCTCGTTGAGCATCCAATACCAGCCGATTCTTTCTTAAATTGCGAATTGCTAGACGAATATACATTCGATACAATCGAAGGGGAAAAGGAAGAAAATAATGTCCAATGGGAACTCTACTTCGATGGAGCATCTTCCATGAAGAAGCGGAAGCATAACACCCCTATAATCAAAGCTGGGACGGGTCTCATCTTCGTGACTCCGCAATGGGGGATAATACGTTTCGCCCTTTCCTTAACGGAGCCAAGAACGAACAACGAGGCTAAGTATGGAGCTTTGATAGCGGGTATCGAGATCGCTGTCGATATGGGAGTCGAAAACCTCCTCATATATGGAGACTCCCAGCCGGTCGTTAGCCAGGTAAATGGTGACTATTGGACGTGCAAACCAGAGTTGATAAAATATGGTAGAAAAGTGCAGCAATTGCTGACACAAGTCCCTTCCTACATCCTGGAAAGCATACCACGTGCGGAAAATAGCAAGGCGGATGCGTTAGCCAAGCTCGCCAAAGAGCTGGTTGACGAAGATGTCGATGATGTAAGGATCGTTGTACAAAGCCACCAGGTTCTCACGCCAGCAGAAATACCTTCAGAGGATTCGATTGAGCCATCTGAAGAAAAGAAACGACTAAACAAGCGGTCCTCCAAATAAAAGACAAAGAAAAGGTCGAGGATTGGAGGGAAGTCTTCATAGACTACTTCAAATACCATCGAACACCCAAACATGCGTCATCAAGACATCAACTCATGAAGCGAACTCTGTCTTTCGCCTTCGTCAATGATACTCTATATAAGAGATCATTCGACTGTCTGTGGCTGAGATGCCTGGGACCAGAAGAAGCAAAGAGGGTCATCCAAGAAATTCACGATGGACTCTGCAGTTCTCATCAAGCTGGGCCAAAGATGAAGCTGAATATCAAACGAATGGGTTACTATTAGCCCACAATGATTCAGGACTGTCTCGAATATGTGAAGCAGTGTCACTCGTGCCAAGTTCATGGGGACTTCATCCACCAACATTCAAATCCGCTACACCCAACGGTATCTAGCTGGCCGTTCGAAATGTTGGGAACCGATATAATCGGCCCCATTGAGCCAGCATCATCCAAAGGACACCGGTTTATACTGGCAACGACCGACTACTTTTCTAAGTGGGCGGAAGCAGTACCACTAAGTGAGGTAAAGATGGAGAATATTCTCCATTTCTTCAAGACACATATCATCTACCGGTTCGGCACTCCGCGAAGAATTATCTCGGATAATGGGCCAGCCTACAGGAGTCATAAAATCAGCCGCTTCGCAGAACAACACAAAATAGACTGGAGATACTCTTCCATCTATAACCCCCGAGTTAATGGACTAGCTAAAGTTTTCAACAAGACCTTGACCAAGATTATAAAGAAAATGGTGTCCAGAAAAAAAAGGACCGGCATGAGAGATTGCACGAAGCTCTCTGGGCGTACCAAACGACGTTCAAAATGGCTACGAATACAACACCATACGTGTTGGTATTCGGCACTGAAGCAGTCCTTCCTTTAGAATTAAACACCCTTCTCACCGAGTAGCGGTACGATACGAGCAAACAGATGACGGAAAGGCCCATCTTCGGCTTGAGGAGCTTGACGCCCTCAACGAAACCCGCCTTATAGCGCAGCAAAATCTAGAGGCTTATAAAGCAAGGATGATTCGGTCATACGAAAAAATGACTAGGCCGAGGACATTCCTCCAAGGCGAACTCGTGCTGGTCGTCAAAAGACCTATGATCCCCAATCGTACAAAATGGGGGAAATTCGAGCCGAACTATGAGGACCCATATATCATAGACAAGGTCTACCAAGGTGGGGCCTATTTGCTCATGGATATGCATGGCGAAAGACCTTCCGACCAATAAACGGCCGATTCCTCAAGAAATACCACGCTTGACGAGTCACGACTTAGGTCAATGATAGATGACGACGCTCGTGTCCGCTCGCTATCTTCCTGAGTCAAAGCTCTAAGTGGTATTCGGAAAAACTTCACCTCAAACATGGCGACAACGGACCGTAATGTCCTTAAACTAAAGCTTCACCTCAAAAAATAGTGATCATGGACCGAGATGTCCCTAAAGTAACAATGGACCAGAATGTCTTTATACTAGCGCGTCGCCTCAAATACGGAGTTAACGGACCGAAATGTCCCTAAACTAGTGCTCCGCCTCAAACATAGCGCATCGCCCCAAATTCGGCGATAACTTCTCTTGGGAACTATGTTGCAATCAAAGCTCCAACGGCAAAGACTGCAACCCAAGTCCCATTGTCAAAAAAAACCGGTATGTCCAAAAGCAAGATGGGCACGGATGAAAACCCGAAAGGGTGCCGTGAGTAAAAACAGTAGGAATACTGACGAGCTTGTGAAAACCCGAAAGGGCGCAATCTCATAAAAAAAAGCGGTATGTCCAAAAGCAAGATGGGCACGGATGAAAACCCGAAAGGGCGCCGTGAGTAAAAATAGAAGGGCTACCGGAGAGCTTGTGAAAACCCGAAAGGGCGCAATCTCATAAAATTTTCACTTACGAGGTCCTCTCAACTCATAAGGAGAACCTCCCCTATGAGACCCTTACGGCTCATAGAATTTGAAAGCCTTAAGCTACAGGGACCAGGACCTATTCTTAAGCCGTCGTATCCCCCAAGTTGCCCTACACGCGGTCTAATATTGGCCCTTGTATACAATCCACGGGCACAAATAAATGATTTCCCCATAAAGTTCCACCACTGGCGAGGAATATCCTCATATAGTGAACGACACTTATAAGTCCTCTCGACTTGTAAGGAGAAAACACTCTTGTAAGATCCTTACGACTTGCAAGAGAAAATATCGCTTAGGATTCCTCACGACTTCTAAGGAGAACCTACACCTACGGGATCCTCTCAACTCGTAGGGAGAAAACCCTTTATGAGACCCTTACGGCTCATAGAGTCAAAAGCCTTAGTCGACAGGATCATAACCCTGTGTACTAAGCCACCTTAGTTCAAATCAGCAAAAGCAAATGATGATTCGCTCCTGGCAATATCCCAGTCGCAGCGATACTGATGCCTAAATCGGTGTCAAACACCAAGTCCTTTCGAGGCAAATGATGATTCGCTCCTGCCAATATCCCAATCGCAGCGATGCTGATACCTAAATCGGTGTCAAACACCAAGTCCTTTCGAGGCAAATGATGATTCACTCATGGAAATATCCCAGTTGCAGCGATGCTGATGCTGGAATTAGTGTCAGGATCCAAGTTCCCGACTCGCAACAAAAGTAGATACATACGAAATAACCGAAATGATGGGGCAACTCGCAATAAAAAAATCAGCGAGCAAAAAATATGCATATGAAACAGCCGAAATAATTGGGCAACTCGCAATAAAAAAACAAAAGCGAGTAAAAAAATATACATAGCCGAAATGATTGGGCGCCGCGATAAAAAGCCGAAATGATTGGGCAATCATGACTTTCGCGATATAAAAAAACTGAAATGATAGAGTATCACGGAAAGAAATAAAAAGAAATGAAATTTTTTCCCTACATGTGAGTCCACATTAACCCTTGTATACAATCTATGGGCACAAATGAAAAAGAGGAACCATGTTTTCTCACCAGGCTCTGTCAAAGGGAGAGCTAGATCTCGACGGCGGCAACCACAATCGCAATGTCAACAACGGTGTTCCTTCTCACTCCAACAGGATGCAGACGCGGCATTAACAAAGACTCTAGGGTCGAAACAAAACGGAGCTATGGCAAAATTCCTAGCTCCAAGTTTTGACGGTTCACAAAACAACCTAAAGACTACTCAAACATTCTTCTCGTTATAGCAAACGCAATGTCAACAAAGGCTCCAAAATAGCCAAATCAAAAGGAAGCGAAGGCCAAATTCCTAGCTTCAGGGTCTTGACGGCAACTCAAATAAAACCCAAAAGACTATTGGAGATCATCCCACACCAGTACGGAGTGGTTATGACTCATCGGGGCTCCCCAAACTGAGCCTAACCTCAAGTAAAAAGCGACATGGCAAAATTCCTAATGCTTGCTCTTCCAATGGTCAAACTGCTTAAGAAAATTACTTGAAGACGTCTTGTCCAGCCCCTGAAGGGATCAGAGACACGACAGTCACGGGGCTACTCGAACAGCAGCGTAAAGTCTGCATATCGGGGAATGCATCATCCAACGCGATGGTACCACAGACTAAAACCCTAGTACCACAAAACCTAACGGACCTCTGTCGTAAAGAGTAGGGGTTAACTATAACGTTAGGACAAGTTTGCCTATAAGCCCAAGGGAGGTAAACTAAATAAACTCCGAAATAGTTCATAAACTAGAGACTCCGAAATGAGTTCATAAACTAGAGACTCCGAAATGAGTGAATAAACTACAAACTTTGAAATGAGTACATAAACTACTTTATGCCAAGACAAGATATCGACAGAAAGAGAAGCGCTAGTATGAAATGATATATGTCTTTTATTCATGAGTTTGAGTGAATACAGAGTACATTTTATTCAGAGATCAAAATGAATAAATTTTATTCAGGGATCAAAATGAATACATTTTATTCAGGGTTCAAAATGAATACAAAAGAAAAGAATATATAGCAACAAAAATTTTCTAAGCCGGCGGACGGTTCAATAAGCCAGCAAGTTCGTCATTCTTTCGCTGTACATCTCCTTCAAGCTCTATCAGTGCCACAAGACGAGTCCCTACCTGCGTCTGTTGATTTTGGTATGAAGCGAACCAACTTTCAAGCTCTTTCTCGGCGGCTTTGTGGGCTTCAACCATCTCACGGGTAAAAATAACGGTTTTATCAAGAGCCACCACCTCTGTAATAGCCTCTTGAAGTACACGCCAAATTTAGTACGCACGGGTGGTCTTGGCAGTGAGCTGAGTTTGAAGTTCCCCCAAATCTTTTGAAGCCAACTCTCTCGCCGAAAACTTCCGGTTGAGCCTCTTCTCACGTGACTGGAGATTGGTTGCACACCGTTCGATCCATCCCCGCAGGATCGCTTTTACAGTTAAGATGTCGGAGGGAAGGCATATGCACTCAAGCCCATATAGGCAGGCCTCCACTCGGCGACAGTACTCAACCCAGGCACGCACCAATACTTCTTCATGATAGGTGGCGAGAACAGACAAGGAAGCGCTGGCTTCAGCAGCAAATTCTTCGGCCGTGACAGAGCTACCAGTGCGAAGATCTTCAATGAGAGCCGCCAGAGAGTAAATGCTCTGTTTTGCCATCCTTTCAGACACACGTCGGTAGTAAGGGCCTGGTGGCATGGGGATCTGAGACTCTAATGGGGTCAGGGCTGGCAAAGCTGTGAAGATTTATGTGCGGTCAATTGTATTTCCAAACATAGAGTAAACAAAATGATGCCAATGATAAAGCGTCACTTACCCACGGTCATGCAAGGTGGGTTTGAGAGATCCCCAGGCCCATCAAGAATCTCGACTTCATCGTCGGCTTTCAGAATTGTGGTTTAAAATAGAGGGCATATTAGCATCATTATAAAAATATAAAACAAAAAAGGGTAAAAGAATACCGACCTTGGCCGGAAGAGAGTACTATGCTTTGTGGAGGTATTTCTTGTGGGGCCGCCATGTCAAGCAGTCGCTGGAAGGTTTTTCTCGGGGAAAGATCCACGATGGAAGCCGCCAGCTCCCGCAATTCTGAGGGAAGGGAAAGTTCAGATAAAGGAGAGATCGTTAAACAAAATGTGTATGTGTGGAAGATTACCTTCGATGCTTCACCCGTCTTGACCTGGAGGGATGGCAGCTTCGGCAGCTTCTTCTACACCCTCCGGTGCGTCACTAGAGATAGCCATGGGACCCATGGCTGGCAAGACCACTTCTACCGGAGGAGTAGACGCTGAAGGGACAAAAGCCACCACCGGGAACTTTATAGCAAGGGTAGCAGCTTCAGTAATCTCCTCTACACCCGCCGGTGCGTCACGGAAGATATTCGTAGAATCGGCAACCATGGCTCGATCTAGACTTAAATCCGCATCCGCTGTAGAAGTCCCTGCAAAGTTTTCGCAAAAATAAGAGGACGTAAAAGTAATACAAATTACTCGCTAAAAGAAGGACACGAAAAATACGCATACCAATACGCCAGGAAGCTGAAGTATGACTTTTTCGAGCCGTTGTTCTTTTCTGATTAAATACGCTCGCCGGGCTTCAAGCGCAAATACATGACTACCTGTCTTCAGTGCAAGCTCGTCTTCAGAAGCAACCGAGATGGGCTGTTTGAGGGCCCGTTCTTCTTCCATTAATAGAGGACCCATGTGTACCTACGTAATGACGGGTCAACGTTGTAGAATACAACGGGGGGAAGGCTTTCTTCGGGACGCGCACATTTTCAGTCTCATCTCGTGAGCGCCTTAAAGCCTCAGCCAACTGCACGGCCTCCTTGGTAGACAAACCAGGAAAGAGAAGACCAGCACCTAGCTCCTCCACAGTTATCAGCTCGTCCTGAATAAAAGGCTCGGACTCAAGCAAAGTGTCAAGTAGACCGGCGACCGATTTCTTTCTCCTCTTGGAGCTTGTATAAACGCTAGCGGAGGAGCGCTTCCTCCCCATTGGTGCTTTAGCATGGCGTTGCCCAACTTCGCCTTCAGTATGACCCTTTGGTGACACCACCGCGAGTGCTTTATCAGAAACTTCCGCCTGGGCTCTAGTACGCACCGACATACCAGCCGTGCGAGGGGCTGATTCTATTTCTGTGACTTTAGGGATAAGCAACGAACCGCTATCCTTCAAAGGAGGGTGAACCACTGACCGCGGCCGCAATGGGGAGCTGGTGACCTGACCCGGAACGGGAGCTCTACACTCAAAAAGCACCCGTCTCTCCTCTGCAATGACAGGGCCGACCCGATGGCGATACCAACTCTTGAAGGACCCCACAGGCCTCGGAAGATCGTCGGGCTCTGGGATCATGAAGAGGGAGCCAGTGTTTAACCACATGAAATGGTGGATGACATCGCCAGTAACCTCCAGGGAGAGGGAAGGCTCAACTAAAAATGCATCAATAGGAATGCCCTGGTTGTAGCCTAATTGCTGGGCGAAGCGATGCGAATTATACCGCATGAAGAGAGCAGTGTCATTCTGGCGGAAGACCAAATAACCCGGCCTGATTGAGTATAGATGCATAATCTCCTTATGATTTAAGGCCTTAACCCCACCCTTCGACAGATCGAACAATTGCTGAACGGGCCCAGCTGGAGCAGAAAGGACTCGATCGATGAAAACCATTCCGCCTTCTTTTGAGTATGGATTCAGCAGTACGCGGAGAGCCCCTAACTGGGTTGGATCGGGAGCAGAAGCATAAACCAACCTCATGATCCGCGGGAAAGTATATGATTCATAAAAATCTGGTCACTGGTGCGCAGCAAACGCTCCTAACACATGCATCTCGATCCACGACGTGAAGTAGTAGAAGGAGAAATTCACGGTATTCGCACCTGGGTTCGAAGTATTAGCGGCGACGCTTAACCCTTGATATAGATGTGACAACCCCGCAACACCAACAGCTAATCGTGCTCCTTCAGCTATACGATGAGCAGGATAAAAGATGGAGGCTCTCATAAAGCGGCGATGCATCGGCATGGCAAACCAGCTGAGCCAAAGACTGATAAAGACAATGAAGAAAGTTTCTTCGTCCATGCCATGGGCCGCGATCGCATCAAAAGCCGCAGCCGACAAGTTCGGAATATAAAACTGCGGCAGGTTCTCTTCCTTGTCCGGCAGTTTCTTCAACCCGAATCCATAAAGGTCTTCAATTTTCACGAATTTTGGAGCCTTGTTGGATAAGACATCCTCGCGAAGGAAGCAAGCAATAAAAGCGTCAAAGGTGACACCTTGCCCTTCCGATGTCACGAGCAGCTTTTTAAAGATACCCAGGGCCTTGATTACACTTAGGTACTTGTGACGAACGGCGTTCTCAGTCGTTAGGCCGTCAAGCATAGCAGGCACCATATCAAATACATACTCATCAGGAGGCAGTAATTCTTTATACTGCTCTCACCCTGATCGGCAACCCGGAATCTCGTGAAACTCTTCCAGTGAAATCGAGACCTCACGATCCCCTACCAAGAACGTGTTGGTGGGAAGATTCTATTGATTCAAGAAAGCCTTAACCAACCAGACGTGAGGGGCGTGATAATAGAATAACGAAGCGTACACTGCTTGGTATAACCCAACCTTCTACAGACGTGCGCGTTGAGCGGAGAGAATGTATCGAGCCCTGGGAAGGTAGCCCGCTGGGTGGCGGAGGGTAATGCCTACCTTATAAATCTGCCCCCGGGGTCGAGCTTCACCCCGACATATTCAGCGCCCCAGAATACAATGGCCACCGGGGGCTGGTTGGGTATCCCGGCCGTTGACGGCTCGAGCCGGCCTGTAGGAGTCCAATTAGTCGCCTCCACCGCATAAGCAGTCCGTGGGTGTTCCATCAATGATATAGGGCGGATGGGTTCTGTCAGCGCTTCGCAGGTAAAACTACGGCGGCCCCTGATGATATGCTTGTACCACGTCCCCTACAAAAGAAGACCAGTATGGTCCCCTGTCATGTGCCTTGATCATCGCCATAACTTCCTCGTCTGATGGTGACTGCGGAAAAGCGGCTTCTGAACGAGTGTAAGGAAAGTCAAGAAGCGAGGCCATCATTCCTGGGAAAAGGAAAAAAAAACCATTAAAATATATATAATAATAAATAAATAAATAACAATAATAATAAATAAATAATAATAATAAGAAAATAATAAGTTAAAAATAAAATAAAATAAAAAAATGTGATGTGTGTTTCACGGGACCACTGCATGCAAAACCAATGGGCCCCATAAAATCTAAATACCGGCTCACCAATGATGAGACAAAATAATCATTTTGAGAATCAAAAAGGATTCTCATCAAGTAAACAGTGAAGTTTAAACGACTCTTAAAACGAGTTCTGTTGAAATGCACGACAGATTCAAATCTGTATTAGGGGCATTAAAAGCCTAAAATACTCGAGAACACTAAGGAATAAAATTCCCAAAAGTGTCTTAGTCTTTCAGAGCTAAGCTCTGTAAATACGGAATTAATTTCCTTTAATAAATGGATTAAATCCCCAAAAAAAAACCATGGCGAGGAGGCAAAGAAAATAGAATTAAATTCCAAGGATCCTTAAAGATCGGTGACAGAGTAAAACCCTGAGAAGAGGATTAACAATCCCCGTTGATTCAAGACCTCAGAGTCTACAAAAAATGTGTTTGATTTGGATCTTTAAGAAATCAATTCAAGAAAATAGCAACGCTCTGTCGATAGATTTAAAATCTAGGGCAAAAAAAAAGGGTTCCGTTCAAAATCCTTACCAAAGAAAGAGTTTTGACAGAGTTTAACTCAGAAATTTTAGCGGACAGAGAACTAAGCTCTGAAAAAGAGAATTAAATTCTCAAGGAAAATAAGCAAGGAAGAAGATAAAAGAACGGTGATCATCCCAGAGGCCATAACCCCCGCATTTATAAGACATAATGGGGAGCGGTTCATCTTCCCATTCCCCTAGGCAATCCAACGGCTGTAAGGGCAGACAGCGTTGCACTCACGTGCAAGCCACGTGAGAGCAACGCTGGGGGGCATTTGTTCCCTTATAAAAAAAGGGTAAGGGAAAATTCCCCACTATTCAAAGCCTCACGTGTTAAACACGTGGGCACCTATATGCAACGCATATAGGCACTGCAATTAATACAACTGTTAAACTAAAACAGCCTCACGTGTTTAACACGTGAGTATCTACATGCAACGCATATAGGCACTGTAATTAAAACAACTACTGGGTTAATGGAGCCTCACATGTTTAACACGTAAGTGCCTATATGCAATGCATATAGGCACTGCAATGTAAACAAACTATAGGCTAATAATCTTCACGTGTTAAACACGTGAGCTCCTATATGCAAAGCATATAGGCGCTGCAATCAAACAGCTGAAAAAATAAATAAGCCTCCCGTGTTGAACATGTGAGAGCACCTCCCTACGTAGAATTAAATTCTACTCAACAAAGAACCGTTGGATCAAAGATCCAATGGTGATTAAGCATACAATTAAATTCTATTGATCTTTTTAAGTGAGGAGTGATATTTTCTGCTAAATAAAAAGTTGGCGGATCAAAGATCCCATAAGATGGAAAATATTTTCTATATCTTTCTAAACAAAGAAAGATTGTGCTCCGTTAAACCGAGCACCCTTGGATTAAAAATCCAATGGTGATTAAAAGCCACTATTTTACAGAATAAAATTCTACATATGGAAAAATATTTCCCCAATCTTGTTAAAAAGAAAAAAGAAAAATATATTCTGTAAGACAGAAACCCTTGAATCAAAAATCCAACGGTGGATAAAATCTCCAAATCAATTGGAGTCTCTCAATGAGAGATTTCCTAAAACCAATTAACAAACTTCTCTCCACTACATAAAGAACCCGAGACTTCAAGTCTCAAAAGAGGAGAGAGAGAGAGGGTGAAAGAGAGAGAGAACTCCCCAGAGACTTAAAGAATATACAGTGAGCTTTTGAAGAGGATGAGAATTTAATTCTCAAAGAAAAGACTTGTTTTCTTGAAACACTAGGTAAAAAAATATACAAAGATTGTTCTTTGCATCTCCAAGGGTTTAACCCTTAATATAAGAACTTAGTTCTTCCTCTGGTTGAGATCTGCAGAAGCAGATATCCCCACAAGCTGAGAATTTAATTCTCATCGGTGAGATTCTGTCATGCAGATTTAAAACCTAGGGGAAAAAATTGAGTTCAAAGAATTTAATTCTTACAAAACATATGAATTTAATTGCTCTGAAAACTAGGATTTAACCCTATAAAAGAATTTAATTCTTAAAAAACAAGAGACATGAATCCTAAGGTCATTAACATGAGATCAAAACCTCCAAACACCCAGAAGGAAAGGCTGATGATTCATTAATGATTAAACACTATAACGAGGACCGCACGTGTTTCCCATACAAGCGCTTAAAAGAAGAACAAGAAGTGCTTCCTAGGACAGTCACGTGTTTTGCACGCGACCCCCAATCAAATGCTTAGCACTTCTGTAAAAAGAGGGGATAATAAAACCAAAAAGCAGCGCCCATATTTGGAGCGTCTCACGTATTTCACACGTGAGCGCCACGAGAACCAAGTGCTTAGCACTTATATAAAAGGGAGGGGAATAAAACCCAAAGAACAACACCACTTTGGGACGCCTCACGTGATTCACACATGAGCGCCTCCAAAGTTCAGTGTTTAACACTGATTCAACGTCTTACATAAGAACACGTGAGTGCTGCATATACCAGTGCTTAGCACTGATTGAGTAATTATGGAGACCCAGATCCAGCCTAAATTGACTAAGTTCTTCCAAAGTCAAATCCCCTCTGTGCTCATCATGCCCCAGATCGATCTTAGTCTCACACATAACTAATGATCTTTCAGCTGATGATATCCAAAATGATATTCATCCCACATCTCCTAAGCTAATCTTAGTCTCTAAAAATGACTAATGATTCTTAAATGATCCACCATAATCTTTTCCCTCAAATACAGGAATTGGTTTAAGGGTATATCTCTCTACACCTCTGATATATGTCGTTGTAATTTCTCAACGTCTTTAGACTAGTGGCGGGTCCCGACAACCAACTGCTTTTTGGTGCACTTCCCAAACTGACGTGCACATCCCAAATCAAACCACATCCCAGACTGGATGCATCCCATATCATCGTTGCTCATCCCGTCACGTAATAAATACATGTGCACGCAAGATGGACAATGGACCGAGATGTCCCTAAACTAACAACGGACCGAGACGTCCTTAAACTAAACTCTTACCCCCAAAATGGTGATCAACGGACCGCAACGTCCTTAAACTAAAATCCCACCTCCAAAATGGTGATCAACGGACCCAGACGTTCTTAAACTAAAATCTCGCCCCCAAATGGTGATCAATGAACCGCAACGTCCTTAAACTAAAATCTCACCCCCAAATGGTGTTCAACGGACCGCAACGACCTTAAACTAAAATCTCACCTCGAAAATGGTGATCAACGGACCGAGATGTCCTCAAACTAGAACATCGCCTCCAATATGGCGATAACAGACCGAAATGTTCTTAAACTAAAACAATAGAGCCCAAATGCTCTTTTGTTGGATCTAAAATAAAAATGTTCCTAAAGCCTTGTTAAGTGGATCTTAGTCTCAAATTGGACTAACGTATCCTTAACAAAAAAAACCAATCGAGCCCTCAATTGCTCGTATACATTTAAGTTGATCTTAATCTCAAACCAGATTAACGATCCTTAAATCAAACCAAGTCCAAATCTAAAATACACGGATTTGGACTAATCCGCGTCCTACGGGTGACGACATAAATTAGTCTCCGTATACAATCCATGGGCAACTAAAAATAAAACAAACACATACGATACGAAGTGAACTTCCGGAATAAGAGAAAGTGGTTATCGCAATACGGTAACGTAATTAACTGCAGGGGCTTGCGCCTGCAGGGAAGAGCGTCCCCACAATCAAAAACCCCTCGCAAACGAGAGGGAATCTGATGAAGTCTGCTACAACGGCTGCATCCGTCCAAACCTCCGATATACGGTGCCATAAATCAACTTGGTATCTTCGGAGAGGTGGACGGATAAATCCAAATACCATCTGCCCCCAAAATTCAGGCCGGACGTCCCAACATCCCGGTCGCGTCTTTCGGCGGAGAACAGAGAATTTGAGGAAATAGTGGGAGCCATCCTAAATAGATAAATTAATTAACCAATTTAATCTTGATAGAATGCACGCTGAGCGTTTCTTTTCTCTCTCTCTCTGGTTGCGACCATTAATGACCTTAAAACTAAAACTCATAAACCAAGTTAACCGAACCTTTTTACAAACTTTGGCTTTGGAATGTCATGATTCACAATAAAGTCTTGTATATCCCTGCCACTTCTATTTCCCTTTTGCCTTCTTCAGAACACTTTGTATCACTACGAAGATCTATATTGCTTGGAAAGGCTATCTCGTATAGTTACATACGAACTCGAAGAATTTATTTCAGTCTGAGGATAGCCACCGGTTCTGGAGAAATTGAATTGTATAATTCTGTTGTCTCCTCTCCTTTAATTTCTTTCAAGTTGAGAGCTCCTTGTATTATGAGAGTACACCAGTTATGCTTGTTGGACAGTCTTCTTCTAAACCTGAGCCTAGTGCTGAAAGGTAGGGAAGAAAGAAAACCAATTAGTATAAGGATGATGTACAAAAGGTAAGAAGTCGAAACATATAAAGGGGTTGAAGTGGGGGCAAAGGAAATTGCAGCTATTGTCATGAATCTGGGCAGTGGAAGAGGAATTGCTAAAAATACCCAGCCACCCCCTTGAAACAATTTAAATGTTTTGGCTTTGCTCTGCGGTTGTAATTAAAGACTATTTCTCAATTAACTCTGACTCCTAGGCATTTGGATACCGGACTAGAATCCCACATATGTAAGACGCTACAGATGTTGAGAAGGAGTAGAGTATTGGGAAAGAGTGATTTGTTCCTCAATAACGGAATTCGTAGCAATTAGTGTTATTAGGGAAATCACCTGGTTTTGCCTAATGGAAAATATTTGGTTTTGAATAACTGTTATTATGCACCAAGCATTAAAACTGATATATCTATCTCTTTATTTAATAAAGATGGATATAATTTTTCTGAAAATTTACCTTTATCAATTGATAATTAGATAAGGTGCATTGAATAATAGTATAGACATTCTTAACCAAAATACAGTTCTCAACTTACAACACACGGAGCTTGAATTAGTGAATTCATGTGACTTATACATATTGATGCATGTTGTCCGACGTCCTGTAGGACAAAGGATTGGTACTCTTACTTTATTCCGTTTTATCTATAATTTCTTTGGTTTTAGACAGGCATTCGTTGAAATGCAAAGTTCAAAGATTTTGAGAAGTTCATAAGTATAAGAATAAAGTAGAGAACCAAACTTTGGAAGTATTAAGATTATTCGAAGTGATTAAAGATGTGGATACTTATGCTAGATATTCCGTAATTGTATAAATGAGAATCTGATTCTCTCTCAGATTACTCATCCGCGGGTACGGTCCTTGATGAGTAATATTGTATGGCCTTCTTCCATTTAGGTGATATGCATTGGAAACAGCTCTATACCAATTGAATATGGTTCCATCTAAATTTTTTCATGTGATTCTATATGGATATAGAATGGGAACATATCTTAAAGGTTATTAAGATATGGAGTTGTCCGGTTTATTAAAAGAAAAATCCGAACAAACTCAAGGCACGTTTCAGTAATGAGCGGTTTGTGGGTTATCTCAAGTATTAGCAAGGGTTTAACTTCTACCATTTTCAAGATCAAAAGTTTATTTGTTCTTGACTCGCTACCTTTTATAAAAGGAATCTTTTTGCAAAAAAAACTAGTGGAAGTATGGTAGAACTGGAAGTGATTCCAGAACAACAAACGGTTACTGAAAATTTAGTAGAACGTAGAGATTCAATTGGAACCGACAAACCATAGCCACTCCGCCGATTTAGTAGGTGACCTCAGCCATCCGAAAGTTACTTCGGTTTCTTCATAGACGGTGACAGGAAGGTCAGCATCATAGTGATGACCCTACTAGTTATCAGCAGGGCATAGGAAATGGTGACTTTCGATTGATGACGGATGCTTTATATCCGAGTTGGACTTCACGCACTCCAGCAAATTATAGACTTTGGACTTTGCTGGATGCTCCTGAGGAGTTAAAACCCATTATAAGCAAGTAGATTTTTCGAGATTAGTGCAGGTGGAAAGATAGTAACCTAATAAGGCTAGCCTTATAGCGAAAGGTTTTCATCAAATACCCGCTGTGGATTGTGATGAAACTTTTTCTTTAGTGTCTGTGCTGAAGTCCATACAGATAAAACTTATCACTGCTATTTTTCCATGACTATGAGATCTGACAGGTGGATGATTATGACGTCTTTCTAAATGGGAATTTAGAAGTGCATGTGTATATGACTCTGCCAGAGGATTGTCGTAGTCAGTGGGAACAGCGGAAGGTGTGCAAGTTGCTTATGACTATTTATAGACTAAACCAAGCACAGCGGAGACAGATCATCTATTTTGATGGGACAGTCAAGGTGTTTGACTTTATCAAAACAACAGATGAACCTGCAAAGAAGGATGTAAGGAGTACTGCCCTGATATATGGATAAATACTTATAATAGGCAGTGATGTTCTTATACTACTATCGGTCAAACTTTGGTTGTCACGGATATTTCTCTACATAGGATCTGAATAATATATCAAGAATTCTGGTGACTAGATCTATGTTAATAGATCTAGATTTGGGAAGTGTCCAAATCTGGGTA
The DNA here is from genome assembly GCA_030015575.1 of Agapanthus africanus. NCBI lineage: Eukaryota > Viridiplantae > Streptophyta > Magnoliopsida > Asparagales > Amaryllidaceae > Agapanthus > Agapanthus africanus. Next base: position 483,740,691 of record JASDDO010000018.1, on the reverse strand, counting down.
CTTGGACACCATTCTAAAGGGATTTAGAATGAACAACTTCTGGCATGGTAGTATACCCGCAGATGATGGAGTCGCCCTCTCTAAAGAGATTTCTTCTAGAATGATGAGGAGAAGGACTCGCATGAATGACATTTCAATTGCTTTGGTAATTATATCAATCATGCGATATCATGTATCAGACCAGATATTGCTTTTCCAATTGCTGTAATAAGCAGATATTAATCTAATCCATGGTAGTATATTGATACGTATAGGGGTCCGATTAAATACGTGTACTGGCTACACGGACTTTAATCGGACAGTTGGTAATACTAGCCGGTTTAGAATTAAGCCGGATTATTAAATCAAGTGTTGATTTAATAATTTACATATATATATATATATATATATATATATATATATATATATTGATATATATTCTAGTATTATGTTCATTTTCTTTTTCTATCTCTTTAGTATTTGTATTTAGATAAGAATACGGGTATGTATATATAGAATTGTATTTTTATATCCATACAAAAATACTTTTAAAAGAAGGACGTCTCATATATGTATTTTCTATTTATTGAAAATGGAAAGAAGGTGGAGGGGTGAGGTGGCATTTAGGAATGGTGAGAGGAATGGCTATTGATTTATTTATTTCATTTGGTTTCACTATTGAGGCGTGGTTGCATTTGTTTATTGAAAATTGATTTTCATAAAACAAATGATATAGCTCATTTCTCTCTACACACTCTCATTCTCATCCTTGGCTTCTCTCTCCTCTCTTCCTCCTCCTTCATCTCTAAGCATCAAAAATTAACAACTTGTGATCTTTAGTTGCTTCACTAGTTATCTAATTGAAGCTAGAGTTTGAACCGCTTCCCTCGGGTGGATCATTTTCGACGAAAGGCGACCGGCTTGCAAGCTCGATCCCAGCGAACGAGGAGCTTAAGAAGGTGACATATGCAAGATGAAGGACACGCTACAAATGTTGTAATCTTTACAAACTTGTAGTTTATTTTACTAGTTTGGTGTTTGGATAGAATCCTAGAGTTTTAGTTACTAGTGCTTGCTTTAAATTTAAGATTTTCGATTCCGCCCAGGCCGCGAGTGTAGCGGCGTGAGCACTAGAAACTTACACTGCCCCCTGCTCAGTCATGTCGCTTTCTGAAGCTGATGAGGCATTTTTATCATAAACGGAAGAATGGGAGACCATGTAGCTGCTTTCCACACGCTCTTCTCCCTCTTCTTCTGTTGAACCCTCTTCTTCGGCTTTACTACCTTTGAAGAGATGCTGGAGGAATTCCTCGAGCATAATTGGGGTACACACTTTTTGATTATATTCTTCTAGCTCGTCTATGTACTTCTGAAGTTCTGTACGTTTGCCGACATATTCATCCGGTTGTACAGGCTTCTCGGCCTTCATTTTCTTCTTCTTGTAAAAGTTGATTGGGGGCTTTTCCCTTTGTCTTTGGTCTTTGGAGTAAGACGCGGTTTTAACACCCCCTCGATGACTTGTGGTTCAAGCGGATTTTTCCACTTGATTGCAGGACATGCTTGTAGTTCCTTCAGCATCTTCTTTGTCTTTGAAGAGAGGATCATCTCCCATGGGCTTTCTGCTACCATCGAGTAATATGCCCCTGCTGTATCAACCTTCTTAGAGACGTGTGTTTGCGGTGAATCCACCTTCCAGCTATCCGATAACATAAATTTGCCCTGCTTGTATTGGTCTTCAACCCAGTTCTTAAATACAAATCAGTCATAATCGGGTGGCTTATAACCTAATGGTATAGACAATAATTAGGGTCATTGACTGCATTTGTTTATGATGGTCGTCGAGGTTCCGGAAACGATAGCATTTGGTACTTCATGACGAGGTCAAAAAACTTCTTTGTCTTATCATGAGGAAAAGATTATTACCGCCCCATCTTCTTATTAATGGTTCAACGCAAACGGTTATTATTCTGACGGCTAGGTGCTTTCGAGGTGTCCTTTTGTTGTTGGGTATTGGCGGCAAACGCCGCCTTATTCTTTCCCCTGTTACTTCAAGATTCCCCTCTTGCAAAGGAGGACAGAGGCAGCTGCAGTTGGGGAGTATTATGACTCTTCCCTTCTGCGGATTGTTTGCTTAGACGCAGTCATTTGGCCTTTTTATAGATGGCTATCTCACGCCTTATGATATCCTCTCCCTCTTGAATAGCTTCTTTTATCAGACTGTCAATTGGACCCTCTTGTTGCAGATTTGGAGCACTTGGTGCAGGCCTTTCCCTCTGCTCAGCCATGTTGTTTCCCGGCGAAGTGTCTATTCATTTAATACAAAAAAATAGGAGACCATGCAGCAACTTTCCACATGCTCCTCTTCTTTTGTCGAGTCTTCTTCTTCAGCACCAATGTCTTCAAAGAGATGCTGGAAGAATTCTTTGAGTGTAATCGGAGTGCGCGCCTTCTGATTGCATTCTTCCAGCGCATCAATGTATTTCTAAAGGTATATATGCATGTCAACATATTCATCGGGCTGTACAGTTTTCTTTTCATTCTTCTTTTTCATCTTAGAAGAGTGGACCGGGAAGCTTTTCTCCTTGTCATCAAATTTTGGAGTGGAATGTGGTATCAACATCCCTTCAACGATTTATGACTCAAGCGGACTTTTCCACTTGATTACAGGGCATGCACGTAGTTATTTTAGCATCCTCTTAGTTTTGACGAGAGGACCATTTCCCACGGGCTTTCTGCTATCATCGAGCAAGAGGTCCCCGCCACGTCGGCTTTCTTCGGGATATGCTTTTGCGGAGGATCCACCTTCCAGCTATCTGTCAGCATGAACTTGTCCTGCTTGTACCGATCTTTGACCCAATTTTTGAATACGAAGCAGTCTTCAATCATGTGACTTATTACCGGATGGTATGGGCAATAGTTAGGGTCATTGACCGTATTTGCTTGCGCAGGTCTTCGGTGTTCAGGCAGCGACAACATGCGATTCTTCATGGTAAGATCAAATAGCTTCCTCGTCTTATCACGAGAAAAGGAATATTCACGTCCCATCTTTTCTTAAAGAGTGGGACCCGAACAACAGTTAGGTGCTTTGGCACTGCCTTGTTGCTGTTGAGCATTGGCGACAAACGTCGCCTTGTTCTTGCCTTACTACCTCGAGATTCCCATTCTATAGAGGAGGAGATATGGTCGATTCGCTCAAATTGAACCAACTTGTCAAGGAGCACTTGATATATGTTCGGTTTGGCGAAAGACAGGAATGGATAAACCTTCGATCACGGATCTAGGGTTCCTATGAACATTCTGACGGCTGGACCTTCGGCGATGCGTTGCTCTCATTTAGACCAAAGATTCCTCCATCGGATAGCGTACTGGACCAACGTTTCATCTGATCTTACTCTTTCATTGATTAATGCAGAGATTGTGGTGTGTTCACTTGCACTAACAAACTTCTATGTAAAAATTAATTCCATGTCGGCAAAGGTCTCAACGGATTCATTTGGGAGCTCTGAGTACCATTCAAAAGCAGTAACTGACGGCTAACGAACTATCAAAGGAGGACCTTATCATCACTCCACGTGTTACCATGCATGGCTTTAAACTGTGCGATATGCTGGTGAGGGTTCCCCGTCCCTTTGAAAACGTTGAACTTTGGGATTACATATCCTGGAGAGTACTGCTTTTGGTCGTATCATGCTGGATATGGTCAACCTGTTTTGATCAACTGACTTGCCGCTTCGCTGGCCTGATAGGCTTTGATCTTTTGGATGATGTATTCATCAAGCTGATCCTCAAAATCACATCATTTTTGACAATTGGACGTGCTTGTAGAGGACTTATAGCCTCTCCTTTTACATTGTCAGGAGCCGCCGGCGTTTCTTTGACCGGCGGTTTCGATGGTTGAATCATCAGCCCACACATATTTTGTAGTAGGAGAGCCATTGTATTCATGTTAGCGGCCATTTCTGCAGCTCTTTTATCTTTCTTGTCAAGGGAACGCTTTAAAGAGTCAACATCAGACTCTTGCCTCGTTGTTTCTTCTTGTTCGTTCTCCGAGTTTGCTTTGTGTGGAAGACTAACAAGTGACGCTGCTTGAGTAGCCATTTCTTACAGCTTCTGCTGCCTCTAAGCGTACGTCAAATACCGATTATGAGTTCTATAATTAGCGAAAGCATTGCTTTCATTCCCAGAGTTCACCATACGCACTGTATGAACTATCCCATCCTTGTGCGTAGAGCTTCTAACATTTCGCCTTTTGAGATTCGCCTTGGGCGAAGGAGATCTTTCTGGCCTTTTTGTTTGGGAAGGACCACTTCAGACATGGGAACTGGTTCATCAGCCTTCGGCTGACTCTTGAATTTCTCCGATTTCAGAAACGATCTGTTGTTGAAAACGATAGAGCTATGGACTTCTTTCCAAACTTCGTAGATTTTGGAAGAGAGTCGCAGCGGCGAAAGCTTTCTTTCATTTAGCGCCTCCATGGATGGAGGAGACTTATTCAGAACAGCAGTAGGCTAGTTCCGCCTGACCCTATTCAGAAGATCAAAGCTATTCTTCGTTGAAACAGCTGCTTTGACAGTCGATATCGGCAGAGTTAATCCAGGTGGGGAGCTGCCCTTAGCCTGCCTTTGTCGGCGCCAGTAGCGGCGTCGAGCACCCCTTGTAGTGGGAATCACTTCAGTTTCAAGGGCTTCAACATTCTGCCTCCTGTGTGGCTTTTCAGCTTCAATAGGCGTCAATCGCTTGAAGACTGACTTCTTGGAAGATTTGGGCATAAGTATGCGGAAGGCAGACTCTTTTGGAACAGCCGGAACAACAAGTGATAGCCTGTGGAGGACAGGCTCTCTTAGAGTAGCAGGAATGGCGGGAGTAGCAGGAGCAGCAAAATCCAGCCTCTTGAAAACCGACTTCTTTAGTATTGCAGGCTTCTTTGAGGGGCCCGCGGAGCTTGATGCCAGCCTCCTGAAGACCGAGCTCTCAGATTCTGCAGGCTTCTTTGCTAGACCTGAGGAGTTTGCGGTCAGCCCGTCAAAGACTGATTTCTTTGAAGTTCCCTCACCTGGCATTGAGGCACCAATAGTAGGGAGTGGAGGCAGTTACCCGAATTGAAGGCCATTCAACTCCTGCATTATTTGAGCAGTTAGAATGCAGAGCGGTGGAGTCATAGTCTTCCCAGAAATGGCCAGCTTGGATGGGGTGGTGTTGGCGTTGCAGTTGCAGTTGCAAAAGGATGCCATTAAGATCTACATAAGAGATAGAACACTAGCTTTAGTACTCTAAAATCTAAGAGCAACCATAAACATAAGAAACCACGATTTTGTTCGTGAAAATACGACACACGGAGTGTGGTATGGAAAGAGAAAAAGGTTCTACCGTGCGTACCAGAATCTGTTTACCACCGAAAATGAGGAACTGATGCGATCCAGGATAGACCGTCTAGCCTGAATTTGGGGGAAGATGCATAGATTTGATCCATCCACCTCTCCGAAAATACTAAGTTGATTTATAGTGCCGTATATCAGAGGTTTGGATAGATACGACCGATGTAAGTGACTTCAGATTCCCTCTCATGAATGAGAGATTTATTGATTGTGGAGACGCATCTTCCTGCAGGCGTAAACCCCTGCAGTTAATTATGTTGTCGCGTACAACAACAACTTTCTACTTCTCCAAGTTCTTAGCTTCGTGTGTCGCATTTTAAATTTTTTTTATTTTAGGTTGCCCTTGGAATGTATACGGAGACTAATTTTGTCGTCGCCCATAGGGCGCGGATTAGTCCAAATCCGTACATATTTTAGATTTCGGTTAATCATTAGCTTGACAAGATCCATGTTGGTAGCTTGGTTTGCCAGCAGGAATGAACTTAAGTCGTATTTCTCACATTTGTGAAGTCCATCGGTTCAGAGGAGAACAGAAGCTCTGTCTAAGGATCGTTAGTCTCATTTAAGAACTAAGATCGAACTTAGACGATTTAGTCATATCTTAAGAATATTGTTCTTTGTTGATTATTTGATCGCAGATGAAGCCTAGGCTTCCAAGCTTTGGCTTGATATTCATGCATATTTACGATCTAGGAACATGTACGCTTGCGCACTTGAGATGCGCACATCGCTTGCTCACGTGTGTTCCATGTGATGAGCATAGCAATCGATGGGACCCATATTGGTACTTGTGCCTGGCGCTTGTGCACATGCATTTCACGTGGCGCAGCGCGGTTCTTTATGGAGAGCGCTCCTGACATTGGCGCACGTGTTATGCATATGGCGCAATGTATGATGCGCACTTTCAATATGCAAGCTTTGATTTCAATGAAGCCGAAGCTTCTTTATGGGGTGCGCTTGCGCTTTTATGGTGCGCCCAATTTTATGGGGTGCACTTGCGCTTTTATGGTGCGCCCAAGTTTATGGGGTGCACCCTAGCTATCTATTGAGTCGAAACTCTGTTTCTTGTATCTTTTTTGGAGCGCTTGCGCTTTCATGGTGCGCACGTCCAAATAGGGTGCGCCTAAGGTTAGGGCGAGCCCTGTTTTTTATGAAATTTAATAACTTTTCAAGTAAGTAATGCTTTCAGTGGAATCAAAACTCTGTTCTTTTCTCTTGTTCATGTTTTGAAGCCAAAGCTTCAATCTTTATATGTCTAGACACCTTTCTTAATGTGATTTTTTCTCCCCAAGGTCTTAGATCTTGGGATCAACACCCCATGAGAGTCAAAAATCTCGTAGAGGGGAGATAAACCCCAAGTTCTTTTGATCTTGCATATATGAATCAAAATTCCAAAGAATCTAAAGCTTCAAGATGATGAAAAGGAGAGATTTTTCGATTTTTTTATTTACCTGGTCTTTTCTAGGGTTTTGGTTGAGGAAGATCATCTTTTTGATGGAGATATTTCATTCCTATTGAGATAGAATTCTCTCTTTTCTTTTTGAAAAAAAGAGCAGACGCTGCTTATGATGATGATGATGATCACTTCTTCAAACTTCCAACCTGGAGATTTTTCTCCCAAAGGCTTCTATTTATAGGAGAGAAGTAGTTAGGGTAAATCCTTAACTACAAAATTTGAATTGATTCATATCAATTCAGGGTGCACGTGTACCGTTGGATCTTTGATCCCCGCATCTATTTGTTAAGAAAGTTTAACAAGGAAGATTTTCTTCCAAAATAGAGCTTCGTCTCTAACAGAAGCGCATGCTTCAGAAGGGTTCACTTGCGCTACATTCCTTGCCCCTGTAGCGCAGCGCACGAAGGACTTGCACTTGCACACATTCTTTTCACGTGGCGCATCGCAAGTGGGGAATTGCGCTCTAAGGAGGTTTTATGGAGTTTGCGCTCCAAGGAGGGTGTGCCCTATTTAAGTGGGAACAGGTTTCATGCCTGAGCCGAACAATTCTGTTGTTGTGATTATCCTTTCTATTAATTTGGTGTGCGATATTTACGTGTCTGTTGTGGATGTGTGTATAATATATTGTGTATGGATGTGTGTATTGTGTATGAAATATGTTGTGGACATGTGTTTGTGTGAAAGAGTGTGTGCGACTTACCTTTATGTAATGTTCGTTGTATAGATACATGTTTATTTTAACAAATCCAAATACTTCGTTATTAATATCAATTGTCTGAGTAATTTACCTTTCAAGATGAAAATTCCAAAACCCTAAACTAAATACTTCAATAACCGACGATATTGAAATGATAACCATCAAAACTAATCTAATTAAGTGCATGATACTCGATGATGACAAAAGTAAACCGATACATATCGTCATCGAGTATCTTACATTGATAAAATATCGTGCCTTAGAACCCGTTTATCAATTATATGCATATAGTTATCTTCATGACATAAAACGACGCATAGGATGTCAATCTCGAACGTTAATCGTTCTTCATTGACAACCATCTCGTAGTTTATAAGACAAGAAGACTAGTCGCACTATAACCGATAAATTTGTCCCGTTTTGGATAAGTTAAGAATATATAACATATACACTTTCCTGCATACTTATGCTTTCATTCATTTCGAGATGAGTTTCATCAATACCTTTCCGCTGGTTCTCCGTGTATAAATATATCTGAGATGATCATTCCAATACTGATAGTGTTAAGATGTTTATCTCTTCTATTGCAGTGTACTCGGAGCACAACGGGAAGGTGCTGACGAAATTTTCTCGAAGCGGATGAAAGCAAAAGTGCAGAGGGTGCATGCATTATACAGTCTTAATGGGATAGAAGCCTTACCCCCGACAGTCGTTACCCTCGACATCCAAGATCATTTTACTATTATTTTTTCTCTAACATATTGAGCTATATATATACCGTGAAATTTTTTTAGATATGTCAGGTTCTGATAGGACCGATCGGAATACGGAGGACGGGGAACAGCCTTCTCGGAAACAGACATGGGGTGTGAGAGGACCCACACGGGCCACTGATATCTGGAGGAAGATACCACATGGCCCCGACAAGCCGATTGTATACTTTTCGTACACAGGGGACGCTGTTCATAAAAGAAGAAAGAAGCGAAGGCCATGATGTTTTCTATCGTGAATAGTGAGAAACGAATGCCACATATGATCGAGGATGACGATGGCGAGTGGGTGGCCTTAGATTGGGAAAGCTGCGCAAAGGAAAAACATTGCTGTATGGGAAATGATGGTGAGATTTGTTTATAAAATTCAATAGTGAAATTTATTTTGATTTTTTTTAAATACGTCTACCCATACGATGAATTATCCTGTTTTGCAAGCACGGTTCGACTTCTGGTGGTATGGTGTAGAGGGCCCCGAGGTGGTTGTCTATGAACACACAATTTACGACAAGTTGTGTAAGCATATGGGAAAGAACTGGAGAGGCCATAAGAACAAGGTCTTCGCAAGACTTGAATCTGCCTCTTCACCGGAGGAGATGTATGCGATGAAGCCAGTTCCACTTTGGTCCAACACATACTGGCGTGCCTTGGTCGAGCATTTCTTGACCGATGAGTTTAGGGTATGTCTTTTGACGATACTTTTTTACTCCTTTGTAGTAAGTCAATATACAATATTTGATTTAACTGTAGAAGATGAGCGAGCGAGGCAAAGCATCTCGCTCTCGATTGCAAGATGTTTATAGGGGAGGGAGCAAGAGTTCCCAACAGGTATGCGTCGAGCACGTAAGTATCGACAGTCAATATTTAATATTAATAAGTTCAAAAAATATCTTAGAAATTTATGTGTGAACTTTCTAAATGTAATATGCAGCAAGAAAGCCATGATAGAGAGTCCCTTGATCGGATCAAAGTCTTCAATGCTATATTTGTACGGGACGATGGCACGCCTGCATAGATTGCGGCCCAGGAGCAATATGCAAGACTCCACTAATGTTGAGTTTCTTAATTATTTCGGAATAATTATTGTGTAGATGTTAGAATGAAAGAAATATGTTTCTTATCCAAGCAGATGGCGATGGCTGCTGAGAGAGATCGGTTGATCGAGGAGATGGAGAGGGAGCATGGACACCTGGTTGATGACCGACAAAGATTTTACGTTGCAGATAGGGCTTTCACGTCGTATCGACCGGATCATCACGGAAGAGTCCAATGTGTATCCGGTAAGATCTCTCCCACCTAGTATAACGCTCCTTTCCAGCCGACTGGGCATCCACCTCCTAGGTCTCTTTGGGTAGACGACTTGGCATCGGAGATGTTACGTAAGACCAGGACCCATGTGTTTCATAGATCTCCCTAGGAGCAGACGCCGGATATCGGCGGTTCTTTACACCGATCGGCCCCCACTCCTGCTGTCGATCCATTTACTGGATGAACACTGGACCAGAGGCTTAATCTTATCTGCATGTACGTCGAACGAGGGATCACAGTACCTCCGGTAAGTTCGATAACCCTAACTTAGTAATATATAAATATAAATACCATATGTACTAAATTTTGTATTTTAAATTTCTAATCACAGGGCTTTACCCCCCAGCTGAAGGTGCGCCTCCCTCGTGATCGACTTTCTCCCTCTTCGTGATCGACCTCCCTCATAATTTCAATCCCCACTTTTGTACATATATGATTTTAGGATTGTGTTGGAATGGATATTGGATTGTAATTGATATTTGGATAATAATTGATGTTTGGATTTTGATTGAAATTTGAATTGATATTGTATGTAATTGATATCGGATTGTAATAGATATTTGAATCGAAATAGGATTGTAATTGATATTTGAATTGAGATTGGATCGTAATTGAAATTCCAGATTTTCTATTTTGAATTTTTTTTCTGCTAATAATTTTTATTTCGACGGGTATAACTCATCGAAATAAACTCTATTTTGACTCAATTGACGCGTCGAAATAGAGAAAAAAAATATTTATTTTATTTTTTAAGAATATTTTATTCGTATAAAATCTTCTCTATTTCGACGCGTCTGACGCGTCGAAATAAACTCTATTTCGACGCAACTGACGCGTCAAAATAGATAAGATTATTTCGGCGCTTAACACGCGACGAAATAACCCTACAGTGACCATGTTTGCCGCGACGACAGTCTGCCGTCGCCATTTAGGGGGTCCCGTCGAAACGGGGTTATTTCGACGCGTATTAAGCAAACAAATATCCTACGATTTCCTGTAGTTCCTGTTGGCCCTCTCCCGTAATATCCTATAAATGTATGTGAGTTTTTTCCTCACGACATCGTGATGCGCCAAATATGATCACAAAGCAATAAACAAACGAAAAAGAGAAGCAATAAATAATCAAAGCAATAGAAATAGAGCACAAATCAATCAAGACACAAGATTTACGTGGAAAACCCTTACGGGAAAAACCACGGGTGAAGAAGAAGCTCTTTACTAATCGAAAAAATAGGAGGATTATAATGATGGATAAATTGTCACAAAATCTCTCTCAAAAACCTAGCCTCCTCTCTCTCAAATATCAGATTAACAAAATGTTACCCAATTAGGGTCACAAATTGCTATTTATAGTATCAGGAAAATTAGGTAAAAAATCGGATTTCCCAAAACAACCCAGAATTTGGTCCAAGACATCGACAGACATTTGAGCCGGCTCAGTGTCTCTTTAAAACGGCTCACGATGGACGTTTCAACCGTCTCAATATCTCTTTGAGATGGCTCGATATGTGCCTGGAAAATCATATTTCTCCTATACTGCTATGAGACGGCTCATCATCAATTTGAGCCGGCTCAACATAAAATTTTCTGTGAAACGCCGAATTCAATTACGAAACTTTTATGGGTCAAGAATACGATGCAAACTCAACAAATCTCCACCTTGCCTCTCATTCATTACAAAAATCCTCCATAATATTAGTAATAGCTCCACCTTCTCCACAAAACCCCTAAAGGGATCAATGAGTGTGATGCACTCTAATTGAGTTCAAGCAATGCTTAAACTTAACAAACGAAAGAGAATTAGTCAACATATGGCCGGATTATCCGATGTGCCAACTTTCTTTACGATTACCTCTGCCTCTTCAATGACATCCTGAACAAACCAATACCGAAAGTCGATGTGCTTCTTTCTGTCATGATACATCTGGTCCTTAAATGAATCACACTTTGGCTACCACAATAGATTATTATGATATCTTCTTTGTAACGACCCCAAAATTCCTATACTTTCGTATTTTCTTTCTTTATTAAAACATTGTTTTCCTTTGGAAATCTGGTATATATTTAATACTTGTTGAATATATGCATGAATCAGTTTGTATCCCATTGGTTAAGTCTTTGCACTGCTTTCCTTCAGTCTGCGTGTTCGAATCCTTAATGCCCAATTCTTTTCTTTTATATTCTTTTTGTCGTTTTCGAGCCCCGGAGACTTCACGAGTGATACACGGAGTTATGGGAATTTATAAATAAAATGATATGTGTTTTTGGACCAAAAATAACAACCCGAGACTAACATTCAAGACCCGACCCTATCCAACGAAACCAAACCGTCCCAGGCGGCCTAAGACCCAGTTTGGGCGGCCAGCTGGAGCCTGACCGTGCTCCACCCGTGAGCACGAGTCTCTTTGGCTGTCGTCACTTTGTTTCCTCTGCCCAAACTCCCCCACTCTAACCAGAGAGTTGCCGCCCCTTCAAATACCCAATTAAATCTCTTTTAATGTATTTAAATTTCATTTAATTCATCATATATTCATCCTTGCTCTTATATATATCCAAATATATCCAAAGCTTCCTCCCCCTCTAAAATTATTCTTAAATTCTCCCAAAAATACCTTGAAGATCTTCCCAAGCACTCGAACGTCGAAGCCCCGTTCAAACGTACCATATTTCCTTTGTAATCGGTGAACCGATTGTTAGACTAATTCACACCCCAAGTAAGTCCCAATTCTTTTTGATCTCTGTCTCCCTTTTTCCTCCTCACATGTCGCATGATTCCGTATTAGAATTTAGAAAAAGTTTGTATATGAAAGTGAAATAATTGATTGCTATTTTGTCATCTATATAACTTCACATCAAAAGTAAATTTACCATTCAATTATTCTTGTTCGCCATGTCTCACTCAACTCTTGTTAATTCTATATTTCTTTAAAATGAAATTTCTGACATTGTTAAATAGTATTAATCAATATCGCAATTGTTACATCTAGATTGAAAAGAAACTGTTACGCTCTGATTCCCAAAATAAAGAATATGGAGAGCAATGAAGGCCAGTCATGCTATCTGTGGTAAGGAAATATCCTTCCGTGGGCACATTAAGGCTGTCTAGCTAAACATGTCAATAATAATATCCCAATAATAAAACTAACGATATGCTGCATAAATAACAAGTAATACCAATATGGATCTCCGAGAAAATGATAGATTCAATAAAAGATCCAAATAACATAGATCCAAAACCATATAATCAAATAAATTATTATAAATTCCGAAAAGAAAGATACATAAACTTCTAGTCCCGCGAGGGGCTCATGTGCTAAATACAAAAAGAAAGATACATAAACTCCTAGTCCCGCGAGGGGTTCACGTGCTAAATACGAACTTAAATACTAGTATAAACATACACTAAACTAATATTCTTCGGCACGCTCCTAAAAGTCACTCTGATCCAACTCGGCCTGTAAATCTGTCTCTAAACCTGAGGTGGCAAATAATAGGGGGTCAGAACACCCAACAAGTGCTTAATGTAATAATATGTGATAGCATAATAAAGGGTGTGTCATGAAATGCCCACGTGCACATGTAAGCATGAATATAGCAATGATAAGAATAAACATGTAAACAGTTCAAGTAAAGACTAGAAGTCACTATGAGGGTAATCTAACCTATCGTGAGTTTGAGCGTGAGCGTCAATCACCGTAGGAATATTCCAAACTCAAGGGTAAGCCCTAGGGGCAAGTAAACACGGGCTCATAGTGTCATGTAATGGAACGTACCGCTCCCGCCCGGTACTACAGTATAATGTCATGTAAAAGATTGGTATCGTTCCCCGCCCAATCTCCCCAGCATATTGTCATGTAATGGTTTGGTACCGTTCCCGTCCGGTAACCCCAGCATAATATCATGTAATTGTTTGGTACCGTTTCCTCCCTGTAACCCCATCATAATATCATGTGATGATTTGGTACCATTCCCACCCGGTAACTCCGACATAATATTATGCGATGGTGTCACGCCCTGCTTCTCAGTGTACGGTAAGGAGGCGCGACGAAACCCGCTACGTATTTACTCCGAAGTAAACATGCTAAGCGTATCTAAGCAATATAAAGTAAAATGTACACAGGAGACATGAATATAAATGAACAGCAACTTTTATTTATTTAACAATTCTTTACAGGTACAACTGGAAATGTAAATACAGGAATAGAAAACAATGCCTAAATAATGGCATAACTGAAATGAAAAGTATATACAAGTGCCTACAGCTCTGAGTCGATGGAAAAATGCTCCAAGTCTTCAGTACTGGGCTCGATCTCTAGTGAGTCCGATCCACCTGACAACATTCCAAAGAAAGAAGAAAAGAAATGTCGTCGACGAATAATCGCTTAGTAAGTCCCAAAGATAGGTAGAGATAGAATAGACAGGAAGAGAGTATGACTAGTAATGTTTGATTATAATGTTAACGCAGTTGTTTGTAGCTTGGTACAGAATATGCCGGTGTATACGAGAGAAGTCCCACTATTCCAGAGACTAAGGTATACGGAGCACAAAGAACCGTTAAGCCATGGTACAACAGCAATGGATATTCAGGTTAGGTGTATTAAAGTGACTTTCTTGTGCCACTTCTAACACATTCCATACCAGTCTACCCCTTTAAAACCCCGTAATGTATTTTGTATTGATTGTATTGTTTTGGTATATAGATGTATGACTTGCCGAAACCATGATATCATATAAACAGAATGGATATAAATGGATAGACATATAATCAGGGTATATCCATGGTTCGGTTCGGTCAAGTCATGATGATATGGATTGTATTCTGGCATTCATGGATTCATGTTATATTGAAGTTATACTTGAATTGAATTCAAGTCATATTGTATTCAGATTTGACCATGACTCGAACTGAGTTAGACTTTTAAACAGAATTGAAGTCTTGATTGTTTTGGAGTTATCGGTAACTGCTGCACATGGACGGCAGAATTTGTGTCTTTTTCCAAGACAATTACCGTGTTGATAACACCGTCGTTAGATTGTCTACCTTAAATAGGCAAGCACCCATATTCTCCAGCTCCCTGAGGCTCAAGAGAACTGATCCCGCTTAAACCTATATTTACTAGGGTCCTTATTGTAATTTAGTATAACTTGAGGGGGTTTTATGTAAAAATAGTTTTGATATAATTTCAAAATACACCTCAAGTATTTTATTATCGTCTTTAGGGTTTTCATAAATGTAGTTTTTATAAAAATGAAATTTTCTAGTGAATAGAACCTAGTTTTCATTGTATATGGTATTTTAATGAAATATTGGAATTTGTATTGAATTGTAATGGTAGTTTCATGAAATTGTGATTCCTTTGATTTAGAAAACATGGAATATTTAAAATATATATTTTGATAATAGTTATAAATATATTTAATAAAAATAAATTTTATTTATTTTTTTAGAAATCTCATTTTCTTAAAAATTGCATCAAAAATTATATCGAGATCGAATACTCCTTGCGGAGGTCTGCATCTCTCTCTACTAGGCCCGAAGACGTGCGATAATCTGCACCATCCCGATCGGGGTTCCCCAAAATGTGTTGTAGAGGCGCAATTGCAAGGAATTTAAATAATACACTTTTTAAAGAAAACGGTTTTTGAATGTTTAAGGTATTTAATCGTAAACTAGTATTTCCCATAAACTAATGTCCCAAAAGATATCATGCTATTTCAAAAATGTGTGTGGTGATGAGTTAGGTCATTATCTCGTGAGTTATCTAAAGGTAATACGGTTAAATTGAATAATTATAAGTTGTATGTAACATGATGGTATTTTACTGTAAAAGTGAAATAGAAATTACAACATGAATTATTTTGAGATGAAACTTGTTCTAATATGTTTATTTATGTTTGTTAAACATTATGAGAGAATATGGTATTTTATTATTTAAGAAAAATGGAGTTTTTAAAGAAAAATGAATCGGAAGTTGGAATAACTTCGCTTCCGACGTGTTTTTGAAATAGATGATTTTAGAATAGAGATGGAGGAGGGGATTGAGGACTTACAGGTTATAAAGAAATAAAGGAGAAGGAAGAAGATTTGGGAACCGTCGGGGCGTCGTTTCGTCGCCGGAATCTTCCCGAAACGTCGTCGGAACTTCGCCTTTTGCTAACTCCACTTGTACAACTTGGGATTTAGAAATTTTAGAGAGTTTTTGTAATGAAATTCTGAATGAGGAGGGGTGAAATATGGTGTGGTATTTATAGGGAAAATTAGGGTTTAGGGTAATGAAGAATAGAATTAAAATGTGGATTAATGCCCATTTTTAATTCTCTGGAAATGTACAGAGAAATCTAACAGCATAGGAGTAGTGGGGGAGTCTAAGAGGTTTAGGGTTAAAAATTAGGGACCATCCCCTACGGGGGCCCGACGGTGCCGGTCTCCAAGCTCATCTCGCCAGTCCAAACCGGTGGAATGAGGTTGGGATCTTGGCCACGTGTCCCCGTCGCTTCAACTAACCTATTGCACATGTTTATTTGATGTGTAACTTTTCATTTTCTGTGCAGTGCACGTGTAAACTTTTGAGCTTCTAAAATTTTAAAAGAAAAATCAATTAAAAATTTATATGGCCGTGGGGATTCGAACACATGGGCTATGTCACAGCAGTGCAAGGCTTTACCAATGAGCTATAAGTGTTTTCTTGCTGTTCAAAAGCAAATCAAACGTATAACTTGTGTTCAGGCTTAAGTGTTCATCTCTGTATTTTTGAAAAAAAAATCTGTACAGAAAATTTAGGGTTGTTACATTCTACCCTCCTTATAAAAATTCCGTCCTCGAAATTTATAGAAGGAAAGTGTAACAGATTCAAGAAAAGTTTGGTGATAGTGATGGTGATAGAACTAGTGATAATGCATAAAAATATTTGGAAGAACGAAAGAATGCAAAAGTTTTGGAAAGATTGAAAAAGATGTAAGGAAATTACCAGGGTTAATGTTTGATTATAATGTTAACGCGGTTGTTTGTAGCTTGGTACAGAATATGCCAGTGTATACGAGAGGAGTCCCACTATTCCAGAGACTAAGGTATACGGAGCACAAGGAACTGTTAAGCCATGGTACAACAGCAATGGATATTCATGTTAGGTGTATTAAAGTGACCGTCTCGTGCCACTTCTAACGCATTCCGTACCGGTCTACCCCTTTAAAACCCCGTAATGTATTTTGTATTGATTGTATTGTTTTGGTATATAGATGGACGACTTGCCGAAACCATGATATCATGAAAACAGAATGGATATAAATGGATAGTCTTGTAATCAGAATATATCCATGGTTCGGTTCGGTCGAGTTATATTGATATAGATTGAATTTTGGTATAAATGGATTCATGTTGTATTGTAGTTATACTTGAATTGATTTCAAGTCAGATTTATTTCATATTAGATTGAGCTTGGTAAGTCCTAAAGAAAAGTAGGAATGGAATAGACAGATGAATGACAGATAGAATATAACTGTATACTATTTGATTGTTATGTTAACGCAGTTGTTTGTAGTTTGGTACAGAATATGCCAGTGTATACGAGAGGAGTCCAACTTACACCGTGGACTATGGTAACCCATGGTACAAGGCTTCATCGATAAAACCACGGAACAACGGCAATGGATGTATAGTTACGTCTTATAATGACCATCTCGTGCCAATTTTAACACATTCCGTACCAGTCTACCCCTTTAAAAACCCCGTAATGCATTATGTATGGATGTGTATTTTTTTATTTAATAGATGTACGACTTACCAAAACCATGATATCATATAAACGGAATAGATATAATTGGCTAGTCATGTAATCAGAGTATATCCATGGTTCGGTTCAGTCGAGTCATGTTGATATAGATTGAATTCTGGTATAAATGGATTCATGTTGTAAATGGAGTTATACTTGAACCATATTCAAGGATAGATTGATTGATTGATTTCAGATTAGACTAAGACTCTGTCTGAGTCAGACACTTTAAAAAGAATTGAAATCCTGAATTAGTTTTGATGTTATCGTTAACTGTTGCACATGGACGTCAGGATTTGTGTCTTTTTCCAAGACAATTAACGTGCTGATAACTCCGTTGTTAGATTTTCTACCTTAGATAGGCAAGCAAACATATTCTCCGGCTCCCTGAGATTCAAGAAAACTGGTCCCGCTTAAAACTATGTTTACTAGGGTGCTTATTGTAATTTAGTATAACTTGAGGGGGTTTTAAGAAAAATAGTTTGATATATTTTCAAAATAAACCTCAAGTATTTATTTATCATTTTTAGGATTTTCATAGTTGTAATTTTTATAAAAATGAAATGTTTTAGTGGATATAATCTAACTTGAATAGTATATGGTATTATAGTGTAATATTGGAATTGTATTGATTTGTATTGGTAGTTTCATGAAATTTTTGATTCCTTTGATTTAGAAAACATGGAATATATATATATATTGTATATTTAAAGTAGATATTTTGATAATATTTATAGAACTTATTTATTAAATAGAAATCACGTTTTTCTTAAAAATTGCATTAACAATTCCATCGAGATCGAATGCTCCGTGAGGAGATCCGCATCTCGCTCTACTAGGCCCGAGGATGTGCAATAACCCGTACTATCCCGATCGGGGTTCCCTAAAATGGGTTGTAGAGGCTTATTTGTAAGGAATTAAATAATATATTTTTTAAAAAAATGGTTTTTAAAAGTTTATGGTATTTAAATGTAATTTTGTATTTTATCCCACAAGTTATCGTTCTATGTCAAGAATGAGTATTGTGATGAGCTAGGTCATTACCTCGTGAGTTTTTCTAAAGGTAATATGAGAAAAACAAGAATGTAATGTCGTGTGCAAACTTAAGGGTATTTTACTGTAAAAGTGAAATAGAATTTGTTAAACATAATATTTTGAATTGAAACTTTGTCCAATTGTTTTTTAATATTTACTAAACAATATATGAAAAGTTGGTTAATTGTTGTTTAAGGAAAATTAAATTTTTAAAGAAAAGAGAATCAGAAGTCGAAGTAACTCCGCTTCCGACGAGTTTTGAAAAGAGAAGTCTTTTTAATGGAGAGAGGAGAGGGAAGAGTGGACTTACTAATTTGTAGAAGAGAAGGAAAGTAGAAGAAACTTTTGGAAGCGTCGGGAAGTCGTTTCGTCGCCGGATTTGTCCCGAAACGTCGCCGGAACTTTGCCCTTTGCTAACTCCACTTGTTCAACTTTTTGGACTGAGGAATTTTAGGGAGTTTTGGCAATGGATTCTGAATGAAGAGGCTAGGGTGTGATGTTTGTATTTATAGGAGAGATTAGGGTTTTGAGGATTGAAGAATGAATTAAAAATATGCATTAAAATAGATTAAAGAGGTGAATTTAATCTCTCTGTAAATTTGCAGTGAAATCAAACAGGATAGGAGTAGTGGGGGGAGTCTAAGGGGTTTGAGTTTAAAATTTTGGAGCAATAGGGACGGGGAGGACCGGCGGCGCCAGCCCCTTGGCATGATCTCGCTGGTCCAATTGGGGGTGGGGGCTCTGGATTGAAAACACTTCATATGGCTCAATACACATGTTTGTTTTTATTGACTTTTCATTTTTACGTGTCGCGCGTGCAAACTTTTGGGCTTCTAAAAGTTTAAAAGAAAAATCAACAAAAAATAATATGTGGCTGATGGGATTCGAACACAGGGGCTACGTCACAGCAGTGCAAGGCTTTACCAATGAGCTATAAGTGCTTTCTTGTTGTTCAAAACCAAATTAAATTTATAACTTGTGCTCAGGCTAAGGTGTTCCTTTCTGTATTTTGAAAAATTCTGTACAGAAAGTTCAGGGTCATTACATTCTACCCTCCTTATAAAAATTTCGTCCTCAAAAATTATAAAAGGAAAGTGTAACAGATTCAAGAAAAGTTTGGTAATAGTGATGGTGATAGAATTATTGATGGTGCATGAAAAATATTTGGAAGAACGAAAGGATGCAAAAGTTTTGGAAAGATTGCAAAAGGTGTAAGGGAATTACCAGTGTTACCTTGGTCGATAGCCTCGGCTTCCACGGCCGCTAATGTGAAATCCTGACGTCGGGGTACATTCCTCTTAGCTAGAGGCACATTCCTTTGTCCTTGGGGCATGTTCCTCTACCCTTGAGGCATGTTCCTCAGTGCTTGATGGAATTGGCGATTAGGCTGTGCAGGAGGTCCACGTGGAGGTGGAGCTGGGGGAGCAAGACGAGGTGCAGGAGCCTGGATAGCTGTCCGCTGCGGATAATTGTTGTGGATTGGAACTGGGTTGCGTCTATAAGAACATGTTCCAATTCCATGAGTGGATGCGCCAAAAACAAAGCACATGCCTTTTACGCGCCTACAGTCCTTCCACAGGTGTCCATCTCTCTTGCAGTAGAAACAAAAATCTGGACTTGACCGGTTATCTGTTACTTCCGGTCCTCTGGGTACAAACGATGGCCTGGAAGAGGCTCCTCCTGCCATCTGAGTGGCAGGGCACTTCACACCGGCAGATTGAGGTCCGTCCTTCTTCTTCACCACTGCCTCATATCTTCGGGCAGCCTTCAAAGCCAAATTATGGGTTGGGAAATCCCCTGTAGCTAATGCAGCTTGGATCTCCGGGTCCAACCCTTGCTAAAATCTTCTAGCCCTGATCTCAGCTGTTGGTATGAGATGGGCCGCAAACCTATTACGGTCTTGTGTTAGCTGTGTGATATAAGAAATCCGAATATTTGAGACATATCTTTACCTAGTCAATATAGTGAACTCGGTATCATACGCATCCACCGATTTGCTCCACATAGAGCCTTGTTGTAAGTGGATGAATTGCTACTCCATGTCGAATCGGGCAGTCTCCGGAAAATACTTCGTGTCGAACATGTCGCGAAAACTTTTCCATTCGATAGGCTGGGCAAGACGGATTCCTTCCGCCTTCCACCAAACTCGGGCGTTGTCGGTGAGTTGCAGCTTCGCAACCTGTACCCAAACGATCTCTGGCACTTGTGCTGCTGCCAGATAGTCCTCAATGCTCTGAGCCCATTCTTCAGCTTCTAAAAGGCTCTCTTTCCCAGAAAATTGCTTCGGGTGCAATTCCCGGAATTGCTTCACTCTGGGTGCTTCCGCTTCTGGGCAGTTCAACAAGATAGCAGTCTGCTGCTGCTGTCCTTCGAGGAGGCTTCTGATTGCCTCAAGCAATACCGTTTGCTCGTTGATCGGAGCTGCAATGGTAGATGTAAGTGGAAGAGGTGGTGGTGTGTTGTTGAACTTGGTGCTGGTATTGTTTGGAGAATCCATAATCTTGAAAGAAAAATATGTTTAGGATAGATTCAAAGTATATGAAATTGTAAGATTCAAGGAATATAAAATGTAAAGAATGTTTTTAGTTGTTGATTCTTTTGTTATATTGCTTAGGACTTCATGCAGCACTGACCTGCATGTCCATGCAGAACTGATCTGCATGGTAGGGTTCCATACAGCACTGACCTATATGGGCCACTAACAAAACCTGTCACGTCCCGCTTCCCGGTGAACAGGCAAGGGGACGCGACGAGGCCCGCTACGTATTTACTCAGAAGTAAACACGCTAAGCGTAAATAAGCAATATAATAAAGTGCACAAGAAATGACAAGAGATATAAATAAACATCAACTTTTATTGATTAAACATTTCTTTACAATACAGCTGAAAAATAAATACAATGATGAAAGCAATTCCTAAACAATGGCATGAACTAAAAGAAAGGTAAGTACAAGTGAGCCTAATGGTAGTGCTGCTCAGTGGTTTGCTCCAAGTGCTCCTGGCAGGTCTCGAAATCCTCAAAGTCGGGTCTTCCTGACAACATTCCAAAGAAAGAAGAGAAATAGGAATGTCGTCAGCGAACAATCGCTCGGTAAGTCCCAAAGAAAAGTAGGAATAGAATAGACAGATGAATAGATAAATAGAATATAACTGTATACTATTTGATTGTTATGTTAACGCAGTTGTTCGTAGTTTGATACAGAATATGCTAGTGTATACGAGAGGAGTCCAACTTACACCGTGGAATATGGTAACCCGTAGTACAAGACTCCGTCTATAAAACCACGGAACAACGGCAATGGATGTATAGTTACGTCTTATAATGACCATCTCGTGCCACTTTTAACACATTCCGTACCGGTCTACCCCTTTAAAAACCCCGTAATGCATTATGTATGGATGTGTATTTTTTTATTTAATAGATGTATGACTTGCTAAAACCATAATATCATGTAAACGGAATGGATATAAATGGATAGTCATGTAATCAGAGTATATCCATGGTTCGGTTCGGTCGAGTCATGTTGATATAGATTGAATTCCGGTATAAATGGATTCATGTTGTAAATGGAGTTATACTTGAATCATATTCAAGGATAGATTGATTGATTGATTTCTGATTAGACTGAGACTCTGTCTGAGTCAGACACTTTAAAACGAATTGAAGTCCTGAATTAGTTTTGATATTATCGGTAATTGTTGCACATGGACGGCAGGATTTGTGTCTTTTTCCAAGACAATTACCGTATTGATAATACCGTTGTTAGATTGTCTACCTTAGATAGGCAAGCACCCATATTCTTCGGCTCCCTGAGATTCAAAAGAACTAGTCCCTCTTAAACCTATGTTTACTGGTGTCCTTTATTGTAATTTAGTATAACTTGAAGGGTTTTATGAAAAATAGTTTGATATATTTTCAAAATAAATCTCAAGTATTTATTTATCGTCTTTAGGGTTTTCATAGTTGTAATTTTTATAAAAAAATGAAATGTTCTAGTAGATATAATCTAACTTGAATAGTATATGGTATTATAGTGTATATTGGAATTTTATTGATTTGTATTGGTAGTTTCATGAAATTTTCGATTCCTTTGATTTAGAAAACATAGAATATATATATATATATATATATAGTATATTTAAAGTAGATATTTTGATAATATTTATAGAACTTATTTATTAAATAGAAATCACATTTTTCTTAAAAATTGCATTAACAATTCTATCGAGATCGGATGCTCCGTGAGGAGGTATGCATCTCGCTCTACCAGGCCCGAGGATGTGCGATAACCTGCACTATCCTGATCGGGGTTCCCCAAAATGGGTTGTAGAGGCTTATTTGTAAGGAATTAAATAATACACTTTTAAAGAAAACGGTTTTTGAAAGTTTATGGTATTTAAATATAATTTCGTATTTTATCCCACAAGTTCTAAAAGTTATCGTGCTATATCAAGAATGAGTGTTGTGATGAGGTAGGTCATTACCTCGTGAGTTTTTCTAAAGGTAATATAAGCAAAACTAGAAGGTAATGTCGTATGCAAACTTATGGGTATTTTACTATAAAAGTGAAATAGAATTTGTTTAACATAATATTTTGAATTGAAACTTTGTCCAATTGTTTTTTAATGTTTACTAAACAATATATGAAAAGGTGGTTAATTGTTGTTTAAGGAAAATTGAATTTTTAGAGAAAAGAGAATCGGAAGTCGGATTAATTCCGCTTCCGACGAGTTTTCAAAGAGACGTCTTTTTAATGGAGAGATGAGAGGGAAGAGGAGATTTAGTGATTTTTAGAAGAGAGGGGGAGTAGAGGAAACTTTTGGAAGCATCGGAAAGTCGTTTCGTCGCCGGATTTGTCCCGAAACGTCGCCGGAACTTTGACCTTGGCTAACTCCACTTGTACAACTTTTTGGACTTAGGAATTTTAGAGAGTTTTGGCAATGGATTCTGAATGAGGAGGCTAGGGTGTGATGTTTGTATTTATAGGAGAGATTAGGGTTTTTAGAATTGAAAAATGAATTAAAAATATGCATTAAAATGGATTAAAGAGGTGAATTTAATTCCTCTGTAAATTTGCAGAGAAATCAAACAGAATAGGAGTAGTGGGGGAGTCCAATGGGTTAGAGTTTAAAAATTTGGAGCAATAGGGGCAGGGGGACTGGCGGCGCCGGCCCCTTAGTATGATCTCGCTGGTCCAATTGGGGGTGGGGGCTCTGGATTGAAGACACGTGTCCTAGTCGCTTCATATGGCTCAGTGCACATGTTTTTTTTAGTGAATTTTCATTTTTACGTGTATCGCACGCACGTACAAACTTTTGAGCTTCTAAAAGTTTAAAAGAAAAATCAACAAAAAATAATATGTGGCTGATGGGATTCGAACACAGGAGCTACGTCACAGCAGTGCAAGGCTTTACCAATGAGCTATAAGTGCTTTCTTTCTGTTCAAAAGCAAATTAAATTTATAACTTGTGCTCAGGCTAAGGTATTCCTTTCTGTATTTTGAAAAATTTTGTACAGAAAGTTCAGGGTCATTAAAAATCCTCTTTTGCGGAACCTAGTTATGGATGGTGCTGATTAAAGTACATCTTGGAGTCCAGTAGAGTAAGACGCATTGCTCCTTATAGAGCGCGGTCTTAAAAAGAAAGGGGATCGGAAAATAAAACTATTCCTATAAAGTGAGAATAAAATAATGAATTAAATTAATTGGGTTCATATCCGTTATTTATCATTTATATTTAGTTAAAGAAAACGAGGTTTTCAAATTAGATTTTTCAATAAAATACCTTTAACTTTAAAAAGGTTAGGTTTTTTTATTAAAATACCCTCAATTTCCAAAAGTTGGGATTTTCATTAAAATACCCTAAATTTCCAAAGGTATATTTTTATCAAAACACCATCGATATTATATATATATATATATATATGAGAATAATGGAGAAAAGAGGCGATAGGAGGGAATTCCTTCCTATGGCGTCGAAAAAATACGCCCTACATCGTGTTTTCCGATGATCGGAATCTATCATCTTCATCGTTATCTTCTAAGAAGTGGGTACGCCAAATTTTATGTGATTCTACAACTTTTTCACCGTTGATTTAGCAATGTAAAAAGTTCTATTGTCGATAAACCGTTAATTTTGAACCCACTAATTCAACGGTGAAAAAGTTGTAGAATCACATGAAATTTGGTGTGCCCATATTTTAGATGATAACGATGAAGATGATGGATGCCGATCGTCGGAAAATACGATGGAGATTGTATTCTTTCGACGCCATAGGAGGAAATTCCTTCCTATGGCATCTTTCCTCCATTATTCTCTCTCTCTCTTTCTCTCTCTCTCTCTCTCTCTCTCTCTCTCTATATATATATATATATATATATATTCATCAAAAGACCCTTGAGATTTTAAAATAGAGTATTTTACATAAAAAAAACTCGAGACTTTAACGGCTTATTTTTACATAAATACCTTGAAGTTTCCAATTGCCATATTTTCACATAAATAACTAAGATCTATTAAACAACAAATCTTTAAAATATTTAGGTAACAGATGGGTCTAAGTGGTCTATTCTCTCTTGAGCCTCGGGGATCCGAAGACAATGAGCGCTACCACTTACCTATCTCCCTATTTAAATAAAGTGAGTTTGTAACATCTCAAAATGTTAGAAAAATGGACATAATAGTTGATATGTAACTTGAATCGTTTATGTTTTATACTTATCCCATCACATGCAATATACCCCTTGTTTATTCATCTACATGACTTGCCTGATTAAACCTACTTGCATACTTGATTCGACTTGATCCGAACCATGAATACGTAATGACTTGACATAAATACTTGAACTTGACATGAATATTTGAACCCGACTTGAAACTTGAACTGGCACTCTCTCTCTCTCTTTTATGTATTCATGGATTCGGGAAAGACTTGTAATTTTAACTATAAATTAAAATACGTGGGGATAAGAGGTAGTTTGGTAATGAATGTATGCCGTGGCACGAGAGTTCACTAAAAATCACCTAACTTGAATCTCTTATGTCATTGTCCCATAAGGTTTGACGGGGCCTTGTACTTCTACATGCTTTTGGTTCGTTGGATTTGACGGTCTATTCTTATATACACGCATACCTTCATTACCCAACTACAAACAAATACGTTATAATAAAATTGCCATGTTTACATACATTGCCATACTCATATAGTTGTCATATTTAATTGACACCCTTACTTGTCCTCTACTACATTAGAATTCATATTCTACTTACATGCATGTCCTTTATTACTTTTATTCATATCTTTTTGGGGGACTTACCGAGCGCAAGTTTGCAGACGGGCATTCCACCCTATTTCTTTCTTTCCTTGGAATATTTGTCAAGTGGCGTAGGGACAGAGAAAACCGCGGCAACGGAAGAAGAGTACTCTCAGTTAGCTGCACGGGCCGATTACTAGTTTTCTTCCTTCAGCTTATCATTTCTGTATGTCTCTTGTTTAAGGTTTTCTTATTATGTATTTTTGTTTTAAGACATTTTGTATCAGTTTGAAACTCTGTGGAAATCTTGAATATAATATATAGTGGTTGGATTTTATTTCACTTGTTATTTCTTGTCACTTTATGTTACTTATAAACACTTAATGTATTTGTTATGAAAAATGACCTTCTCCGAATAAATATGTCGCGGGCCTTGTCACATGTGGTTATTGTCTTTTGGGAAGCGGGGTGTGACATTCTTGGATAGCAAGCTCCGAAAATAGCCCCTTCAACCAGATTGCTTCCTTAACGGCTTCAACAACAGCCATATACTCTGCCTCCGTCGTAGATAACGCTATCGTAAACTGTAACGAAGCACGCCAACTAATGACACATTCTCTTAAAGAGAATACATAGTCAGTGATCGACCTTCGCCTGTTGAGGTCATCTGCATAATCAGAATCGCTGAAACCAACCAAACTGTCACTGTTCCTTCCAAATTGCAACCCCACCTCAGAAGTACCTTGCAGGTATCGTAAATCCACTTCACTGCTTGCCAGTGATCTTTACCAGGGGATGCCATATAACGACTAACAACACTAACCAAGTGTGAAATATCAGGTCGGGTACATACCATGTCATACATAATGCTACCCACCGGCTCGAATAAAGAATATGTAACATATAATGAATTTCTTTCTCAGTTTGCGGTGATAAACGAGCTGAAAGTTTAAAATGAGCTGCCAAAGGGGTACTTACAGATTTATCGTCTGTCATGCCAAAACGCTCTAAAACATTCTCAACGTACCGCTGTTGAGACAAGTAAAGCTTTCATCCCTTGCGGTCGCACCTGATTTCCATACCGAGAATTTCTTGGCCGCTCCTAAATATTTTGTCTTGAACTTGCCTTTCAACTGTTCCTTAAACTTCTGAATATCAACCACATAGCTTACTGCTATCAACATATTATCGACATAAAGAAACAAGTATATGAAATATCAATCGGCGAGCTTCTTGTAATAAACACAATTGTCGCCCTTACTCTAATAAACCCTATATCGCTCATGAAGGAATCAAATTTCTTGTAGTAACGTCTAAGTGACTTCTTTAAACTATAGAGAGATTTCTCTAACAAACAAACGTAGTCTTCCTTGCATTCAATTTCGAAACCCTTGGATTGTTGCATGTAGATCTTTTTTACGAAATCACCATGCAGGAAAGCGTTCTTAACATCGAGCTGCTCGAGCTCCAAATTCTGCATAGCCACCAAACCGAGCAAGACATGAATAGAGGTGTGTTTTACAACCGAAGAAAATACTTCATTAAAGTCCACTCCCTTAATCTGTGAATAGCCTTTAGCTACCAACCATGCCTTGTATCGAATATCCGCAACCCCTTGATCTGCTTCCTTCTTTTTGAAAACCCACTTGCAGCCAACTACTTTCTTTCCTCCTTCGGGCTTAACGAGCTTCCATATTTGGTTCTTATGAAGAGACTTAATCTCTTCATTCATAGCGACTAGCCACCGAGCTGACTCATTAGATAAGATAGCTTCTTGGTAACTCGTAGCTCATTACTATCAACTATCTCTGCAACGGATAGCGCATACGCCACTAGATCATCATAGTCATATCTCTGTGGCGGTCTAATGTCCCTTCATTGTCGGTCTCGAGCAAGTAGATATTGCTTATCTTAAGACTAAGTTTCATCAGACAATGGTAAAGGAGAGATCTCCTGAAAACCCGAGCTTTTACCAACCTCAAATTCAATGCTCGGCTCGTCCTTCCTTGTATCATCTTGAATTGGAGATTTCGTATTATTCGACTTCAACATAGCAAACTCGTCAAAAGTGACATCTCTACTAATCATAAATTTTGGCGACTTAGGATTTGGACTTCACAACCTATAACTTTTGACCCCGGTAGTATAACCAAGAAAAGTGCATTTCTTCGCTCAAGGATTTAACTTGCCTTCACGACAATGTGCATATGCGGGACAACCAAACACTCTAAGTGTAGAATAATCGGCGTGCTTCCCAGAACATACCTACCACCGTGTTTTACTACTAAGTATTGTATAAGATGATCGATTCACAATATAGCATACCGTGTTCACCACCTCTGCCCAAAACTCCTTGCCGAGCCCTGCATTAGATAATATGCACCGAGCTTTCTCCAAAAAGGTCCGATTCATGCGCTCCGCGACTCCATTTTGCTGTGGTGTGTGACCAACGGTATGATACTGAACAATACCTTAGCCTCATAATATGATTTCATGTCTGTTTCTCAATTAATATCTTTTATTGCTTGAACGTATTAAACACATAACTCTTTATCTTTAAGAAGTAGACCCAAATCTTTCTCGAATAATCGTCAATGAAAGTAAACAGATATTTTGTACCGCTTCCATTGGAAACAACTTGAGAGGGTCCCCCCTAAAGATCTGAATTGATATAGTCAAGAGTACTTTAGTGTTGTGCACCGCCGTACCGAAGCTAACTCGTTTCTTCTTTCCGAAAATACAATGCTCATAAAATTCCATTTTCGATGTATTTTGACCACATTAAAGACCCTACTTCGATAACTCGGCCATACCTCTCTTACTCATATATCCGAGCCTCGTGTGCCATAATCTGGTCACATCAGAATCTGACATGAATTTAGATGATGAAATTATCGCCGACCGATAGTTGTCAAACCCTGCAGCACATATAAGGATCCCGTTTTCAAACCCTTCATAACGACGAGAGCACCTTTACTGACTTTCAAAACTCCATTTTTAGCGCAGAATTTATAAGTCTTAGCATCAAGTGCATCCAATGAGATGAGATTCCTCTTCAAGTCATGGACATGCCTAACTTCCGCTAATATTCTCACAACATAATCAAACATCTTGATTTGAATCGTCCTCTTGCCAATAGCTCGACACGGACTATTGTTGCCTATCAAAACTACTCCACCATCAACACTCATAGGTGGAAAACAGATCCCTATTAGGACACATATGGTAGGAGCAACCCAAATCCATAATCCATTCATTCATGAATCAATGTGTGTTGTTAAGAACCACGAGTAGATCTTCTTCTCCTTCGGTAATACTAGCTTCAGCTGAAGACTCCTTCTTCTGTTTGTCTTCCTTCTTCTGTTTGTCTTCCTTCTTCTGCTTGTTCTGCAATTTATAGCAATCGATTTTGAAGTGCCCTTTCTTCTTACAATAGTTGCAGGTCAAGTTCTTTTACTTAGACTTCGACCTTGACTTCTTCTTGCTACTTTCCGGATCTCTCTTCTCCGCTCGCCTTCGAATAAATAAGCCTGAAAATTGGCCATCGCTTTCACTAGAAGTTAACTCCTTGTCGATCTTCTCCTTATTCATCAAATTTTCTTTGATATTCTTAATGAAGATAGTATCTCGTTCATAAATTATGGCGTCACGAAAGTGCTTATAAGAGCATGGCTAAGAAGATAACAATAGAAGTGCTTGGTTTTCATTATCGATCTTACCCAGATCTGTAATGATTGAATTAAACTCACCAATATAAGATTTGATAGGAGAGCCTTCTAACATACGAAATATGTAGAGAAGCTACTTCAATAAGAGTCGATTTGTAAGAGACTTCTTCAAATATAACTTCTCTAACTTCAACCACAAAGTAAGCGACGTTTTCTCCATTAGAACTTCTTACAAAATCTCTTTTGTCGAACACAATTGGATAGGCGTGAGGGTTTTTTCATCCAACTCCTCCCATGCTTCCTCCGTCATAGTGGAAGACCTTGAATCCTTACCAAGAATCGCCTTCTTCAAACCATTCTGTGTCAATACAGCAATCGTACGAACTTACCATAAATTAAAGCTCATATTCCAATCGAATTTCTCAATATTGAACTTCTTAATCGTTGGAGACATGATGCAGGATCAAAAGAACTAGTTGAAATTCACTTAGGAATTTCCACAAACACATTAAGTGCTTACAAACCAAAGACTTTAAAATTATAATCTAAGAAGATTGGGAAAGGACACAAGCGTCATCACCCATCGTAAACCTAGATCGTAAGATTGAAAACCTAACGATTCAAGCAAACAAATCTCCAAACACCTTGTGTGCACCAAATCTCCCAAAAAACAAAAACCTGGCTTTGATACCAATTTGATGCGCCAAATACGATCACAAATTAATAAACAAACGATTAAGAGAAGCAACAAATAATCAAAGCAATAGAAATAGCTAGAGCACAAACCAATCAAGACACAAGATTTACGTGGAAAACCCTTATGCGAAAAAACCACGGACGAAAGAGAAGCACTTTACTAATCGAACAAATATGAGGATTACAATGAAGGATGAATTCTCATAAAACCCCTCTCAAACCCCTAGCCTCCTCTCTCTGAATATCAGATTAACAAAAGGTTACCCAATTAGGGTTACAAACTGCTATTTATAGTATGAGGCAAATAGGGTAAAATATCGGATTTTCCAAAATAGCCTAGAATTCCGTCCAAGACGTCGACAGAAGTTTGAGCCGGCTTAGTGTCTGATGGAGGTCGGAATCTCCCTCAGATGTTGTCCTCCGTCGATCTTATGGCTAGCGGGGCTGAACGGTTGAGATTTATGGTGAAAGTTGGGTGTGGATCTCAATGGGTTGTTGGTTGTTGTTGACGCCGAACTACCTGCAAAGTAAGTCCCGGGGTGGGAAAACACCGTAGGACCCTCCGACGATCAAGTAAATACAGAAAAATAATTGGGCAGAATAGCGGCGTATTGGATTTAGTTCCAGTTACCTGAATCGTCTAGAGGAGGGGTTTATATAAGGGTCATATTGGAGCGAGTCGATGCGAGATTCTCATCGTCCATTACGCCCTTGCGTCACGTTCGCGTTGATGGCGGGATACGTCCATTAATGGAGAAATACACTAGCATGGGATGCAGAACGTGGAGCGGCTGAGATCTCGTCGTGGCGAGATATACGGAGTCGTTACAGAGGTGCTCATGCTCCGTGTTCCCGGCCAAACAAGGATGCTGAGGAAGCTCGACTATAGGATGGCTCGAAGACGAGTAAGGACGCTGAGAAAGCTCGACTATAGGATGACTCGGAGACAAGCTAGGGAGCTGAGGAAGCTCAACTCTATGATTGCTCGGGTATGGGCAATGGCTGGTAGTTAGACGAAGAGGGAACATACTCAGGAGAGGCCTCCAAAAGGTCGAGTGCAATCTCGGAGGTTAGACGTTGAGGAATATCCCCAATACATCATACATATTCCAGCTTCATAGCCCCCAAGAATCTAGTGGGCTTACGTGGACGACATGTCATCTGTTACGTATCGTGATCTGAAGAATTCTCACTTAAGAGTATCTTCAGTATCTCTTTGAGACGGCTCACGACAAACGTTTGAGCCGACTCAGTGTCTCTTTGAGACGGCTCAACATGTGTCTGGAAAATCATATTTCTTCTCTGTTGCTATGAGCCGACTCATCATCAATTTGAGCCGACTCAACTTAAAATTTTCGTGAAACTCCGAATTCAATTGGGAAACTTCTAGGAGTCGAGAATACGAGGCAAACTCAACACATCGGGTGTCGGACCTATCCAAAATACAAGAATTGCTTCAGTCCAACAAATCATATTAGGTATGGATTTCCCAACGGTCTTCCACAAATTCTTAAAGCCGGGATCTACAACCCCGCCATAGTTCATACATTGACTTCACCGAGAATGCATTGTTAGAATTCAACCGCTCTTTCGGGATGTCCTTTACATGTTCCTCCAAAGGTTTCCATGCATGAATACCGGCAATTTACCAATTCTTTCCTTCCCTTTCCTTCCTGTCCCGATAGTTCAAACCCCTAGTGAACGGAGGCCACCACCATCCTCATTTATCTTTAAATGTTAGTCCTTGGATAATGATAACAGGGAGAAATAAGCACCATTTGGCTAGGTAAGCCCCCCTTAAGATGTTTAGTTGAAATTGCCTCATAAATCTAAATCTAAATGCTATTTAATCGACACATAATGGCATCTAAAAATTTCATAGACCTGCCTGCCTACATTGGAAAAAAGAACTTGAAGTTGTAAATATTAATTAATTGATTACAAGTACTGGACAATGAAATATGCATCATTATTTTACCTCTAAAGGGTAGTTTTAAATCTACTGCTATAAATTACTATGATCAGTATGTTACATCTAAGAGATGAAGAAATTAACAACGGAATCTTCACACAATTAAATTACCTCATTAATCTAAATTTATCGATGAACCAAATCAAATAAGCATGAACAAATGTTATAATTTCCACATAATTTTCATAATCATAGCATGAAATAAATAATTCCTAGCTAGGAGTAACTTCTTGATTAAA
This sequence comes from Agapanthus africanus, assembly GCA_030015575.1. Lineage (NCBI taxonomy): Eukaryota > Viridiplantae > Streptophyta > Magnoliopsida > Asparagales > Amaryllidaceae > Agapanthus > Agapanthus africanus. The sequence continues at coordinate 483,708,473 of JASDDO010000018.1, read as the reverse complement.
ATTACATTGCCTCGTACAATTAGTTACTTTCCGTGTGATCATGATGTCTTTTAAGCAATCACCACTCTTTGAATCTCAATGTTAACTGAAACACAAGGGGCAGGACAAAACGCAATTAGAAATCTCAAGTTTAAGTAACAAGACTATATATATATATATAATACCATATGAAATGATATTATGCAAACTTACCTTGCAAGAGAATTAACTCAATCATAGGTAATTAAATCTTGATGATCTGCATTAGATAGTCGATTATTGCCGATGCAGCATCATCAAGATTCTCAATATAGAGGATCTGTTGAATCATCCATAACTCTTTGTGAATCTTGATGATGCTCCACCTGCAAACACCGACTGCTTTCCATAATTTCATCCAATATCAGTATCCAAAAAAGTCAATTAAAATGTTTTTAAAAAAGAGAGAAATAAACTATAAAAAGATATATATTGTGAAGCATCATTCAAAACCTATGAAATACCATTTGAATTTTATATGGTGCTACAAAACTTATTTAAAAAAATCAAGAGATTTTTCTTATAATTAGAAAGCAAGAAGAAAAAAAGATATATCTGGAAAGCTTTGATATTAATAAAAAATATGAAGAAATATAAGTATATAGAAAACCCTAAGTTGGAGAAAGAGTCAAAAGAGAAAGGGAAAAAACCCTAGTGGGTTTCTGGCAGAAACCCTAACTGTAAACTGAATCCATGCCTGAGACTCTCCTCTAACAAACCTAGAATATTTCAAGAGATAGAGAAAATAAATGGAGAATAATTTCATAGAAAATAGAAATCACAGAGAGAGAGAGAGAGAGAGCGAGCTAGCGAGGCTCTGATGAGGTATTTATAATATAAGATATAAGTGATGGTGTAGACATACTATAAAATTTGATAAATTTTGTAATTGGTGGATGCTTAGCTGTTTTGGTTTTTACTGTGTACATCACGATTTTTTACCTTTTACAATTACCCATAGCTATCTTATTCCAAATATATATAACTAATGAGGATCCCTAAACTTTAGGGATATGGAATTATACAGATCTTTAGTATATATTCACTCTGATGTACTGTAAATTTCCCGTGTCGCATTTCATTCCCAAATTAGATTTCTCTTTTTAAATTTAACTAGCATCTTGCTAGGTCTTAATATTCAGGAGACTAATATCAGATAAGCTATTTATTAATAACTTTTATGTGAAATCGATAAATCTCTGATTGAAAACCATATTGACAAAATGAAATATTTTATCTAGCTAAAGTCTCGTTGACTTTCATTCTGCTTTCTAGTTTAAAAAATGCCCTATGTTTATTTGTTTCTAGTAATTTGCACGTGCGATACACGTATTTGTCAAATTTCGATGTTTTTTTCCATTAAAAAATCGCAAAGAATAATTACTGGATATCGACTATCTTCAAAACCAAATATAATAAGCCCTTGAACTCTTCTCATGATGAGTCGATTACGTCTAAACTGCTTGCTGCAATATCTAACTTGACACAAAATGTCACGGCAAACCTGTAGATGTTTTTGTTATGCAAATGACTATCTTTGAACATCACTTGTATCATGGTGCCGATGGTATCTACTTTTACATTGTGATTATCTCGTCTTCGTTGAGTTTGATCATAGCCGCCCAATAATATTCTTAATTCTACAATCCTCTAAAAAATAAAGGCAAAACAAACAAAAAGAAAAAATTATAAATAAAAATCAAACCGAAGATAAAATAAAACACAGAGTTTGAATTGCAAGTGCAACATTGAAAAGATAAAAAATTGTTAATAAATTAAAGAGTTACCATGAATAATGAGCATAGAAAGTGGAGTTTAGTTTCCATATATGGAGAAGAAACTTGTGAGGTTAGTTTTATATAATTAACTAATTTTCTTAGTGTGGAAGAGAAATTTAGTGGGGAGAAAACCGCAGAGAAGTGGTTACTTGTGCATTGACTGCGGTTATTTATTTTGACATGATTATTTGAATTTTTTTTTATTTCTTTGAAAATAAAAGAAGCCATGTCATCAATTCAATTTGAAATTGAAAAGACCTTTCTTCTCAGCATTATAACAGTAAAGATATATGTTCTTCTATGACAAATGATTATGGTCATATGTAGTACTATCTTTGGCATTTAAATAAGCTGACATATTTCATATTTGTTCATATATCTCGTAGGAGAAAAAAAAAGATAGCTCCATGCTTTGAAATTCTTAGGGCCAGTTAGTTGTTTGTTTTCATGGAGTAAAAGAATTAAGAGTTGGAAGTCATGCATGAAAAGGGATGTAAATTAACTTTGAATTCTTGTGTTTGTTTTTGTTTAGGAGGAGTTTGTTGTACTTTTGTTAAATTAGTGGTTTGAAGTTTGTGTTTGATAAAGCAATTCAAAAAATTAGTATTCATAAATGAAACTGGAGGGAAATATGCCGATAGTTCAAATAGAACCGTGAACAAAAACCTGGGGCCCACCAATTAACTGACTTTAACTTTTCACGCTAATAAAATGTTCACGGTTAGAACCGTGAACATTTCCTATTTGTTCACGATCAGAACCGTGACCCAATATTCGCTTACGCGGGTTTGGGTCACGGTTCTCTCACGGTTTCAACCGTGAACAAAAGGACTTTTGTTCACGGTTTCAACCGTGAACAAATCCATGTCCTGTAGCAATATAAGTCGGGTTAGGATTATCAAACCCCTCCCAACCCACTCGTATTCCCTCTTCTCCATCTAAAAAATTCAAATTAGAGCTCCTATTCACAATTAGGATTTCAGAATTAAGACTTCAAATCTCCAATTGATAACGGAATAAGGGCCATCTTTCTCAACCGGAGGTTCTGATTTGGAATGTTAGATGAAGAAAAGGAAATATGGATGGTTTGGGGGAGGTTGATAACCCTAACATGACTTTCTTCGTTAATTGACTGACATGGGTGAAGTGAAAGAGCTAATGGGGATAAAATGATGTAACTTTAACGTTTTGGGCAATAAGTAATTATCAAGTTTTGGAGGGTTTTAGTAATTAGCTCAGTTTTGAGAGGCTTTAAGTAAAAAACCGTAACTTAAACGATTCCGAGATTCCAGAAACCTTGTTGCTATGCTAAACCAAAATAGTACAAAAGGTTTTATCATTTAAATTAATTTGGAATAGAGGAAAATATCCTCGGCAATACTTTCCAGAACAATTTTCTACGAAACAGGAACAAAAGAGGGGTTTGGGGACCCGATATCTCCATCCTTCCTTTTTTTTCTTGTTACAAGATATATGTTGTTTAAGTGCACTTTCTTTTTTCGAATATTCGCTTCTCGGTTTAAGCAAGGAACAATTCTCAATACGAGATGTTCATGGTGGTTAGGGTTTGTATTTTGCAAGGGTTTCATCATGAATCAATATTGATTTGTGAATATTTTAAAAGATTTTCAATTAAAATATCAACTTTTATAAAGATTTTTTTAATAAAGGGTTAATTTACCTATTTGAAAAGTTTTGAACGATTTTCAAAATATTATTTATCTTCACAAAGTTATGATGATCTCTTTTTCCATATGTCCCGCTAAGAATAAAGAAGAGTATACCAGACCGGTGGGTTTTTTATTCCCCCGCCAATCTTACTATTGGATGCATTTTACTTTCAATTACGTCATCGATCGCCTGAGGGATGCCGTCATTGAAAGTGAAATGCACCCAATAGTAAAGTTAGTGGGGAATCAAAAATCCACAAGCCTCGTAGATTTGGCATTTCCTGAGAATAAATTGGGATTTCACAATTTCAGTTCTTTCTTCTTCTTTGTTCCTTTTTTGGTGATGATTAGCGTGCCTAAAAAAACATGGAACTTTCCATAGAAAGGCTCCTCGCCGTTTGGTACCAAAGAGCCGTTTGTTGAGATATGTCTTGTATCCGTTCACATACCAAGAATGAGTCATACTTGAACTCAGGCCTTTTGCGCCGGACAACATCTATTAGTGTGGGCTAATATATGAAGATAGTGTTAATGTTTTTCAGGTTAATTGCTAAATAATACTCCAATATTTCACCCATTTTGCACTTATATACCTTATTGATTTTTTCGCTGCACTTTGATACCCTAAGGTACAAACTGTATGTATTTTGTTTAACATAACGATAGATTTGATGGTCAATTGAAAAGAGCAAAGTATTAACAGTTTGTATCTTAGGGTATATAAGTGCAGCGAAAAAATCAACAAGATATATAGATACAAAATAGATGAAATATTAAGGTATTTTAAGCAATTAACCCATGTTTTTCTTGTAGCACTTTATATACTCTTGTTGTTGAGAGTAATAACTAAAGGCCAAAATGTAGTCTAAAAGAGGACTGTGGTGTGACCCGCTTTCTTGTGTAGAAAACAAGAGAGTGATGAGGGATTAGAGTGTTACGAAAGTATGCATATTTTGTATGTTATTCTCTAGTCATAATAAAGATGATTGCCCTGAACTAGACCGAAACGGTCGAACCACATAAATCTGGTGTGTTGTATTTCTTCTTTGTTATGTTATGTTTCTATTTTTGCGTTCTTGATGGTTTGGGGCGATCAAAATCCCCAACACCATTTGCATGCATGTCGAATGTCTGCAACATTGAGGAGGATGAAATGGAGATTATTTTCGAAGTTGTAGTTTCCACACAAGCGAGGGCCAAATCTTCATGCTCCTTTTTATTATTAATTTTTATCTTTTGGGATCAAATGCCCACCACTAAAATCATTTTGTTGCTTTCTCATGCTTAATGAGATTTCACTTTAGTGTAGGACATAAAGATCAGAAGCCTGAATCTGGCATTGGATCCTTCATGCATATGTTTGAGCCATCCCTAATAATGCCAGCAACGTCCATTTCTATCTTTTTCATAACTTTCTCCATACACAGAGTCATCCGCTTTATGCATGTCATATGCAGGGTATTTATAGATCTGGAGACTTTTGTTGGGTTTGTGTCTCGTATTCATTTGCGATTTCTCGACCATTTGGAACGGACCGGCTATTGAAGTGGAGCGCCAATAGATGAAGATATATAAGTGTTGGAGAAATAGCACTATATATATATATATATATCTCACATTCATGATACGATAGATCTAGTGAGTGTGAGTCTCTGTGTCTTCCGTCTCTTATGGCGTGAGAGCAGCGGCTTGTAACTTTCTCGATGAATTAATTACTTTCATCAGAGTGCCTTTTATCTGATGAATCGTGTCAAAAGCATACATAGAACCAGGAAAGTATAAGATCTTTGCATCTGGCTCGTGAAAATGAAACGCTGTGACAAGACAGATCGCTTTCTTCCAACTTCAAAAACCTATGGTTACATGACATCTTTTAATGGATAATAAATGATTAATACAATATTATTAATTGCATAACGACCTATGCATTTGTCATTTGATTATGAGATTCCTCTGTTCTAGGGTTAATTCGCTCTTAACTTTTAATTGGATGATGATCATTGGACATACATTACATACATTATTAATTCATTATAAATTATAAAAATGAGAGGCGCTGAGTGTGTTCGAAAATTTAACTAAGTTTCGAATTTGGATGTTTCCGCTTTGTTTAATTGCCGAAGTGTTAATTAACTAATTAAAAAATTAATTCTTTCTCGAGATCTGAGAAAAGGACAAGCATTAGTTTTATAAACTAAATATTAATTTAGGTCATGACCGGCAACGGGGTTAGGTTTTCTTAACTGGACTTCCATGAATTAAGCTGCCAAAACTTAACTCGGAAAATCTGAATTTGTCTTGTTTAGGATTTACTAATTCGGAGTTGAGACGACTGCAGTTATCTCTTATCTCAACTCCCAGATTAAGAAATCCATGAGTGAAATTGGCCACAAATTAACTGGAAAGGCTATTGGTATTGATTAAAAGTTGGGAGATAAAGAAGCCCCAATCATTTTTAAGCCCATATACGAGGGAGAGAGACCTTGGTCCATGTGTATTGTGTTCGTCACTTAAAACGTCATATAATATTTTTCTGAAAGCATAGCAAAGATGCTAGGCGTGTCTGACATTTTTCTTTCTTTCGCTGCATTGGTTTTTCTATAACCCAGCTTTATCATCTACTTAATTATGTGCTATGTATTCAAACAATAATCTTTTTATAAAGTATGCATGTATACTCTCCATTTACCGGTCGATATTGCTTCCATCATATTTTAAACCTCGGGCAAATTATTATATTGGAAAAACGATTTGACCAATGAGCAATGGCTGAATTGGCTTGTGGAGAATGCGGGTTTCGAACCCCAGGAATCACAGAGGGTAAGTGGCCGGAAATTAACCCTTTCAGGGCAAATTCTTGGACCTCCTGGATGCTTGTATGTGATGTGTGCCGTGTGTTTGGATTAGGATTTAAGTGCAAGTGCAAAAAATTAATAAAAAAAGATTTGACAACTTACTAACTAGAAATATAAGATAAATTAATAATTCATCACATGACATCATTATTTTGACAAGTGTGTGGAAGATGATAACGAATGCGATGGTGTACGGACGAGACCAATCACGCATGCGACAAAAGCCAATAGAGATTAATTAATTAATTGTTTAATTAATGAATTAATTAACTAACTAACTAACTAATTGATGTGCAGTCCCTCACTAACTAATTTATTTCCAAAATTTTTGGACCCATCAATCATTTTATGCATAGTGTTATGGGTTTTTCTATGTTATTGTTTCGTGGAGATTTATTGCTGCTTATATTCGATTGTGTCACGTCCCGTTTCTCAAAATACGGAACACGAGAGGTGATAAGGCCAGCCATGCTTCTACGGTCAAAGAAAAATTCTGCCGTAATCACATTTCGGTTTCTAGCATTACATGGTAATCAGTAAAACACAGTACGGATAAAGAGAAATACAGTCATTAGAACTATCAGATGTAACGAAACCGAGCGCACCGGATACAAACGAAAGAGACACCTAACCGGTGATATCAGAGAAATGATACCGTTGGTTCGCTGGTCCGGAATTCCGCGATCTTCTCAAATTTAGTCAGGTCCACTTCTTCCCCTAAACATGCAAACTCAGGTCGTCAGAGCGACACAATAGCAATATATACATATATAATATGCAATGATGATAAACATAAAGTAGTAAGTATAGAGTAATGGCATGGGCATGAAATGACGGGTACATATAAACAGTATAGCAGGTGTATCAAATCAATAATCAATGCAATATCCATGTCACTAAATCTATCAGTCTCTAAATCTCAATGTCCAAGTTACTAAACTTATCGTCAGTTCGAGAGTGAGCGTTAACCACCATAGGAGTATTCCCAATCCAAGGGCAAGCCACAGGAGCAAGGAAACACGGGTCCGAATAACGATCAGTAAGAATCAGTAACACAATCAGTATCAAAATCATGAAATCACGAAATATACCGGCAGTGGGACTCCTGAGATTCCATTGATCGAACCCACACTCAAACTACCCCAACACCTACGGTCTACATCAAACACCGACCACGAATCTAAATACTAGTCGCTCCATGACAAGTCTACGCGAGAATTGGAGACATGGTCTCCATCAAACTTGTCTCGATTGGTATCCAAGATATGTGGACAGTCCTTAATATCTTACCTATGACACTAATATAAGTGCTTTCATGCCCGTCCCATTCCAATTATAGTTACACTTATATATGCATCATAGGCGTCGACAATACAATAACTAAATGGTTCCACTGATTATGTACAAGTATGTATCACTTCCACTATTCAATCACGCTTTTACACTAACGTACTTGCCACAATTCAATCACTAATATTTATCACTTGGTAATGTAACACGGTCACTAGGATATCAATGTATATGGCCAGTATTCAATGGGGGTATAACAGTTACATGATATGATAAGAATGCAATCAAATATGATACGAGTAAAATATGGCAGCCAATGTCATATAACTTGCAAAATTCACTATAAATCACACGTGCAGAATTGAGCAAAATAATATAAAAGTAGTAAGCATTATATTTAATTATATCTAGATAAAAATTGGTTTCAAGTCAATCAGGTTTCAGGTTTGTGAGTTCCGGTCATTTCATTTTAAGTGTTCACTGCTGGAAATCCAGTTTCTGAACTAGAAGTACGTTTCGTAACACGATTTACTCCCTGTTGGTATCATAATTAGGCAATACTACAGTTAGATAATATTTAGATGTATCAATTAAGCATCCGACGCACCATACGGATCGACAATATCCGCTGCATGCTGGGAGATATGCACTGTTTAAGGTTAAGCTATACATTCTGTCTCTGTACTAAACTGCAGTACACCACAACGGATTAAAATGCAATTAAAATATCAAACAACTGTAAAATCAAATGAAACCACCACCTATAGTTATCTAACATAAATATCTTCGCAATGGTATAGAGTTCCACGTAATTTCTTTTCCATACGGAGTTATACAATTAATTAGAATCAGGTGTCAATATGTAGTGCTGCTCTGGATTGCAGTCCAGAGCCGCATTCCAAGTCAATTTTTGTTACTGTGATATATCAATATCGAAAGATAACTATAGGGGGTTCTATCTTATCGAGTTGGATTCGATATGAGCCATAGAACAATACATTCCGATATGCATCTAATTTTATATCAATTTAACACCACGACATGTACAGTAAAACCCAGATTTGGCGTCGCCTCCTTGGGACGACATTCCGTGATGATAATCTCTGTATTTTAAACTTAAATCACTACACAATAATTAATAACAGTAACGGGATTCCCCAAACATAAATTGCGGGCATTTTGAAGAGTATCCATCCGTGTATCACATCGAACACTCGGGTTACTTCTACGGAAAACAACTGAAATATCGGTTCCATTTAATCGATTCAAATTAGATGTCATTTAAATAAATTCTAATTGGTAGTGTTACGGATTATAAGATAGAGTCGGACTTCCATTCTTCATAATCAAACTATGGTGGTTGCCATGGAAATAATTTATTTACAAGTTATTGATATAACTATACGGATGTACACAAAACATTTATCGCAATTACTTTGATTTACTAATACCTTAGCATGAATAAGCAAGTGAATGTTTCACTTGCCTTCGGCCGTTGATATAGAAGCGACACAACGTGCAAGATTCATCTCAACACACGAGACGGCGTGCTGGACATGGTGCGTGACGCGCGCGCGATGCATGGTGACCCGATACTGGACACAGTGGCAACGCGGGCGCGATACGGTATTGGGCATGGTGATGACGCGGACGTGATACGATACTGGGCACGGTCTTGGCTCGGTGCATAATGCGGGTGTGGCACGGCGTGACATGGTACTGGACACTACTGAACACGGTGCTGGGCACTAAGCGGACACGAGTCGTGGCACGTCTGGGCACACAGGTGACATAAGGCTGGGCACGGCGGTGGTGCAGGGAAGTGGGCACGGGGCTTGGCACAGCGGAAACCAGAGGTCTCGGGTGGCGTCGGAGGCAGGCGGCGACGTCGTCGGAGGCAGGCGGTGATGATCGGATGGGGACTACGGGGTTGCTGCTGTGATGGGTTTGCTGTGATGAGCTAGGGCTCGGGTATTGAGAAGGACATGGGTTTGAAGCTCGGGTTCAGTTAAAATGAGTTCTTAGTGAAGGAAGTCGACGAGGGTTAGGGTATGGTTGCCGGTGAGGTGAGGGTTATGAGGCTGTGGTCGCGGGTTGTGGGAGTTAGCAAGTGATGGAGGAAGCCGTTGGTGAACGAGTGGGTTGTCGGGTCGTTGGAGTCAGCGGTGACGATGATGATGCTGCTTGGGTGTTTGCTGGTGATGGTGAGTTGGTGGTCGAAGGTGAGAAAGGAGGAAGGTGGCGATGGGTGCTTTGATGGTGCCTGTCACGATCTGAAATTGGCACGTGACCGGCATGAGAATCACGTAAAATCTATAGGACCCCACCGTGATCCAAGCAAGCCGAAAGCTCAGAGATCTAAGCCTTTTTCGGAAAATAATGGAGGTGCGGTTTTGAAATATCAGCATAATGAATTCAAATTCTTCTTTTAAAATTATAAGTAATATTATATGAAAATGCAATGGTTTGTATACTATCTTTGAAAACATTTTTGTCATTGAAATTTGGTCAGCACGTCCCTTATAAATTTTGATCCAAAACCAATACATTACAGCAATAATATAGGTATCCCCAAGCGGGAGCTAGCTCTTCGCCAATTGGAAGAATCATATCCACACAATAAATATATGTATACGATGCCCCAAGACGAATATCAATCACAGAAAGAAAATAAAGAAGACCAAGACATCATCAAGCTCAAAACAAGAACAATACATCCATCTTGCTCTAAGTCTCAAAGAATATACAAGTCTGGTGTCTAGGTCTACCAAATATATATAGTCTGCTTGATGGAGCTTTTAACTAGATAAAAAAAATAAATATATATACAAGGTGGTCACGATCCAAAGTGTACCACACCTACCAATGCAAAACACCCAGAAGCAAGCTGTGTGCCAACGAGCCGCTACTGATCCGTGCTGTCGATACTGTAAGAAAACTTTAGCACAATGGGGGTAAGTTTCCAACTCATGAGTAGAAAATATCAGCAGGTATAAATCGAATGTATAATGATCTCCTAGGTCATACTGTAATATAAAGGTAACACTGTGGTATCTAGGGTAATCGTGTATACATAGGTGTAATGATAACAAGGTCGTGCCAATAACAGTATATAGTATCAAGTCATCTAAGTCATATGCATGTATGTATGTGTATCATCCAACGTGTGTCCATCAACGACACATCAAATCATCATCAAACCTGAATGTCCAGCATCGACACTCGAAAATATCATAAAAACCTATGTCCAGTATCGACACGTAAATCCTCGTATCTCGGGCGCTGTCTCATAGGATCGGCCCTCATATCCATCCGATCACACGACTCCGGTCGGTATCCTCCGGATATCCGCCGAGCCCAAACTATCACCGGTCGGTAGTGCTCCCCTGTCGGGCTCAACGTCTCTCTATATGATCTTCTTGTCCTAGGGTACCGTACCGGGTCCACCATGTACCCGCAGATGGTGCCTCCTCACTCCTCGAATTGGGTATACTCATAGCTCAGAACCGAGAAAACTCATGGTGAACGCCACAAATCATATTAAGAGAAACCGCGTTTTTTAAAACAATCATAAGACTTTTAAAAATATATTTGCGGTTCTCAAATCCAGAGATCTCATGAAAATAGAATCTCATATGCATGTAACCGTAAAGATACAGTAAATGCAAGCACAGAACGGTACTGTAAAATATTGCAAGTGTTTTCATGTAAGTATGCCGTGTAACCAGGTAAAAAAGTGCAATATCTAAACTAACATGTGCGGCAATAAGTACTGAACAATGACTATAATTTTACAGTTTAAGAACAATACGGTAATATAGCAGTTCTAATGTGTAAGTGGTATGGCAATTACCGATGATGAGTGTGTGAGCCGGCAAATCTGTGTACATGCAACATGTGCATCATCGGTAATGGTGAATGTGTCCTAGCAAACGAAGCCATATAAAGATAAGTGTCGGGAACGTAGTACGTATGCCGTGAGAAAATAATACAGCGTGGACCTGAATGGTATAAAATACGCGACTACACCTGAACTATATAGTTATAGTTTAAATAATACGAATCGTAGTTTTTGAAACTGGGGCTACAGTGTTTTGAAAAAGAGATACCATTTGGAAATCCATAGCGTCCCTTTAGGTTGTCGTTTAAAGTGCCTAACGATTCGTTAGTTTGAAAAATATGTATGGTTCAAATGCAATCTATTATCTACCAAAATGATTAGAAAGCAATGATTTTCCAAATTAAGATAATTCATATGTCGACGATCCAGCCTCATAGTATCAGATATGGTATAATCCATCATACGTCATTCTCGATTCAAGAGTGCGGATCAATTATCCGGTATATCATATCACGTCAATCAAGGTAAGGATCTATCATCCTGTACATTATATCACGTACGGTATAATCTATCGTACGGTATCATCAATCAAAGTAAGGATCTATCGTCCCGTACATTATATTGCGTATGGTTTAATCCATCGTACGATATCATCAATCAAAGTACGGATCTATGGTCACGTACATTTTATCATCTCATATTCTCATTTATATATATCATCTCATATTATATCTTAGCATATGTATATATGTATGTATATAGCCTTGCATCCTCAAGTCAAACATATCGACTCATGTCATCTCGCTTCATTATGTTCTCATCTTATCATATCATCTCGTACTTATCATTATGGCTATATCCGTAAATACATAAGCGTATATTTCTATATATATATTGCATCACTGTTCTCCTATTACTATGGTTGTGGGGGTGCTATATGCCATCCACCCGACTTCCCCCGTAGATATATATCTACTCACGTGCTTTTCTTGCTCTAGCCGAAGTCGATGGACGTCTTGTTCTCCTTCGTCGTCCCGGAAATCCATGCGAAAGTACCTACAATTCAATACATATCGTAACGGAATCAAAAACAAATCTGAAAACCGATACAGCAAGAGAAACGTACATAGGTTAGAATCTATGGTCCACGCACACATGAACAACCAAACAATTCCCGACGTTGACGTACAAACGTCAAACGACCGAGTCAAAACTCAAATACCAAAAATCAAGTTTTCAAAAGCCGCAAAACGAAATCAGCAATTTGGAAACACTCCCAGATTTTGACTCAGGTCAAATTAGGATATTCTGCATATAGGGTAGGCCTAAATATCAGGTAATAGAGCTATGGACCAAAATACCACACCCTATCACCAAGACCAGGCCGCAAATTGCGGCCAAATAGGATATTTTAGCGGCCAGAAAAGGGAGTTGGGGGCTTGGGTTTCTAGTGTAGTCTCTAATTAGCTGCACATCTCACTGTGTTTACAACTTAATTTTCAGAGTTCTCGGGTCATAGTAGATTCTAATTGATCATCATATTTGCAAAAAAAAACGATGTCGGAAAAATCTAAGTTCATGTTATGGACTTCTAATCTCAAGTTTAGTCAAGAATTCCTTCACTAACGGGTTTGTGGTCACTAACTAAATCTCAAACGCATCTCCACAATTCAATACATCCACTAAATATCATCCTAGAATTTTCCAAGATTATTAATCACACATCTTTGAACTTTAAACATATGTAAGAGATTAAGAAACTTAATAGCTTGAAAAAAGGTGAAGGTTTTACCTCTTGGAAACGACTCAAGAAAGTTCTTTGGTGGTCCAAGATGCTCAAAACTCTAATTTGATCTCTCCATGGGCTGTAGGATGTGCTTTAGATCATTTTTTGTGAAGGGCGTATGGGGTTTTGATGAGCTTTTTTAAATGGTTTCATGGGGTAGTGAGGTGGAGGAGCTTGAGGACGAGGGAAATGAAGAAAAGAATGAAGGGAGAAGGAATGGATGAAGGAGCCATACACACACACATACTCTCTCTCTCTCTTTCCTCATTATTAAGGTCACATCTATGTCTCCCTCTCTCATCAAATATCTTTTCATTTCTTTTTCTTTTCTCCTTTTCCTTTTTCTTTTTCTTAACAAAAATAATCGCAAACAAAGAGAAAATGAAACCATGCATGAATCAAAACACAATGTGTCATGGCATATTTGTCATGGTTAACAAAAAAATGGATTTAGCTTAATGCATAATTAGTAATACACTAATCAAGTTTAACATAACTTGTATTTAAATAATTGTATAATAATTTATAAAATGCTTAAATCTAATAAACGCCTCCATAAGCAATAATTCATATTACTTCCCAATTATTTTCCAAAATATTGGTATACAATTATACCATCCTATGAAAACTCAAATCCATACTTATATAATTTTCGTGAAATTTATTATTTTAATATTTAAATTACAAAATAATATTTTATATTTCTGAAATGTTACAGTACCGGGGTTCTTGGTCGAGGATGAGGGCAAGGGATGGAGACAGGGACGTTGAGGGAGGTGAGGGATATGACGAGGTGATCTCGGGAAGTAGTTGAGGCGTGGCTCGAGTTGACGGAGGAGGGGTCGACGGCAGTGGGTCAAGGTGATGGGCACGGTGATGGGTGCGGGCTTGAGAGGAGAAGAAGCTCGGGAGAAGGAGGTGGTGACGAAGTCGTGGCGGTGGCCGGTGCTTCAGAGAGGTGGGCTTCAGTGGCGATAGGAGAGGTCGGTGAGAGGAGGTGGTCGACGGGGCTAGGTTGTGGAGGGAAGAGGAGGGTAGCTGGCGGTGGCGAGCAGTTGCGGTGACGTAGAGGAGCTTAGGCGACGGTGCAGTGTGGGAGGTGAGGGTGGCACTAGGATGTGGTCGACAGTGGCTGGGGGCTCGTCAGTGGTGTTGGAGCATCGGAGGTGGTGCAATGGTGAGCTATCTTGGTGATGTTTGCAGTGGTGGCTCGGCTGCTCGTGCGGTTGTGGCCGATGAGAGGAGGTAGGCGGTGGTTGAGGTTAGCAGGAGATGGTTCGACGGCGGCAGTGATCTCCGTGAGGAAAGAGGGAGTTTGAGAGGGAATGAGGAAGAGAGGGGGGAGAGAGGAGGTTGTTGGCGTGGATCTCAGGGTCGTTGGAGGGAGACGCGGACGTAGGAGCGAGCAGGTCGTAGGAGTGAGGCAGCGAAGGAGGAGGAGGGAAAAGAAAGAAGTAACGAAGAAGAAGAGAGGGAGACGGGCCGAGCTTTAGGAGTTTGGGCCTAATAGAAAATAGGAAAGATGTAACAACCCTAAACTTTCTGTACAACTTTCTGTACAAAAATTTTTCAAAAATACAGAAAGATGTATTTTTGCCTGAGCACAAGTTATAAGTTTGATTTGCTTTTTAATAGCAAAAAAGAGCTTGTAGCTCATTGGTAAGACCTTGCACTGCTGAACCAAAGCACCAGAGTTCAAATCCCATCAGCCACATTATTTTTAATATTTTTTTATTTTAAATTTTTAGAAGTCCAAGGGTCTACACGTGCATAACTCGTAAAAACTCCATGTCACATATAAAACAAACTGTCCCAATGGGTAAACCAAACGACGACAGACCTTTGACGGGGAGCCCCGGCCTGACTCGGCCTGAATAATCTGGAGACTCGGCCGACTCGACCCGCCGCCGCCGGCCGAACTCGGTCGGATCCGAGTTGGTCCAACATGAAAAATGTGTCTTTTGGCCTTCTTAACACCCCTGTACACTTTAAATTTTCTGCACATTAACAGAGCTCTTTAAAACTCTATTAAACCATTTTTTTAATACAAAATTTAATACTTTTCTCACACCCTTTCACCTACCCTAACCCTAATATTTTCCTATAAATACCACCCCTATACACACACCCCTCACTCACAAAATATGTCCAAAACTCTCAAGAAAACTTTCTAGAATTTTTGTGTACAAGTGATGTTAGCGAAGGGCGAAACTCCGGCGAAATTCCGACGACGACCTTAGGAGCTCCCGGCGACGAAACGACGCACCGGAAACTACTATCAATCCTTCTCCCTCTCCTCTAAACCAAAAGCCAGTAAGTCCCACCTCCATCTTCTCTATTCTATTCTAAAAATTTGTAAAACTAAAACCTGACGGAAGCGGAGTTAATCCGACTTCCGATTCGGTTTTTCTTAAAAACTCCATCTTTTCTTAAATACAACATTTCAAACTCTTATATCTTGACTATTAATCATTAAAAAAACATGCTGAACAAGTTTCATAGCAAAATATTTTATATTGCAATTTTTATCGTACTTTTCAGTAAAATACCACATAGTTAGTTTTGACATTAAACATCATATTTCTTGCTATACTTTAGATAGATCACGAGGTAATGAACTATCTCTTCACAACACTCATATGCAACATAGCACAATACTTTTCGGGAATATAGAATACGGGAATGCGAATTTACAATTAAATACCCTTAACTTATAAAAACCATTTTTACAAGATTACGTATTTTTAAACAAATCTTTGTAAAGCGCCGCTACAACTCATTTTGGGGAACCCGTATGGGATGGTGCTGATTATCGCACATCCCTGGGCTTAGTAGTGCGAGATTCAAACCTCCGCAAGGAGCATTCGATCTCGAAGATTTAAAAATACAATTATCTTTAGAAAAATGAGATTTTTAGAAAAATAATAAATTAAAATTATTTTATATAAATAAATATATATATGTATCATCAAAATATCTATTTTAGATATAGTATAAATATTCCAACTTTTTCAAATCAAAAAAATCACTTTATATGAAAATACCATGCAATTCCATACAAATTCAACACTTTACAATTAAATACCATATATTATGAAAATAGGAGCTATTCACTAGAAATGTCACATATATAAAATCTACAACTATGAAAACTCTAAATACGATAATTAAATACTTGAGATGTATTTTGTAAATTATACAAAATTATTTTTATATAAAACCCCCTCAAGTTTTATAAATTACAATAAGGAACCTAGTAAATATAGGTTTAAGAGAGACCGGTCTCTTGAGCCTCAGGGAGCCGGAGATATAGGTGCTTGCCTATTTAAGATAGACAACTTAATAAACGGTGTTTTCAACACGGTAATCGTCTTTGAAAAAGACACAAATCCTGCCGCCCATGTGCAGCGGTTACTGATAACATCAAAACAATCAGGATTTAATTTCTTTTATAATTGTCTGACTCAGACTGAGTCTTATTATAATCAACCTGACTTGAATGAGATTCAAGTATCAAACTACAATTCAACATGAATCCATGAATTCATATATTCAATCTATTCAATTTATATTGACTGAACCGAACCATGGATATACATCCATCTACATGATTCATACATCTACTTAATTCTCCAGTTATATCCATTTACTGATATCATGATTTCGGTAAGTCATCCATCTATACAATTCAATTTACAAGATAATACAATACAATACCATCAGTACAATCATTACTATCAACAGAATAAATACACGGGGTATTGGAGTAGTTCATGCGTGAATCCAACAAAATCTCAGAGTCCCCCTAAATCTTGAATCCATGTCTACTAACACAAGCAAGCTATCATGAGGGCCCGTATTTCCTTACTCCTGGATTATAGCCTGTTGAGTTTGGAATACTTCAACACTAGGTTGAAGTCCCGTTACTAACAATTGATTCGGGACCGTGGTTCTCTATCCCTGGATTACAGCCTGTTGGGTTCGAGAACACTCTTAAGATTGGTTGACATTCACCCTTGAACTTACGCGTTAATACTAAATACAACATTATAACAATATCATACCACTTTAAAAGTTACACATACACTCTCTCTGTCTATTCTACTTCTCCCCCATCTTTGGGACTTACCGAGCGATTTGTTCGCTGACGACATCCCTTCTCTTTCTTCTTTGGAATGTTGTCAGGTGGATCGGACCTTCAGGAGATCGAGCCCACCAGCGAGGACTTGGACCATCTAGACTACGACCCTGAGTTTTAGATTCATTGTACGCATTTCATTTCAGTACTTTTCATTTCTGTTATGCCACTGTTTAGGCATCGCTTTATCCCATGCATTTACTTTTCCATGTATTATAAAAAGAATGTGAATAAATAAAATTGTTGTTCAATTACATCTTTTGTCTCTTGTGTATATTTCTTTTATATTGCTTAATTGCGCTTAGCGTATTTGCTTCTGAGTAAATACGTAGCGGTCTCGTCGCATCCTCTGCCCATATATTGGGAAGCGGAGCGTGACAGGTTTTGTTGGTGGCCCATACAGGTCAGAGCTGTATGGAATCCTACCATGCAGTTCAGTTCTGCGTGGAAAACCTAAGCCATATACCAACAATTAAAACATTATTTACAATTCATATTCTTTGAATCCTATCATTTACTTTGAATCTGTCTTAACCCAAAAATTTTCATTCAAGATTATGGATTCCCCGAACATCACCTGCACCAATGTCAACAACACACTGTAGTGTGTTTTTCGTCACCCCATTGAGATGGGAATACGCGCACGCTTGTCAGGCGTACTACAGATTCCCCCTGCCTAGGGTAGGGCGGGGTTTAATGATTGTGGGGATCCGAATCTCCGGCAGCCGCGGACTAAACTGCCGTTAATTACCCCCTTGCCTTTGGAGCGAGGGAACCTCCGATTGACGGGTTAAACTGGTCATGCGAACTCGATGTGCAGTGTATGCGTGTTTTGTTTTGGGGGGGTTTGGATATATCGGGAGCCACGCGGAGTTTTTTTACGGGGTTCCCGCTACCCGGATAGCGGGCTGGGGGTCAAGGGGGCTAGCAGCCCCCTTGCGGGGTGCGGGGCAGTGCCCCGTTAGAAATTTTTTTCTAACAGGGACAGTGTCGTGGAGTATGCGTATGTGTACATATGTATGCATATGTATATATATACATGTATATATAAATAAAGGGGGAAAAAGACATCCAAAGGATGCGTGAAGCCAGCGCCTAGGCGCTTGAGCGCAAGCGCGCCACGTGTCGGCACGTGGGCGCTTTGCGCTCGAGCGCAGAGTGCTGGAGCGCAAGCGCGCCACGTGGGAGCTTTACGCTCGGGCGCAGGGCACTGGAGCGCAAGCGCGCCACGTGTCGGCACGTGGGCGCTTTGCGCTCGAGCGCTAGCGCGCCGGCGAGGAAAAATGGGCTTTTAGCCCCGGAAATTCTCTAAAGAGAAAATAGGGTGGAGTTTAAACTCCTAAAATGTTTTGGGTTAATGAAGGGGGTTCTTCTTCTTCCTCTTCTGTTGGCTGGATCTTGAAGATCAAGAGATATGGGATTTTTAAAAATCTCTCCTTTTTGAGATCTAGTGACAGATCCTAGTTCCCCTTTGTGGGTTTGGTGGTGAAAAACTATTTTGTTTTATAAAATGAAAAGTAAAACTCTTGATTTAATTCAAAAGAAAGAAGAAGATTTTGGAACCTTGAAGAAGGAGAAAAGATCTCAGATCTAAATTTTTTGGAGAGAGAAAAGTTGTGAGATATTTTCATTATCCTTGCCTTTATAGGCTATACACTTTACACATAGCCCCTTGGGATTCACAAAATGGCATTTTGCCTATCTCATGGCTCATGTGCCATTTCTTTTTGCACATAAACCATGGGCTTTACAAAAATTTGGCTTTATGCCTATTTTTCTTACATTTATCCATAAAATAAAATAAAAGAAATGCAACAAAATTATTTATTACAAAATTTTTATCTTGGCATGGGGGGAGGCCGTCCTCTTCATGTTCGGGCTCGACCCGGGCATGGGCCCACTGGATCTGGGCTTGGGCCCACTTGGCTTGGGGTTGACTTTGATTTTGACTTGGTCAACCGGGGTGTAAATTTTACCCCAACAAATTGCCCCTCATCAATAAATGCACACCACATATGTGGGTCGTGTGCATGAAATTGATGGATCTTCTTTCATATGGAGGCGACTTGATTCGATTCCCACCTTTTGGGAAGCTGGTACTGCCCTTTTTACGACATGGACGGTTGATGCGGCCCTTTTTACGACTTGGAAGGTCGGTTCTGCCCTTTTTGCGACTTGGATGGTCGGTGCTGCCCTTTTAGGGACGTGGACGGTCGGTGCTGCCCTTTTACCGACGTGGATGGTCGGTTCTGCCCTTTTTGCGACTTGGACGGTCGGTGCTGCCCTTTTAACGACGTGGACGGTCGGTTCTGGCCTTTTTGCGACTTGGACGGTCAATGCTGGATTTGATTGCTCCGCTTCTTACGGTGTCAGGGATGAAGTTGACTTGTTTCCGAGGTGGAATTTGATTCTGCCAGGGAGGTCATTGGTTGTTTTGCTGACTTGATGTGATTTTGGTTGACATCAGCATCGCTACGCTGGAATATGGTACCAGGAGCGAATCATCATTTGTCATGACAGGATTTGGGGATTTTGGTTTTGGTTTGGCATCAGCATCGCTGCACTGGAATATGGTACCAGGAGCGAATCATCATCTGCCATGAGGAGATTTCCTTCATTCCCAGTTTAACGACGTAAGGGTCATCTGTTCCTAGTTTAACGACTTAGGAGTCATCTGTCCCTAGTTTAAAGACTTAGGGGTTTATTGGATTGGAGTTTGGGATTTTGGGGTTAGGATAGGCATCAGCGTTGCTAACACTGAAGCACACGTGCCAAGAGCAATTCATCATTTGCCTATTCCTGTTGGGGGAGCGATGGCTTAGGAGACAGGTTTAGGTCCCTATCACCTAAGGCTTTTCAATTTTATGGGCCGTGAGGGTCCCATAAAAGCATTTTCTCCCTACGAGTCGTAAGGATCCCGCAGGTGTCTTTTCTCCTTAGGAGTCATGAGGACTCCTAAGTGTGTTTTTCCTTTATGAGTCATAAGGATCCCACAAAGGTTTGTTCTCCTCATGTATCGTGAGGACACATGAGTGGGTCTTCTCAATAGAGCATAATTCCAAATGTGGAGACCAGCCGCGTAACTGGTAATTGTGGTGGGGCATAGGTATGACGAGAATTATTTGAGCCGTGGATTGTATACGGTAGTCAACTTGAGGACCAACCGTAGGGCTGGGAGAATTTTGAGAAATTGGATTTTGGTTGGCGTCTGCATCGCTGTACTGGAATGTGGTACCAGGAGCGACTCATCATTCGCCGTTTGGGGACTTGGAATTTGGATCTTGTTTGTCATCAGCATTGCTGCACTGGAATAATGCCAGGAGCAACTCATCATTTGCCTTGGGAGGACTTGGGATTTGGGTTTTTAGTCGGCATCAACACCGCTAACACTGAAGCGAAATGCCAGGAGCGACTCATCATTTGCCGTTGCCCGTTGGGGAACGATGGCTTAGGAGACAGGTTTGGGTCCCTATCACCTAAGGCTTTTCAATTTTATGGACCGTGAGGGTCCCATAAAAGCATTTTCTCCCTACGAGTCGTAAGGATCCCGCAGGTGTATTTTCTCCTTAGGAATCGTGAGGATTCCTAAGTGTGTTGCTCCTTTGTGAGTCGTAAGGATCTCACGCAGGGTTTTCTCCTCACAAGGTCGAGAGGACTTTGCGAGTGTATTTCATTTCTTTTCACGAGTCTGCGTCCTTTCGGGTTTTCACAGACTCGCCGGTAGTCCTGCTGTTTTTACTCACGGAGCCCTTTCGGGTTTTCATCCATGCCCGTTTTTCTTGTGGACATACCATTTATTTATTTTTTATTTCTTTCTTTTTTCTCTCTCTTTTTTTTCTCTTTTTTTTTGCCGCTGGTGGGACTTTAAAAGTAGTCTCACCGGCAGGATTTGGGAGAGATAGGGGTCATTTACGCCCGTGGATTGTATACGGTTTTGCAGGATGTATGATCCAGACCGTAGGCCTGATGTGCTCAATTCGCCTGCGACTTGGAGCATTCACGTGTAGTATTTCCTGAGATATCGGCCATTGATGGGTGGCATGGGCCTCTCTCCCTCGGCACTTATTAGTTGGTAGGATCCTCCGTCAAACACTTTCTCGATGACGTATGGTCCTTCCCAGTTTGGCTCGAATTTTCCCTTGGCATGTCAATTGGGGATAATCGGTCTTTTGAGGACCAACACCAATTCATTTTCTTGAAAGCACGGAGACGGGTTATCTTGTCATAGGCCCGTGACATTTGGGCTCGGTATAGCTCCAGGTTTTGCTGCACCGCGAGCCTCTTTTCTTCGAGCGCGTCGAGCTCTTCAAGCCGAAGGAGCACGTTTTCCTCTTCCGTCAACTCGTGTTGGATGGCCATTCTTAAACTTGGAACCTCGATTTCGAGGGGGAGGATCGCCTCCACTCCGAAGAGCAATGAGTATGGAGTGGACTGAGTTGGAGTACGGTGCGTGGTACGATATGCCCACAACGCCTCGTGAAGCTTGAGATTCCAGTCTCTCTTGTTGGCTGAAGCATTTTTCCTGAGGAGCTTGCATAGAGTCTTATTGAAGGCTTCGGCTAGCCCATTGGCTCTTGGATTATAGATGGAGGAATATCTCCAGTCTATCTTGTACTGAGTAGCGAACCTTGAGACATTGAAGCTCTTGAAAGAAGGCCCGTTGTCAGAAATGATTCTTCTTGGTGTACCGAAGCGGTATAGAATATTATGCTGGAAGAATGTCAGAATATCTTTTGTCTTGACTTCTTTTAGCGGGACAGCTTCAGCCCATCTGGAGAAGTAGTCTGTCGCGGCCAGTATGAACCGGTGGCCTTTGGATGACGGAGGATCAATTGGGCCAACAATGTCGGTGCCCCAGACTTTGAAGGGCCACGACGCTACCGTAGGATGCAACGGATTGGGATGCTTGTGAATGAAATCACCATAGATTTGGCAGATCTGACATTTCTTTGCATGCTCTCCACAATCCCGTATCATGGTGGGCCAGTAATACCCAAGCCGTTTGATTTGAAGTCGCATCTTGGGGCCAGATTGGTGAGCACCGCAAACGCCCGAGTGAACATCTTTCATGACCTTTTGGGCTTCGGCCAATGACAGACACCTGAGCCAGAGTTGGTCATATGACCTGCGGTATTACGTGTCATTTACAAACACGTATCGGAGAGCTCTTTTCTTCAGCTGAATCCTCGCAGATTTTTCTTCGGGCAGCTTGTCGTATCGGAGGTACTCTATAAAGGGTTCTCTCCAATCGGGCTCGTCTTGGATGATTGAAGCTTCTTCGGCGGGACTGCTCTTCTGTTCCACGCTTTCCTCTTCTCGTAGAGAGACTGGGGGTAGAATTTGCCGGCTCCTGACTGTGATCAGAATTTTTTCCATGTCAGGATCAGCAAGCTCCTTGGCTAAGCGGGCGAGTACGTCAGCCTTTCCGTTCAACGCTCTAGGGACTCTCGTTAGTTCAATATGAATGAACCGTTTCATAAGTTCCACCACCCGGCTTCTGTACCGAGCTAACTCGGGTTTATATATCTTATAGTCGCCACTTACTTAGTTGACGACAAACTGGGAGTCACCGTAAACTCATAGCCGAAGGATTTCCATTTCTATGGCAAGCTCCAGACCAGCTATCAGAGCTTCATACTCAGCTTCATTGTTTGTTCGAGGCTCGGTGAGACAAAAGAACGCCGTAGGGTTCCCATCGATGGCGTGATGAACACCAATCCTATCCCTTCTTTTATCTCCAGGATGCTTGATTTGCTGAAGGTCCTTATTGATGAGGCTCCATCGAAGTAGAGCTCCCAACATGGCTCATCTTCCTCGAGGTGCAGCACTTGTTCGTCGGATAACTCACAATTTAGCGGCGACCCTTCTGGTATGGGATGAGCAGCGAGAAAGTCTGTAAGAGCTTGCCCTTTTACTGCTTTATGAGGGGTATAAACTATGTCAAACTCAAGTAGCATGACAGCCCATCTTGCCATTCTTCCGGCTATGCTTGCTTTGGTCATCAAGTGTTTGAGCAGGTCGACCTTGGAGATCAGCATAACCCGATGAGCGAG
The DNA here is from genome assembly GCA_030015575.1 of Agapanthus africanus. Classification (NCBI taxonomy): domain Eukaryota; kingdom Viridiplantae; phylum Streptophyta; class Magnoliopsida; order Asparagales; family Amaryllidaceae; genus Agapanthus; species Agapanthus africanus. The sequence goes on along the minus strand of JASDDO010000018.1, from coordinate 483,685,044 downwards.
CGAATAGTGCCTCAGCTTCTTCACAGCAAATATTAGAGCCAGGCATTGCTTTTCGATTGGGAGTAGTTGTGTTCCGCCCCGACTAGAGTTCGACTGAGGTAGTAGAGGGCATTTTCTTTTCCCTCCTCGTTATTCTGGGCAAGGAGCGCACCAAGTGACTTATCCAGCGCGGCAGTATAGAGAATCAGCGGTTTATTTGGAATGGGAGCGGCCAGCACTGGAGGGTGCAACAAGTATTGTTTGATGCTTTCGAACGCTGCTTGACATTCGGCATCCCAGATAAAAGGAGCTCCTTTCTTCATGAGCTTTGAGAAGGGCCTACACCTTCCCGATAAATTTGAGATAAACCTCCGTATATAAGCAAGCTTGCCTTGAAAAGATCTTAGCTGCGTCAGACTCTTCGGAGGGGGCATCTCCATGATGGCCTTTATCTTTGATGGGTCAACTTCGATCTCTCGATGTCGGACTATGAAGCCCAGGAATTTTCCCGATGACACGCCAAAAACGCACTTCAAAGGATTCATCTTCAGATCGTATTCCCTCAGTCTGGTGAGAATAGTCCTAAGATCTTGGATATGATCGGCCTTGGTTTTAGTCTTGACGACCAGATCATCAACATAACATTCGACGACTTTATGGATTAGGTCATCAAAGATATTGGTCATTGCCCTTTGATATGTAGCACCTTCGTTCTTCAGTCCGAACGGCATTACCTTGTAGCAATATATTCCGATCGGGGTTCGAAATGCTGTGTGTTTCTCATCCTCAGGCGATATCTTGATCTGATTATATCCAGACGAGCCATCCATAAAGGTGAACAGTTCGTAATTTGAGGTGTCATCGACCATCATTTCCATGACCGGTAGCGGGAAGTCATCTTTAGGACATGCCTTGTTGAGGTCCCTGAAATCGACACAAACTCATATCTGCCCATTTTTCTTCTTCACTTGGACTATGCATGCGATCCAGTCCGCATATTTCTCTTCCCTGATGAAGCCGGCATCGATGAGTTTCTTGGTTTCCTCGATGACCTTTTCTTCCAACTCCCTTCTCATTCTTCGAGGAGCTTGTTTGACTGGCTTAGCATCGGGAGATATAACTAGCTTATGCATGGCTACTTCAGGGGAAAGGCCAGGCATTTCTTTGTACGTCCACGCGAAGCAGTCGACGAACTCATGCAGCAGGGCAATTATCTGCTCTTTCATTTCCTCTAACAAGAGTGAGCTGATGTAGGTCGGCCTTGGATTATCGGGCGTTCCTAATTCAATCTTGGTTAGCTCATCAAAGGTTGCTTGTTCTCCATCTTCGAGCTCTTGAGGAGCTTCTTCTGGCTCGGCTATTTCGTCATCATCATTTGATCTTTCGCTGGCCTCACCAACATGGATCATGTAGCACGCTTTGGAATCAGGTTGAACGTAGCCTATGCCCCGTTTATCTGGAATCTGTCCATCGATGAGTGCTCGGACCTGGGGTGGATGCCATAGCCCTTCATAAAACTTTGCTTCGGACTCCGTTTGATATAACCGGCATCCGCACTTTTTAAAGTATTCCCACATCTCGGGCGCATAGTATCTGGGATTGAGGACGGCTCTTATGCCTCTCTCATAGGGAAGGCACGCGATAGAAAGATCGTCCAAGTGCACAACGGGGGTTGACCCGTAAAACAGGATGCCCTTTTGTCCATTTTTCCTCCCGGGGACGTAGAAAGTTTTCAGCTGGTCCACGGTGGAGACTGACAACGCATCGAGCTCTTTGCACATCTGCTCCGGCACCCTTGTGACGGCTAGGGACCCTTCTGCAATTTCGAGGGTCTCTCGTAGTTTCGCTTTTTGCATGGGGGTCCAATCTGCACCGCTGTTGCACGACAGGTCCTCTTCCTCTGACTCTTCAGTGTCGCTGCCAAGATGAGGGCGGACTTTACTGCTAGATGGGGATTCAGTGACAGATTCATCCGTATTGCTACCGAAATGAGGGCGAGTTTTACGGAAGGACGGACTTCCAGCGTCGGACTTATCAGTGTCGCTACCGAAATGCGGGCGCACTTGGGCATTTTTGCTTTTGAAAGTGACAGCCGGCGCAGATTTGCTTTTGAGTCTTGGGGCTGGTCTATCCTCAGTCAGTTGTGGCTTAGCATTTTGGTGGTTCATAAAGTACCGAGAATCTTCATATCGGACTTCATGCACACCGAACGGTTGGATGTCTCCGTCAATTCGTCTTTCTTTGCCATTTTTAGTATACTTCATGCATTGATGAAGAGTTGACGGAATGATGCCGTTATCGTGGAGCCACGGCCACCCCAAGAGAATCTTATAAGACGTGTCGGCGTCGATCACGTATATCTTAGCTTCAGTTTGCAGATCCCCGAATTTGATTGGCAGAGCTATGGACCCCAGAACTTGCTGGCAATTTTGGTTGAAGCCTTGAATGACAATCCTTTCCCTTGACAGGTGTCGGACGTCCATTGACAAACTCTTCAGCGTCCGCAAGTTCATGATGTTCACTGAAGACCCCGGATCAATCAATATGCGATTAATCCGATCTCCGTCGCTGTACCCGGTCACGTAAAGCGGCCGGTTATGCTCAGCCGTTCCCAGTAGCAAGTCTTCATCCTTAAATGTGACTGCGGCGGCATGCAAAGCGTGCTGGGCTTCTTTCATATTAATTTCCGCAAAGTGAGCCTGATACCGCTCGGGGTTTTGTAGAGCGTGAATGAGAACATCTCTAAGCTCTTTAGATAGGACCAAGGCGTCGTAAATGCCCAGGAGAGACGGAAGCTTCCGGAGATGTGCCAAGACATTATAGTCCACCGAGGAAGGACATATGTTTTCATCAGTCGGTTCTCTGCCATCTTCTTCATTAGCGACTTGTTTTTCCTTCCCTTTTGGGGCGTTGCCCTGATTTGGCGGTAGAGCCCTGCCGCTTCTGAGCTGGATTTGATTGGCCGTTGTGGCGAGCTCCTCGTCCTCTTTGGGAAAACAGAGCTCCTCTTCCGAGTCGCTGCCAAGATAAATGGCGTAGCAGGTCACTACTGGGATCTCTTCATTGGAGTCTTCTTCTAATTCCTCCAGAATTTCAGCCGCTTGTACAGGGAAGAACTCCTTCAATTGAATCAATGTTCTTTCCTTTTGTTCATATTCTTCGAGGGAATCGATATATTTTTGAATGGTCGATCTCCCTGCAGACTCTTTTTCGCGCCGAGCTGCACTTTTCTTCTTCTTGAGCTTCTTGGATTTTGAGCCTGATGGAGCCGCATTGGCAGCTGGACTGGTAGGCTTCTTCTGTCCTTCCCATTCCATCCTGGGCTCTTTCTGAGGCAGGTTTAGCATCTTCTTCGTCTTATTAGATATGTGCATACTCCACGGAGGCCGCGATGAGTCAGTTTCATTTGTCAGGGCAGCGGGTTCAGCTGTCTGCTCCCAGAAGACTTCAACTTCTGTCTGTATAAAGTTGGCGGTTGCAACTTGATTGTTCACCAACACGCTTTTGGACAGCTCGATCTCTCCAGCCTTGTACTGCTTCTCGACCTAGTCCTTGAAGATATAGCAATCCTCGATCGCATGGCTCACTACTCGGTGGTACGGGCAATACAGGGGATTATCGGTCATTTTTGCTTCTTGGGGTATTTTCGACTCCGGCAATTGTAGGCCGTTGTTCAAGGCAACTTTAAATATCTTACGGACCTTGTCCCTTCTGAAAGAGTAAATCTTGTTCTTCTTCTCCTCTAGGGAAGGCCCATCTCCTCCCAGAAATGGCTTTCGAGACCGGTTGGTTTTGGATTCGCCCGCCCTTCGTTTTTCTTCATTGCCGGACGCATTGAAGACATTGGTACTGCTGGAACTCCCGCTTCTACGGCTGTCGTCCCGCTTGCTTTTCCAAGTTTTGTCTCTCTGAGAGTCCGGTGGGGACTCTTGCTTCGAGCGTTCCAGCATTTGGACTTTCTTGGTTAGCTCCTGAAATGTCTTGAGACCCGCTGTACACAAGAATGGGACCATCCAATTGCTGAGGTTCCCGATGAGAAGGCTGACGGAATTGTCCTGCTCCAGCGGCGGTTCGCACTTGACCGTGAGATTACGCCATCGAACGATAAAGTCGGTGTTGCTTTCATTCTTCCCCGGCTTGGTCCTCACAAGGTCGGCAATGGAGATTTTATCACTGACACTCATGAACCTTTGCCGAAACAGAGATTCCATTTGGGCAAAGGTAATGATGGACCCATCCGGTATGCTCACGTACCAGTCGAAGGCGACGCCGGTCAGGCTGTTGACAAACTGACGAAGAAGGAGTGCGTCATTGCCCCCTGTATTTCCACACGAGACTTTGAAATGGGCGACGTGCTGATTTGCATTCCCCGTTCCGTCGAACCTTCCGAATTTAGGAATGACGTAGCCGCTCGGGAACTCGATCAGATCGTAGTGTGCGGGATACGGCCGCCCACTACTGCCAATTTCTTTCTGAGCTTCAGCTTCGGCCACCAATGTTTTAACCTTGCTGGTGACCAAATCCATTATCCGATCTTGTGTTAGCGGGATAGTGCTATCTGGGGCCAAGGCATCTCCAGGAGCGGAATGTGGCCGGCTTTCATGCGGCTCGACCATTCTTGGACCCAAAGAAGCAGGCAATGGCTGCTTCGGATTGTCATCACCTGGCTGATTAGTAGCGACTTGTGCTTGATTAGGAGACGCTCGAGCAATTTGAGCCGTAAGCTGTATCACAACGTTCGTTAAGTCGTCAATCTTCAAATAGAGCTTGGACATCTCTTTATCCTTGCTCCTGAGCTGTTTTCGAAGCTCTTGGAGCAGCTCTTGCTCCGCGGTCCTGGGGCGGAAGGTCGGCTCTTCCTCACTCTCTGAGCTTGACTCTGCCTGGACCGAAGGATCCTTCTGCCTATCGTCCTCATCAAGAGGGTTTTCATCATCCAGCGGAGGCGGCTGTTCTTGGGAAGCGGCAACCACATTCAAGCCAGATTGGACTTGGGATGTGGTAGCCCCATCCTTGCTTTTGCTGCGAAGGTTGTCGCTGGGACGCCCGCCCGCCATATAGACTGTATGGACGACATATCCAGCCGTCTTTTTATTATCGGCGGCTGATTTCATAGATCGCTGTCTTGACCCCCCCTGTTTCAGTAGCGGGCAGTCGATTGAAGGTGGATGGCCTGGCCGGATTCTTGAATGGTGCTGGCGCTTCTTTTCCGAATTTGCCTCACTGCTTTCGCGCGGCACAGAGCGCCTGATAGACTCTTGAAGAGATAGTGTCATACTTTTTCTGTTGGGGCCGAGACATGTCTCTTTGTAGCGACGTTCGGACCGCTGTCTTCTTGATTCGGGCGATCATGGCATTTTTCTGAACCCACTTCAGAGGTTCGAAGGAATTGCTGATCTTTACGGCCGACTCAGCCGTCATCACAGAGTAACTCTGTTCTTGGAACCTCACAAGATTCCACTTGGTTGAAGCCCTGGCCCTCTTGTTGGCTCGATACCTGAGCCGCTTCTGCCTTAACTTTTCTGTTCTAAGCACCTGGCAGACTTCGGCTCTTCGGGAAGACGCCGCAGACTGGGCAATGGAGGGCTTTGGAGATACGCTCAATTGTGCATTTGTTGGAGTCATCGCCTGAGCTCGTCCGCAACATTTGATGTTGCCCTTCGTACCGGAGTTCTTGCCCCCTGCCGGAGCACCAGAAAATCGTTCAGACACCGTCTTAAGTTTCGGTTGTGGTGCTTTGGCGATCACGACATTCGGCCTCTTGCCCCTTGAGACCGGCTTGGCCGCCTGCTTTGCTGGGATTTCTGCCAGATGAGCGCTTCCGGCAGGGTAGATGATGACGGAGCCAAACTGACGGGGCGGTTCCTCCCACTGTCGACTGAGGCTTGTGGGCAGAACCACACAAGCATTGACCTTGACCACGTACGGGATCGGGGTCGTGTTGGAAGCCGAATTCATCTTGGGAGACATTGTCGTCGAAAGTTGATTGCTGCACGGAAAAAAAACATCATTTCAGTATAGGCAATCGATATGTATATTGATTGAGTTCGCATGAACGTTAACCCGAAATATGGGAGGAGAGACAGGTCCCACCGGACGTGCCAGAATCTATAGGGTGTTTTTCGTCACCCCATTGAGATGGGAATACGCGCACACTTGTCAGGCGTACTACAGATTCCCCCTGCCTAGGATAGGCTAGGGTTTAATGATTGTGGGGATCCGAATCTCCGGCAGCCGCGGACTAAACTGCCGTTAATTACCCCTTGCCTTTGGAGCGAGGGAACTTCCGATTGACGGGTTAAACTGGTCATGCGAACTCGATGTGCAGTGTACGCGTGTTTTTTTTTGGAGGGGTTTGGATATATCGGGAGCCACGCGGAGTTTTTTTACGGGGGTTCAATGTGGACCAAGTCAGTATATGAATATGACGCTAAGTTCACCATGCTCAGTCGGTAAGATATATCTTAATAATTCAATTTTTCAATATATCACATACTACACAGCTAACACAATACTTTAACAGATTTGCGGCACACCTGATACCGACGGATGAGATCACAACCTGTCGATTTCAACAAGGTTTAGATTCGGAGATTCACGCTGCACTAGCCACAGGAGATTTTCCGACTCATGAATCGGCTCTGAAAGCTGCTCGCCGTTATGAGGCAGTGGTAAAGACGAGGGGCAAAGCTCAATCTGCTGGAGTTAAGCGCCCTGCCAACCAGATGGCAGGAGGAGCCTCGTCAAGGCCACCATTTGTGCCAAGGAGACCGGGAGTACCAATCAACAGGTCCAGCCCAGCCCAGCCCAGCCTTTTGTACCTACTGCAAGAGAGCTGGACACCTGATGGAAGATTGCCGACGAGCAAACGGTCTTTGCCTGATATGTGGATCATCCTCACATACCATAGGAACTTGCCCACACAACCGAACTGACCCTAATTCCGCAGCTAGACCAGCTATCCAAGCTCCACCTACTCGGTTAGCTTTTCCTGCACACCTCCACGTGGACCACCTTTATGTCGACAACCAGCGATGTACCAGCATGCACGAAGAAATGTGCCGAGACGCCAGGCTTACACTTTGGCGGCTGTAGAAGCTGAGACGGTTGGCCAGGGTAATCTTGGTAATCCTCTTTAACCTTTTCAAACTGTTACATCACGTTGTAATTATTCATACACTATCCGGTACTTCTATCACCAAACTTTCCTAGAATCAGTTACACTTTCCTATTATAAATTTCGAGGACGAAATTTTTATAAGGAGGGTAGAATGTAACAACCCTAAACTTTCTGTACAACTTTCCGTACAAAATTTTTTCAAAAATACAGAAAGATGTACTTTTGCCTGAGCACAGGTTATAAATTTGATTTGCTTTTTAATAGCAAAATGGAGCTTGTAGCTCATTGGTAAGACCCTGCACTACTGAACCAAAGCACCAGAGTTTAAATCCCATCAGCCACATTATTTTTAATGTTATTTTATTTTAAATTTTTAGAAGTCCAAGGGTCTACACGTGCATAACTCGTAAAAACCCACATCACATATAAAACAAATTATCCCAGGGGGTAAACCAAACGACGACGGACCTTTGACGGCGAGCCCCGGCCTGACTCGGCCTGAATCGGCCGGCGACTCCACCGACTCGGCCCGCCGCCGCTGGCCGAACTCGGTCGGATTCGAGTTGGTCCAACATGAAAGATGTGTCTTTTGGCCTTCTTAACACCCCTGTACACTTTAAATTTTCTGCACATTAACAGAGCTCTTTAAAACTCAATTAAACCACTTTTTAAATACAAAATTTAATACTTTTCTCACACCCTTTCACCTACCCTAACCCTAATCTTTCCCTATAAATACCACCCCTAAATACACCCCCTCACTTACAGACTCTATCCAAAACTTTCAAGAAAACTCTTTAGAGTTTTTGTGTACAAGTGAAGTTAGCGAAGGGCGAAATTCCGACGACGACCCTAAGAGCTCCCGGCGACGAAACGATGCACCGAAAACTACTACCAATCCCTCTCCTTCTCCTCTAAACCAAAAGCCAGTAAGTCCCACCTCCCTCTTCTCTATTCTATTCTAAAAATTTGTAAAACTAAAACCCGACAGAAGCGGAGTTAATCCGATTTCCGATTCGGTTTTTCTTAAAAACTCCATTTTTTCTTAAATAGAACATATCAAACTCTTACATCTTGACTATTAATCATTAACAAAACATGTTGAACAAGTTTCATAGCAAAATATTTCATATTGCAATTTTTATCGTACTTTTCAGTAAAATACCACATAGTTAGTTTTGACATTAAACATCATATTTCTTACTATACCTTTAGATAGATCACGAGATAATGACCTATCTCTTCACAACACTCATATGCAATATAGCACAATACTTTTCGGGAATATAGAATACGGGAATACGAATTTACAATTAAATACCCTTAACTTATAAAAACCATTTTTACAAGATTGCGTATTTTTAAACAAATTTTTGTAAAGCGCCGCTACAACCCATTTTGGGAAACCCGTCTGGGATGGTGCGGATTATCGCACATCCCTGGGCTTAGTATGCGAGATTCAGACCTCCGCAAGGAGTATTCGGTCTCGAAGATTTAAAAATACAATGATCTTAAGAAAAATAAGATTTCTAGAAAAATAATAAATTAAAATTATTTTATATAAATAAATATATATATATGTATCATCAAAATATCTATTTTAGATATAGTATAAATATTCCAACTTTTCCAAATCAAAAGAATCACTTTACATGAAAATACCATGCAATTTCATACAAGTTCAACACTTTACAATTAAATACCATATATTATGAAAATAGGAGCTATTCACTAGAAATGTCACATATATAAAATCTACAACTATGAAAACTCTAAAAACGATAATTAAATACTTGAGGTGTATTTTGTAAATTATACAAAATTATTTTTATATAAAACCCCCTCAAGTTTTATAAATTACAAAAGGACCCTAGTAAATATAGGTTTAAGCGGGACCAGTCTCTTGAGCCTCAGGGAGCCGGAGATATGGGTGCTTTCCTATTTAAGGTAGACAACTTAACAAATGGTGTTATCAACACGGTAATCGTCTTTGAAAAAGACACAGATCCTGCCGCCCATGTACAGCGATTACTGATAATATCAAAAAAATCAGGATTCAATTTCTTTTATAATTGTCTGACTTAGACTGGGTCTTATTATAATCAACCTGACTTGAATGAGATTCAAGTATCAAACTACAATTCAATATGAATTCATATATTCAATCTATTCAATCTGTATTGACTGAACCGAACCATGGATATACATCCATCTACATGATTCATATATCTACATGATTCTCCAGTTATATCCATTTACTGATATCATGGTTTCGGTAAGTCATCCATCTATACAATTCAATTTACAAGACAAGACAATACAATACAATACAATACAATACCATCAGTACAATCATTACTATCAACACAATAAATACACAGGGTATTGGGGTAGTTCATGCGTGAATCCAACAAAATCTCAAGAGTCCCCCTAAATCATGAATTCATGTCTACTAACACAAGCAATCTATCATGAAAGCCCGTGTTTCCTTACTCCTGAATTACAGCCTGTTGAGTTTGGAATACTTCAACACTAGGTTGAAGTCCCGTTACTAACAATTGATTCGGGCCCGTGGTTCCCTACCCCTGGATTATAGCCTGTTGGGTTCGAGAACACTCTTAAGATTGGTTGACATTCACCCTTGAATTTACGCGTTAATACTAAATACAACATTATAACAACATCATACCACTTTAAAAGTTACACACACACTCTCTCTCTGACTATTCTACTTCTCCCCCATCTTTGGGACTTACCGAGCGATTTGTTCGCTGACGACATTCCTTCTCTTTCTTCTTTGGAATATTGTCAGGTGGATCGAACCTTCAGGAGATCGAGCCCACCAGCGAGAACTTGGACCAGCTAGACTACGACCCTGAGTTTTAGATTCATTGTACACATTTCATTTCAGTACTTTTCATTTCTGTTATGCCACTGTTTAGGCATCACTTTATCCCATGTATTTACTTTTTCATGTATTGTAAAAAGAATGTGAATAAATAAAATTGTTATTCAATTACATCTTTTGTCTTTTGTGTATATTTCTTTTATATTGTTTAGTTACGCTTAGCGTATTTGCTTTTGAGTAAATACGTAGCGGCCTCGTCGCGTCCTCTGCCCGTATACTGAAAAGTGGGGCGTGACAAAAGAAAAGAGAGAAGAAAAGAAGAAGAGGGAGAAAAGGAGAGGGGAGTGAGGAAGTGGGCCATGCAAGGCTTAGGGGTAGGGTTTTATGGTTTAAGAAAAAGTAAGGGATTAGGAATTTGAATATTAGGAAATTTATTTTATTTAAAATACGGATACATGGAAAATATAGGGTAAATATGAAAAATATTAAAACGACATTTATTGATAAAATTTAGGAAAAACAAAGTTGAGTAAAATACAAAATATAACGCACCTAAGCTAACCGGTTATTACATGATACCCCTCTTAAATAAAATTTCGTCCTCGAAATTAAAAGAACAAAAATTACGAAACGAATAAACTACTCAAACAGTTATGAAAGGCGTTGACGGAACATCTCCTTGTAGCTCTTTCCTCTGAGGGCAACTGTTGCACGATGTTCACCGGATCACCGAATCAAACATTGTCCTTTAGCCTGACAACAGTTCCTCTAAAGGTGCCCAGTCTCTTGCAATAACCGCAGACTTAGGTTCTCCGTTGCTTCTTCTGCTGAGAAACAAATAGGCGCATCATCTGTACACCTCCTCTTTTACTAGCAGAGATTCCCTTACGATCGGGGGCTCCTCCTAGTGTTCGAACTAGTTGTCTTCTTAGCCCCTGAGCTAAAATATCATTCGTCCTCTGCTGGACTTCCCTCAAGCCTTGCAGTACACCTAAAATCTCGACTGTGTGATCCTGGGAAGCAGAAGGGAAGAAGAGTCGTGGGAAACCATGATTCTGAAACTACAAATTTTCGGACGATGAATAAGATATAAGAATCATAATAAGATATAGAATTGACAAATGATGCAAGAATATGTGGTGAGGTGAAACTCAATCGAGCGGAAATCAAATGTAGAACTCCAAGTCACTCAAGTAGAGTGCTGCTTTGTAATTATGCTGCAGTTCACAGTTACAACCACATAACTCTAATAAATCACCCAAAAACCTTACTGGATAATATCAAAATATATAGCATGACACACTAAAGGAATCCTAGCCAAGAATAACAAGCTCTAACCTAGACCGACCTGGCGACTGAACTTGTCAAACCCTAGTCGGAAACTGTAATCTCAATCTAAACCTGGTGTTCTGATACTAACAAAACCATGTCACGCCCCGCTTCCCAAATACGGAACACGAGGGGTGACAAGGCCAGCCATGTGTTAGGGATATGTATGCCATATAGGCCATTATTGTATGATATAATGGATGCTTGGACATATATATGGAGGACTTTCTTGCTCGACATGATAGTATACTATCTAGTTCTCTTTATCTTAACATGTTCACTGGTATTATTATACCGTCTATCATATACATGTTGATAAATCCCTTAGGATGTTGGCTTCTGTAACAACTCCAATTTTAGTGTACACAAATTTGTTTAAAAATTAATATATACTTGGGGTATTTGCATTTTCTATGAGTATCATAAATATTTGTTTTGCTAATTAATAGCAAGAAGGAGCTTGTAGCTCATTGGTAATATCTTGCACTGCTGAACCAAGCCACCAGAGTTCAAATCTCATACCCCATATTATTTTTAATATTATTTTCTTTTTAAAATTTTAGAAGTTCAAGAGTCTACACGTGCTAAACCCGTAAAACCCCACTATACTAAATAAACAAACTGGACTAGAGGGATATTGAAGCGTTGGGGGACACTCCGGCCACCTGACTCGGCCGGACTCGGCTGGACCGCCAAGTCACCAACATAAAAGTTGGGCCTCTTGGACTCCCCTGCACCCCTGTACACTTTAAATGTGCAGACGAGTACCAGAACTATTTAAAAACCCTAATTACTCTATCTTAATACATTTTATTACATTTTTTCCAATTAAACCTTTCACCTACCCTAAACCATAGACTTACCCTATAAATGCAACCCCTAAACACACACCCTCACTCCAAAATTCTGACCCTATATATGCAACCCCTAAACACACCCCCTCACTCCAAAATTCTGATCAAAACTCTCAAGAAATCTCTAGAAATTTTAGTGTACTTTTGGAGTTAGAAAAAGGCGAAAGCTTCGGCAATTTTCCGACGACAACTCTAGCAGTTCCCGGCGACGAAATGATGCACCGGCGCCTCCTCCCATCTCCTCTTTCTCATCCCTAACTTCTAAACCAGTAATTCCAACCTCCCTCTTCTCTTTTCTTTTCTAAAAATATGAAATTCCAAAACCCGACGGAATCGGAGTTAATCCGATTTCCGATTCGGTTCTTTCTAAAAAAATTCAACATTTTCTTAAAAACAATCATACCAAACCTTTATATGTTGACTATTAAAGATTAACGAATTATATTGAACAAGTTCCATATCAAAAGAATTTCCATTTCAATTTTTATCGCTCTTTTTCAGTATAATACCATGTAGTTTCATTTCGACTTTAAAACAACCTTAATCTTGCTATAATTTTAAGTTGATCACGAGTTAATGACCTACCTCCTCACAACACTCATATGCAATATAGCACAATAATTTCGGAAACCTAGAATACGGGAAAACGAAACCTTTCAAATAAATACCATTTACTAATAAAACCGTTTTCTAAAAAGATTAAGTATTTTACAAGTCTTTGCAAAGCGCCGCTACAACCCATTTTGGGGAACCCGACTGGGATGGTGCGGATTATCGCATATCTTTGGGCTTAGTAGTGCGAGATGCAGACCTACGCAAGGAGCATTCGGTCTCGAGAGATTTAAAATACGAAAATCTTAAGAAAATGAGATTTCTAGAAATATAATATATATTAAAATTATTTATATATATATATATATATATCATTAAAATATCTATTTTGTGATAATATAAATATTCCAACTTTTTTTTCAAAAATCACAAGAATCACTTTACATTAAAATACCATGAAATCCATACAAGTTCAATATCACAATTAAATACTATGTATTATGAAAAATAGGTTATTTTCACTAGAAATACCACAAGTATAAAATCTATATCTATGATAACTATAAAGACGATAATTAAATACTTGGGGTGTGTTTTGAAAATTTTACAAAAGTATTTTTACATAAAACCCCCTCAAGTTCTATAAATTACCCTAAGGACCCTAGTAAATATAGGTTTAAGCGGGACCAATCTCTTGAGCCTTAGAGAGCCGAAGAAGTGGGTACTTGCCTATTTAAGGTAGACAACTTAACAACGGTGTTATCAACACGGTAATCATCTTTGAAAAAGATACAAATCCTGCCGCCCATGTGCAACGGTTACCGATAACATCAAAAGCTAATTCAGGACTTCAATTTTTTTTTTAATTGTTCTGACTCAGACTGAGTCTCATTATAAATAATCTGACTTGAATATGATTCAAGTACGATTTACAATCCAACATGAATCCATGAATATGTATATTTAATCTATTCAATCTGTATTGACTGAACCGAACAATGGATATACTTCCATTTACATGATTCTCCAGTTACATCCATTTACTGATATCATGGTTTTGGCAAGTCATCCATCTATAAAAGACAATACAAGTTAAAATACAACACAAACAATACAAACAAGACATCACGGGGTTTAAGGGGTAGATTGGTACGGAAGGTGTTAGAAGTGGAACAAGACTGCAAGATTAAGACACCTAACCTATATTCCGTTCCTGTTGTACCGTGGCATAACGGTTCCTTGTACTTCCGTTTGCTCTAGTCTCTGGCATATAGAGACTCCTCTCGTATACACTGGCATCCTTCTGTACCAAGATACAAACAACAGCGTTAACACTAATATAATATAATACAACTTTAAAAGCTACTCTCTCCCTCTGTCTATTCTATTTCTCCCTTATCTTTGGGCCTTACCGAGCGATTGTTGGCTGACGACATTCCTTTTCTTTCTTCTTTGGAATGTTGTCAGGTAATCTGGACACACAGGAGATCGAGCCTACCAGGGAGGACTTGGACCAGCTTGCATACGATCCAGAGCTCTAGCTACATTGTACACTTTTATTTTAGTACTTTTCCTTTTCTGTTATGCCATTATTTAGGCATTGCTTCTTTCAGATGTATTTACTTTTCCATGCATTGTAAAAAAAGAATGTGAATAAATAAAGTTGTTGTTTTATTATATCTTGTCTCTTGTGCATTTATATTTATATTGCTTAGATACGCTTAGCGTATTTACTTCAGAGTAAATACATAGCGGCCTCATCGTGTCTTCTGCCCGTATACTGGGAAGCAGGGTGTGACAGGTTTTGTTGGTGGCCCATGCAGGTCAGAGCTGTATGGAACTCTATAATGCAGTTCTGTTCTGCGTGAACAACCTAAGCAATATAACACAAGAACCAGCAACTAAAAAATTCTTTACAATTTATATTCCTTGAATCTTATCATTCCATATACTTTGAATCTGTCCTAACCTAAATTTTTCTTTCAAGGTTATGGATTTCCCAAACAACACCAGCACCAATGTCAACAACACACCTCCACCACTACCACTCACACCTACCGTCCCTGCTCCGTTCAATGAGCAAACGGTTCTGCTTGAGGCAATCCGCAGCCTCCTCAAGGGACAGCAGCAGCAGACTGTTCTTTTAATAAACCGTCCCGAGGCAGAAGCACCTAGGGTGAAGCGATTCAGGGTTTTGCACCCCCAAACAGTTTGCTTGAAAGGAGAGCCCACTGGAAGCTGAGGAATGGGTTCAGACTATTGAAGATGATCTGGCCGCAGCACAAGTGCCAGAAATAGCTTGGGTTCGTGTTATAAAATTACAGCTCACGGACAATGCACGGAACTGGTGGAAGGCGGAAGAAAGCCATCTTGAACCACCCATCGAATGGAAGACTTTCCGCGATATGTTCGACGCTAAGTACTTCCCTGAGACTTTCAGTTTCGATATGGAACAGCAGTTCATTCATCTGCAACAAGGTTCGATGTGGACCAAGTCGGTAGATGAGTATGACGCTGAATTCACCATGCTCAGTCTGTAAGATATGTCTCAATAATTCGATTTTTCAATATATCACATATTATAAGGCTAACACCATACTTTAAATAGATTTACGGCATACCTGATACCGACGGATGAGATCAGAGCCCGTCGATTTCAACAGGGTTTGAATTCGGAAATCCAGGCTGCACTGGCCACAGGAGATTTTCCGACTCATGAATCGGCTCTGAAAGATGCCCGCCGATATGAGGCAGTGGTAAAGGAGAAGGGCAGACCTCAGTCTGCAGAAGTTAAGCGTCCTGCCAACTAGATGGCAGGAGGAGCCTCGTCAAGGCCATCTTTTGTGCCAAGATGACCGGGAGTACCGAACAGCCGTCCTAGCCCAGCCTTTTATACCTACTGCAAGAGAACTGGACATATGATGAAAGACTGCCGGTGAGCCAACCGTCTTTGCTTAATCTACGGCTCAGCTGGTCATGATATTGGGTCTTGTCCCCAAAGACAAAACCCAGTTGCTGCACCCAAGCCAGCAATCACCTATCCGCAGCGACCAGCTCTTCAGGCACCTACTCCAAGACTTGCACTACCTGCTCTACCACCTAGAGGACCACAAACTGCACCTCCTCCTCGTCAGTTCCATCAAGCTCAAAGGAAAGTTCCGAGGAATGCTCCTCAGGCTCGGAGGAATATACTACGGCGCCAGGATTTCACGATGACCGTGGAAGAAGCTGAGGCCACTAGCCAAGTTATCACTGGTAACCTTTCTTTCTCAAATTTTCTTTCAGTCTTACTACCTATCTACATACCTTTACCTACACTTAAAACATATCCCACATACCTTAGGTACAATCTTAGTAGCCTTATTATCTGCACTAGCACTCTTTAATACTGGAGCATCTCACTGCTTTATGTCGCAACGGTTCGTCCGAACTCATGCGATTCCAGTCACACCGTTTGTATCCAGCCGGAATGTCTGTCCAGGAAATAGCATTCTAAAGGCAACAATGGGATACAGCTTGTATCCAGTAGTCGTCTGCAGCAGAGAATTCTACGCTGACTACAAAGTGCTGGACATACCGAACTTTGATGTGGTTCTAGGTATGGATTGGCTCAGAACTTTTTATGCTACCATCGACTATCGTCAAAAGAGGGTAGTATTCGAGATTCCAAACCATCTGATCTTCTATTTCAAAAGTGAAGACCGTACACTGGAGCCAAGTACATACAAAGCGAAGCCAAGGATGGCAGTGATTGCAGCAACTCAAGCGGAGGAAGAATCAAGGCTAGAAGTGGTTTGAGAGTTCGACGATGTGTTTCCTGACGATATATCAGGTTTGCCTCCCGATCGAGCTCTTGAATTCAGCATTGATTTAGTACCAGGAGCACAACCGGTGATCAAAGCACCTTATCGTGTAAGTCCGGAAGGTTTGAAGGAAGTACGAACTCAGTTGGACGAATTATTGGCAAAATGATGGATTCGTCCCAGCACTTCAAGTTGGGGATCACCAGTACTACTTGTGAAGAAGAAGGAAGGTTCATACAGAATGTGCATCGATTATAGAGCCTTGAATGAAGTAACGATAAAGAACAAGTATCAACTCCCGCGCATCGACGATTTATTCGATCAGCTAAGTAGATCTTGTATTTTCTCTAAATTAAATCTTCGTTCAGGTTATCATCAGGTGAAAGTAAAGGAAGCTGATATTCATAAAAAGACTTTCAGAACTCGCTATGGTCATTACGAATTTCTAGTGATGCCATTTGGAGTGACCAACGCACTAGCAATATTCATGAACCTAATGAATCAATTTTTCCGGGAGTACTTAGACAGGTTCGTTGTCATCTTCATCGACGACATCCTGGTGTATTCCAAGAGTCGGAAAGAACATGCCGA
This sequence comes from Agapanthus africanus, assembly GCA_030015575.1. Classification (NCBI taxonomy): domain Eukaryota; kingdom Viridiplantae; phylum Streptophyta; class Magnoliopsida; order Asparagales; family Amaryllidaceae; genus Agapanthus; species Agapanthus africanus. The sequence goes on along the minus strand of JASDDO010000018.1, from coordinate 483,667,968 downwards.
GCACCTACGAATTGTCCTGGAAACTCTACGACAACATCAATTATATGCCAAGTAAAGAAAATGCGAGTTTTAGCTAAATCAAGTTAGTTTTCTTGGACATATCGTATCAGGCGAAGGAATTTCTATGGATCCAGCGAAAGTTTCAGCAGTAAGTGAATGGCCGACACCAAAGTCAGTGAAGGACATTCGGAGTTTCTTGTGTTTAGCTGGATATTACAGAAGGTTCATTGAAGACTTTTCAAAGATAGAAACACCCCTGACCAAGCTCATACGTAAAGATGAAGAATTTGTGTGGTCGAAAGCATGCGAACAAGGTTTCGTAGAACTCAAGTCAAGGTTGACATCAGCGCCTATTCTCGTTATACCGGACCAATCTGAAGGTTTCGAAGTGCATTGCGATGCATCCAGTAAGCGATTAGGATGTGTTCTATATCAGCACGGTAAGCTTGTGGCTTATGCTTCAAGACAGCTGAAGACTCATGAGCGCAATTATCCGACGCATGATTTGGAATTGGCAGCCGTCATCTTTGCTCTCAAGATTTGGCTCCATTATCTTCTTGGTGAACGAGTGAACATATACACAGATCACAAGAGTCTGAAATATGTATTTACTCAGAAGGAGTTGAATATGCGGCAGAGATGATAGTTAGAACTCATGGCGGACTTTGAAATCAACCTGCAATATCACCCAGGGAAGGTAAATGTAGTTCCGGATGCTCTTAGTCGCCAACCATTAGATATGCATCTCACCGCTCAGTGGAAGCTTCAACAAGACTTGTATCAGATGGAGATTGAAGTAGTCATGCCAAGTAACGCTTCAAGTTTGATGAATTTACAAGTTCAATCAACAATTGTCAATCAGATCAAACCAGCTCAAGCAAGTGATGCTAAGTTGCAAAAGATCAGAGAACAAGTGGAGAATGAACTCAAAACAGACTTCATCATCCATGAAGACGGATCTTTGAGATACGGCAGCAGATTGTGTGTACCAAAAGGTCCTGTTCGGGAAGAGTTAATGAAAGAAGCTCACAGCTCTCCCTACTCAGTGCACCCTGGAGGTACAAAGTTATACAAAGATCTACGTCAGAATTACTGGTGGCATGGAATGAAGCGTGAAGTAGCCAGAAACGTCGCAAAATGTTTGGTGTGTCAGCAAGTAAAGGCTGAACATCACAGGACAGCTGGATTACTTCAACCGTTACCAATCCCAGAATGGAAGTGGCAACACATCACGATGGATTTTGTGACTGCTCTTCCTCGCAGCACAATGGGTAACGACGCGGTATGGGTCATTGTGGATCGACTCACAAAGTCGGCTCACTTCATCCCATTTCGAGTTGGCCAATCAACTGAGACATTAGCAAAGAAGTATATGGAGGCAATAATCTACTTAAGATTTAAACTCTTTACATATATACAATCCCTAATACCCATGAACTCATACAGGAAATTGTGAGACTTCATGGAGTACCGGTCTGCATTGTCTCCGATCGTGACACTAGGTTTCGATCTCAATTTTGGCAGAGTCTGCAAGCAAGCTTGGGAACAAGTCTGAACTTCAGCACGGCTTATCATCTACAAACAGATAGTCAGTCTGAGCAAACTATTCAGATCTTGGAAGATATGCTCAGAGCATGTATGTTAGACTTCAAAGGATCATGGGAAGATTACCTACATCTTGTGGAGTTTTCGTACAACAACAGCTACCAAGCAAGCATAGGAATGGCACCTTTTGCAGCACTGTATGGAAGGAAGTGTCGATCACCATTAAGTTGGGACGACATCGGAGATAGGGAACTTCTTGGACCTGAGATGATAGTAGCGACTGTTGATGTGGTTCATACTATCAAAGAAAGAATGCGCATAGCCCAAGATCGACAGAAACATTGGGCTGATGCAAAGCGACATCACTTGGAGTTCTAACCAGGAGATCACGTGTTCTTAAAGATATCTCCGAATCATGGAGTGATCCAATTTGGAAGACGGGGTAAGCTAAGTCCGAGATACATTGGACCGTTCGACATACTTGAACGAGTCGGTGAAATGGCATACCGGTTAGCACTTCCACCTTCATTGGAAGGAGTATATAATGTGTTCCACATATCCCAACTCAGAAGGTATGTGAGTGACCCCAGCCATGTTCTTGATCATTCCGAGCTCACTATACAGCCCGACTTATCTTGTGAGAAACAACCTGTGGAGATCCTGGACAGGAAAGTGAAATCACTTTGGAACAAAGAAGTCAACTTGGTCCGAGTAATGTGGAGAAAAGACACTCCAGGAGAATCAACTTGGGAAAGGGAAGATGAAATGCATGCAAGATATCCTCACCTCTTTGTTGTTTCCTGATTTAAAATCAGGAAAGCCTACGGAAAAAGCTTCAGGAAAGGGTCACGTGCTTACACGTGACCAGCAGTCACGTGTTGGCACGTGACATCTAAAAGCATCGGCAAGGCAAATTCAGTTTCCCAACTACATCGAAGAAAAAGGCTTCAGAAAGGGTCACGTGCTCCCACGTGACCAGGGTCACGTGTTGGCACGTGACACTCAAAAGCGGCAGACTCAATTCCCTGATTGAATCAAGAAAAAGGCTCCAGACGAGGGTCACGTGCTCACACGTGACCAGGGGTCACGTGGTGGCACGTGACAGCTAAACAGCGACCAGAAAGCAGAGCACAGAAAGAAAGAAGAGGGCTCGTTCCAAGGGGGTCACGTGCCCACACGTGACCGGGGGTCACGTGCCCACACATGACCGGGGGTCACGTGGCCACACGTGACCAGCTTTCAAAGCCTATCTATTAACAGAATTAAATTCTGAGAAAAGACCTCTTAAATCTTTCCAAAGCAGCCGATTGAATTAAAGATTTAAAGGTGATTAAATATCATCTATCTATGGGAAAATCTCGAATTTGGAAAGATTTCCCCGTAAAATCTAACCGAAATAACAAAGGAGAATCTCTGGATTTAAAATCCAATGGTGAATAAAATTCACCTAATAATCCAAAGGTCCAAAACGAATGATGGATACAAATCAAATCTCTCAATGAAAGATTCATCAAAAACTAATTGACTCGGCTGCTTCTCCTATAAATAGGAGCCAAGAGACACACAAAAAGGATATATGCAGAGGGAAGAAAAGAGAGAGCCTTGATACTTTGGAGGAATTTGGATCTTCTGCAAAAGAAAACCCTAGGTAAGAAAGGGAAGGCTTTTTGAAAGAAAAGAGAATTTAATTCTCAACAGAGTTTAACTCTGATATAAAAACAGAAGAACATAGTTCTCTCTTTGGTGGAGGATCTGTAAAGTGCACATCTCCCCTTGAGTTGAGAATTTAATTCTCAATGGGTTGAGATCCTGCCATGCAGATCCAAAGCATAGAGAGGGAATGGAAGCACGAGAATTTAATTCTCACAGAACTATAGGAATTTAATTCCTTTAAAATAAAATTAGGGTTGACCCTGTGTTATGGGAATTTAATTCCTTCAGAATGAAAAGAATTAGGGTTTAACCCTGGGTAAGAACTTAGTTCTGTTAAAACAACAGGAATTTAATTCCCTTAATCTCATTCCCCAGAATAATTCTTTAACAGAGAGTAGGAGTTTAACTCCTTAAAGCTTTTGTTAGGGTTTAACCCTATTCAGTTTTTCACATATATGAGGAATTTAATTCCTACAGAAAATTCAGAGTTCAACTCTATTCCAGAATATGAATCTTCAAAGGAAGTAGGAATTTAATTCCTCTGAAATTATTGCCAGGGTTCAACCCTACGAGAAATTTAATTCCTGAAAGGGATTAACAGATCTTCTAAAAAAATATACATAGAGGCAGGGTCACGTGTCACCACGTGACCCCCAAAAAGATCTACAGAAAAGCCCCTTTGAGGCAGTGCCTCACGTGACCCACGTGACCCTTGGCAGAGGCTTTAACATACTCCATTTAAACACCCGTCACGTGATGGCACGTGATGCTCCAAAAGATGCGATATTCTCAGCAGAACAAATGAAGGGAGGGCGCCCTCACGTGCTACCACGTGACCCCTCTTGCCTTAGCGTCTAACGCTAAATTGGAACCCCTGAATCCAATGTTAAAACACTGTTTGGCCTTAGTGTTCAACACCAATCAAAGAGCTTTATTTGCGGTGTTCAACACTGATTACCTTAGTGTTTAACATTAATTTGAGATCTCTGCTGCCGGTGTTTTGATCTGTTTTAGTGTTTAACACTAATTTGAAAGCCTTGTTGCTGGTGTTTAACACCAACTATCTTTTAGTGTTAAACACTAACTTATCGATCTCATTCCCAGTGTTCAACACTGATTGGTCTTTAGTGTTTAACACTAGGCATTGGCCCAATTGACTAAATGGCCAAAGGCAAAGCCTCTCCTTCAATGGACCAACAGAGGGCCAATATTTTGGAGTTAGCCCAAACTGGCCATAAGTCCTCAAATCATCTTGAACTGAGCACATCTGCTCTTTCAAACCACTCATTGGTTCAAGGGTACATCTCTGAACTCCTCTGATATTTGTCGTTGTAATCCTTCAACGTCTTCAGAGAGGTGACGGGTCCCGACAACCACACATCAACATGGACTGTGGGGTCCTTAAACCCATGGACTTATGCGTCCTTAAACTATAAATGGACCACCACGTCCTTAAACTGGCGATGGACCACCACGTCCCTAAACTGGCGATGGACCACCACGTCCCTAAACTGGAAATGGACCACTATGTCCCTAAACTGGAACAATAGAGCCCAAACGCTCTTTTGTCGGATCTAAACGATCCCATTAAGTCGATCTTAGTCCCAAACTGGACTAACGTATCCTTAACAACCGTTTAAGTTGATCTTAGCTTCAAATATGGCTAACGTATCGTTAAACCTTCAAACAGACTTTAGTCCCAAATTAGACTATGGATCACCCAACCAATTTTGGTCCAAGGGTACATCTCTGAACTCCTCTGACACCTGTCGTTGTAATCCTTCAACGTCGTCAAAGAGGTGACGGGTCCCGACGGCCATACAATCAATGGACCACTATGTCCCTAAACTGGAACTATAGAGCCCAAACGCTCTTTTGTCGGATCTAAACGATCCCATTAAGTCGATCTTAGTCCCAAACTGGACTAACGTATCCTTAACAAACGTTTAAGTTGATCTTAGCCTCAAATATGGCTAACGTATCCTTAAACCTTCAAACAGACTGGACTATGAATCCCTCCAATCAGCTTTGGTTCAAGGGTACATCTCGGAACTCCTTTGACACCTGTCGTTGTAATTCTTCAACGCCGTCAGAGAGGTAACGGGTCCCGACGACCATACATGCAATGGACCACTATGTCCCTAAACTGGAACAATAGAGCCCAAATGCTCTTTTGTCGGATCTAAACGATCCCGTTAAGTTGATCTTAGTCTCAAGTTAGACTAACGTATCCTTAACAAACGTTTGAGTTGACCTTAGCCTCAAATATGGCTAACGTATCCTCAAACCAAACCCCCAACCCAAATCTAAGATAATACGGATTTGGACTAGTCCACGCCCTACGGGCAACGACATAACTCGGTCTCCGTAAACAATCCACGGGCAACAAAACATAAAATAGACACACACGACACGAAGTGACCATCTGGAGAAGGAGAAAGTTGTTACCGCGATGCGGTAGCGTAATTAACTGCAGGGGCTTGCGCCTGCAGGGAAGAGCGTCCCCACAATCAAAAACCCCTCAAGCGAGGGGGAATCTGACGAAGTCTGCTATATCGGCCGCATCCGTTCAAACCTTCGATGTATGGTGCCATAAATCAACTTGGCATCTTCGGAGAGGTGAACGGATAGCACCAATTAGTATCTGCCCCGAATCTCAGTGCCAAGACACCGCAGTCTTGCGCGCCGTCTTTCGGAAGGGAACATTTGTAAACTAGCCCTCAAATAAAAGTTGTAAATTTCGAGAACGAAATTTTTGTAAGGAGGGTAGACTGTAACAACTCTAATTCCAGTGTACAAAAATTTGTTTAAAAATTAATGTATACTTGGGGTATTTGCATTTTCTATGAGTACCATAAATATTTGTTTTGCTAATTAATAGCAAGAAGGAGCTTGTAGCTCATTGGTAATACCTTGCACTGGTGAACCAAGCTACCAGAGTTCAAATCCCATACCCCACATTATTTTTAATATTATTTTCTTTTTAAAATTTTAGAAGTTCAAGAGTCTACACAAGCTAAACCCGTAAAACCCCACTACACTAAATAAACAAACTGGACTAGAGGGATATTGAAGCGTCGGGGGACACTCTGGCCACCTGACTCGACCGAATCGGCCAGCGACTCGGCCGACTCGGCCGGCGCTGCAGGCCGGACTCGGCCGGACCGCCGAGTCACCAACATGAAAGTTGGGCCTCTTGGACTCTCCTGCACCCCTGTACACTTTAAATGTGTAGACCAGTACCAGAACTCTTTTAAAACACTAATTACTCTATTTTAATACATTTTATTACATTTTTTCAAATTAAACCTTTCACCTACCCTAAACTCTAGCCTTACCCTATAAATAAAACAAACACACACCCCTCACTCCAAAATTCTGATCAAAATTCTCAAGAAATCTCTAGAAATTTTAGTGTACTTTTGGAGTTAGAAAAAGGCGAAAGCTTCGGCAATTTTCTGACGACAACTCTAGCAGTTCCCGGCGACGAAACGATACACCGGCGCCTCCTCCCGTCTCTTCTTCCTCATCCCCAACTTCTAAACCCGTAAGACCCTCCTCTCTCTTCTCTTTTCTTTTCTAAAAATACGAAATTCCAAAACCCGACGGAATCGGAGTTAATCCGATTTCCGATTCGGTTCTTTCTAAAAAATTCAACCTTTTCTTAAAAACAATCATACTAAACCTTTATATGTTGACTATTAAATATTAACGAATCATATTGAACAAGTTCTATATCAAAAGAATTTTCATTTCAATTTTTATCGCTCTTTTCAGTATAATACCATGTAGTTTCATTTCGACTTTAAAACAACCTTAATCTTGCTATACCTTTAACTAGATCACGAGGTAATGACCTACCTCCTCACAACACTCATATGCAACATATCACAATAATTTTGGAAACCTAGAATACGGGAAAACGAAACCTTTCAAATAAATACCATTTACTAATAAAACCGTTTTCTAAAAAGATTAAATATTTTACAAGTCTTTGCAAAGCGCCGCTACAACCCATTTTGGGGAACCCGACTGGGATGGTGCAGATTATCGCATATCTTTGGGCTTAGTAGTGCGAGATACAGACCTCCGCAAGGAGCATCGGTCTCGAGAGATTTAAAATACGAACATCTTAAGAAAATGAGATTTCTAGAAATATAATATATATTAAAATTATATATATATATATATCATTAAAATATCTATTTTGTGATAATATAAATATTCCAACTTTTTTTTAAAAAATCACAAGAATCACTTTACATTAAAATACCATGAAATCCATACAAGTTCAATATCACAATTAAATACCATGTATTATGAAAAATAAGTTATTTTCACTAGAAATACCACAAGTATAAAATCTACATCTATGATAACTATAAAGATGATAATTAAATACTTGGGATGTATTTTGAAAATTATACAAAAGTATTTTTACATAAAACCCCCTCAAGTTCTATAAATTACCCTAAGCACCCTAGTAAATATAGGTTTAAGCGGGATCAATCTCTTGAGCCTTAGGGAGCCGAAGAACTGGGTACTTGCCTATTTAAGATAGATAACTTAACAACGGTGTTATCAACACGGTAATCATCTTTGAAAAGACACAAATCCTGCTGCCCATGTGCAGCGGTTACCGATAACATCAAAAGCTAATTCAGGACTTCAATTTCTTTTCTAATTGTTCTGACTCAGACTGAGTCTCATTATAAATAATCTGACTTGAATATGCTTCAAGTACAATTTACAATCCAACATGAATCCATGAATACGTATATTCAATCTATTCAATCCGTATTGACCGAACCGAACCATGGATATACTTCCATTTACATGATTCTCCAGTTACATCCATTTACTGATATCATGGTTTTGGCAAGTCATCCATCCATATAAGACAATACAAGTTAAAATACAACACAAACAAGACATCACGGGGTTTAAGGTGTAGATTGGTACGGAAGGTGTTAGAAGTGGCACGAGACTGCAAGATTAAGACACCTAACCTATATTCCGTTGCTGTTGTACCATGGCATAACGGTTCCTTGTACTTCCGTTTGCTCTAGTCTCTGGCATATAGAGACTCCTCTCGTATACACTGGCATCTTTCTGTACCAAGCTACAAACAACAGCGTTAACACAAATACAATATAATACAACTTTAAAAACTACTCTCTCCCTCTGTCTATTCTATTTCTCCCTTATCTTTGGGACTTACCAAGCGATTGTTGGCTGACGATATTCCTTTTCTTTCTTGTTTGGAATGTTGTCAGGTGATCTGGACACACAGGAGATCGAGCCTACCAGTAAGGACTTGGACCAGCTTGCATACGATCCAGAGATCTAGCTACATTGTACACTTTTATTTCAGTACTTTTCCTTTTCTGTTATGCCACTGTTTAGGCATTACTTCTTTCAGATGTATTTACTTTTCCATGCATTGTACAAAAAGAATGTGAATAAATAAAGTTGTTGTTTTATTATATCTTGTCTCTTGTGCATTTATATTTATATTGCTTAGATACGCTTAGCGTATTTACTTTAGAGTAAATACGTAGCGGCCTCGTCGCGTTCTCTGCCCGTATACTGGGAAGCGGGTCATGACAGCTTGACTATCAGGACTATGATGCGGATCATACTACTGGGACCTAGGTAGTCCACACGCACATCCTTCAATTATTCCTAATCGAGGGAATATCGAGACAGGACATCGATATTCCAGAGTAGACTAGTGTGTACGTTTCTTGACCCTTTATGGGGCGATGGTTGATCCCATATCCATTGGTGTTTGACATCAAAGATTGTACACAGGTGCTCATTAGAGAATGGGTACACCGAATAGGACTCGTCGAGAAATCCTAGATGGCACTATACCTATCGTCAGATAGTAGTTTTCTGGTGACACTGGTACAGGTTAGTCTGTAGACCCGAGATCTTCATAGAGTCTTGTATGGTTCCCACCATGCTTTGATTTCCTCCGTACCACGACTCAAAGGATTCATGCAAACAGGTGGATTTTGGGTACAGTCCCGAGTCACATGGAGGCAATGAGCAATAGGAGGGGTTTCGTCTCTCCCGGTATTGGGGGTTGATGTCGCGCTATGCTCGATTGGATATAGCATTAAGTCCCTGGCCAGGGCTGTTTATGAGATTTACTGGTAAGTGTTATCAGTAGTTTCTCATATCGTTATAGGCCTTACATCGGCATGACTTATCAAGTTATTGGGGTCTGATGATTCCACCCCCAGACTCGATATGCCACATATCAGATGAAGAGACCGGACTGTACGGTAAGTGTTACCTATAACCTTCATGGGAGTTTGTACAAGCTTGCTTGTTGATCTTCTAATCGCTCAATACCTGGGTAGCCGTTACGTTCATCTAGTACCGCTGACGGCTTGTGGATGACTGATGTGGTCATCACCTACTGCTGGCGTATTAACGAGTCTTTAGAGTCCCACACAGAAGTTTCCTAGTTCAAACAAAAAGAAGTAGGGCACATATGCCGATATGTACGGGGGCCTGATTAAATACGAATATGAGATACCGTATTGTAATCTGGAGGCTATTTGTTATTAGTTAGGTTATATGTGATATAACCGAATTATTGAATTAAGTGTTGATTTGATAATGTGATATACAGATAAATGATATTAGTCGGTTATATGTGATATAACCGGATTATTAAATCAAGTGTTGATTTAATAATATGATATATATTTATATTTGATATAATTATATATTGACTAATATTATTGCTCACTAATTATATGCTAATCTTTATATATATATATATATATATGAAGCATGGCATGGATTTTCTATTTTTAGAAAATAGAAAAGGAAAAGGAAAATGAGGAGACTTTTGAAGACATGGTTTGAAGGCATGGCACATATTATAATTTATTACTTTGACTTCACTATTGAAGCATGGTGCATATTTTCTATATGAAAATATTCATTCTTCAATGAGTGAGATATATTGCTGAGCCATTCTTCATTATATGCTTGATGCCTTAGCAATTTTTCTTGAGCTCTTACTCTTTAGCATTCTCCATTTTTCTTCACCTCTTGCTTCAAGCTCTAAACCCTCACATGTGTTGTGAACCATAGAGCTTGAGATCCCTAATGAGCATACAACACCCTACTTCATCATCCCATATTAGATTAGCGTTTTGGTGTGGTTTGTTTACTTCACTAAAGAGTTTGGTGAAGAGGTAGCTTGGATTGGCGGACTTCGGATGGATCATCTTCAGCATGAAGGTCATCGGAGGAAGTTCGTTCAACCTTCAAATGGAGCCTAGTGGAGTCGCGTGGACTACAACCCGGAGCTTTAGAAGAGAAGGACACGGTCTACAAAGGTTGTAGCTATCTTCTCTTAGCTAGTTTTTGTGATATCATCATAGTTAACCCTAATATTCTAGTTAGATCTTGGTAAGTGTTCATTAGCACCTCTAAAATTTGAAAATTGCATGTGTGATACCCGTTTTAACCCTACTGTGGTGCTAGTAAATACTTTCACCATGCTCCTACGGTCAAGAAAAAATACTGCCGTAGTCACATTTCGGCTTCTAGCATTACATGGTAATCAGTAAAACACAGTATGGATAAAGAGAAATACAGTCATTAGAACTATCAGATGTAACGAAACCGAGCATAACGGATACAAACTAAAGAGACAACTAACCAGTGATATCGGAGGAATGATATCGTTGGTTCGCTGGTCCGGATCTCCGTGATCTTCGCGAATTTAGTCAGGTCCACTTCTTCCTCTGAGCATGCAAACTTAGGTCGTCAGAGCGACATAATAGCAATATATACATGTATAATGTGCAATGATGATAAACATAAAGCGGTAAGTATAGAGTAATGACATGAGCATTAAATGACAGGTACATATAAACAGTATAGCAGGTGTATCAGATCAATAATCAATGCAATGTCCATGTCACTAAACCTATCAGTCTCTATGTCTCAATATCCAAGTCACTAAACTTATCGTCAGTCCGAGAGTGAGCATCAACCACCGCAGGAGCATTCCCAACCCAAGGGTAATCCCTAGGGGAAAGAAACACGGGCCCGAATAACGATCAGTAAGAATCAGTAACACGATCAATATCAAAATCATGAAATCATGAAATATGTTGGCAGTGGGGCCCTTGAGATTCCATTGATCGAACCCACACTCAAACTACCCCAACACCTACGGTCTACATCAAACACCGACCACGAATCTAAATACTAGTCGCTTCATGACAAGTCTATACGAGAATTAGAGACAGAGTCTCCATCAAGCATGTCTTGACTGGTATCCAAGATATACGGACAATCCTCGATATCTTACCTATGACACTAATATAATGTAACGCCTTCGAAAATCGTTTAGGTAAATTATATGTTAATTATACTTTAGCAACTGTTTTGCTACAAAACCTAGTTATAATTATTCTTTTTTCCACAAAGATATAACATGCCTAATTTAGTTATCAAATTACTTAATTATTATGTGGTTAATTGGTATTTATTTAAACTACTTGTTCACTTAATCATTTATACACACACACACACACTAATTACTGAATTATTTTTATATACACATACACTACAATTAGATGTTAATTATAAGTTATGATGGGTTGATACATGTTTTTGCAACCATATCACAAATAAATGGCTAACACATTCTAGAATTTTGTTTAAAAGAAAAATAAATAAATAAATTATTTCATGTTGCATTTAATGAGAGAGAGAGTGTGATAAGATGTCATGGCTAAATTCCCTCAACTCTCTATATTTTTCTTGTTTCTTCTCCTTTCTCTCTTCTTCTTCCCTCTTGCTCCAAGACCTCACTACCCTACACAAACTCTCTCAAATTAACCCTAATCCTTGTGCAAAATCATTTCAAAAATCCTATTTTTGAAACCTCTTCAAGACTTCCTTGAAGCAAGTCTTCATATTGTGTGGCAATCTTATCAAGTTAGGATCTTTTCAAATCTTTCTTGAGATATGAAACCAAACCTTAACTTGTTTTGCTAATTCTTAACTTAAATTAAGCTTAATTTAGTGTTTAAATGGTAATTAGTACTAATTATGTGTTTTAAGAGGAGATTAAGATAAGTTGGGGTTTTTATGGCTTGAAGAGGGTAACTAAGAGTAGTTAGTGTCTAATGATCTAATTCATTATACACATTTACACAAAAATACCTTAATGTCACAAATTAGTGTTTTAATACGGTTTTGAAACTAGTTTTGTGATGCTGAGAATCTGCTACCAATGCGTTAGTTTTTAAATTAAACAAACATATTCAGTAGACTACTTATATAAACCTGAGTGTACCATAGAAAAACGGACCCGTTCCACTCTACTTGACCCGGCGAGACTCCCCTTATTTCCGATGTGGCCGGCCCCCTGTGGATTTAGGCATTGAAATTTCGCAGGTAGTTGTCTGTAGGTTATTTACGGTATTTGGTCTTGCTTGTTTTTCTTATTTCTACTCCAGATAAAATCCGGGGCCAATTATTTATATTTTTAGTTTTGTGACTTGCGCAATACGTGCGATTTGAGCCATGGTCTGGAGTAATTGTGAGACAAACAAATCGTGTTGGAATTGAGCGATGTTACGCGGGTCTTGTGCACCAGGGGTGCACATACTCTAACTCGTTGCATTAATTCTTATGTCTCGTTTTGTCTTCGTGTTTTATCGAATGTTTAGCCTTCTATATTGATATTCGTACGATTCTAGGATCGGGTATGGAGACGTCAGACGCAGCAAGTAAAAGGGAAGGCTGTGCTTGGATCAGATTAGCCGAGGCGTCCCAGTGAGTAGATGTATACATCTATGGGGGGATCGTCTGGATGGCGCAAGGCGCCCGATGGTTTAGTATTACTTAGAGTAGTTGCATTATATGCATAGTTTCTTAGCTATGTATCTCATCGCATTGCATCATTTCGTATAGATATGTGTGTGTGTGTGTGTGTGTGTGATACCGTCTGATAAGACACTTGCACCATTATCATTGGTTCTTACCGCACGTGTACTATTTATGTGAACACACACCCCATTGGTAATTGCTATGTCACGAACACTATAGAACTTGCTTAGGATCAATAATTGTGCATATGCATCGTATATAATCTGTAGATTTATACTTGCATATTTATTTCATTAAGATGGATATGTAGAATTGTTAGACATTTATACATACATCATTGCATCATGATTTATGCATAGCTTCTGACTGTACTTCGCATGGTATATACTACCGTATCATAGATTTCCATCATTAAAAACATCTTTTCATATTGCGATTCTTCTTGAGAATTTCAGTATTGATGAGATTTCTGAATTTTGGAGGAAACCGCAAGAATTTATAAACTTATTATTTTTTTTAAAATGCAAGTTGCGGGTTTTTCGTGATATGATATGTATGGCATCCACCATGTATTTTCTCGGTTCTTGAGCTTATCACATACCCGATTCGAGGAGGGGGATGCACTGTCTGCGGGTACATGGTGGACCCGGTGCGGTACCTCAGGACAAGAAGATCGCACAGATGGCGTTGAGCCCGGTAGGGAAGCACTACCGACTGGTTATTTGTGATGTCTAGCGCGGCGGATATCCGGAGGATACCGATCGTAGCCATGAGAGTTAATGATTTGGGCCGAACCGGACTGCCGGAGCCCGGGATATTGAGATATTGAGATTTGAGATACAGAGATATTGATATATTGAGATATTGAGGTATTAAGATATATATATTTAGTGTCGATGCTTGAGACGGTTGATTTCATTGATGATACTTCAGTTATTTCACAAAAGTTTTACTAAGGTAAGAATACAGATTTTTCATACCAAACATACTCAAATTTCATGTGATTATGCACGCATGTTGCACACATACTAGTGCATCGCATCATATCGGTATATGTAGATTGTGACGCATTTGCGTGCATGCTTACGATAGTCTTGTTAGATAATACTTACTACTCACGAGTTGGCAACTCACCCCCGTTATGCCACAGTATCTTACAGGTCTGACCCGTCAGCACAGTAGCGGTGGGCATACTTCTTTTTGTTAGTTATATGTATGCCCTAGAGGCCATTACTATACATAGGATGTATATTGTAGTGGATGCTGGGACATATATAGGGAGGACTTTCTTGCTCGACATGATAGTATGCTATCTGGTTGATCTTTACCTTAACGTGTACACTGTTTGTCTCTCTATTACATGTTGGTAAAGCCCTTAGGATCTGTACTTGACTACCTGGACTATGATGCGGATCATACTAGTGGGGACATGGTAATCCATAAGTACATCCTTGAAAGTCCCTAGTCGTGGGTGTATCGAGACGGGGCATCGATATACCAGAGTAGACTAGCGTATACCTTCTCGACCCATACAGATGGGCGATGGATGATCCCATATCCATTGGTGTTTGACATCAGAGATGATATACGGGTGCTCAGTAGAGACTGGGTACACTGGACGGACTCGCCGAGAACTCCCAGATGGTATTATACCTCACGTCAGATGGCAGTTCTCTGGTGACACTGGTACAGAGTAGTCTGTTGACCCGAGATCGTCATAGAGTCTTGTGTGGTTCCCACTGTGCTTTGATTTCCATCTTACCACGTCCAAGAGGGCATGCAAAACGGTGGTTTTTGTGTACAGTCCCGAGTCACATGGAGGCAATGAGCGATAGGAGGGGATTCGTCTCTCCCGGTATAGGGGGTTGATGTTGCGCTGTGTTCGATTGGCTATAACAGGAAATCCCTGGCCAGGGTTGCTGAGATTTACTGGTAAGTGTTACCAGTAGTTTCTCGAATTGTTATAGACCTCATATCAACACGACTTATTGAGCTATTGGGGTCTGACGTTTACCACCCCTAGGCGAGATATACGACATATCAGACGATCAGACCGGACTGTACGGAAGTGTTACTGGTTGGATTCACTGGAGTGTGAGCGGGCTTGCTCGTCGATCTTCAGATCGCTCAATACCCGGGTGGCCGTTACGTTTAGCAGACCGCTTGCGGCTTGTGGATGTTTGATATGATCATCATCCGCTGCCGGCGTATTGACGAGTCTTTAGAGTCCTACACAGAGGTTTCCTGGCTCAAGCGAAACGAAATAGGAGTGCATATGAGATATGTGCGGGACCGAGAATGATACCAGTATGTGATACTATATTCGATTCTTGCGATATGTGACATTGATCGGTTATATGCGATATAGCCGGGTTATCGGATCAAGTGTTGATTCGATAAGTTGTTACTAATGATACTAGTCGGTTATATGCGATATGACCGGATCGTTA
Organism: Agapanthus africanus; assembly: GCA_030015575.1. Taxonomy (NCBI): domain Eukaryota; kingdom Viridiplantae; phylum Streptophyta; class Magnoliopsida; order Asparagales; family Amaryllidaceae; genus Agapanthus; species Agapanthus africanus. The sequence continues at coordinate 483,652,444 of JASDDO010000018.1, read as the reverse complement.
AATCAAGTGCTGATTTAATGATTTAATGCATAATTATATATTTGATATATTACTTTGCATTAACTAGTATCGGTTCACTTAAAATGGATTTTCTCACTCGGGTGTGCGCATTGCATATGCGATATGATTTTGTGCATTTTATTGTATCATGTTTGATGATGCATGATTGCTAGGTTATGTGTAAAGAATTTAACCAAAGTTATTTAAATGGTTAAGGGTTTTACTTATTCATTAATTAGTCTTTTTATTTTTGGAAAAAGGAAAAGAAATGAGAGAAAAATGGTGGCTTATTTTGTTTGCACTTGAAGCTTCATGAAGCTTTTATGATGCAACCATTTTTGTCTCATCTCCTAAACCCTAACCATTCCTTTAACCTTGGTCAATTCTCTACACTTAACTTAGGTTAAAGTTATGATAAGAATGATATTATTATTCTTTTAATAATTAACTTATCATACTTTCTTCTTCTTCTTCTTCCATTTTCTTCAAGTGAAGAAAGCTTGCCCCATCAATGGCAAGTGATGGAAATGAGTGAGAAATCCAATTCTAAAGTCTACCCACCTCCTATTTCTTCATCCTCTACCTCTTGCCAAGTAGTAGAGTGTGTTTCCTTCACAAGTCATCATGGTTTGGTGAAGGTGGAGCTTGATCTAGCGATGCCTCGACGTAGATCATCTTCGGCACGAAGCCGACGACCTTGCCCGCTCGTTCTCCGATGAAGCCGACGCTAGAGCCCGGATTTGATTTGGACAGCGGAGAGGACCTCATCTCGGAGCCGTGGAGGTGGAGGACCGGATCTACAAAGGTTGTATTTCCGTTATCTTGTAGTTAAGTGTTAACTAGTTAGCTTTTTCGCCTATTTTCTAGCAAACGATCCGTAGTCGGGTCTCTCGGTACCTAGAATTTTTGAAATCGGCATGTTCGATGCCTTGTGAGACCTCACTAGTGTGCCTAGGAACCCTACAGTGGTATCAGAGCCTAGCTAGAGCCTTAGGCGATCGGTAGACGAAGTTAGAGATCCGATCGAACCGCGAAACCCCAAGCAAAATCGCTCTCTGTACATTTTTCAAAACTGTTGAATTTTGTGAATTAAAAATATGCAGAAAAATAAGCAGGAAAAACTAAGAATTACTGTGAAGTTTGGTCGACTAATTCAATAATTGGAGCGCGGAACCGCGGCCAAACCAGGGATTTGGCGGCGCTTCCGCGGCCCAAATTTCGACTTAGTCCCTCAAATTTCATATATTTATTCTTAGGTCCTTTCTTGGCAATTTTTGATGTGAATTTTTTAATTACACTCTGGTGTTGAGTATTCTAGGGTTTTATTGGGGATTCGTTAATTTGATCGGATAATTTAACTTTGTTTACGTTTTTCCGGATATTTTAGAAACTATTAAAATGTTCGACCGGATATAAATACCCAATTTTTCCCCTGCCGGAAAATTTCTAAGTGTTGGATTTTTCCGTGGTTTAAAGACGTTCTAAGTAGTGCAAGTAACGCGATGGACCCTCTAGAAGACAACAAACCTTAACTCGATTATGTGACCGTCTTGAACTGCCCTTTGAACCTTCGGGTTTGGGGCAGTACGGCGTGCCACATGTGAGGCGTTGGCTTGACCCTTCTACGGCTGGACCGTTGGTACTGAGGCACGAAATGAATGTTTTTAGACTTATTTCATGTGTTGATCTGTTTCGGGAAAACTTGGGTGTTCGATTGTTCGATCGGAAAGTTTGACATTTTCTATTTATCCGGAATGGGATACAATAATTGGAATTCACAAAAAGTTATGAGATAACTGAATGAATGTTATAAACGTAGCAGTTTAGTCTCACTTGATCGGTTGCCACGGAATTTTGATGTGATCAAAAGTCCGTCGCAATCACGTAGCGTACGCGGATACTCGCCGGGTAAACTTAATAAACAGCCTCACTCCATAGCCCCGACCAAGTGACTGTAGGAGAACCCCGTCGCCGAAAGCATCCGTTCGGGTGCTCGCGGTAGCGGTGTTCCGCCTTGGTGCACTTCGTCGACGGTATCAGGGGTGCGGCCGCCTACTAAAGTTTGCGACGGGCATTCGATCAGTTTTTCGGGAATCTTGTTGAATTACCCGACTTGATATTGAAAAGAGTTTTCGATAATGAGACTAAAATGCGGGGTTTATAATTGTTAGGCATGCGATGTCTAAGTAATTCATTTGGTTAGGCATGTGATGTCTGAGGTGGTTGCGGATTCCAACTGTTGTAGTTTTACACTTTCTTTTCTGTGACCGTAAGTGTAATATGTGATATCGCCGGTTTCGTTGCTATATGTCAACGACAATTGGGATGCGCATATTTACTTACGTTGATGACATGTGATGTTATGTGTTGCTGGATATGTTATATTGGATCGTCGTGTTTGAATAGCCGGGGGTTTTTATGTGAGATGAGTGTTTTTCATTTTCATTCATGTAAAAACTTGTATGTAATATTCTTTTATTGGGGCACTTCCAGGTTGCGGAAGTTGTCACCGTTGATGTATATTATTTACTTTTCCGCACTAGGATAGACCCAAGGAGGGGAGCACAAGTAACCGGGTTCTGGAGTCCAGTGGGAGACCAACTCGAGGAGTCGAGTCCGGGTCTCCTAACTCTAGAATTGGTAGGGTTGCTTGCCGCTCTCGTAGGGGTCTAGGGGTGTGGGTTTGGCTATTCATCACGACCGTGGAATCCGTGTTTTATACTGGCTCGTATTGAAAACACGGACGTCCTAGAATATCCAATATTTCATATGTTTCTTCTGCTGCGATATCTGTGATGTGATCATGTGATGTTCTGTGATAGATACAGTATATAGTATATATGATATATTATATAGGCGTTACTTATGTTTTACACCCGCGCTAGCCCTGCCCCGCTCTGTCGTTAGTTACCTAACCTAACGGTGCACGAGGGGACATCGAGGCAAATGCGGATGGCATAAGTGTACGTCGTATTTATCTGTGATGTTTAGGTAATTTAAATGATGGGACTTCATTAATGTGATTAATGAAATAAAAGAAACCTAAGATGTTGTAGAATCGAATTTCAAAATAAAACAGGTAGCTACAGTTCTTACTTTGCACAGCGGTATATGAGATATATCCTGCACCTTATTCGATGAGGAAAGGACCGAGATCCCTTCACCGGGAGTGACTCCTTTAGCAATAACTGGCAGATGCTACACACTCGGTTTGTCTTTTGATTGCTTTTAAGTGTTTTTGCTTTGCACAGTGATATATATGATATATCCCGCACCTCATTCGACGAGGAAAGGACCGACGATCCCTTCACCGGGAGTGACTCCTTTAGCAAAACTAGAAAAGCCTCAAAAAGCACTCCATTTAAAATCATTTGATTCTACAACGATATCAAGTTCATTACGCAATAGGTTTTCAGAAAAACCTGTCGTAGCCCTCCGTCATTTCAGATATGTACTAGTTAGTATTCGTGCTGCGGTAGTTTGGCATTCGTCAAGGCGTAGTGTACGGTAGCTAACTAGTATTTATCTGCTTGAGCATATGATGCGATTGGATTAGGGTATTCGTACGGCGTTGTTTGGCATTCGTCAAGGGTCGTGCGGGTGGGTTTAATTCAATCAAGAAATGTACGGGTTGAACTTGACTAGTGGACTATGGGTTGTTTGGCATTCGTCAAGGTCATAGCGAGCTAGGGGCAAAATATTATCCGGAATTTCAAGTGTTGAAATTTGCAATGAGATTGCATACCTTCTATGAGATAGTTGGATCCCGATACCCGCTGCGAGTAAGAGTTACTCCTAGGAGAGTTTTATACATTACAATTAGCCGATCAAGTAGGTGTCTAGAAAGGTGTCAACGGGGTTACGCCTCTGGGAAAACGAGATTTACATTAATTAGGTTCGTGCGAAAGCACGGGGGACCTCCCTCAAAGTACCGACACTGGCCTGGCTGAAAGATTGGCGAACTTGTAGTGTGTAATTAATCCCGGCTAGTCTTTCCTTTTAGGGTTTGAAGGAAGATTTGATAAAAAGCAGTGGGAGCCATCCTGATTAGATAAAATAATAACCAATCTATTCTTGACAGAGCGCACGCTGAGTGTTTTCTTCTCTCTCTCTCCAGGTAGCGACCAGATTACGCCTTAATCAAGATAATAAAACGGATTATTGACCGAACCCGCTTGTTATACTGAGCTGGGGAACGTTGGTCCCGCTCTAACTTATAATTGTTATAAGACAGAGCAGGAAATTGGGGATTACCAGAATTCCCGTGCCGCCCAAACGAAGAGAGTGCATGCTGATGCATCATCTTCGGGTGTGTTCATTACAAAGAACTGTTTCTCCGTATCCTCTACGTCCTGGGTATGTGATACCAGATCAGGATCCCAGATATGTAATCTGTTGTATAGGGCTACAGAAAGGTAGAGAACTGAGAACGGGTGATAAGTTTCATGAGGCAGAAAACGGGGCAAGAGTTGCAGCCAAGTCTGTCGGTCACTGTCACCCTGTATTCCAAATACATTGATTCTGAACGAATGTTATTAGATACCGAACCTGATATACAAAATCATATCACTCTCTTTATTAGTAAAGAAATGATAAAATTTTGTATTGTTGGATAATGTTTTGAACATTTCCTATATCAAAAGTTGATCGGTTCAGGCACGTTATCTAAAAGCATTGATGTTCTAAATCAAACTACAGTTCTTAGTATACGGATCACACACAAGAGGAAGAGTTCAGAAATGAACGAATTCTTCTTAAGGCATTGTAGACTAGGTCAGATCAATGTGACCCGACTAGCTAGAGTTACATATAGATGCATATTTAAATCAGTTTGAATTTACATCTTGTGAAACTCGCCAGTCATGTCACAAAGATAAGATGACCATGGCTCCGTTTACTGGAAACAGAGAAAGAGTTAATGAACTCTTGGGACTGATACATGATGATGTATGTAAGGTCCCCTGTCTACACATGCCAGGACCGGTTCTTTATACTTCATTACATTCTCTGATAATCTCTTTAGATTCAGACATATGTTCTTGTTGAAACACAAGTCCGAGCCTTTTGGGATATTCACAGAATATAAGTTAGAAGTAGAGAACCAAAATACGGGTATAAGTATTATGTCCTTTGATGTGATCAAGGAGGAGAATAATTGAGCACGGAAATACTGGACTATTCTAAAGGAGAATGAGATTCTCTCTCAGCATTACTCCTCTGTATACACCATAGCACGATGGCATATCAGGGCGGAGCAATCACACCCTATATGATAAGGTGTGCTCTATGATGAGTACTACTGAGTTACCTTTTTCCTTTTGGGAGTTATGCACTTATGAAGATGCATACCTATTGAATAGGGTTCCAATCAAATCAGATCACTGCCTACCACTCCATATGAGATATGGAAAGGGAAGAGCCCATGTCTTAAGCTAGTCAAGATTTGGGGTTGTCCGGCCTATGTCTGAAAAGCAAAATCCGGACAAGCTCGAGGCAAAGTCAGTTATGTAGAACTGGAAATGTTCCAGCTATACAGACTGCAGCTGATGATTTGATAGAACCAAAGGATTCAGTAGATTCCAACGAACCTCAGCCTCTCCGCCGATCTAGTAGGGTTCCTCACCCACCTGAGAGATACTTCTGTTTCTCTATGACAGTGGGAGCGAGGATTGCATCATGAGATGATGACCCAACTAGCTTCGCGTTGGCCATCAGGAGTAAGACTCTGTAAGAATGGCTGGATGCTTAGTGATCTGAGATGGAATCCATGTACACCAACAAAGTATGGACTTTGGTTGCTATATCTGAAGGGTTAAATCCCCATCAGGAGCAAGTATATCTTGAGAAGATTACTTGGTGTAGATGGAAAAGTTGAGACTTTCAAAGCTAGACTTGTTAAAGGTTTGCATCATTGACCAGGTGTGGATCATGAGAAAACCTTTTTCTAAGAAGATATGCTTAAGTCCATCCAGATCCTACTTGCCACGGCTACATACCATGACTACGATCTCTGGTGGTTGGGTGTCTTGACTGCTTTTCTAAATAATGATTTGGAAGAGAGCGTCTATAAGTACACAGCCAGAGGGCTTCATAGACAGTGGGAGCAGCGGAAACGTGTGCAACATACTTTATAGGATAAAGCAGGCATCGCGGAGTTGGAACGTCTGTTTTGATGGATTAGTCAAGGAAGTTGACATCATCAAAATGGTAGATGAACCTTGTATAAACAAAAAGGTAGTAGGGAGTATGGTGACGATCCTCGTAGAGTACGTGGATGACATACTCTTGATGGGGAAGGAGTTTCCTATGCTACGCTCGGTCAATCTCCGCTTATCACAATGATTCTCCACATAGGATCAAAGTGATACCTACTAAATCCTGGATTTTGGATCTATGAGATAGATCTAATTGGATATTAGGATTCTTACTAGTTGTAGTGAGATGGTATCAATCGATCCTGGGGAGAATCACTGGAAGGGTTCCAGGGTGATAAAGACGACTGAATGTCAGTCACAGGCATTGTCTTTACCCTCTGTAAAGGGACGGTATGTTGGAAGAGTTCCAAGCTAGATACCGTGACATACTAGACGATAAAGGCAGGATACATTGCTACTTAAGATGCTACCAAAGAGGCTGTTTGGGTGTATATTGGTTCATGAGATGAACTATGTTCCTCCCATTGTGTGACAATAGAGTTGTGGCTTATGCCAAGGAACGCCGGTCCCATCAGTGATCCAGACATATTCTAAGGCAGTATCACTTGATCATGGAGATGGTTGATCTCCAGGGAGATCGAGGTTAGGAGAGTAGATTCAGAGGACAACACAGCAGATCCACTCACAAAGGCCTGTTCCCAGAGAGAGATTTTTATGGGATGGTTGAGTATGAGATACTACAACCACTGCTACAGATGGCCCTAGTGCAAGTGGGAGATTGTTAGTTATATGTATGCCCTAGAGGCCATTACTATACATAGGATGTATATTGTAGTGGATGCTGGGACATATATAGGGAGGACTTTCTTGCTCGACATGATAGTATGCTATCTGGTTGATCTTTACCTTAACGTGTACACTGTTTGTCTCTCTGTTACATGTTGGTAAAGCCCTTAGGATCTGTACTTGACTACCTGGACTATGATGCGGATCATACTAGTGGGGACATGGTAGTCCATAAGTACATCCTTGAAAGTCCCTAGTCGTGGGTGTATCGAGACGGGGCATCGATATACCAGAGTAGACTAGCGTATACCTTCTCGACCCATACAGATGGGCGATGGATGATCCCATATCCATTGGTGTTTGACATCAGAGATGATATACGGGTGCTCAGTAGAGACTGGGTACACTGGACGGACTCGCCGAGAACTCCCAGATGGTATTATACCTCACGTCAGATGGCAGTTCTCTGGTGACACTGGTACAGAGTAGTCTGTTGACCCGAGATCGTCATAGAGTCTTGTGTGGTTCCCACTGTGCTTTGATTTCCATCTTACCACGTCCAAGAGGGCGTGCAAAACGGTGGTTTTTGGGTACAGTCCCGAGTCACATGGAGGCAATGAGCGATAGGAGGGGATTCGTCTCTCCCGGTATAGGGGGTTGATGTTACGCTGTGTTCGATTGGCTATAACAGGAAATCCCTGGCCAGGGTTGCTGAGATTTACTGGTAAGTGTTACCAGTAGTTTCTCGAATTGTTATAGACCTCATATCGACACGACTTATTGAGCTATTGGGGTCTGACGTTTACCACCCCTAGGCGAGATATGCGACATATCAGACGATCAGACCGGACTGTACGGAAGTGTTACTGGTTGGATTCACTGGAGTGTGAGCGGGCTTGCTCGTCGATCTTCAGATCGCTCAATACCCGGGTGGCCGTTACGTTTAGCAGACCGCTTGCGGCTTGTGGATGTTTGATATGATCATCATCCGCTGCCGGCGTATTGACGAGTCTTTAGAGTCCTACACAGAGGTTTCCTGGCTCAAGCGAAACGAAATAGGAGTGCATATGAGATATGTGCGGGACCGAGAATGATACCAGTATGTGATACTATATTCGATTCTCGCGATATGTGACATTGATCGGTTATATGCGATATAGCCGGATTATCGGATCAAGTGTTGATTCGATAAGTTGTTACTAATGATACTAGTCGGTTATATGCGATATGACCGGATCGTTAAATCAAGTGCTGATTTAATGATTTAATGCATAATTATATATTTGATATATTACTTTGCATTAACTAGTATCGGTTCACTTAAAATGGATTTTCTCACTCGGGTGTGCGCATTGCATATGCGATATGATTTTGTGCACTTTATTGTATCATGTTTGATGATGCATGATTGCTAGGTTATGTGTAAAGAATTTAACCAAAGTTATTTAAATGGTTAAGGGTTTTACTTATTCATTAATTAGTCTTTTTATTTTTGGAAAAAGGAAAAGAAATGAGAGAAAAATGGTGGCTTATTTTGTTTGCACTTGAAGCTTCATGAAGCTTTTATGATGCAACCATTTTTGTCTCATCTCCTAAACCCTAACCATTCCTTTAACCTTGGTCAATTCTCTACACTTAACTTAGGTTAAAGTTATGATAAGAATGATATTATTATTCTTTTAATAATTAACTTATCATACTTTCTTCTTCTTCTTCTTCCATTTTCTTCAAGTGAAGAAAGCTTGCCCCATCAATGGCAAGTGATGGAAATGAGTGAGAAATCCAATTCTAAAGTCTACCCACCTCCTATTTCTTCATCCTCTACCTCTTGCCAAGTAGTAGAGTGTGTTTCCTTCACAAGTCATCATGGTTTGGTGAAGGTGGAGCTTGATCTAGCGATGCCTCGACGTAGATCATCTTCGGCACGAAGCCGACGACCTTGCCCGCTCGTTCTCCGATGAAGCCGACGCTAGAGCCCGGATTTGATTTGGACAGCGGAGAGGACCTCATCTCGGAGCCGTAGAGGTGGAGGACCGGATCTACAAAGGTTGTATTTCCGTTATCTTGTAGTTAAGTGTTAACTAGTTAGCTTTTTCGCCTATTTTTCTAGCAAACGATCCGTAGTCGGGTCTCTCGGCACCTAGAATTTTTGAAATTGGCATGTTCGATGCCTTGTGAGACCTCACTAGTGTGCCTAGGAACCCTACACTTTTCCGCTTCGTTTGCTTTGAATTACAGCTTGCTCATAGGTGGGTGTTGGAGGATCTTCTTTTGCTCTCATTGTGTATTTTATTTGTATCTAGTATACTCCATCTACCCTTATATATTGAATTAGACGGTGAGACTTGAGACTTATATTTGTGGTTGGTGTCGATGCTCATTTGAGCCGACGTGATGCTTTTATGCTTTTATAATTATTTCGCATTATTATGATATATTTACTGCATGTGGTTGTGATTCCGCCTTTGGCGAAGAGCTAGCTCCCGCTTGGAAATGCCTTTATTCATGTACATATATTTCCATGTGTTGTACCCGTTTGAGAGCCAGTTTTTACAAAAGAGACTCTGCCGAAATTTTCGGGAATTTTGATGTTTTTAAAAATGTTTAATGCGACTTGTTTTGGTTAAAATCGCTTTCTTTTAATAAGTTTTCCTTCACTCTATTTCTTATTCGGTTTAGATTTCTGGGTTTTGGCTTACTTAGATTACGTTACGCTTTTAGACGTTTCGTAATTTAAGTGTCAGTCACATTCCGTACCTTCGGATCGTGAAAAAATTGATATAAGAGCGTAGGGTTTTACCTTTCCGAGTGTGGGATGACCTTTAGTATATGGAGTAGGTGACTTAAGTAGAGTGACTGAACGTGTGTATGTTTCTCGGCATACTTACGATACGGTACTCCGCCTAAGTGACCTTAGAATATATATATATATATATATATATATATATATATATATTTGCTTGTATTTCTTTCCTTAATTCCGGAAATCCTTTGGTTCGATTGCAATGTTCCTACCGATCCTGTTCTTGCTCCAGCCACTATGCCGCCGGAGACTATAAGGGCCAAAGGGTTGCCGCCAGGGATGAGATTAGAGTATGCTCGTTTGAGACGAGGACCGATTAGGATGGTATGCCTACCCCTTAGGGACAGAGTGGTCCGCCTTTTCTAGGACGGATGGCTAGGCTGGAGTCGAGTATTCAGGACGTGTGTCAGATGATTTGTTTTGTTAGTGGTGGTTAGTCGAGCTCCGAAAGCCGAAAATGTCTCTCCTATTTTAGCGACCGTGTTTGTATCTGCTGCATAGGCAGCTGTTTTTGTTATTACCAAGTTTATTTCTGTATCCTTATAGGAGTTTTTTTAGGCCGAGGCCTCCGGTTTGTTTTTACCGGCACAAATGCAGCGGAGGATACGTGGACAATCCTCAACAGGATGGCTAGGATTTGTCGTTCACAAAGATGTTCTGACGAGATATGAATTGAGCTTACGAGTTTTCGTCTAGAGAGGTCTTGCTCAGACGCGGCGCGAGTTGGTTGAGAGAGGCTGAGCTACAGATCTACTTTCTATGACTTGGGATGAGTTCATAGCTATAGTTCTTGCTCGTTTCCTTCCGGAGAGCGTTCGAGATGCCGAGCTCGTAGTTTCGAGCCTTTATATAAGACTTCAGGGATGACGGTTTCCGAATACGACATTTAGTTACTTAGTGGTTCGATATGCTCCTTACCTGGTGGACACTGAAGAGAAACGGATAAAGAGATTCGTGTGGAGATTAGGCATGCAGTTATTTCGTGTTATTGGCACCCAACATTTGGACACTTATGTAGCCGCGACGGATGCAGTTTTACTGCTAGAGGGGCGCATTTCTAAGACTTCAGTCATTTCTGGACCAAAGCGGATTTGTACCGGTATGCCAGCTCAAGGCGGTTAGATAGACGCCGTTGTGACAGTTATTCTGTCGGTGTTTTCTTCCGATGCGTATTTCTTTTTGGTGTTGTTTGAAATGGTATCCACATGAGTTTTATCGAAGTCTAGCCGATATTAGTCCTTGCTAAATTAGCCACTCGTTGTGATTTCTTTCGTAGGATAATCTTTTGTTACTTGATATGTTTCTCATTCATATTTGCTTTGTCCATATCGGAGGTAGGGATTCTTCAGTCAATTTGATTTTTCTCGATATGTTTGACTTCGAAGTTTTTCTGAGCTTGGATTGGTTAGCTACGTTTTGTGCGTCTTTGGACTGCCGTAAGGAGGCAGTCAGATTTAGTTTTCCGGGAGAGCCAGTTCTTGTTTTTTTTGGGGAGGCCATAGCGTTGCCTTTCCCAGTTTGATTTCTTCTCTTCACGCTAGTCAGCTTTTGAGAAAAGGGATGTCATAAATTCTTGGCGTATGTTTATGACGTTAGAGCCGTAGAGGTTCCGTTGGACCAGGTCCCGATTGTGAGGGAATTTCAAGATGTCTTCCCTGACAAGTTGCTTGGTTTGTCGCCAGAGCTCGATATTGAGTTCTGCTTTGACTTGATTCCCAGTATGGAGTTTTCTTCTATACCGCCATATTGGATGGACCCGGCGGAGTTTAAGGAACTGAAGGATCAGTTGTAAGATTTGTTGGATAGAGGGCCTATTCGTTCGAGTGCGTCACCTTAGGTGCTCCTGTTCTGTTCGTCAAGAAGAAGACGGTAGTTTGCATCTATATATCGATTATCATCAGTTGAATTGGGTTACTGTGCGAGACATTTCTCGAAAATTGACTTGCGGACAGGTGTTCATGTCATAATTTTGCATTATTATATTCCCCATTCTTATTCATTTTACAAATAAACAGGTGCTTTTGACCCATGTCTACTACATAGTTGCAGGTTACAGGTTCTCGGAACAAAAACGGTGAAAAATGTGAAAAAACGATACAAAAGTGAGACTACGACCGATAAATGGAAGAATCTTGATCAAGCCTACAGTTTGGAGAATAAACGAAGGTCAACAAACAAGTTCACAAGTACAAAGGCAGTGCAAGGTTCAAGACTTCGACACGAAGCAAGCGGTAAAAGTCCACGACTTTATTCACTGTGGAGATCTGGAAGAGAACCAGAAGACATTCTGAAGAACAAACTGAAGAAAATAGAAGGAAAAATGCAACAGAAGATTCCCTGAAAAATTCAGCCATCAAGGACCCTATATGGCCGCGGATCCGCGGCCAAATAAAGGCTTTGGCTGTGGTTCCGCGGCCGCGCTAAGCCCGTGTCGGTGGAAAAACTCTGTGGTCGCTGGCGGTGCATTCACTAGTCTTTCTTAGGGGGTAAAATTATAATTGCAGATATGACGCGATTGTAACCCTAGGGTTTCTATGTTCTATAAATAGAAACCCTAAAACCTATTTTAGGTTATGCCTCTTTTTATTTCATCTATTCAGATCTGTAAATTCCTGTGTAAATGTTTGGAGAGAGCCATCAATAAAGTAAGTAATTTTATTTCATTGCCTTAGTTTAAATTTTATTATCTGCCCTAATTAGATAGTTAGAAATGTTTATCAATTCCCTAATAAGTGAGTAGTTTCCTCGCTTGTTAGGGTTAGATTTGGGGAAGGCTTGAGAGATGAAAATCTCTCACCCCTTTCTTACCCATCACATGTTTTTATAGGACTCCATGCATACATACACACACCGTTCCCTACGGCACCTTACCCCACGAGGTAACGGTGATACCGTAGTATAAACGACCGGGTGCGTATGTTTTCCATGGAGGTTAGGGTAAGAATTAAGAAACGAAGAACTAGAATCTAGAGGAAGAAACATCGTTTCTCCCCGATGGTACTAATCCCTTTTATTAATTGTTACCATAACACCTAAAAAGATCTAATTTAGGGCATTGAAAGCGGTGAGGAAATTTTCAATTTCCAAACTTAATCTAAACCTAATCCTAGCAAGATTCTAGTCTTAGTATAAATCAGTTTATTTTTTAGCGATAATCCATTCACACCGTTTGGAATTAACTCGTTAGACCAAATTAGGAAATACACAACATCCCTATGGACCGACCCGTACTCACCGGCTAGCTACCAAGCGACGCCGTTCTTGATTGCGGTTAACAAATATTTTTGATTCATCTTTCGAAAGCGCATACGCACTAAATCTCTACAATCAAATGGCGCCGTTGCCGGGGATGGCGTAGTATTTTCTTTTTGCAATTTCGGGTTAATATAAATTATAAAAATCATAAAAACTGAAAAATTAAAAATATATATATAAAAATTTTATCATCTTTTTATTGTTTGAAGGGTGTTTCGTGTGAATTTTTGCAGGATCAACGAACGAGTTCGGATCTGGAAAAATCCAGAGATCAAAACAGAAAACCCTATAGAGGAAAGTCAAACCAGAGGGGCAGAAAAATTTTTGGGAAACGAGCCGCATCTTTGACCGCGGAACCTCCGCCCGAGGTGCCTTTTAGCCGCGGAAGCGCCGCGGGTTGCTGACGTCAGCAACCCGAAATCCATCTGTGAGCTCCTTTTCTTCTTCCTCTGAACCCTTGATATCTCCTCTGTAAATTTACCTGCAGGATTCTTTGCGCTAAAAAATCTCTCCCCCCTCCAATAATTGATCTTGTGCAGGATTCTTTGCGCCGCGCTTAAAAAAATTGTTTGCAAGTGATTGTTTACTGCTTTGCATATCTAAACTGACTTTAAGGGGCTTGAAACCAGTCCAGATTGGGTGGGGATTTCATCACCCTTCCTAGGACCCCAGAAATCATATAAGGCATATTGCATTGACCATCAATTAATTAAAAAAGATTAGACTCAGCCCTAAGGACTTCGCGCTCAATAGGACAAAAGAATAGTTGTAGACATCGACCGTTAATCCTAAGCTGACTTTGTAGTGTCTAGGCAAGTGTGTCTAAGGCAAGTGGTTACTTAATTAGGCCCACTACTTATGTAGTGGAGAACCTTCCACTTACCTGGTACTTACCTGGCCACAATTGGCGGAGAAGATGCGGTTTGAGGTCCTACTTCTTGCCCTTTGGAACAGTTAGGAGCTGTCTAGCTGACCTAGGTGACCCTAGATCTAGGCCTGATTGTGCATTTATGGTTGATTGAACGTGTGTCTAAGCCTTTTATCAAAAATCTTTTTTGCAAAAAGCCCCACACATAAAAAAAAGAGGGGATTTTTTTTACAAAAACTTGCAACTTGTCGCTAAGAGATCCGTGCACCCCACTTACACCCATTTTCTTCTCATTAACGTTTTCTTACCTCCACATTCTGTTTTTCACTTTTTGACTACACTACCTCTTTAGTGTATGTCCGATTGGACTAGGGACACTAGCGTCCGATTAGTCCGTGTCTCGTTGGTACCGACCGACGACGCTTTCGACTCCGAAGTCGAAATTCCTTCCACTTCCTTACCTTCACCTTCACATTCTTCCTCCGAAGGGATGTCAGGATATAATCCTAACAATACCTTACCCACAGGACTGATTCCACCTCCGTTAGGTGCGAATAACTCTCAACACCCGCCTGTTGAAGCGCCCCAACGAATCGCGCTCCAGGATCTTTTCTACCCTGTCCGCACCGCCTTACCTACTTGTCTTTCACTCCCACCGGCAAATGGGGACAACTTTGAGATCAAACCCCACTTCATTAATATGTTGCCAAAATTTCACGGACTGGAATCCGAAGATGCCTATATCTTCATAAACAAATTCCAAAACGTTTGCGCAATGATGAAAACAACCCAATTATCAGATGATACTATAAGGCTAAGGGTCATTCTTTTCACCTTATGTGACTTAGCCGAGAAGTGGTTATACAGCACAGCATCACATTCAATTAAAAATTGGGAAGAGTTTGTTAAAGCTTTTCTTAAAGAAAATTATCCACATCACAAGACCGCGAGAACTCGCAATGAGATTATACAATTTTCCCAGCTTCCTTCCGAACCATTTTGGAAGTGTTTTGAAAGATTCAAAGACCTACTTGTTCAATGCCCTCACCATGGTATCGAAAATTGGCAACTTTGCCAAACTTTATACGAGGGATTAAACCCAGCAACGAAGCAGTTGCTAGAAACCATTTGTCAAGGTCACTTTCTAACCAAATCTAGTGAGGAAACGTGGCAGTTTCTCGACGATCTTGCTGAACAAACACTTCAGTGGGAAAGCACCAAGACCACCTCATCTTCGTCAATTGGTCAGTCTAGGGCAGGCATACATCAATTAGATATGTCGATTGCTATGAAGGCCGAGATGGCCGCACTTACGAAAAAGCTAGAAGCAATTGAGACCAAAATCTCACCGCCTTCTCCTGCCCCTGCTTTGCCCCCACGAAGTATTTGCGCTTGTTGTTCGGATCCATTACATCTTACCGAAGAGTGTCCTTACAATCCACCTGTTCAAGGATAAGATCAAGTCAATGCTTCCTTTCAGCAACGACAAAGAAATGATCCATACTCTTCGACTTATAATCCGGGTTGGAGGAGTCATCCAAATTTTGCTTGGAATCAAAATCAACAATTCCAAGGAAACAACAACTTTCAAAGGCCTCCTCCTCCACAACAACAAGCAACTCAACAAACTCAATACCAGCAACCTTTCCAACCACAACCTTACCCAAACCAAATGAACAATTTTGTGCCCAACAAATCTTACCCTCCAAACAATTTTGTTCAACCAAATGATGATAAGGTCACCTCGCTAGAAAAAAAAGTCTAGATGCGTTTTTACAACAATCTACACAATCCGCAGCAAGGTTGGAGACTTCCATTTAGTCTTTGGTGCACAACAATACTTCACATGATCAAAATATCAAATCTATTGAAGTCCAAATTGCACAACTAACTGCTGCGTTGAGAGAGCGAAAAAAGGGAAAGCTTCCATCTCAACCCTTGCCAAATTCCGGTCACACACACAACGCACATGTTGCATATGAACAACAAAATCATAATGTAAATGCTGTGACCACGTTGAGATCTGGAAGAGTGTTGCATAATAACGTGGGTATTAGTGATGGCACCCCTGCCGGTGGTTCTTTTTCATCTTCTTCTTTTCCATCATCTTCTTCTTCATCTTCATCTTCTTCGTTAGAGCCTATTCTTCATTCTTCAAAAGGCTCTTCTTCTTCTGATCCGAACGGACCCACATCTCACTTCACGAACACACCCACACTGGGATCCGTTCCAACTCCACATTCTACTCCACAGACACTGGACTCAACAGATTTTCAAAATGTTCCATTTCCAAACAGGTTGAGATCCAATAAACCAACTCCACAAATGGAGAAGATTGTGGAGTTGTTTAAATAGGTTAGCATAAATATACCTCTCTTGGATGCAATCCAACAAGTCCCTTCTTATGTGAAAATCTTAAAGGGCTTATGCTCCTCGAAGAGAAAGTCTCAGATACCCAAGAAATTTCTAGTAGCTAGTGCTGTGAGCAATGCTATTAACCAACGTCAACCCTTACCCCAAAAACGAAAGGACCCTGGCTGTCCTATAATTTTAATAACAATTGGGGATAAGAACATCAATCGAGCACTTTTAGATCTTGGGTCTTGTGTTAACCTGCTTCCCTACTCCGTGTACGAGCAATTAGGTGTTGAAGAGTTGAAACCCACTCGTTGTACTCTCTAAATGTCTGATCGATCAATCACCCATCCTAGGGGTGAGTTAGAGGATGTGTTGATCAAAGTAGGGGACTTCATATTCCCCGTTGATTTTATTGTTATGGACACACAAGCTGTTGCTAACCCATGGAACCAAATTCTGGTGATCCTCGGTCGACCATTTTTGGTTTCTTCCAATGCCGTAATTAATTATCGCAATGGCTCCATGATTCTATCCTTCGGGAAGATTTCTAGTGAGTTCAATATTTACAAAATAGGAAGTCTGCCCCCCGTGCCTAAAACTAGTACACGAGAAGTTTGCTCGATTCACGAAATCACGCAGGAGGACTGCGAGCTTGAAAAATTTCTATTTGATGACAACAGTTTTGATACCACTAGTGCGTCCCTCCTGGAATCTAACACAGTTTGCACAACCGATGTTGATTACGAATGTTTCACTTTTTCGGATGATTTTGACAACTCACTGCCCGAGTATGAGTCCTTTGAATTTTTGGATGAGTTAGTTGAACCATCCGATTCGGTTGCTTACAGTGATTTCGAACAATTGTTGGAATCCTTTGAGTTTGAGGTAGATTCCCCAATTTTACCTTTGATTGTTTCGCCTCCGAAACTCGAACTCAAGCCCTTGCCGTCTCACCTTAAATACGCTTACCTAGGTGAGAATGAGACCTTTCCCGTTATCATATCGGCCTCTCTAGCCCTCAAGCAAGAGAAAGCCCTTTTAATGGTCTTACAAGATAAGCGGCAAGCTTTCGGCTGGACTATGGCGGACGTCGAGGAGATTAGTTCCCTCATAATTGAATATCATATGCATATGATGGATGATGCCAAGTCAATAAAGGATCCACTGAAACATCTCGGGGATTGTGTGGATAATCAACCTCCTCGTTTAGAAGTTGAACCACCACCTTTTCTTTTAATAAGCTACGATAATGCCAATATTCCTCTGATTTCTGATCATTCACATTCTCGTTTTGATTCATCATCACCTCCTATCTCTTCACTTCCACGTATATACAGACACTTTTCATACCACCTCTTATCTCTTCCCCGATTATTTTTGGCTCGGTACAACATGTTTTTCCACCGACCGATACTCTACACAGATAAATTTTTCAACTGGTTGGTGTTGACTTTTGGTCTTTGCAAACTTTGGTATTGACTTGTAACATCGTTTAACTGAAGTTTGGGGGGGACCTTTTTTGTTTTTTTTTTAACAATAAAAAAATTAAATAAAAATTTTATAAAAAAATAAACAGGGGAGTGCCGACAATTTTGACCCTCTTGGTGTAGCATGACAGTGAGAACACTGTAAAGTTTAATTTGGGGGTATGCTCGGTAAGCTTTCTTATTTCGCATTCATATGTATATTTTTTTGCATTTGCATACTTATTTTAAAACCCATAAAAATTGAAAATTTTGAAAAATTAAAAAAATAAAAAAATTCAATTTTGGCCATAATTAACTTGAGTTTGACAAATAAGTTAACTAGCTAGAGGAAAAACTAGATCTTAGATTTCGTAAATTAAAAACCCTAAAAATAACCTTTCTTAAAATTTAATGGTAAAAAGTATATGTCTTTGTAGTTTATTTAGAAATAGACAAATTTCGAGTTGATTTCTTGGGCTAAATTAAAACAAGGGAAAAGTATTGATATTTTTATTAAAATATAAATTTGAAAAATAATTCCTAAGCTTAAGTCTAGATTTTGAAAATATATACCTACAAATTGCACAAACACGAAGCTTGAAACTTGGAATAGTAGAAGAGACCTTAAAATGCTCTTGTCTAAAGTCCTTAGTATAAAAGGAAATAAAATAAAAATACAAGTATGAATAAAGAGATAAAAAAAATGAACACTGATTTTTGTAGTTACTTAAGGCTGCATTAATAGAAAAAAATATTTATAGACCAACTGGTTTGGGAGTCACTGCTAAAAGCCTTAGGGATTACAAGACGAGGAATTATGTTTTAATGTGCAAACACATTTTGTAATCGGTTGTTGGTATCTCAAGAAGTATTAACGGTCGCATGAAGGATGTGTGAGCAAATTTCATCTAAATATTCACCAATTAAGAAATACTTTGGACGATGGACAAGAGTATGATAGCTTGATTTGAATTTCCAAGTGTAGGAGTGATATATACACACACATAGGGGTATGTGATTGGAGTTTAGATAAGAGATAGGAATGAAAAATAGGACTTGTATCTTTAATAGAGATGATAAAAATTCCTAAATTGAGATAGAACCCTAGAAGAAAAACTTAAAAGATGCCAAAAGCTAAGTAAATTCACAAGAATATATATAATTTTAAGTTAAATGATAAGGAAGCGTGAAAAATACGGGTGAATAATTTCTGAGTCAAAGATAATAGAATTCCTTATTGGAAAACCTAATTGGAGAATAAAAATTAATAGGCCGAATTGATATTATTTTGTGGGTAGTATCCGATGAAAACCCTCAGGAGACAACACTCCTCCTACTAGGGACACCTAGAGCTTTAACGGCTTATTGCACGAGCTCAGTGCGATCGCGTTTCCCTGCGAAAGTGAGACTATGTCTTTTTTTCAAGAATAAAACTAGGTTTGCTCGAGGACGAGGAAAAGATAAGTTTGGGGGTATTTGTTCATGTCATAATTTTGCATTATTATATTCTCCATTCTTATTCATTTTACAAATAAACAGGTGCTTTTGACCCATGTTTGCTACATAGTTACAGGTTACAGGTTCTTGGAACAAAAACAGTGAAAAGGGTGAAAAAACGATACAAAAGTGAGACTACGACCGATAAATGGAAGAATCTTGATCAAGCCTACAGTTTGGAGAATAAACGAAGGCCAATAAACAAGTTCACAAGTACAAAGGCAGTGCAAGGTTCAAGACTTCGACACGAAGGAAGCGGTAAAAGTCCACGACTTTATTCACTGTGGAGATCTGGAAGAGAACCAGAAGACATTCTGAAGAACAAACTGAAGAAAATAGAAGGAAAAATGCAGCAGAAGATTCCCTGAAAAATTGAGCCATCAAGGACCCTATATAGCCGCGGATCCGCGGCCAGCCAGGGGCTTTGGCCGCGGTTCCGCGGTCGCGCTAAGCCCGTGTCGGTGGAAAAACTCTGTGGTCGCTGGTGGTGCGTTGACTAGTCTTTCTTAGGGGGTAAAATTGTAATTGCAGATATGACGCGATTGTAACCCTAGGGTTTCTATGTTCTATAAATAGAAACCCTAAAACCTGTTTTAGGTTATGCCTCTTTTTATTTCATCTATTGAGATCTGTAAATTCCTGTGTAAATGTTTGGAGAGAGCCACCAATAAAGTAAGTAATTTTATTTCATTGCCTTAGTTTAAATTTTATTATCTGCCTTAATTAGATAGTTAGAAATGTTTATCAATTCCCTAATGAGTGGGTAGTCTCCTCGCTTGTCAGGGTTAGATTTGGGGAAGGCTTGAGAGATGAAAATCTCTCACCCCTTTATTGCCCATCACACGTTTTTATAGGACTCCATGCATACATACACACACCGTTCCCTATGGCACCTTACCCTACGAGGTAACGGTGATACCGTAGTATAAACGACCGGGTGCGTATGTTTTCCACAGAGATTAGGGTAAGAATTAAGAAACGAAGGACTAGAACCTAGAGGAAGAAACATCGTTTCTTCCCGATGGTACTAATCCCCTTTATTAATTATTACCATAACACCTAAAGAGATCTAATTTAGGGCATTGAAAGCGGTGAGGAAATCTTCAATTTCCAAACTTAACCTAAATCTAACCCTAGCAAGATTCTAGTCTTAGTATAAATCAGTTTATTTTTTAGCGATAATCCAATCACACCGTTTGGAATTAACTCGTTAGACCAAATTAGGAAATACACAACATCCTTATGGACCGACCCGTACTCACCGGCTAGCTACCAAGCAGCGCCGTTCTTGATTGCGGTTAATAAATATTTTTGATTCATCTTTCAAAAGCGCATAAGCACTAAATCTCTACAATCAACAAGCTACTACCTGTTGTGGGTTCGAGAGAATGATATTTCGAAGATTATTTTTCATACAAGTTACGGGCGTTATGCGTTTGGGTGATGTCGTTCGAGCTCACCAATGCCCCAGCAGCGTTTATGGATTGGATGAACCGAATATCCAGGCCGTTCTTGATCAGTTTATCATCGTTTCCATTGAGGACGTCTTAGTGTACTTTTGGAACCGAGTGGAGCCTGGGCAGTAATTGAGGATTTCGTTGCAGACTTTGAAGGAACACTAGCTATTCGCTAAATTATCCAAGTGTGTTTCCTGGTTGGATGGTATTGACATCTTGGGTCACGAAATTACAAGAGATGGTGAGTATGGAACCGAAGAAGATCGAGGCCAATCAGCACTGGCCCATACCAGTATCCGTTATAGAGGTCCGTAGCTTTTGGGTTGGCCGGATTTTATATATGTTCGTACATGATTTTTCTCACATAGCTGCAACGTTGACCGGGTTAGCCCGAAAAGGAGTTTCTTTTCTTTGAACTAAGGTATGCGAGCAGAGCTTTCAGCAGTTAAAGACTCGTTTGATTACGGCGCCAGTTTTATCTATGCCTTCAGGATCAGGTGGTTTTGTTGATTATTGCGATGCTTCTCGGCAGTCGAAGAAGCACAAGCAGAATTATTCCACGCATGACTTAGAAATAGCTGCGGTGGTTTTTACACTTAAGATTTGGAGACACTACTTATAAGGCGAGTCGTGCCAGATATTCACGGACCACAAGAGTTTAAAGTACATTCTTCAGCAACAAGATCTTAATTTAAGACAGCGCCGATGAATGGAGCTAGTGAAAGATTATGAATGGAAGATTTTTATCGTCCGGATAAGGCGGATATTATGGCAGATGCTTTGAGTTGGAGGCCCGGAGGTAGCTTTTGTTGTTTGAGCACAATTCAGAGACAGTCAATGATAGATTAGCAGATTCCTTATATGTGTCCGTGCAGTTCGAGTTTACGTCGACTGGGGGACAACTTGTCTGTGTCCGTGCACGCCCACAATATTTTGACCATATTAGTGAGGAACAATCCGATGACGTTCGTTTGCTAGAGATCATGGAGCAAGTTCGACTGGGCAGAGATTCAGTATTCATGATTGATGATCAGGGGATACTGCGGTTTGGGACCTGACTATGTGTGCTAGATTTCGAAGGACCGAGACGCAAGATGTTAGAGGAAGCATACCAGTCGACATATAGTGATTATTCGGTTTCCACCAAGATATATCATGATGTAAGAGATGTCTACAGATGTGAAGGGATGAAGAGAGATGTCGCAGATTTTGTTTTGGGATGCTGACTTGTCAGCAAGTCAAGGCCGAGCATCAGGGATCAGCAGGAGAATTACAACCTTTGCCCATTCCGAGGCAGAAATAGGAACAAATTTGTATAGATTTTATTGTGGGTCTACCTTGGACCAGTCGAGAGTATGGCTATATTTGAGTGATAGTAGACCGATTGATGAAAGCAGCTCACTTTCTTCCAGTGAAGACCACTTTCAGATTCGTTCAGTATGCTCAGACACATGTTGATGAGTTTGCACGATTACATAGAGTTCCGATTTGTATTGTGTCCAAAGAGACACTCAGTTCACCAGCCGACTATGGCAGAAACTTCAGGAGGCTTTGGATACCAATTGAGTTTCAGTGCATTTTTCGATCCATAGACCGACGATCAATTAGTGCGGACCATTTAGATTCTTGAGAATATGCTCCGAGTTTGCGTCCTAGATTTTGTGGCAGTTGGGATCGCCACATTCCCTTGATAGATTTTTCCTATAATAACAGCTTTCAGGAGACGATTCAGATGGCACCCTTTGAGGCGTTCTATGGGAAGAGGTGTTGATCACCCGTATGTTAGACAGAGTTCAGTGAGAGCGGTATTTTAGGGGCCACAGATTATACAAGAAATGACCAAAAGGATTCAGTTGATTCGGAATAGGATAAGAGCGGCCTAGAGCAGGCAGGAGTTTAATACTGATAGACGCCGTTGGCGATCATGTTTTCTTGAGGGTTTCTCTAATAAGAGGCATGTTGAGATTCAGGAGGAAAGGAAGGCTTAGTTTTAGATATGTAGTCCCTTTGAGATTCTCGAGCGTATCGGCACAGTTACGTATCGTTTGGCTCTTTCACCCAGCTCTCTAGATGTTCACCCGTGTTTCATGTATCAATGCTCCGCAAGTACCTTCTTGACTCCTCTTACGCAATACAATATCAGATGATTTAGCTGGAGCGCAATCTTTCTTTTACCGAGCAGTCGATGGTTATTCTAGATCGGCAGGTGAAGAAACCGAGATCCGAGGTCATACTGACCGTTTTGATTCTTTGGCGTGGCCCTAGCGGCAAAAAGGACACGTGAGGAGCCGAAGACGAGACGAGAGAGAACTATTCCCATCTCTTCAAGGGTACGCGTAGTTAGATTTTAAATTTGGGGACCGAATTTTTTTAAGGGGGGAAGATTGTAACGCCTTCGAAAATCATTTAGGTAAATTATATGTTAATTATACTTTAGCAAGTGTTTTGCTACAAAACCTAGATATAATTATTCTTTTTTTCCACAAAGATATAACATGCCTAATTTATTTATCAAATTGCTTAATTATTATGTAGTTAATTGGTATTTATTTAAACTACTTGTTCACTTAATCATACACACACACACTAATTACTGAAATTTTTTTTATACACATACACTACAATTAGATGTTAATTATAAGTTATGATGGGTTGATACATGTTTTTGCAACCATATCACAAATAAATGGCTAACATATTCTAGAATTTTGTTTAAAAGAAAAATAAATAAATTATGTCATGTTGCATTTAATGAGAGAGAGAGAGAGAGAGTGATGAGATGCCATTGCTAAATTCCCTCAACTCTCTATATTTTTCTTATTTCTTCTCCTTTCTCTTTTCTTCTTCCCTCTTGCTCCAAGACCTCACTACCCCACACAAACTCTCTCAAATTAACCCTAATCCTTATGCAAAATCATTTCAAAAATCCTAATTTTGAAACCTCTTCAAGAATTCCTTGAAGCAAGTCTTCATATTGTGTGGCAACCTTATCAAGTTAGGATCTTTTCAAATCTTTCTTGAGGTATGAAACCAAACCTTAACTTGTTTTGCTAATTCTTAACTTAAATTAAGCTTAATTTAGTGTTTAAATGGTAATTAGTGCTAATTATGTGTTTTAAGAGGAGATTAAGATAAATTAGGGTTTTTATGGCTTGAAGAGGGTAACTAAGAATAGTTAATGTCTAATGATCCAATTCATTCTACACATTTACACAAAAATACCTTAATGTCACAAATTAGTGTTTTAATACGGTTTTGAAACTAGTTTTGTGATGCTGAGAATCTGCTGCCAATGCGTTAGTTTTTAAATTAAACAAACATATTCGGTAGACTACTTAAAAAGACCTGGGTGTACTATAGAAAAACGGACCCGTTCCACTCTACTTGACCTGGCGAGATTCCCCTTATTTCCGATGTGGCCAGCCCCCCTATGGATTTAGGCGTTGAAATTTTGCAGGTAGTTGTCTGTAAGTTATTTATGGTATTTGGTCTTGCTTTTTTTTTCTTATTTCTACTCCAGATAAAATCTGAGGCCAATTATCTATATTTTAGTTTTGTGACTTGCGCGATACGTGCGATTTGAGCCATGGTCTGGTGTAATTGTGAGACAGACAGATCGTGTTGGAATTGACCAATGTTATGCGGGTCTTGTGCACCAGGGGTGCACGTACTCTAACTCGTGGCGTTAATTCGTATATCTCATTCTGTTTTCATGTTTTATCGAATGTTTAGCCTTCTATATTGATATTCATACGATTCTAGGATCGGGTGCGGAGACGTCGGACGCGGCAAGTAAACGGGAAGACTGTGCTTGAATCAGATCAGCTGAGGCGTCCCGGTGAATAGATGTATACATCTATGGGGGGTCGTCTGGATGGCGCGAGGCGCCCGATGGTTTAGTATTACTTAGAGTACTTGCATTATATGCGTAGTTTCCTAGTTATGCATCTCATTGCATTGCATCATTTCGTGTGTGTGTGTGTGTGTTGTGTGTGTGTGATACCGTCTCATAGGACACTTGCACCATTACCATTGGTTCCTGCCGCACGTGCACTATTTATGTGAACACACGCCATTGGTAATTGCTATATCACGAACACTATAGAACTTGCTTAGTATCGATAATTGTGCATATGCATCATATATAATCTGCAGATTTATACTTGCATATTTATTTCATTAAGATAGATACGTAGGATTGTTAGACATTTATACATACCTTATTGCATCATGATTTATGCATAGCTTCTGGCTGTACTTCGCATGGTATATACTACTGTATCATAGATTTCCATCATTATCGACATATTTTCATATTGTGATTCATCTTGAGGATTTCAGTGTTGATAAGATTTCTGATTTTGGAGGAAACCGCAAGAATTTATAAACTTATTATTTTTTTTAAAATGCAAGTTGCGGTTTTCTCGTGATATGATATATGTGGCGTTCACCATGTATTTACTCGGTTCTTGAGCTGTATCACATATCCGATTCGAGGAGGGGGATGCACCGTCTACGGATACATGGTGGACCCGGTGTGGTACCTCGGGGCAAGAAAATCGCACAGATGGCGTTGAGCCCGACAGGGGAGCACTACCGACTGGTTATTTATGATGTCTAGCGCGGCGGATATCTGGAGGATACTGACCGTAGCTGTGAGAGTTGATGATTCGGGCCGATCCGGACTGCCGGAGCCCGAGATATTGAGATATTGAGATTTGAGATACAGAAATATTGATATATTGAGATATTGAGGTATTGAGATATACATATTTGGTGGCGATGCTTGACATGGATTTCAGTTGATTTCATTGATGATACTTCAGTTATTTCACAAAAGTTTTACTAAGGTAAGAATACAGATTTTTCATACCAAATATACTCAGGTTTCATGTGATTACGCACTCATGTTGCACACATACTAGTGCATCGCATCATATCAGTATATGTTGGTTATGACGCATTTGTGTGCATATTTACGATAGCCTTATTAGATGTTACTTACTACTCACGAGTTAGAAACTCACCCCCATTGTGCCATAGTATTTTGCTGGTCTGACTCGTCAGCACAGTAGTGGCGGGCGTACTTCTTTTCTGCTTCGTTTGCTTCGACTTACAACTTGCTCATAGGTGGGTCTTGCAGGATCTTCTTTTGCTCCCACCGTGTTTTTTATTTGTATCTAGTATACTCCGTCTACCCTTGCATATTTTACTAGACGGTGAGACTTGAGACTTATATTTATGGTTGGTGTCGATGCTCACTTGAGCCGACGTGATGCTTTTATGTTTTTATACTTATTTCGCATTATTATGATTTATTTACTACATGTGGTTGTGACTCCGCCTTTGGCAAAGAGTTAGCTCTCGCTTGGGAATGCCTTTATTCATGTACATGTATTTCCATGTGTTGTACCCGTTTGGGGGCCAGTTTTTACAAAGGAGTCTCTGTCGAAATTTTCGGGAATTTTGATATTTTTAAAAATGCTTAATGCGACTTGTTTTGGTTAAAATCGCTTTCTTTTAATAAGTTTTCCTTCATTCTATTTCTTATTCGGTTTAGATTTCTGGGCTTTGGCTTACTTAGATTACGTTACGCCTTTAGACGTTTCGTAATTTTAGTGTCAGTCACGTTCCGTACTTTCGGGTTGTGACATATAAGTGCTTCCATATCCGTCCCATACTAATTATAGTTACACTTATATATGCCTTATAGGCGTCGACAATGCAATAACTAAATGGTTCTGCTGATTGTGTACAAGTACGTGTCATTTCCACTATTCAATCACGCTTTTATACTAACGTACTTGCCACAATCCAATCACTAACATTTATCACTTGGTAATGTAACACGGTCACTAGAATATCAATGTATATGGCCACTATTCAATGGGGGTATAACAGTTACATGATATGATAAGAATGCAATCAAATATGATACGAGTAAAATATGGCATCAAATGTCATATAACTTGCAAAATTCACTATAAATCACACGTGCGGAATTGAGCAAAACAATATAAAAGGAGTAAGCAGTATATTTAATTATCTTTACAGAAAAATTTGTTTTAAGTCAATCGGGTTTCAGATTTGTAAGTTACAGTCATTTCATTTTAAGTGTTCACCGCTGGAAATCCAGTTTCTAAACTAGAATTACGTTTCGTAACACATTTTACTTCCTGTTGGGATCATAATTAGGCGATACTACAGTTAGATAATATTTAGATGTATCAATTAAGCATCCGACGCACCAGACAGATCGACAATATCCGCTGCGTTCTGGGAGATATGCACTGTTTAAAGTTAAGGTATACATTCTGTCTCTGTACTAAACTGCAGTACACCACGACGGATTAAAATGCAATTAAAATATCAAACGACTATAAAATCCAATGACACCACCACCTCTAGTTAGATAACAGAATTATATTCGCAACGATATAGGGTTCCACGTAATTTCATTTTCATACGGAGTTATACAATTAATTAGAATCAGGTGTCAATATATAGTGCTGCTCTGGACTGCAGCCTAGAGCTGCATTCTAAGTCAGTTTTCGTTGCTGTGATTTATCAGTATCGAAAGATAACTATAGGGGGTTCTAGATTATCGAGTCAGCTTCGATATGATTCATATAACAATACATTCCGATATGCATCTAATTTTATATCAATTTAACACCATGACATGTACAGTAAAACCCAGATTTGGCGTCGCCTCCTTGGGGCGACAATCCGTGATGATAATCTCTATATTTTAAACTTAAATCACTACACAATAATTAATAACAGTAACGGGATTCCCCAAACATAAATTGCGTGAATTTTGAAAGAGTATTCATCCGTGTATCACATCGAACACTCGGGTTACATCTACGGGTAACAACCGAAATATCGGTTCTATTTAATCGATTTAAACTAGATGTCATTTAATTAAATTCTAATTGGTATTGTTACGAATTAGAAGATCGAGTCGGGCTTCCATTCTTCACAATCAAACTATGGGGGTTTCCATGGAAATAATATATTTACAAGTTATCGATATAGCTATACGGATGTGCATAAAACATTTATCGCAATTACTTTGATTTACTAATACTTTAGCATGAATAAGCAAGCGAATATTTCACTTGCTTTCGGTCTCTGATATAGAAGCAACACAACGTGCAGGTTTCGTCTCGACACACGAAACGGCGCGATACTGGACATGGTGCATGACGCGTGCGCAATGCGAGCATGATACGATAGTGGACATGGTGATGACGCGGGCGTGACACAGTACTAGGAACGGTCTTGGCTTGGTGCGTAATGCGGGTGTGGCAAGGCGCGACACGGTACAGGACGCTACTGAACACGGTGTTGGGCACGAAGCGGGCACGAGTCGTGGTACGTCTGGGCACGCAGGCGACACAAGGCTGGGCATGACAATGATGCAGGGAAGTGGGCATGGTGCTTAGCACAGCGGCAGCCAGGGGTCTCGGGTGGCACGGGAGCCGGCGGCGACGTCTTCGGAGGAAGGCGGCGATGATCAGATGGCGACTACGGGGTTGCTGCTGCGATGGGTTTGTTGTAATGAGCCAGGGATCAGGTATTGAGAAGGAGATAGGCTTGAAGCTCGGGTTCAGTTGAAATGAGTTCTCAGTGAAGGAAGTCGACGATGGTTAGGGTATGGTTGCCGGTGAGGTGAGGGTTATGAGGCCGTGGTCATGGGTTGTGAGAGTCAGCAGGTGATGGAGGAAGCCGTTGGTGAATGAGTGGGTTGTCGGGTCATTGGAGTTGGCGGTGACGATGATGCTGCTGCTTGGGTGTTTTGCAGGTGATGGTGAGTTGGTGGTCGAAGGTGATAGAGGAGGAAGGTGGCGATGGGTGCTTCGATGGTTCCGGGGTTTTTGGTTGAGGATGAGGGCAAGGGATGGGGAAAGAGAGAGACGTTGAGGGAGGTGAGGGATACGGTGAGGTGATCTCAGGAAGTAGTTATGGCATGGCTCGAGTTGACGGAGGAGGGAGCGACGACAGTGGGTCAAGGTGATGGGCGTGGTGGTGGGTGCGGGCTTGAGAGGAGAAGAGGCTCGGGAGAAGGAGGTGGTGGCAAAGTCGTGGCGGTGGCCGGTGCTTCAGAGAGGTGGGCTTCAGTGGCGATAGGAGAGGTCGGTGAGAGGAGGTAGTCAACCGGGCTAAGTTGTGGAGGGAAGAGGAGGGTAGCTGGCGGTGGGGAGCAGTTGCGGTGACGTAGAGGAGCTTAGGCGATGGTGCAGTGATGGAGGTAAGGGTGGCACTGGGATGTGGTCGACAGTGCTGGGGGCTTGTCGGTAGTGTTGGAGCATCAGAGGTGGTGCAATGGGGAGCCAGCTTGGTGGTGTTTGCAGTGGTGGCTCGGCCGCTCGTGCGGTCGTGGCCGATGAGAGGAGGTGGGCAGTGGTTGAGGTTGGGATGAGATGGTTCGACGGCGGCGGTGATCTCGGTGAGGAAAGAGGGATTTTTAGAGGGAATGAAGGAGAGAGAGGGGAATATGAAGAGGGGGGAGAGGAGATTGTTAGCGCGGATCTCGGGATCGTTGGAGGAACACGCGGACGTAGGAGCGAGCAGGTCGTGGGAGTGAGGCGGCGAAGGAGGAGGGAAAAGAAAGAAGTAACGAAGGAGAAGAAGGGGAGACGGGCCGGGCTTTAGGAGTTTGGGCCTAATAGAGAAAGAAAAAGGAGAAGAAAAGAAGAAGAGGGAGAAAAAGAGGGGAGTGAGGAAGTGGGTCGGGCAGGATTTTATGGTTTAAGAAAAAGTGAGGGGTTAGGAATTTGAATATTAGGAAATTAATTTTATTTAAAAATAAGGATACATGGAAAATAAAGGGAAAATATGAAAAATATTAAAACGGCATTTATTGGTAGAATTTAGGAAAAACAAAGTTGAGTAAAATACAAAATATAACGCACCTAAGGTAACCGGTTATTACAGATCGTAAGTGTTTGATGCAGCCGTGCATTATGTCAAATGTGAAAGCTTATGCACTTTCTTTTTAGAAATCTGAAAATTATATGTAATGTAAGTTGGTTTTAATTTATAACAGTACACAGTTTTAATTTCCTTGCATTGATTTTGATCGATAACAGGACACCCGTCGGTCTCAGCGGGTGGAAAAAAGAAAAAAAAATTGCTTGCAGCGTACGATGAAAAAGGATAAATTTCATTCGGGCAAGATAATATGGATGCAAATGTTATAGTATCTAGGGGGTGTATACAGGATAGATGTATGTGAGCTTTAGTGTATGTGAGCTTAAGAACTAATACGAGAGAATTTCCTTGGTTGATGAATCGCAACAAAAAATAATTTATCAATCAATGATATTGGCATCAATGGTTACGTGGTTAATTAGATCTTTCCGATCCTGGACATTTTTTTTCATCGTTACTTTTTTAATCTTTTATATGCTGTTTTCCCCCTAACGGAGGATGGGTTGTTTTTCAATGCCCCTGCCTGACAAAATGTGCTAGCTCGCTCCACCACCGATAGAATCTAACCCGTGTTTTATTCTTTTTCGAAAAGAAATACTTCGCACTAAGGTCTAGCTAGCATCTAAAACTCATAGACTCGCGGCCACCTTTTTAATTTCATGAAATTTGATTATAGAAATTTGGAAAGCTTTAATTAGTGATCCCCACACCACGAGCTTTAGCTATTGGGGGTGATCTTTGTCGCAAATTCGCAAGAACAATGAATGGTCCACGTAGCCTACACCAAATCTCCATTGGGTCTGAATCCAAATCTGTGTTGGACCCGGTATGGATCATAAAAACCGACACATGCTCCTTTTGTCGAGAAATGACCATGTGGAATGGAATTTGTCAAGGACTTGTGGGCCATGCCCGTCAATGTATAGCGGGTACGGAACAGAAACAGACGTTGTCGTCTCTATGATATGATGTCGGCATACCTATGTCAAGTAGCCGTCTGAAGGATCGACGTGTATGCGAGTGTCTTCACCGTTTTAATTAATATGAGTCGAAAATCGACTTTCAGGCCCACACGTGGTAAGAAGCTTGTGATTTTAAGAAAATGTCTGAAAACACGGCTTCATGGTACATATAAAATATCTGTATATGAGAAAAAGGATCGGATACAAACAGGTGTCACCAAATCATAGATACGAATAAAATCAAATATGATATTTATCATTTTGAGATAAAAACGAAATATCTTTATCTTTTTTTATTAGAATGCAAACTCTCAATGGTAGTATCTGTTTTCTGTTTTCCCTAATGTAATAGATAAAGGATGTCATGTGGAATTTTAGTGAAGAGGGTGTTGATCCCACAACAATTTTTTGGGATTTAAAGTCATATCTGATTTTTCAATTTGAAGTATTGCTTACAGCATGAGAAATATTACGTGATGTACAGCTGTTTTGTATCTACTGTTCAGAACACATGTGATGCAAGATGTACCTGCCCGATAAATTGCTAAAAATGAGTTGTTGGGTGGGGAAATATGCCCTTCATGTGGGCAACAACCTAGTACCAATATTTACTCTCATTTTTTGGCTTTCCATGATTCATGGTACATATAAATTTAATATACAAATAATTTAATTTTTATTTGTTATAATAAGTTAGAATTAGTTACTTTAGTTTAGGTTTTGAACCCTAATAATGGCTCTTCCACCGACTTTGTGTACTTGTTGTTTCTTCGTGTAGATGAAGAACTTAGATTAGGTGTCAATTTTTTAATATTTTATTAAATCAGTGCTGTTGTGTTCAAGAGATAAAGTAAACTTAGCATTTGGAGATAATCATTAATTAGTCGCGAGTTAGTGCGCGTCCTAAATTATTACTCATTTTAAAGTTTATAAGAGAGGATCACCACATGGCCCTTGCTAATGATCTGATTAATTGCTAATTAAGCTAAACTTTCATCTTAACCAAGATGGTTTAGCTCACTGTTTTGTGTCTCCAAGGTTTTGCCGGACATCATTAATATAGATGCATACGGCTGTTGGATATTTTATTATGGAAAAGTATAAATTTATTTAATGCTATTAAATAATTATGTTGAGGCCTGTTCAATTATATCATTAATCTAATTAATCCGATTACCATAATCATTTTTATGCCTATTATTAATAATTAGTGATTTCTTTTCATTAATAGGTGGATCTAATCTTCTCTAATCCACACACACACACACAGAGATATATATATGTGTGTGTGTGTGTGTGTGAGAGAGAGAGAGAGTAGGGAATGAAAATACATGAACAACAAATAAAAATATTTCTTTATATCTGTTTTTTCTAGTTCTCAAAAACTATAAAATCATTATTTTCATATTATATTATTTTGGGTAATGACTAGCAACTCGAGGTCCCTCTCTCGACGGCCGCGACGAGACGAGGGTTTATACCGTTAAGGGGCATATCTGCTTAGGTTGGCTGTCCGATGCCGATAATATGTTCTTTAGGGCGGCGCGTTTGCACGCCTACCGCCGGTTGGTAATATCTTTTTAATTATTTTTTATTTTATCGGTTTATGTTTAATAAATAATTTAAAGTATAGCGACAAGACATTTAACAGAGGACATGTCGCTAGCGTCAGAGGGCCAGCATAGGCATATTTGTCCCCTAACGGTACAAACCCTTGTCTATCGATGATCCCGACGTGTCTGGGACCGTTGAGGGAAAGACCTCGAGTTGCCGGACAATTACCAAAGTGATATAAAAATAATGATTTTGTAGTTTTAGTGGCCACATGAATCCCAAGTCATCTATAAAAAAAAGGAATTTACGTGAACTCTATGGCCTGTGATTATCAACCAGACAACTTAAAAATCCAATTTTAATTTTCATAGGCTAATCATATCAAACACAGGCCTGAAACACTCTTAGGCCTTTATGGGCCATTGACAAGCCATTACGAACCAAAGTTGAAAAATTTACAGAAAATAATAAAGCTTTTTAAGGGCCGCTTACGCAGACAGAGATTGGACAGGTCCGGCCTGCCCGACTCAAAACCGGTCCCGCCGCCTCTTCCCCATTTACCCTAGTTGCTCTCTGCATAGCATTAAAGGACGGCGGCAGACTAATCGATCCCATATAGAGGGAGGAACGAGGACTCGATGTTAGTTACCTTGGGATTGGACATTGAAGCCATAACAACTTGGCCCAAAATCCTTCTCTGATTTCTATTATTCTCTCCTCTTTTATATTTTGCACCCAGAGAATATAGTACGCAAAAAATAAGAAAACAAAGAACAAGAAATAATGAAAATCTAAAACTAAGAGTAAATTATTTTAGTACTAAAGATTTGTGGAATATCCAGATTTTGTTTTGATCATGCAGTTTCTGGCAATTTATAGGCCTGTGAATGCTCTTAACACATGCAAAATATTGTAATAGGCCCAACAAAGAAACAATGCCTAAATCTATATGCTGTCTTTATCTCTGGTCCTTTCTAAATGCACCATTCATATTAATTTATAAGGTTTAAACACCAATTTAAATGGCTCTGACTTGATTTGTTATCCATCTCTAAGGAAATATTGATTTTCACTTTTTCTAAAATAAAAAATTGAAATTCTACTTTTGTCTTGAAGCATTAATTTATGTACATGTGTGAATGTATCCACAACATGGTTTTCTTGTTTAGTTTTGGTTCAATTTAATATCCTTTGTTGTTTGGTCATAAATTAAGAAATCAATGCTCCAAAAATTAGAATCTATCGATCTTGTAGATTCCACATAAATTACCGAATTAGCGATTGGCTATAAGATGAGGTATAAATTTTAATTTGCAAAACCACTCAATTGTATATGACCAATCGCTAACCTGATAGCCTACATGGAATCTATCGGATACATTTACAGGGCATCCCGTTTGTACACTCACATGTGAGTACGAATACATTTCCCAATGGTAATTTCCTACTTTCGTAGAATTGAAGTAGGTTAGTTTATCTATTGATCTACCTTTTAAATCATTAATTTCAAGGCAAGAAGAAGGAGCAGAAGAAGAAACCTTATTAAAAGTTAGAACTAACAAAGGGTTGGGAACTAAATGCACCTTAGCCCCAACAACTTGGAATAGAATCTTGAATTTAAGACATCAACACATGATTCCATTAATTCGTGATTGATTAGATTGACCATGCATGTACTGAAGACATGACACATGATCCTATGAATACCTACAACTCCATGTTTACTACAACCACTTCCAACACCAGTTGTCACCGGAAAGAGTATGCCAGCCATGCAAAATATAATCGCTCTACTGAAATTCTGGCCATAAATGCTGCGTGCTTTACACGTAGGACACACCAATACCAAACGCCTCCAGTTTTACAAAAATCTGGACAGTTGATTTCGATTTTGGATGAATCCGGACCGTTGGTTGCAATAGGATGGATGTTATTTTACAGCTAATATCAGGCACTCCGTTGTCACTAGAGTGACATGGTGTGTACTAATAAGCTTTTTTATGGCTTTGAGTTCAAACCCTATATACATATTTTTTTCATCGGATTAGATGCCTCGATTCTATATTTATTTTATATTAAACCAATGCGACAGAATGGTTTGCTTTGATGGTGATGATGCTCGATATTGGAGACCCCCATGATCAGGACATGTGGCAGATGGCGTGTTCCAAAACTCAGGAGAAAGGGCCCACAGAGACCGACCAGGCCACCCTTGTACTCGACCTGCAAGCACAAGCTGGCCCTCCTCGGGGCCCCCTGCAAATTGGCCTCCTCGGCCCCTCAGCTCGTCCCGAGCTGCCACAAGGCCAAGACTCCTCGGCCTTCTCTCACTCGTCCCTGAGCTCCCCGGCCGGGGCCGTCTTCCTCGGTCCTCCGACCAACTCCACCGCTCACAGACGTAACCGCCGCTCCGCAAATCTTGCCATGCGCGGATTCTCCGCCAGCAACATCCCACGTTCCACGCCATCACGATCCCCATTAATGGGCGATCCGCTCTCTACGCGGGCGTGACGTCGGAGCGTAACTGCTAGCGAGATTCACGCGCCTGCTGCTGCGTACCTCCACCGCTATATAAATCCCCATCACGGAAGGGTCAAGTAAGCCATTTTTTACTCCACTTAGCCGTTACTCTGCTCGGATCTAGTGCTAACTTGATCGTCGGAGGGTCCTCGGTGGTACCAAACCATCCCGGGACTTCTTTGCAGGTACTCGGCGCTATTGAGACCAACACGCAACAGGAGATTATCTCCAAGACCCATCGGGAGATCGACGGAAGACAACATCTGAAGGAGACCCGAAAAGGACATTCATCAGTTGGCGCCGTCTGTGGGAAAGCAAACTCCCCGAAAACAAAGTTGGCCTTCCGATCTCCGTCCACATAGCAAGCAACCATCCTGAAGATCCAGGTACCAGCCGCCGCCTCCCACTCACCGGAGACGCGGATGAACCTCCTCCGGCGACCATCGTCAATGCCCTCGCCAGCCGAATAGATCGGCTACAGTCTCTCGTGGAGGCCCTCGTCCGCGTCCAAACGGCCGGGCCTGAGCCCCAGATCGCCGCTCCTCCGCCTCCAGGAGGCTCTGCACTCGTCGGCACGGCTGACCACCGGCAGGCTACGACTCCTAGCCACAGATCTCACGGGTCGATGCTCCCTGAGGCCCGCTGGGCGCCCCACGGCTCCACACCAAGGTCCGCCGCCAGAGCGCCTCGTCTCGAGCCTCCTTGCGGCCCTTACTCTCCTGAGGAGATGTCGATCACCTCGCCTGTCCACAAGCATGATCGACACCCCCTCCCCCGACGGGGCCGCACAGAAGGGGCTCGCCACGACGGCTCGAGAGCCACCTCGCCCGGGGATCTGAGGAACCTCATCGAGAGGAATCGGGGCCGTGCCCAGACGCAGGTCTCCCACAGCAGAGGCCAGGGATCACAAGGCACCGAATCCTCAGGGATCACAAGGCGCCGAATCTATCAATGAGGTTCAATAGTTTGAACCTCATTGATGATTGTTAGCTAGGGTTTAGTGTCGATCCTGGAGTTTAGTCGATATTACGAAGCTTATAAAATCGTTTTTTGCAAATTCCGCCTCCCAGCGCACACGTGGGGTGCATGACATCGACTTACAACTAAGTGCATCAGGAACTACGCTCACTTTTTCGGAATGATACTGTAGGTTGATATCGAAATCTACCATGAGTTCTAACCATTTTCTCTACCGCATGTTGAGTTCCTTCTGAGTAAATATATACTTCAGACTTTTGTGGTCGGTGTATATATCCACTCGTTCTCCCAAAAGGTAGTGACGCCAAATCTTGAGTGTGAAAACCACGGCTGCTTGTTCCAGATCATGTGTTGGATAGTTGCGCTCATGGACCTTTAGCTGTCTTGATGCAAAAGTCATAATTCTTCCATGCTGATGTAGAATACATACTGATTCTTTATCGGACGCATCACAATGTATATCGAATCTGCCAGATCGATCCGGTATTACAAGAATAGGTGCAGAGATTAATCTCGACTTGAGTTCTACAAAAGCCTTCTCACATGTTTCTGACCACAAGAATACTTCGTCTTTACGTATGAGCTTGGTCAGGGGTGCTGCGATCTTTGAAAATCCTTCGACAAAGTGTCGGCAGTATTCTGCTAAGCCCAAGAAATTTCTTATATCTTTCACTGTCTTCGGTGTCGGCCACTCACTGACTGCTGAAACCTTAGGTGTATCCACAGAGATTTCTTCGCCTGAAACGATGTGTTCGAGAAATCCGACTTGATCTAGTTAAAATTCACACTTGCTGTACTTAGCGTAGAGCTGGTGTTGTCATAATGTTTCCAAGACAATGCGTAGGTGCTCTACGTGCTCTTTCCGATTGTTTGAATAGACCAGGATATCGTCGATGAAGATAACAACAAACATGTCTAAGTACTCATAGAAAACTTGGTTCATCAAGTTCATAAAAATTGCTGGCGCATTGGTCACTCCAAATGGCATTACGAGATATTCATAATAGCCATAACGAGTTCTAAACACCGTCTTCGAAATGTCGGACTCCTTGACCTTCACCTGATGATAACCGAATGAAGATCTAACTTTGAAAATACACAAAATCCACTTAATTGATCGAAAAAGTCATCGATGCGCAGTAGTGGATACTTGTTCTTAATCGTTATTTCGTTCAGAGCTCGATAATCCACGCACATCATATAGGTACCTTCCTTCTTCTTCACTAGCAACACTGATGATCCCCAACTTGAAGTACTGCGTCTGATCCAACCCTTCTTCAGGAGCTCGTCTAACTAGATACAGATCTCCTTCAATCTCTCCGGACTTACTCGATATGGAGCTTTTATTACTGGTTGTGCACCATGTTGCAAATCAATACTCAATTCAAGAGCTCGATCGGGGAGGCAAACCTGATATATCTTCATGGAATACATCCTCGAACTCTCGACTATCTCTGGCTTCGATCCTTCCGTTTGCAACGTTACAACCTCTGTCTTCTTTGGTTTTGCTCTGTATATGCTAAGCTCCAAGGTCCGGTATCCACTTTTGAAATAGAACACCGGGTGATCTGGTATTTCAAGCACTACCCTTCTTTGGCGACAGTCAATGGTAGCAAAAAAAATTCCCAGCCAGTCCATTCCCAAGACTATGTCGAAATTCGGTATGTCCAGCACCTTGAAGTCCACATAGAATTTTCGACTACAGATGACCGCTGGACACAGATCGTATCCTAAGGTCGCTTTTAGAACGTCGTTCCCTGAACTGACATTCCAACTGTATACGAGCGGTTTAACTGGGATCGCATGAGTTCTTACGAACCGTTGCGATATGAAGCAATGTGATGCCCCAGTGTCGAAGAGCGCAAGTACAAGTAGGGTGGATACTAAGATTGAACCTAAGTTGCGTGGGATAGATTTAGGTATAACAATATAAGATGGCTAGGAATTGAAAAGACTTGAAAAGAAAGAAAGAAGAGATTTACCAGTGATAACCTGATCCGTAGTTTCGGCCTCTTCGACTGACATGGTGAATGCTTGGCGTCACGGCACCTTCCTCTGTACCTGGTTAAACACTCGGCGTTGAAGTTGAGCGGTCTGGGTACAAGGAGCTGGTGCTGGTAGAGCTAATCGGATAGGAGGAGCTTCGATCGCCGGTCTAGCAGGAGGGTTGTTAGGTCCTCGGTTCTAGAGGCATGCTTCGTTAACGTGAGTAGGAAACCCACAGATCAAGCACAAGTTGTCCGCCCTACGACAGTTCTTCACTAGATGCCCTGTTCATTTGCAGTAGCTGCAAAACTCTGGCATGTTGTTGGCGAACGAACCTCCTGGCCTCCGAGATGGTCCGTTGAAAGCTGGCCTAGAAGAGGCCCCTCCTATGATTTGGTGCACATGGCGTTTCACACCTGTCGTCTGTAGCCTGCCCTTCTTCTTCACAACTGCCTCATAGCGTCGGGCAGCCTTCAAAGTAAGCTCGTGGGTTGGGAAATCCCTTATAGCGAGTACAGCTTGGATTTCAGGGTCCAACCCCTGCTGGAATCGTCATGTTCGGATCTCGGCAGTGGAAATAAGGTACGCGGCGAACCTGTTACGAGCTTGTGTTAGCAGTTTTGTAAGTGAGATAGGAAAATTGAACTTGAGACTATAACTTACCTGTCGAGAATTGTAAACTCGGCATCATATTCATCCACAGACTTGACTCATATCGAGCCTTGCTGTAAATGGATGAATTGTTGCTCCATGTCAAAGCGGGAAGTCTCCGGAAAGTACTTGGTATTGAAGAGGTCTCGGAATGTCTTCCACTCTATTGGTTACTCGAGACGGCTCTCCTCAGCCTTCCACCATACTCTAGTATTATCGATCAGTTACAACTCAGCAACTCGTACCCAAGGTATATCTGGCACTTGAGCCGCTGCCAGATCATCCTCAATCGCCTGAGCACATTATTTTGCTTCAAGCGGGCTCTCCTTACCCGAGAAGTTCTTTGGGTGCAAAGCCCGGAACTGCTTTACTCCAGGCGTTTCAACCTCGGGGTGGTTCATAAAGATAGCAGTCTGTTGCTAACCCTCCAGAAGGCTTTTGATGGATTCCAGAAGCACCGTATGTTCGTTGATCGAAGCAGCAATAGTAGGGGGAGGTGGTAAGGTATGCGGTGGTGTGTTGTCATTGATGTTGGTGTTGGTGTTATTTGGAGAATTCATCACCTCGGTATAAAAGATAGGTTAGGATAGATTCAAGGAATTCGAAATGCAAGGAATGTAAATGTTTGTTGAATTCATTAACTCTTGTAGTATATTGTTTACGACTTCATACAGAACTGAACTGCATGAGCCACCAACAAAATCTGTCACGCCCCGCTTCCCGGTGGACGGAAACGATGACGTGGCAATCCCGTGACATATTTATGCAGAGAAGGTTATTCCCTAAATAAATATACTAAGCATATTTAAACAATAATACGCAATGCAAGAATAAATGGAGACTGTATAATTTTTCAACAAATATCTTTATTTATATTCAAACTTGAAATATATACAGGTACATGAGTTCAACCGGAAAAGTAAATACAATAAAAGGAAATACCTAAACATGTGACATGCATAAACTAAAAGAAAATGGGGTTAATCTAATCCTGAGTAGCTATCTGATCGCAATACTTCTTGGTAGCGTCCACTTCCTCCCTGAGGATGAGATCGTCCTGGAAGCTCTCCATCTCCACAGAAATTAGGGTTTTATGGCTTTGACGATGACGAGAGACGGATTGGGTTTTCTGAGATCGAGCAAGAGAGAAAGATATTTTGAACATAGGTGGTATTTTCGTCCATCCACAAAATTATAATACACATGCTTTACTTGGTATTGGGCCAAGGGGTTTTTAGACAGGATTTTAAAAGTAGTCTCCTCCTTCCTAGTTAAAATATACAAGAGACTTATTGACAGGTTTTACTTATGCCGGGTTTTTCCCCAACAATTTAACCCCCTAACCCACCCACGCACCCCCAAAAAAAGGGACAAAGGCTGTAGTCATAAAGCCTTCAATATATAGAAGCAACATCATATAATTCAGTGAGCAACCAACAAATCAACAAATTACTATAAAATATAACACCAATACCGGCCCTCACCTCTCTCTCTCTCTCTCTCTCTCTCTCAAGAGCTGCTAAAGAGCTAAAGCTTAATGAGAGATCAGAGGAAATCAATGGAGATGAAGAAGAAGAGCTTCTGCGTCCGGCACGTGCGCGACCCGTGCAGGTCGTTTAGCCGGCGGTGCCGGATTCTGGTGCGGGAGCAGAGGGCGAGGTTCTACATACTCCGCCGCTGCATCGTAATGCTTGTTTGCTGGACCGAGCATGGTGACATTTAATTTATTTTTCCTTTTTTGTGTATAATTAATTGATTTTTAAGAATAATAGAGTATATGTATTAAAATTATTAGTATAATTGTAGGCTCATTTTAAGATGTGTAAGCATGGAGCATACAGTAAGTAAGTTTACTTCATAAATTTATAGGACCGATTTTTAATCTTTTAGATTAATTGTCATTTTTTTAAAAATATATACTGACACCCACAGAAATCGAACCAGTAAACTCGTATCAGTGGATTTGATTTCTAGGTATTGTTTGTGGTTCTAATTAAGTGTTAAACTTAGAACTTTGAGGGGTGCTAGCTTTTTTTCTTTTTTTAAATAAGAAACTAATATGATTGGAATGATTTTGTTGGAATTGGTTTGCTTTTCATCAAATCCCTTTCATGAGAAATTATTCTCATATAGGGAAAAGGCTTAATTTTCTTGCCCGTGGCATTTGAAATTAATTTTATTTTATTTTATTTTAAAAATTCATTTTACTAAAGCATCCCTAGAAAATTAAAGAACCTATATCATGAATATATTATTGGTTATCTTATGGAAAAAGGAAGAAGATCAAATGATATTTAGAAGTAGGAAAAGATCTTTTATATTGATTTGTTTTTTTAAAAAAAAATTCAAGTATTTTTTTTTTTTTTTGTGAAAGCTTTTGAGGCTCCAAGTTTTATGTTGTTGATTCAGTCAATTCTTTATTTAGATATTTTGTCTCCGCTCAATTGGCTTTTTTTCTTCTTCTCTCTATTCTTAATTATCTAGATCCATATAGCATATAATCTTGTCGTTATAATATGCAGTTGAGACTCAAGATTTTCTTACTTAGGGTCAAGTAGTTGATTAATCATAACAACCATGATGTGAACATACGAACCTATCATGTGTCTTAAATATGAAGCTAGATTTAAGCTTTTTGCTAAGTTTAGAAGGGGAAACAACTCATATCACTACCACCAAATGCATTGAAATCTAGCTTTTTGCTAAGTTTAGAAGGGGAAACAACTCATATCTCTACCACCAAATGCATTGATTTGTTTTACTTTTATATATATAGATAGATATATAGATATATATATATATATATGAGAATAATGTATGTATGTGTGTGTATGAGAATAATGGAGGAAAGATGCCATAGAGGGAATTTCCTCCTATAGCGTCGAAAAACAACACCCTCCACCGTCGGAATCACATGAAATTTGATGTATCCACATCTTAGATGATAACGATGAAGATGGAAGGTGGCGATTGTCAGAAAAAATAAGAGAGGGCGTTTTTTTCAATGCCATAGGAGGACCTCTTTCCTCTATTACTCTTTGTGTGTGTATTATCACATGAAAAGAAAACAAATATGTGGTTATACCTTCTTTTTTTGACAGCAACAAAATCCATCAGCCCCGTGTGTCCCTCTTTAAAGTATTAAATGGGAGATCCGGGGTTCGATTCTGGGTCTCCCCACAAACTCCTATTGCCACCATTCGATTATGTGCCCCCACACAATATGTAGCTGTACCTTCACCCAAACAATTCCATAGATTAGGGGGCACACTCACATTTCTTTAAAAATACAAGGGTGATTGGGCCACATCAATGACTAGTTTGATGTTGTTCACTTCACACCTGTTTCATGCAATTATTTGAATGGACTGTTTATTGAATTTAGCAAGAGAATTTTGCAATTATGTGCATGGACTGTCCGTTGAATTTAGCAAAGCTAGCTAAGAGAATATTGTTGCTATTATATGCATGGACTGTTTATTGAATTAGGGAAGAGAGATTATTGAGGCTTGGAGGATCATATATGTGCTCAATTAAAAAAAAAATTATAGCAGAAGGCATTAAAATGTATCAAAAAAATTGTAGGTTGTTTGGTAGGGTGCATTTGGAGCCTCGTGTATGTATTACGCATATACTGAAACATAAAAACATGTGTTTCTTTAAAAGTTAATATGTTGCAAAACATATAACTGTAACCGCAATTATATCTTAAGGTTAAAATGCAAAAATTGAAACAATATCCGGTTTAATGTTGCAATTACATTAAAGGGTTGTTTTGATGCATGTAGTTGAAGACGCATGTAATTCCGACTGCATCAAAAGGGAGCAGTGCTAATGTTAGTCATATCATGCGCTATCGCTATATAATATAAGTCCAATATATATACAAGATAAGATATAAAAGATCTCATAGTTAGCTAGCTATTTACCTAGGCATATGGGAACATCTATGTAATCATCCATCGTCATCGTATCATTTTCCATTAGCTTGCAAAGAATTAATGGACATGACATGCAATTAAAATCCATGGAATTCGAAATTTTCCCCAAAAAATCTTCCATCTTTTACCAAATTGAAAGTTTATTTTCATTAATTAAAATGGATGATACATGCATGTGCAATATCTCTTCTTTACCATTTTAATGTCAAAGGAGGGGTGTACGGAGCACGTGCAAAATTAACCTCCCTAATTTGTCTTCGTCTAAATAGCGATGAAGTGTCAACTTATTATGGCACGTGCGATACACATAATTAAATTAATAAAATATAGAAAAAAGAGATATGATAGTTTTTTTAGTTTAAATCACTTTAAATTTTTTTTGGCGAAATATCTTAAATAAATTTAGTTAGGATAATAATGGTTTTTATAAATTACTTAACATAGCTAACTTATTAAATTTTTAAAAAATAAAAATCGATTATGTGAAAACCTTTAAAATCTATATTATTTTAACTAATTCTTTAAAATTCTTAAACCTTTTGTCCATGTTAAAATATACAAACATCACTACTACAAAGAAGGGTTGCCCCTACGGATTTATCCGTAGGGGCAACCCACTGCCCCTACGGTTATATACGTAGGGGCGAAAAAATACCCCGTAGGTGCAAAGGCCGCAGGTGCAAGTCGAGGCCCTGAACTTATCCCTACGGTTAAATTATTGCCCCTACGGATATGTATGTAGGTCCCGTTTCCCCTACGGATTAAGCCGTAGGGTATATGATTTTATATTATTTATGGTTTATTTTAATAAATTACTTGGACCTACGACTATAGCCGTAGGGGCATGTTCTATCCCCTACGGATATATTCGTAGGTACTTTTCCGTAGGGGCACAAATTCAGGATTCCTGATATGTGCCCCTACGGATAACGCCGTAGGGGAATGTCAGTGGCCCCTACGGATATCTCCGTAGGGGGATTCCCAAACACCTGGCACTGACATCTGGGGGAAATGTCAGTTACTGCTGATATTTAGCCCCTACGGATATATCCGTAGGGGTAACGTGTATGCCTACGGATTAATCCGTAGGTACATATTGTCTGAATTTTTTTTTAAAAAAAGTCCTGCTTGATTTTTTCCCGTCCTGTGCACAATAATGTATACATCAATCAAATCATATATAATATACAAAAGAAACACAAAAACTGAATATGATATAAATACAAACCAATATGAATATCGTTTCAAAATATAGTACAATGTGTATGATATAAATAAATACATGTTTCAAAAAAAAAGAACCAAAAATCTACCCTAACTCGGTCCTGCTCCTCGGTCAATAAACTCTGCAATTCGTCGCGAGCGGGAGTCTGAGTGGGCGGTGGA
The DNA here is from genome assembly GCA_030015575.1 of Agapanthus africanus. NCBI lineage: Eukaryota > Viridiplantae > Streptophyta > Magnoliopsida > Asparagales > Amaryllidaceae > Agapanthus > Agapanthus africanus. Next base: position 483,608,881 of record JASDDO010000018.1, on the reverse strand, counting down.
GCTACAGGAGCTGTCTGCGGAACCGCAGCCGAAGGAGATGCGTGTGGAGGCTCGGCCGATCTACCCTGTCACGTCTGGATATAACTTGTGTAAGAAGCGTGTAAGAACTGTTTATTATTCGAATTCGTATCATTATTAAGTTATTTCGAAACCCTGTTTGGATATCTAGTTTGGAAAAGCGTTGTTTATTTCAATTACATATGTATGTATGATTAATAAAACATAAGTCTACAACCAAATAAGCTCAGGCTATGTACTGATATTGGATATGTTGATATCTATAATATGACATTATATTTTACTATTAAGTAGTATACATACCAGCATCCCATTCAACTCCTGAACGGTGGCCTTCAAGCTCTCCTGTTCCTGCTGGATACGTCGGCTAACTGGAGACGGAGGAAGTGACCACCGGGGTGGAGTCCAACCTCATATGGGCCCTGCTAGAGCCCAGTCCTCGGCCTATCTCCAAACCTCCGTGGTGCCGTCCGTGTGCGGTATCCAGGACTGGGGTCAGCAGCCTCGAATGTTGCCTTCCCCCTAGCAACTGTCAGAACATTATATTTAGCACATACTGGTCTATAAAATTGACAAGAAATACCAAAATCAACAAATTCAAAGCCTTACCTACAGAGATAGAAGATGTGCTCCTCTGGTATCTGCATGTATCAAAATTTGAATAATATTAATTAATTTCAGTACATACATACTAACAAGGTAAACTCGCATATAGCGCTGCTTACACATATGACAGGGAGTGAACAAGCTCTTGTAGATCATCAGGCGCAAATCTAATCTCATCAAGCAGCCCATGATAATGAGTTGGACGACTAAGAGCAAAAGAAATGTGTGTATATTTATGATATAGGATTCTAAATCAATATACATGCCCTATATAATATATAAACATACCTGGAGGAACGGGAGTGGCCTCTGTCCCTGATATGGACGCATCACCAACAACTAGACAATCAAATATTGACAATATAAGTAATTTTGACATAAACAGGCATGGATATCTATAATATTACATTCAAAATGGATATTAGAGATCGCACCTGCAGTGAGAAGTGGTAAAAGTACCACCCAACTAGAGTGTAATTTACAGAATCAGTTGAGACTCTTAAAAGTCATAGAAGAACCCGACCTGCACAAATCTGATGTATGCTTTCCATTGGACACTAAGAAGTCTCTAAAGGGAGAAGCCTATGTGAAATCCATCATTAGTTCATATCAGAAGATTGACGCTGAAACAGAGAACGAGAAATGTCATTTTTTTCTTCTTCCGCCACATTACTGTCTTCTCCTTCTGCCACATTACTGTATTCTCCTTCTTATGATGTTCGCGTGCAAATTCAATGACTATATTGAGAATATGGATTAATAGTGGGTAGGAAAAGTATTTCTCAAATGGCTTGTGTCTTAAAACCATAAACTACTAAGTAATGGCATACATAATTTTTTTAGTATAAATGTTGTTATTTTAAGTTTTCCCTTATAGAGATATGATCTAACTGCATCTATCAACTATAAGTGTGCAGAAAATTATGATAAGAAATCATAAGAAAGGGTCGTAGCCATGCATAACCTTGAATCTACATACCAAAGCATGCACTTATTGTCACCTTGCCTTAGAATATAAAATATCTTGGAAGACTATAAGCGAGCATTTAAATCTCGATAGATTTTGATTTCAACATATATTTTTCTCAAGTACCATGAAATATACTTGCTCCGTATAAACCGTTTTCAGGAAGATGGATTAATAATGACAAATTATCCATTGTGGCTCACTAGGTTAGCATTTTCTCTTCTATTGACCATCTTTCTAATCTGCTTGGTAAATTTATTCGGAACCGGCTGCGAATCATTAAAAGACATGCATAAGAAAGAAAACTGAAATACAGATATATAGCATACCGATACATCGAAACTTCATAGTTGCGATGGCAATCCAGAGATATTTATTTCTACACACGTGGTGCGCGTACGAATGCGTCAGGCATCATGGACAAATATTTCAGAACATGGAAAGTATTATTCGTATAAATTAATTAAAACTTTTAAACACCTTAGGTAGATATTTTCTTAGGTGATGCAATCATATCATGAGGATTAAATTTAAGCTATTATACATATGCATATGTATTTTTCTAACCTAAAATATCACACACACACACAGAGAGAGAGAGAGAGAACACCTGGTAGGTAAAGAAATCAGGTAGCAGGATACTGAAGAAATAGAGTCCATAGCATTGCTCATCATCATCATCCATGATCCCTTTGATAATATTTTTTCAAAGGGATCACGGATGATGATGATGAGCAATACTATAGACTCCATTTCTTCAGGATCCTGCTACCTGATTTCTCTATCTACCTGGTGTTCTCCCCCTCTCTCTCTCTCTCTGTGTGCGAGATATATTAGATTAGAAAAATACATAAGCATATGTATAATAGCTTAAATTTAGTTCTCATGATATGATTGCATCAACTAAGAAAATATCTACCCAAGGTGTTTAAAAGTTTTAATTACTTTATACGAATAATACTTTCCATGTTCTGAAATATTTGTCCATGATGCCTGACGCATTCGCACGCACCACGTGTGTAGAAATAAATATCTCTGGATTGCCATCGCAACTATGAAGTTTCGATGTATCGGTATGCTATATATCTATATTTTAGTTTTCTTTCTTATGCATGTCTTTTAATGATTCGCAGCCGGTTCCGAATAAATTTACCAAGCAGATTAGAAAGATGGTCAATAGAAGAGAAAATGCTAACCTAGTGAGCCATAATGGATAATTTGTCATTATTAATCCATCTTCCTGAAAACGGTTTATACGGAGCAAGTATATTTCATGGTACTTGAGAAAAATATATGTTGAAGTCAAAAGCTATCAAGATTTAAATGCTCGCTTATAGTCCTCATAGAAGAACTCGACCTGCACAAATCTGATGTATGCTTTCCATTGGACACTAAGAAGTCTCTAATGGGAAAAGCCTATGTGAAAGCCATCATTAGTTCATATCAGAAGATTGATGCTGAAACAGAGAACGAGAAATGTCATTTTTTTCTTCTTCCGCCACATTACTGTCTTCTCCTTCTGCCACATTACTGTCTTCTCCTTCTTATTATGTGCGCGTGCAAATTCAATGACTATATTGAGAATATGGATTAATAGTGGGTAGGAAAAGTATTTCTCAAATGGTTTTTGCGTCTTAAAACCATAAACTACTAAGTAATGGCATACATAATTTTTTTAGTATAAAAGTTGTTATTTTAAGTGCGCGTGCAAATTCAATGAAAGTTAGATTTGAGGATACCCATGTATGAGTTGTATTCTATATATGTGTGTTTCGATTTATTTAATTAGTTTGTGATCCACATCATTTGATTCGTTGCTTGAGGCATCAATGTAGGCACAAATATCGGCGACGAGGAACTCGACGAGGAAGAACGAGGGCGGTGGCTGGCTGAGAACGGAGGGCGCGCGGTGGCGACGAAGAGAAAATTGGAGACGCGGGAACGAGAGAAAATTTTGGGAACGAGAGGGAAAGATATCGAGGCGTATATTGGTATCGATGGGAATATGAAGGTTTCATATTATCATCGAGTATCATATATTGGTTTTAACCTGAATATCTTGAGTCGCTCTCTAATTATGCGTTTGTTGTGCATTCGTGTTGTATGTGTAACATGATTTTAAACCATTGAGATCAAGATTGATAGAACTGATCATCCTACATTGCAATAGCATTCATCGACCAAAAATAGATTGCGGTCTGGATATGGCATATTGGCAGATGTTACCTATATGCATAAATCTTATGTCTAATGACCATAAGATTGTCGGAGACAGTTTTGATGTTTTGTGGGTTTGGTTTTATACTTGGGACAATCCAATGTTGACACACACACATAAATAACAAATTAAAGTAAACTAACTAAGAGGCATGTTTGAGTTTTATACTGGGATCACAAATAGCATGATGGCTGCAAACAGGTTGCTTGAATACTTGCAGACAATCCAATGTTGCCTCGCCATTTCTATAAATTTTAAACTCCCTGGAAAATTATCATCACTCAGGATTACTTTAGGGCCAGTTTGGCTGCTTCTTGCTTGGGATTCAACATTCAGCTTTTTGTTGATTTGGAACTCAGAGAGTGTTGCAAAACAAATCCAAAACTAAATAAACCTCAAACTAGCTACAGAGAAGGCAAACAGCAAACCCCATGAAGTTTGGCTTTCAAGGGTTTTCCCACTAAAATACACTTAGATGCAGCACTTTAAGGAAGCTTGCAGCAATATAAAAACTTTTAGGTAGTTTAGTGAAAAACTGCAATGCTTCAAGATTGTTTAAGTTTTATGTGTGGTTAAGCTGTCATACAGAAATTATCGTTGCAAAAATGTTCGCAACCCTAGCTTTTCCAGCAACGATACTGGAATACGAGCCTCAGATATGCCAGCTTAGGAATCAAAATAAGAAAGAGATGTGGTGTTATCCTAAGTCCAAAGTCAAACGGGCTCGAGAAATATATAAACCCAAAAAAATGACTGCATAAAGATCTCATAAAGATGAAAAGGATGTTATGCAAGCTCTGAACAAATCTTGAACGGAACTTTCACAAGAATTTACAATACCCGACCAGAATCCAATCCTGAGTTTGATGAAGCTTCAGGCCTTCAGCTTCCCCACAGAAAATAGTTAGGGCAAACCCTTTGCAAAACCATAGCTTTCATGCAGAGATGACGCTCAGAACATGCCAGCTTCCAAACACATTGAATAATACATAATCTCCCATACTCTCTCTCTCTCTCAATCAGACAGTTTATATTTGGATTTGAATTTAGGAAAAGAAATAAGATGGCTACAAACCAGCTTGCCTCGCCAATCTCATAACTATAAAGCTCATAAAAGTGGAAGCTTGAGGGCAAGCCATCATCGCCTCCATTCAATTGAAGCCAAATCATCCACAAAAAATAGAAATAAATATAATAATTGATCGATAGGCAAAATTGCAAGAAACCTATTCAGATTTTTGCATGAAAAAATAAGAGATGTAAATTAAGTAAAAGATTACCAAATGAAATTATCCCATCACTTGAACCCCCTCTCAAGACATTTTAGCAAAAATTCCCCCAGTAATTTTCTTCGGTTTAACCGTTTTATATCATAGAAGAAAGATAAATTTCAAATGTATATACATGCATACACACACACATCATATACACAGTTTTTGAATGTTCCCAGAATTTCAACGGTAATTCTAGATTTTTCCAAACTCTGAAGGCTTCACAAAAATTTTAAATACAGATAATAATATAATTGAAGAGATCAATCACCAATTTTTTAATGAGGATCAACTGAAACCCCAAACAGAGCAAGCAAATTACAAAGATCCCAAAACCCCGCGTGGCCCAGCCCCAGCCCCAGCCCCCAGCCCCAGCCCAACCCTAACCCCAGCGTGGCCAGCTAAACCCCAACACCAACCCTAAGGCAAACCCTAACCCCAGCCCCACCCCAGCAGCAGCCGAACCCCAACCCTAACCCTACCCTGACCCCGACCCCGACCGCGACCGCGACCAGATAAACCCCAACACCAACCCTAAGGCAAACCCTAACCCCAGCCCCACCCCAGCAGCAGCCGAACCCCAACCCTAACCCGACCCCGACCGCGACCCCGACCGCGACCGCGACCGCGACCCCTGCCCAACCCCAACTCGCGCGCAACCCCAGACCCAGCCATGAACCCTAAGCCCAAAATAATCCAAAATTTTTTTAATTTACCTCGAGATTTACTCACCTGAACGGCTGCTGCTGGGGCTGGGGCGACGAGAACTGCGGTGGCGACGAGAACTGCGGTGGCGAGGAAACCGGCGGTGGCGACGAGGAGAACGGCGGTGGCGACGAGGAGAACGACGGTGGCGACGACGGCGTGGCGATTTGGGGATTTTTCTCGCGCCAGATCGAGAGAGAGAGAGAAAGTGAGCGTAGGCGATCGGTCGGGGGTCTTAATAAATCGATATTTACTTGTCCCTACGGATATACCCGTAGGTCCTTTGTTTGCGCCACCGTAGGGGCAAATACCAAATTAAGAATTAATTTTTTAATTCTTGAACGTCAGTGCCCGTAGGGGCAAACCTTTAGCCCTACGGAGTAATCCGTAGGGCCAAGTAAAATCTGCCCCAACGGATAATTCCATCCGTAGGGGCAACCCCCTATTTTACTAGTGCATGCATCGCACTTGTTTCATACTAATATAAGATAATGATTACGAGGATCTTATTATAGATTCTAGAGTACGAACTGATACAATTCAATCTTATCTAAACTTATGGGATAGAATAAAATTTTAATGCTTGTAGTTAACCAGATATTTCAGTAATTATTTAAGAATGAGGAGAGAAGCTTGTCAAAAGAGGAAGCATGCAAAGAATAATTAAGATGAGAATTGGAGGGAGGCTGAAGGTGACAACTAAAGCAGGAATCCTTGTGGGCCCACACTCGTGCGGGTTCTATGGGGCCGACAGAAACTTGCCCAAACTATTCATCGTTACTTGGGCCCACATACGCCCCCGTAGCCGTATATATACGATACAAGTGAGAATATTAAATTATATATGTTACCTAGGAAAAAATTACCATGAAATTGTATTCCTTAATTTGTAAATATAATTGCAATACTGATTCACTTTTCAATAAATACTGCCAATTTTTGTTTGTTATATTGCATGCTCAATTCTGTTTGCAAAATTTATCAGCATGCAAGTAAACAATGCAAAAAAAATTGCATTGCTTACAACAAATATTTAAATCTTTGGAGTTGCGACAGTTCAAATATTGAACATAAAGTTAATTAATCAAACAGTTTACTTTCAGATCACGCAAAACGTAATTATGTGGACATAGGCCATGTGGATCGTAATATTATTCATAAGGGAAATTTTACCAAAACCATCATGTATCGTAACAGATATTCCCAAAATCATCCTGATGATATTTCCCAGCACAGAAACCCCAAACGTTATCCTCCGTTAAACCTGACCTCCGCGACCCATATGACGTTAAATCTCTTGTTAAATGACTAAATTGCCCTTCGTATTTACTAAATTAAAAGCTCAAGACCCCATTTTAATCTAAAAGAAAGAAACCAAATTCAAGCCGATTCTTTGTGTGGCCGGGGTGGGGGGGGGGGGGGGCAAACCTCTTTTTTTGAAATTTTTTTGGGTTATGAGAGCTTCATCGAAGAATGGGTTTGTTCTCTGGCAATGATTAAAGTAGGCCAAACCCTCTTCGTCGCTCTCTTCTCGATCCGCCATCTTCCTAACCCTAGTACGGCGCTCACTCTCTTCAAAATTCTTTCCGGCGAGCTCCATGTAGCGCTTTCCTCCGCAGCCTACTGCCACGTCATCGCACTAATGCTTCGGTCCTGCCGCAACATTGACGTCCTCAAGGTGTTCGATGGAATGATCGAGACAGGAATGACTTCGCTTGTTGATTTGTTGTTGAGTTCTAGCGTCAAAACTGACGATGTGAGCAATTGCATGGAATTGTTCACTAGAGTTAGTGGGTTGAAGAAGTGTGGAATGGATAGAAATAATGGTATTTAGAATGTATTTGTGTAAATGCATGAGAGTGTGTGTGTGTGAGTGAGAGATTTTTTTTGGGTTGTAACCTGTTTGGAAGAAGGAGGCGGTGGCGGTGACGGGTTGAAAAGGAGGACGAGAAAGAAGGATGGCGAAGGCAGTGCGTTCTTGATGATGGTGGCGTTGGCAGCAGTTGTGGGTTGAAAACGAAGAGGAAGAAGAAGGTGGTGGTGGTGGTGATGAAGGCGGCGGCTGTGTTGGAAAGAAAGAGGAGGAAGAAAGAGGTGTTAATGGGTTGAATAAGAGGAGGAGGAGAAAGATGGTTGTGGCGGTGGCGGTGGCGGTGGCGAAGAAGAGGAGGAGAAGGTGGCGGCGGTGGGGATGGCAGCAATGGCCGGAAAGGAAGAGAAGGAATCATATTCAAAAGTGAAGTAGGGCGGCTGCTGAAGTAAGTTATAAGTATAAGGTGTTAGAGATAAATATTAACTATGGAGGGACAAAAAAAATATCTGGGGGCAACCGGGAAAAAAACCCAAAAAATAAAATATATCAATCAATCATTGAGAGGTAGGAATGTTTATTAAACATTATTTATTAAATGTTATTCTAAGAGCTAGGAGTCCAATCAATTGATTAATTAGAGGAATAGCAGCTAGGTTTTATCAGGAGATTCTTCAGATATTCAAAAGAGCATCATGCTTGGCTCTCCACAGATAGGTCATGCACGTTTTATATATATACACACACATATAGATACAGATACAGATACAGAATAATGGAGAAAAGACTTCATAGGAGAGGATTTCCTTCTATGGCGTCGAAAAAATACATTCTTCGCCATTTTTTCCGACGATCAGCATCCAGCATCATCATCGTTATCATCTAAGATGTGCATGCACCAAATTTCTTGTGATTCCACCACCTTTTCACCGTTGAATTAGCAATGTAAAAAATTCTATTGTCGGCAAACCATTAATTTTGTACCAACTATATCAACGGTGAAAAAATGGTATAATCACATGAAATTTGGTATATCCACATCTTAGATGATAAAGATGGCAGTGATGTATGCCGATCGTCGAAAAAAATGATGGAGGGTGCATTTTTCCGACGCCATAGGAGGAAATTCCCTCCTATGGCACATTTCCTCCATTAACCTCATATATATATATATATATATATATATATATATATATATAGAGAGAGAGAGAGAGAGAGAGAGAGCGGTATATTGAAAACCAGTTCGTGTCTTTTAAAAACGGATACTCTCGATCCACGACATATTTGAACGATCCGAACCGTTCAAGTTGATCACCCTGCTCTCAAATATATGTGTATGAAAATCAAAGGATTTAAAGAGCTCTAGCCTATGCATCGGATGACGTTTATGTTGCATTATCGAAAGATGTTCATTTTTGCAACCCATCGATGTATAGGCAAGAGATATTTAAATCCCTTAATTTTTCATACACATATATATTTGAAGATAAGGTGATCAACCTGAACGTATCAGACCGTTAAAATATGTCGTAAATCGAAAATTCCTGTATTTTGAAAAAAGCAGACCGGTTTGCATGGATCACCCACCACTATATATATCCATTTAGTACTTACTCAATTTATGGGGCCCTGAAGCTCACTTTATTTTTATTTTTATTTTTATTTAATAATCATGCAAGATATATGCTTACCAATTTTATGCTTATTTAATTATGAATAGCTAATTAGCTGAATAGGCCGACCCTGTGATGTTGGATGCTACCAACCGGGCGTCTTTCGAAAGCAATTATGTTTACGTGTTTAAAAATACTCGACGACCTTCAACCTCTAAACAAATCAATTCATCTATGTTGGTATTTGTATAATGAATAAGAGATGGCATGATCTACCTATCTGCTAATAAAGCATCGAGAGCGGATCCAAGTAAAATGAAAAGTCCAAAAAATCTATATATTTGTGATCTTAACGGTTTATATATGTTTCCATCTGTGCTCACTAGCCGATTTGAACCGTGTCATTGAATCTTGTCAAAATCGCTATATAAGATAATTCCTCTCAAATTAGATAATTAAGATAAGTGAGTATATATAGACAAAATGGCAAGGCCAAAGAGATGAGCTTTAAATTGGCAGTAACAAACTTCCATATATATATAGAACTCAAAGAAGAACTATATCAAGGCAATTAATTGCTATATCTTTGTTTCTTTTTAGCATATGTTATTCAAATCAAATGGTACATGAAATCTAAAGGAACGAGTGCCCCTTACTATATAAGCATAAGCATAATAACAAAAAAAGGATGAAAGATGATTCGAGTCAACAGGGAAAGAGATCGCAATATCTTCCCTGCCTATAAAAAAAAAGGCCAAGGGTGGGAGGTGGGACCCACATGATTAAATGGGATGCCACCTGGAAAGCGGACGTGTGGAAAAATTATTCTATGTGCCGGCTCGTTCATATATTTACACCCTTCAACTATATCATCTTCTGTCCGTGTATATTACATCAGTCATATCGAATAATTTATTTCTCATGGGGCCAACAATTGATCCGGATTAGTGATAGCATGCATGCAGATGCTCAAAAGGACAATCCTTTTCAAACGTGACCCCTCATGTTCCCATTGCACGTGGGAATGTGGGTCCCACAGTTGGATAATGGAGCATGACTCCATGATGCTTGCTTTTTTTTTGCCGTGTTTGGATGGTCCACGCACCGTCCATCATCAACCATCAAAACTCTCCTTATAACGGCCCGGCCGGAAACACCATCTTCGTCTTGCACTGTTTTGCGACTTCCGATCGATACGAACATAATCCATAGTTAGGAGGGACCCCAAATCTCTTTGAATCTTATCCGTTAGATTTATTCGATAACTATTAGATTTGGCAATATAATAAAAATAATTTAACTCGATATTTAGATTCGAAAATATAAACATGCTAAATCCGAGATCAAATATAATTAGTTAGAAAATAGTTTCTTGCGCTACAAAAGTTTTTGTTGCGCAGTCTCTTGGGTAACAGAGAGAGAGATTGGGATGGGTGGAGGCCCTGCGGGCCCCATCCCCTCTATTGCGTAGCTGGGCTTGTGCTACTTTTGTTGCAATGGCCCCCCTATCCTCAATTAGTTATTACCAGATGAATTTATCATGATAAAACAAATCCACCTATTCTAGTTATATCATTTATTTGATACTTTATGCAAAGTAATGTTTTTACTATCAATCTGGTAGATTTCAAATGTGCGACCGGATTAGTGATTTGATAATCACATAGGTAGAATTGTTTGCGACTTGAATAATCATCCCATCCGCATATTCAATCATCAATCCGATGACATACCTGGACTCTATTAGACCGGTAGGTTGAGCAAATTTTAATTTTTTTATCATCTTTGGGAGCCGGGACAAAACAAGATGATGTTGATTTTACTTGCATGTGATTGCCAATAGAAAACAAACAGCGATTTCTCTTTGTGATTGCTGCCGAAGGACATTCCCAAGCCTTCAATTTCAGAAAATTAAGATTTTCGAGTGCATTTGATTTTGGCCTTGGGAAATGTGTTGTGAAATTTGTTCCGGCACAACCAATCACATCACGCCATGTGTCATTTGTTTAATACTAAATAGTTGTCAAATCATTCCCTTCTTCCACCTCTTTTCTTTTCAAGGCTGAGCATTTGTACATACTGAACTATTTTAATAAGGGTTTATACTCCTGTGGTTAATAAATATTTTTCTGATACCCACTTTACCCATTTATTCTCCTCTTTACCTAAACGTGCTTGAAGTTGATTTTTCTTTCATTATACCTCCAAACTTTTTTCCATTATTCCTAATATAAAAGCTTGATGTTTACATATTCTCTCCATTAATTTCAAGAGGAAAAAACCTTAAAACCTAACTGCATAACTCAATAGATGAAATGCCTCTATCATCATAAAATCGAAATCCATTTAGGGTTAGGGTTGTGTGTGAAAATTAAAATCAAAATCCAAAATCTTCATTGTATGCGGAAAGAGAGGTATTTCAAAATCTTAAGTTTATCCATCTCAAAATAAAAATTCAAAAACCATGCATCTTCCAAAATCTTAAGTTTTCACCCAAAACAAAAGAGTGGAGCACCAAGCCAATATAGGGCCTGACGGGTGTTAAGAATAAGAGCTAAGAGGCTCGGATGAATTTTGTGAGACTAGAAAGAAGATGAGAATAACAATACGGGAGCAAAGATGGGGCGCAATTAACCAAAGCTAAATTAATTATGTAGAGAGATGCTAGGCTTAGGCTGAGACAAATTAATTGTCAATCTCATCTTTCATTCAAGCACATGACATGAAAAATTTATCATGGTTTGAAAAGAAAAATTAAAAACCATAAACAACTTTTCAAATCTTCCCAAATCTTTAGGAACAAAATCGACAATATATCCAAATTTCTTTCTTTCCACTAAAAAAGCCAACAGTCTTGTCACAATTCTTGGCTCGTGATTCCTAAAATTTTCCACAAAACCTGCCGACATTAAATGGATGCTAACGCTATAGCAGCCAATTTCATTATATGGTTCGTGCTATCTTACAACACAGCCAAAGATAAGAAAAAGAAAAAGAAAAAGAAAAACCCTATATTTAACAATACATGTCACTTTTTTCAATTTACCGTTTTCTCAAATTACTTCTCCCTTCAGAATTTCAAGATAAAGGTTTTACGCCATACAGCTATAATCAACTCAATATAAACATAATATGGTGTTCAAAAAGCATCCCCACAAAACCTGAAAAATGAATCTCTTGCCTTTATGCCTATGCAAGCTAAAGGGGTTTTAATGCAAACTGCCGTTAATTAGAAATTTCATACCTATAGATTTACTTTTAGAATAGATTTACTTTTCTTGATGTGTGCAAAAATACCAAAAAGAGTTCTACGATGAAAGGAAGGTAGCTTATTGCGCATAATGAGAAACTAAGGTCAAAATTGACTCGTAAAAACAAGTTATCCATTATCCATGATGCGATACACAGATGGCTGCAACAGTTGGATAATAAAACATTGCAAAAGAGTCTAAATATGGTATCTAAACGGCTGTCGGTTAAAACATTGCGAAAATATTTCACAATTTCAATGTAAAGGCAGTGAAAATATTATGAATTAGTCAAAAGTTAAAAAAGATCAAAACTACAAAGTAATATAAGAGTAAAATAATAGGACAGTGAACAAAGAGCAGTGATTTCTTATGACACTGTCAACCTAAAAATCAATTTCCCATAGGGAGCAAAAGTTACATCAATCAAGTAAGCAAAACAAGGATACCAAAGCAAAGAAGCAGTGCGTCTGAGGGACAAAACAATAAATTATCTTAGCTCTCCTCTTGTCTTGTGTTTATAAATCATATGTTATAAATTAAAACCATAAGAAAGAAATAACTTGGACAAGTCAGAATGCCAATAACATGTAAATAATTTAACTGTATAAGTCATCCTCATCTGCAGCTGCTGCCGATGTAGCAAACGGGTCGGGGCCTCCAGCTGCTGCAGCCTCCGACCGCTCAGAGAAGCGGAACTCGCTACCGAACCCCCTCGACTGCTGCAATGTTTGGGCGAATGCTTGATATTTGCGAATGTCAGCATCGCTCACGCTTCGTCGAGCGAACTTCATGGACTCCTCAAAGTGTGCAGCTTTGATTTCTGCTACCTCGTCCACTTCGTCTTCCTCCATGGCTTCAGGGTTCTCGCCTCTTTTCCTCTCCCTTTCGATATCCTGCAGAGAATAAATTCATAAAATGATATGATTCATCAAGAAAAAGACCTATTAATTAAAGAGAAACCAGATATAAACCCTTGAATATGTCCAGTAAGCATTGCAGAATGGACTTTACCATAGACAATTTATTAAAAATCGACATGTATCGGATGATATAAAACAATGAATAACGAGAAAAATCTGCCGAGTTAAATGTGTATGCAAACAAAAAAGAGCAATTGTAAAGGTAAATTAACTAACAAATTGTTCTATTTTGAGGTAGTTAACAATGTCTTGAATGGAGTAGTGAACAAGGGTCAATTGCTGGTTCACTAAATAACAGGAATGTAAAGAAAACCGAGAAAGGAACCTATCTCGTTAACTAAATAAATAAACCATCCATGATCCAACAGAAAAAACTATAGTTCTTAAATGATTTTAACACAAACATACTTAATGTAACTGAAGGCGGACATTAAATCAACAAACACTGCAAGCAAAAAAGAAAACCCAACATTAAGATATAAAGCATTCAGGGCATTCAAGTAGACTCAGGGATCAGCGTATAAAATCTTTTACAAGTAGGAGTGTATGAAAAACAGAGATTTGTTATAAACGTGATAATCTATCCAAATCCTATGGATATCATCCTAGTCTAGCTCTTTGCAAACACGAAGTTATCTTTATTAGAAAGGCAGAAAACTATTATTTCAATAACTAAATTATCCAGCTCAAGCCTAAATTTCTCAGTTCACAGTTAAAAGAGTCTAATATACTGTGATAGATTAATGATAAAAGACAATAAAGCTGCAAATTAATGTAGTAAAAGGAAACATAGATGACAAAAAAATATGAACTAGATGAAAGCTGGACAAACGATATAAAGAGATGGCCAAGAATTATTACAAGGCATACCTTCTCGATGTTCTCTCTGATGGCATATTTGCAAGCACGTTGGCAGATCTCGGTAATATCGGCACCACTGAAGCCCTGAGTATACTTTGCAAGAGCGGTTAGGTCGACGTCCTTTGATATGGGAGACTTTCTCAAACAAGCTTTAAAGATTTGGAGACGAGAGGCCTCATCAGGCAAAGGAATATAAATCAGTTGATCGAGACGGCCTGGCCTGAGCAATGCAGGATCTATTATGTCAGGCCTGTTGGTAGCACCGATAATGAAGACAGTTTTCTTAGCAGACATGCCGTCCATCTCAGTAAGAAGCTGATTAAGAACCCTATCGGCCGCACCTCCTGCATCACCAACGCTGCTTCCTCTCTGCAACAATAAATAGCTGTTATGGACTCAGAAAAAACCAGAAATATGAGGTTGGCCACAGGGTCAATTTTGATCTGAACTTACACTCATGGCCAAAAAAAAGGATACCGAAAACCCAATAGTGTGGGTAACTGGGTTTCAAAAAGTTTTGAACAGGAATGGATTAACAAAGACTGAACAGACCTAATATTTAAATTGTTATATTTATATACTCCTAATTATATAATTATGGACTTGCGTTTACATAGTTAATCACTCAAATTTTAAGGTTAAACTAATGTTAGGTAATCCAATCTTACTAATTGGGTAAATTTGTAATTTTACATGTATAATTTGAAAAGAAAAGGTTATTTATAATACTAACTTGCTATCGGTATTGTGGAAATTGACTTAACAAGTGACTAAACCCAAGTATACCCTGAATTCTACCCAAACCCAATCAAGAGGTTTCGTTTCCAGCATAGCTAACTACATCACGAGGTTAGAATATCATGCAAAGACACATGACTTTCCAGGGGATACAAAGTAAAAGAAACTACTGGACCCAATTTATGAAAACCACAATTTTTCCTATAAATACCTGAGTAGCAATTGAATCGAGTTCATCAAAGAAAAGGACACATGGAGCAGACTGGCGGGCCTTATCAAAGATCTCACGAACGTTTGCTTCACTTTCACCAAACCACATCGTCAGCAATTCTGGACCCTTGACACTAATGAAATTTGCCTGGCACTCATTAGCAATTGCTTTGGCCAACAGTGTCTTCCCGCAACCAGGAGGACCATAAAACAAAACTCCTTTAGAAGGAGACATTCCAAACTTCTCAAACTTCTCGGGATGCTCCACTGGATATTGAACCGTCTACAAGATACACAAGGAAGAGAAGTTAATTAACAAGTTAAGACATTAATAAATAGTCATGATGAATACTCTAGAAGGTGAAGTATTACCTCTTGGAGTTCCCTCTTAACATTCTCAAGCCCACCGATATCCTCCCAGCTGACATTGGGCACTTCAACAACCTGATGAGCAAAAATAAATTGTACTGTTCTCTTTCAACCATATACACTACAAGAAAGTCGATTTACTGAGCATGTAACTTACTGTTTCACGGAGTGCAGAGGGGTTGCTGGTCCCAAGAGCAGTCTTAAAGTGCTCATCCGTAACAGCCATCGAGTTGAGTATTTCAGCATCAATAGAATCATCTTCTAAATCAATGATATCCATTTTCTCCCTGATGCATTGAAGGGCAGCTTCAGTGCAAAGGGCAGCCAGATCAGCACCCACATAACCATGTGTATCTTTGGCAATTCTTTCCAGATCAACCTGCATGGTACAAATGTATTCAGACGAGGACCAAAAGAACTCAAAACTATAATTAACTTTCAAAGAGAAAAAAGTGTCCACCAAATTACTTACGTCTTCAGATAACTTCATGTTCTTGGTATGAATGCGAAGCACCTCAAGTCGACCAACTTCATCAGGCACTCCAATGTCAATCTCCCTGTCAAACCTCCCAAACCTTCTAAGTGCAGCGTCAATGCTATTGGGCCTATTTGTAGCCCCCATAACAATTACATGAGCACGTGATTTTAAGCCGTCCATTAAAGTTAAGAGCTGAGAAACAATGCGCCTTTCAACTTCTCCATTAGTCTTTTCTCTCTTGGGAGCAATAGAGTCAATCTCATCAATGAAGATAATTGATGGTGCATTCTTCTCTGCCTCCTCAAAAGCCTTCCTCAGATTGCTCTCGCTTTCTCCTGCTAATTTTGACATGATCTCTGGACCATTGATACAGAAGAAAAAGGCACCTGTTTCGTTTGCAACAGCCCTGGCTATCAATGTTTTACCAGAACCAGGAGGTCCATAAAGAAGGATGCCCTTAGGTGGTTTCACGCCAATAGATTTGAAAAGCTGCGGGTGTCTAAGAGGAAGCTCTACTAGCTCTCTAATTTGAGCCATTTGCCTCCGCACTCCACCTACATCATCATATCCGATTTCATCGAGTCTATCTTCATCGTCCCTTTTCACAGGATCCCCTTCACAAAAGATCTCCGTGTCCGGAGAAACAACACAATACTCTGGTGGATCAGTTTCGATAACCTTGAATTCAACACTTCTCATGCCTCCCCTTACGAGGAAAAGGTCACCCTTCCTTGCAGGACGATATGACTCGAGGAAATATGCTGCAAAAACGACCAACAGATTAGCAAAGGTGGTGGTTTGGAAATTTATAGACAGCATGGCTTCCTTAGGAATAAACCAAACTTAATTCTCAGTAAAGAAACTCCTAGGCGGAAAATAAATATGCCATTCATATCAATTAAAAGTATCAGATAAGAGCATGGCAATGTACTCTTTGGCATGTGTTATATGAGACTCAGATACATAAACACAAGGCATGTCTCTAGAATGAAATCTTTTATTAGTAGTGCAAACTTTATAATAGATGTAGTCAAAAGCAATCGGATTACGCAACAAAATGAAAAAAAATAAATAACATTATAATATATTTACTAATAAAGTGGAGATAAAAACATCATAATAAACAACCAAATGTCAGATAATCAAAAACATCATAATAAGCAACTGAATATCAGATAATCAGACAATGCATACAATGAGCAACCAACAAAGGGTATATGCATATTAAATGGTACAAATAAAATATTTGCCCTTCTCGACAATTTCAAGAAGATGGGTTGGTTGTTTCCTATTAAGAAAATGTCCGTTCCACAGAGTATTGTTTCACAAAAAGTAGAAATGATGATGAATGAAATGAGATCATCTGACCACCATGTTTCTTTTGTCATAAATCGACCTAGAGAGCAAAGAAACTAAACAATATGTATCGTTCTCAATAATCAAACTGGATTTAATAATCATGATAAGCAAGCTAGTTATTCTTTAGTTCTAAGAGCAAAATTCTACTCTATAAAATAGATAGCAGTCTTTCTCAAATAGGCTGTCATAACTCATAAGCCTCTAGAAGAGGGATAAAAAAAAGAAGGAAAATATTAGCAACCAAACAAACCCACATACACATTTGCTTTGGCATTATAATAAAAATTCATATCACAAATCATGGCACACTGGCTTCTACTAGATTATTTTCCATGAGTCAAAGCACAAATTGCAATATATTTATCAGATAACAAAGCGCATGATACTTTATCAAATAGTAACCATAAGTCAAATAGAATAACAAAGGAGACGGAAAGAGTGTATTATAAATCATCAGCATTTAACACATCAAGGAAGAATGGAAGATAATATATAAATCTAAAGAGTATACTAGGGAAGCACATGAAACTTACGCTTCAAATATGCATCAAATAGGTTCCCTGTCACACCTTCAATGGTATCATCAATAGGTAATATGTGCACTCGCTTCCCAAATTTAACGTCTTGGCATTGATGGACAGAAACCACATCGCCGAGCCTCACCCTTAGGTTTGACCTGACAACCTTGTTCATCCTAATCTTGGGTTCCTCGCATGTTTCATCACCAAGCGCAATGCATATTGTATCCTTCCTCTTCTTACCCTAAATATGCAACATAAAATCAGCAAACCAAAAAAAAAGGGTCCAATATTAAGGATCGTTTAGGTTCTGTTTGGGTTTGGGGTTAGGATATGCTTTAGAAACTCCGGTTTGCAATGCTCTACCCCAAAAGCCAACTTGTCCAACCTCAATTTTGGAGATAAGATGAAAGGTCGGATTAGGCTATAGATAACCTTGGTCAATATCAACTTTGGAGTTTTACATAATAGCAGCTATCTCAACGGCAAAACCATCGCCAAACAAGCCATAATCAAGATTTTAAATTTTAAGTTTTTCGAAACTTTGCATGACTCCGGTTATTTAAACTAGACCCAAAGCCAAACACCCGCATTAACTTCCCCTAATCATGAAAAGCGAAATCTATGCCTTCGAGACAGGACTAGGCTGACAATAAAAACTCACAATGCATGCAACAATGACACCATTAAAAAAATGGTCTTTTATCCCTAATAAAGCAATTTCTCAGGTCTGAGGATCATAGCTTTGTGTACTTAATCAACAGATCTATCCCCCAAATCCGGGACCCTAATTCCGACAAAAACCCTAACTTTACCCCCAAATCCATCACCAAAACCCTAATTCCCAAGCAGAAACCCTCACCTTCAAGAGGATCGTGTCACCGCGGAAGAGCTGCAGCTTCTCCATGGTATCAGGATGCATCGCCACCACGGAATTATCATCGTTGATCGCCTCATCAACCACCAACCGATTCGGCGCCTTCTTCCGCTCGAGAATCGCAGTGCTGAAGTCCTTTTTCGACCCCTTGCTGCCAAAAATTCATCGAATCACATCGAAAATCGAAACCTAAAACATCAAGAAATCTACTGAAAAGTGAAGAAAGAAGAAAACTTACGGATCTGAGGAGGATCCCTCTCCTTGATTGGCCATTGGAATCGAAAGCAAACGAAGAAAAAAGGGGGCAAATTTCAGAAAAAAGAGAGATAATTTCAATCTCAAAAAAGATAGCAGGGGGTTGCTTATATAGTTGTGAGAGAGTTTGGCTAGCCCAGTTGGATTCGGAGTTGGATTCGGAGTTGGATCCTTTTCCACAGAAAGGATCCGGGCCGTTTATATAATCGCGTAATCTACATCAATGCAGATTTAACATTTGATTTAAGGTTTTATTTTATATACCCCTCCCAAAAATATGCTGTTCCAAAAATCACCCAAAAATCCGTAATTCTACATATCATCCCCAAAAGTCATAGGTTGTCCAAAAACCTCCCCGCGGTTGCTTTTACATTGTATCACACAGGAATATTCCTTTTATGTTATTTTGAAGCCGTTCAAAACTTAATAAAAGACCAAAATGATCTTTATTAGTCATTTCTTCCTCCTCTTTATTGTTATAAATGGGTTTGGTTTAGAGATTTTGCCTCCAATTAAAAATTAAGGCTTTCAGGTATACAAAAATCACGGCTTTTCATCCAACCGAATTCTTGTACTTTGATGCAGCCAAGAATTCTCATGCCATTGGTATATTCTCATGGTTTTCAAACCCTAGGATTCTCTTTTTATTATTTTGTTCATAGTTTGTCTTGTTCGATTGATTATCTCAGTGAATTGAAATAAGATTGATGAGTTCAAATATTAATTCCATAAAAAAGGTGCACATGCCAATTTTGTTACAAATATTGATTCTTAAAAATGGAGCAAGTATAGAGATCTTCAACTTAACTAAATTAGAGCTTTTTTCCATGATAGGAGATTTTTTTAAGCTTGAGATAGGAAAAAAGGGCTTTTATGAATTTATTTAAAGACCAACGAAGAATTGAAGAAGCTTTAAAGCTGGAAGAAAAACAGAAGGAAAAGTTGAAAGAGATGGAAAGAAAGGAGAGATTTTTCCAACTTAAAATAACCCTGGTCAAACTAACCAACCTTAGATTAGGAATATATGGAAATGGGTAACAGAGGGTGTTTGTGGACTGACGGGAAACTTTTGGGGGCGATATGCATAATTACGATTTTTTGAGGTGAATTTTGGAAACGGCATATTTTTTGTGGCGGCATATCAAAAAAAACCAACTCCAAATTGCTAACTTTGCCTTGTTTTACACTCGTCTTGGAGTTAAGTAAGCTGCAGTTTTTCAGCCTTACTCTGATCTGATCAAAGTTATCTAAACTCCATTTTTAGAGTTTGGAACCTGCAAACTATAGTTTACATATTTTATACCTCCGCTTTAAAATAAACCATCGTTATCTTAACTCCATATCTCCAAGTAGGGCCTTAATGTTTGAATGGTTAGTTGTTGATGTGTACCTTCTTATAAGCAAGATAATTTTTCGAATAATTAATTCGAATTAGACATGAGAGCATCATATACCCCTTAGTTTCCAAATTACAATAACGAAAATAAAGATAAAGATATGATTGGTGTATACATTTTTTCAATTCTCCAATATTCAAGATTTTGGTCCGAATCCTCACCATGCAAATCCTCATGTATTCCGCACGAACCTGTGAACTACTTCAGATTAAAATACGAACAGTTGCAATAAAATTTTATTGATGGCATATAACAAAACTAATATATAATTTCACTAGATGAACAAAGAATTCATCAAGGATATTTTGACTGCTAATGTATCTAAAATAGAGTTTTCCTTATTCTATTCAAAATTTTGAAAGGGTTTAGAAGACCGTGATTAAATAATGACCTGACCTTGATGTCTGTAGGGTGTTTTTCGTCATCCCATTGAGATGGGAATACGCGTGCTTGTTGGATGGATTACGATAGTGTCCTAACCATCTACCGTGGCCGATGCGGAACAAAAATGACGTACTTGGTGCTAACGAACCCATCTAGATTCGAACCATAAACCTATACCAGCAAACTACAAGAGCTAAACTATAAGGTTAGAAATGGTTATACCGAATGAACCGTGTCCTTCGGTCTTCTACCATCTTCCTTACCTCCTTGAGGCGTCCTGAACTGAACTTGGCCGCCGGTCTTCCTCCATCGAAGATGATCCATCCGAGGATGTAGCTCTTGGCACTAGCTCCACACCAAAAATCAAGTGAAGCAATTAGGGACTTTAGGATACTAATCTAGAATGACTAGAATGTAGTGAAGTGTTTAAAGTGTTATCTATCTCACCCACTCTCTTGATTCTCAACTCATGAGATTGTAGAGAGGAGATTGAGAATGAAGATGGAGAAACTCAAGAAACTCTAAGAGGGAATGAAGCTAATGGTGAGAATGAGAAAAACAACCATGCAACAATTTGCATCAAGTGAAGAAAAATAACATGAAGCCCTGTTTTATAAAATCCATTTTTTCCATTAAAAAATCAAGCCCATGCTTGAATAGTTTGCACAAATGAATTAACAATTCATTTGTGCAACACTATACAAGCACGGCTCTCACCATACTCCACTCTCTTGATTTTCCACCCCATTTACCATTTATAATAAATGGTTAAATCCAAAATGAGGTGTCCACTTCTAAAATGTTATCTGTATAAATATAGATTACACTCAACTGTATATACATACCTGTATTCGTACCGAAATACGAATACCCGAAGAGATAGAATAGCATAAAAAACATAATACTAGAATATACATATCGAAATACATATACGTAAATTATTAAATCAATACCCGATTTAATAATCAGGCTCAAACCCGAGCCGGCTAGTATTATCAACTTTCCGATCGAAAGTCCGGGTACATAGTACAATCAATCGATCGGAACCCTGCACGTATCCAATACGGCTACAACATCATTTTTCCAGAACCAGGGAAACTCTCTGTGTGGGACTCTAAAGACTCGTCAATACGCTGGCAGTGCATTTAACCACAAGCACGTCAGCAGCACTAGCTGTATGTAACGGTTACCCAGGTATTGAGCGAAAGGAAGACCGACGAGCAAACTCATCCGAATCCCTACTGGGCCTGTTCGTGACAATCTCCGTACAGTCCGGTCTGTTCGTCTAAGAGTATCACATATTGAGTCTAGGGGTGGATAAAGTCAGACCCCTAATAACGCGATATTTCATGTTGGTATGAAGCCCATCACCCACTGAGGAACTACTGATCCAAATCAGTAATTCTCGTCTATCTTGGCCAAGGATTTCTGGTAATGGCCACCCGTGCACCGCGCGACATCAACCCCCAATACAGGGAGAGACGAATCCCCGACGATCCGCTCACTACCTCCATGTGGCTCGGGACTGTACCCAACTAAAACATGTTTGCACGACTCCTTTGAGATGTGGTAAGGTAGTAATCAAAGCACAGTGGGAACTCACACGAGAAAAATGACAATCTCAGGTTGACAAACTAACCTGTACTCATGTCACCTGGGAACTGCTCTCTGACAATATGTATAATACCAACTAGCACGTTCTCAGCGAGTTCGTCCAGTGTACTCATAACCTAATGAGCACCTGTATACTATCTTAGGTGACTAACAGACACCAATAGCTTCTGAGACCGGCCACCGCCCCTCGTCGGGGTCTCGATAAGTATACACTAGTCTACTCCGGAGTATCGATGCCTAGTCTCGATACTTTCTCGACTAGGGACATTTAAGAATGTGCTTATAGACCACCCAGCTCCCACGTATATGATCGCCATCATAATACTGGTAGTTAAGCAAGAATCCTATGGGCTCTATCAACATGTAATAGTGATCTGTAATACCACATAATACATGCACATGATGATAAAGGCAAACCAGATAGCATACTATCATTTTGAGTAAGACTGTTCTACCCGTATAGGTCCTCTCTCAATCATCACAATCGCGTGCCTGCAATTACAATAATTGACTTGAGGGCACTGTAGCCAACAATCTCCCACTTGCACTTAAGACTAATTATTGCGATGTCGCATACTCACAGCCCGTGTGATAACGAACACCCAACTTCTCTACTAATCAATCTCGCAAAGCCCGTTTGTGAAACTGTTGCGTTCGAGAAATAGCCTCAGTGAGTGGATCCGCTCCAATGTTTCTATCTTTATCTCTCTATATTTCAACTTCGCGGAGAAAGACTATCTTCCGAAATGAGCGATACCTGTCTTAGAATTTGTCTGGATATCTGATGGGACCCAGTTCACAAATGAACTCCAAATCCAACAAACTTTTTAGACCGTATCATCCACTGAATTTCATCAGTATCCTGCGATATACCTTCCTCGGTATCCGCTTGGACCACCTGTCCAACATACTGCCCCTCAAAAAGAGGGAAACCTATAATTTTGACAACCACTCTGTCATCCAGGTCACCTTGGAAGCCAGAAATGATAACCGCCTCTTGAAGGAGCTTGCGTTACCATATACCAAGAACATCCACTTATGTTCATAACTACTTCCCAACATTTCTCCAGGATTGGATTAATATATATGCTTATTGCAGGTAGTGCAAAACCAATATCTGGTATGCTACTTGACATCTCATGATTGACTCAATTGCCTAAGCAAGAGATATGTCAATCATGCAAATCCCTCTCCTCATCGGTCTAGAAGACATTTCTTTAGAGAGGGTGACTCCATCATCTGCGGGTACACCACCACGCCAGGAGTCGTCCATTCTAAAATACTTTAGAATAGTGTTAAGTACCCAAATTTGGGACACTTCCCAAATCTAGATCTAAAACCATAGATCTAGTGATCAGAAATTCTGATATTTTATCCAGATCCTATATGGAGAAACACCTTATGATAACCACAATATAACCGATTGTAGTATAGGAAAATCACTTCCTATCAAGAGCATGTCATCCAAATACCAGAACATCACTCCATACTACCTTCTTACCAGGTCCATCTGTTATTCTGATGAAGTCAAACTCTATGACCGTCACATCAAAACTAGACGATCTATTTCCTCTATACTTGCTTTAGTCTATAAATAAATATAAGCTACTTGCCCACTATACTTCCGCTGCTACCACTGACTACAACAACCATTTGGCAGAGTCATATACACGTGCACTTCTAAAGCTAATTTAGAACGACGTTATACTCATCTTTCTGCCAGATCTCATAGTCTAGAACAGCAGTAGTGGCAAGTATGGGTAATTAAAAACCTCCCTGTCATCGTCTTTGAGGAGACCGAATTACCTCTCGGGTGCCTGAGGTTACCCACCAAATCCGCTAATGGATTGTCGAATCCAATTGAATTTTTAGGTTCTTCTAAATATTCAGTAATCGTTTGTGGTTCTGTAATCACTTCCAGTTCTACCATACTCCTACTAATGTTTTCTGAAAAGAATTCATTTTACTAAAACTGTGGCGAGTCAAGAACAATATGACTATTGATTTTCCAAATGGTAGAATGTTAACCCTCGTCAAAGTCCGGGATAACCCACAAACTGCCATTACTGAAACGTATCTAGAATTTATCCAGATTATGGTTTTAAGCATAAGCCGGACAACTTCATATATCTTAACATCATTAAGATATGAATCCATTCTATATCCAATATAGAAACAAAGACACCAAATTAATTGGAACCGGATTCAAAATATATGCAGCTGTTTTCAGTGCATATCATCTAAATGGAAAGAGGCCAAGCAGCATTACTCATCAAGGAGCGTGCTCACGGATGAGTAATCTGAGAGAGAAGCAAGTTCTGAAAACTATTACTTACGACGGAATACCTAACACAAGTATCTACATTTTCGATCACTTTGAAGAATACCGATACTTGCAACATATGGTTCTGTACTTTATTCTTATACCTATATCTTCTCAAAATTTGGACTTTATATTTCAACGAAATACTTGTCTAAAACTATAGAAGTCATGAGTAAACAGAATATAATATGAGTACCAACGCCTTTTGTCACGACCCGAAATGGCACACTTGAATCATATAAAGTCTATAGGACCCCATCTAATTCAAGTAAGCCAAAATCCCAGAAATATAAACCATTTTAAATAAGAAGCGAAGGAAAACTGGTTTTAAGGTTTGCATATAATCACTTGAAAAGCCGTAGTAAAACCTTTTTAATACGTCAAGTCTTTTCCGAAAATTTCGGCAGAATTTCCTTTGTAAATGCTGGCCCCAAAAGGGGTACAACATGCATAATATGAATAAAGGTATCCCAAGCGGGAGCTAGCTCTTCGTCGATTGACGGTCACAACCACGCAAGCAATATAGTATACAACGCCAAAGGGCGAGGATCAAAACTCAAAAGGAAAACTCAAAATCATCAAGAAAACCCATAATAATGCAACGCGCGACTCTAAGGTCGAAATAATACACAACTGGTTTTCTAAGTCAAATAAATAATACAGTCTGGTTGATGGAGTTTACTAGATACAACTGAATAAAATAAGGTACAATGGTGGTCACGATGCAAGTGAACCCACCTACCGAAGCAATCACCCGGAATGAAAGCAGTGTGCCAGCAAAGCCGCAACGAAACCTGTACGGTAAAACCTGCAAGAACTGTGGCACAACGGGGGTGAGTTGCCAACTCGTGAGCAGAAATATCACAGAGCAGAAATCGAATGTATGACTCAATCCTAAGTCATACGATCATAATATATATATCCTCAAAATGACATAGTCTGAAGTATCTAAATATGGCATGGGTAAACATCTATGCATAAGTGTAATACCAAGTGCTCGTGGCAGTGCCTCAGGTAACAACATATCATAAATATGAGGTATGAATGCAATATAATGAAAACAGAATGCATCATGAATGCGACAACTGTTTTCTTTATTTAGTGAGATTTCTGTATATTTATAAATCGAGGTATCATCAATGAAATGAACATGAAATCAGTGTCAAGTATTGACACAAAACATAAATCCCAATATATCAATATCTCAATGTCTCAGGCTCCGGCAATCTGGACTGACCTGCAATCTCGAATCTTAATATCTAGGGCTCCGGCTATCCGGACTGGCCCATATCATCAAATCTCAAAACCTCAGGCTCCGGCTATCCGGACTGGCCTGTACTCCGATCGGTATTCTCCGGATATCCGTCGAGTCACAATAAAATCACCGGTCAGCAGTGCTCCCATGTCACAGGCTCAACGCCATCATCTGCGACCTTCTCGTCCCGGGGTACCGCACCGGGTCCACCATGCACCCACAGACGGTTCCTCCTCCTCCTCGAATCGGGTGTATGATATCACCTAAGAACCGAGAAAACTCATGGTGGACATATCTCAAATCATATCATAAGAAAACCGTATTTTCTATCTTTTAAAAAGATGATAAGTTTATAAAATCTTTGCGGTTTCTCGAAATCCAGAAATCTCATGAAAATCCGAAATCCAAATCTCAAGGGTAAATAAACAATGAGTTTCATAATATTAGGCTCCGGCAATCCGGACTGGCCCATAATGTCATGGCAGATGAATATATAAATATGCATGAAAATCATAGTAATAAATGCAATGTCTAAGCTATCACATAAAAGCAAGCTCACTAGTACCATATCGAAACTATCAGCTAACATTTTATACTAATGAAGTAGTATTTTCTAATGTGTACGTGACATGGCAACTGTCGATGATGATGTGTGTGAGCCGGCAAGCAGGTGTACGTGGAGCATACGCATCATCGGTAATAGTGCTGGTGTCCTGACAGCATGGTTTTCATAATAATTACGATAACACAAATAAGAATGCAATGCGATGCGAATAATAAGAATATGCAGAAATTGAATGGTAAACGCAGCAATAAAGGATACACATTTATAGTCATACTGTTTTGGCATTTGAAATAACACGAATCGTGGTGTTTAGAAAATAGGGCTACGATGTTTTTAAGAAAATGTACGTCTTTTGAAATATCCGTAGAATCTCTTGGCCCGTCTTTAAAATACTCACGATTCGTTAGTTTGAAATAGGTATGACTCGAGTCTAGTCTAGCATCTACAAGTAAACTACCAGACTAAACTAACAGACTGATCGAAAGGGTAAGGAAAACCACCTAAGTCTGAGTTGATATATATATATATATATATATATATATATAATAGTCGGTGATCCCGCCTCAATAGTATCACATACTATACAATATATATAATATGACATCCTCGAGTCAAGAGTGCGGATCTATCATCAATATAGCTCGTACGGTAAATCCATCGTACGGCATCCCAAATCTGGGTACGGGTCGAATATCACATTTATCTTATTATTTATCCGGTATCCTTATCATCACATATCGTGAACTGGGGGTACTGATCTAAGTCTAGTACAATACTGATACATCTACATATATATATGCGTGTGTATGACAGCACATCGCCTGAAGACCCGCTATAACATCATGTCGTATCTCAATATACGATCCAAATCATATCACCGATCTCGTGGCACCATGCCCAAACTCATCGACTCATCTCCAAATACCATATACTATCCTCATCATCCATGTATATGTATACGTATATATATATGTGTGTGTGTGTGTGTGTACATATCCCCATATACGCACAAGAAAGTAAAATGTATGCGAGTGTGTGTGTGTGCGCGCGCGCGTGTATGCAAATCATTACACTAGGGTTCGCGACTACTAAACTACTAAAAACGTTCTCTACCAATTACACTATAACTAACACATGCTGTTCTAAAATCTTCTTGCTAAAGTAATGTTTCATATAACCCGTATTCGTATATATAAATACATATATATCATAAACTACACTACGAATTGCGGGGGTGCTATACGCCTTCCACCCGACTTCCCCTGTAGATATATATCTACTCACCTGATCATCGCTTGCCGAAGTCGATGTCGCCATCCTCTTCTTCATCATCCAAAGTCCACGTGGGGGTACCTACATATCATAACATATCGTGTCGCATTAAAATCCAATTCAAAACCAAAACGACATGCGAATCACACATAGGTTAAAACCTATGATCTACGCATGAAAGAAAGGCAAAATAAATCCTCGATGTCGATGTACAAATATCAAACCATCGAGTTAAAACACAAACACCCAAGTTCAAGTTAGCAGAATCCACAAAACCGAAATCAGAAACAATGTAAAACTCTTCCAGATTTTACCCTTGGTCAAATTAGATAATTTTGCATATGTATAGGGTCTAATTTACTGGAGATAAAACCACAGAACAAATACGAATACATTTCACCTCACCCTGGCCGCAAATTGCGGCCAGGAACAATAAATCTGCGGCCTCAGCAAGGGGGTTGGGGCTCGGGTCTTTAGGGTACACTCCAGGTTGCCTGCATGACCCTCCGTGTTTGCTAAAATATTTTCAGGTGTCTCGGGTCACAGGCTCACAGCAGATGTCAATATACTATCACAATTTCCAGAAAATACAATATTGGGGATTTCTAAGTTCATGTCTTAGGTTTGATTCTATGGTTTCAGTCCGTGAAACTAACACCAGAGGAGTTCTAAGGTCTCTACTAACCTCAATTACACCTTTGGAATCAATAATTCCCCAAAATCCTAACTAGAAATTTTCAAACCTCACTAAACATCACTTAATCACTTCTAAAGATGCATGGACACTAATGTGAATGAAATACTATGCTAGTGGTGATGAAATTACCTCATTTGGCAACTCAAGAATTTTCTTGAGTTGCCCCAAGTGCTCAAAATCCGATCTTTCATGGTCCAAAGTGCTTCTAGGGAGCTTGTGCATGTTTTTAATGAAGTGGAGTTGGAGTTTTGATGATGGGTTGAGGGTGTTTGTGAGGGTGTGGGCTGCCATGAGTGAAGGGGAGGAGAAATGATGAAGGACAATAATGGAAGGAAACAATGAGCCTTGGTCAAGTTTGACCCTTCACCTCTCTCTCTCTTTTCTTTCATGCCCATACCTTTTTTCTTTATTCATTTTCATTTTCATTTTCTTTTCTTTTCTTCTCTCTTAAAACAAAACCATGCATAAATAAAAATAAAGAAAAGCCATGGTAGAATATAACAAATGGGTAATATGACATGGTACATGTCATAATGCACAAATCTAGCTTAATGCACGATTAGCGATATTTAATCGCGATTAGCATTAAAATTGTATATAATTAATTATAAAAATTCATAATTTGCCTAAATTACATAAAACACCCTCATTTCAGTAATTTCCATAATTTTCCAAATATTTCCCACTTTATCGGTATTTAATTATACTGCATTATTAAAATATTCATAATATTTATTATTTAATTATAAAAATTCCCAAAAATCATATTTTATTTTTTCTGAAATGTTACAGTCTTCCCCCTTAAAGAAATTCGGTCCCCGAATTTAAATTTAAACTCCCCCAATTTCTAAAACATTTCAGTAAAAAGATCAAGTCGTCGGGGTTTCGAAATCATAAATACGTAAAACGCATCGTAACGCAATGCATGCGCATAAAAAACGAGTATGTAAACCAAAATCAAAACTCCGTCAAGTATCACGCAATCATCGGAGTTATGGTGAAGACACAAATGTCCAAGTCCAATACGAAAACCAACATAATATACTCAAGACTAAAACATGTACATAGTACGCATCGTGGTAAACTCGTCAAAACATCTGAAGAAATGCATGCCAAACCCTTTTCAAGTCGCTGTGCGATGCGTGTATCGCTGCACAGCGGCAGACGTTTATTGTTAAAAAATAACTATATGTATATATACCCTTTGTTTAAGATACACGTCCCGCCGTTTAGAAAAATAATTTAGAAGGGTTTCCTTTGTTAAAATGTTTCGTGTCATCTCGGACACGTAAGTAAATACTGAGACTATAGCTCTTTCTTTGGAAATCCCTTCGATAACTATCAATGCATGCAAAAATATGTTCAGATACTGTTCTCGGACTAGCCCTGCTCAGCTACTATACCAAGTAGTAAATATCATAAAACGTACTGCTCCAACAGAAATCAATCCCAAAATGTATATAAGGATGCCACGGGCGCACGGAAATCAAAATTAATAAATGTGCCATACATGTGCACAGAAACAAATCTAAGCGCAACGGGTGTGCACGAAACACCTGTCAAGGGCAACGGTGTGTGCCTGACAGCAATATCAGGTACATCTGATATGCACGAAGAATCTCGATTTAGTGCATCTGGTGTGCACCAAAATCGCATCAAGCGCGTCAAATCTGCGCAAGAATCCAAATCAAGTGCACAAGGTGCACGAAAACAAATATCGAATATCACAATTGAAATCGACGGTATACAACACATCTCAATCCCAAATCCAAATCAGGTATACCGTGGTATATAATCTCACAACCGTGTGCATCAGTGTACACAAAATCGCATCAAAATACTAAAGTGAATGAAAACTATGCCGAAAGTATAAGTCAAATCACATACATATCATAGGCATGAAATCAAAATCAACCTCTCGAATGACATCAAATCGAAGTCAAGTGCAACTGTGGTGCACAAAATCTCAATCATGCAAATAATTCGCCCAAAATACCGAAATCAAAGATGGCGGAAATAGTCCCGCTCTGGCACATCCTCTAAAGATCTCTGGCCAACTGTCATGGTGACTCATGATATGTCTCATCGACGGTGCCGAACTCTGGCCTATTAGGTGTGCGTAATATGATCGATCTTGGGTCCAAGCCTTCTCGTATAGTATTCCAGAAAGATCTTGTCAAAGTCTCCCCCAAATCTCGTTCCTGCCGAACTGCCCGGAAGTTATCATCCTTTACTAAATCTATTTCTTGTTCCGGAACGGCTGCATACTCGTCACGACTTCCTTTGGAAGATATATCCATATACAACGCCTCTGCATGCGTATCACCTCTATGATGTTAGCGGAGTGGAACGTCATCTCGTCGAAATCTCGTACGAACCTCTTACTCCACTTTTCTCTAATGTCGACTGATTCGGACTCGTCTCTTCATGGCTGTATGGACTGCGCTCCAACGGCTATACTCGTATTTAGAGTCTCCCAAGCAATATATCCCATCACATGATATCCGAATGACGTCGAACCTTTCGATCGATTTGTCAAAGTTCCATAATTCCCCAAGAGCTCAACATCTTGAGTACAGTTTAATAGTATTTCAGTACATGCCACAGTACCTATAGATCAGCCGTAGAAGGGCAAACCCAAGCCTCATTAATGGCACCACTGAACTGCTGCAAACCCTAAGGTTTCATAGCGTTCTCATGGTCATTATATTGAGTTAGGGTTTCATTCTTCTAGAGGGTCCACGGAATTACTTGCATGTTTCTCCGAATACTTTAAACTTGGAAAAATAGGTTTCTGACATTCGATCGTCTTCTATCGACTCTCAACGTACCTGCGTGAAGTCGTCTCTAACTGGAATCAATCAATCTGATGACTTCGCATCGGGGTAGGCAACGAATCACATGTCCTAGTCATTCCTTCTTGGGTGACTAGCGATCTTCTATCATATCTCTAAGTACAACTCGTGTGGCAATAGCTCCAAACATCTGGGCGATATCTCATTATTCGCAGCAGCAATTGGCTCATTCGTCCGCACGCTAAACAGTGCCTCAATCATCAAGTATAATCGGTGTATCGACGATCATCACATTCTGGCTGGTCTCTAGCAGTGGCCCAATATTCTGGTGCTGATCCGCACATCCGAGAAGTCTTGTAAAGCGATCCATCAAACGCTCATGGTGCGAAAACACAATAGGACGATACATCTATGCAATCGTGTGTCCCTGGAATCACGCCCTGGTCAGTCCTCGTCCGTGACGAGCTCGTGCTGACCGCAACTCTAGCCATAGCTCTCTCTGCCTTTTGTAATCATGGCAGCAAAAACCATAAACCGATATCGATGAGGATAGATCATGATTGAATATAATGCTGTGCAAGGAAATGTACATCCTAAGGCTTCTTAAGCGGAGTAGCGTATCGTAAGTATGCCGCGGAACATACACACGGTACGTCATTCTCTTTAAGTCACCTACTCCATCAACCAAGGTCAACCTACGTGACGAAAGTTCGGGTCTAATACCCTCTCGACTAAGTCTAAGTTCTGTAAGGTCAAGCCTAGATTCCGTATATATACAAAAGCCCTAGGCTCCGCATAGTCAAACATAGACTCAAACCAAGGTTAACTTAGCGCTCTGATACCAACTTTGTCACGATCCGAAATGGCACGTGACTGGCACTTGAATCATATGAAGTCTATAGGACCCCATCTAATTCAAGCAAGCCAAAATTCCAAAAATCTAAACCATTTTAAATAAGAAGCGAAGGAAAACTGGTTTTAAGGTTTGCATATAATCACTTGAAAAGCCGTAGTAAAACCTTTTTAACACATCAAGTCTTTTCCGAAAATTTCGGCAGAGTTTCCTTTGTAAATGCTGGCCCCAAAAGGGGTACAACATGCATAATATGAATAAAGGCATCCCCAAGCGGGAGCTAGCTCTTCGTCAATTGAGGATCACAACCACGCAAGCAATATAGTATACAATGCCGAAGGGCGAGGCTCAAAACTCAAAAGGAAAACTCAAAATCATCAAGAAAACCCATAATAATACAACGCGCGACTCTAAGGTCGAAATAATACACAACTGGTTTTTTAAGTCAAATAAATAATATAGTCTGGTTGATGGAGTTTACTAGATACAACTGAATAAAATAAGGTACAATGGTGGTCACGATACAAGTGAACTCACTTACCAAAGCAATCACCCGGACTGAAAGCAGTGTGCCAGCAAAGCCGCAACGAAACCTGTACGGCAAAACCTGCAAGAACTGTGGCACAACGGGGGTGAGTTGCCAACTCGTGAGTAGAAAATATCACAGAGCAGAAATCGAATGTATGACTCAATCCTAGATCATACGATCATAATATATATATATATATATATATATATATATATATATCCTCAAAATGATATAGTCTGAAGCATCTAAATATGGCATGGGTAAACATCTATGCATAAGTGTAATACCAAGTGCTCGTGGCAGTGCCTCAGATAGCAACATATCATAAATATGAGGTATGAATGCAATATAATGAAAACAGAATGCATCATGAATGCGACAACTGTTTTCTTTATTTAGTGAGATTTCTGTATATTTATAAATCGAGATATCATCAATGAAATCAACATGAAATCAGTGTCAAGCATCGACACAAAACATAAATCCCAATATATCAATATCTCAATATCTCAGGCTCCTGCAATCCGGACTGACCTGCAACCTCGAATCTCAATATCTAGGGCTCCGGCTATCCGGACTGGCCCATATCATCAAATCTCAAAAGCTCAGTCTCCGGCTATCCGGATTGGCCTGTACTCCGATCGGTATCCTCCGGATATCCGTTGAATCACAATAAAATCACCGGTCAGTAGTGCTCCCCTGTCACAGGCTCAACGCCATCATCTGCAACCTTCTCGCCCCGGGGTACCGCACCGGGTTCACCATGCACCCACAGACGGTTTCTCCTCCTCCTCGAATTGGGTGTATGATATCGCTCAAGAGTCGAGAAAACTCATGGTGGACATATCTCAAATCATATCATGAGAAAACCGCATTTTCTATCTTTTAAAAAGATGATAAGTTTATAAAATCTTTGCGGTTTCTCAAAATCCAGAAATCTCATGAAAATCCGAAATCCAATTCTTAAGGGTAAATAAACAATGAGTTTCATAATATTGGGCTCCGTCAATCCGGACTGGCCCATAATGTCATGGCAGATGAATATATAAATATGCATGAAAATCGCAGTAATAAATGCAATGTCTAAGCTATCATATAAAAGCAAGCTCACTAGTACCATGTCGAAACTATCAACTAACGTTTTATACTAATGAAGTAGTATTTTCTAATGCGTACGTGGCATGGCAACTACCGATGATGATGTGTGTGAGCCGGTAAGCAGGTGTACGTGGAGCATACGCATCATCGGTTATGGTGCTGGTGTCCTGACAGCATGGTTTTCATGATAATTACGATAACACAAATAAGCATGCAATGCGATGCGAATAATAAGCATATGCGGAAAATGAATGGTAAACGCAGCAATAAAGGATACACATTTATATAATCGAGTCATATTGTTTTGGCATTTGAAATAACACGAATCGTGGTGTTTAGAAAATAGGGCTACGGTGTTTTTAAGAAAAAGGTACGTCTTTTGAAATATCCGTAGAATCCT
Organism: Agapanthus africanus; assembly: GCA_030015575.1. Lineage (NCBI taxonomy): Eukaryota > Viridiplantae > Streptophyta > Magnoliopsida > Asparagales > Amaryllidaceae > Agapanthus > Agapanthus africanus. The sequence continues at coordinate 483,574,655 of JASDDO010000018.1, read as the reverse complement.
TTGGCCTGTCTTTAAAATACTCACTATTCATTAGTTTGAAATAGGTATGACTCGAGTCTAGTATAACATCTACAAGTAAACTACTAGACTAAACTAACAGACTGATCAAAAGGGTAAGGAAAACCACCTAAGTCTGAGTCGATATATATATATATATATATATATATATATAATAGTTGGTGATCCCGCCTCAATAGTATCACATACGATACAATATATATAATATGACATCTCGAGTTAAGAGTGCGGATCTATCATCAATATAGCTCATACGGTAAATCCATCGTACGGCATCCCAAATCTGGGTACGGGTCGAATATCACATTTATCTCATTATTTATCTGGTATCCTTATCATCACATATCGTGAACTAGGGGTACTGATCTAAATCTAGTACAATATTGATACCATCTACATATATATATGCGTGTGTATGGCAACACATCACCAGAAGACCCGCTATAACATTATGTCGTATCTTAATATACGATCCAAATTATATCACCGATCTCGTGGCACTATGCCCAAACTCATCGACTCATCTCCAAATACCACATACTATCCTCATCATCCATGTATATGTATACGTATATATATACACACATAGTCCTATACCTATGTATGTATATATATATATATATATACATATCCCCATATACGCACAAGAAAGTAAAATGTATGCGAGTGTGTGTGTGCGCGTGTATGCAAATCATTACACTAGGGTTCGTGACTACTAAACTACTAAAAACGTTCTCTACCAATTACACTATAACTAACACATGCTGTTCTAAAATCTTCTTGCTAAAGTAACGTTTCATATAACCCGTATTCATATATATAAATACATATCTATCATAAACTACACTACGAACTGCGGGGGTGCTATACGCCTTCCACCCGACTTCCCCCGTAGATATATATCTACTCACCTGATCATCGCTTGCCGAAGTCGATATCGCCATCCTCTTACTCATCATCCGAAGTCCACGTGGGGATACCTATATATCATAACATATCGTGTCGCATTAAAATCCAATTTAAAACCAAAACGACACGCGAATCACACATAGGTTAAAACCTATGATCTACGCATGCAAGAAAGGCAAAACGAATTCTCGATGTCGATGTAAAAACGTCAAACCATCGAGTTAAAACACAAATACCCAAGTTCAACTTAACAGAATCCATAAAACCGAAATCAGAAACAATGTAAAACTCTTCCAGATTTTACCCTAGGTCAAATTAGCCAATTATGCATATGTATAGGGTCTAATTTACTGGAGATAAAACCACAGAACAAATACGAATACATTTCACCTCACCCTGGCCACAAATTGCGGCCAGGAACAATAAATCTGCGGCCTCAGCAAGGGGGTTGGGGCTCGGGTCTTTAGGGTACACTCCAGGTTGGCTGCATGACCCTCTGTGTTTGCTAAAATATTTTCAGGTGTCTCGGGTCACAGCAGATGCCAATATACTATCACAATTTCCAGAAAATACGATATCGGGGATTTCTAAGTTCATGTCTTGGGTTTGATTCTATGGTTTCAGTCCGTGAAACTAACACTAGAGGGGTTATAAGGTCTCTACTAATCTCAATTACACCTTTGGAATCAATAATTCCCCAAAACTCTAATTAGAAATTTTCAAACTTCACTAAACATCACTTAATCACTTCTAAACATGCATGGACACTATTGTGAATGAAATACTATGCTAGTGGTGATGAATTTATCTCATTTGGCAACTCAAGAATTTTCTTGAGTTGCCCCAAGTGCTTAAAATCCGATTTTTCTTGGTCCAAAGTGCTTGTAGGGAGCTTGTGTATGTTTTTAATGAAGCGGAGATGGAGTTTTGATGATGGATTGAGGGTGTTTGTGAGAGTGAAGAGGAGGTGGAGGGAGTGGGCTGCCATGAGTGAAGGGGAGGAGAAATGGTAAAGGAAAATAATGGAGGGAAACAATGAGCCATGGTCAAGTTTGACCCCTCACCCCTCTCTCTCTCTCTCTTCTCCCTCATGCCCATACCTCTTTTCTTTATTCATTTTCATTTTCATTTTCTTTCTTTTCTTCTCTCTTAAAACAAAACCATGCATAAATAAAAATAAAGAAAAGCCATGGTAGAATGTAACAAATGGGTAATATGACATGGTACATGTCATGATGCACAAATCTAGCTTAATGCACGATTAGCGATATTTAATCGCGATTAGCATTAAAATTGTATATAATTAATTATAAAAATTCATAATTTGCCTAAATCACATAAAACACCCTCATTTCAGTAATTTCCATAATTTTCCAAATATTTCCCACTTTATCGGTATTTAATTATACCGCATTATTAAAATATTCATAATATTTATTATTTAATTATAAAAATTCCCAAAAATCATATTTTATTTTTTCTGAAATGTTACACCTTTGTCCTAACAGACATCGGACAACATACAATACTTTATATAAGTCATATGAATTCAATAACTCAAACCCTGTGCGTCGTAGGTTGAAAACTGTATTATGGTTAAGAAGAATTACACCGCTGTTGAATACTCCTTACCTAACTATCAACTGATATAGGTAAATGTCATAAACATAATTTCAAAAAGTTATATCTCACTTTATAAAATAAACGTACAGATATATCAGTTTGAAATTGGTGCATAACGACAGATATTCAAAACCAAATATCTGCCGTCAGGCAAAACCCAGGTGATTTCCTCAAATATCACCAATTTCAAAGAATTCCGATATATAGAGGATCCAATCACCAAATTCCCATTTTCTTACTCCCACTTAGCATCTGTAACACCATACAGATGTGAGAATCAAATCTGGTAAATACATACCCTGGAGTCAGAATCAAATTGGAGAAACAGTTTTCAACTAACACCGCACAGTAAAACTGAAACATGAAAATGTTTCGAAGGGGTGGCCGGGTATTCCTAGCAATGTCTCTTTCACTGTCCAGATTCATGACAGTAACCGTATATGTCCTTGCTCTCACTCCAATCCCTTTATATGTCTTTACTTCTTACCTTCTATACACTTTTCGTAGGCTAATTGGTTTTCTTCCTTCCCTACCTTTCGGTACTAGCCTAAGGTTTGGAATAAGACTGTCCAATAAGCATAATAGGTGTACCTTCCTAACACTAGGAGCCCTCACAACCTGAAAGAAAGTAAAGATAAAAGACAACCGAATAATCCTGTTCAATTTCTCCAGAACCGGAATCCATCCTCGAATTGAAACAAGTTTCTTCGAGTTCGTATGTAACTATACGATGGAATATCCAATCAATATGGATCTTCGTAGTGATACGGATTGTTCCGGAGAAATGCAAAGGGAAAGTAGAAGTGGCAGGGGTATATTCGTCGTGAATGATAGTAGTTGTGATTTCCTTTGCCCTCATTCTAATCCTTTTATATGTCTTTACTTATTAGCTTCTGTACACCACACTTAGGCTAATTGATTTTCTTTCTTCCCTACCTTTCGGCACTTTCCTATGGTTTGGAAGAAGACTATCCAATAAGTGCAACAGGTGTACTCTCCTAATACTATGAGCCCTCGCAATCTGAGAGAAAGTAAAGAGAAAAGACATCCGAATAATCCTATTCAATTTTTTCAGAACCGGAATCCATCATCGAACTGAAACAAGTTTCTTGGAGTTCGTATGCAACTATATGATGGCATATCCAAGCAATATGGATCTTCATAGTGATACGGAGTGTTCCGGAGAAATGCAAAGGGAAAGTAAGAGCGGTAGGTATATATGGGACTAAATGACAATCCAAAAGCCAAAGTGTTTTAAGAAGGTTCGGTTAACTTAGTTCATGAGATTTAGTTTAGGGTCAGGCCATGGTTGCTGCCAAAGAGAGAGAGAAAAGAAACACTCAGCGTGCACTCTAACCTAGATTAGATTGGTTAATCACTTTATCTAATCAGGATGGCTCCCACTGTTTCCTCGAATTCTTCTTCAAATTCTAAAAGGAGAATTATTCAGGATTGTATGAAAATTACCCGAGGAGTAACACCTACTCATCAGTGGGAATCGGGATCCAACTATCATCGCATGATAACTTGATGGAAGTTACTCAAGTCACCACACTCCAGATGGTATGCGCATGCCTGGCAAGTTTCCTGTATGTTTGAAACTCCCGATGTGGTTTTCCCTCCTAACGGTTTATGCCCTTAACCATGTCAACATATCATAAACCGCTAGTCAAGTTCAACCCGTGTAACGACCCCAATATTAATATACCTCTGTATTTTCTTTCTTTAGTAAAATATTGTATTTATTTATTCATAGTATTTTCTGTAAATTTTGTTTTCTATTAAATATATTATTTTATTATTCTATCTATTTTTCCTAAACCCATTTCTTTAAACTAAATCTTACCCTATTTCAATTTAAACGCAATACCTAAGCCAACCCATAACCAAATTCAATCTCATTTTCATTTTCTTTTATAAAACTATGAACCCAAAAGCCCACTTTCTTTTCAAGCAACAACATATATTTAATTCTAATTAAATATGTGCATGAACAAGCTTGTAGCTCATTGCTTAAGTTCTTGCATTTTTTATCATTTTTTATTCTTCTCATAACCTACAAATGAGAACTTTCATTTTATCTTCTTTTTAACTCCCAAAATAATTAGAATGACTATGAGCTATAATTTATTAAAATTATGGTGGCCATAAACCTTTTTTATATCTCACATATTTTTCTTTTCATCATCATATATTTTTATCATTTCACATCTCCTTCTTCATCTAGATTTCTCGAAGAAGAACATGAAGAAGTCTTCAAGAAGGTCTCGCTAGTAACGCGAGGCTATCGGCAGATAGACAAGCCCGGTGACAATACCGGCTTATGTATGTAAGTCCCTTCTTTCTCTCCCCCTCCATCTCTTTATTCTCCTTTTGTCATATCCCGTGAACCCGCTATTCTTTTCATATCGTAATCCATAAGAGAAGATAAACATAAACATATACATATATATAAGTCTAGATATATATGGTTCTATATGGTTTAATAATATCTTATTGCCTCTTGTTCAAATTAAAGTGTTTTCAATTCTTTGTTAATGACTATGAATATTTATTATAAGTTGTGAGAACATAAATTTCATGCCACAATATATATCTACGATATCTCATGGAATCGGTTTGCTTATTAAAAGAAAAGGAGAAGCATGCATAAAAATACTAGTTAGTCTTTTTGCCGATTTTAGTATACATATCAATACCTTTACCTTTAAAATAAATTTTAGAAATTAATTTTTACTTCTGGAAATTTCATGAAATTTAAGTATTATAGAATATATTTTTGTGTACACGCTGTAAATTTTTTAGATCGAACCACATAACGGTTTATGAATTATATCATTTTTATTCACTGTTCGTTAAAAAGAAAACTGCAGTTATCGGTCAACTTTTAGGACACATAACTCGGTCTACCGATGTACAAATTGAGCAAATTCAGGTGTTTTGGTCATCTACATCGAAATATATAGATTTTCTTAGTTTTAAGTTTTTACTGAAAACCGATGTAAAATATAGAAAACTGCGTCACAATATTAAGCGACGAATCTGGACAGAATCTGTCCTGATTCGCACACTGTTTTTAAATAGGACATAACTCGAAATCCCGATATCCTTTCGTGATAAAATTTAGATGTGTAGATGCACAATTGATAAAGCTATAATTTTCTGTATATTAGATTACTTAGAAATGCATGAAACAGCCCGATATAGGCTTTGCAATATAACATATAGTTGCTTTCCAGAAATCTGAATTTCTGTTTTAAACGTTGATATTAAAATGATCATAACTAGAGTTTCAAAAATCCAAATCGTGCAAATCTTAGTGTTTTAGATAAGTATATCGAAATACCTATAATTTTCTAATAATCATCGTAACCTAAAACCTGATGGAAATTAACTCAAACTGTGTTTTAAAAATATGCGACGGTGCTAGACAGATTCTGATCTGTTCTGCGCGACAAAATGAAAATGGGTATATCTCCCAAACTGGTAGTCGTATTTAGGCACGACTGGAGCTCACGCGTGCACAACACTTAGATCTATATTTTTTTTATATTCTGAAATTTATTAACTTGATTGATTAGTCGTACACAACACTTCTTAACGGTATTGTTTATGATCGTTACTTGAATAATATACTTGACTCATTTCATGCTATTCGAACATGTATACATATTTATCTTAATTTTTAAATTGTTGTATGTACATCAAGACGATAATTAAATACTTGAGATTTATTTTTAAAATACATCAAAATTATTTTTATATAAAACCCTCTCAAGTTATACTAAATTACAATAAGGACCCTAGTAAACATAAGTTAAAGCGGGACCAATTCTCTTGAGCCTCAGGGAGCCGGAGAATATGGGTGCTTGCCTATCTAAGGAAGACAATCTAATAACGGTGTTATCATACGGTAATTATCTTGGTAAAAGACACAAATCCTGCTGTCCATGTGCAGTAGTTACCGATAACACCAAAACCTAATTCAGGTTCAATTTCTTTTCTAATTGTCTGACTCAGACCGAGTCTCAATATAACCAATCTGACTTGAATATGATTCAAAACATAATTCAATATGAATCCATATATTCAATCTGTTCAATCTATTCAATCTATATTGACTGGACCGAACCATGGATATACCTCCATCTACATGATTCTCCAGTTACACCTATTTACTGATATCATGGTTTCGGCAAGTCATCCATCTATACAATTCAATTTACAATACAAGACAAACAATACAAACAAGACATCGCGGGCTTTATAAAGAGGTAGACTGGTATGGAATATGTTAAAGGTGGCACGAGGTGGTCACTTAAGACGTAATTACATCCATGCCGTTGTTCCGTAGTATTATCGACGGAGCCTTATACTTCTGATACCTTAGTCTCCGGGAAAAGTGAGACTCCTCTCGTATACACTGGAATCTTCTGTACCAAGCTACAAACAACAGCGTTAACACTAAATATAATATTATAATAATAAATACTCTATTCTGTCTATTCCATTCTTGTCTATTTACGGGACTTACCGAGCGATTTGTTCGCTGACGACATTCTCTTTCTTCTTCTTTGGAATGTCGTCAGGTGATTCGGACTCACCAGAGATCGAGCCCACTAGCGAGGATTTGGACCAGCTAACTTTCGACCCGGAGCTCTAGTTACTTGTACATTTTATTTCAGTACTTTCCATTTCTGTTATGCCACCGTTTAGGCATTGCTTTTCATTCCATGTATTTACTTTTCATATGTATTGTAAAAAGAATGTTAATAAATAAAATTGCTGTTCAATTATATCTATTGTCTTTGTCTCTTGTGAATTTTACTTATATTGTTTAGATATTCTTAGCGTGTTTACTTCAGAGTAAATACGTAGCGGCCTCGACGCGTCCTCTGCCCGTATACTGGAAAGCGGGGCGTGACAACCCATCATTATCCAAGATTAATTTAGACCCACGGCTGTCTTAAATAATCGTAACACCTGCAACAAACAAGCACCACTCAGCTACGGAACACTGCGTCTTGACTAGGTCAAAACACACAGCATGAATACTAAGTTACACTTGTAAGAAATGACGGAGGGGTACGGCTGGGTTCTTGGCGAAAAACCCTTTAACGTAATGAACTTGATATTGCTGAAGGAACCTGAGCAGTTTTACAAATATATAGTGGTGTAAACTTTTGCTAAAGAGGTCACTCCCTGTGAAGGGATCTCGGCTTTTTCCTCATCGAATGAGGTGCAGGATATTCCTAACCGAATACCACGATGCAAAGCAAAAGAATCGACTATAGTAAAGTTATTACACTGACGTAAGCTTTTGCCCAAGAGGTCACTCCTTATGAAGGGATCTCGGCTCTTACCTCGTCGAATGAGGTGCTGGATATTTATAACCGAATACCGCAATGCAAAGCAAAAGGAAACGTCTGTAATGACAATTTTCAAAAATTGGTTCCAACAACAACATTTAGGTTTGTTTTTCCTTGCATTAATTAGAATTAATGCAGTCCCATCAATTAATCCATATCACACCAGAAAAATGAACGAAAATACAATGTACGTATATGCCATCCGCATTCGCGACGGGGCCCCGTCATGCACCGTTAGGTTACTTAACTAACAGCAGAGCGGGGGCTGGACCAGCGCGGATGCAAAACATATACAACATCTACTAGTATATATAAATATATATATAACATTCGTCCCAGGCATGATATAAGCAATATCACAGAACATCAACAAGCAACAAAATATGGTTGATAATCTTAGAGTCTTGGGTTTCATTTGAGCCGCAAATGAGACCCGACGTTCCCGGTCGTGTGGATAGCCCGTGCAATGAAAACCTGGACCCCTACGAGCGCGGCAAGTTACCCGCCAATCCCAGAAGTGAGGCAACCACAATCAGTAAAGTGAATGGTCCACCCAGCACTTCACGGAATCCGGTAACTTGAGCACGCCTCCGTGGGTCATCCTATACCCCCTACGAGTGCGGTGAATAGCCCGCCACTTCTAGAGTAAGCTCCCCTCCGTCTCAACGCCATGAGATACGGGTCCGTTGCCCTCTAGAATTCAGCTTTTCGAGCACTTTACCACGGGGTAATCCTAGTACAGAAAAGAAAAGTATATATACAATGGTGATATCAACTTCAATCCGGTTGTGCCCCAATAAAAGAATATACAATCTGGCAGAGACGGCTGTCCACATATCGGATGCTCATCCCGCAATAACGAATATACAAATGAATCTGAACTGTACTACTACCATTGTATCATAGGCTATCCACCATGACAATCCAACCACAATATCAGCACAATTCAAAACATCAACGTGAATATCACGATCGCAAACCCGTCTAATTGAACATATAGCAATCGGTCGGGTTGTACCACTCAATAATATTCACGGTCGCAGATATTATCACATGCACTGATAAACATATACTTAGTATTTCGATCGATTAAACTTTTCCATATTGACCCCAAATGCAATCCAGCACTCAAACAAATTTGGGCCAAAACCATATATCCCAAAAATCATATTTCCATGATTTAGAGTGCCAGAAGAAATTTGGCACACTTTGGCCACAAGATGACCGCGGTGTAAGGTTCTTAGGCAAAACCATAAGGTTTCACAAGGTATAAAACATGCCGTATTTAAAAATTCAGTGTGTCAAACAACCCTAACCTAGGATCTAACTAGAGTTTTAGGAGCTAAACTAGAAAGTAAACAACTTTACATCTAAGTGATAACGGAATACAACCTTTGTAGAGCGGTTCTTCACTTCAATAGCTCCTTGTAGTGGTCCCTTCGCTGCGATCATGGAACTCCCAGACTCTTGCATGGCTTCTCAAGATGAAAGGAACGATCTTGCTTGAAGTCTTCGAGGCCGAAGATGATCTACGTCGAGGAGACACTAACTCAAGCTACTACTTCACTAATGAGAGATTAGTGAAGCTAACACCCTATACTAAAGTGCTAATCTAGTAGAGGATGATGAAGTAGGAAGTGAGCTCACTTTAGTTTTATTTTTCTCACAATATTTTCTCACTTTGGAAAAAGCTAGCAAGCTTTTTCTCAAGGATGAAGAAGATGAAGTCAAGAGATGAGAATGAACTAATGAGGTGAGAGAATCAACCATGGGTGAGTTTGTATCATATACTAACTCATGTAGAGAGATAATCATAGCTAAATTATAATGGTTAGGTTAATAAATATGTTAAGTAAAACAAAATGAGTGGACTAAGTCAATGCATCCATAAGCTTCTACAAACTTCATGCATGTGGCTAATTATCCACTAATTTGGATTTACTTTAAATATTTAAACCCTACATTATAATTAGTATGGTGTAAGTCTCATACACCCATGTAGTGTGTGTCATCAACCATGACACAAAATAGAACACAATTAATATATATCACATATATAATAAGTGTGCACATGTGAGAAAAATAAATGCTTAAGTGAGCTAATATTAGTTAATGTAAACTAGTATATCAAATATACAATTATACACTAAATTATCAAATCAACACTTGATTTAATAATCCGGCTATAACACATATAACCGACTAATATTATATGTACCATCTTATCGAATCAACACTTGATTCGATAACCCGGCTATATCTCATATAACCGACCGATACAAATAATCGCGAGAATAGAATACGGTATCACATACTCATATTAATCTCGGTCCCGCACATATCACATATATGCTCTTACTTCGTTTTTCCTGAGCCAGTAAAACCTCTATGTTGGAATCTAAAGACTCATCAATACGCCGGCAGTAGGTGATGATCACATCAAGTACTCACAAGCCGTCAGTGGTACTAGCTGGACGTAACGGCTACCCGGGTATTGAGCGATCAGAAGATCAACAAGCAAGACTTCTCGAGCTCCTGTAAAGCCTGTCAGTAACACTACCGTACAGTCCGGTCTCCTCGTCTGATATGTCGCATATCCAGTCTAGGGGTGGTAAACGTCAAACCCCAATAACCGATAAGTCATGCCGATATGAGGCTCATAACGGGTCGAGAAACTACTAATAACACTTACCAGTAAATCTCTAAATCAGCCCTGGCCAGGGACTTCCCTATTATGGCCAATCGAGCACAGCGCAACATCAACCCCCAATACCGGGAGAGACGAAACCCCTCCTATCGCTCATTGCCTCTACGTGACTCGGGACTGTACCTAAAAACCACCGTTTTGCACGTCCTCTTGAACATGGTAAGGTGGAAATCAATGCACAGTGGGAATCACACAAGACTCTATGACGATCTTGGGTTTACAGACTAACTTGTACCAGTGTCACCAGAGAACTGCTATCTGACGTCAGGTATAATACCATCTAGGAGTTCTCGGCGAGTCCGTCCAGTGTACCCAGTCTCTACTGAGCACCCTTATACCATCTCTGATGTCAAACACCAATGGATATGGGATCATCCATCGCCCATCTACATGGGTCCAGAAGCTATACTCTAGTCTACTCTGGTATTTCGATGCCCCGTCTCGATACACCCACGACTAGGGATATTAAAGGATGTACTTACCGACTATCTTTGCCCACTCGTATGATCTGCATCATAATCCAGATAGTCAAGTACACATCCTAAGGGCTTTATCAACACGTAACAGAGAGACAATCAATGTACATGTTAAGATAAAATGCAACCAGATAGCATACTATCATGTTGAGCAAGAAAGTCCTCCCTATATATGTCCAAGCATCCACTACAATATACATCTCATGTACAGTAATGGCCTCCAGGGCATACATATAACTAACAATCTCCCACTTGCACTGGGGCCATCATATAGCAGTGGTTGTAGTATCTCATACTCAACCATCCCATAAAAGTCTCTCTCTGGGAAAAGGCCTTTGTGAGTGGATCCTCCGTATTGTCCTCTGAGTATACTCTCCTAACCTCGATCTCTCTGGAGATCAACCATCTCCATGATCAAGTGATACTGCTTTAGAATATGTCTGGGTCACTGATGGGACGGGGGTTCCTAGGCATGAGCCACAACTCCATTGTCACACAATGGTAGGAACGAAGTTCATCTCATGAACTTATATACACCCAGACTGTCTCTTTGGTAGTATCGTTGGTAGCGATGTATCGAGCCTTTATCGTCTAGTTTGTCACGGTATCTGGCTTGGAACTCTTCCAACATACCGTCCCTCTACTGAGGGTAAAGACAATGCCTGTGACTGCCATTCAGTCGACCTTACTACCCTGGAAGCTATCCAGTGATTCTCCTCAGGATCGATTGATACTATCTCACTACACCCAGTGAGAATCCTAACATCCACTTAGATCTATGTTATAGATCCAAAACCCAGGATTTAGGAGGTATCACCTTAATCCTATATGGAGAATCCTTGTGATAAGAGGAGATTGACCGAGTGTAGCATAGGAAACACCTTTCCTATCAAGAGTATGTCATCTACGTACAATACGAGGAAGACCATCTTACTCTCTACTATCTTTTTGTATATACAAGGTTCATCTACCATTTTGATAAAGTCAAACTCTTTGACTACCACATCAAAACAGATGTTCTAACTCCGCGATGCCTGCTTTAGCCTGTAAAGCAACTTGCACACGTTTCCGCTGCTCCCACTGTCTACGAAGCCCTCTGGCTGTATACTTATAGACTTTTTCTTGTAAATCACTATCTAGAAAAGCAGTCATGACATCCAACCGCCAGATATCGTAGTTATGGTATGTAGCAGTAGTAAGTAGGATCCAGATGGAATTAAGCATTGTAAGTCTACGCTAGCGCCCCGGCTGTCTACAGACGCCAAATGCGGAACAAAAACTTTTTAACTGGCGCTATCGTATACTTTAACCCGGATCTGCCATTATTGCTAAACTAACAAACTGTAAAGAGTGTAGAAAGGTTATACCGAACGATCCGAGTCCTTCGTTCTTTAACCATCATCCCACGCTCCGTTGCGGCTGCTCCGATCTCGTCGATCTCCGATCTGCTCGTCCAGGTGGCACCACGTCGACGATTCTTTAAACGGGCTCCCGCCTCTGACTTGAGGCAACTCGGTCGTCAAGTTTGCTAAAAGAGACGACCAAGAATGATGTAGAGAATGAGTAGATGACTTTGTCTCGCTTCGTCCAAAACCATGGACGAACGGTTAATGAAGTTGCCGTGGAAATCGGATGATGGAATGAAATGATCTGTGAAATTCCATACACCCCAAAATCTATCATAATCTTTTGCAAAATGAAAACTCAAGTCTCCCCATGAGAGAGGGGAGGGGCCGGCCATATAAAGAGAAGGAGGAGGGTGAGTGTAGGAGGAGGGGAAGGTAACCATAAGAGGATGAAGCTTATCTTGATCATTAATGAAAACAATGAGTCACTAAGATACAATGAATCTAATAACCTAGTCACCATAAGCATTAATTGAACCATTAATGCAACCATGAGTCACTACACACCTCACCATTTCTAGAAGCTTCTAGAACCTTCTAGAAGCATGACTCACTCTCATCCAAGAAAAGATAAATCCGTCTTTAACCAAATGTTAAAAGACGGCTGATAGAAAACTGGAAACTGGCAACTTCCAAAAGTGATCCTGAAACGACTTTCAGGATAACCCCGTAACTGTATAAATATACCCGCATTTGTATTACGACCGAATACAAATGCAACTGAGACAAAGATATTATATCTATTCAATATAATAATCGGATCCGGCTTAAACCAAAGCCGACCAGTATCAACTGCTCGAAAAATAACACGTGCGTAAACGCACGTGCATTTTCCGAACCCTGCCATAAAACCATACGGCCTCTACAACGTTTCGCCCGAACTTGGGAAACTGTCTGTGGGGGACTCTAATGACTCGTCAATACCCTGGCAGTGGGTTTAACTACAAACCGTCAGCGGCACTAGCTATGCGTAACGGCTGCCCATGGACTGACCTCAAGGGAGGCCGATGAGCGAACTCATCCGGAAACCCTACTGAGCCTAACAGTGACAATGTATATACAGTCCGGTCCGTTCGTCTATGAGTATCGCATATCTGCCTAGGGGGCTAGTAACGTCAGACCCCCAATAGCAGTATAAGTCGTGTCGGAGTGTAGCCCAATAACACCCTGAGATACTACTGGAGTACCTACCAGTAAATCTCCTGCCATGGCCATGGACTATGTGTAATGGCTCTCCTAGACACATCACGACCTCGCCCCCAATACCGGGAGAGACGAATCCCCTGCCGATCCGCTCACGTGCCTCCATATGGCTCGGGACTGTACCCAAAAGCTACCTGTTTGCACGACTCCTTTGAGCCGTGGTAGGGTAGAAATCAAAGCACAGTGGGAACTCATACGAGACAAATGACGACCTCAGGTCGATGAACTAACCTGTACACATGTCACCAGGGAACTGCTATCTGACGATAGGTATAGTACTAACTAGCAGATTCCCGGCGAGTCCTGTCCGGTGTACTCATAACCCAATGAGCACCTGTATACATCTTAGGTGATCTAACTGACACTAGTGGCTTGTGAGACCGGCCACCGCCCCTCGTCGGGGTCTCGACTGTATACACTAGTCTACTCCGGAGTATCGATGCCCTGTCTTGAAACTCCCACGACTAGGGACCACAATTAAGGATATGCATATAAACCACCCAACTCTCACGGATATGATCGCCATCATACTGTTGGTGGTAAAGCAAGATCCTAAGGGCTCTATCAAAGTGTAACATGTAATCAGTCACCTGAACATGTACACGACTGATAAAGGCAAACCAGATAGCATACTATCATCTCGAGTAAGACTGTCCAACCGGTATAGGTCCTCCGCAATCATTGCAATCACATACCTGCGATCCAATAATTGACTATGAGGGCACTATCTCCAACAAGCATAACCACTGGAGAAAAGGTTTCATCATTATCCACAACTAGTTGATGACGACAACCTTTTGCAACAAGTCTTAGCTTTGAAAGTCTCAACTTTTCCATGTACACCAAGTAATCTTCTCAAGATATACTTGCTCCTGATTGGGATTTAACCCTTCAGATATATCAACCAAAGTCCATACTTTGTTGGTGTACATAGATTCCATCTCAGATCACATAGCATCCATCCATTCTTACAGAGTCTCCACTCTTGATGGCCTGCTCGAAACTAGTTGGGTCATCATCTCATGATGCAATCCTCGCCCCCACTGTCATAAAGAAAACTGAAGTATCTCTCAGGTGGATGAGGAACCCTACCAGATCGGCGGAGAGGCTGAGATTCGTTGGGAGCTATTGAATCCTGCAGTTCTACCAAATCATCAGCTGTAGTTTGTATAGCTGGAACTCCTTCCAGTTCTACCTCATGACCACAAATTTGTTTCTAAAATAAATTCCTTTTCTAAAAAGGCGGCATGTCGAGAAATAAAATACCTTTTGTTCCTCGGTGTGGTAGAAGATATTCCCTTGCGAATGCTTGGGATATTTAACAAACTTCCACAGAACTGACCTTGCCTCGAGCTTGTCCGGATTTTGCTTTTGACATAGGCCGGACAACCTTAAATCTTAACTTACTTAAGACATTGGCTCTTCCCATACCATATCTCATATGGAGTGGTAGGCACCTGATTTGGTTTGAACACTATTCAATAGGTATGCAGCTTCACAAGTGCATAATCCCCAAAAGGAAATAGGCAACTCAGTAGTACTTATCATAGAGCGCACCATATCTAATAGGGTGCGATTGCTCCACCCTGTTACACCGTTTTGCTGTGGTGTATACGGAGGAATAATGCTGAGGGAGAATCTCATTCTCCTTTAGAATAGTCCATGATCTCCATGCTCAAGTATTCTCCTCCCTGATCACATCAAAGGACATAATACTTATACCCTTTTTGGTTCTCTACTTCTAACGTATATTCTTTGAATTTCTCAAAAGTTTCAGACTTGTGTTTCAACAGGAACATATGTCCGAATCTTGAGAGATCATTAGTGAAAGTAATGAAGTACAAAGAACCGGTCCTGGCATGTGTAGACAGGGGACTTACATACATCATCATGTAGCAATCCCAAGAGTTCACTAACTCTTTCTCTGTTTCCAGTAAACGGAGCTATGGTTATTTTATCTTTGTGACATGACTAGCAAGTTTCACAAGATGTAAATTCAAACTGATTTAAATATGCATCTTAATGTAACTTAGCTAGTCGGGTCGCATTGATATGACCTAGTCTACAATACCTCAAGAAGGATTCGTTCATTTCTGAACTCTTCCTCTTGTGTGTGTTCTGTACGTTGAGAACCGTAGTTTGATTTAGAACGTATATGCTTTTAGATAACGTGCCTGAACCAATCAACTCTTGATATAGGAAATGTTCAAAACATTATCCAACAATACAAAATTATATCCTTCTTTACTAAATAAAGAGACTGATATAATGTTGTATATTAGGTTCGGTATCTAATAATATTTGTTCAGAATTAATGTATTTGGTAATACAAGGTGATAACCGCCAACTATTTTGGCTGCAACAATTGCACCGTTTCTAACTCTTAAAACTTATCACCCATTCCCAGTTCTCTACCTATCTGTAGCCTATGTAACAGATTACATTAACGGGATCCTGATCCGGTATCTCATACCCAGGACGTAGAGGACACTGAGAAACAGTTCTTGGTATTGAACACACCCGAAGAAGATGCATCATCATGCACTTTCTTCGTTTGGACGGCACGGGAATCCTGATAATCCCCTATTTCCTGCTCGGTCTTATAACAATTATAAGTTGGAGCGGGACCAACGTTCCACAGCTCAGTATAACAAGCGGGTCCGGTCAATACATCCATATTATTATCTTGATTAAGGCGTGACATGGTCGCTTCCTGGAGAGAGAGAGAGAGAAGAAAACGCTCAGCGTATGCTCTTGCAAGATTAGATTGGTTATTATTTTATCTAATCAGGATGGCTCCCACCGTTTTTATCAAATCTTCCTCCAAACCCTAAAAGGAAAGACTAGCCGGGATTAATTACACTCTACAAGTTCGCCAATCTTTCAGCCAGGCTAGTGCCGGTACTTTGAGGGAGGTTCTCCGTGCTTTCGCACAGACCTAATTAAAATAAACCTCGTTTTTCCAGGGGCGTAACCCTGTTGACATCTTTCTAGACACCTACTTGATCGGCTAATTGTAATGTGTAAAATTCTCCCAGGAGTAACTATTACTCGCAGTGGGTATTGGGATCCAACTATCTCGTAGAAGGTATGCAATCTCGTTGCAAATTTCAACACTTCAAATTCCCGATAATATTTTGCCCTAAGCGATCTATGATCTTGACAAGGTCAACAAACCATAGACCGCAAGTCAAGTTCAACCCGTCATTTTGTGATTGAATTAAACCCACCCGCACGACCCTTGACAAGGTCAACAAGGCCGCACGACTACCCTAATCCAATCGCATCATATGCTTTGCAGATAAGCACTAATCGGCTACCGCACCCTACGCCTTGACAAGGTCAACAAATGCAGCACGAATACTAAGTAGGACTTATCTGAAATGACGGAGGGCTACGACAGGTTTTTCAGAAAACCTTTTGCGTAATGAACTTGATATCGTTGTAGAAACAAGTGATTTTTGAAAAGGAGTGTTTTGAGGCTTTCACTAGTTTTGCTAAAGAGGTCACTCCCGGTGAAGGGATCTCGGCTCTTTCCTTATCGAATAAGGTGTAGGATATTTCACAAATATCAATATGCAAAGCAAAGACTACAAAAAGCAATCAAAAACAAAACCGAGTGTTTTTAGCATCTGCTTGTTTCGCTAAAGAGGTCACTCCCGGTGAAGA
Source organism: Agapanthus africanus (assembly GCA_030015575.1). Taxonomy (NCBI): domain Eukaryota; kingdom Viridiplantae; phylum Streptophyta; class Magnoliopsida; order Asparagales; family Amaryllidaceae; genus Agapanthus; species Agapanthus africanus. The sequence goes on along the minus strand of JASDDO010000018.1, from coordinate 483,557,275 downwards.
GATCTCGACTCTTTCCTTATCGAGTAAGGTGCTGGATATTCTACAAGGAATACCGTTATACAAAGCAAAAACTAGAGCTACCCTTTTTGAAAATTTGATTCTACAACATCTTTTAGGTTTCTTTTCTTTCATTAATCTCATTAATGAAGTCCCATCATTTATGCTTCCTAAGCTTCACAGAAGAAACAAAAATACAACATACGCTTATGACATCCGCATTCGCCACAGTGTCCCGCTATGCACCGTTAGGTTACTTAACTAACGACATAGCGGGACGGGACTAGCGCGGGTGCAAAACATAAGCAACGTCTACTATATATCTCATATATAATGTATATCCATTCATCTCAGAATCCACAGTGATCACATCACAGAGCAGAAGAAACATATGAAATATTAGATATACTAGGAGGTCCGTATTTTATTTTGAGCCTGTATAAAACAAGGATTCCACGGTCGCGATGAATAGCCAAACCCACATCCTTAGACCCCTATGAGAGCGGCCAGCAACCCTACCAATTCTAGAGTTAGGAGATCTAGACTCGACTCCTCGAGTTGGTCTCCCACTGGACTCTAGAACCCGGTTACTTGCGCTCCCCTCCTTGGGTCTATCCTAATGCGGAAAAGTAAATAATATACAACAATGGTGACATCATCCTCAACTCGGAAGTGCCCCAATAAAAGAATATTACATACAATTAATTTTACATGAATGAAAATAAAAACTCTCATCTCACATAAAACCCCGGCTATTCAAAACGCGACGATCCAATATAATATATCACAACAACACATAACATCACATGTCATCAACATAAGTAAATATGCGTATCCCAATTGTCGTTGACGTATAGTAACGAAACCGGCGATACACCACATACTACATTTACGGTCGCAGAAAAGAAAATGTCAAACTACAACATTTGGAATCCATAATAACCTTAGACATCATAAACCCAAAATATCACATACTTTGGATTTCATGCCTAATTATATGAATTCCACATATTGTATCACATTTCATAAATAGCTAGACGATATTAAACCTTTCGATCGAATCAACGAATTCCTAAAATTTCTGAGAAAGCTCAACACTTGAGTAGTATTAAAAATACCCAGAAACATGAACCAGTGCATACGGACCAACCGTAGAAGGGCCGACCCATGTCTCACACATGGAGCCGCGGAACCGCCGCAAAATAGCCTATTTGGCCGCTGTTCCGCGGTCATGTTGTCGAGATTGGGTATCGTTCTTCTAGAGAGTCCATAAAATTACCTGCATGATTTTCTGAGAATTTTTAACTTGAAAAATTCCAACATTTTGAAAAATTTCCAGAAAGTGGGCAATATTGGGTTTTCGGAGTTCGTTCGAACTTCTACCTTCGCCTAGACAACTCCTAATGCTCTAGCAGGGCTCTGATACCACTTTAAAGTTCTTAGGCACAATCATAAGGTTTCATAAGGCATCAAACATGCCGTATTTAAAAATTTAGTGTGCCAAACAACCCTAACCAAGGATCTAACTAGAGTTTTAGGAGCTAAACTAGAAAGTAAACAACTTTACATCTAAATGATAACGGAATACAACCTTTGTAGACCGGTTCTTCACTTTAATAGCTCCTTGTAGTGGTCCTTTCGCTGCGATCATGGAACTCCCGGACTCTTGCATGGCTTCTCAAGGTGAAAGGAACGATCTTGCTTGAAGTCTTCGAGGCCGAAGATGATCTACGTCGAGGAGACACTAACTCAAGCTACTACTTCACTAATGAGAGATTAGTGAAGCTAACACCCTATATTAAAGTGCTAATCTAGTAGAGGATGATGAAGTAGGAAGTGGGCTCACTTTAGTTTTATTTTTCTCACAATATTTTCTCACTTTGGAAAAATCTAGCAAGCTTTTTCTCAAGGATGAAGAAGATGAAATCAAGGGATGAAAATGAACTAATGAGGCGAGAGAATCAACCATGGGTGAGTTTGTATCATATACTAACTCATGTAGAGAGATAACCATAGCTAAATTATAATGGTTAGGTTAATAAATATCTTAAGTAAAATAAAATGAGTGGACTAAGTCAATGCATCCATAAGCTTCTACAAGTTTCATGTATGTGGCTAATTATCCACTAATATGGATTTACTTTAAATATTTAAACCCTACATTACAATTAGTATGGTGTAATTCTCATACACCCATATAGTGTGTGTCATCAACCATGAAACAAAATAAAACACAATTAATATATATCACATATATAATAAGTGTGCACATGTGAGAAAAATAAATGCTTAAGTGAGTTAATATTAGTTAATGTAAACTAGTATATCAAATATACAATTATATACTAAATTATCAAATCAACACTTGATTTAATAATCCAGCTATATCACATATAACCGACTAATATTATATGTACCATCTTATCGAATCAACACTTGATTCGATAACCCGGCTATATCTCATATAACCGACCGATACAAATAATCGCGAGAATAGAATACGGTATCACATACTCGTATTAATCTCGGTCCCGCACATATCACATATGTGCTCCTACTTCGTTTTGCCTGAGCCAGTAAAACCTCTATGTAGGACTCTAAAGACTCGTCAATACGCCGACAGTAGGTGATGATCACATCAAGCACTCACAAGCCGTAAGCGGCACTAGCTGGACGTAACGGCTACCCTGGTATTGAGCGATTAGAAAATCAACAAGCAAGCCCGCTCTAGCTCCTGTAAAGCCTGTCGGTAACACTACCGTACAGTCCGGTCTCCTCGTCTGATATGTCGCATATCCAGTTTAGGGGTGGTAAACGTCAGACCCCAATAAGCGATGAGTCATGCCGATATGAGGCTCATAACGGGTCGAGAAACTAATGATAACACTTACCGGTAAATCTCTAAATCAGCCCAGGCCAGGGACTTCCCTGTTATGGACAATCGAGCATAACGCAACATCAACCCCAAATACTGTTACGCCCCGCTTCCCAGTGTACGGGCAGAGGACGCGACGAGGCCGCTACATATTTACTCTGAAGTAAATACGCTAAGCATATCTAAGCAATATAAATGAGAATGCACAAGAGACAAAAGATATAATTGAACAACAACTTTATTTATTCACATTCTTTTTACAATACATGAAAAAGTAAATACATGGGATAAAGCGATGCCTAAACAGTGGCATAACAGAAATGGAAAGTACTGAATTGAAATGTGTACAAGTGTAACTGCAGCTCGCGATCTTCAATAAACTGGTCCAAGTCTTCAGTGTTAGGCTCGATCTCTGGAAGGTCCGAATCACCTGACGACATTCAAAGAAGAAGAAGAAAGAGAATGTCGTCAGCGAACAAATCGCTCGGTAAGTTCCAAAGATAAGGGAGAAGTAGAATAGGCAGAGAGAGAGAGTATAGCTTTTAAAATTGTATTATTTTCTTATACTGTTGTATTTAGTGCTAATGTTGTTGTTAACGTAAGTTCAAGGATGAATATCAACCAATCTCAAGAGTGTTCTCAAACCCTACAGGCTGTAATTCAGGGGTAGGGAACCACGGGCCCGAATCAAATGTTAGTAACGGGACTTCGACCGTCGTCGAAGTATTCCAAACTCAACAGGCTGTAATCCAGGAGCATGGAAACACGAGCCCTCATGATAGCTTGCTTGTGTTAGTAGACATGAATTCATGATCTAGGGGGATTCTTGAGATTCTGTTGGATTAACGAATGAACTACCCCAATACCCCGTGTATTTATTGTATTGATAGTAATGATTGTACTAATAGTATTGTATTGTATTGTATTGTCTTGTAAATTGAATTGTATAGATGACTTGCCGAAACCATGATATCAGTAAATGGATGTAACTGGAGAATCATGTAAATGGAAGTATATCCATGGTTCAGTTCAGTCAATATAGCTTGAATAGATTGAATATATAGATTCATGGATTCATCTTGAATTGTAGTTTGTAGATTGTACTTGAATCGTATTCAAGTCAGATTATTTATAATGAGACTCAGTCTAAGTCAGAACAATTATAAAAGAAATTGAACTCCTGAATTAGATTTTGATGTTATCGGTAACCGCTGTACATGGGCGGCAGGATTTGTGTCTTTTTCAAAGACGATTACCGTGTTGATAACACTGTTTGTTAAGTTGTCTACCTTAAATAGGCAAGCACCCACTTCTCCGGCTCCCTGAGGCTCAAGAGATTGGTCCCGCTTAAACCTATGTTTACTAGGGTCCTTAAGGTAATTTCTAGAACTTGAGGGGGTTTTCTGTAAAAATACTTTTGTATAGTTTTCAAAATACACCTAAAGTATTTTATTATCATCTTTAAAGTTTTCATAGATGTAGATTTTATAATTGTGACATTTCTAGTGATTAAAGCCTATTTTTCATAATACAGGGTATTTATTTGCAATATTGAACTTGTATGGAATTTCATGGTATTTTCATGTAAAGTGATTCTTGTGATTTAGAAAAGTTGGAATAGTTATATTATATCAAAAATAGGTATTTTGATAATACATATATATATTTTATATAAAATAATTTTAATTTATTATTTTCTAGAAATCTCATTTTCTTAAGATATTTGTATTTTTAAATCTCTCGAGACCGAATGCTCCTTGCGGAGATATGCATCTTGCACCACTAAGCCCGAGAATGTGCGATAATCCGTACCATCTCGATCGGGTTCCCCAAAATGGATTGTAGCGGCGCTTTGCAAAGATTTGTGTAAAATACATAATCTTGTAGAAAACGGTTTTAATAGTAAATGGTATTTATATGTAAAGTTTCGTTTTTCAGTATTCTATGTTCCCGAAAGGTATTGTGCTATGTTGCATATGAGTGTTGTGAGGAGGTAAGTCATTACCTCGTGATCTAATTAAAATTATAGCAAGATTAATGATGTTTTAAGGTAGAAAGTAAACTTCATGGTATTTTAGTGATAAAGAGCGGTAAAAGTTACAAAATGAAATATTTTGTTATGAAACTTGTTCAACATGTTTTGTTAATAATTAATAGTCAAGATGTAAGAGTTTAATATGGTTGTGTTATGGAAAATTGAATTTTATAAAGAAAACCGAATCGGAAGTCGGATTTAACTCCGCTTCCGTCGGGTTTTAGTTTTACAAGTTTTTAGAATGGAATAGAGAAGAGAGAGGTGAGACTTACGGGTTTATAGTATAGATAAGAGGGAGAGGGATACGTAGGAGGTGCCGGTGCGTCGTTTCGTCGCCGGGAGCTCCTAGGGTCATCGTCGAAAGATCGCTGGAGTTTTGCCCTTCGCTACTCCACTTGTACACAAAATTTCTATAGAGTTTTCTTGAGAGTTTGGACAGAATTGTGAGTGAGGGGTGTGTATTTAGGGGTGATATTTATAGGGTAAGGCTAGGGTTAGGGTAGGTGAAAGGTTGTGAAGAAAAAAGTGGTATGAAATTGTATTAAAATTTGGTTTAATTGGATTTTAAATCTCACTGTTAATGTACAGAGGAAATAAAGTGTACAGGGGTTTCAGGAATTTCAAAAGACATAACTTTCGTGTTGGACAATCGGCGATCCGGCCGGCGGCGGCGGGCCGAGTCGGCCGAGTCGGGCCGGGGCTCGTCGCCATGGGTCGCTCGTCGGTTGGTATGCACAGTGGGGTAGTTTGTTTTATATGTGACTTTTGGTTTTTATGAGTTATGCACGTATAGACCCTTGGACTTCTAAAAATTTAAAAGAAAACAATATTAAAAATAATGTGGGGGATGGGATTTGAACTCTGGTACTTTGGTTCAGCAGTGCAAGGTCTTATCAATGAGCTACAAGCTCTTTTTTGCTATTAAAAAGCAAAACAAACTTATATCTTATGCTCAGGCAAAAATACCCCTTTCTGTATTTTTGAAATTTTTTTTTACAGAAAGTTGTACATGAAGTTTAGGATTGTTACATTCTACTCTCCTTATAAAAATTTCGTCCTCGAAATTTGTAAGAGGAAAGTGTAACGGATTCAAGGAAAGTTTGGTGACTGAAGTACTGATAGTATATGAATAATAACAAAGTGATATAATGGTTTGAAAAGGTTGAAAAGAATTACCAGAATTATCCTGGCCAACCGTTTCAGCTTCTACGACCGCCAAATTGTAAGCCTGGCGTCTCGGCACATTTCTTCATGCATGCTCGTACATCGCTGGTTGTCGAGGTAAAGGTGGTCCACGTGGAGGTCGTGCAGAAAGAGTTAATCGAGTAGGTGGAGCTTGGATAGCTGGTCTAGCTGCGGAATTAGGATTAGTTCGGTTGTGTGGGCAAGTTCCAATGGTATGTGAGGATGATCCACATATCATGCAAAGACCATTTACTCGTCTGCAATCATCCATCAGATGTCCAGCTCTCTTGCAGTAGGTACAAAAGGCTGGGTTGGGCCTGTTGATTGATACTCCCGTTCTCCTTGGTACAAATGGTGGTCCTGATACGGCTTCTCCTGCTATCTGGTTGGCAGGATGCTTCACTCCAGCAGATTGAGGTCTGCCCTTCTTCTTCATCACTGCCTCATATCTTCGGGCAGCTTTTAAAGCCATATCATGGGTTGGGAAATCCCCTGTAGCTAATGCACCTTGGATTTCCGGATCCAACCCTTGCTGAAATCTTCTAACTCTAATCTCAGCAGTCGGCATGAGATGGGCCACAAACCGACTGAGCATGGTGAACTCAGCGTTATACTCATCTACTGACTTGGTCCACATTGAACCTTGTTGCAGATGAATGAATTGCTGTTCCATGTCGAACCTGGCAGTCTCAGGGAAGTACTTTGCGTCGAACATGTCGCGGAAAGTCTTCCATTCGATAGTTTGGTCAAGACGGCTTTCTTCCGCCTTCCATCAGACCCGTGCATTGTCCGTGAGCTGTAATTTTGCAACACGAACCTAAGCTATCTCTGGCACTTGTGCCGCTGCCAGATCATCTTCGATGCTCTGAGACCATTCCCCAGCTTTTAGTGGGCTCTCTTTTCCTGTAAACTGCTTGGGGTGCAAAGCCCTGAATTGCTTCACCCCAGGTGCTTCTGCTTCTGGACGGTTCAAGAGAATAGCAATCTGTTGCTGCTGTCCTTCCAGGAGGCTGCGGATTGCCTCAAGCAGAACCGTCTGCTCGTTGATTGGAGCAGCTACGGCAGGTGTAATTTGCAGTGGTGGTGGAGTGTAGTTGAATTTGGTGCTGGTGTTGTTTGGGGAATCCATAACCTTGAAAGAAAAATTTAGGTTAGGACAGATTCAAAGTATATGATTCAAAGAATATGAAATGATAAGATTCAAGGAGTATGAATTGTAAAGAATGTCTTAGTTGCTGGTTCTTGTGTTATATTGCTTAGGTTGTTCACGCAGAACAAAACTGCATGATAGGGTTCCATACAGCTCTGACCTGCATGGGCCACCAACAAAACCTGTCATGCCCCGCTTCCAAGTGTACTGGCAGAGGACGCGACGAGGCCGCTGCGTATTTACTCTGAAGTAAATACGCTAAGCATATCTAAGCAATATAAATGAGAATGCACAAGAGACAAAAGATATAATTGAACATCAACTTTATTTATTCACATTCTTTTTACAATACATGGAAAAGTAAATACATGGGGTAAAGCGATGCCTAAACAATGGCATGACAGAAATGGAAAGTACTGAAATGAAATGTGTACAAGTGTAACAACAGCTCAGGGTCTTCAATAAACTGGTCCAAGTCTTCAGTGTTAGGCTCGATCTCTGGAAGGTCCGAATCACCTGACGATATCCAAAAAAAAAGAAAGAGAATATCGTCAGCAAACAAATCGCTCGGTAAGTCCCAAAGATAAGGGAGAAATAGAATAGGCAGAGAGAGAGAGAGAGTATAGCTTTTAAAGTTGTATTATTTTGTTATACTGATATATTTAGTGCTAACGCTGTTGTTAACATAAGTTCAAGGATGAATGTCAACCAATCTCAAGAGTGTTCTCAAACCCAACAGGCTGTAATCCAGGGGTAGAGAACCACGGGCCCGAATCAAATGTTAGTAACGGGACTTCGATCGTCGTCGAAGTATTCCAAACTCAACAGGCTGTAATCCAAGAGCATGGAAATACGGGCCCTCATGATAGCTTGCTTGTGTTAGTAGACATGGATTCATGATCTAGGGGGACTCTTAAGATTCTGTTGGATTCAAGAATGAACTACCCCAATACCCCGTGTATTTATTGTATTGATAGCAATGACTATACTAATGGTATTGTATTGTATTGTAAATTGAATTGTATAGATGACTTGCCGAAAGCATGATATCAGTAAATGGATGCAACCGGAGAATCATGTAAATGGAAGTATATCCATAGTTCGGTTCAGTCAATATAGCTTGAATAGATTGAATATATAGATTCATGGATTCATGTTGAATTGTAGTTTGTAGATTGTACTTGAATCGTATTCAAGTCAGATTATTTATAATGAGACTCAGTCTAAGTCAGAACAATTATAAAAGAAATTGAAGTCCTGAATTAGGTTTTGATGTTATCGGTAACCGCTGTACATGGGCGGCAGGATTTGTGTCTTTTTCAAAGACGATTACCGTGTTGATAACACCGTTTGTTAAGTTGTCTACCTTAAATAGGCAAGCACCCACTTCTCCGGCTCCCTGAGGCTCAAGAGATTGGTCCCGCTTAAACCTATGTTTACTAGGGTCCTTAAGGTAATTTCTAGAACTTGAGGGGGTTTTCTGTAAAAATACTTTTGTATAGTTTTCAAAATACACCTCAAGTATTTTATTATCGTCTTTAATGTTTTCATAGATGTAGATTTTATAATTGTGACATTTCTTGTGATTAAAGCCTATTTTTCATAATACAGGGTATTTATTTGCAATATTGAACTTGTATGGAATTTCGTGGTATTTTCATGTAGAGTGATTCTTGTGATTTAGAAAAGTTGGAATAGTTATATTATATCAAAAATAGGTATTTTTTTAATACATATATATATATATTTTATATAAAATAATTTTAATTTATTATTTTCTAGAAATCTCATTTTCTTAAGATATTTGTATTTTTAAATCTCTCGAGACCGAATGCTCCTTGCGGAGGTATGCATCTCGCACTACTAAGCCCGAGGATGTGCGCTAATCCGCACCATCCCGATCGGGTTTCTCAAAATGGGTTATAGCGGCGCTTTGCAAAGATTTGTGTAAAATACATAATCTTGTAGAAAACGGTTTTAATAGTAAATGGTATTTATCTGTAAAGTTTCGTTTTCCCGTATTCTATATTCCCGAAAGGTATTGTGCTATCTTGCATATAAGTGTTGTAAGGAGGTAGGTCATTATCTCGTGATCTAATTAAAGGTATAGCAAGATTAATGATATTTTAAGGTAGAAAGTAAACTGCATGGTATTTTAGCGGTAAAAGTTACAAAATGAAATATTTTGCTATGAAACTTGTTCAACATGTTTTGTTAATGATTAATAGTCAAGATGTAAGAGTTTAACATGGTTATGTTAAGGAAAATTGAACTTTATAAAGAATACCGAATAGGAAGTCGGATTTAACTTCTCTTCCGTCGGGTTTTTGTTGTACAAGTTTTTAGATTGGAATAGAGAAGAGGGAGGTAGGACTTACGGGTTTGTAGTATAGATAAGAGGGAGAGGGAGATGTAGAAGGTGCCGGTGCATCGTTTCGTCGCCGGGAGCTCCTAGGGTCGTCGTCGGAAGATCGCCGGAGTTTTGCCCTTCGCTACTCCACTTGTACACAAAATTTCTATAGAGTTTTCTTGAGAGTTTGGACAGAATTGTGAGTGAGGTGTGTGTGTTTAGGGGTGATATTTATAGGGTAAGGCTAGGGTTAGGGTAGGTGAAAGGTTGTGAAGAAAAAAAATGGTATGAAATTGTATTAAAATTTGGTTTAATTGGATTTTAAATCTCACTGTTAAGGTACAGAGGAAATAAAGTGTACAGGGGTTTCAGGAATTTCAAAAGACACAACTTTTATGTTGGACAATCGGCGATCCGGCCGCCGGCGGCGAGCCGAGTCGGCCGAGCCGCCAGCCCGAGTCGGGCCAGTGCTCGTCGCCGTGGGTCACTCGTCGGTTGGTATGCATAGTGGGGTAGTTTGTTTCATATGTGACTTTTGGTTTTTACGAGTTATGCACGTGTAGACCTTTGGACTTCTTAAAATTTAAAAGAAAATAATATTAAAAATAATATGGGGGATGGGATTTGAACTCTAGTGCTTTGGTTCAGCAGTGCAAGCTCTTATCAATGAGCTACAAGCTCTTTCTTGCTATTAAAAAGCAAAACAAACTTATATCTTGTGCTCAGACAAAAATACCCCTTTATATATCTTTGAAAAAAAATTGTACAGAAAGTTGTACAGAAAGTTTAGGATTGTTACAAATACCGGGAGAGACGAAACTCTTTCTATCGCTCATTGCCTCCATGTGACTCGGGACTGTACCCAAAAGCCACCGTTTTATACGTCCTCTTGAACGTGGTAAGGTAGAAATCAAAGCACAGTGGAAATCACACAAGACTTTATGACGATCTCGGGTCTACAGACTAACCTGTACCAGTGTCACCGGAGAACTGCTATCTGACGTCAGGTATAATACCATCTAGGAGTTCTCGGCGAGTCCGTCCAGTGTACCCAGTCTCCACTAAGTACCCGTATACCATCTCTGATGTCAAACACCAATAGATATGGGATCATCCATCGCCCATCTACATGGGTCGAGAAGTTATACGTTAGTCTACTCTGGTATATCGATGCCCCATCTCGATACACCCATGACTAGGGACATTAAAGGATGTACTTACCGACTACCTTTGTCCCACCAGTATGATCTGCATCATAATCCAGGTAGTCAAGTACAAATCCTAAGAGCTTTATCAACACGTAACAGAGAGACAATCAGTGTACATGTTAAGATAAAGTGCAACCAGATGCATACTATCATGTTGAGCAAGAAAGTCCTCCCTATATATGTCCAAGCATCCACTACAATATACATCTCATGTACAGTAATGGCCTCTAGGGCATACATATAACTAACACGCGGAACCGCCGCCAATAGGCAAGTATTGCGGCGCTTCCGCGGCCATTTTGTTGGTTCAAGCGTCCAAATTTCTTGTGATGCCCTACATATGCCTGCATGTATTTTTAAGACACTCTAAAATATTTTTTGAACAGGTTTTAAAAATGGCAGCGGGCATGTCGAAATGGAAAAACGATTCGGAAAAATAGGTCGATCGACATTTTAACCTTATGCAAACTAGCTATTAATGGATTATGGGGTGGATCTGATACCATCTTGGGTTACGATAACGCTCTGACCATCTACCATGGCCGATGCGGAACAAAAATGACGTTTAAAAAACTTGGCGCTAACGAACCCGTCTAGAATCGAACCATAAACCTACACTAGCAAACTACAAGAGCTAAACTAAAAGGTTAGAAATCGTTATACTGAATGAACCGTGTCCTTTGGTCTTCTACCATCTTCCTTAGCTCCTTGAGGCGTTCTTGACTGAACTTGGCTGCCGGTCTTCCTCTGTCGAAGATGATCCACCCGAGAGATATAGCTCTTGGCTCTATCTCCACACCAAAGATCAAGTGAAGCAAGTAGGGACTCAAGGTTGCTAATCTAGAGTGCCTAGAATGTAGTGAAGTGTTCAAAGTATTATCTATCCCACCTCCTCTCTTGATTCTTAACTCATAAGATTGTAGAGAGGAGGTTGAGAATGTAGGTGGAGGAACTCAGGAAACTCAAAGAGGGAGTGAAGCTAATGGTGAGAATGAGAAAAAAAACCATGCAACAATTTGCATCAAGTGAGAAAAAATAACATGAAGCCTTGTTTTATAAAACCCATTTTTTTCATTAAAAAAATCAAGCCCATACTTGAATAGTCTGCACAAATGAATTAACAATTCATTTGTGCAACACTATACAAGCATGACTCTCACCATACTCCCCTCTCTTGATTTTCCACCTCATTTACCATTTACAATAAATGGTTAAATCTAAAATGAGGTGTCCACCTTCTAAAATGTTATTTGTATAAATACGGATTACACTCTACTGTATATACATACCTGTATTCGTACTGAATTACGAATACCCAAAGAGATAGAATAACACAAAGAACATAATACTAGAATATACATATCGAAATACATATACGTAAATTATTAAATCAATACCTGATTTAATAATCCGGCTCAAACCCGAGACGACCAGTATTATCAACTATCCGATCGAAAGTCCGGGTACATAGTACAATCAATCGATCGGAACCCTGCACGTATCCAATACGGTTACAACATCATTTCGCCAGAACCAAGGAAACCCTCTGTGTGGGACTCTAAAGACTCGTCAATACGCTGGCAGTGGGTTTAACCACAAGCACGTTAGCGGCACTAGCTGTACGTAACGGCTACCCAGGTATTGAGCGAAAGGAAGGCCAACGAGCAAACTCATCCGAACCCCTACTGAGCCTGTCCGTGACAATCTCCGTACAACCCGGTCTGTTCGTCTAAGAGTATCGCATATTGAGTCTAGGGGGTGGATAAAGTCAGACCCCTAATAACGCGATATTTCGTGTCGGTATGAAGCCCATTACCTATTGAGAAACTACTGATCCAAATCAGTAATTCTCGTTGGCCAAGGATTTCTTGTGATGTCCACCAGTGCACCGCGCGACATCAACCCCCAATACCGGGAGAGACGAATCCCCGGCGATCTGCTCACTGCTTCTATGTGGCTCGGGACTGTACCCAACTAAAACCTGTTTGCACGAATCTTTTGAGCCATGGTAGGGTAGTAATTAAAGCGCAGTGGGAACTCACACGAGACAAATAACGATCTCAGGTCGACAGATTAACCTGTACTCATATCATCTGGGAACTGCTGTTCATATCAGATTTTTGCATTTTCATACCGCCCAATTTTTATCACATTGCATATCGGTAGATACTCTTGAGCCGTGTTTGCTAGTCAATTGCAGGATACAGGTTCTCGGTTCTAAAACGGTGAAATTCATGAAAAACACGACAAAATCCGGTTTCCTGCCAACCACAGATAAAACACGGTCTCCGCTCTTCATCCGTATGTTGCCAGATACCAGTTTAGGAAGACAAAATGTCAAATCTATGTCACCTTCATGCACAAGGCTCAATGGCAACAACAACTTCCAAGAAATCTACACGGAGCTCGAGGCAATCATGACAAAAACATCCACAAAAAGTCCACCTTTCCTCAACAGAAATTCTGGAAGAAATGTGAAAGTATTTTCAGAAAATACATATACCAGAAAAGAGGGGACAGAAGATCAGAAAAGTACCAAAAAGCCCACACCCTAACTCATCCATATGGCCGCGGATCCGCGGCCAAAGGGGGGTCTAAGCCGTGGATCCGCGGCCGTACTGGCGCCGCAGACAGAAACTTTTGGGGGGTATTTTGGTCTTTGTATTTGGGTTCTGGTGGTTGCCCTAGGTTTTCATTTTTTGGCCTATAAATAGCCCAGAACTTTGTGAAGTAAAGGGTCCATTCTTGTATTTTCTTTTTCTAGGTTTTAGTTCACATGTTCTTCTTCTTCTCATCTCTTCTCCATTAAACTTGTAGTGAGCTTTGTGAGGGAGGAATGGTAAATAAAGAAGATCATTTTATTATCATGCTTGTCTTGCTCTTTCTTTACTTATTGTAATTTTAATTGTTAAGTAGTTGTTGTTATTTTCTTGTTGTTTCTTTCTTCTCTCTTTTTCTTTATCATTCATACGACAATGATGCTTACGCTCGATCCTCGCCAAGGTGAGGTCGCAAATAGTTAGTCGTATTCTTCTAAACTCCTTCTTTCTATCTTCCTCTTTTGTTTTGTTTTGTTTTTCCTTATCATGAAGTGTGAGTAGTTTTATACTTGTTAGGGTAGGATAAGGGAAGTTTGAGAGAAGGAAATCTCTCTCACTCTTTCCTTGCCCAACAACTTAAATCGACTCCCGTTAATTGAACCACAATCCGCTCCTTACGGCACCCTATCCTACATGATAGCGGTGATTCCGTAGTGAGACCGGTTGTGGTTGAATTAACCGGAGGTTATGGATAAGAGCCAAGAACGGACGGACAAGCACCAAAAGGAAGACTTATGCGTTGGAAAGCCTAGCTTATACTCGCAAAGTCCTTCCTAGTCGTGCTAATCCCCGTTGTTGCCGATTACCGTAACACTGATATTAAGAGGGGCAACGAAAGATGTGGAGACTCCTAACTCAAACTAACCTAATCCTCACCCTAACAAGCTCTCTTTAAATATCAACTTAACAGTTAGATAACCACAACAAAATTTGAAAACTGGACTTAACTCGTTAAAACACTTTGAAAAAGACTCCCATCTCCCTGCGGACGACCCGTACTCAACCGGCTAGCCACAAGCGAAACCGTCTTGATTGCGGTATTTAAACTAGAACTTGAACACGCACGTATCCTAACAATCAAATGGCGCCGTTGCCGGGGAGACGGTAGTTTATTTCCTTGTGTAATTTCGGGTTAATTTGTGAATATAAAAACAACCGAAAAACAACAAAAAAAAATATACACTTTGTAAAAAAATCATCTTGTTATTTTTGATTAGCTTTTGTGCAAGTGTCCAGGAAAATACAAGGATCGAGTTCAGTAGCCAAGACGTTGAAAATACGGAGTTCAAGTACAGTGCCAAAGACGTGGGAAGATAGACCCACATTTCGCGGCTACACCGCGACGGACAAAAAAACGAAGCATACGGCCTACTGTCAAAATCTGGAGCAGATACAGTGAGCACATCAGAATTCCACACATCCAGACAAGCATAGGAGACCCAGAACAGCACCTACAAAAATTTTCAAGGCCCAATACCTCCACATAGCCGCGGATCCGCGGCTATTGCATGCGTTTGGCCGCGGAAACGCGGCCATCTGTTGGCTTCAGGCCCTCAGTTTCTCTCTGTAAATCCCTCTGCTTCTCCCCTCTCCTCTGAACTCCACTGAATTGTGTTTTCTGCAGCCTTCTTTGCGCAAATTCTTCTCCCCCTTCCAATAAACTGTTCTTGTGCAGGATTCTTTGCGCCGCAAAATAAAAATTGTTTGCTGTTGATTTGTTACTGTTTTGCATTCTTTAATACGGACTAAAGGGGCTTGAAACCAATCCAGATTGGGTGGGGATTTCATCACCCTTCTCAGGACCCCGGAAATCACTAAAGCATATGCATTGTCCATTGTAAATTAAAAAATACTAGACTTCAGCCCTAAGGACTTCGCGCTCATTAGGAGAAGATAAACCTTGTTTAGAACCTCGCTTAACCGTATATTGTTTACGGGGTGTCTAGGAAAGTGTTAAAGGCGCAACCGCCGAAAGAGAAAGGGTTATTTAATTAAGGAACTTCGCGAAAGCGTTGGACAACCTCCCCTTATCTCTGCACTTACCTGGCCTCGTGATCAGTGTATTTTTAAGCCCGTTTCTCGGCATTGTTTAACTTCGACAATCAAGTTCAGGAGCAGGTCTAGTAGACCTAGGTTACCCTAGATCTAGGTGTGATTGTGCATATCTTGTTTGTGATTGCTTAAGCCGTATTTCCGTACATATTTCTGTAAAAATCTTTCTAAAAGAAAAAAAAAGGAAAAAAAAAATCAAAAACTTTTATAAAAACTTGCCCTTTTGTCGCCAAATCCATTTTCACCCACCACCCATCGCCTTTCTCCATTGACGTTTTCTTACCCTCACCTTCTTCGCTTTGACTATACTAAACCCGTTTAGTGTATGTCCGCTTGGACTCGGGACACTAGCGCCCGTCTAGTCCGCGTTACGTTAGTCGCGACCGACTACGCGATCGACTCCGAAGTCGATACTCCGTCTACTCCTCTTTCACCCCTTCCTTTGCCGGCCAACTCCGACGTTGACCGGAATTCTGTTCATACATCTTCACCTTCACCTTCACCTTCACCAACCTCTTCTTCCGCGATGTCGGGATTTAATCCGAACATCTCTTTGACCACCGCTGGATTGGCTCCACCTCCTACGGAGACCAATCTCCCACCACCTCCGCCTGTTGTAGCGCCGCAGCGAATCGCGCTCCAGGATCGTTTCTATCCCACCCGTTCTGCACTTCCCACCTGCCTTTCTCTTCCTCCGGCCAATGGGGACAACTTTGAAATTAAGCCCCATTTCATCAACATGCTTCCACGTTTTCATGGGCTTGAATCTGAAGATGCCTATATCTTCATTAACAAATTTCAAAATGTCTGTGCCATGATGAAAACCACCCAGCTGTCGGACGATGCTATACGTCTACGGGTCATTCCGTTCACTTTATGCGACCTCGCTGAAAAATGGCTGTATAGCACCGCTTCCCACTCAATCACCAGCTGGGACGAGTTTGTTAAAGCGTTTCTGAAAAAATTCTATCCTAATCATAAGACCGCAAGAATTCGAAATGAAATCAACCAATTCTCCCAGCTTCCTTCTGAACCCTTCTGGAAGTGCTTTGACCGGTACAAAGACCTTCTTGTTCAGTGTCCTCACCACGGTATAGAGAAATGGCAGCTCTGCCAAACCTTATACGAGGGACTGAACCCAGCAACGAAGCAGTTGCTGGAAACCATCTGTCAGGGCCACTTCCTATCAAAATCTGACGAGGAAGCGTGGCAGTTCTTTGACGATCTTGCGGAGCAAACGCTACAGTGGGAGAGCACCAGACCGACTTCTTCTTCTTCTACCTCCACTTCTACCGGTCAGTCTAGGGTAGGAATCCACCAACTCGATGTCTCTATTGCGATGAAAGCTGAAATGACTGCTATAACAAGAAAGCTTGAAGCGATAGAAAGCAAATTCTCTGCTCCTGCCCCTGTTCTCCCCCTTCGTACCATCTGCGCTTGTTGTTCCGATCCTTCCCACTTGACCGAAGAGTGTCCTTACAATCCACTGTCGCAAGGACAGGATCAGGTTAATGCTGCCTTTCAGCAAAGACCGAGGAATGATCCATACTCTTCCACCTACAATCCCGGTTGGAGGAACCACCCCAATTTCGCCTGGAATCAGAATCAGAATCAATTCCAGGGCAACAATTTCCAAAGGGCGCCTCCACCGCAACAACAAGCGCAACAACAAACTCAGTATCAGCAGCCCTTCCAACCCCAACCTTTCCAAAACCAGACGAACAACTTTGCACCCAACAATTCTTTTCCACCAAACAACTTTGTTCCGTCAAACAACGATAAGGTTTCCTCGCTCGAGCGAAGTCTGGAGGCGTTTGTTAAACAATCGACTCAATCCACCGCCAACATCCAGTCTTCGATTCAATCTTTAGTGCAACACACTGCCGCACACGGGCAAAGCATCAAGACCATCGAGGCCCAGATTGCACAGCTGAACACGGCCTTGAGCGAGCGAGAGAAGGGGAAGCTCCCGTCCCAGCCACTTCCAAATCCCGGTCACCCACATAATGCACATGTTGCTCTTGAACAACAAAACCATAATGTGAGTGCCGTGACCACACTGAGATCGGGAAGGATGCTGCAAAACAACACCGGCACACGAATCAACAATGACACCCCGGCCGCCGCTTCTTCTTCTTCTTCTTCTTCTTCTTCGTCTTCTGAGCCTATTCTCCATTCTTCAACAGGCTCTCCTTCCTCTTCTTCTGCTCTGAACGGACCCACTTCTCACTCCACGAAAACACCTATTTTGGGATCCGTTCCAACTCCAAAATCTCCTCCTCCAGCATTAGACTCAACCAATTTTCAAAATGTTCCATTTCCAAACCGGTTGAGGTCTAACAAACAAAATCCACAAATGGAGAAGATTTTGGAGTTATTCAAGCAAGTTAACATTAACATTCCTCTTTTAGATGCTGTCCAACAAGTTCCATCTTACGCGAAAATCTTAAAGGACTTGTGCACGAAAAAGAGGAAGTCTCAGGTACCCAAGAAAGTTTTCTTGGCTAGTGCTGTGAGTGATGCCCTTACCCAATCTTTACCACAAAAACGGAAGGACCCTGGCTGTCCTACGATTTCAATTACTATTGGGGATAAGAACATCAACCGCGCACTATTAGATCTTGGTGCCAGTGTTAACTTGCTTCCGTATTCAGTATACGAGCAATTAGGCGTCGGAGAGCTGAAACCCACACACTGCACTCTCCAGATGGCCGACCGATCGATCACCCATCCTAGGGGTGAGCTAGAGGACGTGTTAATAAGAGTCAGGGACTTCATATTCCCCGTCGACTTCATTGTCTTAGATACACAGCCTGTAGCTAACCCCCGGAATCAAATTCCGGTGATACTCGGTCGCCCATTTCTCGCAACCTCAAATGCTGTGATCAATTGTCGCAATGGTTCAATGAACCTCTCTTTTGGAAATATGACGATTGAACTCAACATTTTTAGGTTGGGGAATCAGCCCGCCGAACCTAATGCTCATATACTGGATGTCTGCTCGATCCAGGAGATCACCCCAGAAGAGTGTGAATTCGAGGAGTTTCTGTTTGAACACGATAATCTTGACGCCACTAGTGCGTTTCTCTTCGAACCTGCTGCTGCTTCTGCGCCCGACAACGAATACGAGTGTTTCACGTTCTTGAACGATCTTAGCCGCACACAACCCGAGTTTGAATCTTTCGACTTTCCGGATGAGTTACCTGAACCATCCAACTCGGTTGCCTACACTCGCTTTGAACCTTTGCTGGAGTCCTTTGAGTTCGAGACCTTTGCACCAATCTTGCCTTCTATCGTTTCACCTCCAACGCTCGAACTCAAGCCTTTGCCGTCTCACCTTAAGTACGCTTACTTAGGTGAGAACGAGACCCTACCTGTCATCATCTCGGCTTCTCTAGCTCCCGAGCAAGAGAAAGCCCTTCTCGCGGTCTTGCACAGCAACAGGCAAGCTTTTGGCTGGTCCATGGCGGACATCAAGGGGATTAGTCCCCTAATCGTTGAGCATCACATTCATCTGATGGATGATGCCAAACCAGCCCGGGATCCACAAAGACGTCTTAATCCAGTCATGAAGGAGGCTGTGAAGAAGGAGATCGTCAAATGTCTAGATAGTGGTATCATTTACCCTATCTCTGATAGCCAGTGGGTTAGCCCCATTCATGTTGTCCCCAAGAAGTCGGGCATCACGGTCATAACCAACGAGGCGAATGAATTAATCCCTACTCGCACCCAAATTGGGTGGCGAGTTTGCATTGATTACAGAAAACTCAACGCCGCAACGCGGAAAGACCACTTTCCGCTACCTTTCATTGACCAGATGCTTGAACGATTGGCCGGACACGAGTACTACTGCTTTCTTGATGGCTACTCCGGCTATAATCAAATTCCCATCGCCGAAAAAGACCAGGACAAGACCACTTTCACTTGTCCTTTCGGCACGTTTGCATATCGCCGCATGCCCTTTGGGCTATGCAATGCGCCCGCTACCTTCCAGCGGTGTATGATGGGAATTTT
This sequence comes from Agapanthus africanus, assembly GCA_030015575.1. Lineage (NCBI taxonomy): Eukaryota > Viridiplantae > Streptophyta > Magnoliopsida > Asparagales > Amaryllidaceae > Agapanthus > Agapanthus africanus. Next base: position 483,537,809 of record JASDDO010000018.1, on the reverse strand, counting down.
CTCTGACATGGTAGAAAAATTTCTGGAGATTTTCATGGATGACTTCTCCATCTTCGGCGACTCCTTTGACGAGTGTTTGCTGCATCTTGACGCTGTCCTTACCCGATGTAAGGACAAGAATCTCACTTTGAACTGGGAGAAATGCCACTTCATGGTGCGCGAAGGTATTGTCTTAGGACATATCATCTCGCAAAATGGCATAGAGGTTGATAAAGCAAAGATTGAGGTCATTTCCAATCTGCCTCCTCCCCGATGCGTCAGAGATATCCGAGCCTTCCTTGGCCATGCCGGTTTCTATAGACGGTTTATCAAGGACTTTAGCAAGATTGCTAGGCCCTTGACTCTTTTGCTGGCCAAGGACACGCCTTTCGACTTCAACTCGAGCTGTGTGACTGCATTCGAGTCACTGAAACGCTCACTCACTTCTGCTCCCGTTCTTTCTTCACCTGACTGGACGCACCCATTCGAGATTATGTGCGATGCATCCGACTTTGCCATCGGTGCTGTCCTTGGACAACACATCAACAAGATGCCGCACGTAATCTATTACGCGAGCCGAACCCTGAACGACGCCCAACTCAACTATACAACAACTGAGAAGGAATTCTTAGCTGTTGTATTTGCTTTAGAAAAGTTCAGGCCCTACCTCATCGGCTCTCCAGTCATTGTCTACACTGACCATTCTGCTCTGCGCCATCTTTTTGCGAAGAAAGATGCCAAATCTCGGTTAATCCGTTGGATCCTCTTGCTTCAAGAGTTTGACCTTGTCATTAAGGACAAACGAGGATGTGAAAACGTGGTTGCCGACCATCTCTCACGACTTCCTTCTTCGCCTTCGCTTCCAATTCCGATCAACGACGTTTTCCCGGATGAACAACTCTTGACAGTATCGTGCGAACCCTGGTTCGCAGATATTGTGAACTATTTGGCCACGGGATTACTACCGACCGAATGGTCAAGTCAGGACAGACTTCACTTCTTATCCCAAGTAAAACACTTTTACTGGGACGAACCCTACTTGTTCAAGTACTGTCCCGACCAGATTATTCGTCGGTGTGTCCCTGATGAGGAATTCAAGAGTGTGCTGTCATTTTGCCACGATCAAGCGTGTGGCGGACATTTTGGGCCCAGAAAGACAGCTGAGAAGATCTTGCAATGTGGTTTCTACTGGCCACAGCTTTTCAAAGACGCTCATGACTATTGCAAGACTTGCTCCCGGTGCCAACACATGGGCCGGATATCCCGGAGGAACGAGATGCCGCTCCAACCAATCTTGGTTGTGGAAATTTTCGATGTTTGGGGGATAGATTTCATGGGGCCGTTTCCCAACTCTTTCGGGAACTTGTACATCCTTCTAGCTGTTGATTACGTCTCTAAATGGGTCGAGGCTGTGCCTAGCCGGACTAACGACAACAAGGTTGTCATTAGGTTCCTTAAAGAAAATATTTTTTCCCGGTTTGGGCACCCCCGAGCGATCATTAGCGACAATGGAAGTCATTTCTGCAATAGGACTTTCGAGGCCTTGATGCGGAAGTATTCCATCAATCATAAGCTCTCTACGCCCTACCACCCCCAAACCTGCGGGCAGGCCGAAGTTTCAAATCGGCAAATCAAGCAGATACTGGAGAAGACGGTTTCCAAGAACCGTAAGGATTGGTCTCTGAAACTCACTGATGCCCTTTGGGCATTTAGAACCGCTTATAAGACCGGCCTTGGCATGTCTCCCTATCGGCTTGTGTACGGAAAAGCCTGCCACCTACCTGTCGAAATCGAGCATCGCGCATTTTGGGCGATAAAGGAGCTGAATCTGTCTATCGAGGACGCGGGCAGCCATCGGAAGCTGCAGTTGAACGAACTGAACGAGCTTAGGGATGAGGCTTACGATAACGCGGTTGTCGTTAAGAATCGAACGAAGGTGTTTCACGATAAACACCTTTTGCGCAAAACCTTCGTACCTGGTCAGCAGGTATTGCTTTACGACACCCGACTTCACTTCCATCCTGGAAAGCTCAGATCTCGCTGGAAAGGGCCGTATTTTGTGCGGAATGTGTATCCGCAGGGCGCTGTGGATTTGGAGAATCCAAAGGACGGTTCACTTTTCAAAGTAAACGGACACCGATGCAAACCGTACCTTAGCGCCGAACCAACAGAGGAGCTCCTGTTCTTACAGGAGCCGGTTTACCCTGAATGATCGTCCTCTGCCTACCTCCAAACTTCGGTTATCCAGCCAAGAACAGTGGACACTGTTCCAAATAAGTTTGGGGGTATGTACAAACCATTTTGTATATATTTGTGTATATTCTTTTTCTTTTCTTTAAAAACAAAAACAAATAAAAATTTGTGTATCGCTAACCGACAATTTTGACCTTTCAAATGATCTCTTCATGCAACGACAGTGAGGACACTGTCCAGTTTAAGTTTGGGGGTACGCTCGGTACGCATTTCTTACCTTCGCATTCATATGTATATTTTGCATCTGCATATTAATATCCATAAAATCCATAAAAATTTGAAAATTTTCTAAAAAATATAAAAACTTTTTTGTCAAGTTAGCTTGTGGAAGAACTCTGATTCAACATTCGACGGTTTTTGTTTGAAAAAATAGGAATAACTAAATCTTATGTTTGGATTTTGAAAACCTGAAAGATAACTCTCCTTTGAAGTTAACTATAGCTGATATACGTCTTTACATCACACTACACGTGTCGTAAGATTTTGGGAATTAGATGACAAGTCTTTCATGTTTAAACTTTTAAACAGATAAATGATTTTCTGAGGATCAAATAGGTTTGTTCTGAAATAAGTAATGTCAAGAATAGTTTATGAAGTAAAGCAAATATGAAGGAATGTTATTGATACCGTAATTGGAGCTAAGTCTGAAAAATAACCCATCGGAAACTTGATTGGAATGATTACACACCAAACCCACTAAACACGTCTTTTATCCAAAAAAATAATTGAACTGCCGGTTATATCTCCGTTCGTATTAAATCATCTGATTTTCACGCCAAACTGTCTTTTGTTTTTGGACCTAGGTAACTTGAGTAATTAAGTCCGCTGGGGTGTTTCTATACCTAATGCCCTAAAACCAACTGGTTTGGGTGCATTGGCCCAAAGCTCGCTAAGAAGCCTAGAAAGTCCAGTTTTAAAACAAAGTCAAGCAAGTGTTCTCTCCGAGTTAAAATTCCTAACGGTTCTTTGTGTGAGAATAATCTTGATAAAAGACAGGCTTTTATAAAATTTTTAGCGGAGATATGAAGGTTTTATTCTATGATAAAGACTATTGCACGTTCACAGAGGTGTGTATGAAATGAAAACAAGAAAAAGGTGGAGTGAAAAATACGACTTAGTTTCCTGTTATGGAAGATAGAAATTCTGAAATTAAAACCTTACTGGAAAACGAAACTTGAAAAATGCTTAACTCTTTATAAAACTTATGTGATCCTTTTTAAATTGTTATCTGGGCTTTATTGTGCGACATGATGACTTTAATCGATCCTTCTGGAACTTAACGACACTATTTGCACTGCACGTAAAGACATATAAAATCTGTAGTTAAATAAGAAGCGAGGTGTGAAAAATAAAGGTTCGATGGTCTAGACTTAGGATTATAGAATTGTTATTTTCTAAAACAAAACTTTAGGGTTTGAAGCTTAGTTATTTTACAAAACCAACTTGACCGGATTTTGTGGGTAGTATCCGCTGAAAACCCTCAGGAGACAACACTCCTCCTACTAGGGACACCTAGAGGTTTAACGGCTTGTTGCACATGCTCAGTGCAATCGCGTTCCCTGCGAAAGTGAGGTTAGGAAATTTTTTGTGAATAAATGGGCTTTGCTCGGGACGAGCAAATGATAAGTTTGGGGGTATTTGTTCATATCAGATTTTTGCATTTTCATACCGCCCAATTTTTATCACATTGCATATCGGTAGATACTCTTGAGCCGTGTTTGCTAGTCAATTGCAGGATACAGGTTCTCGGTTCTAAAACGGTGAAATTCATGAAAAACACGACAAAATCCGGTTTCCTGCCAACTACAGATAAAACACGGTCTCCGCTCTTCATCCGTATGTTGCCAGATACCAGTTTAGGAAGACAAAATGTCAAATCTATGTCACCTTCATGCACAAGGCTCAATGGCAACAACAACTTCCAAGAAATCTACGCGGAGCTCGAGGCAATCATGACAAAAACATCCACAAAAAGTCCACCTTTCCTCAACAGAAATTCTGGAAGAAATGTGAAAGTATTTTCAGAAAATACATATACCAGAAAAGAGGGGACAGAAGATCAGGAAAGTACCAAAAAGCCCACACCCTAACTCATCCATATGGCCGCGGATCCGCGGCCAAAGGGGGGTCTAGGCCGCGGATCCACGGCCGTACTGGCGCCGCAGACAGAAACTTTTGGGGGGTATTTTGGTCTTTGTATCTGGGTTCTGGTGGTTGCCCTAGGTTTTCATTTTTTGGCCTATAAATAGCCCAGAACTTTGTGAAGTAAAGGGTCCATTCTTGTATTTTCTTTTTCTAGGTTTTAGTTCACATGTTCTTCTTCTTCTCATCTCTTCTCCATTAAACTTGTAGTGAGCTTTGTGAGGGAGGAATGGTAAATAAAGAAGATCATTTTATTATCATGCTTGTCTTGCTCTTTCTTTACTTATTGTAATTTTAATTGTTAAGTAGTTGTTGTTATTTTCTTGTTGTTTCTTTCTTCTCTCTTTTTCTTTATCATTCATACAACAATGATGCTTACGCTCGATCCTCGCCAAGGTGAGGTCGCAAATAGTTAGTCGTATTCTTCTAAACTCCTTCTTTCTATCTTCCTCTTTTGTTTTGTTTTGTTTTTCCTTATCATGAAGTGTGAGTAGTTTTATACTTGTTAGGGTAGGATAAGGGAAGTTTGAGAGAAGGAAATCTCTCTCACTCTTTCCTTGCCCAACAACTTAAATCGACTCCCGTTAATTGAACCACAATCCGCTCCTTACGGCATCCTATCCTACATGATAGCGGTGATTCCGTAGTGAGACCGGTTGTGGTTGAATTAACCGGAGGTTATGGATAAGAGCCAAGAACGGACGGACAAGCACCAAAAGGAAGACTTATGCGTTGGAAAGCCTAGCTTATACTCGCAAAGTCCTTCCTAGTCGTGCTAATCCCCGTTGTTGCCGATTACCGTAACACTGATATTAAGAGGGGCAACGAAAGATGTGGAGACTCCTAACTCAAACTAACCTAATCCTCACCCTAACAAGCTCTCTTTAAATATCAACTTAACAGTTAGATAACCACAACAAAATTTGAAAACTGGACTTAACTCGTTAAAACACTTTGAAAAAGACTCCCATCTCCCTGCGGACGACCCGCACTCAACCGGCTAGCTACAAGCGAAACCGTCTTGATTGCGGTATTTAAACTAGAACTTGAACACGCACGTATCCTAACAATCAACTGCTATCTGACAATAGGTATAATCTTGCATGTCCCCGGCGAGTCCGTCCTGTGTACTCATAACCCAATGAGCACCTGTATACTATCTTAGGTAACTAACAGACACCAATGGCTTGTGAGACCGGCCACCGGCCCTTGTCGGAATCTCGATAAGTATACACTGTTTACCGCCGAAAACAGAGACGAACCGGGATCGATCGTCTTGCCTGAATTTGGGGGGCAGATGCTACTTGGGTTTATCCATCCACCTCTCCGAAGATACCAAGTTGATTTATGGCACCGTATATCGGAGGTTTAGATGGTTGCGGCCGTTGTAGCAGACTTCGTCAGATTCCCCCTCGTTTGTGAGGGGTTTTTGATTGTGGGGACGCTCTTCCGTACAGGCGCAAGCCCCTGCACTTAATTACGTTACCGCATCGCGATAACCACTTTCTCCTGCTCTAGAAGTTCACTCCGTGTCGTATGTGTTTGTTTTATATTTTGGTTGCCCGTGGATTATATACGAAGGCTAATTTATGTTGTCGCCCGTAGGGCGTGGATTAGTCCAAATCCGTATATCTTAGATTTGGGTTTGGGTTGATTTAAGGATCGTTAATATCGTTTGAGATTAAGATCAACTTAAATTTTTGTTAAGGATACGTTAGTCCAATTTGAGACTAAGATCTATATAACAGGGTTGTAGGATCATTCAGATCCAACAAAAGAGCATTTGGGCTCTATTATTTTAGTTTAAGGAAGTTACGGTCCGTTGTTAGTTTAAGGATGTTTCGGTCCGTAGATCACCATTTTTGAGGTGTGAGTTTAGTTTAAGAATGTTTCGGTCCATAGTAGTTCAAGAACGTTACGGTCTGTAGAGTTTAGTTTCAGGACGTTATGGTCCGTAGAGTTTAGTTTAAGGACGTTACGGTCCGTTGTCTCCATCTTAGAGACAACGTTGTAGTTTGAGGACATTTTGGTCCAATATTCATCTTGCGCACACGTGTATTCGTTACGTGTCGGGATGAGCAAAGGTGATATGGGACACATCTAGTTTGGGATGTGGTTTGATCTGGGATGTGCACGTCAGTTTGGGTAGTGCACTAAAGAGCTGTTGGTTGTTGGGACCCGCCACCTCTTTGAAGACGTTGAAGAATTACAACGACATGTATCAGAGGTATAGAGAGATGTGCCCTTAAACCAATTCCCGTATTTGAGGGAGAAGATCATTGTGAATCATCTAAGAATCAATAGTTATTTTGGAGATTAAGATTATCTTGGGAGGTGTGGGATGAACATCATTTTGGATATCATCAGTTGACAAACCGTTAGTCATGCTGGGGACTAAGACCAACTTGGGGGAATGATGAGCACAGATGGGTCTTGACTCTCTTAGTCAGGTTAGACTAGGTCTGGGTCTCTATAATTACCCAACAGTGCTAATGTGCTGAGACATACCATGCTCACGTGCGTTTCATGCGAGCACTGAAACAGTGTTAAACACTAAATTTCTGTGGTGCTCACGTGGTGCACGCGAGGCACCTGATTAGTGTTAAACACTAGGGTTGTGTGACGCTCACGTGACACACGTGAGGCGCTCAAATATGGGTGCTGCCCAATTATTTCTCCCTTTTATATAAGTGTTGAGCACTTAATTCTTGTGGCGCTCACGTGTGAAACACGTGAGGCGCCCCAAAGTTGGGTTTTGCCCCTTGGCTTTATTGCCTCTCCCTTTGTGTAAGTGCTAAACACTTAGTTCCCGTAGCGTTCACGTGTAAAACATGTGAGATGCCCCAAATGGGGGCAATGCCCTATTATCTTATTTCCTCTTCCTTTCATAGAAGTGCTAAGCACTTGATTGAGGGTAGCGTGCAAAACACGCGACTGTCCTAAGAAGTGTTCCTTACTCCTCTTTTAAACACCCGCGTGGGAAACACGTGAGGCAGTCTCAGCCGTTTTCTTTTGTTCATTAGAAACATTCACGTGGAAAACACGTGAAGTCTTTTTATAGTGTTAAACACTAACGAATCACCAGGCTGTTCTTCTGTGATTTTGAGGAATCAAGTTCTCCCTTTGTTCTTTGCAAGAATTAAATTCTTTTTATAGGGTTAAACCTTAGTTTCAGAGGAATTAAATTCCCATATCTTATTTTTTGTAAGAGTTAAACTCTTTGAACTCAGTTCTTTCCTTTAGGTTTTGAATCTGCATGATAGAATCTCCCCGATGAGAATTAAATTCTCAACTTGTGGGGAGATCTGCTCCTGCAGATCTCAACCAGAGGAAGAACTAAGTTCTTGTATAAAGGGTGAAACCCTTAGAGAGGCGAAGGAGAGATAAACTGATCTCTGTGTTTTCTCTTTACTTAGGGGTTTTTAGGAGGGGGTTCTTCTTCTTTGAGAGAATTAAATTCTCTCTGTATTTATCTTTCCCTCTCTCCCTCTGTCTCTTTCCTCCTCTCCTTACTCCTATTTATATGAGAAGAAAAAGAATCAATTTGTTAAGAAAATCTCTCATTGAGAGATGATTGATTCCATGATCTTTTAGATCAATCGGTGAATTTTATTCACCGTTGGATTTTTAATCTAAAGGCTCTCTGTGTAACAGAGAAGATTTCTTGTTTGTTTAACAACATTATGAATATCTTGTTAGTTTTAATAAGATTAGAATTTTATTCTATCATATCTTTTTAGTTTAACAAGATCAAAAATATATTTTCTTAATATAGAATTTAATTCTATCTCGTTAGTTTAACATAGAATTTTATTCTTATCATATGAATATCTTGTTAGTTTCACAAGATTAGGAAAATATTTTCCTATGATAGAATTTTATTCTCCCAGATGATCACCGTTGGATTTTTGATCCAAAGGTCCTCTGTTTAACAGAGAAGATCTTTCTAATTTGAGGAAGATCAGAAAAATATTTCCCAAATAGAATTTAATTCTATCAGATATTTAATTGGTGATATTTTATCACCATCGGATTTTAAATCCAGGATTCTCTGTTAGAGAAAGATCTTTCCATATTAGAAAGATCAGGGAAAATATTTCCCAAATAGGATTTAATTTTATCACATAGAATTTAATGGGAACATTTTAAATTGGGGCGCTCATATGCTTTGCATGTGAGAGGCAAGAGAACTCACGTGTTTAATACGTGACCCCTGCTGTGGGTTTTACCCTGTTTATGTTCAGCGCTCATATGCTTTGCATATGAGCGCTCACGTGTTTTACACGTGAGGCCCATTTGGCCCTTAGTTATGTGTTTTCAACGCCTATATACTTTGCATATAAACGCTCATGTGTTTAACGCGTGAGGCATGTTTGGCCTTTTGTCATTTGCTTTCAGCGCTTATATGCTTTGCATATAAGCGATCACGTGTTTAACATGTGATGTTCAACCGTGAATTATTTTCTTCTTTCTTCTCTCCCTTTTTTTATAAGGGTTATAAGGGAACAAATAGCTCTTGGCCGAAAATTTTGGCGGGAACAAATGCCCCCACTACTTTGCCCACGTAAGTATGTACGTGGGTGAAGTAGTGCAGAGTTATGCATGGCTATAGAATTGATGGCTTATGAGACAAGTTTAGAGTCCTTATAGCCTAAGACTTTTTTCATCTTCATGAGCGGTAAGGGTTTCAAGAAGGTTTTTTTCTCCCTACAAGTCGAGAGGATCTCATAGGTGCATATTCTCCCTAGAAATCGTGAGGATTTCTAAGTGTTCATCGCCTCCGTGAGTCGTAAGGATCTCACTCGGGTATTTTCCCTTACGAATCGTGAGGACCCGTAAGTAGCTTCTTCATTTCATTGGCGAATGTGGCCCGTGGATAGTGTACAAGAGTAAGTTTGGACCTTCTTGTAGGGTAATGATGGCTTAGGAAACAGGTTTGGATCTGCCGCCTAAGACTTTTCAACTTTATAAGCCGTGAGGGTCTCATAAAGACTTTTCTTCTTATGAGTCGAGAGGATTCCGCAGGTGTATTTTCTCCTTAGAAGTCGTGAGGATCTCCTGAGTGCGTTTTCTCTTGAGAGTCTTAAGGATCTCACTAGAGAATTTTCCCCCTTACAAGTCGAGAGAACTCGTAAGTGGTTTTTTTCCTCCTTGTCAATATTCAACTTTGGAGAATATGGCCCGTAGATAGTATATAAGAGTCAGTTTGGACTTGCTTGTAGGGCCACAGTGCTTAGGAAACAGGTAGATATCCCCGTTGCCTAAGGCTTTTCACCTTCATGAGCCGTGAGGGTTTCATGAAGATGTTTTTTCCCTACGAGTCGAGACGAGTGGAGAAGTTCCCGCAAGAACATTGTTTTCCCTACGAGTCGAAATGAGTCAAGAAGTTCTCGCAGGAATATCCTAACGTTATAACCCCTACTCTTTACGACAGAAGTCCGTTGGGTTTTGTGGTACTCGGGTTTTTGTCCGTGGTACCGTCGCGTTGACTGATGCATTCCCCGATATGCAGTTTTGCCATTCGAGTTGCCTCACGACTGTCGTGTCTCTGATCTCTTCGGGGGCTGGACAAGACGTCTTCAAGAAATCTCCCAGGTTATATTACAGTCGGAAGAGCAAGCGTTAGGGATTTTCCATGCCGCTTTTTACTTGAGATTAGGCTCAGTTTGGGAGCCCCGATAAGTCATAACCACTCCGCGCTGGTGTAGGATGATCTCCGATAGTCTTTCAGGTTTTATTTGAGTTACCGTCAAGACCCTGAAGCTAGGGATTTTCCTTTGCTTCGTTTGTTGATATTGTGTCTGCTGTAACGAGACGAATGTCAAGGTTGTTTCTAGGTTGTCTGTGAACCGTCGAGACTTGGAACTAGGGACTTTGCCATTGCTCCGAGGTAGTCTCTAGGTTGTTGGTGAACCATCGAGGCTTGGAACTAGGGACTTTGCCATGGCTCTAAGGTTTTGACCCTGGGTTCGGTTGTTGATGTTGCATCTGCATCCTGCTAGAGTTGAGAAGGAACGCTGGTGTGACATTGCGTCTGCTGTATCGAGACGAACGTCGAGGTGGTCTCTAGGTTGTTTGTGAACCGTCAGGACCTGGAACTAGGGACGTTGCCATGGCTCTGAGGTAGTCTCTAGGTTGTTGGTGAACCGTCGAGGTTTGGAACTAGGGACTTTGCCATGGTTTCGAGGTAGTCTCTAGGTTGTTGGTGAACCGTCGAGGCTTGGAACTAGGGACTTTGCCATAACTCCGTTGTTTTGACCCTGGTGTCTGTTGTTGATGTCACGTCTGCATCCTGCTGGAGTGAGAAGGAACGCCGTGTTGATTTTCTAGTCTTCAGATGTTGCCGTCGAGATCTGACTCTCCCTTTGACAGAGCCCGGTAGGGAAATGTGGTTCCCTTTTCGTTTATGCCCATGGATTGTATACAGGGGGTTGATATGGACTCACCTGCAGGGCAAAAGTTTCATCATGTTTTATTTCTTTTCGCGATGCTCTATTATTTCATCTTTTTTATATCGCGAAAGCCACGATTACCCAATCATTTCGGCTTTTTTTATCGCGGTGCCCAATCATTTCGGCTATTCTTTTCTTTTTACTCGCTGTTTTTTATTGCGAGTTGCCCAAACATTTCGGCTGTTTTTATATGTATATATGTCACTCGCTAATTTTTATTGCGAGTTGCCCCATTATTTCGGCTATTTTATATGCATTTTTTTGCTCGCTGATTTTTGTTGCGAGTATGGAACTTGAGATCTGATGCTAATCTTGGCATCAGCACCGCTGTGACTAGAATATTGCCAGGAGCGAATTATCATTTGCCATGAAAGGATTTGAAAATTGACACATGTTCAGGCATTAGCATCGCTGCGACTGGAATATTGCCAGGAGCGAATCATCATTTGCCTTGAAAGGACTTAGAATTTGATACCAATTTAGGTATAGGCATCGCTACCACTGGAATATTTTCAGGAGCGAATCGTCATTTGCTTTTACTGATTTGAACAAAGGTGGCTTAGTAGACAGGGTTAGGATCCTGTCGACTAAGGCTTTTTGACTCTATGAGCCGTAAGGGGCTCATAAAGGGTTTTCTCCCTACGAGTCGAGAGGATCCCGTAGATGTAGATTCTCCCTAGAAGTCGTGAGGACTCCTAAGTGATATTTTCTCTTGCAAGTTGTAAGGATCTTACAAAATTGTTTTCTCCTTATAAATCGAGAGGACTTATAAGTGTCGTTCACCACATGAGGAAATTCCTCGTCATTGGTGAAACTTGGTAGGGGAAATCGTTTATTTGTGCCTGTGGATTGTATACAAGAGCCAATATTGACCGCCTGTAGGGCAATTTGGGGAGTGTGATGGTTTAAGAACAGGTTCAGGTCACTGTATCTTAAGGCTTTTGAATCCTATGAGCCGTGAAGGTCTCATAGGGGGGAATTCTTCTTACGAGTCGTGAGGATCTCGTAAGTGTAATTTCTCCTTAGGCATCATGGGGATCCCTAAGTGTGTTGCTCCCTTGTGAGTCGTAAGGATCTCAAGCAGGTGTTTTCTCCTCACAAGTTCGAGATGACCTTACATGTGTTTTTATTTTAACGAGATTACGCCCTTTCGGGTTTTCACAAGCTCGCCGGTAACCCTGTTGTTTTTACTCACGGCGCTGTTTACCCCAATCAGAGCAAAGCTCTGTTCAAATTCCAAGGTGGGAAAAGAAGCAATGCTTCTGTTTTCCTCCAATCAGAGCAAAGCTCTGTCTTGAAAATTAAAGTGAGAATTAAAGTTAAAATAAATGAAGCAACGCTTCAGACCTCCTGCGCTGCGCGCAGAGCGCCACGTGTCAAAATCAGACACGTTAGCACAGAGAGCACAGCGCCCAAGGCAGCGTACCCAATCAGAGCAAGGCTCTGTTGAAAATTCAAACTTTAATTAATTGAAGCAACGCTTCAGCTGGCCTGCGCTCTGCGCTGCGCGCCACGTGGCAGCGCAGTGGCGCTAGCGCTGTGCGCTGCGCGACACGTGGCAGCGCAGTTGCACAAGCGCAGTTGCGCTGCGCTGTGCGCTGCGCGACACGTGTCACGCGCTGGGGCATTTGTGCCAAACAGAATTAAGATTTTAAAGAAATCTTTCTGTTCTTGTTAAAACAAGAAGATTGCCTTCTGTAAAACAGAAGCCCTTGGATCAAAGATCCAACGGTGGAGAAAATTCCCCAAATCACCCAGAGAAAGATCTCTTTAACAAATTTAACTAATTTATGGGCACTATAAAAGAACCCTAGACCTTAATTCAAAGGTATCAACATTTTGTGAGAAATCAAAAATTTCAAATAGAGAGAACCCTGAAGAAATCTCAAGAAGAAAAAGGTAAAAGACCTTTTAGATAGAAGAATTTCTTCTGATAGATCGATGATCTTTGATAAAAAAACAAAATAAAAATAGTGCTTTACACTTATGAACCATTGGTTCTTTGGGATCAAGAAAAAAGAAGAGAAACTAAATCAGATCAAAGAAAACAAACGGTGCTTTGCACTTCTTTTATGAACCTTTGGTTCTAGAATCTAAAAGATTCTTAAATTATAGTGCCTTGCACTTGCAAACTGCGCTGTTGCGCTCCTGGATTGGCGCAAGCCACCAGAGAGCGCCACGTGTCAGCATCTGAACTATCTGCGCTATGCGCTTTTGAAATAGAGCCTTGCTCTCTGGAACTGGCACAACTCACCAGAGAGCGACACGTGTCAGCAGCGCAAGCGCAGCGCATTGGCGCAGTGCACTGCGCTTGCGTAACACGTGTCAACACCATAAGCGCTTGCACTCAATGATTGGCGCAAAGCGCCTGACAAATGCAATGCATTTTCTAAAGGGCCAGGCTTAAATCAAAAAGACCTAGTAGGCTTAATTAAATTGCAAAGCAATAAATGGGCAGAGCCCAAGTAAAATTGATGCTCTGCATCATTCATAAATGAGCAGAGCCCAAAACAAATTGATGCTCTGCATCCTTTATGGGCAGAGCCTAAACAAAAAAATAAAAACAAATAAAAGTGTTGAACTTTTTTCAACTGGACTTAGCCCAATCATGGCCGTAAGTCCTCAAATTAAATCGACTGAGCACAGATGCTCTCTCTTAAATCAATTTACCTCCGGTTCGAGGGTACATCTCTGAACCCCTCTGACACCTATCGTTGTAATCCTTCAACGACGTCAGAGAGGTGACGGGTCTCGACGACCACACATGAATATTGGACTGCGGGGTCCTTAAACTCATGGACCGAAACGTCCTTAAACTAATATTGGACTGCGGGGTCCTTAAACTCGTGGACCGAAACGTCTTTAAACTAATGATGGACCACCACGTCCCTAAACTGGCGATGGACCACCACGTCCCTAAACTGGAATATAGACCACCACGTCCCTAAACTAGCGATGGACCACCACGTCCCTAAACTGGAACATGGACCACCACATCCCTAAAATGGAACAATAGAGCCTCCAAACGCTCTTCTGTCGGATCTAAACGATCCCGCTTAAGTAGATCTTAGCCCCAAACAAGGCTAACGTATCCTTAAGAATTTCAACAGACTCCATATTCCCTAATCAAGTTCGGTTCAAGGGTACATCTCTGAACTCCTCTGACACCTATCGTTGTAATCCTTCAACGATGTCAGAGAGGTGACGAGTCCCGACGGCCATATATTAAATGGATCACCATGTTAAGTTGATCTTAGTTTCATAAGAGACTAACGTATCCTTAACGAACGTTTAAGTTGATCTTAGCCTCAATACGGCTAACGTATCCTTAAAATAAAAACACCAAACCCAAATCTAAGTAAATACGGATTTGGACTAATCCACGTCCTACGGGCGACGGCATTACTCAGTCTCCGTATACAATCCACGGGCAACCACAAAAAAAACAAACATACACGACACGAAGTGAAATTCTGGAGAAGGAGAAAGTGGCTGCCGCGATGCGGTAGCGTAATTAACTGCAGGGGCTTGCGCCTGCAGGGAAGAGCGTCCCCACAATCAAAAACCCCTATAGCGAGGGGGAATCTGACGAAGTCTGCTACATCGGCCGCATCCGTCTAAACCTCCGATACACGGTGCCATAAATCAACTTGGCATCTTCGGAGAGGTAGACGGATAAAACCATATAGCATCTGCTCCGAATCTCAGGCTAGACGTCCTCACGTCGTCTCCGCTGCCATTTGGAGGGAACAGATTCTGGCATGCCCGGTGGGACCTTTTCCTCTTTCCACTCCACACTTCGTGTGTCGTTTTCGTGAACCAATCACGGTTTGTTAACGGTTGCCTTTGGATTTCAAGTTTACTAAGATTTGGTCTCTTGCTTGGTGCAGAAGAGAAATCAAGCATCGATGGCCTCAACTTGTTCGAAGTGCTCCAACTGCAGCTGCAGCTCGCGTCCGGCCTCAACTGGGGGCATAACCTACGGGCCCCAAGCGGCCTCTTTGTTCACCATGCCCGTGGAGCAGATTACTCAAGCCACCACGGGGCTGTTTTTCGGAACTATGCTTCCACCAACAAGTTTCAGCACCCCTGTGCCCGTACAAAAAGCTCCTAAGAAGTCGGTCTTCGATCGACTCTCAGTTACTGCGGCCCCTCTCAACGGGTCGCCCAACACCGGTGCCTCGGTCTTCTCCAGGTTGGACCAAAACTCTCGCGGACCCGCAATGAAGCGTGCAGTCTCAGTAAAGGTTATTCCAAAAGGAGTACCCAAACCTGCTCTTGAAGTCGTCAAGGCGGCTTCTCCTGCTAAGAGATCGGTCTTTACAAGATTGACCATCCCAACTCCCACTCCTACTCTTGCTGCTCAAAAGACATCAGTCTTCAATAGGCTGACACCGGCAACCGCCCTACACCCGAACAAGGGGCAAGAAGAAGCTGTTTCTCTCTCTGAGCCAATACCGACGACTCGTCGCGCCCGACGACGCTACTGGCGCCGGGTAAGGAAGACTGGGGGCAACTCCCCTTCTGGGATAACTCCACCAGCTCCAACGGCGGAAGTCAATGCTGCTGTTCCAACCGGGAACAGCTTTGAGCTGCTGAATAGGGTATGCAGGAACTCACCAACTGCGGTGCTCAGAAGATCTCCTCCACCGGTAGAGACTGCCGTGGAAACAGAAAAGCCGGAGCAGCCTCCTCAATCGCTGTCCTCCAGGATCTACAAGACATGGCGACGAGTCCGAGAATCTGTCATTGATCCTAACTTCTCTCGCCAGCACAAGAAGTCGAAAGGTCTGCAGGAAGAAAATCCCCTGGTCAAGCAACGAAAGGCGATGACCGCTTGGGTGCCCAAAGCAACGGCCCCCTTAACTTCTACGGCCCATAAAAGAAGAAGGCCGGAGAAAGTGCCGACGCCGATGACGAATATCAAAGGTGGTGAACCCAAACGCCCTAAGTCAGGGGGCATTGTAGTTCATACAGTGTACATGGCGTCAGGAAAGGAGGACAGTCGTGCATCCACAGGTCATAGACCGCTTACACGGTCAGTGACCAAGGCGCAGGAGTAGCAGCAGAAGCTCCAAGAGATGATGAACGCTATGGCCGCACTTACAGAGCCAAAAGAAAACCCTGAAACGTCCTCGGATGAACGCCAGGAGGAAGAAACCGATGCCGAATTCCTTCGTCGAATATTAGAGAAGAAGGACAAAGAGGCTGCTGAACAAGCATCCAACATACAGCGTATGGGCCTCCTCTTCTAAGACATGATAGGGATGATGATACAATAAGATCCTCCGGCTGAAGAGCCCCCGATCGTCCTTGGAGACGATAGGGGAAAGACATCAAATCCTCCGCCAGCTCTGTCAACGGCTAAAGAGGATACAATCTCTAAAGCTGATTTGGACGAGTACATAGCTCAGCAAATACGGGTTCATCATGCGACTGAAGCAGCCGGCCAGGTCGTAAAAACGGGGCGGCCATATCCAAGTTGGTACGACCAAATCAAGTACCCGCCGGGTTACACAATTCCCAAGTTCCATGTCTACAAGGGGACGGGCAATCCTCACCAGCATGTTGCCCAGTTTAGGGCACTCTGCGGCAACACCGGCGGTGATGACAAGTTTTTGCTTTGCCAGTTTGTTGGAAGTTTATCAGATACGGCATTCGAGTGGTATTCTGAGCTCCCGAACGACTCTATCAAAACCTTTGCTGAAATGGAACTGCTGTTTACCCAACGTTTCGCGAGTGCCAGCGAGCGCACCCCGATGACGGAACTGATTAACGCCAGGGTAAGGCCCGGCAAAACGTGGGTCCAATACGCAACACGATGGCGGAACTTATGGTCAAAGTGCGAGCAGCGCATTGAAGAAGCTCCTGCAGTGGGTATGTTTGTGGGAACCCTTGATCCGCAAGCAACCATCTCGCAATTTATGATGTTCTTCAAGCCGACTACCTTCCAGGCCTTGATTGAAAAGCTAGCGCAAATGGATCAGATGGGCCATAGACCCCCTCTTCCAAAGCCGGACTCCCGAAACGAGAAGGGGAAGGGAAAGGCGATCGTTGTCGCTAATGCTCAACAGCAACCGAACATCTCGAAACCGGTTGTTCGTCAGAATAATATGCGTCCGCATGTACCCCTTGGGGAGAGACTAGGACGTCCTTACTCGTTCCCCCGAGTAAGACGAAAAGATTATTCGAGCTGGCGTTGCGCAACCGACTCATAAATCTGCCGGAGCCAAAACGTCCATCGCAACCAAATGATGTAAACGAGCCCAACTACTGTCCCTATCACCGAGTGCTGGGTCATCCGATTGAAGATTGCTACGTCTTCAAAAATTGGCTTGAAGACCAGTACCAACAGGGCAAGTTCGCGTTATCCGACAGATGGAAGGTGAATCCGCCGCAGCCCCACACCTCTAAGAGGATGAATACGCCGGGGCCAACATGCTCTCTCGTCGAAGAAGCCCTATGGGAGGTTGTGCTATCAGCTAAAACAAAGAGGATGCTGAACGACCTTCAAGCATGCCCAGCGATTAGGTGGAAGAACCCGTTGGAACCTCAGATCATTGAGGGAATGTTGAAGCCGCGTCCAACTCAAAAGATCGATAGTAGTGGCCTAAGCACTCACAACCAGCCATCAAAATCTTCGAAGAAGAAGAAGAAGAAATCCAAGAAGCCCGTGAAGCCTGGCGACGAGCGCGCGGACTTACAAAAACAAATTGACGCGCTGGAGGAATACAACCAGAAAGCGCGGACTCCCATTACACTCCAAGAGTTCCTCAACCACGCCTTTCAAGAAGAAGATAAGGGAGACAGCTCGTTGGATGAATCTGAAGAATATGTCGCGAGCTGTCATACGATTTCCCATTCGTTTACAGACGACGAGGAAATTCCTTGCGCTGGGAAGCTAGGGACGAACCCTGAACCAAAAATTCTGCGACCGTGAGATGAGATGATCGATGCTTTCCTGAATGAGATTCGTCTGAAAGTAAAAGCCAATCAAGAGCGTGAGATGGCCATATTGGAAGGAGCCAAACACCGCCAACTGGACGAAAGAGTCGAGGCACTCCAATCAAATCAAAAGACATCCGCTGCCGATAAAAACAAATTCAAGATGAGGAAAAGGTTTGCTAAAGCCATATCAATGGGAATGAAGCTACCACCCTCGGAAGAAAACACTCTCGGTGGAATAGAGATGTATCCTAATTATTTCCTATATCATCAGAAGATCGCACACGCTACTGAAGACTGCGACTCCTTTAAGTGTTGGTAGCAAGGGTATGTCACTTACAAACGTTTCATCAACAGAACAAAGTGTGAAGCTCGTAGACGGCGGGAGAATACGACAGATGAGCATAAAAGAGTCACCGGCAATTGCCACAAGAACGACCCCGATGAAGAAACAGCCTTCAACCCTCTCTTCAAGGGATCTGTCTCTGAAGAATCGAAGAGTCATGAGAACATTCATCCGTGCAAGGGCATACTACCCGGAAAGAATCTCGGACCCGCAAACGACAGAGCGAACAAAAAGGATAAAGGAAAAGGAAAAATGACCTTCGTTTCCAACATTCAACAACAGCCGAGCAACTCAAAATCGATTGTTCGCCAAAACAACATACGCCCACGCCCATCACTCGAGGAAAGACTGGGACGTCCTTACTCGTTTCCCCGAGATAAAACGAGGAAACTGTTTGAACTGACAGTGCGCAACGGATTCGTCAATCTGCCGAATCCGAAACGTCCGCTACAGCTGGGAGATGTCAACGATCCTAATTACTGCCCCTACCATCGAGCAGTAAGTCATCCGCTCGAAGATTGCTTCGTCTTCAAAAACTGGGTTGAAGACCAGTACCAACAAGGCGAACTTGCGCTGTCTGAAAACTGGAAGGTGAGCCCGCCACAACCACATGCTCCGAAAAAGATGGATGTGCCGGGGGCATCATGCTCATTCATAGAGAAAGCCCAGCGGACCCTTACGTCCTAAAACTGGATAGCGGACCGAAACGTCCTTAAACTAAAGGCGGACCCCTACGTCCTAAAACTGGATAGCGGACCGAAACGTCCTTAAACTAACGGCGGACCCCTACGTCCTAAAACTGGATAGCGGACCGAAACGTCCTTAAACTAATGGCGGACCCCTACGTCCCAAAACTGGATAGCGGACCGAAACGTCCTAAAACTGGATAATGGACCGAAACGTCCTTAAACTAATACCGCAGCATCCGTAGGCCGACGAGATAAAAAAAGAAAAAAGAAAAAATAATAATAATAAAAAAAATTAAAAAAACGGTATGTCCATAAGCAAAAAAAGGGCACGGATAAAAACCCGAAAGGGCTCCGTGAGTAAAAACAGCAGGGCTACCGGCGAGTGTTCGTGAAAACCCGAAAGGGCGCGACCTCGTAAAAAAAAGGAAAAAAGAAGAAGGATAAAAAAAGAATAAAAAAAAACGGTATGTCCATAAGCAAAAAGGGCACGGATGAAAACCCGAAAGGGCTCCGTGAGTAAAAACAGCAGGGCTACCGGCGAGTGTTCGTGAAAACCCGAAAGGGCGCGACCTCATTAAAAAAAAAACGGTATGTCCATAAGCAAAACGGGCACGGATAAAAACCCGAAAGGGCTCCGTGAGTAAAAACAGCAGGACTACCGGCGAGCGTTTGTGAAAACCCGAAAGGGCGCAGCCTCGTTAAAAGACACTTATAGAGTCCTCTCGACCTTGTAAGGAGAAACCACCCACGTGAGATCCTTATGACTCACAAGGGAGAAACACACTTTGGAATCCCCACGATTCCTAAGGAGAAAATACACGTGCGAGATCCTCACGACTTGTAAGGGGAACTTTCTTATGGGACCCTCACGGCTCATAAGATTTAAAAGTCTTAAGTTATAGAGACCTAAACCTGTTCTTAAGCAGCCCCACAACCTCCGATACTGCCCTACAAGTGGTCCAATGCGGGCTCTTGTATACAATCCACAGGCGCGAATAAACATTTCCCTAATCAAGTCCCATCCGAGACTAGGGATATGTTCATATGGTGAACAACCCTTGTAAATCCTCTCGATTTATGAGGAGAAAATCCTCTTGTAGGATCCTTACGACTTACAGAGGAACAAAGCACTTAGGAATCCTCACGATCCCTAAGGAGAAAATACACCTACAAGATCCTCACGACTTGTAGGGAGAAATAACTTTGTGAGACCCTTACGGCTCACGAAGTCAAAAGCCTTAGTCGACAGGACCTTAACCCTGGTCACTAAGCCACCTTTGGTCAACATCGGCAGACGCAAATGATGATTCGCTCCTGGCAATATCCCAGTTGTAGCGGTGCTGATGCCGAAATCAGTGTCTAATTCCAGGCTTACAGCGAAAAGCCAGTAGGCCGCACATGCATACGAAATAGCCGAAATGATGGGGCAACTTGCAATAAAAAGCAGCAAGTAAAAACGTATGCACACAAAATAGCCGAAATGATTGGGCAACTCGCAATAAAAAGCAGCGAGTAAAAATAAAAATAAACGGCCGAAATGATTGGGCAGCTCGCAATAAAAAGCAGCGAGTAAAAATAAAAATAAACAGCCGAAATGATTGGGCAGCTCGCAATAAAAAGCAGCGAGTAAAAATAAAAATAAACAGCCGAAATGATTGGGCAGCTCGCAATAAAAAGCAGCGAGTAAAAATAAAAAATAAACAGCCGAAATGATTGGGCACCGCGAAAAATAGCCGAAATGATTGGGCAATCGCGACCTTCGCGATATAAAAGCTGAAATGATAGAGCATCGCGGAAATAAAACAATAAAAAGAAATATATGAAACCTTTTGCCCTACAGTTAAGATCACATCGATCCCTATATACAATCCAAGGGCACAAACAAAGAGGGAACCACACCTTCCCAACAGGCTCCGCCATAAAGCTAAGCCAAATCTCGACGATTCACCAACAGCCTAGAGACTAACAGCGGCTTTCCCCCTCATTCGAGCAGGACACGGACGTGACATCACCAATCGGAGCCACGGCAAAGTCCTCAGTTCTAAGACTCTACGGTTTACAGACAACCTAAAGTCAATCAAAGACCTCCGTCTCGGAAACAAGTCAACAGCGACCTCCGACCCGGAAACAAGTCAATCAAAGACCTCCGTCTCGGAAACAAGTCAACAGCGACCTCCGACCCGGAAAAAAGTCAATCAAAGACCTCCGTCTCGGAAACAAGTCAACAGCGACCTCCGACCCGGAAACAAGTCAATCAAAGACCTCCGTCTCGGAAACAAGTCAACAGCGACCTCCGATCCGGAAACAAGTCAATCAAGGACCTCCGTCTCAGAAACAAGTCAACAGCGACCTCCGACCCGGAAACAAGTCAATCAAAGACCTCCGTCTCGGAAACAAGTCAACAGCGACCTCCGACCCGGAAACAAGTCAATCAAAGACCTCCGTCTCGGAAACAAGTCAACAGCAACCCCCGACCCGGAAACAAGTCAATCAAAGACCTCCGTCCCGGAAACAAGTCAATCAAGGACCTCCGTCTCGGAAACAAGTCAATAGCGACCTCCGACCGGGAAACAAGTCAATCGAAGACCTCCGTCTCGGAAACAAGTCAACAGCGACCTCCGCCTTGGAAACAAGTCAACCGACGACCTCCCCAACGGAGCTATACTTTGACTTAGAAACATGTCAACTCACCAACCACTTACGGATTCTCTCGATTTGTAAGAGGGAAAATTCTCTTATAAGATCCTTCCGACTTATAAGAGAAAATACACTTAGGAATCCTCACGATTCCTAAGGAGAAAATCCACCTACGAGATCCTCTCGATCCGTAGGGAGAAAAGTCTCTATGAGACCCTCACGGCTCATAGAGTTGAAAGGTCTTAGGCGGCAGATCTGAACCTGCGGCCTAAGCCATCGCTATCTTTTGGAAGAAACTAAGTTATCTGTCAATTATGTTCATCAAGACAACATACTGGTAATAAGAGAAAGAAGAAAGCGACAAAAGAACATCCGATTTACAAGCGTTCGAGACACACTCATTCATGCATAGGCGAAAGACTCAGAACGGGGAATAAGACAAGCTGGGATAAAACTTTTCCATTAATATTGCAAAAAAAAATCTTACAATCATAAAGCAATAAACGAGAAATATTATTACAATGGAATAACCTCATATCTAGGGCACGGATTGAGGAAGTCAAAAGTAAGGCCATCCAGAGTTTTTCTGGCCTCTCTGATTATTCTTATGCGCAGCCTCTCGCGCTCTTGTGTGTCAAGATCCTCGGCAAGCCCCCCCAGCCTTCGATAAGCAGTGACTATCGTCGTCTGTTGGAAAATTTGATGCAGGATGTCGATGAGGCTATCCCGCCGTTTCTTCGAGATCAGCCCCGACAGGTACACTGAATGCACCTTGTCTTTGGCATCATCCAGTGCATTGAGCGGTAAGGCCTCGTGGAACCCCGGGAGTGCTCTCCAAATCGTTCCCAGCACAACTTTCAGGAGAGCAGAGCGGCGGGGGAGCAGCCAACCAACACGTGCGTTCAAACGACCCATGACTTCCGCACACTGGGCATCCATAAACTCCTAGTCTTGTTGGTGGCCCTGTACACGGATATCCTCATAGGTGATGAATTCAGGCAGACTGTATAGACGCACCGCCATAACGATTGAAGGAAACATCAATGGAAGATTAGCGATAAAAAAAAGGGAAGGACACAGAAAGTTAAAACTCCTCGAGAGCAATGCTCTACGAATAGGGGTGACGCCTATCAAATTCAATAATAAGGGAAATTTAAAGAAATCCTCCGAGAACTCTGAGATCATTACTATTAATGATATAATCCATTAAATACAAAACTCCATTTTTTAATTTTCATTATCCAAGCTCTTAAGAGTTCATCTTTTTTTAGATCAAAGAGATCTGTGTTTTGCCAAAGATGCAAGGTTCTGTTCATGGGTTAAGAAACCCTGAAACAAATTCCTAAGAGCAAGACTCTATTTGGTGAAACCCCAAAAGGGTTTTTTTTAGATCAAAGATCTATGAGAGCAAAGCTCTATTAATTAAAATTGATTTAAGTCAAGTCTAATTCTTACTTAAATAGTTTCTGTTAAAGAAAATCTAACTCAAGGAGTTCTCGAAGGCAAGAGCAAAGCTCTGAAGTTTTTGAAAATAAAAATCTTAAAGATGATAATCATCGGTGTAGGACTAAAGGTCCTATTTATAGGCATCAAGTGCCCTTTCAACTTCCAAAAGTTGCCGCAACGGTTGGAATCCTACCACCGTTGCGCTTGCGTTTGGGGCCACGTAAGCACAACGGTGGGGGGGGCATTTGTTTACCCCAATCAGAGCAAAGCTCTGTTCAAATTCCAAGGTGGGAAAAGAAGCAATGCTTCTGTTTTCCTCCAATCAGAGCAAAGCTCTGTCTTAAAAATTAAAGTGAGAATTAAAGTTAAAATAAATGAAGCAACTCTTCAGACCTCCTGCGCTGCGCGCAGAGCGCCACGTGTCAAAATCAGACACGTTAGCGCAGGGAGCACAGCGCCCAAGGCAGCGCACCCAATCAGAGCAAGGCTCTGCTAAAAATTCAAACTTTAATTAATTGAAGCAACGCTTTAGCTGGCCTGCGCTCTGCGCTGCGCGCCATGTGGCAGCGCAGTGGCGCTAGCGCAGTTGCGCTGCGCTGTGCGCTGAGTGACACGTGTCAGCGCAGTTGCGCTGCGCTGTGCGCTGCTTGATACGTGTCACGCGCTGGGGCATTTGCGCCAAACAGAATTAAGATTTTAAAGAAATCTTTCTGTTCTTGTTAAAATAAGAAGATTGCCTTCTGTAAAACAGAAGATCTTGAATCAAAGATCCAACGGTGGGGAAAATTCCCCAAATCACTTAGAGAAAGATCTCTTTAACAAATTTAACTAATTTATGGGCACTATAAAAGAACCCTAGACCTTAATTCAAAGGCATCAACATTTTGTGAGAAATCAAAAATTTCAAATAGAGAGAACTCTGAAGAAATCTCAAGAAGAAAAAGGTAAAAGACCTTTTAGATAGAAGAATTTCTTCTGATAGATCGATGATCTTTGATAAAAAACAAAATAAAAATAGTGCTTTGCACTTATGAACCATTGGTTCTTTGGGATCAAGAAAAAAGAAGAGAAACTAAATCAGATCAAAGAAAACAAACGGTGCTTTGCACTTCTTTTATGAACCTTTGGTTCTAGAATCTAAAAGATTCTTAAATTATAGTGTCTTGCACTTGCAAACTGCGCTGTTGCGCTCCTAGATTGACGCAAGCCACCAGAGAGCGCCACATGTCAGCATCTGAACCATCTGCGCTATGCGCTTTTGAAATAGAGCCTTGCTCTCTGGAACTGGCACAACTCATCAGAGCGCGACACGTGTCAGCAGCGCAAGCGCAACGCATTGGCGCAGCGCACTGCGCTTGCGTAACACGTGTCAACACCATAAGCGCTTGCGCTCAATGATTGGCGCAAAGCGCCTGACAAATGCAATGCATTTCCTAAAGGGCCAGGCCCAAATCAAAAAGACCTAGTAGGCCTAATTAAATTGCAAAGCAATAAATGGGCAGAGCCCAAGTAAAATTGATGCTCTGCATCATTCATAAATGAGCAGAGCCCAAAACAAATTGATGCTCTGCATCCTTTATGGGCAGAACCCAAACAAAAAAATAAAAACAAATAAAAGTGTTGAACTTTTTTCAACTGGACTTAGCCCAATCATGGCCGTAAGTCCTCAAATTAAATCGACTGAGCACAGCTGCTCTCTCTAAATCAATTTACCTCCGGTTCGAGGGTACATCTCTGAACCCCTCTGACACCTATCGTTGTAATCCTTCAACGACGTCAGAGAGGTGACGGGTCCCGACGACCACACATGAATATTGGACTGCGGGGTCCTTAAACTCGTGGACCGAAACGTCCTTAAACTAATATTGGACTGCAGAGTCCTTAAACTCGTGGACCGAAACGTCTTTAAACTAATGATGGACCACCACGTCCCTAAACTGGCGATGGACCACCACGTCCCTAAATTGGAACATGGACCACCACGTCCCTAAACTGGCGATGGACCACCACGTCCCTAAACTGGAACAATAGAGCCTCCAAACGCTCTTCTGTCGGATCTAAACGATTCCGCTTAAGTAGATCTTAGCCCCAAACAAGGCTAACGTATCCTTAAGCATTTCAACAGACTCCATATTCCCTAATCAAGTTCGGTTCAAGGGTACATCTCTGAACTCCTCTGACACCTATCGTTGTAATCCTTCAACGACGTCAGAGAGGTGACGAGTCCCGACGGCCATATATTAAATGGATCACCATGTTAAGTTGATCTTAGTCTCAAATGAGACTAACGTATCCTTAACGAACGTTTAAGTTGATCTTAGCCTCAATACGGCTAACGTATCTTTAAACTAAAAACACCAAACCCAAATCTAAGTAAATACGGATTTGGACTAATCCACATCCTACGGGCGACGACATTACTCAGTCTCCGTATACAATCCACGGGCAACCACAAAAAAAACAAACATACACGACACGAAGTGAAATTCTGGAGAAGGAGAAAGTGGCTGCCGCGATGCGGTAGCATAATTAACTGCAGAGGCTTGCGCCTGCAGGGAAGAGCGTCCCCACAATCAAAAACCCCTCTAGCGAGGGGGAATCTGACGAAGTCTGCTACATCGGCCGCATCCGTCTAAACCTCCAATACACGGTGCCATAAATCAACTTGGCATCTTCGGAGAGGTAGATGGATAAAACCATATAGCATCTGCCCCGAATCTCAGGCTAGACGTCCTCACGTCGTCTCCGCCGCCATTCGGAGGGGAACAGGCGCCCTTTCGGGTTTTCATCCGTGCCCATTTCACTTGTGGACATACTGTTTTTTTTGGATGTGCAGTCTTCGCCGTGGCATCTTTGATTGCAACACAGATCCTAGGAAAAGATATCGCCATGTTTGAGGCGGAGTACTAGTTTAGGGACATTTCGGTCCATGGTCACCGTTTTGGAGGCAAAGTTTTAGTTTACGGACATTACGGTCCGTTGTTAGTTTAGGGACATCTCGGTCCGTTGTTAGTTTAAGGACGTTTCAGTCTGTAGTTAGTTTAAGGACGTTTCGGTCCGTTGTTTCCGTGTTTGGG
This sequence comes from Agapanthus africanus, assembly GCA_030015575.1. Classification (NCBI taxonomy): domain Eukaryota; kingdom Viridiplantae; phylum Streptophyta; class Magnoliopsida; order Asparagales; family Amaryllidaceae; genus Agapanthus; species Agapanthus africanus. Next base: position 483,511,843 of record JASDDO010000018.1, on the reverse strand, counting down.
ACGGAGATTCTGTTGGATACTACTTTTAGAGTTTTGACTCAAGAAGATAGCGAGCAGACACAAGCGTCGTCATCTATCATTGACCTGAATCGCGACTCATCAGGCGTAGTACTTCTTAAGGAATCGGCCGTTTATTGGCCGGAAGGGTCTTTCGCCATGCATGTCCATGAGCAAGTAGGCCCCACCTTGGTAGAGCTTGTCTATGATGTACGGGCCCTCATAACTCGACTCGAATTTCCCCCGTTTGGCACAATTGGGGATCATTGGTCGTTTGACAACTAGTACGAGTTCGCCTTGGCAGAATGTTCTTGGCCTAATTAGTCTTTCGTATGAGCGCGTCATCCTTGCTTTGTAAGCTTCCGGGTTTTGCTGCGCCATGAGACGATTTTCATCGAGGGCATTGAGCTCCTCAAGCCGAAGATGAGATTTTTCTTCATCCGTCAGTTCATAACGAACCGCCACTCATAGAGAGGGTAACTCTATTTCCAAGGGGAGTACCACTTCCGTGCCGAATACCAATGCTTATGGTGTTGTATTCATGGCCGTTTTGAACGTGGTTCGATACGCCCAGAGAGCTTCATGCAGTCTCTCGTGCCAATCTTTTTTATTTCTGGACACCATTTTCTTTATAATCTTCGTCAAGGTCTTGTTGAAAGCTTCAGCTAGACCGTTAGCTCGGGGATTATAGACTGAAGAGTATCTCCAGTCTATATTGTGCTGTTGTGCGAAATGGCTGATCTTATGGCTTCTATAGGCTGGCCCATGATCCAAGATAATCCATCGCGGAGTGCCGAACCGATAGATGGCATGTGTCCTGAAGAAATGGAGGATGTTCTCCGTCTTCACTTTCTTTAGCGGTACTGCCTCTGCCCACTTAGAGAAGTAATCGATTGTTGCCAGTATGAACCGATTTTCTTTGGATGACGTTGGTTCGATGGGCCCAATTATATCAATTCCCGACATTTCGAACGGCCAGCTAGCCACCATTGGGTGTAGAGGATTTGGATGCTGATGGATGAAGTCCTCATGAATCTGGTACGAGTGCCACTGCTTTGCATATTCAAGGCGGTCATGAATCATTGTGGGCCAATAGTAACCCATTCTCTTGATCTTTAGCTTCATCTTTGGCCTGGCTTGGTGAGAACCGCAGAGTCTATCGTGAGTTTCTTGGACGTCTCTCCTTGCTTCTTTTGGTCCCAGGAATCTTAGCCATAGACAGTCAAATGATCTCTTGTATAGAGTATCATTGACGAAGGCGAAAGACAGAGCTCGTTTCATGAGCTGATATCTTGATGACGCATCTTTGGGCGTTTGATGAGATTTGAAGTAGTCTATGAAGACTTCTCTCCAATCCATAGCCTCTTCTTCGTCCTCTATTTGGCAGGTTGCTTGTTTGGTCGCTTCCTTCCTTTCAAGACGATTCCGGAGATATTTCTGCTGGCGTGAGAATCCGGCGGCTTTGCACAATGATCCTTACGTCATCAAGGTCTTCGTCGGCCAGTTCTTTAGTGAGATTGGCTAATGCATCCGCCTTGCTATTTTCTACCCACGGTATGCTTTCTAGAATGTAGGAGGGGATTTGAGTCAGTAGTTGCTGCACTCTTTCGCCATATTTTACCAACTCCGGTTTGCACGTATGATAGTCTCTATTTACTTGGCTAACGACCAGCTGGGAGTCTCCATATATGAGGAGGTTTTCGATTCTCATGTCGATAGCAATCTCAAGACCTGCTATCAAAGCTTCGTACTCAGCCTCATTGTTTGTTCTTGGCTCTGTTAATGAAAGGGCGAAACGCATTATCCATCCTTGCAGAGTCACGAAGATAAGCCCCACCCCGGCTTTAATTATGGGGGTGTTTTGCTTTCGCTTTTTCATGGAAGATGCTCCATCGAAGTAGAGTTCCCATCAGGCATTATTTCTTTCCTCCTCCCTATCGATTGTGTCGAACGCGTGTTCATCTGGTAATTCGCAATTTAAGGAATAGTCGGCTGGTATCGGGTGCTCAGCAAGAAAGTCGGCAATGGCTTGGCCTTTCACTGCCCTGAGGGGTCGATACGTTATCGAGAACTCTATTAAGAGGAGGGCCCATTTAGCGAGCCTTCTTGTTAATATAGCTCTCGACATCAAATATTTGAGAGGATCCACCTTTGATACGAGATGGACCTCATGTGCCAAGGCATAATGTCGAAGCTTCGTCATCGCGAAGACCAGTGCCACGTAATGCTTTTCAACAGGGGAGTAGTTGTTTTCTTCCCCCAGAAGAACTTGACTCAAATACTAGAGAGCTCTCTCATTCTCCTGGTCGTTCTCCTGTGCCCATAAAGCGCCTAAAGAACCTTCAAGGGCTATTGTGTACAGGATAAGGGGCTTTCCCTTGACCGGAGCGGTCAATATCGGCGGATTCTGCAGGTATTGCTTGATTTCGTCCCGTGTACTTTGGCATTTCTGATCCCAGACGAACGGGGTCCCCTTCTTCATTAGATGGTTGTAGGGACGTCATTTTGCCGGAGAGGTTGACTTGGAGTTTGACACCAGTTTAGGCATCGGTATCACTACAACTTGGATATTTCCATGAGCGACTCATCATTTGCCTTGAGAGGACTCGAAATTTTATACCGATTTAGGTATCAGCATCGCAACAACTGGTATTGTGCGAGGAGCGAATCATCATTTGCCCCTGTCGATTTGGACAAAGGTGGCTTAGTAGACAGGGTTAGGATCCTGTCGACTAAGACTTTTGACTTTATGAGCCATAAGGGTCTCATAAAGGGTTTTCTCCCTGCGAGTCATGAGGATCTCGTAGGTGTATTTTCTCCTTAAGAATCATGGGGATTCCTAAGTGATGTCTTCTCTTGTAAGTCGTAAGGATCTTTCAAGAGTGTTTTCTCCTTATAAGTCGAGAGGACCTATAAGTGTTATTCACCATATGGGGGCATTTCTTGCCATCTGTAGAACTTGGCAAAGAAATATTTATTCATGCCCATCGATTGTATACAAGGGTCAATATGGGCCGTCTGTAGGGCAATTTGGGGGATATAACGGCTTAAGAACAGGTCAAGATCCCTGTAATTTAAGGCTTTTGAATCCTATGAGCCATGAAGGTCTCACAGGGGGGATTCTCCTTATGAGTCGTGAGGATCTCGTAAGTGTATTTATTTTAACGAGGTTGCGTCCTTCCGGGTTTTCGCAAGCTCGCCGGCAGTCCTACTGTTTTTACTCACGGCGCCCTTTCGGGTTTTCATCCGTGCCCATTTTACTTGTGGATGTACCATTTTTTAGCGTGGCATTCCAATAGATTGTAGGACCTGTTTGTAGGCCTCTTAATGTCCTTCCCGTCTTTTGAGAAGAAAGGACCTTTCTACATAGAGATTCTTCCGCCAGTGAGAAATATGCCCCCTGTGTATATCTCGGGGAGAACGAGTACCAACGCTGTCGCTATTTTGGCGATAGGTTGCTTCAGAGCCGCTTATTTTTGTTGAGCGTAGGCGATAAACGCCATCTTGCCTCCGCTTTTCACTCGTCATCATCGAATGAGAAAGAGTCTTGACCCATTTGATCCAATCGAGCCATTTTATCCATGAGTTCTTGGAAGGACGTTGGCTTGAAGAGGGCCATATACGGGGACGCCTTTGAATTTAGTTCAAAGGTAGCTATGAGCATTCCTATGGCTGCAACTTTATCGATGCGTTGCTCGTATTTGACCAGAGATTTCGCTATCGGGTAACATATTGAACCCAAGTCTCATTCGGTCTAACCTTTTCATTGACCAGCGCCTTCACGGTAGTATGTTCATTCTCATTAGTGAATCCCTGACAGAAGAGCATATCCATTTCGTCTAAGCTCTTCACGAAATCATTTGGGAGTTTCGCATACCATTCGAAGGTACCGCTGATGAACTGTCGAAGGAGTAGTATGTCATTTCCTCTAGAATTGCCGCACATGGATTTAAATCGCGCAATGTGCTGGCGAGGATTCCCAGTTTCTTTGTACATGTGGAACATTGGAAGTGTGTGCTCTGGCGGGTACTGTATCTGATCGTACCATGTCGGATACAGTCGACCAGTCTTGATTGATCTATTTGCGGCTTCACTGGCGTAGTGAGCTTTGATTTGTTGAGTGATATATTCGTTTATCTTTGCTTTTAGAATCATTTCCTCTTCAGCCGTTGATGAGACTCGTAGAGGATTTGAAATGTCACCCTTGTCTTTAAGAGCGACTACCGGCAGTTCATTTGCTTGTGGTTCCGATTGAACCATCGTTCCGGACATTTCTGCCGCTTCTTCATCTCTCTTTTTGAGAGTGTGATTTAGGAAATCAATATCCAACTCGTGCTTTGTTCTTTCTCCAGGTGCGTCTTCGGGATTTGCCTTAGACAATGGATTAGCGAGTGCTACCGCCTGAGCAAGCATCTCCTGCAGCTTTTCACGTTGCAGTTGAGCCTTTTTTAGGGACCGAGTATGCGGTCCGTGGCTAATAGATGCTTCAACTTCATCTTTGGAGTTCACCATGTGGACTGCATGAACTGCCGTGCCCCCAGACTTGGGGTGTTTGGAGTTTTGGCTTTCGGAGTTTACCTCGGGCACTTGAGCTTTATTAGGCCTTTTTTTTGTGAGAAGCCACTTTGGTTTTTTTTTTGGGGGGGGGGACTGTTGTATCAGGATCCATCTTGGGATAAGTCACCTTGTATTTGAAAGGGGATTTGTCAGAATATGGCCGACGTTTAGGGAAAGAGCCGCGGTTGATGACTGAGTCCTATTTCTGCTTCCACACTTATATATAGCGAGGAAAGTTCTTTTAGGGAGCGAAGTGGTTTATGCTCTCGTGGGATCTCCCTAGGCTGCAGAGTTTTCTTCAATACTACGGTGGGAGAATTTTGTCTGACCCTTTGCAGCAGTTCAAAGCTGTTTCCGGTTGGAACAGCAGCATTCATCATCAGAGTTGAAATAGGTGGAGTCAATGTTGATGGAGAACTGCCCCCGGCTCGTTTAGTATGATGCCGATATCGATGTCGACCGTTTCTTACGGCCGGGATTTGATTAGCCTCAGGATTTTGCTGAGCATGCCCCCTGTTTCCTTTGAGAGTTTGAATATTCTGCCCCCTGCGTCGACCTTGGTCCTTGGCAGGTGCCTGTTGTTTGAAGACTGATTCTGTCGGCAAAGCTGCATCTTGGGAAGCCAGCTTGTGGAAGACAGACTTCTTCTAGGCTTCCTCCCTCGGCGTTGAGGCACCAAGGGTGGGAGTATTGACCTAAATCGAAGCCCGTTGATTTCTTGAAGAGCCGGATTGCAGAGATTTGAGGCTGCAAGTGACCCATACTTGACTCCGCCAGATGTGACAGAGCCTGAGTTGCGGTGAGTGAAAGCAAACGCCATTCTCGGAAAAGACGGAACGCTGGCTTCAGTATCTTATCACCCAAGGGCAACTACAAACATATACACCGCGATTATCTGATCGTGGGAAAAACATGACACACGAAGTATGGAGTGAAAAGAGGAAGATGTCCTACCGGGCGTGCCAGAATCTGTTTACCGCCGAAAACAGAGACGAAACCGCGATGGATCGTCTCAGATAATGGGCCGGCCTACAGAAGCAATAAGATCAGCCGCTTCGCACTGCAGCATAATATAGACTAGAGATACTCTTCAGTCTATAATCCCCGAGCTAACGATCGAGCTGAGGCTTTCAACAAGACCTTGACGAAGATCATAAAGAAAACGGTGTCCATAAATAAAAAGGACTGGCACGAGAGACTGCATGAAGCTCTATGGGCGTATCGAACCACGTTCAAAACGGCTACGAATACAACGCCATTCGCGTTGGTATTCAGCATGGAAGCGGTACACCCCTTGGAGATAGAGCTACCTTCTCTACGAGTGGCAGTTCGATATGAGCTGGCGGATGGAGAAAATGCCCATTTTCGGCTTGAGGAGCTCGATGCCCTCGATGAAACCCGTCTCATGGCGCCGCAAAACCTGGAAGCTTACAAAGCACGGATGACGCGCTCATACGAAAGACTAACCAGACCAAGAACATTCCGCCAAGGTGAACTCATGTTAGTCGTAAAAATACCTATGATCCCTATTTGTGCAAAGCGGGGAAAATTCGAGCCGAACTACGAGGGTCAGTACATTATAGACAAGGTCTACCAAGGTGGGGCCTACTTGCTCATGGATATGTATGGCGAAAGACCCTTCCGACCAATAAACGTCGGTTCCTTAAGAAATACTACGCCTTACAAGTCACAACTCAGGTTAATGATAGATGACGACGCTCGTGTCCGCTCGCTGTTTTCCTGAGTCAAGACTCTATAAGTTGTATCCGGCAAAACTTTGCCTCGAAGCTGGCCCTGGACCGAGATATCCCTAAACTAACACCGGACCGAGATGTCCCTAAACTAACAATGGACCATAATATTCTTAAACTAAATACGTCGCCTCAAACACGGCGATAGTGGAATTCAAGTCCACAAGTCCCACCGGGCGTGCCAGAATCTGTTTACCGCCAAAAACAAAGACGAACCGGGATGGATCGTCTTACCTGAATTTGGAGGGCAGATGCTATTTGGGTTTATCCGTCCACCTCTCCGAAGATGCTAAGTTGATTTATGGCACCGTATATCGGAGGTTTAGACGGTTGCGGCCATTGTAGCAGACTTCGTCAGATTCCTACTCGTTTGTGAGGGGTTTTTGATTGTGAGGACGCTCTTCCCTGCAGGCGCAAGCCCCTGGAGTTAATTACGTTACTGCATCGCGATAACCACTTTGTCCTGCTCCAAAAGTTCGCTTCGTGTCGTGTGTGTTTGTTTTATTTTTTGGTTGCCCGTGGATTATATACGGAGACTAATTTATGTTGTCGCTCGTAGGGCGTGGATTAGTCCAAATCCGTATATCTTAGATTTGGGTTTGGGTTGATTTAAGGATCGTTAATCTCGTTTGAGATTAAGATCAACTTAAATTTTTGTTAAGGATACGTTAGTTCAATTTGAGACTAAGATCTACTTAACAGGGTTTTAAGATCATTCAGATCCAACAAAAGAGTATTTGGGCTCTATTGTTTTAGTTTAAGGAAGTTACGGTCCGTTGTTAGTTTAAGGACGTTTTGGTCCGTAGATCACCATTTTTGAGGTGAGAGTTTAGTTTAAGGACGTTTCGGTCCGTAGCAGTTTGAGGACGTTATGGTCCGTAGAGTTTAGTTTAAGGACGTTACTGTCCGTAGAGTTTAGTTTAAGGACGTTACGGTCCGTTGTCACCATTTTGGAGACAACGTTGTAGTTTGAGGACATTTCGGTCCAATGTTCATCTTACGCACACGTGTATTTGTTACGTGTCGGGATGAGCAAAGGTGATATGGGACACATCCAATTTGGGATGTGGTTTGATCTGGGATATGCACGTCATTTTAGGTAGTGCACCAAAGAGCCGTTGGTTATCGGGATCCGCCACCTCTCTGAAGACGTTGAAGAATTACAACGACATGTATCAGAGGTGTAGATAGATGTACCCTTAAACCAATTCCCGTATTTGAGGGATAAGATCATGGTGAATCATTTAAGAATCAATAGTCATTTTGGAGATTAAGATTATCTTGGGAGGTGTGGGATAAACATCATTTTGGATATCATCAGTTGACAAACCATTAGTCATGTTGGGGATTAAGACCAACTTGGGGGAATGATGAGCACAGAGGGGTCTTGACTTTCTTAGTCAGGTTGGACTAGGTCTGGGTCTCTATAATTACCCAATATTGCTAATGTGCTGAGACATACCATGCTCACGAGCATTTCATGCGGGCACAGAAACAGTGTTAAACACTAAATTTCTATGGTGCTCACGTGGTGCACATGAGGCTCCTGATTAGTGTTAAACACTAGGGTTGTGTGACGCTCATGTGACACACGTTAGGTGCTCAAATATGGGTGCTGCTAAATTATTTCTCCCTTTTATATAAGTTTTGAGCACTTGATTCTTGTGGCACTCACGTGTGAAACACGTGAGACGCCCTAACGTTGGGTTTTGCTCCTTGGCTTTATTGCCTCTCCCTTTGTGTAAGTGCTAAACACTTAGTTCCTATAGTGTTCACGTGTAAAACACCTGAGACGCCATAAATGGGGGCAATGCCCTCTTATCTTATTTCCTCTTCCTTTCACAGAAGTGCTAAGCACCTGATTGAGGGTAGCGTGCAAAACACGTGATTGTCCTGAGAAGTGTTCCTTTCTCCTCTTTTAAACACCCGCGTGGGAAACACGTGAGGCAGTCTCAGCCGTTTTCTTTTGTTCATTAGAAACACTCACATGGAAAACACGTGAGGTCTTGTTATAGTGTTAAACACTAACGAATCACCATGCCGTTCTTCTGTGATTCTGAGGAATCAAGTTCTCCCTTTGTTCTTTGTGAGAATTAAATTCTTTTTATAGGGTTAAACCCTAGTTTTTGAGGAATTAAATTCCCATATGTTATTTTTTGTAAGAGTTAAACTCTTTGAATTCAGTTCTTTCCTCTAGGCTTTGAATCTGCATGACAGAATCTCCACGATGAGAATTAAATTCTCAACTTGTGAAGAGATCTGTTTATCAAATCTCAACCAGAGAAAGAACTAAGTTCTTATATGAAGGGTTAAACCCTTAAAGAGGCGAAGGAGAGATAAAATGATCTCTGTGTTTTCTCTTTACTTAGGGTTTTTTAGGAGGGGGTTCTTCTTCTTTGAGAGAATTAAATTCTCTCTGTATTTTTCTTCCCCTCTTTCCCTCTTTCTCTTTTCTCCTCTCCTTACTCGTATTTATATGAGAAGAAAAAGAATCACTTTGTTAAGAAAATCCCTCATTAAGAGATCATGATTGATTCCATGATGTTTTAGATCAATCGGTGGATTTTATTCACCGTTGGATTTTTAATCCAAAGGCTCTCTGTGTAACAGAGAAGATTTCTTGTTTGTTTAACAAGATTATGAATATCTTGTTAGTTTTAATAAGATTAGAATTTTATTCTATCATATCCTTTTAGTTTAACAAGATCAGAAATATATTTTCTTAATATAGAATTTAATTCTATCTCGTTAGTTTAACATAGAATTTTATTCTTATCATATGAATATCTTGTTAGTTTTAGGAAAATATTTTCCTATGATAGAATTTTATTCTACCAAATGATCACCGTTGGATCTTTAATCCAAAGGTCCTCTGTTTAACAGAGAGATCTTTCTAGTTTGAGAAAGATTAGGAAAATATTTCCCAAATAGAATTTAATTCTGTAACAACCTTTTCTGTACGAAATTTTTCAAAAAATACAGAAAGGGACACCTAAGCATGAGTACGAGTTATAAGTTTGTTTTTCTTTTAAACAGCAAGAAGGAGCTTGTAGCTTATTGGTAAGACTTTGCACTGCTGAGACATAGCACCCGAGTTCAAATCCTATCAGCCACACATTCTTTTTATTTAATTTCTTTTAATCTTTTTAGAAGCCCAAGGGTTTACACGTAAACCGAAGAGACACAGAATATTTAAATACGTGCACGAGGGTATACCAAGCGACAGAGACGTGGCAGCAAACCCCACCCCAACCAACGGTAATAGACAAGCGAGAGGCTTGAATTGACCGGCGGCACCGGATCCCCCCGTCGGGAATGATGTAAATTTTTGCCCCTTTCAACCTTTCAGCTACCCCACTTCCCCCATATTGCTTGTTTACTCTGAATTTATCCAGAGAACAATAAAATGCCCATTTAGTCCAATTTTAATGCAAATTTTAATGCATTCTTCATCACCTCTAAAACCTAATTTTACCTATAAATACCATACTCCATTTCACTCATCCTCACTCAGAATTTCCCTGCCAAAACTCTCAAAAACTTTCAAGTCCTCATTGTGTGCAAGTGGAGTTAGCGAAGGGCGAAGTTCCGGCGACGATCCAAGGAGTTTCCGGAGACGAAACGAAGCACCGGTGCTTCCCTACTCTTCCTTCTTCTCATCTCTACCTTAAAATCCAGTAAGTCCCCTCTCCCCCTCTTTTCTTCTTCTTTAAAAACCCGCAATTCTAAAACCCGACGGAAGCGGAGTTAATCCGACTTCCGATTCGATTTTTCTTCAAAACTCTACTTTTCTTAACCAATAAAATTCCATACTCTTATATATTGTTTAAAAAACATTAACAAACCTAATAAAACAAGTTTCATCTCAAAATATTCGTTATTGCAATTTTTATCGTAGTTTTACAGTAAAATACCATAAACTTCATTCCCGACATAAAACAACACAATACCTGTTTTACCTGTAAATAGTTCACGAGGTAATGACCTACCTCATCACAACACGCATCTCTAATATAGCACGATGGAAATTTGGGAATATAGTTATGGGATAAAACAACTTTACAAATAAATACCTTTAACTTACAAAACCATTTCTATAAAAAGATGTATTAAACAATTTCTTGCAATTGTGCCTCTGCAACCCATTTTGGGGAACCCGTTCGGGATGGTGCGGATTATCGCAGATCCTCGGGCCTATTAGTGCGAGGTGTAGACCTTTGAAAGGAGCATTCGATCTCGATAGAATTTTTATACATTTTTTCTTTAGAAAATGAGATTTCTACTAGAAAATGAGATTTCTACATGAAAATAAATAAATTATTTTCATTAAATATATATATATATATTATCAAAATATCTATTTTAATTATATAAATATTCCAAGTTTTCTAAATCAAAGGAATCACTATTACATGAAAATACCATCTAAATACAACATAATTCCAATATTTCAATAAAATACCATATATTATGAAATTAGGTTCTACTCATTAGAAATTTCACATCTATAAAATATACATCTATGAAAACCCTAAAGAAGATAATTAAATACTTGAGGTGTATTTTGAAATTATGCCAAAACTATTTTTACATAAAACCCTCTCAAGTTATACTAAATTACAATAAGGACCCTAGTAAACATAGGTTTAAGCGGGACCAGTCTCTTGAGTCTCAGGGAGCCGGAGATATGGGTGCTTGTCTAGTTAAGGTAGACAATCTAACAAACGGTGTTATCAAGACGGTAATTGTCTTGGAAAAAGACACAAATCCTGCCGTCCATGTGCAGCAGTCACCGATAATATCAAAACAATCAGGATTTCAAGTTCTTTTTAAAAGTGTCTGACTCAGACCGAGTCTCAATCTAATCAATCCGACTTGAATACGATTCAAGTATAAACTTACAATACAACAATTCAATATGAATCCGTCTGTACAATCTATTTCAATATACAACTTGACCGAACAGAACCATGTATATACATCCATCTACATGATTCTCCAGTTACATCCATTTACTGATATCATGGTTTCGGCAAGTCTTCCATCTATATAACAAACAATATAATAAGACACTACGGGGTTTATAAAGGGGTAGACTGGTACAGAATATGTTAAAAGTGGCACGGGATGGTCACTTAAGACGTAATTACATCCATGTCGTTGTTCCGTGGTATTTTCGACGGAGCCTTATACTACGGGTTACTAAAGTCCACGGTATAAGTTGGACTCCTATCATATACACCGGCATCTTCTGTACTAAGCTACAAACACTATGTTAACTTAATAATCAAATATTATAGTAGATATACTCTCTTTTCTGTCTATTCTACTTCTCTTCTTCATTGGGACTTACCGAGCGATTGTTCGCTGACGACATTCCTATTTCTCTTCTTCTTTGGAATGTTGTCAGGTGGATCGGACACACTAGAACTCGAGACCAGCCAGGAGAATTTAGAGCAGTACACTGAAGACCCGGAGCATTAGACTTTACTTGTACATATTATTTTCATTTCAGTTCATTCCATTGTTTGGGTATTGCTTTCCATGCATATATTTACATTTTCAGTTGTACCTATAAAAGAATGTTTAATAAATAAAGTTGTTGTTCATTATATTCATGACTCTTGTGTACTTTACTTCATATTGCATAGATACGCTTAGCGCGTTTACTTCTGAGTAAATACGTTGCGGGCCTCGCCGCGTCCCCTGCCCGTACACCGGAAAGCGGTGCGTGACAAATTCTATCAGATGATTTAATTAGTGATATTTTATCATCATCGGATTTCAAATCCAGGATTCTCTGTTAGAGAAAGATCTTTCCATATTAGAAAAATCAGGGAAAATATTTCCCAAATAGGATTTAATTTTATCACATAGAATTTAATGGGAACATTTTAAATTGGGGCGCTCACATACTTTGCATGTGAGAGGCAAGAGAACTCACGTATTTAACACGTGACCCCTGCTGTGGGTTTTTGCCTGTTTATGTTCAGCGCTCATATGCAAAGCATATGAGCGCTCACGTGTTTTACACGTGAGGCCCATTTGGCCCTTAGTTATGTGTTTTTAACGCTTATATGCTTTGCATATAAACGCTCATGTGTTTAACACGTGAGGCATGTTTGGCCTTTTGTCATGCTTTGCATATAATCGCTCACGTGTTTAACACGTAATGTCCAACCGTGAATTCTTTTCTTCTTTCTTCTCTCCTTTTTTTTATAAGGGTTATAAGGGAACAAATAGCTCTTAGCCAAAAATTTTGGCGGGAACATACACTAGTCTACTCCGGAGTATCGATACCTAGTCTTGATACTCTTTCGACTAGGGACATTTAAGGATGTGCTTATAGACTAACCAGCTCCTACATATATGATCGCCATCATAATGCTGGTGGTCAAGCAAGAATCCTATAGGCTCTATCAACATGTAATAGTGATCTGTAATACCGCATAATGCATGTACATGATGATAAAGGCAAACCAAATAGCATACTATCATTTTGAGTAAGACTGTTCTACCCGTATAGGTTCTCCCTCAAGTATCACAATCGTGTGCCTGCGATTACAATAATTGACTTGAAGGCACTATAGCCAGCAGCGCTTGTCAGGCATGTACAGATCTCTCCTGCCTGGGGCAGGCCGGGGTTTATTGATTGTGGGGATCCGAATCTTCGGTAGCCGCGGACTAAACTGCCGTTAATTACCCCTCGCTTTTAGAGCGAGGGAACCTCCGATTGATGGGTCAAACTGGTCATAGGAACTCAATGTGCCGTGTGCGTGTGTTGTGTTTCGAAGGGTACTAGGATGTATCAGGAGCCACCTAGAGTTTACGGGGATCCCGCTATCCGGATAGAGGGCTGGGGGTCAAGAGGGCTAGCGCCCCTGATTGTTAGATTTTTTTGCATGCTAAGTTTGTTACCGCAATCAAGACGGTTTCGCTTGTAGCGAGCCGGTTGAGTACGGATCGTCCGCAAGGAGATGGGAATCTTTTTCTATGTACTTTAACGAGTTAAGTCCAAATGTCCAGATTTGTTTGTGATTAACTATGTGCTAAAATGATATGTAAAGAGAGCTTGTTAGGGTTATGATTAGGTTAGTTTGAGTTAGGAGCCGTTCACTTCTTTCGTTGCCACTCTTAATATCGGTGTTACGGTAATCGGCAACAACGGGGATTAGCACGACTAGGAAGGAACTTGCGAGTATAAGCTAGGCTTTCCAACGCTTAAGTTCTTCCTTTCGGTGCTTGTCCGTCCGTTCTTGGCTCTTAGCCTTAACCTCTGGTTAATTCAACCACAACCGGTCTCACTACGGAATCACCGCTATCATGTAGGATAGGATGCCGTAGGGAGCGGATTGTGGTTCAATTAACGGGAGTCCGATTTAAGATGTTGGGCAAGGAAAGAGTGAGAGAGATTTCCTTCTCTCAAACTTTCCTTATCCTACCCTAACAAGTATGAAAACTACTCACCCATTATAAGGAAAAGAAAATAAAACAAAGGAGGAAGATAGAAAGAAAGAGGTTAGAAGATTACAACTAGCTATTTGCGACCTCACCTCGGCAAGGATCAAGCGTAAGCATCATGGTTGTTTAAGGATAAAGGAAAAGAGAACAAGAAAGAAACAAACAACAAATAACAACAACTAGATTAGCAAAAGAAAATTACAAGCAATAATAGTTAACAAAATAAAAAGACAAGCATGGTAAGAACAAGAACTCCTTTTTTCATTCTTCACTCACACAAGCTCACTACAAGTTTTTAATGGAGAAGAGATGAGAGGAGGAAGAAGAACAATAACATATAACCTAAATCTAAATACAAAAATATGCACCCTTGGCTTTGGCAAGTTCTGGACTATTTATAGGCAGGCAACAGAAACTCTAGAGCAACAATCAGAACAAGGATGAAATGACCAATCTGCCCTCAAAAGATGGACTTCTGTCGAGGCCGTACGGCCGCGGTTCCGCGGCCTAAGCATGCTTAGGACGCGGTTCCGCGGCCTTATTGTCGACTTAGGTCACCAAAAAAGGTGAGTTGCCCTGGTTTGTAGTACCCTTCAATCTGGTATATGTTTTTTCTCATAATTTCTTCACGATTTTTCCAGAATTTCTGTTGATCAAAAGGTGATTTGATGTGGATCTTTTGCCATGATTTTCTCGAGCTCCGCGTAGATTTCTTGGATCTTGTGTTTCCATTGAGCTTTGTGCATGAAAATGACATTGATTTGCCATTTTGTCTCTTAAACTGGTGTGTGGCAACATACGGATAGAGAGCGGAGACCCGTGTTTTATCTGTGGTTGGCAGAAACCCGTATTTTGTCGTGCTTTTCCATGAATTTCACCGTTTAGAGCCGAGAACCTGTATCCTGCAATTGACTAGCAAACACGGCTCAAGAGTACCTACCGATAAGCAATGTGATAAAAATTGGGCGGCATAAAAATGCAAAAATCTGATATGAACAAATACCCCCAAACTTATCATTTGCTCGTCCCGAGCAAAGCCAATTTATTCACAAAAAATTTCCTAACCTCACTTTCGCAGGGAACGCGATTGCACTGAGCATGTGCAACAAGCCGTTAAACCTCTAGGTGTCCCTAGTAGGAGGAGTGTTGTCTCATGAGGGTTTTCAGCGGATACTACCCACAAAATCCGGTCAAGCTAGTTTTGCAAAATAACTATGATTCAAACCCTAAAGTTTTGTTTAAAAAAATAACAATTCTATGATCCTAAGTCTAGATTATCGAACGTTTATTTTTCACATCTCGCTTCTTATTTAACTGAAGATTTTATATGTCTTTACGTGCAGTGCAAATAGTGTCGTTAAGTTCCAGAAGGGTCGAATAAAGTCATCGTGTCATACAATAAAGCCCAGATAAATTTTTTTAAAGGATCACATAAGTTTTATAAAGAGTTAAGTATTTTTCAAGTTTCGTTTTCCAGTAAGGTTTCAACTTCAGAATTTCTATCTTCCTTAACAGGAAACTAGGTCTTATTTTTCACTCCATCTTTTTCTTGTTTTCATTTCATACACACCTCTGTGAACGTGCAATAGTCTTTATCATAGAATAAAACCTTCATATCTCCGCTAAAAATATTTTTTTTTATAAAAACTTGTCTTTTGTCAAGATTATTCTCACACAAAGAACCGTTAGGAATTTTAACTCGGAGAGAACACTTGCTTGACTTTGTTTTAATCTGGACTTTCTAGGCTTCTTAACGAGCTTTGGGCCAATGCACCCAAACCAGTTGGTTTTAGGGCATTAGGTGTAGAGACACCCCAGCGGACTTAATTACTCAAGTTACCTAGGCCCAAAAACAAAAGACAATTTGGCGTGAAAATCATGATGATTCAATACGAACGGAGATATAACCGGCAGTTCAATTATTTTTTTGGATAAAAGACGTGTTTAGTGGGTTCGGTGTGTAATCATTCCAATCAAGTTCCAGATGGGTTATTTTTCAGACTTAGTTCCAATTAAGGCATCAATAACATTCCTTCATATTCACTTCACTTCATAAACTATTCTTAATATTACTTATTTCAGAACACACCTATTTGATCCTCAGAAAATCATTTATCCATTTAAAAGTTTTTAGACATAAAAGACTTGTCATCTAATTTCCAAAACTCACGACACGTGTAGTGTGATATAAAGACGTATATCAGCTATAGTTAACTTCAAAGGAGAGTTATCTTTCAGGTTTTCAAAATCTAAAAGTAAGATTTAGTTATTCTTATTTTATCAAACAAAACCGTCGAAATGTTGAATCAGAGTTCTCCCACTAGCTAACTTGACAGAAAAGTTTTTATGTTTTTAGAAAATTTTCTGATTTTTCTGGACTTTATGGATTTTAGTATGCAGATGCAAAATATACATATGAATGCGAAGGTTAGAAATGCGTACCGAGCGTACCCCCAAACTTAAACTGGACAGTGTCCTCACTGTCATTGCATGAAGAGATCATTGAAGGGTCAAAATTGTCGGTTAGATATACACAATTTTTTTGTTTTTGTTTTTAAAGAAAAGAAAAATAGCAAAAATGGAAAAGAATATCCACAAATATATACAAAATGGTATATACATACCCCCAAACTTATTTGGAACAGTGTCCATTGTTCTTGGCTGGATAACCGAAGTTTGGTGGTAGGTAGAGGAAGATTATGCAGGGTAAACCGGCTCCTGTAAGACCAGGAGCTCCTATGTTAGTTCGGCGCTAAGGTACGGTTTAAGTCGGTGTCCATTTACTTTGAAAAATGAACCGTCCTTTGGATTCTCCAAATCCACAGCGCCATGCGGATACACATTCCGCACAAAATACGGCCCTTTCCAGCGAGATCTGAGCTTTCCTGGATGGAAGTGTAGCCGGGTGTCGTAAAGCAGTACCTGTTGACCAGGTACGAAAGTTTTGCGCAAAAGGTGTTTATCGTGAAACACCTTCGTTCGGTTCTTAACGACAACCGCGTTATCGTAAGCCTCATCCCTAAGCTCGCTCAATTCGTTCAACTGCAGCTTCCGATGGCTGCCCACATCTTCGAGAGACAGATTCAGTTCTTTTATCGCCCAAAATGCGCGATGCTCTATTTCGACAGGGAGGTGGCAAGCCTTTCCGTACACAAGCCGATAGGGAGACATGGCAAGATCGGTCTTATAAGCGGTTCGAAATGCCCAAAGGGCATCAGTGAGTTTCAACGACCAATCCTTACGGTTCTTGGAAACCGTCTTCTCCAGTATCTGCTTGATTTGCCGATTTGAAACTTCGGCCTGCCCACAGGTTTGGGGATGGTAGGGCGTAGATAGCTTATGATTAATGGAATATTTCCGCATCAAGGCCTCGAAAGTCTTATTGCAGAAATGAGTTCCATTGTCGCTAATGATCGCACGGGGGTGCCCAAAATGGGAGAAAATGTTTTCTTTAAGAAACCTAACGACAACCTTGTTGTCGTTAGTCCGGCTGGGTACAGCCTCGACCCACTTAGAGACGTAATCAACAGCGAGAAGGATGTACAAGTTCCCAAATGAGCTGGGAAACGGCCCCATGAAATCGATCCCCCAAACATCAAAAATCTCCACAATCAAGATTGGTTGGAGCGGCATCTCGTTCCTCCGGGATATCCGGCCCAAGTGTTGGCACCGGGAGCAAGTCTTGCAATAGTCATGAGCGTCTTTGAAGAGTTGTGGCCAGTAGAAACCACATTGCAAGATCTTCTCAGCTGTCTTTCTGAGGCCAAAATGCCCGCCACATGCTTGATCGTGGCAAAATGACAGCACACTCTTGAATTCATCGTCAGGGACACACCGACGGATAATCTGGTCCGGACAGTACTTGAACAGATAGGGTTCGTCCCAGTAAAAGTGTTTTACTTGGGATAAGAATCGAAGTCTGTCCTGACTTGACCATTCAGTCGGTAGTAAACCTGTGGCCAAATAGTTCATAATATCTGCGAACCAGGGTTCGCAAGATACTGTCAAGAGCTGTTCATCCGGGAAAACGTCGTTGATCGGAATGTGAAGCGACGGCGAAGAAGGAAGTCGTGAGAGATGGTCGGCGACTACGTTTTCACATCCTCTTTTGTCCTTGATGACAAGGTCAAACTCTTGAAGCAAGAGGATCCAACGTATCAGCCGAGATTTTGCATCTTTCTTCACAAAAAGATGGCGCAGAGCAGAATGGTCTGTGTAGACAATGACTGGAGAGCCGATGAGGTAGGGCCTGAACTTTTCTAAAGCAAACAGCTAAGAATTCCTTCTCAGTTGTTGTATAATTAAGTTGGGTGTCGTTCAGGGTTCGGCTAGCATAATAGATTACGTGCGGCATCTTGTTGATGTGTTGTCCAAGGACAACACCAATGGCAAAGTCGGATGTATCGCACATAATCTCAAATGGGCGCGTCCAGTCACGTGAAGAAAGAACGGGAGCAGAAGTGAGTGAGCTTTTTAATGACTCGAACGCAGTCACACAGCTCGAGTTGAAGTCGAATGGCGTGTCCTTGGCCAGCAAAAGAGTCAAGGGCCTAGCAATCTTGCTAAAGTCCTTGATGAACCGTCTATAGAAACCGGCATGGCCAAGGAAGGCTCGGATGTCTCGGACGCATCTGGGAGGAGGGAGATTGGAAATGACCTCAATCTTCACTTTGTCAACCTCTATGCCATTTTGCGAAATGATATGTCCTAAGACAATACCTTCACGCACCATGAAGTGGCACTTCTCCCAATTCAAAATGAGGTTCTTGTCCTTACATCGGGTAATGACAGCGTCAAGATGCAGCAAACACTCGTTAAAGGAATCGCCGAAGATGGAGAAATCGTCCATGAAGATCTCCAGGAATTTCTCCACCATGTCTGAGAAGATTCCCATCATACATCGCTGGAAGGTAGCGAGCGCATTGCATAACCCAAAGGGCATGCGACGATATGCAAACGTGCCGAAAGGATAAGTGAATGTGGTCTTGTCTTGGTCTCTTTCGGCGATGGGAATCTGATTATAGCCGGAGTAGACATCAAGAAAGCAGTAGTACTCGTGTCCGGCCAATCGTTCAAGCATTTGGTCAATGAAAGGTAGCGGAAAGTGGTCCTTCCGCGTTTCGGCGTTGAGTTTTCTATAATCGATGCATACTCGCCACCCAGTTTGGGTGCGAGTAGGGATTAACTCATTCGCCTCGTTAGTGATGACCGTTATGCCTGATTTCTTGGGGACAACGTGAATGGGGCTAACCCACTGGCTATCAGAGATAGGGTAAATGATACCACTATCCAGACACTTTACGATTTCCTTTTTCACAGCCTCCTTCATGACTGGGTTGAGTCGCCTTTGTGGATCTCTGGCTGGTTTGGCATCATCCATCAGATGAATGTGATGTTCAACGATCAGGGGACTAATCCCCTTGATGTCCGCCATGGACCAGCCAAAAGCTTGCCTATTGCTGTGCAAGGCCGCAAGAAAGGCTTTCTCTTGCTCTGGAGCTAGAGAAGCCGAGATGATAACAGGGAGGGTCTCGTTCTCATCCAAGTAAGCGTACTTAAGGTGAGACGGTAAAGGCTTGAGTTCGAGCGTTGGAGGTGAAATGATTGAAGGCAAGATTGGTGAAAAGGTCTCGAACTCAAAAGATTCCAGCAAAGGTTCAAAACGAGTGTAAGCGACCGAGTTGGATGGTTCAGGTAACTCATCCGGAAATTCGAAGGATTCAAACTCGGGTGGTGAGTGGCTAAGATCGTTCGAGAAAGTGAAACACTCATAGTCATTGTCGGGCGCAGAAACAGCAGCAGGTTCGAAGAGGAACGCACTAGTGGCGTTAAGGTTATCGTGATCGAACAAAAACTCCTCGAATTCACACTCTTCTGGGGTGATCTCCTGGATCGATCAGACGTCTAGTATATGAGGATTGGGTTCGGTGGGCTGATTCCCCAACCTAAAAATGTTGAGTTCAATTGTCATGTTTCCAAAAGATATTCGACAATTGATCACAGCATTTGAGGTTGCAAGGAATGGGCGACCGAGTATCACCGGAATTTGATTCCGGGGGTTAGCTACAGGCTGTGTGTCTAATACAATGAAGTATACGGGGAATATGAAGTCCCCAACCTTGATTAACACATCCTTTAGCTCGCCCCTGGATGGATGATCGATCGGTCGGCCATTTGGAGAGTACAGTGTGTGGGTTTCAGCTCTCCTACACCTAATTGCTCATATACTGAGTACGGAAGCAGGTTAACACTGGTACCAAGATCTAATAGTGCGCGGTTGAAGTTCTTATCCCCAATGGTAATAGAAATCGTAGGACAGCCAGGGTCCTTCCGTTTTTGAGGTAAATATTGGGTAAGAGCATCACTTACAACACTAGCCAAGAAAACTTTCTTTGGTACCTGAGACTTCCTCTTTTTCGTGCACAAGTCCTTTAAGATTTTTGCGTAGGAAGGGACTTGTTGGACAACATCTAAAAGGGGAATGTTGATGTTAACCTGTTTAAACAACTCCAGAATCTTCTCCATTTGTGGATTTTGTTTATTACACTTCAACCAGTTTGGAAATGGAACATTTTTAAAATTGGTTGAATCCAATGCTTGTGGAGGAGATTGTGGAGTTGGAACGAATCCCAGAGCTGGTGTTTTCGTGGATTGAGAAATGGGTTCGTTTAGAGCAGAAGAAGAGGAAGAGCCTTTTGAAGAATGGAGAATAGGCTCAGAAGACGAAGAAGTAGTAGAAGAAGAAGAAGCGGCCGGGGTGTCATCGTCGATCCGTGTGCCAATGTTGTTTTGCAGTATCCTTCCCGATCTCAACGTAGTCACGGCACTCACATTATGGTTCTGTTGTTCAAGAGCAACATGTACATTATGTGGGTGACCGGGATTTGGGAGTGGTTGAGATGGAAGCTTCTCCTTCTCTCGCTCGCTTAACGCCGCATTCAGCTGTGCAATCTGGGCCTCGATGGTCTTGATGGTTTGCCCGTGAGCAGCAGTGTGTTGCACTAAGGACTGAATGGAAGACTGGATGTTGGCAGTGGATTGTGTCGATTGTTTAACGAACGCCTCCAGACTTCGTTCGAGCGAGGAAACCTTATCGTTGTTTGACGGAACAAAGTTGTTTTGGGGAAAAGAATTGTTGGGTGCAAAGTTGTTCGTCTGATTTTGAAAAAGTTGGGGTTGGAAGGGCTGCTGAAACTGATGTTGAGTTTGATGTTACGCTTGTTGTTGCGGAGGAGGGGGCCTCTGGAAATTGTTGCCTTGGAATTGAGGCTGATTCTTGCGGAGGAGGGGGCCTCTGGAAATTGTTGCCTTGGAATTGAGGCTGATTCTGATTCCAGGTGAAATTGGGGTGGTTCCTCCAACCGGGATTGTAGGTGGAAGAGTATGGATCATTCCTCGGTCTTTGCTGAAATGCAGCATTAACCTGATCCTGTCCTTGAGATGGTGGATTGTAAGGACACTCTTCGGTTAAGTGAGAAGGATCGGAACAACAAGCACAAATGGTTCGAAGGGGAAGAACAGGGGCAGGAGCAGGAGATGAAAATTTGCTCTCTATCGCTTCAAGTTTTCTCGTTATTGCAGCCATTTCAGCTTTCATCGCAATAGAGACATCAAGTTGGTGAATTCCTATCCTAGACTGACCGGTAGAAGTGGAGGTAGAAGAAGAAGTCGGTCTGGTGCTCTCCCATTGTAGCGTTTGTTCCGCAAGGTCGTCGAAGAACTGCCCCGCTTCCTCGTCAGATTTCGATAGGAAGTGGCCCTGACAAATGGTTTCCAATAACTGCTTCGTTGCTGGGTTCAGGCCCTCGTATAAGGTTTGGCAAAGTTGCCATTTCTCGATACTATGGTGAGGGCACTGAACAAGAAAGTCTTTATACCAGTCAAAGCACTTCCAGAAGGGTTCAGTAGGAAGCTGAGAGAATTGGTTGATTTCGTTACGGATCCTTACGGTTTTATGATTCGGATAGAATTTCTTGAGAAACGCTTTCACAAACTCGTCCCAATTGGTTATGGAGTGGGAAGCGGTGCTATACAGCCATTTTTCAGCAAGATCGCATAAAGTGAACGGAATGACCCGTAGCCGTATAGCATCGTCCGACAGCTGGGTAGTTTTCATCATGGCACAAACGTTTTGAAATTTGTTGATGAAGATATAGGCATCTTCAGATTCAAGCCCATGAAATTTTGGAAGCATGTTAATGAAGTGGGTCTTAATTTCAAAATTATCCCCATTGGCCGGTGGAAGAAAAAGACAGGTGGGGAGTGCAGAGCGGGTGGGATAGAAACGATCCTGGAGCGCGATTCACTGTGACGCTACGACAGGCGGTGGTGGTGGGTTATTCGCATCCATAGGAGGTCGAATCAATCCCGAGGGAGTCAAAGGAATGTTTGGATTAAATCCTGACATCGCGGAAGAGGAGGTTGGTGAAGCTGAAGGTGAGGATGTATGAACAGAATTCCGGTCAACGTCGGAGTTGGCCGGTAAAGGTAAGGGTGAAAGAGACGTGGACGGAGTTTCGACGTCTGAGTCGATCGCGTAGTCGGTAGAGACTAACGTAACGCGGACTAGGCGGGCGCTAGTGTCCCGAGTCCAAGCGGACATACACTAAACGAGTTTAGTATAGTCAAAGTGGAGAAGGTGAGGGTAAGAAAACGTCAATGGAGAAATACGATGGGTGGTGGGTGAAAAAATAGGATTTTGGCGTCAAAGGGCAAGTTTTTATAAAAGATTTTGATTTTTTCCCTTTTTTTCTTTTTAGAAAGAGCTTTACAGAAATATGTACGAACTTATGGCTTTAAGTAATCACAAACAAGATATGCACAATCACACCTAGATCTAGGGTCACCTAGGTCAGCTAGACAACTCCTAACTGTTCCAAAAGGCTAGAAATAGGACCTCAAACCGCCTCTTCTCCGCCAATTGCGGCCAGGTAAGTGCCAGGTAAGTGGGAGGCTCCCCACTACGTAAGTAGTGGTCCTAATTAAGTAACCACTTGCCTTGGACACACTTGCCTAGACACCGCAAAGTCAGGATAGGATAAACGGCCGATGCCTGTAACTAGTCCTCTGTCCTAATGAACGCGAAGTCCTTAGGGCTGAGTCTAGTATTTTTTAATTAACAATAGTCAATGCATATGCTTTTGTGATTTCTGGGGTCCTGGGAAGGGTGATGAAATCCCCACCCAATCTGAATTGGTTTCAAGCCCCTTAAAGTCCGTATTAATAAATGCAAAGCAGTAACAAATCAACTGCAATCAATTTTTATTTTTTAGCGCGGCGCAAAGAATCCTGCACAAAAACAATTTATTGGAAGGGGGATGAGAGTTTGCGCAAAGAATGCTGCAGAAAACACAGTTTAGTGGAGTTCAGAGGAGTGGGAGAGAGAATAGAGACTCACCCAAAAATTTTTGCACCCTAAAGGCACTAACTGGCCGCGGTTCCGCGGCCTAAGCTAGCTTATGCCGCGGTTCCGCGGCGATATGGTGGAGGTGGGCCATGTACTTTCTGTGGCATGCTGGGTTTGGTGTCCTCTTCTTTTCTGGAGCCCCTGAATCTTAATTTGCTCACTGGGACTGCTCCAGAATCTTACAGTAGCCTGTTGGTTCCGTTTGGATCAAACGCGGTGTAGCCACGAGATATGGGTCTAACTTCCCACGTCTTTGGCACTGAACTCGACCGTCTTTGTATCCTGCACACTTGCACAAAATCTAATCAAAAATAACAAGATGGATATTTTTACAATGTATATATATATTTTTTTTGTTTTTTTTTCGGTTAGCTTTATATTCACAAATTAACCCGAAATTACACAAAGAAATAAACTACCGTCTCCCCGGCAACGGCGCCATTTGATTGTTAGATATTTTTGCGTGCTAAGTTTGTTACCGCAATCAAGACGGTTTCGCTTGTAGCTAGCCGGTTGAGTATGGGTCGTCCGCAGGGAGATGCGAATCTTTTTCTATGT
Organism: Agapanthus africanus; assembly: GCA_030015575.1. Classification (NCBI taxonomy): domain Eukaryota; kingdom Viridiplantae; phylum Streptophyta; class Magnoliopsida; order Asparagales; family Amaryllidaceae; genus Agapanthus; species Agapanthus africanus. The sequence goes on along the minus strand of JASDDO010000018.1, from coordinate 483,488,113 downwards.
GCTTTAACGAGTTAAGTCCAAATGTCCAGATTTGTTTGTGATCAACTATGTGCTAAAATGATATCTAAAGAGAGCTTGTTAGGGTTAGGATTAGGTTAGTTTGAGTTAGGAGCCGCTCACTTCTTTCGTTGCCACTCTTAATATCGGTGTTACGGTAATCGGCAACAACGGGGATTAGCACGACTAGGAAGGAACTTGCGAGTATAAGCTAGGCTTTCCAACGCTTAAGTTCTTCCTTTTGGTGCTTGTCCGTCCGTTCTTGGCTCTTAGCCTTAACCTCTGGTTAATTCAACCACAACCGGTCTCACTACGGAATCACCACTATCATGTAGGATAGGGTGCCGTAGGGAGCGGATTGTGGTTCAATTAACGGGAGTCCGATTTAAGATGTTGGGCAAGGAAAGAGTGAGAGAGATTTCCTTCTCTCAAACTTTCCTTATTCGACCCTAACAAGTATGAAAACTACTCACCCATTATAAGGAAAAGAAAATAAAACAAAGGAGGAAGATAAAAAGAAAGAGGTTAGAAGATTACAACTAGCTATTTGCGAACTCACCTCGGTAAGGATCAAGCGTAAGCATCATGGTTGTTTAAGGATAAAGGAAAAGAGAACAAGAAAGAAACAAACAACAAATAACAACAACTAGATTAGCAAAAGAAAATTACAAGTAATAATAGTTAACAAAATAAAAAGACAAGTATGGTAAGAACAAGAACTCCTTTATTCATTCTTCACTCACACAAGTTCACTACAAGTTTTTAATGGAGAAGAGATGAGAGGAGGAAGAAGAACAATAACATATAGCCTAAATCTAAATACAAGAATATGCACCCTTGGCTTTGGCAAGTTCTGGACTATTTATAGGCAGGCAACAGAAACTCTAGGGCAACAATCAGAACAAGGATGAAAAGACCAATCTGCCCTCAAAAGATGGACTTCTGTCGAGACCGTACGGCCGCGGTTCCGCGGCCTAAGCATGCTTAGGCCGTGGTTCCGCGGCCTTATTGTCGACTTAGGTCACCAAAAAAGGTGAGTTGCCCTGATTTGTAGTACCCTTCAATCTGGTATATGTTTTTTCTCATAATTTCTTCACGATTTTTCCAGAATTTCTGTTGATCAAAAGGTGATTTGATGTGGATCTTTTGCCATGATTTTCTCGAGCTCCGCGTAGATTTCTTGGATCTTGTGTTGCCATTGAGCCTTGTGCATGAAAATGACATTGATTTGCCATTTTGTCTCTTAAACTGGTGTGTGGCAACATACGGATAGAGAGCGGAGACCCGTGTTTTATCTGTGGTTGGCAGGAACCCGGATTTTGTCGTGCTTTTCCATGAATTTCACCGTTTAGAGCCGAGAACATGTATCCTGCAATTGACTAGCAAACACGGCTCAAGAGTACCTACCGATAAGCAATGTGATAAAAATTGAGCGGTATAAAAATTCAAAAATCTGATATGAACAGCCCCCTTGTGGGATGCGGGGCAGCGCTCCGTTAGAATTTTTTTCTAACGGGGGACGTGTTTTGAGTGTGGATCATGAAGGAAAAAGAGGGGTGAGGGGCGTCCTAAGGACGCGTGAGCGGCGCGTGGGCGCTGGCGGACCACATGCATGGTGCATGGGCGCCAGGCGCTAGAGGGCCACGCGCCCCGCATGCGGGCGCCAGCGGGTCACGTGCCCCGCACGCGGGCGCGGGCGCCCGCAGAAAAAGGGGCTTAGCCCCTATACTGATAGTTGTACTCTTGATTGACTTTTGGAGTTAAACTCCTAAAAAAAGGGAGGAGGGGCTTAGCCCCTGCACAGGGAGTTGTACTTTCCGGTTGCCTTTTGGAGTTAAACTCCCAGAGAAAAGGTATTTATTATTATATAATTTTTTCCTTTTTTTGTGGAGTTAAACTCCTAAGAGATTTTCGGAGATGATAAAAGGGGACCCCTTTCTTCTCCCTTAAGCCCTAGATCTTCCAAAAGTGGGATTTTTGGAGATGTGACTCCTGTTAGTTATATGTATGCCCTAGAGGCCATTATTGTACATATGATGTATATTATAGTGGATGCTTGGACATATATAGAGAGGGCTTTCTTGCTCGACATGATAATATGCTATCTGGTTGTTCTTTATCTTAACATGTAGACTTGTATTGTGATACTGTCTTGCTCTCACATGTTGATAAATCCCTTAGGATGTGTACTTGACTACCAGGACTATGATGGAGATCATACTAGTGGGGCCAGGGTAGTCCACAAGTTCATCCTTTAATTGTTCCTAGTCGAGGGTATATCGAGACAGGGCATCGATATTCCAGAGTAGACTAGCGTATACGCTTCTTGACCCATATGATGGGCGATGGATGATCCCACATCCATTGGTGTTTGACATCAAAGATGGTATACTGGTGCTCAGTGGAGACTGGGTACACTGAACAGGACTCGCCGAGGACTCCAATGTGGTAGTATACCTATCGTCAGATAGCAGTCCTCTGATGACACTGGTACGGTTAGTCTGTAGACCCGAAATCGTCATAGAGTCTTGTGCGGCTCCCACCGTGCTTTGATTTCCTCCCTACCACGCTCAAAGGAGACGTGCAAACAGGTGGATTTTGGGTACAGTCCTAAGTCGTATGGAAGCAATGAGCGATAGAAGGGTTTTCGTCTCTCCCGTTATTGGGGGTTGATGTTACGCTATGCTCGATTGGCTATAACTGGAAGTCCCTGGACAGGGCTGCTGCCGAGATTTACTGATAAGTGTTATCATTAGTTTCTCGAACCGTTATAGGCCAGACATCGGCATTACTTATCACGTTACTGGGGTCTGACGATTTCCACCCCTATACTTGATATGCGACATATCAGACGAAGAGACCGGACTGTACGATAGTGTTACTGATAGGCTTCACAGAGACTGTGGACAGACTTGCTTGTTGATCTTTATATCGTTCAATACCCGGGTAGCCGTTACGTCCAGCTAGTACCGCTGACAACTTGTAGGTGACTGATATAATCATCACTTACCGCTGGCGTATTGACGAGTCTTTAGAGTCCCACTGTAAATCCCCGTTCCCATCAATAAAATTTTCCTATATTTTCCTAGTCCCCGTTTGCTTCCCGATTTTTCCCCGTGAAAATTGTAGAAAATTGGTTGCTTAAAAAAATATATTTGAATTTTTCCAACCCAATTAATCAAAGCCCAAAACGAAAATATATAAACAATTAATTTCTGCCGGCCCTTCCTCAGCCCAGGAAATAAAATAAAAAGGAATTTATTTAATAAACCCTTCAGCCCAGCCCAACTCCCTTCAGCCCGCGCCTTCTGACCCGACCCGACCCGCCATGCCTCCTTCTTCCTCAACGTAAACTTCCTCGATCCACTTTTCGCGCCCATCTTCACGGCCACGTCGCCGAGCCGTTGCCCCACGACCCGCGTGCCCCTCGCGATCCACTCAACCTCCTCCCCTCGTCTCCCCTTACTCCTCACTCCCTCGTCACTCTCACTCGCAAACCTCCTCTTCTCCCCTCGCGAGAACTTCCATAACCCACTGCAGCTCCCTTACCCACTCCCATCGACGACGCCGACGCCGACGACCACACCACCTCGTCCTCCTCCTTCGTTTCTCCCCTATCAACGTCACTATCACTGCAGCCACTTCCCCCTGCCGAGCACCCCTGCACTCCCAACCCACTCGCACCCGAGCTCGGCCACCCTGCACCCACGACGCCGACGAACTCCCCATCACATCGTTGACCATCCTACACCCTCCTCTTCATCAGCATTATCACCAACACCCCCATAAGCCTACAAACCCGAGCCCACTGCTTCTCTCTCTCTCTCTCGCCCTCCAAAACCATCAAACCCTCACTGCAAACCTCGACACCTACTGTGCACATCGCCGGAGCGAACACCGCCGACAGCGTCGACCCCAGCACATCCAAGGAGATCCACAGAGCACCCCCTCCGCTTCCAGTGACCGCGAGACGTCTCCGGGCAACTCCGACGTCGCACCCGAATCGCGAGCCGAGGCCGTGAAACCAAATCACCCCGTTCGTCGCACGTTCGTGACGTTGCCGCTGTCGTACATCGCCCAAAACGTTTCCAGGCAAGTACCCTACTTGCTACATGCTAATTTATTCGTGTTACAAACTAAAATCCGTATAAATTCCATATTTACAATACTCGATAAATTATATGACATACCTGTTCGATGCAAGATCCCAATGAAAATCTTCACTTAATTTGACGGAACTCATTTGCATAGTCTGGCCCGTATGGCAGTGAACCTTGTGTATAAATTCCACTGGAAAATATGACTGTTAATGACTAAAACGAACACCCCCAAATACACCCGTAAAACTGGGAATTTCCCGCACCTGAAAATTATTAAAATCACCATAAATCGTGTACTTATTGAAATGGTGTGTTCGAGGGATAAAATCGAATACGACTCGACAAACTGTAACCGTATGCAAGTTTCTAATGGTTTCTATACTGAAATTGTGACGATAATTGGGTCGGAGTACGGCTCTGGACTGCAGTCCAGAGCGACTCTGGTTACTGTTTACTGTCCCGTAATGTGTACCACCTTGTTTCCTGAACTCGTATGTTGCGGAACTCTGCATTTTATTAAAGGTGAATCTGTTAGATAAATAACACAAGTTGTTTCATTCGGTTTTATCGTCGTTTTTGATTTAATCTGTGATTTAAAAGAACAGGACGTATAACAGTCCAAAACAGAATCAGAATTGACATACTAGTGTTGAACAGTGCATAACTTTTGACGTACAGACGAGATTGAGAATCTGTCTATTGCGTTGAACACCCTATTAGAAACCCTAGATTTTATTCAACTGTAGCGTCGCTAAATTCTGATCCCAACTAGGTGAAATTCGTGTCGCGAAGACGTTCAGTTCAGAAACTGAATTTCCTGCAGCGAGCACTTAAAATGAAACGGTTGTAACTTGAATACCGGAAACCCGATTGAACTGAAACCAATTTTGATGAACTGCTGACAGAGTGTACTTATTATCGTATTTGTATCATTACGTTGAATTCTGAACATATGAATTAGTGCAATTTTTGTAAGTTTATGACGTGCATATTGGTTCATAACATACATGACTTGTTAACGGCATACATACACATATCTTACCCGATTGCCATATACATAGTGTTAGTGCGTGTTAGTGTTCAGTGGACATTGCATTATCGTGCGTGAATGAAATTGGTTTAGGAGTGTCAAGTACACCAATGGAAAGTGAATGATTCGTGACAGTGATTAATACAGTGAACGGTGATAAAACCGTGTCATTGGTATACTTGTACATGACTAAATCATAATCATAAATAGTGTAAACCTGGGGAAAAAGGGAAAATCGAAGTGGAAAGAGTATCGTATTTAGCGGGACCGTGTTTTAGAGGATGAGCATTCGAGCAGTGATATATATATTCGGCGTGCTGTTAATGACTAAAACGAACACCCCCAAATACACCCGTAAAACTGGGAATTTCCTGCACCTGAAAATTATTAAAATCACCATAAATAGTGTACTTATTGAAATGGTGTGTTCAAAGGCTCAAATCGAAGCTGACTCGACGAACTATAATCCTATGTAAGTTTCTAATGGTTTCTGTATTGAAATTGTGATGATAATTGGGTCGGAGTGCGGCTCTGGACTGCAGTCCAGAGCGACTCTGGTTACTGTTTACTGTCCCGTAATGTGTACCACCTTGGTTCCTGAACTTGTATGTTGCGGAACTCTGCAGTTTATTAAATATGAATCTGTTATCTAAATAACACAAGTGGTTTCATTCCGTTTTTTCGTCGTTTGCTATTTAATTTGTGATTTAAAAGAATAGGACGTATAACAGTCCAAAACAGAATCAGAATTGACATACTAGTGTTGAACAGTGCATAACTTTTGACGTACAGATGCGATTGAGAATCCGTCTAATGATTTGAACACCCTATTAGAAACCATAGATTTTATTCATAGCGTCACTAAATTCTGATCCCAACTGGGTGAAATTTGTGTCGCGAAACGGACGTTCAGTTCAGAAACTGAATTTCCTGCAGCGAGCACTTAAAATAAAACGGCTGTAACTTGAATACCGGAAACCCGATTGAACTGAAACCAATTTTGATGAACTTCTGACAGAGTGTACTTATTATTGTATTTGTATCATTTCATTGAATTCTGAACATATGAATTACTGCAATTTTTGTAAGTTTATGACGTGCATATTGGTTCATAACATACATGACTTGTTAACGGCATACATACACATATCTTACCCGATTGCCATATACATAGTGTTAGTGCGTGTTAGTGTTCAGTGGACATTGCATTATCGTGCGTGAATGAAATTGGTTTAGGAGTGTCAAGTACACCAATGGAAAGTGAATGATTCGTGACAGTGATTAATATAGTGAACAGTGATAAAACCGTGCCATTGGTATACTTGTACACGACTAAATCATAATCATAAATAGTGTAAACCTGGGGAAAAAGGGGAAATCGAAGTGGAAAGAGTATCGTATTTAGCGGGACCGTGTTTTAGAGGATGATCATTCGAGCAGTGATATATATATTAGGTAGGATCTAGCGATCCGGCTGACAGGGTTATGTCCCGGGCATGTGAGCCGTTGTCTCGGGTATGTACGAGACTCCTGTTAAACATGATCCTCCTTTCCACTATACGATTTCAAATATGACTTAGAGACCGATAGGGACACAGATCATACTTTGCATCATTTAGTGACATAATGATTACCCGCATTTTTCTTTCACTGGTATTACCTTATTTACCTGTTTCACATCATTATAATAACATTGCTATTACATCGCTCTGACGACCTGAGTATGCATGCTCAGATCTCGTGGAAGAACCAGCGCAAGAGTCGGATTTACCTTTCGAGCTGACGGAGATCTAGTCTGGAGTACTTTTCTTCCTTTCTGCTTTCCATACAGAGATCTTGTACTTGAACTTGGTTAGTAGCACTTCTTGTTTATTTGTAAGCTGTGAACAATGGATTTTAATATAATAATTTAGTGATTTATTTCCTTTACTGCTGTGCTTTGTTTCCTGATTACCTTGTAATGCCATAAGCCGTAGTGTGACAACGGCGGGATTATTCCTTGACCGTAGGAGCATGGCTGGCCGAGTCATCCCTCGTTTTCCGTATTTTGGGAAGCGGGGTGTGACATGGTTTTGTTGGTATCAGAGCCGTGTTTAGTAACAAGGGATAACATTAACTATACTGTATTACATTATTTTCGTTTCACTATCCCTGATTTTCATCCTTGAATCTTCCAGCGATATGACGTCCCCGAACGACCTCTCTTCGGAGTCTAGTTCTCAGGACCGCACGGAAAGAATCCTTAGTGCACTAACCTCTCTCGCGGAAGCTCAGGAGAGGAAGACAGACTTACTCGCTGAGGGACTCAGGGCGATTACCGCTGCAGGAGGACCTTCCGCACTCATTACCGCCCCAAGGGCACTGCTCCGCCAGCTTACCCCGCTAGGGCTGGTACCGTATCAGACTTTCGGAGTTTGCATCCAGCTGCATTCACAGGACTAGCTGAACCCCTCGAGGCCGAGCAATGGCTAGTGAACATGGAGAACTTACTGACGGCCGCCAGGGTACCAGATGAAGATAGGGTGAATGTGATAAAGATCAAATTAGAAGATGAAGCCCGTACCTGGTGGTCAGTGGAAGAAAGCAGGCTAGACATGCCGATTGAATGGGGCAAATTCAAGGTGTGCTTCCTAGACCATTATGTCCCTTCCACCGCAAAGGCAGAGATGGAGGAAAGATTCATTCTATTGAAGCAGAATGGACGTCTAGTGGACGTATATGCGGCAGAGTTCAACCGTCTGAGCCGTTTTGCTCCATACCTGGTCGCCTCAGAGGCCACCAGGGCCAGACGCTTCTTGCAGGGACTTGATTTCGAGCTGCAGCAGTTGATCGCATCACTGGAGTTGCAGACTTTTGCACAGGTACTCAGCGCGGCGAGAGTTCATGAGCAATTGATCAACAAGTTCAGGAAGCCCCCAGTCGTTCCAGCACGTACCCCTGCACCTTCTCGAGGAACCATACCGGTCCACAGGCCTAGAACGGCACAAATGAAGCGTCCGTTCATGCCACAGCATCGCCCCCAGAGACGGAACGTAGTTTGCGGTTACTGCAATAGAGATGGGCATAGCCAGAAGGACTGTCGCCGCGCCAAGAGACAGTGCTTGATTTGCGAATCCAGTCAGCACAGGATCAACGGTTGTCCCGAGCGAGCAGAGATACAGGGAGGTTCTGGACCGCGGCAACAGAGGCCACAGGAGCAGAAGCAACCCTTTGCTGGTCGCGGTCAGGGACGGGCTTTCACCTTGACCGCCGAGCAGGCAGAGGCTTCAGGGGAAGTTGTCACAGGTACTCTACTCGTACATTCCTTGCCAGCTAGAGTACTATTTGATTCTGGAGCATCGCACTGTTTCTTGTCTGAGCATTTCGTTGATACACACTGCATACCACATGAACCACTAACCAAGGGCTGGGAGATACATACGGGTAATGACATTATAATATCTAGTCGAGAATGTAGATCATGTCCGGTTGTAGTGTGTGGCAGGGAATTCTATGCGAATTTCCTTCTGATTGGGACACATCGTTTCGGGCGAAGGCATCTCAGTGGACCCGGCAAAGATAGAATCTGTCAGAGATTGGCCAACGCCGAAGTCTGTGGCCGAGACCAGAAGCTTTCTGGGATTGGCAGGTTACTATCGGAGGTTCGTCCAAGACTTCTCAAGAATCGCTGAACCATTGACGAGGCTGACACGGAAGGATGTACCGTTTGCGTGGACGGAGGAGTGTACTCAGGCATTCGACACGCTGAAGCAGAAGTTAACCACGGCGCCCATTCTTACAGTACCAGACGATTCCGGTGGTTTGGTGATATACAGTGATGCCTCAGGGAAGGGTTTGGGCTGTGTTCTGATGCAGCACGGCCGAGTGATAGCTTACGCCTCTCGACAACTGAGAAATCACGAGAAGAACTATCCTACGCATGACTTGGAGTTAGCTGCTGTAGTCTTTGCGTTGAAGATTTGGAGGCACTATCTATTGGGCGAGAAAGTGGAGGTGTACACGGATCATAAAAGTCTGAAGTACGTTTTCACTCAGAAGGAACTAAACATGAGGCAGCGCCGATGGCTAGAGCCGATGGCAGATTATGACTTGGACCTTCAGTATCACCCGGGGAAAGTGAATGTTGTACCAGATGCGCTAAGTCGCAAGCCAGCGGTCATGAGGTTGACCAGTCAGAGGAGCATTATTGAGGACTTTCAGAGACTCGAGCTTGAGGTCGTTACACTGAGCGCACTCAGTCAACTCTGGCAACTACAGGTGCAGTCTTCCCTGGTGGATCGCATCAAGGCTGCACAAGCGGATGATCCCCGATTGCAAAAGTTCAGAGCGCAAGTAGAAGCCGGGCTGAGAACGGACTTGATCATACATGAAGATGGTTCTCTGAGATTCGGTAGCAGACTCTGCGTACCCAAGGGAGATGTTCGAGAAGAAGTACTGGCTAAGGCGCATAGTTCAGCTTATTCTGTGCATCCGGGAGGTACGAAAATGTATCGAGACCTAAAGCAGCATTTCTGGTGGAACGGGATGAAGCGGGAAATTGCGTGGTTTGTATCCAGATGCTTGGTCTATTAGCAGGTGAAGGCAGAGCATCAGAAGACTGCAGGGTTGTTACAACCACTTTCGATACCAAAATGGAAGTGGGAGCACATTACCACGGATTTCGTGACGGCTTTACCACAGAGCCCTAGGGGCAATAACGCCATTTGGGTTATCGTCGATCGTCTCACGAAAGCTGCGCACTTCCTACCTTTCCGAGTGGGACAGTCGACAGAGTCACTGGCAGAGAGATATATGCAGGAGATAGTGCGACTTCACGGTGTTCTAGTCAGCATTGTGTCAGATCGGGACACCAGATTCATGTCGCAATTTTGGAGAAGCTTACAGGAGAGCTTGGGTACCCGCCTCAAGTTCAGCACAGCTTATCACCCGCCGACGGATGGAAAATCCGAGCGTACGATCCAGACGCTCGAGGATAGGGTGAGAGCCTGTATGTTGGACTTTCAGGGTTTCTGGGAAGACCATCTGCATCTAGTCGAGTTTTCCTATAACAACAGTTACCAGGCTAGTATCCAGATGGCTCCTTTCGAAGCGCTTTACGGGTGGAAGTGTCGATCCCCAGTATGTTGGGATGATGTGGGAGAGCGAAGATTACTGGGCCCCGAGCTCATTGTTCAGACAATCGACAAGGTCCAAATGATCAGGCAGCGTATTAAGACGGCTCAGGATCGACAGAAGAGTTGGGCAGATACCAGCAGGAGGGCACTAGAATTTGAAGTCGGAGATCACGTGTTCCTGAAGATTTCCCCTACCCGTGGAGTTATCAGGTTCGGAGGTCGGGAAAAGCTCAGTCCCCGTTTTATCGGACCTTTTGAGGTGCTAGAGCGAGTAGAAGAGGTGGCCTACCGACTTACCTTACCTCCATCGCTAGCTGCTGTGCACAATACCTTCCACGTGTCATAGTTGCGGCGTTATGTTCGGGATGAGAGCCATGTTCTGGACTATTTGGAGCTAGTTTTGGGTACCGATCTATCATACGAGGAGCAGCCCACTACCATCCTCGACCGCAGAGAGAAAGTGCTGAAGAACAAGGTCATTCCGTTGGTCCAAGTGTCTTGGGGCGGTCGTTCCCCAGGAGAATCCACCTGGGAGCGGGAGGAAGATATCCGCGCACGTTTTCCACATCTCCTTGTTTAGTACTTTTGTTTCTTTGTATCCTTGTTAAATTTCGAGGACGAAATTTTCTGTAAGGGGGGTATGATGTAAATCCCCGTTCCCGTCAATAAAATTTTCCTATATTTTCCTCGTCCCCGTTTGCTTCCCGATTTTTCTCCGTGAAAATTGTAGGAAATTGGTTGCTTAAAAAAAATAATATTTGAATTTTTCCAACCCAATTAATCAAAGCCCAAAACGAAAATATATAAACAATTAATTTCTGCCGGCCCTTCCTCAGCCCAGGAAATAAAATAAAAAGGAATTTATTTAATAAACCCTTCAGCCCAGCCCAACTCCCTTCAGCCCGCGCCTTCTGACCCGACCCGACCCGACCCGCCATGCCTCTTTCTTCCTCAACGTAAACTGCCCCGATCCACTTTTCGCGCCCATCCTCGCGGCCACGTCGCCGAGCTGTTGCCCTACGACCCGCGCGCCCCTCGCGATCCACTCAACCTCCTCCCCTCATCTCCCCTTACTCCTCACTCCCTCGTCACTCTCACTCGCAAACCTCCTCTTCTCCCCTCGCGAGAACTTCCACAACCCACTGCAGCTCCCTCACCCGCTCCCCTCGACGACGACGACGATGCCGCCGACGACCACACCACCTCGTCCTCCTCCCTCGTTTCTCCCCTATCAACGCCACTATCACTGCAGCCACTTCCCCCTGTCGAAAACCCCTGCACACCCAACCCGCTCGCACCCGAGCTCGGCCACCCTGCACCCTCGACGCCGGTGAACTCCCCATCACATCGTCGACCATCCTACACCTTCTTCGTCATCAGCATCATCACCAACACCCCCTAAGCCTACAAACCTGAGCCCACTGCTTCTCTCTCCCTCTCCCTCCAAAACCATCAAACCCTCATTGCAAACCTTGACACCCACTGTGCACATCGTCGGAGCGACCACCGCCGACAGCGTCGACCCCAGCACATCCCAGGAGATCCACAGAGCACCCCCTCCGCTTTCAGTGACCGTGAGACGTCTCCGGGCAACTCCGACGTCGCACCCGAATCGCGAGCCGAGGCCGTGAAACCAAATCACGCCGTTCGTCGCACGTTCGTGACATTGCCGCTTTCGTACATCGCCCAAAACGTTTCCAGGCAAGTACCCTACTTGCTACATACTAATTTATTCGTGTTACAAACTAAAATTCGTATAAATTCCATATTTACAATACCCGATAAATTATATGACATACCTGTTCGATGCAAGATCCCAATGAAAATCTTCACTTAATTTGACGGAACTCATTTGCATAGTCTGGCCCGTATGGCAGTGAACCTTGTGTATAAATTCCACTGGAAAATTTGACTGTTAATGACTAAACCGAACACCCCCAAATACACCCGTAAAACTGGGAATTTCCCGCACCTGAAAATTATTAAAATCACCATAAATCGTGTACTTATTGAAATGGTGTGTTTGAGGGCTCAAATCGAAGCCGACTCGACGAACTATAACCCTATGTAAGTTTATAATGGTTTCTGTACTGAAATTGTGATGATAATTGGGTCGGAGTACTGCTCTGGACTGCAGTCCAGAGCGACTCTGGTTACTGTTTACTGTCCCGTAATGTGTACCACCTTGTTTCCTGAACTCGTATGTTGCGGAACTCTGCAGTTTATTAAATTTGAATCTGTTATCTAAATAACATAAGTAGTTTCATTCCGTTTTATCGTCGTTTGCTATTTAATCTGTGATTTAAAAGAACAGGACGTATAACAGTCCAAAACAGAATCAGAATTGACATACTAGTGTTGAACAGTGCATAACTTTTGACGTACAGATGAGATTGAGAATCCGTCTATTGCGTTGAACACCCTATTAGAAACCCTAGATTTTATTCAACTGTAGTGTCGCTAAATTCTGATCCCAACTGGGTGAAATTCGTGTCGCGAAACGGACATTCAGTTCAGAAACTGAATTTCCTGCAGCGAGCACTTAAAATGAAACGGCTGTAACTTGAATACCGGAAACCCGATTGAACTGAAACCAATTTTGATTAACTTCTGACAGAGTCTAATTATTATCGTATTTGTATCATTTCATTGAATTCTGAACATATGAATTACTGCAATTTTTGTAAGTTTATGACGTGCATATTGGTTCATAACATACATGACTTGTTAACGGCATACATACACATATCTTACCCGATTGCCATATACATAGTGTTAGTGCGTGTTAGTGTTCAGTGGACATTGCATTATCGTGCGTGAATGAAATTGGTTTAGGAGTGTCAAGTACACCAATGGAAAGTGAATGATTCGTGACAGTGATTAATATAGTGAACAGTGATAAAACCGTGCCATTGGTATACTTGTACACGACTAAATCATAATCATAAATAGTGTAAACCTGGGGAAAAAGGGAAAATCGAAGCGGAAAGAGTATCGTATTTAGCGGGACCGTGTTTTAGAGGATGATCATTCGAGCAGTGATATATATATTAGGTAGGATCTAGCGATCCGGCTGACAGGATTATGTCCCGGGTATGTGGGCCGTTGTCTCGGATATGTACGAGACTCCTGTTAAACATGATCCTCCTTTCCGCTATACGATTTCAAACATGACTTAGAGACCGATAGGGACACAGATCATACTTTGCATCATATAGTGACATAATGATTACCCGCATTTTTCTTTCACTGGTATTACCTTATTTACCTGTTTCACAATCATTATAATAACATTGCTATTACGTCGCTCTGACGACCTGAGTATGCATGCTTAGATCTCGTGGAAGAACCAGCGCAGGAGTCGGATTTACCTTTCGAGCTGACGGAGATCTAGTGTGGAGTACTTTTCTTCCTTTCTGCTTTCCGTAAAGAGATCTTGTACTTGAACTTGGTTAGTAGCACTTCTTATTTATTTGTAAGCTGTGAACAATGGATTTTACTGTAATAATTTAGTGATGTATTTTCTTTACTGCTGTGCTTTGTTTACTGATTACCATGTAATGCTAGAAGCCGAAGTGTGACTACGGCGGGATTATTCCTTGACCGTAGGAGCATGGCTGGCCGAGTCATCCCTCGTTTTCCGTATTTTGGGAAGCGGGGCGTGACACCCACACAGAAGTTCCCCGGTTCAAGCGAAACAAAGTAGGACACATATGTGATATGTGTGTGGGCCTGATTAAATACGAGTATGTGAGCCTGATTGATCGTGAAAAAGTGTTTGTAGAATAACCGCAATCAATAACGGTGTCGCTTGTAGCTAGCCGAGATGAGTACAGGTTGTCCGCAGGGAAATGTGGAATCTTTTTATCTTACTTTAGACGTGTTGAATAGAATAAATGAAGAGAAGAGAATAGTTTATTTAAGATCTAAATTAATTACTGATATAAATTATATAAGAAAAAGGCTTGTAGGGTTCGTTAATATTTAGTAGTCATGGATGATTAATTAATGATTACTCTTTTTATCTTTTAATAGATTTAAAACTAGATCGACGGTGATGCATGTAGATTTAGGGTTTTCGGAGGGAGTAGGGTTCCCACTCTTAACCCCTATCTTTACATGGATCCCCGTTCATGTCTAGCCTTTACCAAAACAATTGTTAATCTAATCTTAAATCGCAGTCGTGACTACCAATGAATTGATAGCACGCTCGATTAGGATGTTAACAATTCTTTTGACAAAGTTTATAAATTTTATAGGACGTAAAAAGAGTTAAAAGATTTTAATCATCTATTGATCTACCCTAATCCTACGAACCCTAACAAGCAGGGAATTACTCGTGCATGTTGGGAATAGAAGAAGAAAATACAGAGAGGGAAAACATAATGTAAAATGCAGAAACGTAAAACAATATAAGAAAACAACTCCTTTTATTAATCAACTTGATCAAATACACTTTTGTTCCTTTAGAAAATGATTTAAAAAACCTAGTTTGCATCTCGATCTCTTCTGAAGGAGGTCGATGAACAGTTGATGATCAGCCTGGATGCGTGAGCCGTCTTGGACTTCGTGATCTCGTCGGCTTGATAAATTTTCCAAGAGTCTCTCGGTTCTATTTATAGTCACAGAAGTTGAAAACCCTAGATTCCATAAGTTAAGAAAATCCCAGAAAATCTTCCACAGAAAATCTTAATTCCCAATTCCTCAATAATGCCGCAGATCCGCCACACTTGTTGGGGTTTGACCGCGGTTGGGCAGTGGATTGGTGGAGCTGGGGCTTCATTTTTCTGGGGATTTTTCTTGTTAACACTTGGTGATCTTCTGAATATCTGGATTTTGGAAAACTTCTCTAAATCACTGCCAGAATTGACTTCTTCGATTTATTTGAATATCTCGACAGATTTGATCTTGCTAGCTCGAATTTCCTTGATTTCATATAATTTCTGCACAATATCTTAATAAATAATCTTAGTAGAATTAGAGATAGTATCTTAATCACTTTGTATGGTAAAAATCTTTTAGGAAACTTGATTAAGAATATTTGGTAAGATATGCATTTATTAATTACATATATTTTGAAATATTATTCTAACAATTTGTATGATATTATATCTTAAGAATATTGACTAGAATATTTGATATGATATGCAAATTTAAATTATCAAAATATCTTATAAATATTATATACATATATTTTCCTTCATAAAATTAATTATAATATATAAACATATGGTAAATAGTATTTTGCAGATAAACCCAAATATGTTTTATTTTTATAATAAACACTTTTTATTATTTAAGAAATATAAGGAAAATAATCATACCAAAGTGCAATATTTTCAACTGAACAAATACCCCCAAACTTAATTTTGATCGTCCCGAGCAAACTAGTTATTCAAAAGATGAAGAAAAAGAAAAAGAAAAACCTAAGTAGCACACTTTCGTAGGCAAACGCGATTGCACTGAGCACATGCAACAAGCCGTTAAATCTCTAGGTGTCCCTAGTAGGAGGAGTGTTGTCTCCTAAGGGTTTTCAGCGGATTACACCCACAAAATCCCATAATAAAAGGAAGATGGTGAAAGTTACATACATGAATTAAAAGAAAGAACTTGAAAATAAGTGTTTCCAACCATACTAGCCTTTCAATTGTCATGAGCCCTATCTTAATGGTTGTAAAAAGATGTTAGAAATTACATCATCCCTCAATAAAACATCGCCTTTATTCTTCCTCCCTATCTTTTATCCAAATATCGATCATATACCCCTATGTGTGTAAATATCATCTCTACACTTAGAGAATTCAATTCAAGCTATTATACTCTTGTCTATTTTCCAAAGTACTTTATAGTTGGTGAATATTTTCGATAAAATTGCTCACACATTCTTCATGCGACCGTTAATACTTCTTGAGATACTAACCGACCGATTACAAAATGTGTTTGCGCATTTAGGCATAATTCCTCGTTTCACAACAGCTAAGGCTTAGCAGTGGCTCCCAAACCAGTTGGTCTAAGGCACTCGGTGATAAAGCACCGTCGCTATATTTTTTTATGCTGCCTTAGTAATTACAAAACCAGTGTTCATTTTTTTCTTCACCACTTATACTTTTTTTCTCTTCATACTAAGGCTTTTAGACAAGAGCATTTCAAAATATCCTCTACTATCCCAAGTTTCAAGATATGTGTAAGTGCGTATAGTAGGGTATCAACGTTCAAATGTTTGGTCTCAAGAATAGAGACTATTTTTTTAGACTTATTTTTATCCTCAAATTAGTAATTTCCTTTATCTTACTAACCCTTGGGACAATGGCTCATAACTACTTATTACTAGTTTCGTTTAAGAAAGTATCTAATTTTCTTGCTTTTCTTAACTCAATTCCTATCTTTCATATGTAAATTTTCACTTTCTAACTTTTATTATCACAAATTTTATTTTTTAAATGCCTAATGCCAAAAGATAATTCAGTGAATACAAACCTTCCCCCCAAACCTGTTTTCAGCAGCGTCCTCACTGATATTGTTCTTTGAGCGTATAAATCTGTAGACTTGGGGAGAGAAAATTATAGGGGTAAAATAATAGTTAGATGAGAACTACCCCCAACATGTACTTTGGCATGCACGGATATTCAGTTAAGTCATTTTTCACCCACCTCCATTCTTAAGGTGAGACAATGTTACCAAACATCGAGGTGAGGCGGAGGAAATTTAGTTATGGTAAAGTGGCTCCTGTAAAAACAAGAGCTCTTCCGCTGGGTCAGCAGAAAAAAACGGTTTTAATCTATGCCCATTTACTTTAAAAAATAGAACCGTTTTTTACATTTTCAACTTCTGCTGCCCCGTGCGGGTATACAGTCCGCACCACAAAAGGTCCTTTCCAACGAGATTTTAGTTTACCCGGATGAAGATAGAGTCGTGAATCGTAAAGAAGGACTTGTTGTCCCGGTGTGAAGGTTTTTCTAAAAAGATTTTTATCATGGAACACTTTGGTCCGGTTCTTTACTATCACCGCATTGTCGTAAGTTTCATCGCGGAGTTCGCTTAGCTCATTTAACTGCAGCTTCCGATAGCTGCCGGCTTGGTCAAAATTGAAGTTTAGTTCTTTAATAGCCCACATTGCCTTATGTTCGATCTCGACAGGAAGGTGGCAAGCCTTCCCAAACACAATGCGGTATGGAGACAAATCAAGATCGGTCTTATAAGAGGAACGAAATGCCCAAAGAGCATCTGTCAACTTGGTTGACCAATCTTTACGGTTTTTAGAAACCGTCTTCTCCAAAATCTGTTTGATCTGCCTATTAGAAATCTCAGCTTACCCGCTTGTTTGGGGATGATAGGGAATGGAAAGTTTGTGGTTGATTGCATATTTCCGCATCAAGGCCTCAAAAGACCGATTACAGAAATGCGTCCCGTTGTCGCTAATTATAGCGCGAGGATGTCCGAATCGCAAAAAGATATTTTCTTTAAAGAACTTAATGACAACCTTATTGTCATTAGTGCGACACGGTATTGCTTCCACCCATTTTAAGACGTAATCAACCGCTAACAAGATATATAAATTCCCAAAAGAATTGGGAAAAAGGTCCAATAAAATCAATACCCCAAACATCGAATATCTCCACAACCAAGATAGGTTGGAGAGGCATCTCATTTCTTCGTGAAATCGGACCCAGTGTTGACACCGTGAGCAAGTTTTGCAATGATCATATGCATCTTTAAATAATGTTGGCCAATAAAAGCCACATTGCAAAACTTTCTCCGCCGTTTTACGTGGACCAAAGTGACCACTGCATGCCTGATCATGGCAAAAAGACAGCACACTCTTGAATTCATCGTTAGGAACACATCTGCGAATGATTTAATCGGGACAATACTTAAACAAATAAGGTTCATCCCAGTAAAAGTGTTTTACTTGGGATAGAAATCAAAGATTGTCTTGTTTCGACCAATCGCTAGGAATAAGTCCCGTAACCAGATAATTCACAATATCCCCGAACCATGGTTCGCAGGATACGTTCAAGAGCTGTTCATCAGGAAATGAGTCATTTATCGGCAAGGTCACCATTTGTGAAGAAGAGATGCGTGAAAGATGGTCGGCTACTACGTTTTCACATCCACTCTTGTCCTTTATAACGAGATCAAACTCTTGTAACAACAAGATCCAACGTATTAGCCTGGATTTAGCATCTTTCTTCGATAAGAGGTGTCGTAGGGCGGAGTGATCGGTGTAAACAACTATTGGCGAGCCAATCAAGTAAGGCCTGAATTTTTCTAATGCAAATACAACTGCCAAGAGTTCTTTCTCGGTAATTGTATAATTAATTTGAGCATCGTTCAAAGTCCTACTTGCATAGTAAATTACATGTGACATCTTATCAATGTGTTGTCCTAGGACTGCACCAATGGCAAAATTTGATGCATCACACATAAGCTCGATCGGGTGGTTTCAATCCGGAGATGATAGAACGGGGGTTGTAGTGAGAGATCTTTTAAGTGATTCAAAAGCAGCTTTGCAATCAGAATCGAAGTGAAAAGTTGTATCCTTGGCCAAGAGAAGAGTTAAGGGTCTAGCAATTTTGCTAAAGTCCTTAATGAATCGCTTATAAAATCCTGCATGACTAAGAAAGGATCGTATATTTTTGACGCATTTGGGATGAAAGAGGTTTTGGATAACATCTATTTTAGCTCCATCTACCTCAATGCCTTTTCGTGAAATTATATTGTTCACCTGTAACAACCCTTAAATTCCTATACAGTCGTATTAATTTATCTTTGGTATTTTCCGTAAATTTTGTTTTCTATTAAATATATTATTTTATTAGTTCTATTCAATCACTCCATCTATTTTCCTATCGTATTATGTTCCAATACCCAAATCCATTAACTTAAATATATTTTTCTCTTCTTTTTTTCCTTTTTCTTATCTCTCTCTCTCTTTCCAAGCCCAAGATCTTGGCCCAAAGGATCAAAGCCCAAACAATTTTACTTTTAGCTAAACACAAAACCAAAACATAACCGATTTAATTTAAGTTACTTTTTCCTAATTAAACCCACAGCTCTCCCCCTCTGTCTTTAACCCTTTATTCCTCCTCACAAAACCCCAACTCTTTATCTCCCTCTCATCAATTCTCACTCTCTTCACCTTCCATAGCTCCTCCACACACTCTCTTTCCCCCACTATCATAACTCTTATACAAACCCTCAGGTTTCATTCTTACTCTCTCTCTACATATATCTCATACCTATATCCACACACAATGAAGTAAATGGCAGCAGCTTCTTTATCCTCTTATCCATGGGGCAACTTAGGCTATTACAAGTAATTACCCTATGGGCCTCTTGTAGCTGATGTTGTGTATTCAACAATATACAATGTTGATGACCAAGGGATCTCAAGCTCATCAACATGGTGCCTTCACCTCTTCACTCTCTTAGCCTGCAGAGTCCTCATTCACCAACTCTGGTACCCTTTCAGCAGCATGCTCCTCCTCACCTCACCACCGTCAACATCACAGTGACCGGGATCTCCTTTTCATATCCTAACCGACCCTTTGCCACCCTCTTGGCCGAGCATCCTCGTCGCTGTCTTTAACAACAGCAGCCGCAACATCAAACGAGCAACGCACCATCGATTTTCAATCTCTTTCTCGGCATGTTCTAAACCATTAACCGAGGCTCCAAGGCGAATCCCAAGTCCGCGTGAGTGCCACGATAATTTCCATACCTCCGGATCTCTGTTCCGCCGATGTTTCAGTTTGCACACAAAGTTGTTCGATTAAATGCCCTAATGGAATTTCCGTCGTTTTCCGATGTCCTAAACGCGGGTAAGTCCCTATCCCTTCCCACTTGTTGGATTTCATATCTTAACATGTAGCAACTCTTTGCTTATACCCTATGTCGGGTTGTCCCCGTTAAATAAATTTATTGTAGTAGCTATGCATAAATATAAGCAAACTTAGTATTTATCATGAATAGGGTATCACATATTACTTTGATGGTAATGCAAGCTAAAGCATCAAGCATTTGCAGTTTGCCAGGCTTAAGAAAAAAAAATGGTTAACAAGAAAATTCATAGACAAGATATGGTTACACAATTAAATAATAAGTCCAATATATGCCCCCAAGTCATTTGAAAACTAAAGGATCACATAGTTTCATAAGTTCTATATGGAAAGCTTAAAAAAGTAAATACTCTGCATGTTGCCACATATAAGAAATGTCATTATGGTCACTAGAAATGCTTGTGCTTGTTGATAAAGCATTTCTGAACATATATATAACTCCAAATTATCATGAGAACTTCAATTTCGGAACAGTTGGTGATATGTTACGTGATTTTCATTTAAATACCCTTGAGTTTAAAAATGTTTGCAACATAACACGATACCATCAAAAACTTAGAATACGGGAAAACAAACATTTTCATTTAAATACCCTTTACTTAATAAAACCATTTCTAAAAGATTTAGTTTTGACACACTTTTTAAATAAATACTTTGTATTAGGAAAATACGATAAGTTGTGGACATCGATCGTTTACCTAAACCTGATTTTGTGGTGTCTAGGCAAGTGTGTCTAAGGCGAGTGGTTACTTAATTAGGACCACTACTTGTAGTGGAGAGCCTCCCACTCACCTGGCACTTACCTGGCCGCAATTGGCGGTGA
Source organism: Agapanthus africanus (assembly GCA_030015575.1). Lineage (NCBI taxonomy): Eukaryota > Viridiplantae > Streptophyta > Magnoliopsida > Asparagales > Amaryllidaceae > Agapanthus > Agapanthus africanus. The sequence goes on along the minus strand of JASDDO010000018.1, from coordinate 483,467,210 downwards.
AGAGGCAATTTGAGACTTCTAATGACTTATCGTTTAGACCATTTAGAAATAGGTTAGTTGGTTTAGGGAACCCTAGAATCTAAAATACGGAAATTTACACCCTTTTTCAAATAAATACCTTTTACTATATAAAACCGTTTTCTAAAAGATTAGTATTTTACAATCTTTGCAAAGCGCCACTACAACCCATCTTTGGGGAACCCGTTCGGGATCGTGCGGTTTATCGCGCACCCTCGGGCTAGTAGTGCGAGATTCAGACCTCCGCAAGGAGCATTCAGTCTCGAAAGGTTTAAAATACGACATTTTAAGAAAATGAGATTTTTGGAATATAAAATATTTATTAAAACTATTTTTGTATAAATATATGTATATTTATCATTTAAATATCTATTTTATTATAATATAAATATTCCACATTTTTCTAAAAATCACAAGAATAAATTTTACACTAAAATACCATGAACTTCAAATAATCAATATTATAGATAAATACTCTTATTTATAAAATTAGGATATTTTCACTAGAAATGTCACAACATAAAATCCACCCTCATTACAATTCTAAAGACGAACAATAAATACTTGAGGTGTATTTTGAAAAGTATATAAAAGTATTTTTACATAAAACCCCCTCAAGTTTTACAAATTACCCTAAGGACCTTAGCAATTATAAGACTTTGATTCACATTTCTGATTGTCTGACTCGGGTTTGAGTCTGATTAATCTGACTTGAATATGATTCAAGTCAATCTATAATCTACAAGTTTCTACTTTAATATGAACTCATGAATTCAATATCAATCTATACATCTTGACTGAACCGAACCATGGATATACCTATTCCTTTTACATGATTCTCAGTTATTCCATTTACATGACTCTATGGTTACATCCGCTTACTGATATTATGGTTTCGGTCGGTCAGTCAATCTTACAATCAATACAATTTACAAGATAACAATACAAACAAGACATCGCGGGGTTTAAGGGGTAGACTGGTATGGAATATGTTAAAGGTGGCACGAGGTGGTCACTTAAGACATAATTACATCCATACCGTTGTTCCGTGGTATTATCGACGGAGCTTTGTACTACAGGTTACCAAAGTCCCCGGTGTAAGTGGGACTCCCCTCGTATACGCTGGCATCTTCTGTACCAGGCTACAAACAACAGCGTTAATACAACATTAAAAGCTACTCTCTCTCTCTCTTACTCTCTGTCTATTTCTCCCTTATCTTTGGGACTTACCGAGCGACCTGTTCGCTGACGACATTCTATTTCTTTCTTCTTTGAATGTCGTCGAGTGGTTTGGACCCGGCGGAGATCGAGCCATCTCAAGAAGACTTGGAGCAGTTTGCCGAAGACCCTGCACTTTAGTTCATTGTACACCTTTCCATTTCAATACTTTTTTTCATTTCTGTTATGCCATTGTTTAGGCATCACTTTATTCCATGTATTTACTTTTTCATGCATTGTACAAAAGAATGTTAATAAATAAAGTTGCTGTTCAGTTCATATCTTTTGTCTCTTGTGTATTTACTTTATATTGCTTAGATACGCTTAGCGTATGTACTTCTGAATATATACGTAGCGGACCAGTCGCGTCCCCTTCGCCGTATACTGGGAAGTGGGGCGTGACATCACCGCCGAAAACAGAGACGAAACCGCGTAGGTCGTCTTGCCTGAATTAGGGGGCAGATGCTATTTGGTGTTATCCGTCCACCTCTCCGAAGATGCCAAGTTGATTTATGGCACCATGTATCGGAGGTTTTGACAGATGCGGCCGTTGTAGCAGACATCGTCAGATTCCCCATCATTGTGAGGGGTTTTTGATTTTGGGGACGCTCTTCCCTGTAGGCGCAAACCCTTGCGGTTATTTACGCTACCGCATCGCGGTAACCACTTTCTCCTTCTCCAGATGATCACTTCGTGTCGTGTGTGTTTGTTTTATTTTTGGTTGCCCGTGGATTGTATAGGAGACTAATTTATGTTGTCGCCCGTAGGACATAGATTAGTCCAAATCCGTATTTTCTTAGATTTGGGTTTGGGTTGGGTTCAAGGATTGTTAATCTCGTTTGAGATTAAAATCAACTTAAACGTTTGTTAAGAATATGTTAGTCTAATTTTAGACTAAGATCTACTTAACAGGATCGTTTAGATCCAACAAAAGAGCATTTGGGCTCTATTGTTTTAGTTTAGGGACATTGCGGTCCATTGGGTTTAAGAACATCATAGTCCGTGACAGCTTAAAGACATTATAGTCTATGAGTTTATGGACCTCACAGTCCATAAAGTTTAAGGACATCATAGTCCATGAGTTTAAGGACCCCACAGTCCGTAAAGTTTAAGGATATCATAGTCCATGGAATGTCTGGTTGTCGGGACCCGCCACCTCTCTGAAGACGTTGAAGAATTACAACGACACATATCAGAGGAATGAAGAGATGTACACTCGAACCAATGTTGGTTGGGAGATCTGTAGTCAATTTTGGGACTAAGATCAGTTAAAAAGATTTATGAGCATATAGGCTCGATTAATCTGAATAAGAGACATATGGCCAATTTGGGCTCGACCCACTCAGTTAAAATGTTTAACATTTAATTAGGCTCGGTCCTTTCTTATTTAACAATGCAGAGTATTGGTTTTAGTTCCGACACCATTTTTGTCTTTTATTGAGTGTTGAGCCCTCATTATGGCTCTGGGGTTTTATTTAAAGAACAGTTTATGTTCTCTCAGCGCCCACGTGAGGAGCACGTGGCGCGCTTGGCGCTGAGTGCCAGATTTAGAGCGCTAAGGCGCTTCCTGTGAGATAGCGCACACGTGAGGAGCACGTGATGTGCTTAGCACTGAGCGCCAGTCAATGAGTACAGAGCGCTTCTTGTGAAATAGTGCACACGTGAGGAGCACGTGGCGCTGAGCGTCAGTCAATAAGTGCAGAGCGCTTCTTGTGAAATAGCGTACACGTGAGGAGCATATGGTGCGCTTGGCGCTGAGCACCAGTCAATAAGTGCAGAGCGCTCTTTATTAAGTAGCGCCCACGTGAGGAGCACGTGGCGTGCTTGGCACTGAACGCTGGCCCATGAATGCAGAGCGCTAGACTTGGAGCGCTGAAACGCTCCTTTGGCCGTTTTGGTCAGTTTTGTGCTCTGAGAATTAAATTCTCGTTCATAGGAGACTTTGTCTCATAGATCTAAGAACTAAGTTTTTATTTTAATATGAGATGTTACAATCTCTTCTGTTTTTATGAAAGACTTTGTTTTTGTCTTATAGATCTGTGATCTAAAGAGAACTAAGTTCTTCTCCCTCCCTTTTTATGATGGGATGCTTCAATCTTCTCTATTTTTATGAAAGACTTCTGTCTTTGTAGATCTATGATCTAGAAAAAGAACAAGGTTCTTCTTCTTTTGATAAGATGCTTTGATCTCTCTGTTTTATTTACCTTGAAGAAATTCTTCTTCCGAGAGCTTGCTCTTCTCTTTGAAATTTCTAAAAATTTGTGGGGGAGTTCCTCTGTGCAAGACTTGAAGTCTTGGGGTCTTTATATAGTGGAGGCTGATCAGTTAAGACAATCTTTTTCTAATTGATTTGGGGATGTTTCCCCACCATTGTATCTTTGATCTTAGGGCTTCTGTTTTACAGAAGACATCTTTCTTGTTATTAACAAAATTGGGAAATTATTTTACCATACAGAGATTACTCTGTATCTTGGTGATTTTTAATCACCATTGGATCTTTGATCCAACGGTGCTCTGATTTACAGAGCACAATCTTTCTTATTTGGGAAGATTCTGAGGAGTATTTCCTTAACAGAATCTTATCCTAGGCTGATCAGTTAAGACAATATTTTTCTAATTGATTTGGGGATGTTTCCCCACCATTGTATTTTTGATCCTAGGGCTTCTGTTTTACAGAAGACATCTTTCTTGTTATTAACAAGATTGGGAAATTATTTTCCCATACAGAGATTACTCTGTATCTTGGTGATTTTTAATCACCCTTGGATCTTTGATCCAACGGTGCTCTGATTTACAGAGCACAATCTTTCTTATTTGGAAAGATTCTGAGGAGTATTTCCTTAACAGAATCTTATTCTGGTAATTTGATGATTTATCATCTCCGTTGGATGAAATGCCAATATGCAGGTTATACTAAATGCACGAGCCAATGCAACAAGCCGGGGTAATCTATAAATAAGAATCAAACAGGTTTAAGCAAGCGGGTCGGGTCGCATGCAAAGTAATATGTAAAAATACCATTCGCATCCAAACACGCTAAATCAAGAAAAGACCATGGATAGGTAAAAACGGAAACTGGAATTGGTATAAATGAACTCGGGTGTTACATTATACCCAACTACAAAAGAATTTCGTCCTCGAAATTCCAAGAACAAGAAAGGATAAACAAACAAGAAATTTCAAGAATAGATGTGGAAACTTCTACTGGACTTCATCTTCTCTTTCCCAAGTTGATCTTCCATGTGAGCGATTACTCCAAGAAACCAGTACAGGAGGAATAACTTTGTTCTTAAGAACCTTTTCTCTTCGATCCATAATCGATATCGGTCGCTCCTCAAAGTCAAATCTTCTCGTACAGTCAACTTCGAATGCTCCAACACATGTATTTCCTCTCGAGTATACTTACGGAGTTGAGGTACAAGAAACCCATCATGAACATTTCCAAAGATTGTAGTAACGCCAAACGATATGTCGCTTCTCCAACATGCTCAAAATCTCAAAAGGTCTAACGAATCGAGGATTAAGCTTGTCTCGACTCTCGAAACGAATAACTCTCCTAGTTGGTGATGACTTCAAATTTCCAAATCACAAACCATGAACTCCAGAGATCTCCTCGATGTATCTGCCCAACTCTTCTGTCGGTCTTGTGCTGCTTTCATAAGATTCCGGATAGTATTAACCTTCTCAACTGTCTGCACAACCAAATCTGATCCCCACAATCTTCGTTCACCGACATTGTCCCAACAAACCGGTGAGTGACATTTGCGACCATACAAAGTTTTGAATGGAGCCATCTGAATAGTCACCTGGAAAATTTTGTTGTACGAAAACTCTACCAAATGTAGATGATCCTCCCATGAACCCTTGAAATCTAACATGCAAGTTCTCCATATGTCTTCAAGAGTTTGGATCAATCTCTCCGACTAGCCATCTATTTGAGGATGATAAGCTGTGCTAAACTTCAATCGAGTCCCAAACTTTCTTGTAAGCTCTTCCAAAAGTGCTAAGAAATGAATGTCACGGTCGGACACGATGCTCACCGGTACTTCGTGCAATCTTACTATCTCCTGTATGCACCGTTCTGCCAAAGCTTCTGTTGATTAACCAACTCGAAAATGGATGAAATGAGCTGCCTTGGTCAATCAATCAATAGTCACCCAAACTGCATGTTGCCCTTTGGACTCCGCGGTAAAGCTGTCACGAAATCCATGTTTATGTGTTCCCACTTCCATTGAGGATTCGGAAGTGGTTGCAATAAACCACCAACCCTTTGATATTCAGCCTTAACTTGCTGACACACCAAGCACTTTGCCACAAAGCGAGCAATCTCCCATTTCATGCCTTTCCACCAGAATTTCTGTCGTATAATTCGGTACATCTTCGTGCCTCCTGGTTGTACGGAATACACGGAACTGTGTGCCTCCTTCATAATTTCTTCACGGATATCCCCCCTTGGCACACACAAACGGTTACCACAAACACCGTCATGAAACAATAAGTCCGTTCGAATGTCAACTTCAACCTGTCCTCGAAGCTTCTGCAATCTTGGGTCCTGCAGCTTCGCTGCTCTAATATTCTCGATCAATGACGATGTACTTGCAGCTACAACAACTGTCCCGAAGAATGCGGTAGCACAACTTCCAAATCGAATCTCCGAAAGTCTTCACTAAGTTTCTTCTGTGTGGTCAACATCTGAATTGCTGGCAACCGACTAAGCGCATCCGGCACAACATGAACTTCCCCGGATGGTACTTAAGATCAAGATCGTAGTCAGCCCTCAGCTCCAACCATCTACGCTGCCTCATATTAAACTCCTTCTGTGTGAACACGTACTTTAGGCTTTTATGATCGGTGAAAACTTCGCCCCTTTTGCCCAATAAGTAGTGTCTCCAAATCTTCAAAGCGAAAATCACCGCTGCTAGCTCCAAGTCATGAGTTGGGTAATTCTTCTTTTAGGTCTTCTACTGCTTCGACGCGTAAGCTATAACCTTCCCATGCTGCATCAAAACACATCCCAATCTTTTCCCAGATGCGTCGCTGTGAAATACCACTCCTCCGGAACTGTCTGGCACGGTCAGAATAGGAGCGGTTATCAATCTCTGCTTCTACGCCTCTAAAACTGACGCACACTTCTCCGTCCATACAAATGGTACCTCCTTGCGCGTAAGCTTGGTCCACGGCTCAGCCAACTGAGAAAATCCTCCACCACTCTTCTATAATATCTGGCAAGTCCAAGAAACTCCTTCTCTCCGCAACATTCTTTGGAATCGGCCAATCTCGAACTGCTGTAATCTTTCAGGATCAACGGCGATTCCAACTCTAGCCACACGTGCCCTAACACTTCACTTCTTCAAGCCAAAACTCGCACTTGCTCCTCTTTGCATATAATTTTCTTGCCTCACTGTCTGCAGTGCGATCTTCAAATGTTTTGCATGCTCTTTATTACTCCTCAAGTAGACCAGAACACCACTATAGACTGGTCCAAGAACAGTGAAAGATTCGGTTCATCAAGTCCATAAATATTGCCGGCGCATTCGTTACTCCGAAGGGCATCACCAAATACTCGTAATGTCCATACCGGGTTCTGAACGCAGTCTTGCAAATATCCTCTGACTTAACTCGGACCTGATGATATCCGGATCACAAATCCATCTTCGAGAGTACCCTCGCGTCACTAAGCTGCTCAAACAATTCGCCAATGCGAGGGATCGGGTACTTGTTCCTAATAGTCACCCGGTTTAATTTTCGATAATCGATGCACATCCTTCTTGTGCCATCTTTCTTCTTTACTAGAAGAACTGGAGCTTCCCAAGTTAAATTGCTGCGGTGAATCCAACCCTTCTCAAGTAATTCAGCAACATGCTTCCTGACTTCTTCCAACTCCACTGGTGTCATCGGGTAATACTCCTTTGAGATCGGTGCTGCACCAGGAACAAGTTCAATTGCGAACTCTACGTCTCGCTTCGGCGGTAAACCTGATATGTCTTCAAACACGTCCATGAAACTCTCGAATATAGCCGGCGCTTCTTCCTTATCCACTTCCATCGACGAAAGAACATTGTTTGTCGGCCTAGCCCTAAACTCAACTGGCCCAACAGAACTGCTTCCTCCAGCAAAACAAACTCTAGATATCCGGGGATCTGGAAAATCACTTTCCTTTCCTTACAATCAATATGAGCGTGGAAAGTGCCACGAAAATCCATTCCCAAGACAACAACAAACAAGGGAATGCACCAGGATTGAATAGTCCTAATGCGGGGAAAGACAAGAACAAGTAAGATACCGAGATGACTTCATCCGAAGTCAAGATACTGAAGAGGGTTAACCACGGTAAACATGATTCAAGCTGGAGATGAAACAATAACTGGTAAGCAATGAAACCGAGAGAAGCAAGGTAGTACAACGATCATGGAACAAGGAAGTGAATAAAGACCAGGACTCCAAGTTACTTAAATAGAGTACCGCATTGTAACCATGCTGCAGTTCATAGGTACAATTACATAACTCCACCCAAGTCGCCCAAATCCTTGTATCAGAATCAAGAAACAGGGAGGAACAATAGAGAACCAAAAAGGTTTCAGGTCAAGATGCAAAGTGGTTTGCATATCGTCCAAACAAAGGATCAAGAGAAAGATATGATTCAAAAATGACGATAACAAGGTGGCAGGACATGTTCCTAATCACGAGTATTCTGATTCGTGTATTGGGTCCAATACCCAACTACAAAAGAATCAAACCCGATTAACCTATAACCATGGCTCTGATACCAAAAGAACCATGTCACGCCCCGCTTCCCAGAGTACGCTAAGATGGGTATGTGACATAGCCAACCATGTTACTTGTGGATAGGAAAAATCCCTCCACAGTCACATTACGGCTGTAGAGATATCAAGAACTCGAAAATAAACTAAGCTATTTAGTACATGTCCATGAGCCAGAATGAATGAGTCAAGAAATAATGATAATATGCGGAAGCAAAGGATACAATAAATGAAACGCATGGAAAGTAAAACTGCATACCAACAGGATCCTCACCGCTCGGTCTAACAGCGGCAATACTCCTGATCAGTCTGCAACAAAGATAGAGGATCTGGGCCATGCAAAACCCAGACGTCAGCGCATCATAACATCAAGCAATAATATAAACAGGGGTAGCAATACATGCAAGTATGAGCATAAATGGTAAACAAGCATAACGGCGATACAAGTAAGGACAGTGGGGTAATGTGTAGTGAGTTATCTAAACTAGTCTAGTGGGTTAACTACTCTCAAGTCTTTGAAATCAATTTGATGAATCATCGATATAACTCAATAGTATCACGTGCATGCCCGGGACCAGGGTCTAAGACTCTCGGGCTGAAACCGAGACGTGCCGCTAGGCACTAAAAGGAAAAGGATAAAGACGAACAATGTTAGCAGCATCGTCCCGAGGCGGGCCTAGCCTCTAAAAACTAATCAGTATAAGCAAGCAACTGTCGAGTTACAAGTCAGGATTTCATCATTGATTTCCCCATACCCCCAAGTTATATGTGTTTAAGTCAGGTATTAAGAAATCAAGAACTAATGCCAACTCAGGATCAGGTAGGTGCAGGTTTGTTTGGATAGACAACAGGAACGGTCCGTAAGGACTACATGTCAGGTTTGTTGGCATTAGACACAAGATCAAGTAACAGGTAAAGCCATGGTACATCAGGTCAAGTCGAGTAGTGTATTTAGATGTCAAGTCATGTCAAGAGTGTACGGTACCATGTCGGGTCAAGTAATATGTGTAGCAAGTCATGTCAGGGTGTACAAGATATCATGTGGGTCCTCATAATCAACTAGCATAATCATAATTATAAATAACAACCATGGGTATCATCAGAACAATAAACTGGAACATGATATGCAAATCGGTACGGATTAATTTATATCGAAGCACGGTTATCATTACATAACTACAGTATACGAATATGGATGTTAGAATCATGTTAACATGTATTACATAATCTAGAGATGCAATTGAATATAGATTAGGTTAGATGTATGCAAACAGTCGTCCGACAGGGTGTAACAATATAAAAGGGTACTGTGAACTATGCAAACAGTTATTATGTGATTTAAAATATAAGTGTGGTTACGTTTACAGTTCCCAACTAAATAGGGTGTAATTTATTAAACATGGGGTGTCAATATTACAGTGTTATATATTTAGGTGATCTATGGATACAATGATATATATTCTAAACGGAATGGATGCAAACGGGTATCCGAAGTTATAAAACTATAAAATGGTAACACTGAATGTACCACTAAGCAATACGTGATGTAAATATTGGTGTGGATGAAGTATAACGTAATCTAATATGCAACAAGATAAGTTTCCATGTTCTAGATCTAAAATGATATAAACAGATGCAGACGGAATATCGAAATATTATAAAATGATGCATGTGGTACTATATTTAAACTACAGGTATGATATATATTAGAATAGGTATAAATAGCATGTAGCAAGATTAATTTGCCTGAACGGATACCAAAGCGGTACGTGCTACGCTGGATATCGGGGAAGACGTCGCGATATGTCCACGCGAGTACAGAACAGAACCAGGTATGGCAAGAACATGATCACGCTATCTGGGAATGTCAGGGTCACCCGGATCAACAGCGACGGCCACGAGTTCCGGCGATGGCGAGGAGAGGAGGAGGATGTCGGAACACGGTTCGACCGAAGGTGGTCTAAAGGCTACTCCAAGACGATTGTAAGGGTGCTCGGTAGTTGATGATAGCGATGGGGTCTCGGCTTCGGTCGCAGCTGCTGGTGCTCAGCTTCGACGGCAAAAGATGCGGCTGCGGTTGGGCTCCTGGGTGCTCGAGGGAAGGAGAGGGATCGTTGTGTAGTGAGGGCACGGGAAGGCTAGGGTTAGGGTGATGGGCTCCGAGAAAGAAGAATATGACGCCGGTGAAGGTGGTCTCCGGTGGTCGGGGTCGAGGTTGAGGTTGGAGGCGGGGAAGAAGGAGATGAGGGGACGTGGGTTTTATTTGAGTAACGTTTTAAAAAAAATTAAAAGAAACAATATATAGTAAGAGAGAGAGAGAAACGGTGTGAGTTTTGAGGGATTATACACGAGGGGGAGAGAGAAAGGGAGAGCAGAGAGAGAGAGACAGAGAGAGAGAGAGAGAGAAAGAGATATCTGTTTAACATAAAATATATTTTTAGAGAAAGAGAGAGAGAGAGAGACTGTTTGCTTTAAATGATTTTCTAACTGTTTGGATTTAAGAAAAATTGACTCAGATAACGAATAATATAATATGGTGTATATAATTATAGGTTAGAATATATTAATATAATATTAGTACGTTTTAAGATTTTGGCAATTACAAATTCACTCCAAAACAAGCCCGGGTCGGGTCTAAAAATTCAGATTAAAAATATAAAAAATATATGCGACTTCCAAATTTTAAAATGAATGCTCAGTCAAGGAAAATGCAAATATATGCGACTTCCAAATTTCAAAATGAATGCTCAGTCAAGGAAAATGAATACCCCCAAGGACGGATGCACGTACGTGCGCGTAACCATCCAAACACGTCCGTTTCACTGAATGGAACGAGAACAAGATGCGTGAATGCTACCACAGGATTTGGGGTATCAAGCAGGCTATGAAATGCAATTTTAAAAATATTTTCTGTGACTTAAAGTTATATGATAAAATATGCGATGTCAGATGAAATGCTAATATGCAGGTTATACTAGATGCACGAGTCAATGCAACAAGCCGGGGTAATCTATAAATAAGAATCAAACAGGTTCAAGCAAGCGGGTCGGGTTGCATGCAAAGTAATATGTAAAAATACCATTCGCACCCAAACACGCTAAATCAAGAAAAGAACATGGATAGGTAAAAACGGAAACTGGAATTGGTATAAATGAACTCGGGTGTTACAATGGCTCTTAAACTCTTTTAAGGAATTTTATTCCTCTCATGATTAGAGTTGACAGATGTCACTCTTACCTACAGAGCGCTGCTCTCAAGGGAGTTTTACTCCTTGGCTCGAGGGGCCCCTCATTAAATAAGAATCCCTTTAGGATTTTCTATTTAATGACCGTCTCATCAATGATGAGACCGTCTCATCAATAATGAGCCGTCATCTAGATTGTGTGGGTCCCCTTTGGTCTTTTTCCACTGCATTGCAGTGCGGTACAAATTTAAAGTACCAAGTGCCAGAACTTAAACTGTAGCATTGACGGTTAACTTCTGTTCTTTTTCGTGCAGGTACTATGTCTTTCGACATTTCTTTCCCATTTGTTCATTCGGAAAGCGGATTCCCTGAAGCGCATGTGGATAGAAAAGTCTTCACGCTGATCAAAGATCACGACCCGGAGCAAAAGAACCTTCATTTATGGGGGACGTGGTACAGTCAGATCATCAGGGGTCGGCGTAGCTTTTCTTGCGCAACACCTTCGGAGCCCATTTCGGCGATTCACTACGCCGACCCACCCCCAGTGAACTATACTGTGGAGAAGCTTAACTGGACTTCAGAGGGTCTCCTTCAGCCTTCTATGGCTGCAATACCAGTACAGCATCCAATAGCTTTGGATACCTTAGGGCGACGTATATGTCAAGGCGAGTCGCGTCCTTGGGGACAACCATACATGATAGGCTTGACTCCCTGCCATCCAGCTGGGTACTTGCAGTGGGCCCGGTACATTTTGTCTGCCGAGAGATCGCAGCTGCTGAAGCTCGGGTTGTATCCTGCGATTTATGTTTCTCTCTTCCAGTATTCCATGTCCCCTGTATGGTGGGTCAAAGCCTTTTTGGAACAATGGAACATTCCAACTCACACCTTCCTTTTATTAGATCGGGAAGTCTCAATCTCTTTAGAGGAGTTCGCGGAAATCTCCGTCTTGCCTGTCAGAGGGGAGCATTATGAGGAGCTACTTCCTCCTGATGAGTACGTCTTTACTGCCAAGTCACTGATGATGGGTCTTACCCCGGAGAACGCCATTCAACATCAATTCCCAAGTTTGATTAAGGTGTTAAATATCTATGAGTTCCTATTTCTCGAATCCGGAAGCCATGGGGTTAATTTCACAGATTTCATCGTCCGTTTTCTCCACTCAGAAGTCCTGTCGAAGGAAGTTGCAAAATTCGCTAAACTCAACGATCCTTTTGGCTTGTGTTTGGACAACCAGCCGACAGCGGAGGCGGATCAAAGGAGTTTCTTTCTCCCTGACACCCCAGTCGTCTCTTTCGCAGAGCTTGCAGCTCCTGGGATCGATGAAGAAGCGTTCTTTTTGGGGTTCCTCGGACTATGGCTAAGCTGGTTTGTGCTTCCGATGCACCCTCGCCATATGAGGCCGTCTGTTTTCTACCCAGCTCACCAAATGGTCATTGGGATGCAAGTGGCCGTCGAGGTCGCTGGGTTAGCCCATTTGTATCACGGCCTCAGCTTGGCGGCAGACACCACTCAACCGGGGGTGCAGCCCGTAAACTTCCCGATGCATTATTTCATCTCGTGGCTCGAGCTGCATGTGCTCGGCGCCTTTGGAATTCACAAGAGGCCCCGTTTCTACGAAAATTATCACTTTCCTTGGCTTATGCGGCTAGTTGACGCTTCCTCTTTGGAACCGACTCCGCGAGAGGCTCGGGGCTTGATTCTTCGCCCGCGTATGGTCGGGTATGGCATGACCTTCGTCAATAAGGTCTTAACCATCGGCAAGGAATCCGCAAAGACGGTGCAGCCGCTGCGGGACACCTTTAAAGACAGTACCTCTACCTTGAAAGCTCGGGAGATTCTTCATTTATATTCAATCCGGCCGGGTTTTCTAGTGTTTAGGCAGAATGATTCGGCGTTGTTCATGAGATACAACTCGCATCGTTTCGCTCAACAATCTAGCTATAATCAGGGTGTCCAGCTCGACGCCTTCCTAGCTGAGCCAATTGTCACAGAAGAAGGTATCCGCAATGCACTACATCATTTCATGAGGCTCAACACCGGGTCTAACTTCTTTATCAGCGAGCCGAGCTGCGTCCCGAAGGTGTTGAACGTATATGTGGCGTGGTACCAGCACGCGATGGGTGCTGTCATCAGGTAAGAAAAGCGATTATTACTTGATCGCAAGGGCGCTGCCCCCGCTGGTAATCCAACCGTTCCCTTGAAGTGATGGACCATCGTTCGTCCTCCCTTGAGAGAAGCTGTTGCGGCTGTGGTACCACGCGTCATCCCCGAGATGCCCCTACCTCGTGTGCCTGTAAAAGCAGTAGTTGCGGCATCTCCTGAGTCTGGCGTGGGTACGGAGATTGGGACTCGTCACCCAAAGTTGCCGCCAAGCGCAAGCTCGTGTTATCGACTGCCGGCACTCGCTTGCAGAAGAAAAAGAAGTCGATAGTTTCTGCAGACGTTGTATTCGGCCAGGAGCCTCACGCTCCTTACAGCGGAGGCCTGAGCGAATACGGTACCAATAAGGGTTTGTTCATTGCACTGGATGATACCGATCTAGAGGCTGCCATCGCGGTTTCCGAGCAACTAGCTCGCAATGAAGCAGCACTGATTACCATTGCACAATTAGGTAGACTTCAGTCATATCTTTCCGTGGTTATATTTTTTATCATTATGCTTTGACTGACGCTTTTTTCTTCAACAAGTATCTCCGCCGAAGAAGCTCTTGCGACTTCCCTCAAGACTTTTGAGGAGGAAGAGAGGCATCGCACTTCCTTGGGCTTTGGTATACTTTGGCTCGTTGTGCCTTCATTCCCCTATTTCTTTATTCGTGGTTTAACCCTTCCTTTTCATCTTATTGCAGGGACTAGCTCGACTCAGGTTATCCCGAGCACGGTGTCGATTCTGAGCGATGATGCGGCGACACTTCCAGAGTCAGCTATTGTGGCCCAGCTCTCTCGGTATTGCTGCAAGAGGCTTCGCTTAAACAGCCGATGACGGATGCCGTAACGACTCCAGAGGTAGCTCTTGGCTCAGACGATGACGTCCCTCTGACGGAGGTCTTGAGGAGATCATTTCTGACTGTTAAGGCCGACAATAAGCGTAGGAAGCGTGCGGCGAGGAACACGATGCCATCTTGGCTGTGGCTGCAGGTTCAAGCACCACCTCTTCTATCGCTATTCCTCCGGAGGATGCTACAGTTGCACTGTCTACCGCTCATAGACAGGTCGTGCGCGCAGCTCAGGAGGCAACCCAGAATCCATCGTTAGGTAATGCAATGCCCGGTCTTCTTATTTTCACTCAATTCGCAAACTCTAATGTACCATATCTTGCAGGGCCATGCATTGGCGATGAGGTGGCAGGTGAGAAGACGGCGACCATAGAGCCCGAAGCGGCTACTCTCTCTCTCGAAAGTCTGGGACTGCCCCAACCGCCGCTCTTTCTCCTCATGGCTCCCAGGTATTGGCGGGCATCGCAAGCATCACAACGGCTCTCGTCGAATCAGGGGACGAAGCCATGGGCGCAGAAACTATTCCAATGGAGGAGAGCGAAGAAGCTGCTGTGCTTAGTGATGCTCTCGTCGCGGTTTTGGTTGGTGACCTATCAGGTAGCTCTTGGGTCACTGCTTTCTTTTCATCTTTCGATCCCGCTCATCCCCATCTGATGACATTTTGTTCGTTGAGTATAGGTGCAGTAAATACGGAGATTGCGCCATCTGAAGCGCCTCTGGTCGCCGTCGTGACGGCTGTTGTTCCGTCTCCTTCTCCCATGTTGTCTGGAGTACTGGAAGGTATATGTTTGTGGCTTATCGGTTTCATTAGGGGTAATATACTCTTTGTACTGACCTCGTATTGTTACAACCTAGCAGGAGTCCTCTTTGACCATCTGTATCAGGTGTTGAATCCACATTTCTCCTTCCGGTCATAAGTCGTCCTGCCTGCCGGTGTCGGTGAGTATGGTTTTTAACTGACTTCCTTTCCTTTCTTCTATGGGCAACCATGTCGTTGTTAATTCTTCTTTGAATTGATTGTAGCATTACAGATTGGTGGAGAGGATGAGAGAACAGTCGCGCCTCCGGTACTCCCAACTCTGCCGCCTGTCGCAGCCGGTATAGTATACTCCATCGCTTGTGCATTTTCTTTATCTCTTGAGCCGATGTCTGACTATGATTTGTTTTGCAGAAATCGCGCCAACTCCAGCTCCCTTTGAGTCTCGCATATTAATGCCGACCGGGCCCTTTTTTAGACGTCCATCTTCCAAGGGCGCTGTGACCAGCCTACGCATATTGAGTGAATCCATTGAGGAGCTTGACGTGGAGGCCCCTGCACTCGCTGATGATTTTGCTGCTGAGGTCCCTTTTCTAGACGTCCATCTTCCAAGGGCGCTGTGACCAGCCTACGCATATTGAGTGAATCCATCGAGGAGCTTGACGTGGAGGCCCCTGCACTCGCTGATGATTTTGCTGCTGAGGTCAATCCGATGTTGGTGACGCTTGTGCATTTCTATGGCGTGGGCATCGTCGAAACTTGGGTTAACTATTGCAGATAGATCGAGACTTGTTTGTACGAAGTTGAGCTCAAGCGTCTTGCTCCCGAAGCTCTGGCTTTGAACTCCTAGCGGGCTGCATGGGTTGAGCAAAGTGCTTCTTTCCTTCGACATTTTGAACAAGAGGCGGTCTTAAGGTGGAAGGAACGCGAAGAGTCTTCAAGCGAGTCTGCCCGGCTGCATGCCGAGGTCAAAGTGAATGCTGCGCAACTGAGAACCATCTTTGATAATTTGCAGCGATGCATTTCGGACGGGCTGGCATTGAGGCAGAAGCTCGACTTAATCGAGCGGGTTACGCAGAGTTGCGAAGTTTCCCAATGGGAGATCGATGAGAAAGTTTCATTCTGTTTGCAGCAACGGGCCCGAGTCGAAGCGGAGCTGGCCATGGTGGCTGCTCATAAAAAGGAGCCGAGAGTAGTGCGTGAGAGGTTTGCTAATTTGTTAAAATCGCCTCCTTCTCAATAATCATCTTTGTACCGATTGTAACTCATGAATAACATGTATTCATTTAATTCATCATTTTTTTATTTTATATGATGTATCTCGTATTCAATCGATTTCATGAATAAAGGACACATTTTTTTATCTCCGACTATCGCTTTCTTTTCTATGCTGTGTTATCGGCATGTTATTTTAGCAGTTGTGGCCTGTAGATGAGAACAATGCATCTCGAACTCTTTGTGGCTTAGGAAACAGGTTCAGGTCTGTCGCCTGAGACTTTTCAACTTTATAAGCCGTGAGGGTCTCATAAAGATTTTTCTCCCTTCGAGTCGAGAGGATCTCGTAGGTGTATTTTCTCCTTAGGAATCATGAGGATTCCTAAGTGTGCTTTTCTTTGAGATTCGTAAGGATATCACAGGAGAATTTTCTCCCTTACAAGTCGAGAGGACTTGTAAGTTATCGATGAGTTGGCCTTTTTTCCGAGTCAAAGCACTGCTCCGACAAGGAGGTCATTGGTTGACGTATTTCCGCGACGGGGTCATTGGATGATGTATTTCTGAGACTGGGTCATTTGATGACGTGTTTCTGCGGCAGGGCCATTTGCTGACGTGTTTCCGCGATGGGGTCATTGGCTGACGTGTTTCTGAGACAGGGCCATTTGCTGACGTGTTTCCGCGACGGGGTCATTGGCTGACGTGTTTCCGAGACGGGGTCATTTGATGACGTGTTTCAGCGATGGGGTTATTGGCTGACATATTTTCGCGACGGGGTCATTGGATGACGTATTTCCGAGACGGGGTCATTTGCTGACGTGTTTCCATGACGGGGTCATTGGCTGACGTATTTCTGCGACGGGGTCATTGGCTGACGTATTTTCACGATGGGGTCATTTGCTGACGTGTTTCCGCGACGGGGTCATTGGCTGACGTATTTCCGCGACGAGGTCATTGGATGGTCATTTGCTGACGTGTTTCCGTGACGGGGTCATTGGCTGACATATTTCGGAGACGGGGTCATTTGATGACGTGTTTCCGCGACGGGGTCATTGGCTGACGTATTTCCGCGACGGGGTCATTGGATGACGTGTTTCCAAGACGGGGTCATTAGATGACGTATTTCCGAGACGGGGTCATTTGATGACATGTTTCTGCGACGGGGTCATTGGCTGACGTGTTTCTGCGACGAGGTTATTGGATAACGTATTTCCAAGACGGGGTCATTTGTTGACGTGTTTCCGCGACGGGGTCATTGGCTGACGTATTTCTGAGACGGGGTCATTGGATGACTCTAGGTTGTCTGCGAACCGTAAAGTCTTGGAACTGGGGACTTTGCCGTGACTGCGATAGTGGCGTCACATCCGTATTTTGCTGGAATGAGGAGGAACATCGTTTTTGGTCTCTAGGCTGTAGATGTGGCCGTCGAGATTTGGAACTAGGGGCTTTGCCATAGCTCCGCTTCATTGCGACCCTGAGGTCGATTGTTGAAGTTGAGAAGGAATGTCGTGGTGATCTTTTTGGGTGCAGATGTTGCCGTCGAGATCTGGCTCTCCCTTTAATAGAGTCTGGTGGGGGAAACGTGGGTCCCTTTTTGTTTATGCCCATGGATTGTATACAGGGGTCAGTATGGACTTACCTGCAGGGCAAAAGTTTCATTCTTTCATTTTTTTTATTTCTTTTCACGATACTCTATCATTTCAGCTTTTTATATTGCGATAGTCGCGATTGCCCAATCATTTCGGCTATTTTTTTCGCGGTGCCCAATCATTTCGGCTATTTTTCTTTTTACTCGCTGATTTTTATTGTGAGTTGCCCAATCATTTCGGCTGTTTTTGTATGCATATGTTTTACTTGCTGATTTTATTGCAAGTTGCCCTATCATTTCGGCTATTTCATATGCATTTATGGCTCGCTGATTTCTTGCCGCGAGTATGGGACTTGGGATCTGATACCGATTTAGGCATCCGCATCGCTACAACTAGGATATGGCCAGAAGCGAATCATCATTTGCCTTTGTCGGTTCGAACAAAGGTGCCTTAGCAAATAAGGTTAAGATCTTGTCGACTAAGGCTTTTGACTTCATGAGCCGTAAGGGTCTCATAAAAGTATTTCTCCCTGCGAGTCGTGAGGATCTCGCAAGTGTGTGTTCTCCTTAGAAGTCGTGAAGACTTCTAAGTGCGTATTCTTTTGAGAGTCGTAAGGATCTCACAAGAGCATTTTCTCCTTGCAAGTCAAGAGGACCTACAAGTATTGTTCACCGAATAGGGGAATTTCACACCATTGGTGGAATTGGGTGGAGGAGACATTTATTTGTGCCCGTGGATTGTATACAAGGGTCCGTATTGAATCGCTTGTAGGGCAGTCTGGGAAATTTGATAGCTTAAGAACATGTTCAGATCCCTATAGCTTAAGGCTTTTGAATCCTATGAACCGTGAGGGTCCCATAGGGGAATTCTCCTTACGAGTTGTGAGGATCTCGTAAGTGTAACTTCTCCTTAGGAATCATGGGGACCCCTAAGTGTGTTGCTCCCTTGTGAGTCGTAAGAATCTCACGCAGGTATTTTCTCCTTACAAGGTCGAGAAGCCCTTGCAAGTGTCTTTTAACGAGATTGCGCCCTCTCGGGTTTTCACAAACTCGCCGGTAGCCATGCTGTTTTTACTCACGGAGCCCTTTCGGGTTTTCATCCATGTTCATCTTGCTTATAGACATACCGTTTTTTTGTGTCAGCCTTAGGATGCTGCGGTTTGTAGTAGTTAAAGACGTTTCGGTCAGGAGTAGTATTTTTTCAAGAACCGACCGTTTATTAGCCTGAAGGGTATTTCGCCATGCATATTCATGAGCAAGTAAGCCCCACCTTGGTAGACTTTGTCTATGATGTACGGGCCCTCATAGTTTGGCTCGAATTTCCCTCATTTGGCGCGATTGGGGATCATAGATCTCTTAACCACTTGCACAAGTTCGCCTTTGCACAATGTCCTCGGCCTAATCAATCTCTCGTATGAGCACGTCATCTTTGCTTTGTAAGCCTCCAAGTTTTACTGCGCCATGAGCCGAGTTTCATCGAGGGCGTCGAGCTCCTCAAACCGAAGATGAGCATTCTCCTCGCCTGTTAGCTCGTAATGAACCGCCACTCATAGAGAGGGTAGCTCTATCTCCAAGGAAAGTACTACTTCAGCACCGAATACCAATGCATACGGCGTTATGTTTGTGGCCGTTTTGAACGTAGTCCGATACGCTCAGAAAGCTTCATGCAATCTCTCGTGCCAATCTCTTCTATTTCTGGACACCATCTTC
The DNA here is from genome assembly GCA_030015575.1 of Agapanthus africanus. Taxonomy (NCBI): domain Eukaryota; kingdom Viridiplantae; phylum Streptophyta; class Magnoliopsida; order Asparagales; family Amaryllidaceae; genus Agapanthus; species Agapanthus africanus. Next base: position 483,447,770 of record JASDDO010000018.1, on the reverse strand, counting down.
TTTATGATCTTCGTCAAGATCTTGTTGAAAGCCTTAGCCAAACCGTTAGCTCGGGGATTATAGACCGAAGAGTATCTCCAGTCTATGTTATGCTGCTGTGCGAAGCGGTTGATCTTGTGGCTTCTGTAGGCTGGCCCGTTATAAGAGATAATCCGCCGCGGAGTGCCGAACCGATAGATGACGTGTATATTGAAGAAATGGAGAATATTCTCCGTTTTCACTTCTCTTAGCGGTATGGTTTCTTCCCACTTAGAGAAGTAATCGGTTGTCGCCAATATGAACCGATGTCCTCTGGACGATACTGGTTCGATGGGCCCTATTATGTCAGTTCCCCACATTTCGAACGGCCAGCTAGCCACCGTTAGGTGTAGCAGATTCGGATGCTGGTGGATGAAGTCCCGGAGAATTTGGCATGAGTGGCACTGCTTCGTGTATTCGAGACAGTCTTGGATCATCGGATATATGCGAGCTTCCCTTGGAGAGACCGCGGTTGCTTGAGAGTTCTTGGCGGAGGCATTTGCATGATCGCCTTGATCTTTGACGGGTCTATCTCGATGCCTCGATGTCGGACGATGAATCCTAGGAATTTGCCCGATGAAACTCCGAACGCGCATTTGAGAGGGTTCATCTTCAGGTTGTATTTCCGAAGACGTCGGAACACTATCTCCAGATGCTCCCAGTACTCCTCATATGATTTGATTTTCACCACGAGGTCGTCGATATAGCATTCGACGATTTCATGTATGAGGTCGTCGAAAATCCTCGTCATGGCCCTCTGATAGGTAGCGCCGGCATTCTTCAGACCGAAAGGCATCACTTTGTAGCAGAATATACCCAAAGGAGTCCAGAAAGCGGTATGCTTCTAGTCTTCGGGATGCATCTTTATCTGATTATACCCCGATGATCCGTCCATGAAAGAGAAGACTTCGTGAGTGGATGTATTATCTATCATCAACTCAGTAACCGGTACGGGAAAATCATCCTTCGGGCCAGCTTTATTGAGGTCCCGAAAGTCCACGCAGATGCGCACCGTCCTATTTTTCTTCATCACTGGGACAATATTGGCGATCCAATCGGGATATTGAACTTCTTAGACGAAGCCGGAGTTGATTAGCTTCTTGACCTCGACGTTGATGCTCATTTCAAGTTCGAGCTGCATTCTTCTCGGTGCTTGTTTGATCGGCTTGACGTCCGGAGATATTGCCAATTTGTGCACAGCAACTTCTGGATCTAGTTCCGGAATTTTGAAGTAGTTCCATGCGAAACAGTCTTTATACTGCTTGAGCACGTCTTTGAGCATAGCCACCTTTTCTTCAGACAACAGCTCACTGACGAACGTCGGCCGTGGGTCGTTTGCCGTCCCCAAGTCGATTTTTCTCAGGTTATCTGCAGTAGTATGTATTCCATCTTCCAGCTTTTTTGGCGCTATTGGAAACTCTGAGATCACCTCGTCATCATCGTTTTCGAAGCACCAGGGGAGGTCAGCCATATCCTTGCATACTCCTTCTCCTGACAGCGTTATCGCGTGACAGGTACGGGATCGCTTCCAAGACCGATGTTGATTCGGCTCTACTCTCGCTGCATACGTACCTTTCGGTTCATGCTTCTGTGACGGGGTTACCCTCCAACTGCTGGATAAAGCGAACCTGCCTTGTTGATACTGGTTTTCTACCTAGTCTTTGAATGTGAAGCAGTCTTCGAGAGGATGTCCTATCGCTCGATGATAGGAGCAATAATCCGGGTGAAAGACCTCGTTTGCTTGCTCGGGGTGTTTGGATTCCGGGAGCGTAATAATTTGATATTTAATGACAAGACCGAATATCTTCCTTGTCTTGTCTTGGGGAAAAGAATATGCTCGACCCATCTTTTTTATTAGAGGCGAATCCCGGCTGCTCAATTCTCGATCGCGTGGCTTTTTGGACCCGCTTTGTCTCCGTCGAATGTTTTTTTCCGTTCTTTAGCTTGTTTTTACCTCTGCATCGGGTCTTCTGTATGACGGGCTGGTGACGAATGGCATCGTCATTCTCCACAGCCTGCTGAAGGAGGTGTTGCGTCCTGGCTTTCTCGTAAATGGCCATTTCGCGGCTGTGGTCATCCCGGACCTTTTGACCCGCCTCCCTTATTATTTTTCCCATCTGTTCTTCAAATGAAGGACTTGGCATTTTTACGGCGGGATCTTATTTTGGTTCAACTGCAGCATCTTCTAACAGAGCATCTCCTTCTTCATCGAAGTCATGTATAACGTAGCAGCCATAGAATCGTTCCCGTTTCTTGGATTGAACATATCCAAGCCCGATCGTTTCCATTCTCTTGTTGGGCAATTTTCGCTGAGTTCCAGGGACGTTCCAGATCCTGTTGTAGAACTGAGCTTGTCGAGCAGTCTGTTTAAAGGGTACGCCTTAGAGCCTTAATAGTCTTTTTAATCTTTCTGTGTAGTATCTGGGCAGACGGATTGGCTGGAGCCTGTCAAGCGTAGAATCGGCACCATGCCAAATTTCTTTCTCCACTTTGGTTTCCGCGGATCGATAAAAGAGGATCGCCTTTTCATCTCTTCGCTTGAGAGGGACGTAGAACGTCTGCAGTTCTTGCACACTATAGGTATCAAGTGCGTCGAGCTCTTTGTAATGCTTTTGCGGGACCATAGTCAAAGGCAAATGATGATTTCTTTCGCCAGTGAAGGCTTGTATTGATAGCCGAACAGAAAATACTGCATTGACCTCATCTTCAGAGTCGCTGCCGAAGATCAACATAGGGGTAGACGGTCCGGGCTTGTTGTATTGGAACGGCCCCGAATAGACCTTCTCTTCCTCCACCTCGGTATCGCTCCCTAAGACCGGAATGGCGGTGATATCTTTGTTCTTCGGTTTATGGCATCTTTCCGTGTCTTCGAAGTCTGGTAAGAAGTATTTTTCATCTTCGTACTTTCGGACTTCATTTACGGAAAACGGGTTTAGCTCACCCATCACGGTATACTCGAGACCATCTTTGAAATACTTCATACACTGATATTGTGTAGAAGGGATGATGTTGTATTCGTGTAACCAAGGCCTGCCGAGAAAAGCGTTGTAGCAAGTCTTGGCGTCAATGACATGAAACTTGATGTCAGTGACGAGTAGCCCAAAGCGTAACGTCAGTATCACAGACCCGAGCGTCCGTGATGACTGGGAGTCGAACCCGGAGATTGTGATTTTATCCCGAGCAAGGTGCTGGACGCTCATGCAGATTTCCTTTAGCACCCTCACGTTTAGAAGATTGACAGAGGACCCGTTGTCAATTAGGATCTTTCCTATCATGATATCATGGCAATACCCGGAGATATAGAGGGGACGGTTATGCTCACACGTTCCGAAGAGGAGATCTTCATCGCCGAAAGTGATGTCAGCCGTGTGCACTTCTTCCAGCTCGTCCTTCATCTTTTTTTCGTCAAGGAAAACTTGGAACTGCTCTGGATCTTGTAGTGCCTTGTTCAACGAATCTCTCGCCTCTTTAGATAGAAGAAGGGCATCGAGAATGCTTAGTTGCGAGGGTATCTTCCTCAGGTGTGTCAGAACGTTGTAATCCACCTTGTTTTTCTTGGGCGGGTCTTTGACTGCCAGCTCTTCGACGACTCGGTCATTGAGGGCGATATCATCAGGGAGTTTTTTCCTCTTATCTTTTTTTTTCAATCCCTTATTTCTGGGTCCAAGATTCTTTTCGGGTAACATGCGATTACGCAGCTGAATGTTCTCGCAGGTCTTCATTTCTTCTGTTTCAGAGATGGATTCCTTGAAGAGAAGGCCGAGGGCTATTTCTTCATCGGAATCGCTCCCGAATGTGAGAACTTGCGATCCCTTGCTAGCAACCATGTGACAATTGCCGGCAGTTCTTTTATGCTCATCAATCGTGCTTCTTTGCTCCCGACGAGTCTTACGCTTCAATCGCCTGACGTGTTTTCGGTGGGCAACATATCCCTGCCACCAGTTTTTAAAGGCATTGCACTCTTCAGTAGGGTGTGTGATCCTCCGATGGTATATGCAGTAGTTTGGATGTGCATCTAGTCCGTCGAGGAACGTATTTTCTGAAGTGTTTTCTTTGAAAGGTGGCAACTTCATTCCCATCGACAAGACTTTAGCGAATTGCTTCCTTGTCTTGAACCTGCTTTTGCTGGCGGCAGAAGTGCTTCCATCCGGTTGGGGTACTTCAACCTTTTTGTCCAGCCGCCGGCGTTTGGCTTTTTCAAATATGGCCATTTCGCGCTCTCGATCAGCTTTGCTCTTTTGACAGGCCTCGTTCAGTAACATGACAATTATCTCGTCTAACGGTTCTAGGAGTTCCGGTTCGGGATCTGCCCCCTGTTTCTCTGCATCAGGAGCTTCTTCACCATCTATTGACAAGTGAGAGATCATATGGCAACTCGCCACATAATCCTTGGGTTCTTAAGAAGAATTGTCTCCTTCATCAGCGTCATTGGCTTCATTCTCAAGAACATGCTTAAAGAATTCGTCCAATGTGATTGGGGTTTGTGCCCTCTGGTTATATTCTTCCAGTGCATCGATGTATTTCTGCAGACCTGTATGGCTATCGTCAGGTTGGATGGGCTTCTTGGCATTCTTCTTTTTCTTTAAAAACCTTGGAGGCTTGTCCTGAATGTTTTGTCCACCAACACTAACTTTCAGCGTTGGGCGTGGCTTCAGCATCCCTTCAGTAATCTCGGGCTCCAGCGGGTTCTTCCATCTAACTGCCGGACACGCTTGGAGATCTTTCAGCATTCTTTTCATTTTAGCTGAAAGAGCGACCTCCCATGGAGGTTCTTCTATAAAAGAGCATGATGCCCCCGGCCTGTCCATCTTTTTAGGAGCGTGTGGCTGGGGCGGGCTCACCTTCCAATTCTTAGACAGCGCGAATTTTCCCTGTTGGTATTGGTCCTCAATCCAGCCTTTGAAGACGAAGAAATCTTCGATTGGATGGCTTACTACTCAGTGATAGGGGCAATAATTGGGATTGTTGACATCACCGGGCTGCAATGGACGTCTTGGATCCGGCAGATTAATGAGCCTGTTGCGTATCGCCAGTTCGAACAGTCTCTTTGTTTTCTCCCACGGAAATGAGTAAGGACGTCTTAACTTTTTGTTGAGGAATCGTTGTCTATCGCTTTGGCGATCAGCTGGTTTTGGACCAGTCGGCTGTTGCTGAGCATTGGCGACGAAGGCCGCTTTCCCTTTCCCCTTTTCACTCCGCGGCTCCGACTTCGAAGAGGAAGGCCTGTGGCCCATCTGGTCCATTTGGGCCAGCCTGTCAATCAAGGCCTCGAATGTAGTCAGCTTGAAGAACATCATGAATTGAGATATGGTCGCCTGCGGATCGAGGGTTCCCACAAGCATGCTCACTGCAGGAGCTTCCTCTATGCGTTGTTCACATTTTGACCATAGAGTTCGCCATCGATGGCGTATTGAACCCAGGTTTCACCTGGCTTCACCCTGGCATTGATCAATGCCGTGATTGGGGTACGTTCGCTAGCGCTGGCGAAACGTTGGGTGAATAGCAGTTCCATATACATAAAATTTTTGACGGAGTCGTTGGGAAGTTCTGAATACCATTCGAACGCTGTCTCTGACAAGCTGCCGACGAATTGGCGAAGCAGTAGCTTATCGTCACCTCCAGTGTTGCCGCACAGAGCCTTAAACTGAGCGACATGTTGACGGGGATTGCTTGTCCCCTTATACACGTGGAATTTAGGAATCGTATATCCCGGCGGGTACTTTATCTGATCGTACCATCCTGGATATGGTCGTCCAGTTCTGACGACTTGTCCAGTTGCTTCATTTATCTGATGAGCTCGTATCTGTTGAGCTATATAATCATCAAGCGTAGCTTTCGAGATTGTTTCTTCCTTGGCCGCAAAAAAGGCCGGAGGAGGGTTCGATGACTCTCCTCTGTCGTCTTCAATTATTACTGGAGGATTCTCGGCTGGAGGGTCCGGCTAGATCATCATGCCGACCATGTCTTGGAATAGTAGCGCCATTTGTTTTATGTTGGCCGCTTGTTTCGCGGCCTCTTTATCTTTCCTTTCGAGCATTCTTCGGAGGAATTCAGCATCAGTTTCCTGTTCTTGACGCTGTTCCGACGATATTTCCGGGCTTTCTTTTGGCCCAGTGAGTGCGGCCATCTTCGTTAGCATCTCTTAGAGCTTTTCCTGTCGTTGCTCTCGAGCCTTTGTTACTGATCGGGTGAGCGGTCGGTGATCCGTAGAAGCACGGCTTTCCTCTTTTCCGGAAGCCATATAAACAGTATGCGCTACCATGCCCCCAGACTCAGGGCATTTGGATTCAATGCCCCCAGACTCAGGGCATTTGGATTCAATGCCCTTACGATTCGTCGCAGAAGTAGGGATCTTCTTCGGCCTTCTCCGGCCTTCTCCTTTTGTGGGCGGTCGAAGTTGAGGGGGCCATTACAGCGGGAACCCAATTAGATAACACCTTCTGTGGTACGACAAGGTGGTCCTTCTCTTGCCGAACCTTTATTTTCTTTGGTTGGCAAGAGTAGTCTTGGTTAATCACAGAGTCTTGGACCCTTTGCCAGACCATATGGATTTTAGAGGACAGCCGCTGAGGGGGCTGTTCCGGCTTCGTCTTTGTGATCATTTCAGCAGGCGGAGGGGACTTTTTCAGCACGGCAGTCGGCGAATTCTTGTGCACCCTGTTAAGTGGTTCAAAGCTGTTCCCAGTTGGAACAGCAGCATCAATTTCCACCATCGGAGCTGGTGGAGTTAATCCAGAGGGGGAACTGCCCCCAGCCTTCCTCACTCGGCACCAGTGGCGACGTCAAGCATGCCTTGCAGACGGTATTGGCTCAGCTATGGGGGTGGCTTCATCATGCCCGCTGCTCTGGTGAAGGGTTGCCGCCGGTGCCAACCTCTTGAAAACTGACGTCCGCTGAGAAGAAGCACCCAACCTGTCGAAGATTAACCCTTGGGCAGGGGAAGCAACTTTGGTGATCTCGTCCGAAACGGGAGTTGGAGCGGACAGTCTAGCGAAGACCGATCCCTTAGCAGGAGAAGCCTCTTTGATGATTTCGTTTGTTGGAACAGGGATGGCTATCTGTTTCGGGATAACCCGCTCAGGTATTGCGGGCTTCTTCACAGGCCCATTGGAGTTTTGGCCCAGTCTGTTAAAGACCGAGGCGCTGGATTTGGGCGACCCGTTGAGAGGGGCCACGGTAGTTGCAAGACGATCAAAGATCGACTTCTTCGGAGCTTCATGCGACGGCAACGAGGCGTTGAAGCTCATCGGTGGGAGCATGGTCCCAAAGAACAGCCCAGTGGTGGCTTGCGTCACCTGTTCTACCGTCATCGTGAAAACAGAGGCCGCTTGAGGCCCGTAGGTCACTCCTCCGGCAAAGACGGAGTGGGAGTTGTTACAGTTGTTGCAGTTGAAAGCCATCGATCTTCTGTTTTCTGCACGGAGCAAGACACCAAATCTTAGTACCTCGAATCCAGGGGAAACCATAGCAAACCCACGATTCGTTCGCGAGCACGACACACGAAGTGTGGAGTGGAAAGAGGAAAAGGTCCCACCGGGCGTGCCAGAATCTGTTCACCGTCGAAAACAAAGACAAAACCGCGTAGGTCGTCTTGCCTGAATTTGGGGGCAGATGCTATTTGGTGTTATCCATCCACCTCTCCGAAGATGCCAAGTTGATTTATGGCACCATGTATCGGAGGTTTGGACAGATGCGGCCATTGTAGCAGACTTCGTCAGATTCCCCATCATTGTGAGGGTTTTTTTTATTGTGGGGACGCTCTTCCCTACTGGCACAAGCCCCTGCAGTTAATTACGCTACCGCATCGCGGTAACCACTTTCTCCTTCTCCAGATGATCACTTTGTGTCGTGTGTGTTTGTTTTATTTTTGGTTGCCCATGGATTGTATACGGAGACTGATTTATGTTGTCGCACGTAGGGCGTGGATTAGCCCAAACCCGTATTTTCTTAGATTTGGGTTTGGGTTGGGTTCAAGGATCGTTAATCTCGTTTGAGATTAAGATCAACTTAAACATTTATTAAGGATACGTTAGTCTAATTTTATACTAAGATCTACTTAACATGATCGTTTAGATCCAACAAAAGAGCATTTGGACTCTATTGTTTTAGTTTAGGGACATTGCAGTCCATTAGGTTTAAGGACATCATAGTCCGTGACAGTTTAAAGACATCATAGTCTATGAGTTTAAGGACCTCACGGTCCATAAAGTTTAAGGACATCATGGTCCATGAGTTTAAGGACCCTACAATCCGTAAAGTTTAAGGACATCATAGTCCATGGAATGTCTGGTTGTCCGGACCCGCCACCTTTCTGAAGACGTTGAAGAATTACAATGACACATATCAGAGGAATGAAGAGATGTACGCTTGAACCAATGTTGGTTGGGAGATCTGTAGTCAAGTTTGGGACTAAAATCTGTTAAAAAGATTTATGAGCATATGGGCTCGATTAATCTGAATAAGGGACATATGGCCAACTTTGGCTCGACCCACTCAGTTAAAATGTTGAACATTTAATTAGGTTCAGTCCTTTTTTATTTAACAATGCTGAGCATTGGTTTGAGTTCCGACACCCTTTTTGTCTTTTATTGAGTGTTGAGCCCTCATTATGGATCTGGGGTTTTATTTAAAGAACGGTTTATGTTCACTCAGCGCCCACGTGAGGAACACGTGGCGCGCTTGGCGCTGAGCGCCAGATTTAGAGCGCTAAGGCGCTTCCTGTGAGATAGCGCACACGTGAGGAGCACGTGAAGCGCTTAGCGCTGAGCGCCAGTCAATGAGTGCAGAGCGCTCTTGTGAAATAGCGCACACGTGAGGAGAACGTGGCGCGCTTGGCGCTGAGCGCCAGTCAATTAGTGCAGAGCGCTTCTTGTGAAATAGCGCATATGTGAGGAGAACATGGCGCGCTTGGCACTGAGCGCCAGTCAATGAGTGCAGAGCGCTCTTTATTAAGTAGCGCCCACTTAAGGAGCACATGGCGCGCTTGGCGCTGAACGCCGGCCCATGAATGCAGAGCGCTAGACTTGGAGCGCTGAAGCGCTCCTTTGGCCGTTTTAGTCAGTTCTGTGCTCTGGAAATTAAATTCTCGTTCATAGGAGACTTTGTCTCATAGATCTAAGAACTAAGTTCTTATTTTAATAGGAGATGTTGCAATCTCTTCTATTTTTATGAAAGACTTTGTCTTTGTCTCATAGATCTGTGATCTAAAGAGAACTAAGTTCTTCTCCCTCCCTTTTTATGATGAGATGTTTCAATTTCCTCTATTTTTATGAAAGACTTCTGTCTTTGTAGATCTATGATCTAGAAAAAGAACTAAGTTCTCCTTCTTTTGATGAGATGCATTGATTTCTCTGTTTTATTTACCTTGAAGAAATTCTTCTTCCGAGAGATTGCCGTTCTCTTTGAAATTTCTCAAAGTTTGTGGGGGGGGGTCCCTCTGTGCAAGACTTGAAGTCTTAGGGCCTTTATATAGTGGAGGCTGATCAGTTAAAGCAATCTTTTTCTGATTGATTTGAGGATGTTTCCCCACCATTGGATCTTTGATCCTAGGGCTTCTATTTTACAGAAGACATCTTTCTTGTTATTAACAATATTGGGAAATTATTTTCCTATACAGAGATTACTGTATATCTTGGTGATTTTTTATCACCATTGGATCTTTGATCCAACGGTGCTCTGATTTACAGAGCACAATCTTTCTTCTTTGGAAAGATTCTGAGGAGTATTTCCTTAACAGAATCTTATTCTGGTAATTTGATGATTTAGCATCTCCGTTGGATTTTTGATCCAACGGTGGAGAACATTTAGTTCTAGCGCTTGGCGCTCTCGTGCTTTGCACGTGAGCGCTGTTTCAGAGTATTTGACTCTTAGCGCTAGCGCACTTGGCGCGAGCGCTCCCGTGCTTTGCACGTTGTTTCCCCCAATCAGAGAAAGGCACTGTTCAAAATTCAAATTTTGAAATGAAACAACGCTTCAGATGCAGCGCCAAGTGCGCTGCACCCTAAGCAGCTCACCACGTGCAAAGCACGTGTGCGCTAGCGCTGGGTGCGCTGCGCCCTAAGCAGCGCGCCACGTGCAAAACACGGGTGCGCTAGCACTGTGCCAAGTGTGCTGCACCATAAGCAGCGCACCACGTGCAAAGCATGGATGCGCTAGCGTTGGGTGCGCTGCGCCCTAAGCAGCACGCCACGTGCAAAGCACGGGTGCGCTAGCACTGGAACTAAAAGCTCTCCACCGTCAGATCAAAGATCCAATAATAATGATAAATCATTAATTAATCAGAATTAAATTCTGTTAAGGAAAGATTCCTCAAAATCTTTCCAAACAACAAGATTGTGCTCTATAAATCAGCACCGTTAGATCAATGATCCAATGGTGATTAAAGATCACCAAAATACAGAATAAATTCTGTATGGAAAGATTTCGCAATCTTGTTAATAACAAGAAAATTGCTTTCTGTAAATCAGAAGCCCTTGGATCAAAGATCCAATGGTGGGGAATCCCCAAATCAATTGGAGAGAAGATCTCCTTAACTGATTGAACAAATCAGCTCACCTTATATAAAGGCCTCAAAACTTCAAGTTTGAGATATACAAAAACAAAGAGAGGAACCCCCCCATAAGGTTTGAAAGATCTCAGAAAGAAGAGTCAAGCTCTCAGAGAAAGAAGATTTTCTTCAAGGTAAAAAAAAATGATGATGATGATGAACAGAGAGATGAACTCATCTCATAATTAAAAAGAAGAATTCACTTCTTTAAAGATCATAGATCTACAAGACTAAGGTCTTTTACAAAGAGATTAAAGGATCTCATCATAAAAAGAAGAACATAATTCTTCTCACAGATTATAGATCTATAAGACAAATCGTCTTTCTGAGATCATGAACATCTCATCATAAAAGGGGAGGAGAATAATTCAATTCTCTTAGGTACACAGATCCATAAAGGAAAAGCCTTTCACCAAAATAAGAGATTGAAACATCTCCTATAAAAATAAGAACTTTATTCTTGGAACCTTGAGACAAATTCTCTTATAAAAAGAGAATTTAATTCTCAGGGAGCAAACTGATCTAAGTTGCATAAAAGAAGCATTTCAGCGCTCCACATCTAGCGCAAAGCGCTGCAGAGCCTTGGCGCTCTTAATTTTAAAGAGCCTCGGCGCTCCAAACATAGCGCTCTGCGCTCATTAACTGGCGCTAGCGCCAAGCGCGACACGTGTCCCTCACGTATGGGCTACTCGGCAGAAGCGCACTGCGCTCTTTGATTAGCGCAAAGCGCCAAGTGCACCATGTATTGCGCTGATAGAACATAAATTTTTCTTTAATAAGTCCAGAGCTATAATCAATGCTCAGCATTCAATAAAAGACAGAAATACCGTCAGAATCCAAATCAATACTCAGCATTATTAAAAGGGCCAAGCCCAAACAAACGCTCAACGGCCCAAAATAAATGTTAAACATTTTAACTTGATTGGACTTAGCCCAAGATCGGCCATAAGTCCTCAACTTAGATTAATTGAGCCCATATTCTCATAAATCTTTTAACAGATCTTAGCCCCAAATTGGACTACAGGTCTCAATCAAAATTGGTTCAAGGGTACATCTCTTTACTCCTCTGATATTTGTCGTTGTAATCGTTCAACGTCTTCAGAGAGGTGACGGGTCCCGACAACCATACATTCCATAGACTATGACGTCTTTAAACTGGACTGTGGGGTCCTTAAACCCATGGACTATGATGTCCTTAACCTTGGACTGTGGGGTCCTTAAACCCATGGACTATGATGTCCTTAACCTTAGACTGTGGGGTCCTTAAACTCATAAACTATGATGTCCTTAACCTCAGACTGTAGGGTCTTTAAGACCATGGACTATGATGTCCTTAACCTTGGACCACCATGTCCTTAAACTGGTAATCGACCGCAATGTCCCTAAACTAAACAATAGAGCCCAAATACTCTCTTGTTGGATCTAAAAGATCCCGTTGAGTTGATCTTAGTCTAAAATTAGACTGACGTATCCTCAACGAACGTTTAAGTTGATCTTAGTCTCAAATGAGACTAACGTATCCTTAAACCCAACCCAAAACCCAAATCTAAGAAAATACGGATTTGGACTAATCCACGCCCTACGGGCGACAACATAAATTAGTCTCCGTATATAATCGACGGGCAACCAAAAACAAAACAAACACCCACGACACGAAGTGACTATCTGGAGAAGGAGAAAGTGGTTACCGCGATACGGTAGCGTAATTAACTGCAGGGGCTTACGCCTGCAGGGAAGAGCGTCCCCACAATCAAAAACCCCTCAACGAGGGGGAATCTGACGAAGTCTGCTACATCGGCCGCATCCGTTTAAACCTCCGATACACGGTGCCATAAATCAACTTGGCATCTTCGGAGAGGTGGACGGATAGCACCAATTAGCATCTGCCCCGAAATTCAGGCAAGACGGACCCACACGGTCGCGTCTCCGTGTTTCGGCGGGGAACAGATTCTGGCACGCCCGGTGGGACCTTTTCCTCTTTCCACTCCACACTTTGTGTGTCGTGTTTCGCGAACGAATCACGGTTTGCTATGGTTGCCCCTGGATTCGAGGTACTAAGATTTGGTGTCTTGCTCCGTGCAGAAAACAGAAGATCAATGGCTTCCAACTGCACAAACTGCAACAACTGCAATAACTCCCACTCCGTCTTTACTGGAGGAGTGACCTATGGGCCTCAAGCGGCCTCCTTTTTCACGATGCCGGCGGACCAGGTGACTCAAGCCACCATTAGGCTATCCTTCGGGACCATGCTCCCACCGATGAACTTCAACGCCCCTGTACCATTGCAAGAAGCACCGAAGAGCTCGGTCTTTAATCGGCTCACAACTACGGCGGTCCCTCTCAATGGGTCGTCCAGCTCCAACACCTCAGTCTTTGACAGACTGGGCCAAAGCTCTTTTGGACCCATGAAGAAGCCCGCAATTCCTGAAGGTGCCATCTCAAAGAGGATAACCATCCCGGCTCAAGCAGACGAAATCATCGGAGAGGCTTCTTCTGCCAAGAAGTCAGTCTTCACAAGGCTGGCCATTCCGGCTCCTGCTCCAGGCGAAGTCCTCAAAGCTGCTTCCCCTGCCCAGAGGTCTATCTTTGACAGATTGGACATTGCTTCTCAACGGACATCGGTCTTTAAGAGGCTGACGCCGGCTGTAACCTTTCGCCAAAACAGGGGCATGATGAAGTCACCCCTGCAGCTGAGACAATCTCATCCGCACGACATGCTCGCCGTCGTCACTGGCGCCGAGTAAGGAAGGCTGGGGGAAACTCTCCTTCCGGACTGACTCCGCCAGCTCCCATGGTGGAAATCGATGCTGCTGTTCCGACTGGGAACAGCTTTGAACCACTTAGGAGGGTGCGCAAAAACTTACCGACCGCCGTGCTGAAGAGATCTCCTCCACCCGTGGAGAACGCTATTAAGGTGAAGCTAGAGCAGCCCCCTCAGCGGCTGTCCTCTAAAATGTGAAAGTTCAGCGAGAAGAGGACCATCCTGTCAAGCCACAAAAGACGACAGCTACTTGGGTGCCCACTGCAACGGCCCCCTCAAGTTCGACCGCTCACAAGAGGAGAAGGCCAGAGAAAATCCCTGAGTCTACGACGAATCGCAAGACCACTGAACCTAAACGCCCTAAGTCTGGGGGCATGGTGGTGCATACCGTCTATATGGCATCCGGAAAAGAGGAAAGCCGTGCTTCTACGGGTCATCGACCGCTTACCCGATCGATAACAAAGGCTCAGGAGCAACAGCAGCAAAAACTTCAGGAGATGCTGACTGCAATGGCCGCACTCACTGGGCCGAAAGAAAATTCAGAGACCTCAGAGCAGCGTCAGGAACAAGAAACCGATGCTGAATTCCTCCGAAGAATCCTCGAGAGGAAAGAAAAAGAGGCCGTGGAACAGGCGGCCAATATAAAACGAATGGCTCTTTTGTTCTAAGATATGGTAGGCATGATGATCCAGCCGGACCCTCCAGCTGAAGATCCTTCAATAATAATTGAAGATGATAGAGGAGAGACATCAAATCCTCTGCCGGGTCTGTCAACAGCCAAGGAGGAGACGATCTCCAAAGCTGCTCTGGATGATTACATCGCTCAGCAGATAGGAGTTCACCAGGCGAATGAAGCGGCCGGGCAAATTGTTAAAACTGGACGACCCTATCCGGGTTGGTATGACCAAATAAAGTACCCAACGGGATACACGATCCCCAAATTCTACGCATATAAGGGAACGGGAAATCCGCATCAGCACGTCGCTCAATTCAGAGCCTTGTGCGGCAACACCGGAGGTGATGATAAACTACTGCTCCGTCAGTATGTTGGCAGCCTGTCGGAGACGGCATTCGAGTGGTATTCGGAACTCCCGAATGACTCCGTTAAAACGTTCACAGAAATGGAGTTACTGTTTACACAGAGGTTCCCAAGCGCTAGCGAACGCACCCCAATCACGGCATTGATTAATGCCAGGGTGAAACCTGGAGAAACATGGGTTCGGTACGCGATACGGTGGCGGAACTTATGGTCAAAATGCAAGCAGCGCATCGAAGAGGCTCCCGCGGTAGGCATGTTCGTGGGTACTCTCGACCCTCAGGCGACCATTTCCCAATTCATGATGTTTTTCAAGCCGACCACTTTCCAGGCCTTGATTGACAAGCTGGCTCAAATGGACCAGATGGGCCACAGGCCTTCCTCTTCGAAGTCGGAGCCTTGAAACGAAAAAGGGAAGGTGAAAGCAACCTTCGTCGCTAACACTCAACAATAGTCGAGCAACTTAAAGCCGGTTGTTCGCCAAAACAACATGCGTCCACGCCCATCCCTCGAGGAGAGACTGAGACGTCCTTACTCGTTTCCCCAGGATAAAACGAGAAGACTGTTCGAGTTGACAGTACACAACAGACTCATCAATCTGCCAGATCCAAAACATCCGTTGCAGCCAGGCGATGTCAACAATCCTAATTACTGCCCTTACCACCAAGCAGTAAGCCATCCAATCGAAAATTGCTTCATCTTCAAAGGCCGGATTGAGGACCAATACTAACAAGGCAAGTTCGCATTATCCGAAAACTGGAAGGTGAACCCACCACAACCTCATGCCCCTAAAAAAATGGATATGCCGGAGCATCGTGCTCATTCATAAGGGAAGCCCCATGGGAAGTTGTTCTTTAGGAAAAAACGAAAAGAATGCTGAAGGATCTCCAAACATGCCCGGCAATCAGGTGGAAAAATCCACTGGAACCCGAGATCGTCGAGGGAATGCTGAAACCGCGCCCAACTACAAAAATTGGTGGTGATAGTCAATGCGCTCGCACCCAGCCATCAAAGTCTTCGAAGAAGAAGAAGAAGACCAAAAATCCCGTGAAGCTTGATGACAAGTACACGGACTTGCAAAAACAGATTGACACGCTGGAAGAATATAACCAGAAGGCGCGGACACCAATCACATTCCAAGAATTTTTCAGCCACGTCCTTGAGGACGGAGATGACGACAATGGAGAAGACTTGATTGTTAAGGATTTAGTGCTTATGCATTTTTAGATCAAAGAATTAACCGCAATCAAGAACGATGTCGCTTGGTAGCTAGCCTGTTGAGTACGGGTCGGTCCACAGGGAAAACGTGTATTTTCTAGTTGTTCTAACGAGTCAATTCCTATTTGTGGTAGGTTTTGATTTTCAATAAAAACTGAAGTTGAGTTTGATTAGGATTAAAACCTTGCTAGGGTTAGGATTGGGTTAGTTTGGAAATTCAATTATTCTCACCGCTTTTTTTGCCCTAATTAAGAACTTTTAGGTGTTAAGGTAATAGTTGACAAAGGGGATTAGCACGATCGGGAAGAAACTAGGTTTCTTCCCTTTGGTGCTTGTCCGTCCTTTCTTAACTCTTAGCCCTAATCTCTATGGAAATCAAACACAACCGGTCTTTAACTATGGAATCACCGCTGCCTCATGGAATAGGGTGCCGTAGTGAGCGGTGTGTGTATGTTTGCATAGAGTCCTACTTTAAAATATTGAACGGGCAAGAAAGGGGTGAGAGATTTTCATCTCTCAAACCTTCCCCAAACCTAACCCTAACAAGTGAGGAACTACTCACTCATTAGGGAATAAACAAAGGAATTCATTTTTGTTTATTTTTAATAACCTAATTAACTAGCGGAAAATAACTACGACAGATAAAAAAAATGCAGAGAAATAAAATTGCAGAAAATAACTAAGGCAAGATAAAAAAAAAACTTACTTTTTATTGATGCACTCTTTGAACAATTATAAGGAATGAAAATTTTAAACTAGGAATTAAAAAGAGGCATCTCAAAAGAGGCACCCAAAAGAGGCACAAGAATTATTGGCCTTTTGCTCTCCTATTTATAGATACAGGAAACCCTAGGTTACATTCTGATCCATTCATAAATTTACAAATATACCCTAAGAAGACCCGGTCAACGCACCGTCACCCCACCGTCACGTGCACTGCACGACCGCGGTTCCGCGGCCATAAGCCTGGTTTGGCCGCGGATCCACAGCCAAATGGTGGGATTTCTGTCTCATATTTTTAGGGCTGCTTCATGTTGTATTTTGCTTCTGGTTTCTTCACTTGGTTCTTCAGAATCTTTTCTATTTTCTTCCAGATTTCCACAGTGCAGAATGTTGTGGACTTTTACCGTTCGCTTCGTATTGAAGTCTTGAATCTTGTGTTGCCTTCGTACTTTGTGCAATCGAACTGTTCATTGATCTTCACTTGTTCCTTAAACTGTAAGCAGCATCATAAAGATTCTTCTATTTTTTGGTTGTAGTCTCACTTTTATAGCGTTTTTTCACCATTTTCACAGTATTGTCCCGATAACCTGTAACCTGCAACTATTTAGCAGACATGGATCAAAAGCACCTATTTATTTGCAATATAATTAAGAATGGGGAATATAATAATGCAAAATTTTGATATGAACAAGACTCGTGGGATGAACCTGAGGATTATGTGGCAAGCTGCCATGTGATCTCTCATTCGTTGATAAACGGTGAAGAAGCTCCTGACGCAAAGAAATTGGAGGCAGATCTTGAGCAGGAACTTCTAGGACCATCAGACGAAATGATTGACGCATTTCTGAACGAAGCTCTTCTGAAAAGCAAAGCTGATCGGGAGCGCGAAACGACCATATTTGAAAAGGCCAAACGCCGGCGACTAGACGAAAGGGTTGAAACATTACCACCAGATCAAAGCATCCATATCGCCAGCAAAAGCAAGCTTAAAGTAAGGAAACGATTCGCTAGGGCCCTGTCAATAGGAATGAAGTTGCCCTCTTTCAGAGGAAATTCTCCTGGCGGTATACATCTTGATGAAGCGGACATACATCCTAACTTCTGCTTATACCATCAGAGGATTGCACACCCTACTGAGGAGTGCATAGCCTTTAAAAACTGGTGGCAGGGATATGTTGCCCACCGAAAACACGTTCGACGAGTGAAATGAAAGGCTCGTCGGGAACAAAAAAGTACGATAGATGAGCGCAAAAGAGCCGCTGGCAACTGTCACATAGTCGACACCAAAGGATCGCAAGTTATCATCTTTGGAAGCAACTCTGACGAAGAAATCGCCCTCAGCCTTCTCTTCAAGGAATCCACATCCGACACAAAAGATGCGAAAATTTGTGAGAAAATCTAACTGCGTAATCGTACGTTGCCCGAAAAATCTCGGACCTTTGACCGAAACATCTTTAAAATACTACAAACCCGCGGCATCCCCAGGCTGACGTGTAAAAAAAAAGATACGTCCATAAACGAAATGGGCACAGATGAAAACCCGAAAGGGATCCGTGAGTAAAAACAGCAGGACTACCGGAGAGTTTTGTGAAAACCCGAAAGGGCGCAATCTTGTTAAAAGAAACTTGGAAGGTCCTCTCGACCTTGTGAGGGGAAAATACCTGCGTGAGATCCTTACGACTCACAAGAGAGCAACACACTTAGGGATCCCCACGATTCCTAAGGAGAAATTACACTTACGAGATCCTCACGACTCGTAAGGAGAATTCCCCTTTGAGACCCTCACGGCTCATAGGGTTCAAAAGCATTAAGCTACAGGGATCTGAACCTGTTCTTAAGCCATCACAACCTCCAATTTTGTCCTAAAAGCGGTCCAGTATTGACCCTTGTATACAATCCACAGGCGCGAATAAATATCTTCCTGACAAAGTCCCACCCGCGACTGGGGATATGCTCATATGGTGAACAACCCTTGTAAGTCCTATCGACTTATAAGGAGAAAATACTCTTGTAAGATCCTTACGACTTATAAGCGATCATACACTTAAGACTCTTTACGATTCTTAAGGAGAAAACTCACCTACGAGATCCTCACGACTTGTAGGGAGAATTACTTTTATGAGACCCTTACGGCTCATGAAGTCAAAAGCCTTAGTCGACAGGATCCTAACCCTGTTTACTAAGCCACCTTTGTTCGATATCGACAAAGGCAAATGATGATTCGCTCCTGGCAATATCCCAGTTGTAGCGATGCTGATGCCTAAATCGGTATCAGATCCTAAATCCCATACTCGCGATAAAAATCGGCGAGCCAAAAATGCATATGAAATAGACGAAATGATGGGGCAACTAGCAACGAAATCAGCAGGTAAAAATGTATGCATACAAAAACAGCCGAAATGATTGGGCAACTCGCAATAAAAAGCAGCGAGTAAATAAAAAAATAGCCGAACTGATTGGACACCGCGAAAAATAGCCGAAATGATTGGGCAATCGCGACTTTTGCGATATAAAAGCTGAAATGATAGAGCATCGCGGAAAGAAAAAATATATATAATGAAACTTTTGCCCTACAAGTGAGATCACATCGATCCCTGTATACAATCCAGGGGCACAAACAAAGAGGAACCATATCATCCCACCAGGCTCCATCAGAAAAAGAAGCCAAATCTCGACGGTTCATAGACAGCCAGGAGATCATCTCGACATTCGTCTCGTTACAGCAGACGCGACGTCAGCAAAGTGGAGTGACGGCAAAATCCTAGCTCCACCTCAGCATTCGTCTTGTTACACCAGACGCAATATCAACAACGGCGTTCCTTCGCAGTCCAGCAGGATGTAGATGCAACGTCAACGAAAGACCTCACGGTCAAAACAAAGCGGAGTGATGGCAAAATCCCAACTCCACCTCAGCATTCATCTCGTTACACCAGACGCAATGTCAACAACGGCGTTCCTTCGCAGTTCAGCAGGATGCAGATGCAACGTCAACAAAAGACCTCACGGTCGAAACAAAGCGGAGTGACGGCAAAATCCCAGCTCCACCTCAGCATTCATCTCGTTACACCAGACGCAATGTCAAAAACGGCGTTCCTTCGCAGTCCAGCAGGATGCAGATGCAACGTCAACGAAAGATCTCACGGTCGAAATAAAGCGGAGTGATAGCAAAATCGCAGTTCCACCTCAGCATTCGTTTTGTTACACCAGACGCAATGTCAACAACGGTGTTCCTTCGTAGTCCAGCAGGATGCAGATGCAACGTCAACGAAAGACCTCACGGTCGAAACAAAGCAGAGTGATGGCAAAATCCTAACTCCACCTCAGCATTCGTCTTGTTACACCAGACGCAATGTCAACAACGGCGTTCCTTCGCAGTCTAGCTGGATGCAGATGCAACGTCAATGAAAAACCTCACGATCAAAACAAACCGGAGTGATGGCAAAATCCCAGCTCCACCTCAGCATTCATCTCGTTACAGCAGACGCAATGTCACCCCAGGGTCAAAACAATGGAGCCATGGCAAAGTCTCTAGTTCCAAATCTCGACGGTTCACCAACAACCTAGAGACTACCGCGGCATTCATCTCGATACAGCAGAAGCAATGCAAGCAAACGAAGCAAAGGCCAAATTCCTAGCTTCAGGGTCTTGACGGCAACTCATATAAAACCTAAAATACTACCGAAGATCATCCCATACTAGCGCAGAGTGGTCACCACCTTGACATTCGTCTCGATACAGCAGACGAGATGTCACTACAGCATTCTTTCTCCAACAGGATTCAGACACGCTAAAACAAACGAAGTAAAGGCCAAATTCCTAGCTTCAGGGTCTTGACGGCAACTCATATAAAACCTGAAAGACTATCGAAGATCATCCCATACCAGTGTGGAGTGGTCACTATTCCCGCCAAAAATTTCTGCGCAAAAGAGCCCAAGATATCAAATGACAGCGATACGCTTAAGAAAATGTGCACCAGTATTTTCCGGGCTGTATTTTGACAAACTCCCGAATGAGAAATAGCTAAATTCTGATGGTATTGAAAGAATCTCAAAAAAACCTTCGATTTGATATATTATCGGCCTTATAATTCATTCAGAATCAAAAGTTATGAGCAAATGTGCTATGCACATGTGATCTAAGGAAGAAAATGCGAACCAGTATTTTTCGAGCTGTATTTTGACAAACCTCCGAATGAGAAACAGCTAAATTCTGATGGTATCAAAAGTGTCTCAAAAAATCCTTCGATTTGATATATTATGGGCCTCATAATTCATCCGGGATCAAAAGTTATGAGCAAATGTGCTATGCACGTGTAATCTAAAGTAATGCTCTACTACATGGGGAATGCATTTGTAGTCCCACATCGGGAAAAGAAGTGATCCCTTCTCTACCACTCCTATATAAATAAGAGGGGATACCTCTTAGAAAAGGTGAAGTTCAATCCTCAAAGGATTCAATTCTCAAAGGAGATACGTTCTCCATAGGAGCTTGCTTCCTCCATAATGCGTATATGCGCAAGCGCTATGTGCGCTACGTGCAATGCACGTGTGCTTGCCATGCGCACACCACGTGCAACGCACGTGCGCACCACATGAGAACATTTAATAATATTAAAAGGATATACGTTCTCCATAGGAGCTTGCTCCCCCCATAATGCGCATATGTGCAAGCGCCATGTGCGCTACGTGCAACGCACGTGTGCCCGCCATGCGCGCACTACGTGCAACGCACGTGTGCACCACATGAGAACATTTAATAATATTAAAAGGAGATACGTTCTCCATAGGAGCTTGCTCCCCCCATAATGCGCATATGCGCAAGCGCCATGTGCGCTACGTGCAACGCACGTGTGCCCGCCATGCGCGCACCACGTGCAACGCACGTGTGCACCACATGAGAATATTTAATAATATTAAAAGGAGACTCGTTCTCCATAGGAGCTTGCTCTCCCCCATAATGCGTATATGCGCAAGCTCATTGTGCGCTACGTGCAAATATGTGCGCCCAACACGTGCGACGCACGTGCGCCCAACATGTGTGACGCACATGCGCGAACGCAAAGAAGCCTTTTTCAGCAGCGAGAAGCTTAAGCTCCAGCCTGTTCTTCCCCCGTGATGAGTGGGACATGATTCAAAGGGTACATCCCTCTGCACCTTCGATATATGGCACTGTAATCTCTCAGTGTCGTCGGAGAGGTGGTGCGTTCCAACGACCAATAATCCTTCCTTCCAATATAAAAAAAAGAAGAGATACAGAAGTATATAGAGAACCCCCCCTAAACTTTAAGAAATTCAAAGATAAAGAGCAAGCTCTTGCAAGAAGATATTTCTTCAAGGTAAAGATGAAGGATGATAAACACGGAGATGAAATCATCTCATAAAAAGAAAAATTCATTTCTTTAAAAAGATCATAGATCTACCAGACAAAAAATCTTTCACAAAGAGATCAAAAGATCTCATCATAAAATAAAAGAAGAACATAATTCTTCTCGCAGATCATGGATCTATAAAGGCAAAGCCTTTCATCAAAATAAGGGATTGGAAATATCTCCTGCAAAATAAGAACTGTTGTTCTTAGACCTTGAGACAAAGTCTCTTTTAAAAGAACATAAATTGTTCCCAGATCATAAAATTAATCAGACGCGCTTTGCACTCTTGAAATGCGCCTTACGCTCTTGAACTGCGCTTCTGCACTCTCTGGACTGGCGCTCAGCGCCAAATGCGCCACGTGTCAACCACGTATGCACCAATTAATAACTTGCGTTTTGCTCTTCTGAAATAGCGCACTGCACGCATGGGCTGGCGCTCAGCGCCAAGCGCACCACGTGTCACTCACGTGTGCGCCACTAAATTGAAAGCGCAATACGCTCATGGTTTAGCGCTCAGCGCTCATAAACTGACATCATGCACTCATCATCTGGCGCCTAGCACTGAGCGCGACACGTGTCCCTTACATGTGCGCTACTTGGCAGTAGCGCACTGCGCTCTTTGATTGGCGCAAAGCGCCTGGCGCGCCACGTGTTGCGCTAACAGAACATAAATTGTTCTTTAATAAGCCAGAGCTCTGATGAATGCTCAGCATTCAATACAAGACAAAAAAATTGTCAAGATATAATGCTCAGCATTGTTAAAAGGCCCAAGCCCAAATAAAGGCTCAACAGCCCAGAATAAAAATTTTAAACATTTATTGGACTTAGCCCAAGATTGGCCATAAGTCCTCAACCCATATTAATTGAGCTCATCTGCTCATAAATATTTTAACAGATCTTAGTCCCAAATTGGACTACAGATCTTTCAATAAACTCACATCGGTTCGAGGGTACATCTCTTTACTCCTCTGATATTTGTCGTTGTAATCCTTCAACGTCTTCAGAGAAGTGACGGGTCCTGACAACTAAACATTCCACGGACTATGATGTCCTTAACCTTGACTGTGGGGTCTTTAAACTCACGGACTATGACGTCCTTAACCTTGACTGTGAGGTCTTTAAACTCACGGACTATGACGTCCTTAACCTTGACTGTGAGGTCTTTAAACTCACGGACTATGATGTCCTTAATCTCGACCGCGATGTGTTTAAACTAACATTGGACCGAGATATCCTTAAACTAACATTGGACCGCAATGACCTTAAACTAATCGACCGCAATGTCCCTAAACTAAACAATAGAGTCCAAATGCTCTTTTGTTGGATCTAAACGATCCCGTTAAGTTGATCTTAGTCTAAAATTAGACAAACGTATCCTTAACATACGTTTAAGTTGATCTTAGTCCCAAATGAGACTAACATATCCTTAAACCCAACCCCCAGATCCAAATCTAAGAAGATACGGATTTGGACTAATCCACGCTCTACGAGCGACAACATAAATTAGTCTTCGTATACAATCCATGGGCAACCAAAAACAAAACAAACACACACGACACGAAGTGACCATCTGGAGAAGGAGAAAGTTGTTACCGCGACGCGGTAGCGTAATTAACTGCAGGGGCTTACGCCTGCAGGGAAGAGCGTCCCCACAATCAAAAACCCTTTAAATGGGGGGGGATCTGACGAAGTCTGCTACATCGGCCGCATCCGTTTAAACCTTCGATACACGGTACCATAAATCAACTTGGCATCTTCGGAGAGGTGGATGGATAGCACCAATTAGCATCTGCCCCGAAATTCAGGCGAGACGTTTATCGCGTCTCCGCGTTTTCGGCGGGGAACAGATTCTGGCATGCCCGGTGGGACCTTTTCCTCTTTCCACTCCACACTTCGTGTGTCGTGTTCGCGAACGAATCGCGGTTTGACACGGTTGCCCTTGGGTTCGAGGTACTAAGATTTATTGTCTTGCTCCGTACAGAAAACAGAAAATCAATGGCTCCAACCTGCACTAACTGCAACTGCAACTCTCGCTCCGTCCCGTCTGGAGGAGTGACTTACGGGCCCCAAGTGGCCTCCATCTTCGCTATGCCGGTGGAACAGGTCACTCAGGCCACCACTGGATTGTTCTTCGGGACTATGCTCCCGCTAACAGGCTTCAGCGCTCCTGTACCAACACAAGAAGCTCAGAAGAAGTCGGTCTTTGATCGGCTCACTACCACCACGGCCCCTCTCAACGGGTCATCCAATGCCAAGCCAACAGCATCAGTCTTCGATAGGCTGAGCCTGAACTTGAATGGGCCCATGAAGAAGCCCGCGATACCAGAAAGGGTTATCTCAAAAAGGATAGCCATCCCTGCTCCCGAAGTTATCAAGGCGGCTTCTCCTGCCAAAGGGTCGGTCTTCACAAGACTGACTATTTCAGCTCCTGTTCCAGGTGAAATCGTCAAGGTTGCTTCCCCTACTCGGAAGTATGCCTTCGATAGGTTGGATATTCCCTCTCAACGGACGTCTGTCTTCAATAGGCTGACAACGACAACTTCTGACCAACACAGGAGGCATGAGGAAGTCACTCCTACAGCTGAGATAATCCCAACGGCTCGGCACGCTCGACGTCGCCACTGGCACCGAGTAAGGAAGGCCGGGGGCAACTCCCCCTCTGGGCTAACTCCGCCAGCTCCCATGGTGGAAATCAATGCTATTGTGCTAACTGGGAACAACTTTGAACCGCTTAGGAGGGTTCGCAAGAACTCTCCGACTGCCGTGCTAAAGAGATCTCCTCCACCGATGGAGATTACCACAGAAAAGAAGCCGGAGCAACCCCCTCAGCGGCTGTCCTCCAAAATTTATAAATTCTGGCGACAGGTCCAGGAATCGGTGATTGACCAGGACTACTCTCGCCGATCAAAGAAGCTTAAAGCTCGACAAGGAGAAAACCATCCTGTCAAGCCACAAAAGGCGACAGCCGTTTGGGTGCCCGCTGCAACGGCTCCCTCCACTTCAACTGATCACAAGAGAAGGAGGCCAGAGAAAGCCACCGTGAATGCGGCAAGCCGCGAGGATGTCGAATCTAAACGCCCCAAGTCCGAGGGCATGATGATTCATACTGTTTATATGGCTTCCGGAAAAGAGGAAAGCCGTGCTTCTACGGGTCATCGACCGCTTACCCGATCGATAACGAAGGCTCAGGAACAACAGCAACAGAAACTTCGAGAGATGCTGACTGCGATGGCCGCACTCACTGGGCCAAAAGAAAACCAAGAGACCTCGGAGCAGCGTCGGGAAAAAGAAACTGATACTGAGTTCCTCCGAAGAATGCTCGAGAGGAAAGAAAAAGAGGCTGCGGAGCAGGCAGCCAATATAAAACGAATGGCTCTTTTGTTCTAAGACATGGCTGCGATGATGTTACAGCCGGAACCTCCAGCTGAAGACCCCCCGATCATCATTGAAGACGATAGAAGGGAGACATCGAACCCTCATCCGGCTCTTTCAGCAGCCAAAAAGGAAACTATCTCCAAGGCCGCTCTGGATGACTACATTGCTCAGCAAATACGAGCTCACCAGGCAAATGAAGCAGCCGGCCAAATTGTTAAAACTGGGCGACCATATCCAGGCTGGTATGACCAAATAAAGTACCCGCCGGGATATACGATCCCTAAATTTCATGTATATAAAGGGACGGGGAATCCGCATCAGCACGTCGCTCAATTCAGAGCCTTGTGCGGCAACACCGGGGGTGATGATAAACTTCTGCTCCGCCAGTTTGTTGGTAGCTTGTCGGAGACGGCATTCGAGTAGTATTCTGAACTTCCAAACGACTCTGCCAAGACATTTGACGCAGAGATTCGCGAGCGCTAGCGAGTGTACCCCGATTACCATATTAATTAACGCCAGGATGATGCCAGGCGAAACTTGGGTACAATACGCAATACAGTGGCGAAATTTATGGTCAAAATGTGAGCAGCGCATCGAGGAAGCGCCGGCAGTTTGCATGTTCGTGGGCACTCTGGACCCTCAGGCAACTATTCCCAATTCATGATGTTCTTCAAGCCGACCACGTTCCAGACCTTGATCGACAAACTGGCCCAAATGGACCAGATGGGTCATAGACCATCTCCCCCAAAGCCAGAACCGCGAAACAAAAAGGGTAAAGGGAAGGCGACCTTCGTCGCAAATACTCAACAGCAGTCCAGTGCCCTAAAACTAACGGATCAACTAGAAGAGAGACGGCGATACTTTAATGAGAAAATGAAGCGTCCTTATTTGTTCCCTCGGGATAAAACGAAGAGACTGTTCGAACTGGCGGTGCGCAACAGGCTCATCAATCTGCCAAATCCAAAACGACCGTTACAACCCAACGAGGCTAATAGTCCCAACTATTGCCCTTACCATCAAACGGTAAGTCATCCAATTGAAGATTGCTTCGTCTTTAAAGGCTGGATTGAAGATCAATACCAACAGGGCAAATTTGCCCTGTCCGAGAATTGGAAGGTGAACCCGCCGTAGCTACACGCTCCCAAGAAGACGGATACACCGGGGGCATCGTGTTCTTTCATAGAAGAAGCTCCATGGGAGGTCGCTCTTTCAGCCAAAACAAAAAGAATGCTGAAGGATCTCCATACATGCCCGTCAATCAGGTGGAAAAATCCCGTGGAACCCGAGATCATCGAGAGAATGTTGAAACCGCGCCCAACTCCAAAGATTGGTGGTGATAGCCAAAGCGCTCACACCCAGCCGTCAAAGTCTTCGAAGAAGAAGAAGACCAAAAGGCCCGTGAAGCCTGGTGACAGGCGCACGGACCTGCAAAAGCAGATTGACGCGCTGGAAGAATATAACCAGAAGGCGCGGACTCCAGTCACACTCCAAGAATTTCTCAGTCACGTCCTTGAGGACGGAGATGATGGAGAAGACTCGTCGGATGAATCTGAAGATTACGTAGCAAGATGCCATGTGATCTCTTATTCGTCGATAAACGATGAAGAAGCTCCTTACACAAAGAAACTGGAAGCAGATCCTCAGCCGGAACTTCTAGGGCCATCAGACGAGATGATTGATGCATTCCTGGACGAAGCTCTTCTGAAAAGCAAAGCCGATCGGGAGCGTGAGATGGCTATATTCGAAAAACCCAAACGCTGGCAATTAGACGAAAGGGTTGAAACACCCCCGCCAGATCAAAGTACATCCGCCGCAAATAAAAGCATGTTCAAGACGAGAAAGAGGTTCGCCAAAGCCATATCGATGGGAATGAAACTGCCACCCTCCGAAGGGAACGCTCTTGGTGAAGTGGAAATACATCCTAACTACTGCTTATATCATCGAAAGATTGCACACCCCACCGAAGAGTGCAACGCTTTTAAAAGATGGTGGCAGGGATATGTTGCTCACCGGCAACATTTCAAGCGGATAAAATGCAAAACTCGTCGGGAGCAAAGAAATACGACCGAGGAGCGTAAAAGAACTACCGGCAACTGTCACATGGTCGATGCTAGGGGATCGCAAGTTCTTACCTTCGGGAGCGACTTTGACGAAAAAATGACTCCTGTCCCTCTCTCTAAAGAATCCACCTCGGGAAAAGAGGAAGAACCGAAGACCTGTGAAAACATTCAGCTGCGCAATCGTACGCTGCCCGAAAAGAATTTCGGGCCCGCGAATAGAAAAGATAAGGGAAAGGAACAAAGTCCCTGAGGATATCATCCTTGATGACCAAGCCATCGAAGAACTGACAGCCAAGGACCCGCCAAAGAAAAGTAAGGTGGGCTACAACGTTCTGGCACACTTGAGAAAACTACCTTCGCGGCTTAGCATTCTCGACGCCCTTCTGCTATCAAAAGAAGCAAGAGATTCTTTGATCAAGGCGTTACAAGAACCTGAACAGTTCCAAGCTTTCCTCGCTGAAGAAAAGATGAAGGACGAACTGGAAGAAGTGCACACAGCGGATATCACCTTCGACGATGAAGATCTCTTCCTTGGGACATGCGAGCATAACCGTCCCCTTTATGTCTCCGGATACTGTCATGATATCAAGATAGGCAAAATCCTGGTTGACAATGGGTCTTCCATCAATCTCCTCAACGTGAGAGTGTTGAAGGAAATCTGTATGAGCGTTCAGCACCTCGCTCATGGTAAAATCACCATCTCCGGATTTGACTCCCAGTCATCACGGACGCTTGGGTCTGTAATATTGACACTACGCTTTGGGCTGCTTGTCACGGACATTAAGTTTCATGTCATTGACGCTAAGACATGCTACAATGTTTTGCTCGGCAGGCCTTGGTTACACGAGTACAACATTATCCCTTTTACGCAACATCAGTGTATGAAGTATTTCAAGGATGGTCTCGAGTATACCGTAACAGGAGAGCTGAACCCGTTCTCCGTGAATAAAGTCCGAAAATATGAAGATGCGAAATACTTCTTACCAGATTTTGAGGACACGAAAAGATGTCACAGACCGAAGAACAAAGCCATCACTACTATTCCGGTCTTCGGGAGTGATACCGAGGAGGAAGAAGAGATAGTTTATTCAGGGCCGCCCCAATACAACAAGCCGGGACCGTCTATCCCTATGTTGATCTTCGGCAGCGACTCGGAAGATGAGGTCAACGCTATATTTTCCGCTCGGCCGTCAATACAAGCTTTCGCTGACGATAATCAGAGTTTGCAAATTACCATGGTTCCACAAGAACATCACAAAGATCTCAACGCACTTGAAACTTATAGTGTGCAGAGACTGCAAACATTCTACGTCCCTCCCAGGCGAAAAGATGAAAAGGCGATCCTATTCTACCAATCCACGGAAACCAAAATGGAGAAAGAAATTTGGCATGGTGCGGATTCTACACTTGACAGGCTCCAGCCCATCCGTTTGCCCAAATATTACACAGACGGACTAAAGAGACTCTTGAGACGCCAACGTGTACCCCTTAAGCAAACTGCTCGACAAGCACGGTTCTATAACAGGATCTGGAACGTTCCCAGAACTCAACGAAAGTTGACCAACGGGAGAATGGAAACGATCGGGCTTGGATATGTTCGATCCAAGAAACGGGAACTATTCCGCGACTACTACGTCATATATAACTTTGACGAAGAAGGAGACGCCCTGTTCGAAGACGCTGACCCTGAACCAAAACGAGATCCTACCATCAAAATGCCAAGTCCGTCGTTTGAAGAACGGATGGACAAGCTAATAAAGGAAGCGGGTCAAAAGGTCCGGGATGACCATAACCGTGAAATGGCCATTTGCGAGAAAGCCAGGACGCGGCGCCTCCTTCAGCAGGCCGTGGAGAATGACAATGCTCCCCGCCGCCAGCCCGTCATACAAAAGACCCGGCGCAGAGGCAAAAATAAACCGAAGAACGGGAAAAACGTTCGACGGCAGCCAAGCGGGTCCAAGAAGCCATGCGAGCAAGAGTCGAGCGGCCGGGATCCGTCCCTTATAAAGAAGATGGGTCGGGAATATTCTTTTCCTCAAGACAAGACAAAGAAGATATTCGATCTCGTCGTAAAGCATCAGATGATGACACTCCCGGAGTCCAACCATCCCGAGCAAGCGAACGAGGTCTCTCACCCAGACTATTGCTCCTATCACCGAGCGATAGGACATCCTCTCGAAGACTGCTTCACCTTCAAGAACTGGGTCGAAGACCAATATCAGCAAGGCAGGTTCGCTCTATCCAGCAGCTGGAGGGTAACCCCGCCACAGAAGCAAGAGCCGAAAGTGACGCATATAGCAAGAGTAGAACCAGATCAACATCGATCTTGGAAACGATCTCGTACCTGTCACGCGATAACGCTGTCAGAAGAAGAGCCCAAGAATATGGATGACCTCCCCTGGTGCTTCGAAAACGATGATGGCGAGGTGATCTCAGAGTTTCCACCGGCGCCAAAAGAGCTGGAAGATGGAATACATACTACTGCAGATAACCTCAAGAAAATTGATTTGGGGACGGCAAGTGACCCGCGGTCGACATTCTTCAGTGAGCTGTTGTCTGAAGAAAGGGTGGCTATGCTTAAGGACGTGCTCATGTAGCATAGAGACTGCTTCGCATGGAACTATTCAGAGATGCCGAGACTCGATCCAGAGATTGCTGTCCACAAATTGGCGATTTCTCCAGACGTCAAACCAATCAAACAAGCGCCAAGAAGAATGCGGCTCGAGCTTGAAATGAGCATCAACGCCGAGGTCAAGAAGCTAATCGACTCCGGCTTCATCCAAGAGGCTCAGTACCCCGACTGGATCGCCAACATTGTTCCAGTAATGAAGAAAAATGGGACGGTGTGCATATGTGTGGACTTTCGGGATCTCAATAAAGCCTGCCCGAAGGACGACTTCCTAGTACCGGTCACCGAGCTGATGATAGATAACACATCCACTCACGAAGTCTTCTCCTTCATGGACGGCTCATCAGGATACAATCAGATAAAGATGCATCCTGAGGACCAGAAGCATACTGCTTTTCGGACCCCTTTGGGCATATTTTGCTACAAGGTGATGCCTTTCGGTCTATAGAATGTCGGTTCCACCTATCAGAGGGCCATGGCGAAGATCTTCGATGACCTCATACATAAAATCATCGAATGCTATATCGACGACCTCGTCATTAAAAGTAAATCATTCGAGGAACATTTAAAGCATCTGAAGATCGTGTTTCAACGCCTTCAAAAATACAACTTGAAGATGAACCCTCTCAAATGCGCGTTCGGAGTTTCCTCGGGCAAGTTCCTGGGATTCTTCGTCCGACACCGAGGCATCGAAATAAACCCGTCGAAGATCAAGGCGATCATGGAAATGCCTCCGCCAAGGACTCTCAAATAACTGCGGTCTTTCCAAAGAAATCTCGCGTATATCCAGCGATTTATAGCCAATCTCTCCGGCAAGTGCCGCCCTTACAGTCACTTGATGAAGAAGGGAACTCCGTTCGTCTGGGATCGCAAATGCTAAGGCGCACTGGACGAAATTAAGCAATACCTACAGAATCCTCCGGTGCTAGCCGCTCCCGTTAAAGGAAAACCTCTCGTCCTGTACACAACAGCCCTCGAAGGTTCTCTTGGCGCATTATGGGCACAAGAGAACGACCAAAGAAAGGAGAAAGCCCTTTATTATCTGTGTCGAGTTCTACTGGGGGCAGAAAGCAATTATTCTCCCATCGAAAAACACTGCCTGGCGTTGATCTTCGCGATAACGAAGCTCAGACACTATGCATTGGCATATGAGGTCCATCTCGTATCAAAGGTAGATCCTCTCAAATACTTGATGTCAAAGGTCATATTAACAGGGCGGCTCACTAAATGGGCCCTGCTCTTGATGGAATTCTCGATAACTTATCGGCCTCTTAAGGCGGTGAAAGGCCAGGCCATCACCGACTTCCTCGCCGAGCATCCAATACCTGCCGAATCTCCCTTGAACTGCGAATTGCCAGACGAACACGCGTTTGACACGATCGCTGGTGAGAGAAAAGAGAATGATACCCGGTGGGAACTTTATTTCGATGGAGCGTCTTCCATGAAGAAGCACAAACAAAGCACCCCCATAATCAAATCTGGGATAGGCCTCATCTTCGTGACTCCACAAGGAGGGATAATGCGCTTTACCTTCTCCTTAACAGAGCCGAGGACGAATAATGAAGCCAAATACGAAGCTTTGATAGCAGGTCTTGAGATCGCTATCGACATGGGAATTGAAAACCTCCTCATATACGGAGACTCCCAGCTGGTCGTTAGTTAAGTAAACGGAAACTATCAAACGTGCAAACCAGAGTTAGTGAAATACGGTGAGAGAGTGCAGCAACTGCTGACCCAAATTTCTTCCTACGCCCTGGAAAGCATATCGCGTACGGAAAATAGCAAGGCAGATGCACTAGCTAAGCTCGCTAAAGAATTGGCCGACGAGAACCTCGATGACGTGAGGATCGTTGTGCAAAGCCGTCGGGTTCTCGCACCAGCAGAAATATCTCCGGAGTCATCCAAAGAAAAAGGAGCGACCGAGCAAATGGCCCTACAAATAAAAGACCAGGAAAAGGCTATGGATTGGAGAGAAGTCTTTATAGACTACTTCAAATCCCGTCGAACACCTAAAGATGCGTCCTCAAGACATCAGCTTATGAAACGAGCCCTGTCTTTCACCTTCGTCAATGATACTATGTATAAGAGATCATTTGATTCTCTATGGCTAAGATGCCTGGGACCTGAAGAAGTAAAGAGAGTCGTCCAAGAAACTCACGAAGGATTCTGCGGTTCTCACCAAGCCGGGCCGAAGATGAAGCTGAAGATTAAAAGGATGGGCTACTATTGGCCCACGATGATTCAGGACTGCCTCGAGTATGCGAAGCAGTGCTACTCATGCCAGATTCACGGAGACTTTATCCATCAGCATCCAAATCCACTACATCCAACAGTGGCTAGCTGGCCGTTCGAAATGTGGGGAACTGACATAATCGGCCCTATCGAACCAGCATCGTCCAGAGGACATCGATTCATTTTGGCGACCACTGATTACTTCTCCAAGTGGGCAGAAGCAGTACCGCTGAGGGAAGTGAAGACGGAGAATATTCTCCATTTCTTCAAGACGCACGTCATTTATCGGTTTAGAACTCCGCGACGGATCATCTCCGATAACGGACCAGCCTACAGAAGCCACAAGATCAGCCACTTCGCACAACATCATAACATAGACTGGAGATACTCTTCAGTCTATAATCCCTGAGCTAACGGTCTAGCTGAGGCTTTCAACAAGACCTTGACGAAGATCATGAAAAAGACGGTGTCTCGAAATAAGAAGGACTGGCACGAGAGACTGCATGAAGCTTTTTGGGCGTATCGAACTACGTTCAAAATAGCCACAAACACAACACCGTATGCATTGGTATTCGGTATAGAAGCGGTACTCCCCCTCAAGATAGAGTTGCCCTCTCTACGAGTAGCGGTTCATTACGAGATAACACACAAAGAAAATGCTCACCTTCGACTTAAGGAGCTCGATACCCTTGATGAAACCCGGCTCATGGCGCAGCAAAATATGGAGGCTTATAAAGCAAAGATGACGCGCTCATATGAGAGATTGACTAGGCCGAGAACATTCCGCCAAGGCGAACTCGTGCTAGTGGTCAAAAGACCTATGATCCCCAATCGTGCCAAGCGGGGGAAATTCAAGCCGAACTATGAAGGCCCGTATATCATAGACAAAGTCTACCAGGGTGGAGCTTATCTACTGATGGACATGCATGGTGAAAGACCTTTCAGGCCAATAAATGGTCGCTTCCTAAAGAAATACTAAGCCTGATGAGTCACGGTCTAGGTCAATGATAGATGACGACGCCTATATCCGCTCGCTATCTTCCTAAGCCTAAACTCTGTAAGTAGTAGCCGGCTTCCTTTTTGTCGGACCGAAATGTCCTAAAAACTAACAACGGACTGAAACGTCCTTAAACTAACGACGGACCACTATGTCCTAAAACTGGCTGTTGACCGAGACGTCAATAAACTACTGCGGACCGCAGCATCCCGAGGCTGACACAAAAAAAATAAATAAAATAAAAAAAATAAATTAAAAAAAGAAGAAAACGGTATGTCCATAAGCAGAATGGGCACGGATGAAAACCTGAAAGGGCTCCGTGAGTAAAAACAGCAGGGCTACCGGCGAGTTTTGGGAAAACCCGAAAGGGCGTAATCTCGTTAAAAGACACTTGCAAGGTCCTCTCGACCTTTTGAGGAGAAACCACCTGCGTGAGATCCTTACGACTCACAAAGGAGCAACACACTTAGGGATCCCCATGATTCCTAAGGAGAAATTACACTTGCGAGATCCTCATGACTCGTAAGGAGAACCCTCTTATGAGACTCTCACGGCTCATAAGATTCAAAAGTCTTAAGCTACAGGGATCTAAACCTGTTCTTAAGCCATCACAACCTCCAATTCTGCCCTACAAGCTGTTCAATGCTGACCCTTGTATACAATCCACGGGCGCGAATAAACATTTCTCTAACAAAGTCCCATCCGTGACTAGGGATATGCTCGCACAGCAAACAACACTTGTAAGTCCTCTCGACTTAGAAGGAGAAAATACTCTTGTAAGATCCTTACGACTTACAAGAAGTCATACACTTAGGAGTCCTCACGATTCCTAAGAAGAAAACGCACCTACGAGATCCTCACGACTTGTAGGGAGAAATACCTCTATGAGACCCTTACGGCTCATGTAGTCAAAAGCTTTAATCGACAGGATCCTAACCCTGTCTACTAAGCCACCTTTGTTCGACATCGACGAAGGCAAATTATGATTCGCTTCTGACAATATCCCAGTTGTGGCGGTGCTGATGCCGAAATTGGTGTCAAATCCTAAAACTCGTGGCAAAAAGACAACGAGCCACACATGCATACGAAATAGCCGAAATGATGGGGCAGCTTGCAAACAAAATCAGCAAGTAAAAGTGTACGCATGCAAAATAGCCGAAATGATTCGGCAACTCGCAATAAAAAGCAGTGAGTAAAAATAAAAAAAATAGCCGAAATGATTGGGCACCGCGAAAAATAGCCGAAATGATTGGGCAATCGCGACTTTCGCGATATAAAAGCTGAAATGATAGAGCATCGCGGAAAGAAATAAAAAAAAATTTGAAAGAATGAAACTTTTGCCCTACAAGTGATATCACATCGATCCCTGTATACAATCCAAGGGCACAAACAAAGAGGGAACCATACCTTCCCCGCAGGCTCCACCAGAAAAATGAATCCATATCTCAATGGTTCACAGATAACCTGGAGATCAACTCGATATCCGTCTCATTTCAACAGACAAAACATCAACAAATCGGAGCTGCGGCGAAGTTCCCAGTTTAATGACTCGACGATGCACAGACAACTGAGAGTCAACCCCCGACTCCGTGAAATGCGGATAAAGTCAACCAAACCTGGTCATTGCGGAACACGGCTATGTCAATCCTGACCCCGTGGGAAGCATCCAGAGCAAATCTTGGTCACGTGGAACACGACCTATGTCAATCCTGACCCCGTGGGAAACGTCCAGAGCGGATCCTGGTTCTCGCAGAACATGGCTATGTCAAACCGACCCCGTGGGAAGCATCCAGAGCAAATTCTGGTCACGTGGAACACGGCCTATGTCAATCCTGACCTCATGGGAAACGTCCAGAGCGGAGCCTGGTCCTCGCAGAACACGGCTATATCAAACTGACCCCGTTGGAAGTATCCAGAGCAAAATCCTGGTTTCGTGGAACACGGCTTATGTCAATCCTGATCCCGTGGGAAACGTCCAGAGCGTAGCCTATTCCTCCCAGAACACGGCTATGACCCCGTGGGAAGCATCCAGAGCAAATTCCTAGTCACGTGGAACGCGGCTTATGTCAATCCTGACCCCGTGGGAAACGTCCAGAGCGGAGCCTGGTCCTCGCAGTACACGGCTATGACCCCGTGGGAAGCATCCAGAGCAAATTCCTGGTCACGTGGAACGCGGCTTATGTCAATCTTGACCCCGTGGGAAACGTCCAGAGCGGATCCTGGTCCTCACAGAACACGGCTATGACCCCGTGGGAAGAATCCAGAGCAAATTCCTGGTCACGTGGAACGCGGCCTATGTCAATCCTGACCCCGTGGGAAACGTCCAGAGCGGAGCCTGGTCATCGCAGAACACGGCTATGACTCCGTGGGAAGCATCCAGAGCAAATTCCTGGTCACGTAGAACGCGGCCTATATCAATCCTGACCCCGTGGGAAACATCCAGAGCGGAGCCTAGTCCTCGCAGAACACGGCTATGACCCCGTGGGAAGCATCCAGAGCAAATTCCTGGTCACATAGAACCCGGCTTATGTCAATCCTGACCCCGTGGGAAACGTCCAGAGCGGAGCCTGGTCCTCGCAGAACACGGCTATGACCCCGTGGGAAGCATCTAGAGCAAATTCCTGGTCACGTGGAACACGGCTTATGTCAATACTGACCCCGTGGGAAACGTCCAGAGTGGAGCCTGGTCCTCGCAGAACACGGCTATGACCTCATGGGAAGCATCCAGAGCAAATCCCTGGTCACGTGGAACGTGGCTTATGTCAATCCTGACCCCGTGGGAAATGTCCAGAGCGGATCCTGGTCCTCGCAGAACACGGCTATGACCCCATAGGAAGCATCCAGAGCAAATTCCTGGTCACGTGGAACGTGGCCTATGTCAATCATGACCCCGTGGTAAACGTCCAGAGCGGAGCCTGGTCCTCGCAGAACACGGCTATGACCCCATGGGAAGCATCCAGAGCAAATTTCTGGTCATGTGGAACGCGGCCTATGTCAATCCTGACCCCGTGGGAAACGTCCAGAGCGGAGCCTGGTCCTCGCAGAACACGGCTATGATCTCGTGGAAAGCATCCAGAGCAAATTCCTGGTCACGTGGAACACGACCTATGTCAATCCGGATCCTGTGGGAAACGCCCAGAGCGGATCCTGGTCCTCGCAGAACACGACTATGACCCCGTGGGAAGCATCCAGAGCAAATTCCCGATCATGTGGAACATGGCCTATGTCAATCCTGACCCCGTGGGAAACGCCCAGAGCGGAACCTGGTCCTTACGGAACACGGCTATGTCAATCCGACCCCGTGGGAAGCATCCAGAGCAAATCCCGGTCACGTGGAACACGGCCTATGTCAATCCTGACCCCGTGGGAAACGTCCAGAGCGGAACCTGGTCCTTGCGGAACACGGCTATGTCAATTCTGACCCCGTGGGAAGCATCCAGAGCAAATCCTGGTCCCGTAGAACACGGCTAGAGTCAATCTCGACCCCGTGGGAAACGCCCAGAGCGACTTCTGACTCCGTGAAATGCGGATAATGTCAACCTCATCAATCACTTACGGGACCTCTCGACCCGTAAGGAAGAAAACTCTCTTGTGAGATCCTTATGACTCCCAAAAGATAACACACTTAGGAATCCTCATGATTCCTAAGGAGAAAATACACCTATGAGATTCTCTCGACTCGTAGAGAGAAAATTTTTTGTGAGACCCTCACGGCTCATAAAATTGAAAATTCTTAGGCAGCAGACCTGAACCTGTTTCCTAAGCCATCGCTACCCAGCAAAGAATCCAAGATGGACAGCTGCTTACTATCTACGTGCCACATTTGCCAAAATTACAGGCTACTGAAATAAAGGAGCTACTTATGGGTCCTCACGATTCGTAAGGAAAAATACCCGAGTGGGATCCTTACGACTCACGGAGGCGGTGGACACTTAGAAATCCTCACGATTTCTAGGGAGAATATGCACCTATGAGATCCTCTCGACTTGTAGGGAGAAAAAACCTTCTTGAGACCCTTATAACTCATGAAAATGAAAAAGTCTTAGGCTACAAGGACCCTAAACTTGTCTCCTAAGCCCTCAATTCTATGGCCATGTATAACTCTGCACTACTTCACCCACGTACATACTTACGTGGGCAAAGTAGTGGGGGCATTTGTTCCCGCCAAAAATTTCTGCGCAAAAGAGCCCAAGGTATTAAATGACAGCAATACGCTTAAGAAAATGTGAATCAGTATTTTCCGGGCTGTATTTTGACAAACTCCCGAATGATAAACAGCTAAATTCTGATGGTATTTAAAGCATCTCGAAAAAACCTTCGATTTGATATATTATGAGCCTTATAATTCATCCGGGATCAAAAGTTATGAGCAAATGTGCTATGCACATGTGATCTAAGGAAACAAATGCGAACCGGTATTTTCCGAGCTGTATTTTGAAAAACTCCCGAATGAGAAACAGCTAAATTCTGACGGTATTGAAAGTGTCTCAAAAAATCCTTCGATTTGATATATTATGGGCCTCATAATTCATCCGGGATCAAAACTTATGAGCAAATGTGCTATGCACGTGTAATCTAAAGTAATGCTCTACTACACGGGGAATGCATTTTTAGTCCCACATCGGAAAAAAGAGAGATCCCTTCTCTACCACTCCCATATAAATAAGAGGGGATACCTCTTAGAAAAGGTGGAATTCAATTCTCAAAGGATTCAATAATATTAAAAGGAGATACGTTCTCCATAGGAGCTTGCTCCCCCATAATGCGTATATGCGCAAGCGCCATGTGCGCTACGTGCAACGCACGTGTGCCTGCCATGTGCGCACCATGTGCAACGCACGTGCGCACCACATGAGAATATTTAATAATATTAAAATAAGATACGTTCTCCATAGGAGCTTGCTCCCCCCATAATACGCATATGCGCAAGCGCCATGTGCGTTACGTGCAACGCACGTGTGCCCGCCATGCGCGCAACACGTGCAACGCACGTGCGCACCACATGAGAACATTTAATAATATTATAAGGAGATACGTTCTCCATAGGAGCTTGCTTCCCTCCATAATGCGCATATGCGCAAGCGCCATGTGCGCTACGTGCAACACACGTGTGCCCGCCATGCGCGCACCACGTGCAACGCACGTGCGCACCACATGAGAATATTCAAAAATATTAAAAGGAGACTCGTTCTCCATAAGAGCTTGCTCCCCCCATAATGCGCATATGCGCAAGCTCATTGTGCGCTACGTGCAAATATGTGCGCCCAACACGTTCGACGCATGTGCGCCCAACACGTGCGATGCACGTGCGCGAACTCAAAGAAGTCTTTTTCAGCAGCGAGAAGCTTAAGCTCCAGCCTGTTCTCCTCCCGATGAGGGGGACATGGTTCAAAGGGTATATCCCTCCGCGCCTTCGATATATGGCACTGTAATCTCTCAGTGTTGTCGGAGAGGTGGTGCGTCCCAACGACCAATAATCGTTCCTTCAAAAAAAAAAGAAGAGATACAGGAGTATATAGAGAACCCCCCCCTAAATTTTGAGAAATTCAAAGATAAAGAGCAAGCTCTTGCAAAAAAATATTTCTTTAAGGTAAAGATGAAGGATGATGAACACAGAGATGAAATCATCTCATAAAAAGAAAAATGCATTTCTTTAAAAAGATCATAGATCTACAAGACAAAAAGTCTTTCACAAAGAGATCAAAAGATCTCATCATAAAATGAAAGAAGAACATAATTCTTCTCACAGATCATGGATCTATAAAGGTAAAGCCTTTCATCAAAATAAGGGATTGGAAATATCTCCTGCAAAATAAAAACTGTTGTTCTTAGATCTTGAGACAAAGTCACTTTTAAAAGAACATAAATTTGTTCCCAGATCATAAAATTGATCAGATGCGCTTTGCGCTCTTGAAATGCGCCTTGCGTTCTTGAACTGCGCTTCTGCGCTCTCTAGACTGGCACTCGGCGCCAAATGCGCCACGTGTCAACCACGTATGCGCCAATTAACAACTTGCGTTTTGCGCTTCTGAAATATCGCACTGTGCTCATGGGCTGGCGCTCAGCGCCAAGCGCACCACGTGTCACTCACGTGTGCGCCACTAAATTGAAAGCGCAATGCGCTCATGGTTTAGCGCTCATCGCTCATAAACTGACATCATGCACTCATCATCTAGCGCCTAGTGCTGAGCGCGACACGTGTCTCTTACATGTGCGCTACTTGGCAGTAGCGCATTGCGCTCTTTGACTGGCACAAAGCGCCTGGCGCGCCACGTGTTGCGCTGACAGAACATAAATTATTCTTTAATAAGCCAGAGCTCTGATGAATGCTCAGCATTCAATACAAGACAAAAAAAATTGTCAAGATATATTGCTCAACATTGTTAAAAGGGCCAAGCCTAAATAAAGGCTCAACAGCCCAGAATAAAAATTTTAAACATTTATTGGACTTAGCCCAAGATTGGCCATAAGTCCTCAACCCATATTAATTGAGCTCATCTGCTCATAAATATTTTAACAGATCTTAGTCCAAAATTGGACTACAGATCTTTCAACCAACTCACATCGGTTCGAGAGTACATCTCTTTACTTCTCTGATATTTATCGTTGTAATCCTTCAACGTCTTCAGAGAGGTGACGGGTCCCGACAACCAAACATTCCACGGACTATGACGTCCTTCACCTTGACTGTGAGGTCTTTAAACTCACGGACTATGACGTCCTTAACCTTGACTGTGAGGTCTTTAAACTCACGGACTATGACGTCCTTAACCTTGACTGTGAGGTCTTTAAACTTACGGACTATGATGTCCTTAACCTCGACCGCGATGTCTTTAAACTAACATTGGACCGAGATGTCCTTAAACTAACATTGGACCGCGGTGTCCTTAAACTAATCGACCGCAATGTCCCTAAACTAAACAATAGAGTCCAAATGCTCTTTTGTTGGATCTAAACAATCCCGTTAAGTTGATCTTAGTCTAAAAGTAGAATAACGTATCCTTAACATACGTTTAAGTTGATCTTAGTCCCAAATGAGACTAACGTATTCTTAAACCCAACCCCCAAACCCAAATCTAAGAAGATACGGATTTGGACTAATCCACGCCCTACGGGCGACAACATAAATTAGTCTCAGTATACAATCCACGGGCAACCAAAAACAAATCAAACACACATGACACGAAGTGACCATCTGAAGAAGGAGAAAGTTGTTACCGCGACGCGGTAGCATAATTAACTACAGGGGTTTGCGCTTGCACGGAAGAGCGTCCCCACAATCAAAAACCCCTCAAATGAGGGGGAATCTGACGAAGTCTGCTATATCGGCCGCATCCGTTTGAACCTTCGATACACGGTGCCATAAATCAACTTGGTATCTTCGGAGAGGTGGACGGATAGCACCAATTAGCATCTGCCCAGAAATTCAGGCGAGACGTTTATCGCGTCTCGCGTTTTCGGCGGGGAACAGTCACCACCTCGACGTTCGTCTCGATACAGCAGACGAGATGTCACCACAGCGTTCTTCCTCTAGCAGGATTCAGACGCGACAATCAAACAACGGTGCCACGGCAAAATCCCTAGTTCCGAATCTCGATGGTTCACCAACAACCTAGAGACAATCGCAACATTCATCTCGATACAGCAGACGCAATGCCAGCAAACGAAACAAAGGCCAAATTCCTAGCTTCAGGGTCTTGACGGCAACTCAAATAAAGCCTGAAAGACTATCGGAGATCATCCCACACCGACGCGGAGTGGTTATGACTCATCGGGGCTCCCCAAACTGAGCCTAACCTCAAGTAAAAAGCGGTATGGCAAAACTCCTAACGCTTGCTCTTCCGATGGTCAAACTACCTGGAAGATTGCTTGAAGACGTCTTGTCCAGCCCCGAAGGGATCAGAGACACGACAGTCGCAAGGCTACTCGAACAGCAAGATTGCATATCGAGGGATACATCAGTCAACGCGACGGTACGATAGGCAAAACCCTAGTACCACAGACCCTAACGGATCTCTGTCGTAAAGAGCAGAGGTTAACTGTGACATTAGGACATCCTTGCGAGAACTTCTCGATTCGTCTCAACTCGTAGGGAAAAGCCTTAGGCAGTGGGGATTAAAAAACCTATTTCCTAAGCACTAGGGCCCTGCAAGTCGGTCCAAAATAGACTCTTGCATACTATTCACGGGCCACACTCTCCAAAGTCGAATCTCGATAAGGAAGGAAACAACCACTTACGAGTTCTCTCGTCTTG
Source organism: Agapanthus africanus (assembly GCA_030015575.1). Classification (NCBI taxonomy): domain Eukaryota; kingdom Viridiplantae; phylum Streptophyta; class Magnoliopsida; order Asparagales; family Amaryllidaceae; genus Agapanthus; species Agapanthus africanus. The sequence continues at coordinate 483,406,553 of JASDDO010000018.1, read as the reverse complement.
TAAGAGGAAAAATTCTCTTGTGAGATCCTTACGACTCTCAAGAGAAAGCACACATGGGAATCCTCACGATTCCTCAGGAGAAAATAAGCCTACGAGATCCTCTCGAATCGTAGGGAGAAAAGTATTTATGAGACCCCCACGGCTCATAAAATTGAAAAGTCTTAGGCAGCAGACCTGAACCTGTTTCCTAAGCCATCGTTACCCTGCAAAGAGTCTAAGATGGACCATCACTTACTATATATAGGCCACATTTGCTGAAATTACATGGCAATGACATAGCGAAGAGAAGAAAGCAGAAATAGAACAAAAATATGTATCATTTATTCATGAATTCAATGGAGTACGGTTGAATCATATGAAAGAATAAAAAATAGATACATGTTATTCAAAGATTACAAGAAAAACAGCTACTGAGAAGGAAGCGTTTTCAACAAGTCCGCAAGCTGCTCTCGCACTCCTTTCTGTGCCTTCTCGTGATCAGCCGCCACGGCCAGCTCCACTTCAATTCGAGCCCTTTGCTGCAAGCATGATGAAATATTTTCATCGATTTCCCGTTGGGCAGCTTCGCGACTCTGCGTAACCCGCTCAATAGAGTCAAGCTTCCACCTCAATACAAGCCCGTTCGAGATACATTGCTGCAAGGTGTCAAAAGCAGCTCTCAGTCGCGCGGCATTTGTTTTAACTTGGGCGCGCAGCCGGGTAGATTCATCCAAAGCCTCCTCGCGCTCCTTCCGCCTCAAGGTCGCTTCTTGTTCAAAATGGCGGAGGAAGGACACACTCTGCTCGACCCATGTAGCTCGTTGGGAGTTCACAGCCAGAATCTCAGGAGCAGGACGTCCAAGCTCGAGCTTATGCAGACATGCCTCGATTTTCCTGCAGTGGTTAACCCAAGACTCAACGATGCCTTCGTTATGGAAGTTCACAAGCGTCGCCAACATTGGATTAACCTCGGCATCAAAATCTGCAGCAAATGTAGGGGCCTCTGCGTCAAGCTCCTCGATGTAATCGCCCAACATACGCAGACTGGTCACAGCGCCTTTTGAAGATGAACGTCTGGAAAAGGGCCCTGCTGGTATTATGATTCGAGACTCGAACGGAGCTGGAGTCGGTGTCACCGCTGCAAAACAAATCATAATCAGATGACGGCTCAAGCAAAAAAAATGCACGAACAATAGAGTCTAATATACCGGCTGCAACAGGTGGCAGAGCTGGAAGTACTAGTGGCGCGGCGATACCCTCGTCCACTCCTTCAATTTATAAGGCTACAAGTGATGCAAAGAGGAATTAGCAATGACATGGCTGCCCGTCAAAGAAAAGAAAGGACGTCGATTAGAAAAGATACTCACCGACATCAGCGGGCGGACTAATCTCCGACTGGAAGGAGAAGTGCGGGTTCAGCACCTGATACAAGTGATCAAAAAGAACTCCTGCGAGATCACGATGATACATGGTCAGTAAACGAAAGATGTTTTCCCCGATTTAAATTTATCACAAACTCATACCTTCCAGCATTTTAGAAGATATAAGAGAGGACGGAGGGGCAACGACTGTCAAAGCGGCAACTGGTGGTGCTTCATCAGGTGTCGCAACCTCAGCGCTTGCCACACCTACATTCGAAAGGAAAAGAATGTCATCAGAAAGGATGGCGAAATGGAAAGAATGCAGCGACCCGAGACCTACCAGACAGGTCATCAACCAGAACCGCGACGGGAGCATCGCCAAGCATCACGACTTCTTCAATCTTATTTGCGGGGATGGTTTCACTGCACGTAGCTTCGTCCCCCGATTTCACGAGAGCTGTCGTGACACTCGCGACGTCAGGAGATGGCAGGGAACCACAGGCAGAAAGAGCGGCAATTGGAGCAGTCCCGGACTCCTGGGAAAGAGTAGTCGCTTTGGGCTCAGTAGTTGCAATCATCCTACCCGCTACCTCCTCACCAGGACTTGGCCCTGCAGGATAAGATATATGAGAATCTAAAAATTAAAGCTTTGACAAGAAGGCTCAGTATTACGTTACCTTGAGATGGCCTTTCAGCTGCCTCCCAAGCCGCGTGTACCGCCTGTCTATGAGCGGTAGACGGGGTGCCCGGAGCACCCTCCGAAGAAGCAGGGACAGGGGAAGCAACACTCGAGCCTGCACCCACAGCCAAGGTGGCATTGCGTTCTTTTGCTGCACGTCTCCTGCGCTTCCTTTCCGCCTGGGCCGTCAGAGCCGATCTTCTCAAGACCTCCGTCAAGGGGACATCATCATCCGCGGCAGGAGTTACCTCTGGAGACGTTATGGCGTCCGTCATCGGTTGCTCAAGTGAAACTTCTTTCGGCAATACCGACAGAACTGGGACTTCGGTAGCCGGCCTTGGAAGCGTCTCCGCACCGCCCTGCGAAGTCGGTACCACACCTCGAATAACCTGAGTAGAGGTTGTCCTTGTAATAAGATGAAAAGGAGGGGTCAGATTACCCATAAGAAATGGGAGTGGAGACGCGGTGAACCGAAATGTACCGATGCCTAAGGATGCTCGAAGCCTTTCCTCCTCCTCAAAAGTATTGAGGGAAGCCGCGAGAGCCTCTTCAGAGGAAATGCCTGTTGAAGGAAAAGTTTCAGTCAAAACATGATAATAAAAATGTAATGCAATGATAAAAGATACAGTTGAAGTTTACTCGACTGTGCAAGGATGACCGGTCCCGCTTTGTGGCTTGCTAATCGCTCGGAAGCTGCAATAGCAGCCTCGAGGTCGGTATCATCCGGCGCCATAAATATACCATCGTTGGTCCCATATTCGCTCAGGCCCTCGCTGTAAGGAGCATGAGGCTCCTGGCCGAGTACAACATCGGCAGAAAGAATCGACTTCTTCTTCTTCTGCGAGCGAGTACCGGTCGCCGCTAGCACAAGCTTATGCTTGGTAGGCACCTTGGGACGACGAGTCCCGATATTTGAACCCACGCCAGACTCGGGAGACGCCATAGTCGCCACTTCAACGAGAGCACGGGGTAGCGGTAACTCAGGTGTATCATGCGGTACCACAGCCGCAGCAGCTTCCCTCAAGGGAGGATGGACGATGGTCCGTCACTTCAGAGGAACGTCTGGATTACCCGCCGGGGCGGTGCCTTTATGATCGAGAAATAATCGCTTCTCTTCTCTGATAACGGCACCTATCGAATGCTGGTACCACGCCACATATACATTCAGGTCTTTCGGAACGCAACCCGGCTCACTAATGAAGAAATTGGAGCCGGTGTTCAATCGCATAAAATGGTGCATTGCGTTCCGAATACCCTCTTCAGTCGCAGGTGTTTCTGACAGGAAAGCCTCGAGCGGGACGCCTTGATTGTAGCTTAACTGCTGGGCAGAACGATGTGGGTTATACCTCATGAACAACGTCGCATCATTTTGCCTAAACATGACAAAGCCCGGCCTGATGGAGTATAGATGGAGAATTTCCCGAGCTTTCAAGACAGAGGCCCCGTCTTTAAAAATGTCCCGCAATGGCTGCACCGTTATTGCGGACTCTTTGCCGATAGCTAGAACCTTGTCAGTAAAGGTCACGCCATCTCCAACTGTGCGCGGACGAAAAAGCAAACCCCTAGCTTCCCGCGGTGTCGGATTTACAATGGATGCGTCAACTAGCCGCATGATTCGGGGGAAGCCACACTTGTCATAAAAGGAAGGTCTTCTGTGGATACCGAAGACCCCAAGCATGTGCAACTCAAACCATGAGGTGAAATAGTGCATTGAGAAGTTGGCAGGCTACACCCCTGGTTCAGTAGTATCCGCTGCCAAGCTGAGGCCGTGATACAGGTGGGCTAACCCAGCGATCCCGACGGCCACTTGTATCCCGGTAACCATTCGATGCGCTGGGTAGAAGACGGACGGCCTCATATAGCGAGGGTCCATGGGAAGCGAGAACCAGCTTAACCATAAACCGAGGAACCTTAGAAAGAACACTTCCTCATCGATGCCCGGAGTAGCAATTTCCGAGAAGGGGACGATCGCGATGTTTGGAAGAAAGAAATCCTTTTGATCGGCTTCCAATATTGGCCGGTGATCCAAGCCAAAGCCGAAAGGATCATCAAGTTTGGCAAACTTTTCACCTTGTCGCGATAAAACTTCTGGGCGAAGAAAACGGGCAATGAAGTCCGCAAAGCTGACCCCCCGGCCTCCGGATTCGAGAGAGAGGCTCTCATACATATTCAACACCTTTATCAAACTTAGGAACTTGTGTTGAATAGCGTTCTCTGGGGTAAGACCCATTACCAGTGATTTGGTGGCAAAAATATACTCATCCGAGGGAAGCAGCTCCTCATAATGCTCTCCCCTAACGGGTAAACCGGAGACCTCGGCAAATTCCTCTAAAGAAATGGAGACTTCTCGATCCAATAAGAGGAAGGTGTGGGTCGGAATGTTCCATTGCTCTAGAAACGCCTTGATCCACCATATAGGAGGTGCAGAATACCGGAACAAGGAAGCGTAGATCGCAGGGTACAATCCGAGCTTCAATAGCTGCGACTTCTTCGCCGATAAAATATATCGGGCCCACTGTAAGTATCCGGCCGGATGACGGGGAGTTAGTCCTATGTTGTAGGGCTGTCCCCAAGGGCACGACTCGCCTTGACATGTGCGCCGTCCTAGAGTGTCCAAAGCCACCGGCGGCAGCACGGGTACTGCGGCAATAGAAGGCCGAAGGAGACCTTCTGAAGTCCAATTCACCTCCTCCACAGTATAGCTTATCGGGGGTGCATCTGCATAAGGGATCGCAGAAATAGGCTCCGAGGGTGTCGCACAAGAAAAGCTCCGGCGGCCTATGATAATTTGATCGTACCATCTACCCCATAGATGAAAATTCTTGTGCTCCGGGTCATGGTCTTTGATCAGCGCAAGAACCTCTCGGTCTACGGGCGCTTCGGGAAATCCACCTTCTGAGCGGACGAACGGGAAGGAAGTGTCGAAAGACATGTCACCTACACGAAAAAAAACAAAAGTCAACCATCAGTGCTATAATTTAAATTCTGACACTTGGTACTTTAAAATTCGTACCACACTGCAATGCAGTAGAGAGGGACCAAAGGGGACCCACATAATCCAGATGACATTGCATCATTAATAAAACAGCCTCATCATTTGATGAGACTGTCAATTAAATGAGGAAATCCTCAATTGATTCTCATTTAATGAGAACCCCTCGGGCTAAGGAGTAAATCTCCCCTTGAGAGCAGTGCTCTGTGACAGAGTGACATCTGTCAAACTCTAATAGTGAAGGAATAAAAATCCCTCAAGAGCCTAGCTCTGTAAAAATGATGGAAAACCCTATCAGAAAAATTGAAATCAATTTTTATATGAATTAAAATTCTGAGATCTCCAAGATCTATGAACAAACTCTGTGAGTTCTTCATAAGAGATTAACAAATCTCCGTTATTCAAGAGAGCAAAGCTCTGTTAATGGGTCAAGAAACCCTCAAAAGGTTTTCCTTAGATCTAAGATCTATGAAGAGCAAAGCTATGTTAGTGGGTAAAACCCTAATAACATTTTTTAGATTTAAGATATATGAAGAGCAAAGCTCTGTTAATGGGTGAAACCCTAGATTATTAAATGATCTACTCAAAGATTTAATCTTCACCTAAGATTTTAACAGAGTTCTATCCTTAAGAAAGTTTTTAAGCCAAAGAGCGATGCTCTGCAAGAGAATAAAATTTCTCAGAAGGAAGAAGATGAACAGAAATCATCTCAAGGGCCAAAGGTCCTATTTATAGGCACTGAGATGCCGTTTCAACTTCTGAGTTGATCCAAGGGTGGAGATGCTGCCACCACCGCACTCACGTGTGGGCCACATGAGCGCAACAGTGGGGGCATTTGTTTCCCCCAATCAGAGTAAGGCTCTGTTGAAAATTCAAATTTTGAAATGAAGCAACGCTTCAGATGCAGCGCCAAGTGCGCTGCGCCCTAAGCAGCGCACCACGTGCAAAGCACGTGTGCGCTAGCGCTGGGTGCGCTGTGCTCTAAGCAGCGCACCACATGCAAAGCACGGGTGCGCTGCGCTCTGAGCAGCGCGCCACGTGCAAAGCACAGGTGCGCTAGCGCTGGAACTAAAAGCTCCCCACCGTCAGATCAAAGATCCAATAATAATGATAAATCATTAATTAATCAAAATTAAATTCTGTTAAGGAAAGATTCCTCAAAATCTTTCCAAACAATAAGATTGTGCTCTGTAAATCAGAGCACCGTTGGATCAATGATCCAATGGTGATTAAAGATCACCAAAATACAGAATAAATTCTGTATGGAAAGATTTCCCAATCTTGTTAAAAACAAGAAGATTGCCTTCTGTAAATCAGAAGCCCTTGGATCAAAGATCCAATGGTGGGGAATCCCCAAATCAATTGGAGAGAAGATCTGCTTAACTGATTGAACAAATCAGCTCACCTTATATAAAGGCCTTAAGACTTCAAGTCTGAGATATACAAAAACAAAGAGAGGAACCCCCCCCCCCCCACATAAGTTTTGAGAGATCTCAGAAAGAAAAGCCAAGCTCTCAGAGAAAGAAGATTTTCTTCAAGGTAAAAAAAATGATGATGATGATGAACAGAGAGATGAAATCATCTCATAATTAAAAAGAAATATTCACTTCTTTAAAGATCATAGATCTACAAGACCAAGGTCTTTTACAAAGAGATTAAAAGATCTCATCATAAAAAGAAGAACATAATTCTTCTCACAGATCATAGATCTATAAGACAAATCGTCTTTCTGAGATCATGAACATCTCATCATAAAAGGGGGAGAGAATAATTCAATTCTCTTAGGATCACAGATCCATAAAGGTAAAGCCTTTCACCAAAATAAGAGATTGAAACATCTCCTATAAAAATAAGAATTTGTTCTTGGAACCTTGAGACAAAGTTTTTTATAAAAAGTGAATTTAATTCTCAGGGCGCAAACTGATCTAAAATTCATAAAAGAAGCACTTCAGCGCTCCACATCTAGTGCAAAGCGCTGCAGAGCCTTGGCGCTCTTAATTTTAAAGAGCATCAGCACTCCAAACATAGCGCTCTGCGCTCATTAACTGGCGCTAGCACCAAGCATAACACGTGTCCCTCACGTATGCGCTACTCGGCAGAAGCGCACTGCGCTCTTTGATTGGCGCAAAGTGCCAAGCGCACCATGTGTTGCACTGATAGAACATAAATTATTCTTTAATAAGCCCAGAGCTATAATCAATGCTCAGCATTCAATAAAAGACAGAAATACTGTCAGAATCCAAATCAATGCTCAGCATTGTTAAAAGGGCCAAGCCCAAATAAACGCTCAATGGCCCAAAATAAATGTTAAACATTTTAACCTGATTGGACTTAGCCCAAGATCGGCCATAAGTCCTCAACTCAGATTAATTGAGCCCATATGCTCATAAATCTTTTAACAGATCTTAGCCTCAAATTGGACTACAGATCTCAATCAAAATTGATTCAAGGGTACATCTATTTACTCCTATGATATTTGTCGTTGTAATCCTTCAACGTCTTCAGAGAGGTGACGGGTCCCGACAACCATACATTCCATAGACTATGACGTCTTTAAACTGGATTGTGGGGTCCTTAAACCCATGGACTATGATGTCCTTAACCTTGGACTGTGGGGTCCTTAAACTCATGGACTATGATGTCCTTAACCTCGGACTGTGGGGTCCTTAAGCCCATGGACTATGATGTCCTTAACCTTGGACCACCATATCCTTAAACTGGTAATCGACCGCAATGTTCCTAAACTAAACAATAAAGCCCAAATGCTCTCTTGTTGGATCTAAATGATCCCGTTGAGTTGATCTTAATCTAAAATTAGACTAACGTATCCTCAACGAATGTTTAAGTTGATCTTAGTCTCAAATGAGACTAACGTATCCTTAAACCCAACCCAAAACCCAAATCTAAGAAAATACGGATTTGGACTAATCCACGCCCTACGGGCGACAATATAAATTAGTCTCCGTATACAATCCACGGGCAACCAAAAACAAAACAAACACCCACGACACGAAGTGACCATCTGGAGAAGGAGAAAGTGGTTACCGCAATACGGTAGCGTAATTAACTGCAGGGGCTTGCGCCTGCAAGGAAGAGCGTCCCCACAATCAAAAACCCCTCAACGAGGAGGAATCTGACGAAGTCTACTACATCGGCCGCATCCGTTTAAACCTCCGATCATAAATCAACTTGGCATCTTCAGAGAGGTGGACGGATAGCACCAATTAGCATCTGCCCCAAAATTCAGACAAGACGGACCCACGCGGTCGTGTCTCCGTGTTTCGGCGGGGAACACACGTGAGCGCTGCTTCAGAGTCTTTGACTCTTAGCGCTGGCGCACTTGGCGCCAGTGCTCTCGTGCTTTGCACGTAAGCGCTGCCTCAGAGTCTTTGACTCTCAGCGCTGGCGCGAGCGCTCTCGTGCTTTGCACGTGAGTACTGCCTCAGAGTCTTTGACTCTTAGCACTGGCGCTCTTGGCGCGAGCACTTTTATGAAGCGCTGCTTCATTTCAAATTTCAAAATTTGAACAGAGCTTTGCTCTGATTGGGGGAAGCATATATATCAAAGGACAATACCTTCTTGGACCATAAAATGGCATTTTTCCCAATTCAAAGTTAAGTTCTTATCCTTACAGCGGATAAGAACCACGTCAAGATGATGAAGGCATTCCTCAAAGGAGTCCCCGAATATAGAGAAATCGTCCATAAATATCTCCAGAAAATTCTTGACCATGTCTGGAAATATCCCCATCATACACCGTTGAAATGTAGCGGGTGCGTTGCATAACCCAAAGGGTATGCGTCTATAAGCAAAAGTACCGAAAGGACAAGTAAATGTTGTTTTATCTTGATCCTTTTCGGCGATGGGGACTTGGTTATAGCCAGAGTATCCATCCAAGAAAAAATAGTATTCGTGTACAACTAATCGTTCCAATATCTGGTCAATGAAAAGTAGAGGGAAGTGATCATTCCTCGTTGCAGTATTGAGTTTACTATAATCGATACATACGCGCCACCCAGTTTGGGTGCGTATTTGGATCAACTCATTAGCCTCATTAGTTATGACCGTGATCCCAGACTTTTTAGGGACCGCATGAATAGGACTTACCCATTGGCTATTAGATATTGGGTAGATTATACCACTATCTAAGCACTTGACGATTTCTTTCTTTACCGCCTCCTTCATTACGGGATTTAACCGTCTTTGTGGGTCTCGGGTTGGTTTGGGTTCATCCATTAAATGTATATGATGTTCAACAATCAAGAGACTAATCCCTTTGATGTCTGCCATTATCCAACCAAATGCTTTCCGATTCGATCTCAAAACCGTCAAAAGGGCATTCTCTTGCTCCAAAACTAGAGAAGCGGATATGATCACGGGCAGAGACTCATTCTCACCTAAATATGCATATTTAAGATGAGAAGGTAGCGGTATGAGTTCTAGAGTCGGCGATGAGACGATAGAAGGAGGGGTAAGGGAATGATATTTGGACTCCCTAAGAGGTTCATAACTTGTATAGGATATTGACTCGGAAAGCGCTACTGACTTTTGCGACGAGTCAAAGGTTTCGGACTCGGGAGTAGACTCGTCAAAGGTGTCCTCACTATGATATTGTGCAAGACCAAACAATGATGTGCTAATATCGTCGAGATCATCAAAGCAAAGTTCCTCAACCATGCAGCTTTCGGGAGCTATCTCGTGGACAGAACAGACATCAAGCAAATGAGCAGAAGGTTCAGATGGTTGACTTCCTAGCTTGTAAATGTTAAGCTCAATTGTCATTTTCCTAAAGGATAGGTTCATGGAACCATTTCGGTAATTAATGACAGCATTGGAAGTGGCTAAGAAGGGTCGACCAAAAATCACTGGAATTTGGTTATGTGGGTTTGCTGCAGGTTGTGTATCTAAAATAATAAAGTCCACAGGGAATATAAATTCCCCGACTTTTATCAATACATCCTCAAGCTCACCCCTAGGTTTGGTGATTGATCGGTCTGCCATCTGGAAAGTAAATGGGCAGGTTTCAACTCTCCAATCTCTAACTGCTCGTAGACAGAGTATGGATGTAAGTTAACACTAGCGCCAAGGTCGAGTAAAGCACGATTAATATTTTTACCCCCAATAGAAATAGAGATGGTAGGACAGCCAGGGTCCTTACGTTTCTTTGGTAATTGCTAGGTAAAAGCTGTGCTAACATTACTCGTCATGAAAACTTTTTTCGGCACTTGATTTTTTCTCTTCCTAGTGCACAAGTCTTTAAGGATTCTTGCATAAGATGGGACTTGTTGAATAGCATCTAGAAGAGAAATATTTACGTTAACTTGCTTAAACATTTCCACAATCTTCTCCATTTGTCGGTTAGGTTTGTTGGTGCTCAATCTGTTTGGAAACGGAGCTTTATCAATAAGTTTTAGGTCCAACATTTGTGGAGAAGTTTGTGGGGAAGGATTCGATCCCAGAATTGGAGTGGGAATCATTTTAGGGAGACTCGGCGGAGGGTTCAAACCTAGTGGGAAACGTAGAATAGGCTCGGAAGTAGGTGGGAGACTAGACGGCTTAAGGGAAGAAGTAGAAGCTGGGGTATCATTGGTATCACTAACGTCATCAACTTTTTCACCCACTCGGTTATCCAACACTCTTCCCGATCTCAACGTAGTAACGGCACTCACATTATGATTTTGTGAGTGGCCAGGATTCGGTAGGGGTTGAGATGGGAGTTTTCCTTTTTTTCTCGCACTCATCGCGGCATTCAACTGTGCAATTTGGGCTTCTATTGATTTAATACTCTCACCGTGGGAGGCGGAGTCTTTCTTTATGGTATCAATAGAAGACCTCATATCAGTCGACATTTGGATGGAATGTTTCATAAACAAATCTAAAGTTTGTGCGAGCGAAGAGGAGTTATCGGTACTGGTCGTTTGGAAAGAATTATTAGAAGGTACAGAATTGTTGATCGGCTTTTGAAAATTTTATGATTGAAAGGGGTGCTGACTCTATTGTGGTGGTTTCTGTTGCTGTGGAGGAGGTCTTTGGTAATTGCTTTGGAACTGGTTTTGATTTTGAGTTTGGTTTTGGTTCCAAGCAAAGTTAGGATGATTCCTCCACCCCTGATTGTATGTGGAAGAATAATGATCGTTTCTAGGTCGCTGCTGAAAAGTAGCATTGGTGTGTTCTTGACCTTGAAATGGTGCATTCATAGGACATTCTTCCGTCAAATGTGATGGGTCGGAACAGCAACCACATATAGTTTTGGGAAGCGTAACCTGATTTAGGGAGACTGATGAGAATTTGCTCTCTATAGCGTCGAGTTTCTTTTGTATCGCTGTCATTTCGGCTTTTACTGCGATGGAAATATCGAGCTGATGGACAACTCCTTTAGATGGTTGTAGTCTAACGCTTTCCCACTGCAAAGTGTGTTCAGCGAGATCTTCCAGGTATTGCCAAGCTTCACCATCGTCTTTGGACATGAAATGACATTGACACATGGTTTCAAGCATTTGCTTTGTCGCAGGATTAATGCCTTCATATATAATTCGGTATAAATCCCATCTCTTTATTCCGTGATGAGGACATTGGACAAGCAGATCCTTGAACCGTTCAAAGCATTTCCAATATGGTTCATTGGGAAGCTGGGTAAACTGGTTGATTTCGCTCCGAACACGGACAGTCTTATGGTTGGGGTAAAATTTCTTAATGAATGCTATCACGAATTTGTCCCAATTGGTAATAGAGTGTGTGGCAGTGTTATAAAGCTATTTTTCTGCTAAGTCGCACAAGGTGAAAGGGAGAAGACGCAAGCACATAGCATCCACAAAAATTTGTGATGTACCCATCATTGCGCATACGTTTTCGAATTTGGTGATAAAAACGTACGCGTCTTCAGACTCGAGCCCATGAAATTTGGGTAACAGGTTGATGAAGTGGGGTTTAATTTCAAAATTATCCCCATTGGCTGGTGGAATGGATAGACAAGTAGAAAGGGGACCACGTATAAGATAGCATCTCTCTTGGAGAGAGATGCGCGGTGGGTTCTGCACACCTGCGGGTGGTGGCAGAGTGGTATCGTTCAATCCCGATGGAGATCCGTCCATTTCGGGAGATGTCATGGATGGAGGGGAAAAAGAAGATGAAGAAGCACCGACTTCGGAGTCGATAGCCGAAACACAGACAAGACGGGCACTAGAATCCCATGTCCAGCCGAGCATGCACTAAGCGGGTTTAGTGCAAGTGGCAACGTGTGTGTTATTTAAAAATTAGTTTGTTTTGAAAAGTGTCGGACTTAAGACAAATCACACAAAAATGCACAATCAACTCTAGAACTAAGGTTACCTACGTCAAGTCTCTAGACCGCTTCTAGACTTCCAAAGGACAAGCCGTGGGATCAATCCTCTACCATCTCTTTACTACTCTTGTTGCCAGGTAAGTGCCAGGTAAGTGGAAGGTATCCGCTATACGAATCACCGAAAATAGCGGGCCTAATTAAGTAACCATTTGCCTTCGACACACTTGCCTAGACACCACAAAAGTAATGCGGATAAGCGATAGATTACCCACGACCTTCCTCTGTCTTATTTGAGCACAACAGTCCTTAGACTCTTGTCTAGATATTTTTTAATTAATATAGGGTTGATGCAGATGCTCGTTTTGTGATTTGCGAGGCCTAGGAAGGGTGATAAAATCCCCACCTAATCTGAATTTTGGTCTTTCCCCTTAAAGTTCGTATTAAAATATGAATAAACAAACCAATTACAAAACTTTGCAAAAAGATTTTTGAGCGGCGATATTTTGCAAAGAATCCTGCAGAAAAGATATTTTATTGGATTTCAGAGGAGAGAGAAAGAGTTGAGAAATATACCAGAGAAATTTGGAAGCCTAAATCCTTAATTCCGCCGTGGTTCCGTCACCAATTGGGCCTTCTTGCCGCGGTTCCGCCGCCGACTTGGGAGATGTGGTGGAGATTTTTGCTACGTGGCCTCCTTTACTCCTCTGGATCTTGATGAATGTCTCTGGCTCTCTATTTCCTCAAATCTGTGACTCCAGATCCCCTTACAAAATTCACACAATAATCGTTAAATCTACGATTTGCAGGTTTGTTTATTTATGATATGGATCGAATAAGAATTCAACACGAATGGTAAGAAAAATAAATTACGCACGTATCCCCGGCAACGACGTCATTTGATTGATCGTGAAAAAGTGTTTGTAGAATAACCGCAATCAATAACGGTGTCGCTTGTAGCTAACCGAGATGAGTACAGGTCGTCCGCGGGGAAACGTGGAATCTTTTTATCTTACTTTAGACGTGTTGAATAAAATAAACGAAGAGAAGAGAATAGTTTATTTAAGATCTAAATTAATTATTGATGTAAATTATATAAGAAAAGGGCTTGTAGGGTTCGTTAAGATTTAGTAGTCATGAATGATTAATTAAAGATTACTCCTTTTATTCTTTAATAGATTTAAAACTAGAGCGACGGTGATGCATGTAGATATAGGGTTTTCGGAGGGAATAGGGTTCCCACTCTTAACCCCTATCTTTACATGGATCTCCGTTCATGTCTAACCTTTACCAAAACAATTGTTAATCTAATCTCAAATCGCGGTCGTGATTACCAATGAATTGATAGCGCGCCCGATTAGGATGTTAACAATTCTTTTAACAAAGTTTATAAATTTTATAGGACGTAAAAAGAGTTAAAATATTTTAATCATCCATTGATCTACCCTAATCATACGAACCCTAACAAGCAGGGAATTACTCGCACATGTTGGGAATAGAAGAAGAAAAGACAGAGAAGGAAAACATAATGTAAAATGCAGAAAAGTAAAACAATATAAGAAAACAACTACCTTTATTAATCAACTTGATCAAATACACTTTTGTTCCTTTAGAAAATGATTACAAAAAACTAGTTTGCTTCTCGATCTCTTCTGAAGGAGGTAGATGAACAGTTGATGATCAACATGGATGCGTGAGCCGTCTTGGACTTCGTGATCTCATTGGCTTGATAAATTTTCCAAGAGGCTCTCGGTTCTATTTATAGTCACAGAAGTTGAAAACCCTGGATTCCATAAGTTAGGAAAATCCCAGAAAAATCTTCCACAGAAAATCTCAATTTCCAATTCCTCAATAATGCCGCGGATCCGCCGCACTTGTTGGGATTTGACCGCGGTTGGACGACGGATTGGTGGAGTTGAGGCTTCATTTTTCTTGGGATTTTTCTTGTTAACACTTGGTGATCTTCTGAATATCTGGATTTTGGAAAAATTCTCTAAATCACTACCAGAATTGACTTCTTCGATTTATTTGAATATCTCGGCAGATTTGATCTTACTAGCTCGAATTTCCTTGATTCCAGACATGATATAATTTCTGCACAATATCTCAATAAATAATCTTAGTAGAATTAGAGATAGTATCTTAATCACTTTGTATGGTAAAAATCTTTTAGGAAACTTGATTAAGAATATTTGGTAAGATATGCATCTATTAGTTACATATATTTTGAAATATTATTCTAACCATTTGTATGATATTATATCTTAAGAATATTGACTAGAATATTTGATATGATATGCAAATTTAAATTATCAAAATATCTTATAAATATTATATGCATATATTTTCCTTCATAAAATTAATTATAATATATAAACATATGGTAAATAGTATTTTGCAGATAAACCCAAATATGTTTTATTTTTATAATAAACACCTTTTATTATTTAAGAAATGTAAGGAAAATAATCATACCAAAGTGCAATATTTTCAACTGAACAATACCGTATTGTAATCTGGCAGTTATCTGTTATCGGTTCGGTTATATGTGATATAACCAGATTGTCGAATCAAGTGTTAATTTGATAATATAATATACATATAAATGATATTAGTCGGTCATATATGATATGACCGGATTATTAAATCAAGTGTTGATTTAATAATGTGATATATATTATATGTGATATAATTATATCTTAACTAATATCATTAGCTCGCTAATTATTCTTCATTATATATATTAATATATGATTTATATATATATATATATATATATAATAATGAAGCATGGCATATGAATTTCTATTTTGTGAAAATAAAAATGAGGTGGAAAATGAAAGCATGGTTGCAAGTATGGGATTTACTTTTGTTTATTCATCTTGACTCGCTATTCAAGTATGGTTGCAATTTTATATTGCATAATTCCATGCTTGAATGAGCGAGGGGTCATGAGTTGCCATTCATTCTTGAGTTCATTTTAAACACTTAGCCTTTTTCTTGAGTTGCTCCCATGGTTGCTCTTTAGCTTCATCTTCCTCCTCATGTCATGGTTCAAGCTTCAACCCTCACATGTGATATGAACCATGAAGCTTGAACACAAACTTGTGAGCTTTCAACATCTCCAACTTCACCATCCTACACTTGATTAGCGATCGAGTGTAGCGTGTTTCCTACGCTAAAGAGTTTAGTGTAGAGGTAGCTTGAGTTGAAGGGACTTCGCGTGAATCATCTTCGGCACAAAGGTCATCGGAGGAAGCTTGTCCAAAGCCTCAAGTGGAGCCTAGTGGAGTCACGGAACTACTACACGGAGCATGTGAAGTGTAGGACCGGTCTACAAAGGTTGTATTCTTTGTTCACTTGATGTAATGTTGTTTACATTCTTGTATTGTCTAATTCTCTAGTTAAGATTCTAGGGTTTGGGTTATTTAGCATGGCAAATTTTTGAAAACGGCATAGATGATACCTCCCGAAACCTTGCTGTCGTGCTAGGAAACTCAAAAGTGGTATCAGAGCCAAGCTAAAGAATTAGACGATGTTTATTAGAATCAAGAAACCGAAAAACTCCGAAACACCGAAACCAAAAATCAAGTTTCTGTCAATTTTAAAATGATCTCAGAAAATTATTTTAGCAACTGCAGAATATTGTATGTGATACAACTAGAACACTGGAGAAATTCGAGACAAAACAACCGGATTTTAACTGGCGACATGCACAAAATATCCAGCCTCACCGGTTTTTTAAACTCCTCTTTGGCTCGAAATTTTTTGGTGTTCTCTGGCTTGATTTTGGGGTTTCTGGTATTGTTTGATTAGCCCAATTTTCATGTGATGTTAATAATTCTATTGGGGCTAATACGGAGTGTTTCGTAGTCGTAATTCTAATATCATTTCGGGTTAATTTAGACGACGTTAAAATGTTGGAATGAATATCAATAACCCATTTTCTCTCTTGCTGGAAATTTTCCAAAAGTTGGATTTTCTCCAAGTTAAAAACATTCAAAAATCATGCAAGTAATTCTATGGACCCTCTAGAAGAACGAAACCCTAACTCGATTCTATGACCGTCAGAACCGCCACCAAACCCTAGGGTTTGTGGTAGTTCCGCGGTGCCATAGGTGAGGCAAGGGTTGTCCCTTCTACGGTTGGTCTATAAGCACTGTGGCATGTTATGAGTATTTTTAAACTGTGCTCAAGTGTTGAGCTCTTTGGGAAATTTTGGATATTTGTTGATTCAATTGGAATGTTTAACATTGTCTAACTATTTGTGGAATGTGATACAATATTTGGAATTCGAATGGTTAGGCATGAAATCAGAAGTATGTGATATTTCGGGTTTATGATGTCAGAGGAGGTTGCGGATTCCAAATGTTGTAGTTTGACATTTTCTTTTCTGCGACCGTAAGTGTAATATATGGTGTATCACCGGTTTCGTTGCTATATGTCAACGACAATTGGGGTACGCATATTTACTTACGTTGATGACATATGATGTTATGTGTTGCTGGGATATGTTATATTAGATCATCGTGTTTTGAATAGCCGGGTTTTTTTTGCGTGAGATGAGAGATTTTTTATTTTCATTCATATGAAAAAAACTTGTATGTAATATTCTTTTATTGGGGCACTTCCGGATTGAGGATGTGTCACCCTTGTTGTATATTATTTACTTTTCCGCATTAGGATAGACCCAAGGTGGGGAGCACAAGTAAAAGGGTTTTAGATTCCAGTGGGAGACCATCTCGAGGAGTCGAGTCCGGGTCTCCTAACTCTAGAATTGGTAGGGTTGCTTGCCGGTCTCGTAGGGGTCTAGGGATGTGGTTTTGGTTATTCATCGCGACCGTGGAATCCGTTTTTTTTACTGGCTTAATATAAAACACGGACCTCCTAGTATATCCAATATTTCATATGATGACTTCTGCTGCTGATATTATGTGATGTGATCACTTTATATGCTTGAGACGAACCCTTTATTATTATATATATGATATATAATAAACGTTGCTTATGTTTTGCACCCGCGCTAGTCCCGGCCCGCTATGCCGTTAGTTAAGTAACCTAACGGTGCATAACGGGACACTGTAGTGAATGCGGATGGAATAAGCGTACGTTGTATTTTCGTTTCTTCTGTGATGCTTAGGAAGCAAAAATGATGGGACTTCATTAATGAGATTAATGAAAAGAAAAGAAACCTAAAGATGTTGTAGAATCAAATTTTCAAAAAGGGTAGCTCTAGTTTTTGCTTTGCATAGCGGTATTCCTTGTAGAATATCCAGCACCTCATTCGATGGGGAAAGAGCCGAGATCCCTTCACCGGGAGTGACCTCTTTAGCATAAGCTAGTAGATGCTACAACCTACTTAGTTTTGTTTTTGATTACCTTTTTAGTTCTTGCTTTGCATAGCGGTATTCCTTGTAGAATATCCAGCACCTCATTCGATGGGGAAAGAGCCGAGATCCCTTCACCGGGAGTGACCTCTTTAGCAGAACCTAGTAGATGCTACAACCCACTTGGTTTTGTTTTTGATTGCCTTTTTAGTTCTTGCTTTGCATAGCGGTATTCCTTGTAGAATATCCAGCACCTCATTCGATAAGTAAAGAGCCGAGATCCCTTCACCGGGAGTGACCTTTTTAGCGAAACTAGAAAAATCCTCAAAAACACTCCTTTTCAAAATCACTCGATTCTACATCGATATCAAGTTCGGTACGCAAAAGGTTTTCTTAAAAACCTGTCGTAACCCTCCATCATTTCAGATAAGGACTATTTAGTATTCGTGCTGCGTTTGTTGGCCTTTGTCAAGGCATAGTGTGCGGTAGCTGACTAGTGCTTATCTGCTTAAGCATGTGATGCGATTAGATTAGGGTAGTCGTGCGACCTTGTTGGCCTTTGTCAAGGGTCGTGCGGGTGGGTTTAATTCAAATCATGAAATGACGGGTTGAACTTGACTAGCATCCTATGGTTTGTTGGCCTTTGTCAAGGTCATAGGACGTTAGGGGCAAAAGTATTATCGGGAATTTCAAGTGTTGAAATTTGCAATGAGATTGCATACCTTCTATGAGATAGTTGGATCCCGATACCCACTGCGAGTAAGAGTTACTCCTGGGAGAGTTTTACACATCACAATTAGCCGATCAGGTAGGTGTCTAGAAAGGTGTTAACGGGGTTACGAACCTAGGAAAACGAGGTTTATTTTAATCAGATCCGTGCGAAAGCACGGGGAACTTCCCTCAAAGTACCGATATTGACCTAGCTAAAAGATTGGCGAACTTGTAGGGTGTAATTAATCCCGGCTAGTCTTACCTTTTAGGCTTTAAAGGAAGATTTGATAAAAACCAGTGGGAGCCATCCTGATTAGATAAGATAATAACCAATCTAATCTTGCAATAGCATACGCTAAGTGTTTTCTTCTCTATCTCTCCAGATAGCGACCATGTCAGGCCTTAATCAAGATAATAATATGGATGTTTTGACCGAACCTACTTATTATATTGGGCTAAGTTCCACTCTGTCTTATGATTGTCATAAGTCTGAGCAAGGAATAGGGGAATATTCGGATTCCCACGCCACCCAAACAAAGAATAAGTATGTTGATGCATTGTCTTCAGGTGTGTTCGTTACCAAGAACTGTTTCTCAATTTACTCTACGTCCTGGGTATTAGATACCGGATCAGGATCCCACACATGTAATTTATTACATGGGCTATAGACAGGTGGAAAACTGGGAAATGGTGATAAGTCTCTAGTAGTAGAGATGGTGCAATTGTTGCAAGCAAAGCAGTTGGCAAATATCACCTTATGTTACCAACTCGTAATACAATAATTCTTAGCGACTGTTATTTCGTACCAATAATATTATGAATATTTTCCTAAATCAAAGGTTGATTGGGTAAGGTACGTTGTATAACAGTGTACACGTTCTGAATCAAACTACAGTTCTAAATGTACAGAACACACACAAGAGGAACGGTTCAGAAATGAACGAAGTCTTCTTGTGGCATTGTAGACTAGGACATATCAATGAAACAAGACTAGCTTAAGTTTCATAAGGATGCATATTTGAATCCGTTCGAATTTACATCTTATGAAACTTGCCCGTCATGTCTCAAAAACTAGGTGACCAAATCTCCGTTTACTGGACACGGAGAAAGAGTTACGGAACTCTTAGGACTAATACATAGTGATGTATGCGGTCCCATGTCTACGCATGCCAGAAATGGTTCCTCGTACTTCATTACATTCACTGACGATTGTTCCCGCCAAAAATTTCTGCGCAAAAGAGCCCAAGGTATCAAATGGCAGCGATACGCTTAAGAAAATGCGAACCAGTATTTTCCGGGCTATATTTTGACAAACTCCCGAATGAGAAACAGCTAAATTCTGATGGTATCGAAAGCGTCTCAAAAAAATCCTTCGATTTGATATATTATTGGCCTCATAATTCATCCGGGATCAAAAGTTATGAGCAAATGTGCTACGCACGTGTAATCTAAAGTAATGCTCTACTGCATGGGGGATGCATTTTTAGTCCCACATCGGGAAAAAGAGAGATCCCTTCTCTACCACTCCCATATAAATAAGAGGGGACAGCTCTTAGAAAAGGTAGAGAATTCAACTCTCAAAGGAGCTTAGTTTTCCAAATTAGGGCCATAGCTGTCCCCCCATAATGCGCATATGCGCAAGCGCTATGTGCGCCACGTGCAATACACGTGCGCCCGCCACATGCACGTCATGTGCAATGCACATGCGCCCGCCACATGCGCGCCACATGCAACGCACGTGAGCCAAACATGTGCAACGCACATGGGAGAATTTAATTCTCAAAGGAGCTTAGTTCTCCATGTTAGGGCCTTAGCAGCCCCCCCATAATGCGCATATGCGCAAGCGCCATGTGCGCCACGTGCAATGCACGTGCGCCCGCCACATGCGCGCCACGTGCAACGCACGTAAGCCAAACATGTGCAACACACGTGGAAGAATTTAATTCTCAAAGAAGCTTAGTTCTCCATAGGAGCTTAGTTCTCCAAGTTATGACCTTAGCTGCCCCATGATGTGCAAGTGCCACGTGTAACACACGTGCGCCGAACACGTGCGACGCACGTGCGCGAACGCAAAGAGGCCTTTTTCAGCAGTTAGGAGTTTAAGCTTCAACATATTCTTCCTCCAGATAAGTGGGATATGGTTCAAATGGTACATCCCTCCACACCTTCAATATATGGCGCTGTAATCCCTCAGCGTCGTCGGAGAGGTGGTGGGTCCCAACAACCAATGATCTCTCTTTCCAAATAACAGAGAGATCCCGATAAACTCCAAGTTCAAAAGGATGAGAGATACAAAAAAAAGGAGAAGAGAGAATACAACAGAGAGAAATGGAGAAAAAGATCTCTTGAGAGAAAAAAAAGAAACTCTAGGTAAAAGAAGGAAGAAAATCATTCTATATGCTCCCATAAAACAAAAGAGAATTTAATTCTCAAACCAAGAGTTTAACTCTTCTAAATAAGAACTCAGTTCTTCCTAAGGTTGAAGATCTGCAGAAGCAGATCTCCCCATAAGTTGAGAATTTAATTCTCATCGGGAAGATTCTGCCATGCAGATCCAAAACTTAGAGTAAGAATTGGGTTTAAAGAATTTAATTCTTTCAGACACAGAGGAATTTAATTCCACTAAATAAAACTGGGGTTTAACGCTATAAAAGAATTTAATTCTTAAACAAGGGATTTAACTCTCCATGCACCCAAATATGGTCACGTGTTCCCACGTGAGTATCCGTATTGAACGAGAGAGAAAAGCTGAGATCAGGTCACGTGCTCCCACGTGACCCCTGAACAAGCCCTTCAGAAGAAAAATGGGGGATAAATCCAAGGCAGTTTCTATTTTAGGGCGCCTCACGTGACATCACGTGACCCCTTAATAGTGCCTAGCACCTTTCAAAAGAGAATAAAACAGAGGCAGCTTTCAGTCTTTGGGAACGTCTCACGTGACCCCACGTGAGCGCTTCATATCTTCAGTGTTTAACACATTTTCAAACGTCTCACGGGACCCCATGTAAGCGCTTCATATCTTCAGTGTTTAACACTATTTCAAACATCTCACGTGAGCGCTTAATATCTTAAGTGTTTAACACTACTTCAAACGCCTGACGCGACCCCACGTGAGCGCTTCATATCTTTAGTGTTTAACACTACTTCAAACATCTCACGTGACCTCACGTGAGCGCTTCAAATATTCAGTGCTTAGATAACACTTTAAGACCTCACGTGGGAGCACGTGAGCACCAAACATAGGCTAGTGTTTAACACTATGATAGGCCAATCTTAGCCCAAGTTAGCTAAGTCTCCCAAAGCCAAAACCTTGGTTTTAACCGAGCCTTGATTATATTCAGGTCTTTCAAAATTGATCTCAGATGGCATTCAAAGTAATGTTCATCCCATTGCTTCTCAATCTGGCATTTGGTTCAAGAGTACATCTCTTCACACCTCTGATACATGTCGTTATAATTCTTCAACGTCTTCAGAGAGGTGGTGGGTCCCAATGACCAATAACTATCTGGTGCATTTCTAAACCCATGTTTGCATCTAAACTTTGGACCGCAATGTCCCTAAACTAAACAATAGAGCACAAATGCTCTTTTGTTGGATCTAAATGATCCTGTTAAGTAGATCTTAGTCTAAAATTAGACTAACGTTTCCTTAACAAACATTTAAGTTGATCTTAATCTCAAACGAGATTAACGATCCTTAAATCAATCCAACTACAGGTCCCCCAACCAATATTAGTTCAAGGGTACATCTCTTCACTCTTCTGATATTTGTCGTTGTAATCCTTCAACGTCTTCAGAGAGGTGACGGGTCCCGACAACCAGACATTCCACGGACTGTGGGGTCCTTAAACTCATGGACTATAATGTCCTTAAACTTTACAGAATATGATGTCTCTAAACTACCATGGACCGTGAGGTCCTTAAACTCATAGACTATGATGTCTCTAAACTTTATAGACTATGACGTCCTTAAACTATGGACTATGATGTCCTTAAACTTCATGGACTATGATGTCCTTAAACTTCTGGACCGCAAAGTCCCTAAACTAAAACAATAGAGTCCAAATGCTCTTTTGTTGGATCTAAATGATCCTGTTAAGTAGATCTTAGTCTAAAATTAGACTAACGTATCCTTAACAAATGGTTAAGTTGATCTTAGTCTAAAATTAGACTAACGTATTCTTAACAAACGTTTAAGTTGATCTTAGTCTCAAATGAGATTAACGATCCTTAAACCCAACCCAAAACCAAATCTAAGAAAATACGGATTTGGACTAATCCCCACCCTACGGGCGACAACATAAATTAGTCTCCGTATACAATCCACGGGCAACCAAAAACAAAACAAACACACACGACACGAAGTGACCATCTGGAGAAGGAGAAAGTGGTTACCGCGATGCGGTAGCGTAATTAACTGCAGGGGCTTGCCCCTGCAGGGAAGAGCGTCCCAACAATTAAAAAACCCTCAATGAGGGGGAATCTGACGAAGTCTGCTACATCAGCTGCATCCGTTTAAACCTTTGATACATGGTGTCATAAATCAACTTGGAATCTTCGGAGAGGTAGATGGACAAAACCAAATAGCATCTGCCCTCGAAATTCAGGCGAGACGTCCCAACTGTAAGTGCACGGCGGCGCCCCGGCCGTCAATCCGACGGCCAAATGCAGAAGCGGTGATAAACTTTAATTTTGCGAACTTAGCAAACCGGCACCACCGCGCACTAAACCCCAGATCGGGCCATTAAACTAGATCTAGCTAACTACAAGATGGGAAGAGATATACCGAGTGATCCGAGTCCTCCGGTCTTCTCGTCGTCGTCCCGATCTCCTGCGGAAACTCCGGTCGTCGCCTCCTCGCCGGAAGGGCACCACATCGCCTGCATCTTTTACGGGCTCCCACCTCAATACCGAGGCAACTCGGGCACGAAGCTGGCAAGTCGACGTGCCCAAGATTTGCTGTAGATATAGTGTAGAAGCTTGTCTCTTTTGGGGTTATGAGGTTGCCATGGTTGGAGGAATTTTGCACAAAGATATTCATGGATGCAAGAGGGAAAAAGGAGCATGCTAAGAAAATGGGCTCGGCCAGAAATCATAGCTCCCATTTTAGCTCACTGGAAAAAGAATGAATATCAAGCAAAACTCACTGATGAATGAATGTGTGAAGAGTGTATGAATTAATATCAAGCAAAAGGAAATTAAAACACTTCACAGCAAACACAAATGGGGGGGTCCACAAATTAAGCATGAAAGGAATTTTCCACACATAAAATAAAACCTCACTCCATACCCCAACAGTGGCCGGCCATACCTCATGTGTAAGTGGAGAGAGAGAGCATGGTCAAGGTATGGAGCAACCATAATGATAAAACAATAATGCAAAAAACCCCTCCCACAATTGCTTATTTGCAACAATGCAAATAAGCCTTCCTCCACCAATCTTCGGCCAATGAACGGAACAAAGGAAATCGGCCGAAACGAAAAGCAAACTGGCAACTCCAGAAAACTGGTCCCATAATAAATTACAGGAAAACCCCGATACTGTGCATACACACCCGCATCTGTATTCCGTCCGGATACAAATGCAAAGAGACAAAATCTACACAGTACTATACTAGGATCCGGCTTAAACCAAAGCCGGCTATCAATATCCGTCCGATCCTGATCCGTGCAATACCGCACGTATCTGACCGAACCCTGCCATATAACCATACGGCCTCTAGTACAAACCGTCCGATCCTGATCCGTGCAATACCGCACGTATCTGATCGGACCCTGCCATATCTCCATACGGCCTCTACAGCGTTTCGCCCGAAAGCTTGAGTAACTGAAAGTGTGGTGGACTCTAAAGACTCGTCAATACTATGGCTGTGGATTTAACCACTAGCACGTCAGAGGTATAAGCCAATACGTAACGGGCCACCAGCTATTGACCAAAAGGGACGTCGATGAGCAAGCTCATCCTGACACCCTACTGAGCCTGTCAGTGACAATATCCGTACAGTCCGGTCCGTTCGTCTATGAGCATCGCATGGCGGGCCTAGGGGGTTGGTAAAAGTCAGACCCCCAAAAGCGGTACAAGTCGTGTCGGAGTGTAGCCCAGAACACCCTGAGATACTACTGGAATACCTACCAGTAAATCTCCTGCCTTGGCCAAGGACTTCGTGTAATGGCTCTCCTAGACACAGCGCGACCTCACCCCCAATACCAAGAGAGACGAACCCCTGAAGATCCGCTCACTGCCTCCATGTGGCTCGGGACTGTACCCAACTAAAACCTGTTTGCACGACTCCTTTGAGCCGTGGTAGGGTAGTAATCAAAGCACGGTGGGAACTCACACGAGACAAATGACGATCCCCAGGTCGATGAACTAACATGTACACATGTCACCAGGGAACTGCTATCTGACGTCAGGTATAAGACCAACTAGCAGGTCCCGGCGAGTCCTGTCCGGTGTACTCATAACCCAATGAGCACCTGTATACATCTTAGGTGAACCAACTGACACCAGTGGCTTGTGAGACCGGCCACCGCCCCTCGTCGGGGTCTCAACTGTATACACTAGTCAACTCTGGAGAATCGATGCCCTGTCTTGAAACTCCCACGACTAGGGACCATTTAAGGATGTGCTTATAGACTACCAGCTCCCACATATATAATCGCCCTCATACTGCTGGCAGTCAAGCAAGAATCCTAGGGGCTCTATCAACGTGTAATAGCGACCTGTAAGGTCACCTGAAGCAGTACACGATGATAAAGGTAAACCAGATAACATACTATCATCTCGAGTAAGACTGTCGTACCGGGATAGGTCCTCCCTCAATCATTGCAATCACGTGCCTGTGATCCAATAATTGACTCTGAGGGCACTATCTCCAACAATCTCCTACTTGCACTCAAGGCTAATTATTGCGATGTCACATACTCACAGCCCGTGTGATACCGAACACCCAACTCCTCTACTAGTCAGTCTCACAAAGCTCGTTTGCGAAACTATTGCGTTCGAGGAATAGCCTCAGCGAGTGGATCCGCTCTGAAGTTTCTTTCTATGTATCTCTATATCTCAAGTTCGCGGAGAAAGCCATCTCCCGAAATGAGCAATACCTGTCTTAGAATGTCTGGATGTCTGATGCGACCTAGCTCATAAATGAACTCCAAATCCAAACTTCTCAGACTGTATCGTCAACTGAACTTAATCAGTATCCTGCGCCATGCCACCCTCAGTATTTCCTTGGACTACCTATCCAAAATACTGCCCCTCGTCAGAAGGAAAACTATAACTCTGACAACTTCCTTGTCGTCCATGTCACCTTGGAAGCCTGGAATGATAACTGTCTCCCAAATGAGGCTGTCGTTATCATATCCCTAGAACCTCCACTTATGTTCTAAAACTGCTTCCGACTGTTTCTCCAGGATTGGAACAATATCAACTTATTGCATCTAGTGCAAGAACAACATCTGGTGTGGTACTTGACATCTCATGATTGACTCAATTGCCTAAGCAAGTGATCTGCCAATCATGCACATCCCTCTCTACTTTAGTCTATAAGACACCTTTAGAGAGGGTGACTCCATCATCTGCAGGTACACTACCGTGCCAGGAGTCGTGCATTCTAAATACTCTTAGAATGTTGTCTAAGTACCCAGATTGGGAAACCACCCAAATCTAGATCTAAAACCATAGATCTAGTAACCAGTATGTCTGATATAATGTCCAAGTCCTTTGTGGAGAAACCACTTTGTGACGACCAAAGTATAACCGATCGTGGTATAGGAGTTTCTTTTCCTACTCTGTGTATGTCATCAAATACCAGGACATCACACCCTACTACCTTCTCAACAGATCCATCCCCTATTCTGATGACGTCAAACCTATGACTGTCACATCAGAAATAGATGATCTATCTCCGCTACATCTGCTTTAGTCTATAAATAGACATAAGCCTGATGTCCACCAATGCTTCCGCTGCTCCCACTGACTACGACAATCCTCTGGCAGAGTCATATAGACGTGCACTTCTAAAGCTAGTTTAGAACGACGCTATACTCATCCTCCTGCCGGGTCTCGCGGCCTGGAACAACAACAATGGCAAGTGTGGGTAAACAAGAACTTCCCTGTCACCGTCCTTGAGGCTACCGGAGTACCTCTCGGGTGCCTGAAGTTACCCACCTTATCTGCGGAGTGGCCAATGGAATGTCAAATCAGATTGAATCTTTAGGTTCCTTATCAAATCTTCAGTAATCGTTTGCGGTTCTGGAATCACTTCCAGTTCTACCATACTCCCACTACTGTTTTTGAAAAAAAAAATTTAATAAAACTGTGGCGAGTCTAGAACAATATTTCTATTGATCTCCCAGATGGTAGAAAGTCAACCCTCGTCATAGCCTGGGTCAACCCACAAACAGCCATTACAGAAACGTGCCTTGAGTTATCCAGAGTCTGGTTTTAATCATAAGCCGGACAACTCTCCGTACCTTAACAATGTTAAGATATGAACTGTACTATATCCAATATAGAACCAGAGGCACTGATTTTAATTGAACCAGATTCAAATCATGCAGCTGTCTCCAGTGCATGTCAACTAAATGGAAGGAGGCCGATCAGCGTTACTCAACTTAGGAATGCTTCCAATTATGAGTAACCTGAAAGAGAAGCAATTTCTCTTTATCATTACTATCAACTGAATACCAAACACAAGTATCTACATCTTCGATCACCTTGAAGAATCCCGATACTTGCTACACCTGGTTCTCTACTCTATTCAAATACCTATAACTCCTCAAAACTTAGACCCTGTGTTTCTACGAAACACATGTCTAAGAACTAGAGAAGTTAAAAGTAAACAGAATATAGTATGAGGACCAACCCCTCTGTCCTAATGGACACTGGACAACATACAATACTCTGTATAAGTCCGCTGAGTCTAACAACTCTTTCACTGTATGTCGTAGGTTGAAAACTGTACTTATGGTTAAGAAGAATTACACCGCTGTTTAATGCTCCTTACCTAACCATCCACTGATATAGGTAAATGTCATCGACATAATATCAAAAGGTATATCTCACTCTATGAAAATAGACGTACAGATATATCAATTTGAAATTGGTGCACAACAGCGGATATTCAAAACCAAATATTTGCCGACCGGCAAACAGCCCAGGTGATCTCCTCAAATATCACCGATTACAACGAATCCCGATATAATGAGGATGATCACCCAATTCCCAATAACCTACTCCCACTCATCATCTGTAAAACCATACAGATGTGAGAATCAAACCTGGTAAATACATACCCTGGAGCAAGTGTCTAATCGGGAAATCAGTTTTCTTTTAACAGTACACAGTTGAACTGAAACATTGAAATGTTTCGATGGGGTATCCTGGTATTCCTAGTAATGCCTCTACCATTATCCAGATTCACAACTATAACCGTATAATTCTTTGCCACCTCTCCAAATCCCTTTATATGTCTTTAGTCATTACCTTCTGCACACCCCTTTAGGCCAATTGGTTTTCTTCCTTCCCTACCGTTCGGCACCAGCCTATGGTTTGGAAGAAGACTATCCAATAAGCATAATGGGTGTACTGTCCTAATCCTAGGAGCACTCGCAATGCGAGAGAAGGTGAAGATAAAAGACACCTGAATAAACCTTATTCCTATTTCTCCTGAACCAGAATCCATCCCCGAACTGGAACAAGTTCCTTTCGAGTTCGTATATAACCATACGATGGAGTATCAAAATAAACTGTGGATCTTCGTAGTGATACGGAGTGTCCTGGAGAAATACAAAGGTGATTTAGGATTGGCGAAGGAATACTTGGTTTGGTCGTGAACAGCAGTCGCAATTTACTTTGTCCTCTTACTAATCCCTTGCTTTGTCTTAATCTTAATACCTTCTGTACACCGTTTAGGCTAATTGGTTTTCTTCATTCCCTACCGGTCGGCACCAGCCTAAGGTTTGGAAGAAGACTATCCAATTTGCATAATAGGTGTACTATCTCCTAAACCAAGGAGTACTCACAACTTGAGAGAAGGTAAAAGGGAAAAGACAACTGAATAATCCTATCCGTTTTCTCCTGAACCGGAAACCATCCTCGAATAAATTCCTTCGAGTTCGTATCTAACCATACGATGGTTTTGTCCAATGGAAGTGGACGTTCGTAGTAATACGGGGTGTCCTGGAGAAAAGGGTAAAAGTAGGAGTGGCAATGAGGTCTGCAACTCTGACAATCCAACAGCCAGTGTTAAGAAGGTTCGGTCAACTTGGTCACTGAGTCATAGTCTAGGGTCGGGTCAATGGTCGCTGCCAGAGAGAGAGAGAAAAGAAACACTCAGCGTGCACTTTAACCTAGATCAGAATGGTTATCACTTTATCTAATCTGGAAACCTCCCACTGTACCTCAAATTCTCCTCCAAACCTGAAAGAAGAATTAGTCGGGGTCACCCGATGAGTAAACTAACTCATCAGTGGGAATCGGGATCCAACTCTCATCGCATGATAACGTGACGGAATCCGCTCACGCTATCACACTCCAGAAGGTATGCGCATATCTGGCAAGTTTCAGTTCTTTTGAAACTCCCGATGTGGATTTTTACCCCATGCTCTTATGACCTTGACTTTGGCCAACATATCATAAGTCACATGTCAAGTTCAACCCGTCATTCTCCAGGTTAATTTGAATCCACCCGTACCTACCCTTGACTTTGGCCAAAATGGCAGTACGACTGTTCCAAACCAACACATCTATCTATGCTGCATATGAATACCCAATAGCTACCAATCACTGTGCCTTGACTTTGGCCAACATACACAGCTTGAATACTATTGACTACCCATATGAAACGACGGAGGGCTACGAATGGTTTCTGGCGAAAACCTTTAACGTAATGAACTTGATATCGTTGAAGGAACGGATAGCTTTTTAGAAAATATAGTGACGAAAACCTTTACTAAAGAGGTCACTCCCGGTGAAGGAATCTCGGCTCTTTTCCCGTAGAATGGGGTGCAGGATATTCCAAATGAATACCGCGATGCAAAGCAAAAGTAATCGGCTATAGTGAAGTTAGTGCCCTGACGCAAACTTCTGTCCAAGGGGTCACTCCCGGTGAAGGGATCTCGGCCCTTGCCTCGTCGACTGAGGAGCAGGATATTCCAAATGAATACCACGATGCAAAACAAAAGTGAACGTCCTTGCAATAACAGCTTTTTGAAAAGTGTTCCAACAACATCAGAATAGGTTTGTTTTAACTTGCATTGATCCGAATCAATGCAGTCCCATCAATTGATCACACCACAAAGAACGAAAATATACTGACGTACGTATATGCCATCCGCATTCGCCACTGGGTCCCGTCATCACCCGTTAGGTTAGCTAACTAACGGCAGAGCGGGGACTGGACTAGCGCGGATGAAAAACATATACAACATCTACTAATATATATACCAATATATTATATTCGCTCAAGGCGTGAATAAAATGCAACATCACAGAAATGTACAGCATCACAAAACAATACAGATATCTGGGATCCCCGGGTTTCACAGAGCCACTACTGAAACCCGACGTTCCCATGGTCGTGTGGATAGCCTGTGCAATGAAATCCTAGACCCCTACAGGCGCGGCAAGTTACCCGCCAAAACCTGAAGCGAGGCAGCCCCCTTCAGCGCCGTGAATGGACCACCCAGCACTTCACGGAATCCGGCAACTTGGGCACCCCTCCTGGGTCAACCTGTACCCCCTACGAGTGCGGCGAATAGCCCGCCAATTCCAGACTGAAGCCCCCTCCGTCTCAATGCCATGAGATGCGGGCCTGTTGCCCTCTAGAACCCGGCTATCCGTGCACCCCTCCGCGGGGTAACCCTAGTACAGAAAGTAAAATATATATACACCGGGTACATCGACCGCAACCTGGTCGTGCCCCAAAAGAATAATACAAACAGACAGTGACGGCAGTCCACATGTCGGACGCTCGCCCCGCAATAACAAATGTACATAATACAACAACACTGTACTAGCATTGCATCCAGGCTATCCCCCACGACCGATCCGCAACATCACAGCAAAAACACAAAACATCAACGTGAAAGTCACGTTCGCAAATCCGTCTAACCGGGCTATAGCAGTTAGACTGGATTTACCGATCAAGTGACATTCACGGTCGCAGATATAATGTAAATACTGTGAAAAATGTGTTTTAAAATATCCGATCAATCAAATTTTAACAAGTGGGCCCCCAAGCATTACTGTAGCAGATCAGGAAATTCTGGGCCCAATGTTATTATTCCAAAACCCCTAAAATCACCCATAAAGCCTACTGAAAAAATTGTACACGCTGATCCATCAATACTGCGGCGGAACCGCGGCAACAAGTAGGGTTTTGCCGCGGTTCCGCGCTCCTCTGAAGATATCAGTGTCTCGAATTTCTACAGTAGTCTTAGGTCTTCTAGCACAGTACTTTTATACAACCCGAAAAATTTTTGGAGACCAAAAAATTTCAACAGAAAACTGTCGCTAGCAAAAATGTAGATTTTGGAATTTTGGTCGATCGGAAATGCAAAACACATCAAACGAAGCTAGACGAAGTTAATGGCGAGGCTCTGATACCACTGTAAGTGCA
Source organism: Agapanthus africanus (assembly GCA_030015575.1). Taxonomy (NCBI): domain Eukaryota; kingdom Viridiplantae; phylum Streptophyta; class Magnoliopsida; order Asparagales; family Amaryllidaceae; genus Agapanthus; species Agapanthus africanus. The sequence continues at coordinate 483,375,603 of JASDDO010000018.1, read as the reverse complement.
CGGCGGCGCCCCGGCCGTCAATCCGACGGCCAAATGCGGAAGCGGTGATAAACTTTAATTTTGCGAACTTAGCAAACCGGCACCACCGCGCACTAAACCCCGGATCGGGCCATTAAACTAGATCTAGCTAACTACAAGATGGGAATAGATATACCGAGTGATCCGAGTCCTCCGGTCTTCTCGTCGTCGTCCCGATCTCCTGCGGAAACTCCGGTCGTCGCCTCCTCGCCGGAAGGGCACCACATCGCCTGCATCTTTTACGGGCTCCCACCTCAATACCGAGGCAACTCGGGCACGAAGCTGGCAAGTCGACGTGCCCAAGATTTGCTGTAGATATAGTGTAGAAGCTTGTCTCTTTTGGGGTTATGAGGTTGCCATGGTTGGAGGAATTTTGCACAAAGATATTCATGGATGCAAGAGGGAAAAAGGAGCATGCTAAGAAAATGGGCTCGGCCAGAAATCATAGCTCCCATTTTAGCTCACTGGAAAAAGAATGAATATCAAGCAAAACTCACTGATGAATGAATGTGTGAAGAGTGTATGAATTAATATCAAGCAAAAGGAAATTAAAACACTTCACAGCAAACACAAATGGGGGGGTCCACAAATTAAGCATGAAAGGAATTTTCCACACACAAAATAAAACCTCACTCCATACCCCAACAGTGGCCGGCCATACCTCATGTGTGAGTGGAGAGAGAGAGCATGGTCAAGGTATGGAGCAACCATAATGATAAAACAATAATGCAAAAAACCCCTCCCACAATTGCTTATTTGCAACAATGCAAATAAGCCTTCCTCCACCAATCTTCGGCCAATGAACGGAACAAAGGAAATCGGCCGAAACGAAAAGCAAACTGGCAACTCCAGAAAACTGGTCCCATAATAAATTACAGGAAAACCCCGATACTGTGCATACACACCCGCATCTGTATTCCGTCCGGATACAAATGCAAAGAGACAAAATCTACACAGTACTATACTAGGATCCGGCTTAAACCAAAGCCGGCTATCAATATCCGTCCGATCCTGATCCGTGCAATACCGCACGTATCTGACCGAACCCTGCCATATAACCATACGGCCTCTAGTACAAACCGTCCGATCCTGATCCGTGCAATACCGCACGTATCTGATCGGACCCTGCCATATCTCCATACGGCCTCTACAGCGTTTCGCCCGAAAGCTTGAGTAACTGAAAGTGTGGTGGACTCTAAAGACTCGTCAATACTATGGCTGTGGATTTAACCACTAGCACGTCAGAGGTATAAGCCAATACGTAACGGGCCACCAGCTATTGACCAAAAGGGACGTCGATGAGCAAGCTCATCCTGACACCCTACTGAGCCTGTCAGTGACAATATCCGTACAGTCCGGTCCGTTCGTCTATGAGCATCGCATGGCGGGCCTAGGGGGTTGGTAAAAGTCAGACCCCCAAAAGCGGTACAAGTCGTGTCGGAGTGTAGCCCAGAACACCCTGAGATACTACTGGAATACCTACCAGTAAATCTCCTGCCTTGGCCAAGAACTTCGTGTAATGGCTCTCCTAGACACAGCGCGACCTCACCCCCAATACCGGGAGAGACGAACCCCTGAAGATCCGCTCACTGCCTCCATGTGGCTCGGGACTGTACCCAACTAAAACCTGTTTGCACGACCCCTTTGAGCCGTGGTAGGGTAGTAATCAAAGCACAGTGGGAACTCACACGAGACAAATGACGATCCCCAGGTCGATGAACTAACCTGTACACATGTCACCAGGGAACTGCTATCTGACGTCAGGTATAAGACCAACTAGCAGGTTCCCGGCGAGTCCTGTCTGGTGTACTCATAACCCAATGAGCACCTGTATACATCTTAGGTGAACCAACTGACACCAGTGGCTTGTGAGACCGGCCACCGCCCCTCGTCGGGGTCTCGACTGTATACACTAGTCAACTCTGGAGAATCGATGCCCTGTCTTGAAACTCCCACGACTAGGGACCATTTAAGGATGTGCTTATAGACTACCAGCTCCCACGTATATGATCGCCCTCATACTGCTGGCAGTCAAGCAAGAATCCTAGGGGCTCTATCAACGTGTAATAGCGACCTGTAAGGTCACCTGAAGCAGTACACGATGATAAAGGTAAACCAGATAGCATACTATCATCTCGAGTAAGACTGTCGTACCGGGATAGGTCCTTCCTCAATCATTGCAATCACGTGCCTGTGATCCAATAATTGACTCTGAGGGCACTATCTCCAACACCAACATCCCGGTCGCGTCTTTCGGCGGAGAACAACGATCTCTCAAGATACGGACATGTGTTCCTGTTGAAACACAAGTCTGAAACTTTTGAGAAATTTAAAGAATATAAGCATGAAGTCGAGAACCAGACGGGTAAAAGTATTAAAATCCTACAATTTGATCGGGAAGGAGAATACTTGAGCACGGAATTCCGTGACTATCTAAAAAAGAATGGGATTCTCTCTCAGCTTACTCCTCCGTATACACCACAGCACAACGGTGTATTGGAGCGGAGGAATCCCACCCTATTAGATATGGTGTGCTCTATGATGAGAACCGCTGAGTTACCTATTTCCTTTTGGAGTTATGCACTTGAGACAGCTGCATACCTATTGAATCAAGTTCCATCTAAATCTGTACCTACCATACCGTATGCGATATGGAGTGGGAAGAGACCGTGTCTTAAACGAGTTAAGATATGGGGTTGTCCGGCCTATGTCAAAAGGCAAAATCCGGACAAACTCGAGGCACGGTCTGTTCTTTGTAAGTTTGTGGGATATCCCAAACATTCATATGGATATCTTTTCTACCACAGCGAGGAACAAAAGGTGTTTGTTTCTCGACATGCCACCTTTTTAGAAAAGGAATTTCTTGCAAAGGAAATTAGTGGCAAAGAGGTAGAACTGGAAGAAATTCCGGCTACACGAACTGCAACAGAAGATTTAGTGGAACCAGAGGATTCGATAGTTCCCAACGAATCTCAGCCTCTCCGCCGATCTAGTAGAGTTTTTCATCCACCTGAGAGATACCATGGTTTTCTCATTGATGGTGGGAGCGAGGATTGCATCATGGAAGATGATGACCTAACTAACTTCGAGCAGGCCATCACGAGTGGGGACTCTGTGAAATGGCTGGATGCAATGCGATCTGAGATAGAATCCATGTACACCAACAAAGTATGGACTTTGGAAGTTGCTCCCGAAGGGGTAAAACCCATTGTGAGCAAATTGATTTTTAAGAAGAAACTTGGTGTAGATGGAAAAGTTGAGACTTTCAAAGCTAGACTTGTTGCAAAAGGTTTTCGTCAATGACCAGGTGTGGATTATGATGAAACCTTTTCTCCAGTGGCTATGCTTAAGTCCATCCGGATCCTACTTGCCATCGTTGCATACCATGACTACGAAATCTTGCAAATGGATGTTAAGACCGTCTTTCTAAATGGTAATTTAGAAGAGAGCATGTACATGACTCAGCCAGAGGGCTTCGTGGACAGTGGGAGCAACGGAAAGGTGTGCAAGCTGCTTAAATCAATCTACGGGTTGAAGCAGGTATCGCGGAGTTGGAACATCTTTTTTGATGAGCTAGTCAAAGAGTTTGACTTCATCAAAAATATAGATGAACCTTGTAAATACAAGAAGGTGGCAGAGAGTAAGGTCGTGTTCCCCTCCGAACAACGGAGACGCGACCGCGTAGGTCCGTCTTGCCTGAAATTCGGGACAGATGCTAATTGGTGCTATCCGTCCACCTCTCCGAAGATGCCAAGTTGATTTATGGCACCGTGTATCGAAGGTTTAAACGGATGCGGCCGATGTAGCAGACTTCATCAGATTCCCCCTCGCTTGAGGGGTTTTTGATTGTGGGGACGCTCTTCCCTGCAGGCGTAAGCCCCTGCAGTTAATTACGCTACCGCGTCGCGGTAACAACTTTCTCCTTCTCCATATGGTCACTTCGTGTCGTGGGTGTTTGTTTTGTGTTTAGTAGCCCGTGGATTGTATACGGAGACTAAGTTATGTTGTCGCCCGTAGGACGTGGACTAGTCCAAATCCGTTTCTTTCTTAGATTTGGGTTTGGGGGTTGGGTTTAAGGATACGCTAGTCTCTTTTGAGACTAAGATCAACTTAAACGTTTGTTAAGGATACGGTAGTCTAATTTTAGACTAAGATCAATTTAACGGGATTGTTTAGATCCAACAAAAGAGCAATTGGGCTCTATTGTTTAGTTTATTGACATTGCGATCGATAAGTAGTTTAAGGACATTACGGTCCAATGTTAGTTTTAAGACATTGCGGTCAAGGTTAAGGACATCATAGTCCGTGAGCTTTAAGGACCCCACAGTCCGATGTTAGTTTTAAGACATCACGGTCGAGCTTAAGGACGTCATAGTTCATGAGTTTAAGGACCCCACAGTCCGGTATTAGTTTTAAGACATCACAGTCGAGCTTAAGGACATCACAGTCCTTGAGTTTAAGGACCCTACGGTCCGTAGCAGTGTGTGGTTGTCAGGACCCGTCACCTCTCTGACGACGTTGAGGGATTACAATGACAGATATCAGAGGAGTAAAGAGATGTACTCTCGAACCGGGTGTAAATTGATTGGAAGAGCAGTTGTGCTCAGTTCAATTTATATTGAGGACTTATAGCCAGAATTGGGCTAAGTCCAGTTGAAAGTGTTTAACATTTTATTCATGTTCTGCCTATTAGGCTTTTACTAAGGCTCTGCCCTTTTATTAATGCATAGCATTGGGCTCTGTAATTAAATGCATAGCATTTATATTTGGCCTGTTAGACCTTTACTTGGGCTCTGCCCCCTTTTATAATAATGCATAACATTTATAGTGGTCTGATAGTGCGCCACGTGGCTTGTTAGGCGCTTTGCGCCAATTAAAGAGCGTATTGTGCTAGCGCATGCGAAGGTGACACGTGTCACGCTCTGCGCTAAGCGCAAGTCTATCAGCGCACGGCACTTTCTGAGTGCGCTGCGCCAATGAACGACACGTGGCGCGCTCTGGCGCAATGCGCCATTCCAAAAGCGCGGTGCGTTGTTTTAGAAACGCAAAGCGCAGACTGTTCTGTGGTTGACACATGGCGCATTCTGGCGCAGTGCGCTAGTCTAAGGAGCGCAAAGGCGCATTTCAAAAGTGCAAGGTACTATCCAATAGCGCAGAGCGTATCTTGATCAAATTCAGATCAAAGAATAAGTTCTTTTGTTCTTCAAGGGAGGCATTGCCTCAAGATCCAAGAACTGAGTTTCTTGTTCTCATCAAAAGGCTGTTCCTTTATAGATCAAAAGATCTACGAATGAAGTAAATTACTTCTTTTTTAATCTTTTATGATTAGATCTTTCTTTGATCTTTTTTCTTTTTTATTGAATATCTTGATCTTGTTCTTAGATCTTTGATCTTTTTAGAAGAAAATTCTTCTTTTTGTGAGATGTTTTCATCTCTGTTCTTCAAAAATCAAATTCTATACCTTTAAAGATGAAGAAGATGATCTTCTTTCTTCAAAGGCTTGCCTTTCTTTCTCTTTGAGGTTTTTTCTCAAAGTTTTCAGAGGGTTCTCTCTCTTCTGTATCTCTCTATCTGTGAGACTTGGAGTCTAGGGGACTTTATATAGGGCCAATTGATTTGTTAAGTTGGTTACAGAGATCTTTCTCTGATTGATCTGGGGATATTTCCCCACCGTTGGATCTTTGATCCTAAGGCCTCTGTTTTACAGAAGACAATCTTTTTATTTTAATAAGATTGGAAAGATCTTTCTAGAATTTTAATTCTGATTAATTAATAATTTATTATTTAAACTCCTGTGCTGGCGCAATTGGCGCCTGTGTTTGACACGCGGCGCACGGCGCAGAGCGCAGCGCAACTACGCTAGCGCGCCTGTGTTTGACACGCGGCGCGCAGCGCAGAGCGCAGGTGATCTGAAGCGTTGCTTCATTTTAAAATTTGAATTTTGAAACAGAGCTTTGCTCTGATTGGGGGTGCGCTGCCTTGGGCGCAGCGCTCACGTGGCACGCAGCGCAAGGAATCTGAAGCGTTGCTTCAATTTTTGAATTTTAAAATTCAAACAGAGCTTTGCTCTAATTGGGGGAAACAGGTCGTCTTCCTCGTATTGTACGTGGATGACCTACTCTTGATAGGAAATGATGTTCCTATGCTGCAATCGGTCAAGCTCTTCTTATCACAAAAATTCTCAATAAAAGATCTAGGTGATGCCTCCTACATCTTGGGGATTAAGATCTATAGAGATAGATTTAAACGGATACTGGGATTGTCCCAATCCAGGTACATTGACACCATACTATGGAAGATTCCAAGCGTGGGAATATACCCACGATCTTAGGACTCACTCTCTCCAAAGAGATGTCTCCCAAGACTGATTTGGAGAGAGCTCGCATGCAAGGAATACCCTATGCTTCGGGAGTAGGCTCTATCATGTACGCGATGTTATGTACCAGACCCGATGTAGCATACTCACTGAGTATAGTGAGTAGGTATCAAGCAGATCCAGGAGAGAATCACTGGACAGCTGTGAAGAACATTCTCAAGTACTTGAGAAGGACTAAAGAGATGTTCTTGGTGTATGGTAATGGTGAACTCCAAGTGGAGTCCTTTACCGATTCAAGCTTCCAGAGTGATAAGGACGATAGTAAGTCGGTCTCGGGTTTTGTCTTTACCCTCAACGGAGGGGCGGTGTGTTGGAAGAGTTCCAAGCAAGACACCATAACAGACTCGACGATGGAGGCTGAATACATCGCTGCCAACGATGTTGCCAAAGAAGCTGTCTGGATGAAGAAGTTCATTGCTGAGCTTGGTGTGGTTCCATCCATTGATCATCCAATACCTGTGTATTGTGAGAACAATGGAGCGGTGGCTTTGGCCAAGGAACCCAGGTCCCATCAGAGATCCAGACATATTCTGAGGCGGTATCACCTGATCCGGGAGATAGTAGATCGCTAGGAGATCGAGGTCAGGAGAGTTGACATGAAAGACAACGTAGCGGATCCACTCACAAATGCCCTCCCCCAGATACAATTTGAGAGACTTTTTGGGATGTTGGGTATGGGATACTACAACACATGGCCTTAGTGTAAGTGGGAGATTGTTAGTTATATGTATGCCCTAGAGGCCATTATTGTACATATGATGTATACTATAGTGGATGCTTGGACATATATAGAGAGGACTTTCTTGCTCGACATGATAGTATGCTATTTGATTGTTCTTTGTCTTAACATGTAGACTTGTATTGTGATACTGTCTTGCTCTCACATGTTGATAAAGCCCTTAGGATGTGTACTTAACTACCAGGACTATGATGGAGCTCATACTAGTGGGGCCAGGGTAGTCCACAAGTTCATCCTTTAATTGTTCCTAGTCGAGAGTATATCGAGATAGGGCATCGATATTCCAGAGTAAACTAGCGTATACGCTTCTTGACCCAAATGATGGGCGATGGATGATCCCACATCCATTGGTGTTTGACATCAAAGATGGTATACGGGTGCTCAGTGGAGACTGGATACACTGAACAGGACTCGCCGAGGACTCCTATGTGGTAGTATACCTATCGTCAGATATCAGTCCTCTGGTGACACTGGTACAGGTTAGTCTGTAGACCGTAGATTGTCATAGAGTCTTGTGCGGCTCCCACTGTGCTTTGATTTCCTAATTACCACGCTCAAAGGAGATATGCAAACAGGTGGATTTTGGGTACAGTCCCGAATTGCATGGAGGCAATGAGCGATAGGAGGGGTTTCGTCTCTCCTGGTATTGGGGGTTGATGTTGCGCTATACTTGATTGGATATAACTGGAAGTCCCTAGCCAGGGCTGCTGCCGAGATTTACTGATAAGTGTTATCAGTAGTTTCTCGAACCTTTATAGGCTAGACATCGGCATGACTTATCACGTTACTGGGGTTTGACGATTTCCACCCCTAGACTTGATATACGACATATCAGACGAAGAGACCGGACTGTACGGTAGTGTTACTGATAGGTTTCATGGAGACTGTGGACATGCTTGCTTGTTGATTTTCATATCGTCCAATACCCGGGTAGCCGTTACATCCAGGTAGTACCGCTGACAGCTTGTAGGTGACTGATATGATCATCACCTACTGCTGGCGTATTGACGAGTCTTTAGAGTCCCACACAGAAGTTCCCTGGTTCAAGCGAAATGAAGTAAGACACATATGTAATATGTGTGTGGGCCTGATTAAATACGAGTATGTGATACCATATTGTAATCTGGCAGTTATCTGTTATCGGTTCGGTTATATGTGATATAACCAGATTGTCGAATTAAGTGTTGATTTGATAATGTGATATACAGATAAATGATATTAGTCGGTCATATGTGATATGACCGGATTATTAAATCAAGTGTTGATTTAATAATCTGATATATATTATATGTGATATAATTATATCTTAACTAATATCATTAGCTCACTAATTATTCTTCATTATATATATAATAATGAAGCATGGCATATGAATTTCTATTTTGTGAAAATAGAAATGAGGTGGAAAATGAGAGCATGGTTGCAAGTATGGGATTTACTTTTGTTTATTCATCTTGACTCACTATTCAAGTATGGTTGCAATTTTATATTACATAATTCCATGCTTGAATGAGTGAGGGGTCATGAGTTGCCATTCATTCTTGAGTTCATTTTAAACACTTAGCCTTTTTCTTGAGTTGCTCCCATAGTTGCTCTCTAGCTTCATCTTCCTCCTCATGTCATGGTTCAAACTTCAACCCTCACATGTGATATGAACCATAAAGCTTGAACACAAACTTGTGAGCTTTCAATATCCCCTACTTCATTATCCTACACTTGACTAGCGATCGAGAGTAGCGTGTTTCCTATGCTAAAGAGTTTAATGTATAGGTAGCTTGAGTTGGAGGGACTTCGCGTGGATCATCTTTGGCACGAAGGTCATCGGAGGAAGCTTGTCCAAAGCCTCAAGTGGAGCCTAGTAGAGTCGCGGGACTACTACACGGAGCATGTGAAGTGAAGGACCGGTCTACAAAATTTGTATTCCTTGTTCACTTGATGTAATGTTATTTACATTCTTGTATTGTCTAATTCTCTAGTTAAGATTCTAGGGTTTGGGTTTTTAGCATGGCAAATTTTTGAAAACGGCATGGATGGTGTCTCCCGAAACCTTGCTGTCGTGCTAGGAAACCCAACAACTCCTTCTTCCTCTTCTCTGTTGACTGAATATTGGAGAAAAAGAGGGGTGGGACTTAAAAATCTCCCATTTTAGAGATCTGATAGGAGATCTGAGCTCCCGGTTGTGGGTTTCATGGTGAAAAACTATTCCTTTTTGGGAAAAGAAGAGTGAAACTCTTGATTTAGTTTAAGAAAAAGAAAGAAGGTTTACAACCTTGAGGAAGGAGAAGGAAGTACAGAACTCTAGACTTTTTTGAGAGAATGAAAACGTTCTTGATTTTTTTATCATGTTTGCCTTTATAGGCTACACACTTTATATAGCCTCTTGAGCTTTACCAAATGGCACTTGTGCCACCCCATACCTTATGTACTTATCTCTTTTTGAACATAAGCCATGGGATTTACAAAATTTTAGATTTTTGCCCATTTTACATACATTTATTTCAAAAAAAAAGGAATTACATTAAACTAATTTATGGCTTCATTCTTTTTGTCACGGGGCCGGTCCCTTCCATGCTCGGTTTTGACGTGGGCTTGGGCCCACTTGGGTTGGGGTTGACTTTGATTTTGATTTGGTGAACCGGGATGTAATATTTGACCCCAACAAGGCGCCCCCCATTAATAAATGCACACCACGCGTGTGGGTTTTGTGCATGTAATTGATTGATCTTGCTCTATATGGAGCTTGATTTGGTTGGGTTCTCTTTTGACGATATGGAGGGTATGTTGCCATTTTTGCGACTTGGATGGTCGGTGCTGCCATTTTTGCGACTTGGACGGTCGGTGCTGCCATTTTTGCGACTTGGACGGTCGGTGCTGCCATTCTTGCGACTTGGACGATCGATGACTTTGCTCCGCTTCTTGCGGTGTCGGGAGTTGATTTGACTTGCCCCGCTTTTTACGGTGTCGGGTTGAAGTTGACTTACTCTGCTTCTTGCGGTATCGGGGATGATTTGTTTTGGAAGTTTCCTACCTGTCCAGCGGGACTTTCGAGCTTAGAAGTGCTGCCGGGTGGGACTTTGATTTGATATGTTTGATTTCTGCCTTATTTGGCGGGAATTTTGAATTTGAGAGGAACTTGAAATTTTGTTTGGGATCAGCATTGCTGCACTGGAATAATACCAGGAGCAACTCATCATTTGCCTTTGGGAAACTTAGGATTTGGGTTTTTGGTCGGCATCAGCACCGCTAATACTGAAGCAATACCAGGAGCGACTCATCATTTGCCCTGGGAAGACTTGAGATTTGGGTTTTTAGTCGGCATCAGCACCGCTAACACTGAAGCAATGCCAGGAGCGACTCATCATTTGCCTTGGGAAGACTTGGGATTTGGGTTTTTGGTCGGCATCAGCACCGCTAACACTGAAGCAATGCCAGAAGCGACTCATCATTTGCCGTTGCCCGTTGGAGAGCGATGGCTCATAAGACAGGTTTAGATCCCTATCACCTAAGGCTTTTTAATTTTATGAGCCGTAAAGGTCTCATAAAAGTATTTTCTCCCTGTGAGTCGAGAGGATCTCGCAGGTGTATTTTCTCCCTAGGAATCATGGAGATTTCTAAGTGTGTTGCTCCTTTGTGAGTCGTAAAGATCTCACGCAAGGATTTTCTCCTCACAAGGTCGAGAGAACTTTGCGAGTGTATTTTATCTCTTTTCACGAGTTTGCGCCCTTTCGGGTTTTCACAAACTCGGTGGTAGTACTTTTGTTTTTACTTACGGAGCCCTTTCAGGTTTTTATCCGTGCCCGTTTTCCTTGTGGACATACCCTTTTTTTAGCTTCATCACCGGTGGGACTTTAAATGTAGTCTCGCCGGTAGGACTTTGGGCGAGATAGGGGTCGTTTACGCCCGTGGATTATATACGGTTTTACAGGATATATGATCCAGACCGTAAGGCCGGTGTGCTTAATTCGTCTGCGACTTGGAGCATTCACGCATAGTATTTCTTGAGATATCGGCCGTTGATGGGTGGCATGGGCCTTTCTCCCCCGACGCTTATTAATTGGTAGGGTCCTCCGTAGAACACTTTCTCGATAACGTATGGCCCTTCCCATTTTGGCTCGAATTTTCTCTTGGCATGTCGATTGGGGATGATTGGTATTTTTAGGACCAACACCAATTCGCCTTTCTTAAAAACACGGAGACGGGTCATCTTGTCATAAGCCCATGACATTTGCACTCGGTAAAGCTTCAGATTCAGCTGTACTGCGAGCCCCTTTTCTTCGAGGGCGTCAAGCTCTTCAAGCTGAAGAAGGACGTTTTCCTCCTCCGTCAACTCGTGCTAGACGGCCATTCCTAGGTTTGGAACATCGACTTCGAGCGAGAGGATTGCTTCCACTCCGAAGAGTAGTGAGTATGGAGTGGACTGAGTTGGAGTGCGGTGCGTGGTACGATACGCCCACAACGCCTCATGGAGCTTGAGATTCCAGTCTCTCCTGTTGGCTGGAGCATTTTTCCTCAGGAGCTTGCATAGAATTTTATTGAAGGCTTCGGCTATCCTATTAGCTCTTGGATTATAGATGGAGGAATATCTCCAGTCTTTCTTGTGCTGAGTAGCGAACCTTGAGACTTTGAAGCTCTTGAAAAAAGGCCCGTTGTCAGAAATGATTCTTCTTGGTGTACCGAAGCGGTATAGAATATTATGCCGGAAGAACGTCAGAATAACTTCTGTCTTGACTTCTTTTAGCGGGGCAGCTTCAGCCCATTTGGAGAAGTAGTCAGTTGCGGCCAATATGAACCGATGGCCTTTGGACGATGGAGGATCAGTTGGACCAACTATGTCGGTGTCCCAAACTTCAAAGGGCCACGACGCCACTGTAGGATGCAACAGATTGGGATGCTTGTGAATAAAATCACCGTGAATTTGGCAGATATGACATTTCTTTGCATGATGTTCACGATCCCTTATCATGGTGGGCGGCCGTTTGATCTGAAGCCGCATTTTGGGTCCGGACTGGTGAGCCCCGCAGGCGCCCGAGTGAACTTCTTTCATGACTTTTTAGACTTCGGCCAATGACAGACACCTGAGCCAGAGTTGGTCATATGATCTGTGGTATAGCGTATTATTTACAAATATGTATCGGAGAGCTTTCTTTTTCAGCTGAATCCTCGCAGATTTTCCTTCGGGCAGCTTGTCGTATCGGAGGTACTCTATGAAGGGTTCTCTCCAATCGGGCTCGTCTTGAATGATCAGAGCTTTTTCGGCAGGATTGTTCTCATGTGCTATACTTCCTTCTTCACGCAAAGAGACTGGAGGTAGAATTTGCCGGCTTCTGACTGTTATCAGAATTTCATCCATATCGGGATCAACTAGCTCCTTGGCTAAGCGCGTGAGTACGTCAGCTTTTCCATTCAACGCCCTAGGAACTCTCATCGGTTCAATATAGGTGAACTATTTCATGAGTTCCACCACCCGGCTTCTATACCTAGCTAACTCGAGTTTGTATATCTTATAGTCACCGCTTACTTGGTTGACGACAAGCTGGGAATCACCGTAGACTCGTAGCCGAAGGATTACCATTTCTATGGTGAGCTCCAGACCAGCTATCAGAGCTTCGTACTCAGCCTCGTTGTTTGTGCGAAGCTAGGTGAGAGCAAAGAACGTCGTAGGGTTCCCATCGACGGCATGATGAACACCAATCCTATCCATGCTTTTATCTGTGGGACGCTTGATTTGCTGGAGGTCCTAATTGATGAGGCTCCATCGAAGTAGAGCTCCCAACACGGCTCGTCATTCTCGAGGTGCAGCACTTGTTGATCGGGTAACTCGCAATTGAGCGGTGACCCATCTGGTATGGAATGAGCAGCAAGGAAGTCGGCAAGGGCTTGCCCTTTTACCGCTTTCTGAGGAGTATAGATTATGTCAAATTCAAGCAGCATTGTTTCCCCCAATCAGAGAGCAAAGCTCTGTTCAAAATTTGAAATTTGAACTGAGGCAGCGCCTCACGTGCAAAGCGCGAGAGCGCTCACGCCAAGAGCGCCGGCGCTAAGAGTCAAAGACTCTAAGGAAGCACTTCACGTGCAAAACACGAGAGCGCCTGTGCCAAGAGCGCCAGCGCCATAAGTCAAAGACTCTGAGGCAGCGCCTCACGTGCAAAGCACGAGAGCGCCAGCGCCAAGAGTCAAAGACTCTAAGGCAGCGCCTCACGTGCAAAGCACGAGAGCGCCGGCGCTAGAACTAAATGTTCTCCACTATTGGATCAAAGATCCAACGAAGATGATAAATCATCAAAATTACAGAATTAAATTTTGTTGAGAAAATACTCCTCAAATATTTCCAAACAAGAAAGATTGCGCTCTGTAAATCAGAGCACCGTTGGATCAAAGATCCAATGATGATTAAAAATCATCAAGATACATAATAAGTTCTGTATGGGAAAATATTTTCCCAATCTTGTTAATAACAAGAAAAATGTCTTCTGTAAAACAAAAGTCCTTGGATCAAAGATCCAACGGTGGATAAAATCCCCGAATCAATTAGGGATCTCTCAATGAGAGATTTCCTTAACTGATTCAACGGATCAGCCTCCCCTATATAAAAGACACAAGACTTCAAGTCTTAAAAAGAAGGACCTCCCCATAAGTTTCAAATCAAAAGAGGGGGGATACAATAAAATAGACAGAAGAACCCCCCCCCCCAATAAACTTAAAGTTCTCAAAAAAGAAAAAGAGAAGAGCAAGCACTAAGAAGAAGAATTTTCTTCTAGGTAAATAACAATAAGTGAGATCATAGCATCTCCTCTATATTTGAGAGTTTAACTCTCACATCAGAAGAACTTAGTTCTTTTTCCAGATCACTGATCTATAAGATAAAGTCTTTCATAAAAAGAAGAGAAATCATAGCATCTTCTCCACATCTAAGAGTTTAACTCTCACATCAGAAGAACTTAGTTCTTTTTCCAGATCTCAGATCTATAATACGAAGTCTTTCAAAAGGGAGAACCAAATTCTCAGAGAATTGGATTGGGCAGAACAAAAAACTCAGTGCTTAGCACTCAAATCTGGCACTCAGCGCCGAGCGCTCCATGTGCTCCTCACGTGAGCGCTATTTAATAAGAAGTTCTTAGCACTCAAATCTGGCGCCCAGCGCTCCACGTGCTCCTCATATGGGCGCTATTTAATAAGAGCGCTCAACACTCAAATGCTGGCGCTCCACGTGCCCTTCACGTGAGCGCTGCTCAAAATAAAAAGTGCTCAGCACCCAAATGCTGGCGCTCAGTGCCAAGCGCTCCACGTGCCCTTCACGTGGGCGTTGCTCAAAACAAATACTGGCGCTCAGCGCTCAAATGCTGGCGCTCAGCGCCAAGCGCCCCACGTGCTCCTCACGTGGCTGCTACTTAACACAGAGCGTTCTGCACTCCTCAAGAAAAGCCTAGCGCCTTAAAAAGTGTTCAATACTCATAAAAAACAAAAAGAAAGTGGGTGTCAGTATTCACATAAATGTTTAGCATTATGTGCACAAAGAAAGGACTGTGTCCTAGCAAGTATCTAACACTTTAAAAAAAGGAAAATGACAAAGACTAAGTGAGCTGAGCCCAAGGTTGGCCAAACCCCAAAATCGACCGAGCCCATAGGTCTTCTTCTAAATTGGTCTTAGTCCCAAACAAGGCCACCGATCTTCTGACGAATATCCATTGGTTCAAGGCTACATCTCTCCACACCTCTGATACATGTCGTTGTAATTCTTCAACGTCTTCAGAGAGGTGGAGGGTCCCAATAACCAATAATTCTTGGTATACCCCCGAACCAACAAACCATGAACCCATTGGACCGTAATGTCCTTAAACTAACTATGGACCGTAATGTTCTTAAACTAATCTTTATGAACTATGATGTCTTCAAACCCAATGGATCGTAATGTTCTTAAACTAACTATGGACCATAATATCCTTAAACTAATCTTCATGGACTATGATGTCCTTAAACTCCATGGACTATGATGTCCTTAAACCATGGACCGCAACGTCCTAAAAACTAAACTGTGGACCGCAACGTCCCTAAAAACTAAACTATATAGACTATGATGTCCTTAAACTCAATGGACCGCAACGACCTTAAAACTAAATTGTGGACCGCAACGACCCTAAAAACTAAATTGTGGACCGCAATGTCCTTAAAACCAAACTCCATGGACTGCAACGTCCCTAAAACTAAATTGCGGACCGCAACGTCCCTAAAAACAAAATTGTGGACCGCAACGTCCTTAAAACTAAACTGTGGACCGCAACGTCCCTAAAAACTAAATTATATAGACTATGATGTCCTTAAACTCAATGGACCGCAACGTCCTTAAAACTAAATTGTGGACCGCAACGTCCCTAAAAACTAAATTGTGGGCCGCAATGTTCTTAAAACTAAACTCCATGGACCGCAACGTCCTTAAAACTAAATTGCGGACCGCAACGTCTTTAAAAACTAAATTGCGGACCGCAATATCTCTATAAACTAAAGAAAATCCTGTTGAGTGGATCTTAGTCTAAAAATTAGACTAACGTATTCTTAACAAACATTTAAGTTGATCTTAATCTCAAACGAGATTAACAAGCCTTAAATTAAACAAACCCAAATCTAAGAGAATACGGATTTGGACTAATCCCCGCCCTACGGGCGACAACATAAATTAGTCTCCGTATACAATCCACGAGCAACAAAAATAAAACAAACACACACGACACGAAGTGAACATCTGGAGAAGGAGAAAGTGGTTACCGCGATGCGGTGGCGTAATTAACTGCAGGGGCTTGCGTCTGTAGGGAAGAGCGTCCCCACAATCAAAAACCCCTCACAATGAGGGAGAATCTGACGAAGTCTGCTACAACGGCCGCATCCATCTAAACCCCCGATACATGGTGCCATAAATCAACTCGGAGAGGTAAACGGATAAAACCAAATAGCATCTGCCCCCAAAATTCAGGCCGGACATCCTAAACGTCCCGGTCGCATCTTTCGGCGGCGAACAGATTCTGGCACGCCCGGTGGGACCTTTTTCTCTTTCCACTCCACACTCCGTGCGTCGTGTTTCGCGAACAAATCGCGGTTTGCTATGGTTGCATATGGATTCGAGGTACTAAGATTTAGTATCTTGCTCCCGTGCAGAGAAAAGAAGATCAATGGCTTCCAGCTGCACTAACTGCAACAACAACTCCCGCTCCGCCCCGTCTGAAGGAGTAACTTATGGGCCCCAAGCGGCCTCCATCTTCGCAATGCCGGTGGAACAGGTGACACAGGCCACCACTGGATTGTTATTCGGGACCATTCTCCCGCCAATGAGCTTCAACACTCCAATACCGTCGCAAGAATCTCCAAAGAAGTCGGTTTTCGATCGGCTTACAACTACCACGACCCCTCTCAACGGGGCGTCCAATTCCAGCACCTCAGTCTTCGACAGGCTGAGCCGAAGCTCAAGTGGGCCCACGAAGAACCCCGCAATACCTGAAGGGGTTATCCCGAAGCGGATATCCATTCTAGCTCCGATAGATGAAATCGTCAAAGCGGCTTCTCCCTTTAAAGAATCGGTCTTCATAAGAATGTTCGTTCCAACTCCCGCTTCAGGTGAAGTCACCAAGGCTGCTTCTCCTGCTCAAAAGTCAATCTTCGACAGGCTGGACGTTTCTTCTCAGCGGACGTCAGTCTTCGATAGGCTGGCACCAATAACAGCCTCTCCTCAAAGCGGGAGGTATGAAGAAGCTACCCCGACAACGGAGGTGATCCCGGCTACACGACATGCTCGACGTCGCCACTGGCACCGAGTGAGGAAAGATGGGGGCAGTTCCTCTTCCGGACATATCCCACCAGCTTCAACGGTGGAAGTTGATGCTGCTGTTCCAACTGGGAACAGTTTTGAGCCGCTCAGGAGGGTGCGCAAGAACTCTCCAACTGCCGTGTTGAAAATGTCTCCTTCGCCCGCTAAAAATATCACAAAGGCAAAGCCGGAGCAGCCCCCTTAGCGGCTGTCCTCTAAAATCCGCAAGGTCTGGGGAAGAGTCCAAGACTCTATAATTGACGAAGATTACTCCCGCCGATCGAAGAAAATGAAGGTCTGGAAAGAGGATAACCATCCCGCCGTCGTACCACGGAAAGTATCATCTGCGACAGCCCCCTCAACTTCGACCGCCCATAAAAGGAGAAAGCCAGAGAAGATCCCCGTGTCTACGACGAATCTCAAGGGTACTGAATTTAAACGCCCCAAGTCTGGGGGCATGGTGGTGCACACTATTTACATGGCTTCCGGAAAAGAGGATAGTCGTGCTTCCATGAGTCATCGACCACTCACTCGATCGCTGACAAAGGCTCAGGAGCAACAGCAAAAGCTCCAGGAGATGCTGGCGAAGATGGCCGCGCTCACTGGGCCGAAAGAAAGCCCGGAGATGTCGTCGGAACAATGCCAGGAACATGAAACCGATGCTGAGTTCCTCCGAAGAATGCTCGAAAAGAAAGATAAAGAGGCCGCCTAACAAGCAGCTAATATAAAACAAATGGCGCTCTTATTTCAAGATATGGTGGGGATGTTGATCCAGCCGGACCCTCCAGCCGAAGATCCCCCAATAATCATTGAAGACGACAGAGGGGAGACATCAAACCCTCTTCCGGCTTTATCAGCAGCCAGGGAAGAGACGATCTCGAAAGCTGAGCTTGATGAATGCATAGCTCAACAAATACGAGCTCATCAGGCAAGCGAACCTGCTGGCCAAGTCGTCAGAACTGGGCGACCGTATCTAGGCTGGTACGATCAAATTAAGTACCCACCGAGATAAACGATCCCTAAATTTCACGTGTATAAGGGGACAGGCAATCCCCATCAGCACGTCGCTCAGTTCAGGGCCCTCTGCGGCAATACTGGAGGTGATGACAAACTGCTACTTCGCCAGTTCGTCGGCAGCCTAGCGGAGACAGCTTTTGAATGGTACTCGAAGCTTCCGAACGACTCCATCAAAAAGTTTACAGAAATGGAGTTTCTATTCACCCAGCGTTTCGCAAGCGCCATCGAACGCACCCCGATCACGGCGTTGATCAATGCTAGAGTAAAGCCGGGAGAGACATGGGTTCAGTATGCAATTCGATAGCAGAACCTATGGTCGAGATGCAAACAACGCATAGAAGAAGCTCCTGCCATGGGCATGTTCGTGGGGACCTGGATCCGCAGGCATCTATATCCCAATTCATGATGTTCTTCAAGCCGACCACTTTCCAGGCCTTGATCAACAAGCTGGCCTAAATGGACCAGATGGGCCATAGGCCTTCCTCTTCAAAGACGGATCCTCGGAATGAAAAGGAGAAAGGGAAAGCGACCTTCGTCGCCAACACTCAACAACAACCGAGTGACCCAAGACCGGTTGTACGCCAAAGCAACAAACCACGATCCCTCGATGAGAAGTTGAGACGTCCTTACTCATTCCCTCGGGATAAAACGAGGAGACTATTCAAACTGGCAGTGCGCAACGGGCTCATTACTATGCCGGATCCGAGACACCCATCGCAACCTAATGACGTCAACCATCCTAACTATTGTCCCTACCACAGAGTAGTGGGTCGCCCAATTGAAGATTGCTATGTCTTCAAAAACTGGGTTGAAGACCAATACCAATAGGGTAAGTTCGCGTTGTCTGAAAACTGGAGGGTAAACCCGCCACGACGGCACGCTCCTAAAAAGATGGACACATTGGGGGCATCATGCTCATTTATAGAGGAAGCTCCATGAGAAGTTGTCCTTTCGGCTAAAACTAAGAAAATGCTGAGGGATCTTCAAGCATGTCCGGCGATTAGGTGGAAAAGCCTGCTGGAACCCGAGATCATCGAGGGGATGCTGAAACCAAGCCCGACACCGAGAACTGGTAGCAATGGGCAAAATACTCAGGTCCAGCCGTCAAAGTCTTCAAAAAAAAAGAAGAAGACCAAGAAGCCCGCGCAGCCTGACGATAAGCGCACGGATCTGAAAAACATATTGACGCGCTAGAGGAATACAACAAGAAGGCGCGAACCCCAGTCACGCTCCAGGAGTTTCTCAACCATATCCTTGAAAGTGGAGATAACGACAATAATGAGGGAGACGACTCGTCAGAAGAACCCGAGGATTATGTGGCAAAGTTGTCACATGATCTCTCATTCGTTAGTAAATGATGAAGAAGCTCACTTGGTGTCGGAAGATAACGTAGAGGAGCTGGGGGCAGGATCGGTGCCAAAATCCTTGGAACCGTCAGAAAAGACGATTAACATGCTGCTGAACGAAGCCCGTCAGAAGAGCAAAACTGATCGAGAACGTGAAATGGCCCTATTCGAAGGGGCCAGGTGTCGGCGTCAAGTTGGAGAAGCCGTGATAGGGATGGGTCACGAAACACTCCAACCAAATCAAATCACACCCTAAACGGGTGTTTTCCACATCATCGTCATGTATCCCGTCACGTAACAAATACACGTGCATACAGGATGAACAATGGACCGAAACGTCCCTACACTAATAGCGGACTGAAACGTGCTTAAACTAACAATGGACCGAAACGTCCCTAAACTAACAGCGGACCAAAACATCCCTAAACTAATAATGGACCGAAACGTCCCCAAACTAACAGCGGACCGAAACATCCCAAAACAAATGATGGACCGAAATGTCCTGAAACTAGCTACGGACCGAAACGTCCCTAAACTAACAGCGGACCGAAATGTCCTGAAACTAGCTACGGACCGAAACGTTCCTAAACTAACAACGGACCGAAATGTCCTGAAACTAGCTACGGCCCAAAACGTCCCTAAACTAACAACGGACTGAAATGTCTTGAAACTAGCTACGGACCGAAACGCCTTTAAACTACTACAGATCGCAACATCCTTGGGCTGACATAAAAAAAGGTACGTCCATAAGCAAAATGGGCATGGATGAAAACCCGAAAGGGCTCCATGAGTAAAAACAGCCGGGCTACCGGCGAGTTTGTGAAAACCCGAAAGTGCGCAGACTCGTAAAAAATTCATGCACACTTGCAAAGTCCTCTCGACCTTATAAGGAGAAAAAACCTGCGTGAGATCCTTACGACTCACAACGGAGCAACACACTTAGGGATCCCCACGATTCCTAAGGAGAAATTACACTTACGAGATCCTCAAAGCTCGTAAGGAGAATCCTCTTATGAGACCCTCACGGCTCATAGGATTCAAAAGCCTTAAGCTATATGGATCTGAACCTGTTCTTAAGCCATCACATCCCCCAGTTTGCCCTACAAACGGTTCAATATTGACCCTTGTATACAATCCACGGGCACAAATAAACGTCTCCCCCACCAAGTTCCACCGATGGCGTGAAATGTCCTCATGTGGTGAACGACACTTGTAAGTCCTCTCGACTTATAAGGAGAAAACACTCTTGCAAGATCCTTACAACTTATAAGAGAACATACACTTAAGAATCCTCACGATGATTAAGGAGAAATCGCACCTATGAGATCCTCACGACTCGTAGGGAGAAACACCTTTATGAAACCCTTACGGCTCATGAAGTCAAAAGCCTTAGTCGGCAGGATCCTAACCCTGTTTGCTAAGCCACCTTTGTTCGAATCGACAGAGGAAAATGATGATTCTCTCCTGGCAATATTCCAGTCGCAGCTGCGATACTGATGCTAAGATTGGCACCAGATTACAAGTTCCATACTCGTAGCAAAAGTCAGCGAGCTATAAATGCATATGAAATAGCCGAAACGATAGGGCAACTTGCAAGAAAATCAGCAAGTAAAAGATATGCATACAAAAATAGCCGAAATGATTGGGCAACTCGCAATAAAAAGCAGCGAGTAAAAAGAAAAATAGCCGAAATGATTGGGCACCACGAAAAATAGGCGAAATGATTGGGCAATCGCGACTTTCGCGATATAAAAAGCTGAAATGATAGAGTATCGCGGAAAGAAATAAAAAAATGAAAATGATGAAAGAATGAAACTTCTACCCTAAAGGCGAGTCCATACTGACCTCTGTATACAATTCATGGGCATAAACGAAAAGGGAACCACATTTCCCGACAGACTCTGTCAGAGAGAGAGTCAGATCTCAACGGGAACATCTACAGCCCAGAAATCAGCAACGGCGTTCCTCCTCATCCTAGCAGGATACGGACATGTCACCACCAATCGGAGCCACGACAAAGTCCCTAGCTCTAAGACTCCACGGTTCACAGACAACCTAGAGTCAACCCTGACACCATAGAAAACGGAGAAAGTCAACCCCGACACCGTAGAAAATGGAGAAAGTCAACTCTGACACCGCAGAAAGCGGAGAAATTCAACCCCAACACCGTAGAAAATGGAGCAAGTCACCCCCGACACCGTAGAAAATGGAGAAAGTCAACCCTAACACCGCATAAAGCGGAGAAAGTCAACCCCGACACTGTAGAAAATGAAGCAAGTCAACCACGACACCGCAGAAAGCGGAAACAAGTCAACCAACCTCCAGGGAAATTAGTGTCCTTGGCAAAACCTCTTGATACAGGGAAATCAGCGTCCTTGGCGAGAACCTCGATTCACGTCGACCCGCAAGGAAATCAGTGTCTTCGCAGGAATCTCTCGATTCGTCTCGACTCCTGGAAAATCAGTGTCCTTGGCAAAACCTCTCGATACAGGGAAATCAGCATCCTTGGCGAGAACCTCGATTCACGTCGACCTGCAAGGAAATCAGTGTCTTTACAGGAATCTCTCGATTCGTCTTGACTCTAGGGAAATCAGTGTCCTTGGCAAAACCACTCGATACAGGGAAATCAGCGTCCTTGGCGAGAACCTCGATTCGCGTCGACCCGTAAGGAAATCAGTGTCTTTGCAGGAATCTCTCGATTCGTCTCGACCCCAGGGAAATTAGTGCCCTTGGCAAAACCTCTCGATACAGGGAAATCAGCGTCCTTGGCGAGAACCTCGATTCGCGTCGACCCGCAAGGAAATCAGTGTCTTTGCAGGAATCTCTCAATTCGTCTCGACTCCAGGGAAATCAGTGTCCTTGGCAAAACCTCTCAATACAGGGAAATCAGCGTCCTTGGCGAGAACCTTGATTCGCATCGACTCGCAAGGAAATCAGTGTCTTTGCAGGAATCGATCGATTCGTCTCGACCCTAGGGAAATCAGTGTCCTGGCAAAACCTCTCGATTCAGGGAAATTAGCGTCCTTGGCGAGAACCTCGATTCGCGTCGACCCGCAAGGAAATCAGTGTCTTTGCAGGAATCTCTCGATTCGTCTCGACTCCAGGGAAATCGATGTCCTTGGCAAAAACTCTCGATACAGGGAAATCAGCGTCCTTGGCGAGAACCTCGATTCGCGTCGACCCGCAAGGAAATCATTGTCTTTGCAGGAATCTCTCGATTCATTTTGACCTCAGGGAAATCAGTGTCCTTGGCAAAACCTCTCGATTTAGGGAAATCATCGTCCTTGGCGAGAACCCCTCGATTCATTTCGACCCGCAAGGAAATCAGTGTCTTTGCAGGAATCTCTCGATTCGTCTCGACCCCAGGGAAATCAGTGTCCTTGGCAAAACCTCTCGATTCAGGGAAATCAGCGTCCTTGGCGAGAACCCTTCAATTCATTTCGACCCGCAAGGAAATCAGTGTCTTTGCAGGAATCTCTCGATTCGTCTCTACCGGCGGGGAAATTAGTGTCCCTGTGCATTAAAGAAAATTCTCTTGTGAGATCCTTACGACTCTCAAGAGAAAATGCACTTAGGAGTCCTTACGACCCCTAAGAAGAAATTACACCTACGAGATCCTCTCGACTCGTAGGGAGAAAAGTCTTTATGAGACCCTCACGAATCGTAAAGTTGAAAAGCCTTAGACAGCAGACCTGAACATGTTTCCTAAGTCGTCGCTACCATACAAAGAGGTTAAGATGGACTGCTATCTACTATCTACAGGCCACACTCGCCAAAGTTACATGCCACTGAAATGGAGGTGCCACTCAAAAGTACGTAAATTACTTTGCACCAAGTCAAAACAAAAAGGCATGACCCATGGACGTCAACTACATACTATGCAAAGCAGTAAAGAGAACATTTGATTCGCATCCAATTAAGCGTTCGAAGTGTACCCACTCATATATGTGCGAAAAGGATTAATGCATAGAAAGGAAAATTTTGTTATTCATACCTCAGAAAATTCTTACATTGATGAAAACAGTAAAACGAAAACATCATTAAAATGTTTACAATGGTAAAACACTAAATCCGGGACATGGATTGAGAAATTCAGAAGTACGGCCGTCTAAAATGCTTCTGGCTTCTCTGACCATTTTCGTGTGCATCCTTTCACGAATGCAAGCGTCAGGATTCTCGCTGATGTCGTCCGTCCTCTGATAGACAGAGATTATCGTCATCTGTTGAAAAATTTGGTGCAAGATTATCTCGCCGCCTCTTTGAGATCAGGCCCATCAGATATACTGAGTGCACCTTGTCTTCGGCATCATCCAGTGCCTTAAGCGGCATGGGTTCGTAATCCAGGAAGTGCTTCCCAAATCGCTCTCATGATGATCTTCAAAAGAGCGGAGCGACGAGGAAGTAGTCGACCATTGTATTCAGTGAAGCGACTCATAATCTCAGCGCATTGAGCGTTTGTAAACTCCTGGTTTTGACAACGGCCTTGTACGTGGATGTCTTCATAAGAAATAATTTCGTCAAGATCATACAGATGGATGGCCATAGTGTCTGAAAAGAAAAATCGTTAAAAGTTAGTGATCAAACTGATCAAGAAAATGCTTATTGAAACGGACACGAGAGTTTAAAACAACTTTTGACATCCTCATAAAAAACTGTTAAAAAACATCTAAAAAATTTAAAAATTGTGCAATTCTGATATTTGGTACTTTAAATTTGTACCACACTGCAATGCAGTGGAAAAAGACCAAGGGAGACACACAAAATCAAGATGACGGCTCATCATTGGTGAGGCAATCACTCATTAAAGAAGAAATCCTAAAAAATATCCTCATTTAATGAAAGACCCCACATGCCAAGGAGTTCAACTCCCTCAAGAGCAACGCTCTGCAAATAGAAATGACATCTGTTAACTGTAATCATGAAGGGAATAAAATTCCCCAAAATTTCTGTGAGAACGATGGAGTAAACCCATCAAAACCCTAAAAAAGCAAAGCTTTTACAGAGTAAAAACTTCAAGATCTTCAAGATCTGTGAACAAACACTAAGAGTTCTTCATGGAAGATGAACAATGTTTTAATTCATGGGTTAAAATCACCCTAAAAAAATTATATCTTGAAGATCTATGATCTAAAGATGAGCACGGCTCTATTAATGGGTAAAACCCTAAAACATTTTTTTAGATCTACGATCTGAGAAGAGCAAAGCTATGTTAATAAGTTCAATCCTTACCAAATTTGGGCAGAGTTTTGACTCTAATAGTTTCTTAAGGTAGAGAGCTAAGCTATGAAAGGGGGAGAATTATATTCTCAGGAGAAACAAGAAGAACAAAGCAAGAAGATGAACAGCGGTCATCTCAAGGGCCAAAGACCCTATTTATAGGTGCTGGAAGTCGATCCAACTTCTAAGTTGATATAACGGTGGAAAAGTTGCCACCGCTGCACTCACGTGTGAGCCACGTGAGCGCATCGGTGGGGGGGCATTTGTTTCCCCCAATCAGATAGCAAAGCTCTGTTCAAAATTTGAAATTTGAATCGAGGCAGCGCCTCACGTGCAAAGCGCGAGAGCGCTAGTGCCAAGAGCGCCGGGGCCAAGAGCGCCAGCGCTAAGAGTCAAAGACTCTAAGGAAGCGCTTCACGTGCAAAGTACGAGAGCGCCTGCGCCATGAGTCAAAAACTCTGAGGCAGCGCCTCACGTGCAAAGCAAGAGAGCGCCAGCGCCAAGAGTCAAAGACTCTGAGGCAGCGCCTCACGTGCAAAGCACGAGAGCGCCAACGCTAGAACTAAATGTTTTCCACCATTGGATCAAACATCCAACGAAGATGATAAATCATCAAAATTACAGAATTAAATTCTGTTGAGGAAATACTCCTCAAATCTTTCCAAATAAGAAAGATTGCGCTCTGTAAATCAGAGCACCATTGGATCAAAGATCCAATGATGATTAAAAATCATCAAGCTACAGAATAAGTTCTGTATGGGAAAATATTTTCCCAATCTTGTTAATAACAAGAAAAATGTCTTCTGTAAAACAGAAGTTCTTGGATCAAAGATCCAACGGTGGATAAAATCCCCGAATCAATTAGGGATCTCTTAATGAGAGATTTCCTTAACTGATTCAACGGATCAGCCTCACCTATATAAAGGACCCAAGACTTCAAGTATTAAAAAGAAGGACCTCCCCATAAGTTTCAAACTGAAAGAGGGGGGAAACAAAAAAATAGACATAAGAACCCCCCCCCCCCATAAACTTCAAGTTCTCAAAAAAGAAAAAGAGAAGAGCAAGCTCTAAGAAGAAGAATTTTCTTCAAGGTAAATAACAATAAGTGAGATCATAGCATCTCCTCTATATTTGAGATTTAAACTCTCACATCAGAAGAACTTAGTTCTTTTTCCAGATCACAGATCTATAAGACAAAGTCTTTCATAAAAAGAAGAGAGATCATAGCATCTCCTCCACATCTAAGAGTTTAACTCTCACATCAGAAGAACTTAGTTCTTTTTCCAGATCTTATATCTATAAGACGAAGTCTTTCACAAGGGAGAACCAAATCTCAGAGAATTGGATTGGGCAGAACAAAAAACTCAGTGCTTAGCACTAAAATCTGGCGCTCAGCGCCGAGCGCTCCACGTGCTCCTTACATGGGCAATATTTAATAAGAAGTTTTTAGCACTCAAATCTGGCGCCGAGCGCTCCATGTGATCCTTACGTGGGCGCTATTAAATAAGAGCGCTCAACACTCAAATGCTGGCGCTCGGTGCCAAACGCTCTGCGTGCCCCTCACGTGAGCGCTGCTCAAAATAAAAGTACTCAGCACCCAAATGCTGGCGCTCAGCGCCAAGCGCTCTACGTGCCCTTCACGTGGGCGCTGCTCAAAATAAAAAGAGCGTTTAGCGCTCAAATGCTGGTGCTCAGCGCCAAGCTCTCCACGTGCCCCTCACGTGGGCGTTACTTAACACAGAGCGCTCTGCGCTCCTCAAGAAGAGCCTAGCGCCATGAAGAGTGCTCAGTACTCATAAAAAACAAAAAGAAAGTGGGTATCAGTATTCACATAAATGTTTAGCATTATTTGCACAGAGAAAGAACTGTGTCCTAGCAAGTGTCTAACACTTTAAAAAAAAGGGGAAATGACAAAGGCTAAGTGAGCTGAGCCCAAGGTTGGCCAAACTCCAAAATCAACCGAGCGCATAGGTCTTCTTCTAAATTGGTCTTAGCCTAAACAAGACCACCGAGCTTCTGACGAATATCCATTGGTTCAAGGGTACATCTCTACACACCTCTGATACATGTTGTTGTAATTCTTCAACGTCTTCAGAAAGGTAGAGGGTCTCAATAACCAATAATTCTTGGTATACCCTCGAACCAACAAACCATGAACCCATTGGACCGTAATGTCCTTAAACTAACTATGGACCGTAATGTCCTTAAACTAATATTTATGGACTATGATGTTCTCAAATCCAATGGACCGTAATGTCCTTAAACTAACTATGGACCGTAATGTCCTTAAACTAATTTTCATGGACTATGATGTCCTTAAACCCTACGGACTATGATGTCCTTCAACCATGGACCGCAACGTCCTTAAAACTAAACTGTGGACCGCAACGTCCCTAAAAACTAAACTATATGGACTTTGATGTCCTTAAACTCAATGGACCGCAACGTCCCTAAAAACTAAATTGTGGATCGCAACGTCCCTAAAATCTAAATTGTGGACCGCAATGTCCTTAAAGCTAAACTCCATGGACCGCAACGTCCTTAAAACTAAATTGCGGACCGCAACGTCCCTAAAAACTAAATTGTGGACGGCAACGTCCCTAAAAACTAAACTATATGGACTATGATGTCCTTAAACTCAATGGACCGTAACGTCCTTAAAACTAAATTATGGACCGCAACGTCCCTAAAAACTAAATTGTGGACCGCAATGTCTTTAAAACTAAACTCCATGGACCGCGACGTCCTTAAAACTAAATTGCGGACCACAACGTCCCTAAAAACTAAATTGCGGACCGCAATGTCCCTATAAACTAAAGAAAATACTGTTGAGTAGATCTTAGTCTAAAAATTAGACTAACATATCCTTAACAAACATTTAAGTTGAACTTAATCTCAAACGAGATTAACAAGCCTTAAATCAAACAAATCCAAATCTAAGAAAATACGGATTTGGACTAACCCTCGCCCTACGGGCGACAACATAAATTAGTCTCCATATACAATCCACGGGCAACTAAAAATAAAACAAACACACACAACACGAAGTGAACATCTGGAGAAAGAGAAAGTGGTTACCGCGATGCAGTAACGTAATTAACCGCGGGGGCTTTCGCCTGCAGGGAAGAGCGTCCCCACAATCAAAAACCCCTCACAATGTGGGAGAATCTGACGAAGTCTGCTACAACGGCCGCATCCGTCTAAACCCCCGATACATGGTGCCATAAATCAACTTGGCATATTCGGAGAGATAGACGGATAAAACCAAATAGTATCTGCCCCCAAAATTCAGGCCGGACGTCCCAAACATCCCGGTCGCGTCTTTCGGCGGCGAACAAGCATGACAGCCCATCTTGCCATTTTACCGGCTAGGCTTGCTTTGGTCATTAAGTGTTTGAACGGGTCGACCTTGGAGATCAGCATAACCCGATGAGCGAGAAGATAGTGTCTTAACTTTTTCACGGCAAATATCAGGGCCAGACACTGCTTTTCGATCGGGGAATAGTTATTTTCCGCCCCGACTAAAGTTCGACTGAGGTAGTAGAGGGCATTTTCTTTTCCCTCCTCATTATTCTGGGCAAGGAGCGCGCCAAGTGATTCATCTAGCACGGCAGTGTAGAGAATCAGTGATTTATTTGGAATGGGAGAAGCCAGCACTGGAGGGTGCAAAAGGTACTGTTTGATACTTTCGAATGCTTCTTGACATTCGGCATCCCAGACAAAAGGAGCTTTTTTCTTCATGAGCTTTGAGAAGGGCCTACATCTCCCTGATAAATTTGAGATAAACCTGCGTATATAAGCAAAC
This sequence comes from Agapanthus africanus, assembly GCA_030015575.1. Classification (NCBI taxonomy): domain Eukaryota; kingdom Viridiplantae; phylum Streptophyta; class Magnoliopsida; order Asparagales; family Amaryllidaceae; genus Agapanthus; species Agapanthus africanus. The sequence continues at coordinate 483,347,292 of JASDDO010000018.1, read as the reverse complement.
TTGCCTTGAAAAGATCTCAGCTGCATCAGATTCTTCGGAGGGGGCATCTCCATGATGGCCTTTATCTTTGATGGGTCAACTTCGATCTCTCGATGTCGGACTATGAAGCCCAGGAATTTTCCCGATAACACGCCAAAAGCGCATTTTAGAGGATTCATCTTCAGATCGTATTCCCTTAGTCTGGTGAAAACGGCCCTAAGATCATGGATGTGATCGGCCTTGGCTATAGTCTTGACGACCAAATCGTCAACATAATATTCGACGACTTTATGGATTAGGTCATAAAAGATATTGGTCATTGCCCTTTGATATGTGTCACATGCGTTCTTCAGTCCGAACGGCATCACTTTGTAACAGTATATGCCGATCGGGGTTCAAAATGTTGTATGCTTTTCATCCCCAGGTGACATTTTTATCTGGTTGTACCCAGACGAACCATCCATGAAAGTGAACAGCTCGTAATTTGAGGTATCGTCGACCATCATTTCCATTACCGGAAGCGGGAAATTATCTTTAGGGCATGCCTTATTGAGGTTCCTAAAATCAACGCAAACTCGTATCTGTCCATTCTTCTTTTTCACTGGGACGATGCATGCGATCCAGTCCGCATATTTCTCTTCTCTGATGAAACCGGCATCGATGAGTTTCTTGGTTTCCTTGATGACCTTTTCTTCCAGTTCCCTTCTCATTCTTCAAGGAGCTTGTTTGACTAGCTTAGCATCAGGAGATATAGCCAACTTATGCACGACCACTTTAGGGGTAAGGTCAGGCATTTCTTTGTACGTCCACACGAAGCAGTCGGCGAACTCGTGCAGCAGAGCGATTATCTGTTCTTTCATTTTGTCTGACAAGAGTGAGCTGATGTAGGTCGGCCTTAGATTATCAGAAGTTCCCAAATCAATCTCGGTTAGCTCGTCGAAGGTTGCTTGTCCGCCATCTTCGAGCTCTCGAGGGGCTTTTTCTGGCTCGGCTAGCTCGTCATCATCATTTGACGTCTCGCTGGCTTCGCCAATATGGATCATGTAGCATGATTTGATATCAGGTTGAATGAAACCTATGCCCCGTCTATCTGGGATTCGTCCATCGATGAGTGCTCGGACCTGAGGCGGACGCCACGACCCCTCATAAAACTTTGCTTCGGAGTCCGTTTGATATAACCGACATCCGCACTTTTTAAAATATTCCCGCATCTCGGGCACATAATATCTGGGGTTTAGGACGGCTCTTATGCCTCTTTCATAGGAAAGGCACATGACAGACAAATCGTCCGGATGCGCGACAGGATTTGACCCATAAAACAGGATGCCTTTCTGTCCATTTTACCTTCCGGAAATGTAGAAAATTTTCAGCTGGTCCATGGTGGAGACTGACAATGTATCGAGCTTTTTGCACATTTGCACTGGCACCCTTGTGACGGCTAGGGACCCTTTTGCAACTTCGAAGGTCTCTCGTAGCTTTGCTTGTTGCGTAGGGGCCCAATCTGTATAGCTGTTGCAAGGCAGATTCTCTTCCTCTGACTCTTCAGTGTTGCTACCTAAACGAGGGCGAATTTTGCTGTCGGATGGGCCTTCGATATCAGATTCTTCCATATCGCTACCAAGATGAGGGCGGTTTTTATGGAAGGACGTACTTTCAATGTCAGACTCATCAGTGTCACTGCCGAAATGCGGACACGCCTGGGGGGTTTTCTTTTGAAAGCGATAGCCGGCTCAGATTTGCTTTTGAGTTTCGGGGCCGTACTATCTTTGGTCAGCTGTGGTTCAGCACTTTGGAGGTTCACAAAGTACCGAGAATCTTCATATCAGACTTCATGCACATCGAATGGCTGGATGTCTCCGTCAATGCATCTTTTTTCTTTATTTTTGGTATACTTCATGCACTGATGGAGAGTTGACGGAACGATGCCGTAATCGTGAAGCCACGGCCTTCCCAGGAGAATCTTATAGGACATTTCGGCGTTGATCACGTATATCTTGGTTTCAATTTGTAGGTCCTCGAATCTGATCGGCAGAGTTATGGATCCCAGAACTTGCTGGCAATTTTGATTGAAGTCTTGAATGACAATCCTTTCTCTTGACAGGTGTCGGACGTCCATTGTAAAACTCTTTAGAGTCCGCAAGTTTATGATATTCACTGAGGATTCTGGATCAATCAATATGCGATTAATCCGGTCTCCGTCGCTATACCCTGTCACGTAAAGAGGTTGGTCGTGCTCAGCTGTTCCTAGTAACATGTCTTCATCTTTTAATTTGACCGCGGCTGTATGCAGAGTGTACTGGGCTTCTTTCATATCAATTTCTGCAAAGCGAGCCTAGTACCGCTCGGGGTTTTATAAAGCGTGAATGAGAACATCTCTAAGCTCCTTAGATAGAACCAATGCATCATAGATGCTCAGGAGAGACGGAAGCCTTCGGAGATGAGCCAAGACATTATAGTCCACCGAGGAAGGACTCGAATTTTCATGAGCCGGCTCTCCGCCATCTTTTTCATTAGCGACTTTTTTTTCTTTCCTTTTGGTGAGTTGCCTTGATTTGGCAGTAGAGCCTTTCCGCTTCTGAGCTGGATTTGGTTGGCCTTCGTGGCGAGCTCCTCGTCTTCCTTGGGAAAACAGAGTTCTTCCTTAGAGTCGCTACTGAGGTGGGCGATGTAGCAGGTCACTTATCGGAGTCTTCTTCTACCTCCTCCAGAATCTCAGCCGCTTCTACAGGGAAGAACTCCTTCAATTGAATTAGAGTTCTTTCCTTTTGTTCATAGTCTTCGAGAGAATCGATATATTTTTGAATGGTCAATCTCCCTACAGACTCTTTTTCGGGTCGAGCTGCACTTTTCTTCTTCTTGAGATTTTTGGATTTTGGGCCTGATTGAGCCAAATTCGTAGCTGGAATGGTGGGCTCCTTCTGCCCTTCCCATTCCGTTCTGGGCTCTTTCTGAAGTAGTTTTAGCATTTTCTTCATCCTTTTAGACATGTGCATGCTCCATGGAGGCTGTGACGAGTCATTTTCATTCTTCAGGGTAACGAGTTCAGCTATCTGCTCCCAGAAGGCTTCAACTTGTGTCTGTATGAAGTTGGCGGTTGCAGCTTGATTGTTCACCAATACACTCTTGGACAACTCGATCTCCCCAATCTTATACTGCTTTTCGACCCAGTCTTTGAAAATATAGCAATTCTTGATCGCATGGCTCACTGCTTGGTGGTACGGGCAATATAGAGGATTGTCGGTCATTCTTGCTTCGTGGGGTCTTTTCGACTCTGGAAATTGTAGACCGTTGTTCAAGCCATCTTTGAATATCTTGCGGATCTTGTCCCTTCTGAAAGAGTAAACCTTATTCTTTTTCTCCTCTAAGGAAAGCCCTTTTCCTCCCAGCACTGGCTTTCGAGACCGGTTGGTTTTGGATTCGCCTGCCTTTCGCTTGTCTTCATTATCGGACGCATTGAAGACATTAGTATTACTGGAATTCCTGCTTCTACGGTTTTCGTCCCTCTTGCTCTTCCAAATCATGTCTCTTTGAGTGTCTGGGGTAGCCTCTTGTTTCGAGCATTCCAGCATTTGGACTTTTTTTGTTAGCTCCTGAAACGTCTTGAGGTATGTTGTACACAAGAATGGGACCATCCAATTGCTGAGGTTTCCAATAAGGAGGCTGATGTTCACACCATAATATTGCATTATTATATTCCCCATTCTTATTCTTTTTATAAATAAACAGGTGCTTTTGACGCATGTCTGCTACATGTTACAGGTTACAGGTTCTTGGACAGAAAACAGTGAAAACGATGAAAAGACGATGCAAAAGTGGACTTTAACCAATAAACAGAAGACTCTTGATCAAGCCTACTTAAGGAACAATTCACAAAGCAAGATTCAAGATATCGACTCAAAGCGAACGGGTAGAAGTCCACTACAATATTCACTGGAAGATCTGGAGAAGATTCAGAAGCAATATGGATAAAAGAACCAAAGAAACTATAATTAAAAATCATAAGGAGCCATCCCAGGAAAACTAAGATTCCGACTCCCTTACTTGGCCGCGGAACCGCGGCCAAACCAGGCCTCGGGCCGCGGTTCCGCGGCGGTCATGAGCGATCAGTGGAAGGAATTTTTACCAAAAGGCAGTGGCGGCGTTGACTGGTCTTCATAAGGGCAAATATGTAATTGTAGACATGCGGATCAAAATGTAACCTAGGGTTTTCTATTCTCTATAATTAGAAACCCTAAAAATTATAATTTCTTATGCCTCCTTTTAATAATAAATTCAGAATTCTTTATGGAGAGCATCGGTGTTTCTTTTCAACTCATTCAGATCTGACAAACCTGCGTTGATGATTAGAGAGATGCATGTGTAAGTAGATTTAATTTCTTGCTCTAGTTTAGATTTCAATTCTTTGCCCTAGGTAGATTTAATTTCTTGCCCTAGGAAATTGTTTAGAGTTAGCTTTGGGGAAGGATTTTGAGAGATGAGATCTCTCATCCCTTTCTTACCCGTTATATATTTTCAATAGGACTCCATGCATACACGCACACACCGCGCCCTACGGCACCCTATCCCCCGAGGTAGCAGTAATACCGTAATATAAAGGCCCGGTTGCGCGCGTTTTCCATGGAGGTTAGGGTAAGGATTTCTAAAGGAAGGACAAGAACCTAGAGGAAGGAACACCTTCCCGAATGGATCTAATCCCCTTTATTGATAATTACCATAACTCCTCATAGATCTTCATTTGGGTATAAAAAGCGTTGAGATTTACCTGCATTTCCAAACCATCCCTAAACCTAACCCTAAAAAGACTAGATCTAGATAATCATAGTATAGAATAATTAGGTTTTTAGATTTAATAATCAATCCGAACACCCTTCGGAATTAACTCGTTAGCGCGACTAGGAGATTCACAACATCCCTGTGGACCGACCCGTACTCACCGGCTAGCTACATGTGACGCCGTTCTTGATTGCAGTAAATAGATAGTTTTTGAGATCAAATCAAATGGCGCCGTTGCCGGGGATCGAACCCGGGTCACCCGCGTGACAGGCGGGAATACTCACCCCTGTCCAACCGCAAAAAGGATCGAACCTTGTTGTATATATGTATATATATTTTTGTTTTCTTTTTCTATAAAAACTAAAAAAAATTCAAAACATTAAAAATATAAAAAAAATTATAAATAAATAAACAGGGGAGTGCCGGCATTTTGACCCTCTTGGTGTAGCAAGACAGTGAGGACACTGTCAAGTCTAAATTTGGGGGTATGCTCGGTACATCTTCTTCCTTCGCATTCATTTGTACATATTTTTGCATTTGCATACTTATTTGAAAACCCATAAAAATTGAAAATTTTCAAAAATTATAAAAATTATTGTATTCAATTTTGGCTTAATTGACTTGAGTTTGACAAATAGGTTAACTGGCTAGGAACAACTAGATCTTAGACTTCGTAAATTAAAAACCCTAAAAATAACCTTCCTTAAAGTTTAACGGTAGAAAGTATATATCTTTGTAGTTTATTTAGAAATAGGCAAATTTTGAGTTCACTTCTTGGGCTAAGTCGAAACAAAGGAAAAGTATTGATGTTCTTATTAGAGTAAAAGTTTGAAAAATAATTCCTAGCTTAAGTCTAGATTCTGAAAATGTATACCCTACAATTTGCACGATCACGCATCTTGAAACTTGGAATAGTATAAGAGACCTTGAAATGCTCTTGTCTAAAGTCCTTAGTACGAAGAATATTAAAAAAAAATACAAGTGTGAATAAAGAATAAAAAAATGAACACTGGTTTTTGTGATTACTTAAGGCTGCAAAAAATAGAAAAATATTTAGCGAGGGTGCTTCATCACCTAGTGCCTTAGACCAACTGGTTTGGGAGTCACTGCTAAAAGCCTTGGGTGTTGCAAGACTAGGAATTACACTTTAAAAGTGCAAACGTATTTTGTAATCGGTCGTTGGTAGCTCAAGAAGTATTAACGGTCGCATGAAGGATGTGTAAGCAAAATTCAATTAAAAATTCACCTATTAAGAAGTGCTTTGGACAACGGACAAGGGCATGATTGCTTGATTTGAATTTCCAAGTGTAGGGGTAATTTATACACACACGTGGGGATATGTGATTGGAGTTTAGATGAGAGAAAGGGATGAAGAATAGAACTTGTATCTTTAGTAGAGTTGATAGAAATTCCTGAGTGGAGATGAAACCCTAGAAGGAAAACTTAAGAAATGCCGAAAGCTAAGTAGGTCTGCAGAACATATATAATCTTAAGTTAAATGATGAGGAAGTGTGAAGAATATGGATGGATAATTTACAAGTAAAAGATAACAGAGTTCCTTGTTAGAAAACCTAATTGGAGAACAAAAGTTAATAGGCCAAATTGATAGGATTTTGTGGGTAGTATCCGCTGAAAACCCTCAGGAAGCAACACTCCTCCTACTAAGGACACCTAGAGGTTTAACGGCTTGTTGCACGAGCTCAGTGCAATCGTGTTTCCCTGCGAAAGTGCGGTTAGGATTTTAGTGAATAAAAATAAGTTTGCTCGAGAACGAGCAAAAGATAAGTTTGGGGGTATTTGTTCACACCATAATATTGCATTATTATATTCCCCATTCTTATTCTTTTTATAAATAAACAGGTGCTTTTGACGCATGTCTGCTACATGTTACAGGTTACAGGTTCTTGGACAGAAAACAGTGAAAACGATGAAAAGACGATACAAAAGTGGATTTTAACCAATAAACAGAAGACTCTTGATCAAGCCTACTTAAGGAATAATTCACAAAGCAAGATTCAAGACCTCGACTCAAAGCGAACGGGTAGAAGTCCACTACAATATTCACTGGAAGATCTGGAGAAGATTCAGAAGCAATATGGATAAAAGAACCAAAGAAACTATAATTAAAAATCATAAGGAGCCAGCCCAGGAAAACTAAGATTCCAACTCCTTTACTTGGCCGCGGAACCGCGGCCAAACCAGGCCTCGGGCCGCGGTTCCGCGGCGATCATGAGCGATCAGTGGAAGGAATTTTTACCAAAAGGCAGTGGCGGCGTTGACTGGTCTTCATAAGGGCAAATATGTAATTGTAAACATGCGGATCAAAATGTAACCTAGGATTTTCTATTCTCTATAAATAGGAACCCTAAAAATTGTAATTTCTTATGCCTCCTTTTAATAATAAATTCAGAATTCTTTATAGAGAGCATCGGTGTTTCTTTTCAACTCATTCAGATCTGACAAACCTGCGTTGATGATTGGAGAGATGCATCTGTAAGTAGATTTAATTTCTTGCTCTGGTTTAGATTTCAATTCTTTGCCCTAGGTAGATTTAATTTCTTGCCCTAGGAAATTGTTTAGAGTTAGCTTTGGGGAAGGATTTTGAGAGATGAGATCCCTCATCCCTTTCTTACCCGTTATATATTTTCAATAGGACTCCATACATACACGCACACACCGTGCCCTACGGCACCCTATCCCTCGAGGTAGCGGTGATACCGTAGTATAAAGGCCCGGTTGCGCGCGTTTTCCATGAAGGTTAGGGTAAGGATCTCTAAAGGAAGGACAAGAACCTAGAGGAAGGAACACCTTCCCGAATGGATCTAATCCCTTTTTTTGATAATTACCATAACTCCTCATAGATCTTCATTCGAGTATAGAAAGCGTTGAGATTTACCTGCATTTCCAAACCATCCCTAAACCTAACCCTAACAAGACTAGATCTAGATAATCGTAGTATAGAATAATTAGGTTTTTAGATTTAATAATCAATCCGAACACCCTTCGGAATTAACTCGTTAGCGCGACTAGGAGATTCACAACATCCCTGTAGACCGACCCGTACTCACCGGCTAGCTACATGCGACGCCATTCTTGATTACGGTAAATAGATAGTTTTTGAGATCAAATCAGCTGACGGTGTCACGCCCCGCTTCCCAAAATACGGAATACGAGGGGTAATAAGGCTAGCTATGCTCCTACGGTCAAGGAAATATCCTGTCGTAGTCACACTTCGGCTTCTAGCATTACGTGGTAATCAGTAATCATAGCACAAGTAATGAGAAATGCAGTCACTAATTATATCAAAACAGATATAAAATAACCAGGTAAAGATCAAGGGAAAGATAGAGCTGACGTCGCTGATCTAGATGTCCGCAATATCCTCAAGATAAGAAAGGTCCTGACCCGAGCTAAGTCCACTTCTCACTCTGAGCATGCATACTCTGGTCGTCAGAGCGACACAATAGCAATATATATATATATATATAATGTGCAATGATGATAAACATGAAGCAGTAAATATAGAACAATGACGCGAGCATGAAATAACCGGTACAGGTAACGATAAAGCAAGTGTATCAGATCAGTAATCAATACAATGTCCATGTCACTAAAGCTATCAGTCTCTAAGTCTCGATGTCCAGGTCGCTAAACCTATCGTCAGTCTAAGTATGAGCATCAACCACCGCGGGAATATCCCCAACCCAAGGGTAGGCCCCAGGGGCAAGGGAACACGGGCCCGAATCATGCTCGCTAATAATCAGTAGTACCATCCATACGACTCCCGAAATCGATATATATGCCGACAGTGGGACTCCTGAGATTCCGTTGATTGAACTCACACTCAAACTACCCCACACTCCGTGGTCTACATCCAACACCGACCATGAATACAAATACTAGTCGCTCAACGACAAGTCTACGCGAGAACTGGAGACAATGTCTCCATCAAGCATGTCTCGACTGGTATCCAAGATAAATGGACAGTGTTCGACGTCTTACCTATGACACTAATATAAGTGCTTCCATAACCGTCTCATTACAGTTATAGTTACACTTATATATGTCCGATAGACGTCGATAATGCAATAACTATCTGGTTCCGCTAATTGTGTACAAGTACGTGTCACTTCGCTTATTCATTTACGCTTTTACACTAACGTAATTTCCACAATCCAATCACTAACATTTATCACTTGGTTATGTAACTTGGTCACTAGGTTATCGATGCAAATGAACACTATTTATAAGAGTATGACAATCATGCACATGATGGGGATATAGTAAATGCACTGCTAAAAACATATGAGCAACCGGTGTCGGTTGGACTAGAAAAATCATATTAAATCACACGTGCATAATTAAGCAAAACGATATAAAAAAAAGTAGGCAGCATATTTAATTATCTATACAGAAAAATTGGTTCCGAGTCAATCGGGTTTCAGATTTGCCAGTTATGGTCATTTCATTTTAAGTGTTTACTGCGGAAAATCCAATTTCTGAACTGGAAGTCCATTTCGTAACACGTTTTACTCTCTATTGGGAGCATAATTAGCGACTATACTGTTCAAGTAATTGTAGGGCTATGATTTAACTTTACAGAACAAGATACGGATCAATAATAGTCATCTTAGTTTAGTAGTTATGATCATATTACTGATGAAGCGTGCAAACTGAAATGACAGAAATCTGCCGTACATGTCATCCGTTTAAAATATGATTTAAATACTAAATGATACTAGAATTTGGTGAAAATGGTACCATTGGAAAGATAAAACAAGTGTATACGCAGCAGTAATTGGCTCCGTACACTATCACAATTAAACATTAAGGTTTCAGATGTATAAATGCATGTCAAGGGGTAAGTTCCTGCACTGGACTGCGGTCCAAGGTTAGGTAAGTTCTTTATTTTCGATGTTTATAGGATATATCTAACAGTAAAGATATACGTAGTGTTAAATGTTATGCAGTACCCTTCGCAACGAACCTAGGAACGATGCGATTGGATTTTTCTGGAATTAATCATGAATTAACAAGGTGTCACATATAGTGAGGTTTGGAATCGTAGTCGCCTCTTGGGGACGGCTTTTCATGTACGAAACTGCGGTATTTTAAACCCAACTTTTACACAGTACTAATTAATGATATATGAGTCGTATCAACACTAAAGGTTTGCATAGCTATAATGATGAATAACTATATGCTAGTATATCTCTGATCGAATTGGGATCACCAGTATGGATGGCTTCTAGTAATTTACAATTATTTCCAGCAAAAACCACGAATAAGAATATTAAAATTCCTGATGATAACAACTAGATGTATATGTAAAATAACATTAATACAATATGTAAAATAGCATGTGAAGCAAGTGCTGAACTTGCCTGGCGACGGTTAACTGGTGGGCTCCGACCGCAATAGGTGAACAGCGGTGACGTCACGGCGGCATAGAATGTCGACGGCCACGATATGGGTGTTCGAAGAAATGTCGACGGAGGGCTCGGCTTGGTGTTGTGCAACGGGGAGGTGATCTGCGGCGACGTAGTGGTGGAGATGGTAGTGGTGTGGTGGCGTCATCGGTTCACGGGAGCTTCGGCACAGTGGCAATGGTGATGAGACAAAGGGTGCGCCGGTGGGGTGGTCGGTGCTCTGGGTGTATGGGCGAAAGGGGTTGCAGAGGAGGAGTTGGTGGTGCTGGGGTCCGGCTGCAGGAAGGAGGATGCGACGATGGTCGAGTGGTGGTTGCAGTGGCAGAGGAGGTGGTGACCGGGGTAGTGTTGTTGGGAGCTGGAAGTGCTCGGTTGAGATGAGGGGAGAAGGTGGGTTTGTAGGTAAGGGGGCTCGGTGCAGTGGGGGTTGAAGCGACGAGGTCAGCGGAGGAGGCAGCGATGGTGATGATGGCGGTGTTATGTTGGCAACGAGGAGGAGATCGGCAGCGTTGTTGGAGGTCGGCGGTGGAGTTCGCTGTGGCTCGGCTGGGGTGATGGATGCAGGGCTCGATGGCTGCCGGTGAAAGAGTAGGGGTGCAGTAGGTAGTAGGTTCGGGTGCAGTGGAGGAGAGAGTTGGCTCTGACGATGGTGGACGCAGAGGTTGTTGCACTCGTGTGCGATAGAGCTTGGTATGCAAGGGTGGTGCTGGAGTTTTGGGTCTTGCGGTGGTTGTTCGATGGAGGTGAGGCAATGGCGATGGCTGGGGCGGTCGAAGGTGAAGAAAGAGGAGAAGGAAGTGTGGCTGGTGATAGGTTCGTGGTGGTGGTCGACGATGGGGAGATCGGGCTCGTCGTCTATGGATGAGTTGGTGGGTGTTTGGAGGAGAGGGCTTGGATGGAACGAAGAAAATGAGGACGAGGGAGAAGGAGCGAGATAGAAAAGAAGGGAGGGGATCGGTCAAGAGGTGGGGGAAGCGGGGACGTAGGGGAGCGGGTCTCGCGGCGATAGACACGAAAAGAGGGGAGCCGTTGGAGGGAATGGCTGTTGGGGGAAGCGAGTGGGGCGCGGAGGAGTTGGCGAGCGGGCGCGGGTCTCGTGGAGGTGGGCGCGAGAAGCGGGGAACGTTGGGGGAAAAAGCGGGAAATGAAAGGAGTGAGGAAGAAGAAGAGAAGGGGGAAGCGGGTCGGGTCGGGCAGGGGTCGGGTCGGGTAGGTTAGGGAAAAGTTTTGGGTTCGGTTGAAGGAATTGGGCCGGGGCTGTGGGCTTGGTTTTTGGGTAGATTAGGAAAAGAATTTGGAAATATAAAAGGGTTAGGGTTTTGGTTTTAGAAAATTATATAGGAAAATTTGGGGAAAATATTTGGAAATTATTTATTAAAATACGGTTATGGTATATCGAAACTGGGTATTACAGACGAACTGGTCCTGCTCTAGCGGCGATTCACACTTGACAGTGAGGTTGCGCCATCGGGCAATAAAGTCTGTGTTGCTCTTTTTTTTCCCCGGTTTGGTTCTCACGCGGTCAGCGATGGAGATTTTGTCACTAAAACTCATGAATCTTTACCGAAACAGAGACTCCATTTGGACGAAAGTAGTGACGGGCCCATCTGGTATGCTTGCGTACCAGTTGAAAGCGACACCGGTCAGGCTGTTAACAAACTGACGAAGAAGGAGCGCATCATTGCCCCCTGTATTTCCGCACGATGCTTTAAAATAGGCGACATGCTGATTTGTGTTTCCCGTCCCGTCAAATCTTTCGAACTTAGGAATGACGTAGCCGCTGAGGAACTCGATCAAATCATATTGTGCGGGATATGGCCGCCCACTACTGCCAATTTCTTTATGAGCTTCGGCTTCGGCCACCAATGTTTTAACCTTACTGGTGACCAAATCTATTATCCGATCTTGTGTTAGCGGGATAGTGCTATCTGGGGCCAAGGCATCCCCAGAAGCGGAATATGGTCGGCTTTCGTGCGGCTCACCAATCTTGGACCCAAGGGGATATGCATCGATTGCTTCGGGTTGTCATCACCCGGCTCATGAGTAGAGACAGATTAGAAGGCACTCGAGCAATTTGAGCCATGAGTTGCATCACAACATTCGTCAGGTCGTCGATTTTGGAGTAAAGCTTGGTCATCTCTTTATCTTTGCTCCCAAGCTGTTTTCGATGCTTTTGAAGCAGCTCTTGCTCTACGGTCGTAGGGCGGAAAGTCGGCGTTTCTTCGCTGTTCGAGCTTGATTCTACATGGACTGATGGGTCCTTCTGCCTATCGGCCTCATCGAGAGGGATTTCAACGTCCAGCGAAGGCGGCTGATCTTGGGAAACGGCAACCGCATTCAAGCCAGATTGGGCTTGAGATGTGGTGGCCCCATCCCTGCTTTTGCTACGCAAGTTATCGCTGGGCCGCATGCCCGCTATATAGACCGTATGGATAACTTATCCGGTCGTCTTTTCATTATTGGCAGCTGATTTCGTGGACCGTTTTTGTGGCTCTTCTGTTTTGGTAACGGACAATCGATTGAAGATGGCTGGCTTGACCGAATTCTTAAGTGGTGCTGGCGCTTCTTTTCTGGATTTGCCCCGCTGCTTTAGCACAGCACAGAACGCCTGATAGACTCTTGAAGAGACAGTGTCATGCTTTCTCTATTGGGGCTGGGACACGTCTCTTTGTAGCATCGTTCGGACTGCTGTCTCCTTGATTCTGGCGGTCATGGCGTTTTTCTAAACCCACTTCAGAGGTTCGAAGGAATTGCTGACTTTTACGACCAACTCAGCCGTCGTCACGGGGTGACCCTACTCTTGGAACCTCACAAGATTCCACATGGCCGGAGTCCTAGCCCTCTTGTTGGCTCTATATCTAAGCCGCTTCTGCCTTAACTTTTCTGATTTGAGCACTTGGCAGGCTTCGGTTTTTCGGGGAGCTGCAGTAGACTGAGCGATGGAGAGCTTTGGAGATATGCCTGATTGTGCAATTGTCAAAGGCGTCGCCTGTGCTTGTCCGCGACGTTCGATGATGCCCTTTGTTCCTGTAGTTTTTCCCCCAGCTGGAGCACTAGAGAGTCGTTCGGACACCGTTTTACGTTTAGGCTGTGGTACCTTGGCGATTATAACGTTCGGCCTCTTACCCCTTGAGACCGGTTTAGCCACCTGGTTTGCCGTGATCTACGCCAAATGAGCGCTTCCGGCAGGGTAGATGATGACGGAAAAAAATTAACGAGGTGGCTCCTCCCATTGCCGGCTGAGACTTGCAGGAAGAACCACACGGGCATTGATCTTGACCACGTACTGGATCGGAGTCACGTCAGAAATGAAGCTCGTCTTGGGAGATATGATTGCTGAGTTCGAGATTGTGACTGAAAACTTGTTAACTTGTACACAAAAAAATGACTTCAGTATAGGCAATCGATGTTAGTTGTATGTATGCCCTAGAGGCCATTATTGTACATGATTGTATATTATAAAGGATGCTTGGACATACATAGGGATGACTTTCTTGCTCGACATGATAGTATGCTATCTGGTTACTCTTTATCTTAACATGTAGACTAGTATTGTGATACTGTCTTGTTCTCACATGTTGGTAAAGCTCTTAGGATGTATACTTGACTACCAGGATTATGATGCAGATCATACAAGTGGGGCCAGGGTAGTCTACAAGTTCATCCTTTAATTGTTCCTAGTCGTGGGTGTATCAAGACGGGGCATCGATATTCTAGAGTAGATTAGCGTATACGTTTCTTGACCCATTTGATGGGCGATGGATGATCCCACATCCATTGGTGTTTGACATCAAAGATTGTATACAGGTGCTCAGTGGAGACTGGGTATACTGAACAGGACTCGCCGAGAACTCCTAGATGGTATTATACCTAACGTCAGATAGCAGTTCTCTGGTGACACTGGTACAGGTTAGTCTGTAGACCCGAGATCGTCATAAAGTATTGTGTGATTCCCACTGTGCTTTGATTTCCACCCTACCATGTTCAAGAGAGCGTGCAAACAGGTGGTTTTTAGGTACAGTCCTGAGTCACATGGAGGTAATGAGCGATATGTGGGTTTTCGTCTCTCCCGGTATTGGGGGTTGATGTTGTGCTATGCTCGATTGGCCATAACAGGAAGTCCCTGACCAGGGCTGATACTGAGATTTAATGGTAAGTGTTATCAGTAGTTTTTCGACCCGTTATAAGCCTCACATCGGCATGACTTATCAAGTTATTGGGGTTTGACGTTTACCACCCCCAGACTAGATATGCAACATATCAGACGAAAAGACCGGACTGTACGGTAGTGTTACTTATTGGATTCACGGGAGTATGAACAAGCTTACTTGTTGATCTTCTGATCGCTCAATACCCAGGTAGCCGTTACGTCCAGCTAGTACTGCTGACGGCTTATAGGTAACAGATATGATCATTACCTACTGCCGGCGTATTGACGTGTTTTTAGAGTCCTACACGGAGGTTTCCTGGCTCAAGCGAAACGAAGTAGGGCACATATGTGATATGTGCGGGACCGAGATTAATACGTGTATGTGATACCGTATTCTAATCTCGCGATATATGATATTAGTCGGTTATATATGATATAGCTCGATTATTAAATCAAGTGTTGATTTAATAATTTAATATATAATTATATATTTGATATATTAATATATATTAACTAATATTAGCTCACTTAAGAATTTCTTTTTTACTTATACATTTAATATATATATGATATATGTTAATGTATTTTTGTGTCATGCTTGATGATATATTGGACATGGATGTATGAGATTCATACCATACTTAAGATAATTTGGGGATTTAATTATTAAGGGGAAAACAAAATTAGGTGGAAAAGCCATGGTTTAAGATGCTTTTAGAAGCTTGTGGAAACGTTGACTTAGTCCACTAATTTTGTTTTACTCTAGATATTTATTAACCTAACCATTATTTTTATCCATGGTTAAGTCTCTACAAATATCTTGGAGATATTTTCTTACCCATTGTTGTCATGATTCACCACTTCTTCTTCTTCTTCATCTCATCTGAGCTCACTAGGTTTTCTTGAGTGAAGAAAAGAAAGAGAGAAAAATAATTCTAAAGTGGGCAAAATTCCTACTTCACCAATTTATACCAAACTAGCCATTTAGTATAGCTTGTTTCATTCACTAATTCGCAATTAGTGAAGAGGTGGCTTGAGTTGGAGATTTCTCGACGTAGATCATTTTCGGCCTCGAAGATTTTTAAGTAAGCTCGTTTCTTTCGCCTAGTGGAGCCTAACGAGAGTCCGGAAGACCACTACTTGGAGCTAAGGGTCACGCGCCCTGCGTGCAGGCGCCAGCGGTTCATGTGCATGGCGCGCGGGCGTTGGACGCCAGCGGGTCACGCGCCCCGCACGCGGGCGTTGAGTGCCAGCGGGTCACATGCATGGCGCGTGGGCGCTGGCGCCAGCGGATCACGCGTCCATTTTCCCCGAACGCTGGGCGCTCGCGGAAAATGGGTTTTGGCCCCTGTACTGAAAGTTGTACTCCCGATTGACTTTTGGAGTTAAACTTCTAAAAAAGGAAGGAGGGGCTTAGCCCTTGTACAGGGAGTTGTACTTTCCGATTGACTTTTGGAGTTAAACTCCTAGAAAAAAGGGATTTATTATTATATAATTTTTTTTTGTGAAGTTAAACTCCTAAGAGATTTTCGGAGATGATGAAAATGGACCCTTTTCTTCTCCTTCGAGCCCTGGATCTTCCCAAAGTGGGATTTTTTTGGAGATGGGTCCCCTTCTTCCTCTTCTCTGTTGGTTGGATCTCGGAGAAAAAGGGGTGTGAGACTTAAAAATCTTCCCTTTTAGAGATCTGATGGGAGATCTGAGCTCCCCTTTGTGGGTTTCATGGTGAAAAACTATTTCATTTTAGGTAAAGAAGAGTGAAACTCTTGATTTAGTTTAAGAAAAAGAAAGAAGGTTTAGAACCTTGAGGAAAGAGAAGGAGGCACAGAACTCTAGACTTTTTTGAGAGAATGAAAAGTTCTTCTTGATTTTTCTTCATATTTGCCTTTATAGGCTACACACTTTACATATAGCCCCTTGAGCTTGTAGGGTTCCTAGGCACACTCAAGAGGTTCCACAAGGCATCAACCATGCCAAATTAAAATTTTCCGGTGCCGAGAAACCCTAATCGAGATCGTTAACTAGATATTAGGCGAAACAACAAGCTACTAAACTGCTTTAGTACTAAGTGAATGGAAATACAACCTTTGTAGATCCGGTCCACCACTCGTTTAGCTCCGTGATGATGTCCCTCCGCTGCGATCATCGGATCCCGGACTCTAGCGATGGTTTCGTCGAAGAAATGATCGGGTTAGGTCGTCGACTTCGATGCCGAAGATGATCTACGTCGAGGCAACTCAAGATCAAGCTCCAACTTCACCAAGTCATGAAACTTGTGAAGAAAACACCCTATACAACATGGCAAGTGGTAGAGGATGAAGAAATAGGAAGTGGGTTCATATTGGATTTTGATTTCTCACTTGGAATCATCACTTGATCATTTTCAAGCAAAGGTTTTCTTTTTCTCTTGAAGAAGAAGAAGAAGAAGAAGAAGAAGAAACAATATGATATGAATAATAAAATCAATTCCTCTTATCATAATGCAACCTTGGGTTAGTTTAACAAGTGTAAAGAATAAACTAGGGTTTAGGTTAATGGTTAGGTTAAGGATAGAAACAAAATGGTCAAAGCTTCTTGAAGCTTCAAGCAAAAACAAAAGAAGCAACCATTTCATTTCTTGCCCTAAAATAAATGAAAATAAGTAAATAAATAAGAAAAGATAACAAAACCCTAACCATTCACTTAAACATAGTTTAAAGTAAACACACACCCAAGTTTGCATGTATCATCAAACATGATACAAACTAGTGTACAAACATATATCATATATACAATGTGCACATTCAAGTGAGATAATCAATCTTAAGTGAACCAATACTAGTTAATGTAAAGTAATATATCAAATATATAATTATACATTAAATCATTAAATCAACACTTGATTTAACGATCCGGTCATATCGCATATGACCGACTAATATCCAATGTATCGACTTATCGAATCAATCCTCGATTCGATAACTAGGTTATATCGCATACAACCAATCGATACATTCACCGCGAGAATAGAATACGGTATCACATACACGCATTATTCTCGGTCCCGCACATATCTCATATGCGCTCCTATTTCGTTTTGCTTGAGCCAGGAAACCTCTGTGTAGGACTCTAAAGACTCGTCAATACGCCGGCAGCAGGTGATGATCATATCAAACACCCACAAACCGCAAACGGTCTGCTAAACATAACGGCCACCCGGGTATTGAGCGATCAGAAGATCAACGAGCAAGCCCGCTCACACTCCTGTGAATCCAACCAGCAACACTTACCGTACAGTCCGATCTCGTCGTCTGATATGTCGCATATCTTGCCTAGGGGTGGTAAACGTCAGACCCCAATAGCTCGATAAGTCGTGTCGATATGAGATCTATAACATCTCGAGAAACTACTGGTAACACTTACCAGTAAATCTCAGCAACTCTGGCCAGGGATTTCCGGTTATAGCCAATCGAACACAGCGCAACATCAACTCCCTATACCGGGAGAGACGAATCCCCTCCTATCGCTCATTGCCTCCATGTGATTCGGGACTGTACCCAAAAACCACCGTTTTGCACGCCCTCTTGGACGTGGTAAGGTGGAAATCAAAGCACAGTGGGAATCACACAAGACTCTATGACGATCCCGGGTCTACAGACTAACCTGTACCAGTGTCACCAGAGAACTGCCATCTGACGTAAGGTATAATACCATCTGGGAGTTCTCGGCGAGTCCGTCCAGTGTACCCAGTCTCCACTGAGCACCCGTATATCATCTCTGATGTCAAACACCAATGGATATGGGATCATCCATCGCCCATCTATATGGGTTGAGAAGGTATACGCTAGTCTACTCTGGTATATCGATGCCCCGTCTCGATACACCCACGACTAGGGACCTTGAAGGATGTATTTATGGACTACCATGTCCCCACTGGTATGATCCGCATCATAGTCCAGGTAGTCGAGTACACATCCTAAGGGCTTTACCAACATGTAACAGAGAGACAATCAGTGTACACGTTAAGATAAAGAGCAACCAGATAGCATACTATCATGTCGAGCAAGAAATTCCTCCCTATATATGTCCCAGCATCCACTACAATATACATCCTATGTACAGTAATGGCCTCTAGGGCATACATATAACTAACAATCTCCCACTTGCACTAGGGCCATCTGTAGCAGTGGTTGCAGTATCTCATACTCAACCATCCCATAAAAGTCTCTCTCTAGGAAAATGCCTTTGTGAGTGGATCCACCGTGTTGTCCTCTGAGTCTTCTCTCCTAACCTCGATCCCCTTGGAGATCAACCATCTCCATGATCAGGTGATACTGCTTCAGAATACGTCTGGGTCATTGATGGGACGGACGTTCCCTAGCATAAGCCACAACTCCATTGTCACACAATGGGAGGAACGAAGTTCATCTCATGAACTAATATACACCCAGACTTCCTCTTTGGTAGCATCTTTGGTAGCGATGTATCCAGCCTTTATCGTCTAGTATGCCACGGTATCTAGCTTGGAACTCTTCCAACATACCGTTCCTTTACTGAGGGTAAAGACAATGCCTGTGACTGACTTTCAGTCGTCCTTATCACCCTGGAACCCTTCCAGTGATTCTCCCCAGGATCGATTGATACCATCTCACTACAACTAGTGAGTATCCTAACATCCAATTAGATCTATCTCATAGATCCAAAATCCAAGATTTAGTAGGTATCACTTTGATCCTATATGGAGAATCTTTGTGATAAGCGGAGATTGACCGAGCGTAGCATAGGAAACTCTTTTCTTATCAAGAGTATGTCATCCACGTACTCTACGAGGATCACCACCATACTCCCTACTACCCTTTTGTTTATACAAGGTTCATCTACCATTTTGATGATGTCAAACTCTTTGACTAACATATCAAAACAGACGTTCCAACTCCGCGATGCCTGTTTGATCACATAAAACATCTTGCTCGCGTTTCCGCTGCTCCCACTGTCTACGAGGCCCTCTGGCTGTGTACTTATAGACGCACTCTTCTTAAACATTACTTAGAAAAGCAGTCATGGCACCCAACCGTCAGATATCGTAGTCATGGTATGTAGCCGTGGCAAGTAGGATCTGGATGGACTTAAGCATAGCTACTTAGAAAAGGTTTCATCATAATCCATACCTGGTCTATGATGCAAACTTTTAACAAGTCTAGCTTTGAAAGTCTCAACTTTTCCATGTACACCAAGTAATCTTCTCAAGATATACTTGCTCCTGATGGGGATTTAACCCTTCAGATAAAGCAACCAAAGTCCATACTTTGTTGGTGTATAAGGATTCCATCTCAGATCGCTAAGCATCCAGCCATTCTTACAGAGTCCCACTCCTGATGGCCAGCTCGAAACTAGTTGGGTCATCATCTCATGATGCAATCCTCGCTCCCACTGTCATAGAGAAACAGAAGTATCTCTCAGGTGGGTGAGGAACCCTCCTAGATCGGCGGAGAGGCTGAGCTTCGTTGGTAACTATTGAATTCTTTGGTTCTATCAAATCATCTGTTGTAGTTTGTATAGCTGGAACCTTTCCAGTTCTACATAACAGACCTTGCCTCGAGCTTGTCCAGATTTTGCTTTTAGACATAGCCCGGACAACCCCAAATCTTAACTAACTTAAGATATGGGCTCTTCCCTTTCCATATCACATATGAAGTGGTAGGCAACAGATTTGATTTGAACCCTATTCAATAGGTATGCAACTTCATAAGTGCATAACTCCCAAAAGGAAATAGGTAA
This sequence comes from Agapanthus africanus, assembly GCA_030015575.1. Lineage (NCBI taxonomy): Eukaryota > Viridiplantae > Streptophyta > Magnoliopsida > Asparagales > Amaryllidaceae > Agapanthus > Agapanthus africanus. The sequence goes on along the minus strand of JASDDO010000018.1, from coordinate 483,327,204 downwards.
CTCAGTAGTACTCATCATAAAGCACACCATATCATATAGGGTGTTATTGCTCCGCCCCGATATACCATCGTGCTATGGTGTATACGGAGAATAATGTTGAGAGAGAATCTCATTCTCCTTTAGAATAGTCCAGAAATTCCGTGCTCAAGTATTCTCCTCCTTGATCACATCAAAGGACATAATACTTATACCCATTTTGGTTCTCTACTTCTAACTTATATTCCGTGAATATCTCAAAAGGTTCGGACTTGTGTTTTAACAGGAACATATGTCTGAATCTAGAGAGATTATCAGAGAATGTAATGAAGTAAAAAGAACCTTTCTTGGCATATGTAGACAGGGGACCTTCATACATCAGCATGTATCAATCCCAAAAGTTCACTAACTCTTTCTCTGTTTCCAATAAACAGAGCTGGTGTCATTATATCTTTGTGACATGACTGGCAAGTTTCACAAGATGTAAATTCAAACTGATTTAAATATACATCTATATGTAACTTCAGCAAGTCAGGTCACATTGATATGACCTAGTTTACAATGCCTCAAGAAGGATCCGTTCATTTCTGAACTCTTCCTCTTGTGTGTGTTCTGTATACTAGGAACTGTAGTTTGATTTAGAACGTTAATGCTTTTAAATAACGTGCCTGAACCGATCAACTTTTGAAATAGGAAAAGTTCAAAACATTATCCAACAATACAAAATTATATCCTTCTTTAATGAATAAAGAAATTGATATGATTTTGTATATCAGGTTCGGTATCTAATAACATTCGTTCAGAATCAATGTATTGGTAATACAGGGTGACAGTGACAAACAGACTTGGCTGCAACACTTGCCCCATTTTCTGTCTCATGAAACTTATCACTCGTTCTCAGTTCTTTACCTATCTGTAGCCCATGTAACAAATTACATATGCGGGATCCTGATCCGGTATCAAATACCCAGGACGTAGAGGATACTTGAGAAATAGTTCTGTATAATGAACACACCCGAAGATGATGCATCAGTATGCACTTTCTTCATTTGGGCGGCACGGGAATTCTGGTAATCCCCAATTTCCTACTCTGTCTTATAACAATTATAAGTTGGAGCGGGACCAACGTTCCCCAGCTCAGTATAACAAGCGGGTTCGGTCAATATTCCGTATTATCATCTTGATTAAAGCGTGATATGGTCGCTACCTGGAAAGAGAGAGAAGAAAACACTCAGCGTGCGCTCTTGCAAGAATAGATTGGTTATTATTTTATCTAATCAGGATGGCTCCCACTGTTTTTATCAAATATTCCTTCAAACCCTAGAAGGAAAGACTAGCCGGGATTAATTACACGCTACAAGTTCGCCAATCTTTCAGCCAGGCCAGTGTCGGTACTTTGAGGGAGGTCCCCCGTGCTTTCGCACGAACCTAATTATAGTAAACCTCGTTTTCCCAGAGGCGTAACCTCGTTAACACCTTTCTAGACACCTACTTGATCGGCTAATTGTAATGTGTAAAACTCTCCCAGGAGTAACAATTACTCGCAGCGGGTATCGGGATCCAACTATCTCATAGAAGGTATGCAATCTCATGGCAAATTTCAACACTTGAAATTCCCGATAATATTTTGCCCTAAACGATCTATGACCTTGATAAGGTCAACAAACCATAGACCGTAAGTCAAGTTCAACCCGTCATTTCTTGATTGAATCAAACCTATCCGCACGACCCTTGACAAGGTCAACAAGGCCGTACGACTACCTTAACCCAATCTGCATCATATGCATAAGCAGATAAATACTGGTTAGCTACCGCACACTGCGCCTTGACAAGGTCAACAAACGCAGCACGAATACTAAGCAGGACTTATCTGAAATGACGGAGGGCTACGACAGGTTTTTCTGAAAACCTATTGCGTAATGAACTTGATATCGTTGTAGGATCGAATGAATTTTGAAATGGAGTGTTTTTGAGGTTTTTCTAGTTTTGCTAAAGGGGTCACTCCCGGTGAAGGGATCGTCGGCCCTTTCCTCGTCGAATGAGGTGCGGGATATATCATATATATCGCTGTGCAAAGCAGAAACTATAGAAGCAATCAAAAGACAAACTGAGAGTTGTAGCATCTGCCAGTTATTGCTAAAGGGGTCACTCCCGGTGAAGGGATCGTCGGCCCTTTCCTCATCGAATAAGGTGCAGGATATATCATATATACCGCTGTGCAAAGCAAGAACTGTAGCTACCTGTTTTATTTTTGAAATTCGATTCCACAACATCTTTAGGTTTCTTTTCTTCCATTAATCACATTAATGAAGTCCCATCATTTAAAACACCTAAACATCATAGATAAATACGACGTACACTTATGCCATCCGCATTCGCCTCGATGTCCTCTCGTGCACCGTTAGGTTAGGTAACTAACGGCAGAGCGGGGCAGGGCTAGCGCGGGTGTAAAATATAAGTAACGTCTATATAATATATCATATATACTATATACAGTATCTATCACAACACATCAAATGATCACATCACAGATATCGCAGCAGAAGAATCATATGAAACATTGGATATACTAGGACGTCCGTGTTTTCAATACGAGCCAGTATAAAACACGGATTCCACGGTCGCGATGAATAGCCAAACCCACACCCCTAGACCCCTACGAGAGCGGCAAGCAACCCTATAAATTCTAGAGTTAGGAGACCCGGACTCAACTGTAGGGTTCCTAGGCACACTCAAGAGGTCTCACAAGGCATCAACCATGCCAATTTCAAATTTTACGGTGCCGAGAAACCCTAGACTACGGATCGTTAACTAGAAGTTTAGGCGAAAAAGAAACTAGTTAACAACTTAACTAAATGGTAAACGGAAATACAACCTTTGTAGATCCGGTTCTCCACCTCCATGGCTCCGCGATGATGTCTCCTCGCTGTACAAAACGGATCTTGGGCTCTAGCATCGGCTTCATCGGAGAAAAAGCAGGCTAGGTCATCGACGACGATGCCGAAGATGATCTACGTCGAGGCATCGCTAGATCAAGCTCCAACTTCACCAAGTCATGAAACTTGTGAAGAAAACACACTCTACTACTTGGCAAGAGGTAGAGGATGAAGAAATAGGAAGTGGGTTCACTTTAGAATTGGATTTCTCACTCATTTCATCAATTCACCATTGATGAAGTCAAGGTTTTCTTCATGAAGATGAAGAAGAAGAAGATGATGATGTTATGATAAGAATAATAGAAAAGAAAAGAAAATGAATTCTTATCATAATTTTAACCATGGTAAAGTGTAGAGAATTAACTTGAGTTAGGTTGAATGGTTAGGGTTAGAGAAGAAGACAAGAATGGTTGCTTTGGTCAAAGTTGCATGAAGCTTGAAGAAGCTTCTAAGAAAGCAACCATTTGTTTTCTTTTCTCATTCTTTTCATCCAAAAATAAATAGATAAAAGAATGAATAAATAAATAAAACCCCAACCATTTACTTAACCAAGGTTTAATTCTTTACACAAACCCTAGAAATCTTGTATCATCAAACATGATACAATCAAGTGCACAAAAATATATCACATATACGATGTGCACATGCGAGTGAAAAAATCCATCTTAAGTGAACCGATACTAGTTAATGCAAAGTAATATATCAAATATATCATTATGCATTAAATCATCAAATCAACAATTGATTCAATGATCCGGTCATGTCGCACATAACCGACTAGTATCAATAGTAACAACTTATCGAATCAACACTTGATCCGATAACCCGGCTATATCGCATATAACCGATCAATGTCACAAATCGCGAGAATGGAATACGGTATCACATACACACATTATTCTCGGTCCCGCACATATCTCATATGCGCTCCTATTTCGTTTCGCTTGAGCCAGGAAACCTCTGTGTAAGACTCTAAAGACTCGTCAATACGCCGGCAGCAGGTGATGATCATATCAAGCACCCACAAGCCGCAAGCGGTCTGCTAAACGTAACGGCCACCCGGGTATTGAGCGATCAGAAGATCGACGAGCAAGCCCGCTCACACTCCAGTGAATCCAACCAGTAACACTACCGTACAGTCCGGTCTGATCGTCTGATATGTCGCATATCTCGCCTAGGGGTGGTAAACGTCAGACCCCAATGGCTCGATAAGTCATGTCGATATGAGGTCTATAACAGTTCGAGAAACTACTGGTAACACTTACCAGTAAATCTCAGCAACCCTGGCCAAGGATTTCCGGTTATAGCCAATCGAACACAGCGCAACATCAACTCCCTATACCGGGAGAGACGAATCCCCTCCTATCGCTCATTGCCTCCATGTGACTCGGGACTGTACCCAAAAACCACCGTTTTGCACGCCCTCTTGGACGTGGTAAGATGGAAATCAAAGCACAGTGGAAACCACACAAGACTCTATGACGATCTCGGGTCAACAGACTACTCTGTACCAGTGTCACCAGAGAACTGCCATCTGACGTAAGGTATAATACCATCTGGGAGTTCTCGGCGAGTCCGTCCAGTGTACCCAGTCTCCACTAAGCACCCGTATATCATCTCTGATGTCAAACACCAATGGATATGGGATCATCCATCGCCCATCTGTATGGGTCGAGAAGGTATGCGCTAGTCTACTCTGGTATATCGATGCCCCGTCTCAATATACCCACGACTAGGGACTTTGAAGGATGTACTTATGGACTACCATGTCCCCACTAGTATGATCCGCATCATAGTCCAGGTAGTCAAGTACACATCCTAAGGGCTTTACCAACATGTAACAGAGAGACAATCAGTGTACACGTTAAGGTAAAGTTCAACCAGATAGCATACTATCATGTCGAGCAAGAAAGTCCTCCCTATATATGTCCAAGCATCCACTACAATATACATCCTATGTATAGTAATGGCCTCTAGAGCATACATATAACTAACAATCTCCCACTTGCACTAGGGCCATCTGATAGCAGTGGTTGTAGTATCTCATACTCAACCATCCCATAAAAGTCTCTCTCTGGGAAAAGGCCTTTGTGAGTGGATCCGCCGTGTTGTCCTCTGAGTCTTCTCTCCTAACCTTGATCACCCTGGAGATCAACCATCTCCATGATCAGGTGACACTGCCTTAGAATATGTCTGGATCACTGATGGGACGGACGTTCCTTGGCATAAGCCACAACTCCATTGTCACACAATGGGAGGAACTATTTTCATCTCATGAACAAATATACATCCAGACTGCCTCTTTGGTAGCATCTTAAGTAGCGATGTATTCAGCCTTAATCGTCTAGTATGTCACGGTATCTTGCTTGGAACTCTTCCAACATACCGTCCCTTTACTGAGGGTAAAGACAATGCCTGCGACTGACATTCAGTCGTCATTATCACCCTGGAACCCTTCCAGTGATTCTCCCCAGGATCGATTGATACCATCTCACTACAACAAGTGAGAACCCTAACATCTAATTAGATCTATCTCATATATCCAAAATCCAGGATTTAGGAGGTATCACTTTGATCCTATATGGAGAATCATTGTGATAAGCGGAGATTGACTGAGCGTAGCATAGGAAACTCCTTCCCTATCAAGAGTATGTCATCCACGTACTTTACGAGGATCGTTACTATACTCCCTACTACCTTTTTGTTTATACAAGGTTCATCTCCCATTTTGATGATGTCAAACTCTTTGACTAACACATCAAAACAGATGTTCCAACTCCGCGATACCTGCTTTATCCTATAAAGCATCTTGTACACGTTTCCGCTGCTCCCACTGTTTACGAAGCCCTCTGGCTGTGTACTTATAGACGTTCTCTTCTAAATCATTATTTAGAAAAGTAGTCATGGCACCCAACCGCCAGATATCGTAGTCATGGTATGTAGCCGTGGCAAGTAGGATCTGGATGGACTTAAGCATAGCCACTTGAAAAGGTTTCATCATTGTCCACGCCTGGTCGATGACGAAAACCTTTAACAAGTCTAGCTTTGAAAGTCTCAACTTTTCCATCTACACCAAGTAATCTTCTCAAGATATACTTGCTCCTGATGGGGATTTAACCCTTCAGATATAGCATCCAAAGTCCATACTTTGTTGGTGTACATGGATTCCATTTCAGATCGCTAAGCATCCAGCCATTCTTACAGAGTCCCACTCCTGATGGCCAGCTCGAAACTAGTTGGGTCATCATCTCATGATGCAATCCTCGCTTCCACTGTCATAGAGTAACCGAAGTATCTCTCAGGTGGGTGAGGAACCTCACTAGATCGGCGGAGAGGCTGAGATTCGTTGGTAACTATTGAATCCTTTGGTTTTACCAAATCATCTGCTGTAGTTTGTATAGCTGGAACCTTTCCAGTTGTATATAACAGACCTTGCCTCGAGCTTGTCCGGATTATGCTTTTAGACATAGTCCGGACAACCCCAAATCTTAACCAACTTAAGATATGGGCTCTTCCCTTTCCATATCTCATATGAAGCGGTAGGCAACTGATTTGATTCGAATCCAATTCAATAGGTATGCAGCTTCTCAAGTGCATAACTCCCAAAAAGGAAATAGAAAACTCAGTAGTACTCATCATAGAGCACACCATATCATATAGGGTGCATCTGCTCTGCCCCGATATACCATCGTGCTTTGGTGTATTCAGAGGAGTAATGCTGAGAGAGAATCTCATTCTCCTTAAGAATAGTCCAGGATTTCCGTGCTCAAGTATTCTCCTAATTGATCTTATCAAAGGACATAATACTTATACCCGTATTGGTTCTCTACTTCTAACTTATATTCTGTGAATATCTCAAAAGGTTCGGACTTATGTTTCAACAGGAACATAGGTCTGAATCTTGAAAGATCATCAGAGAATGTAATGAAGTATAAAGAACCGGTCTTGGCAAGTGTAGACAGGGGACCCACATACATCAACATGTATCATCCCAAGAGTTCACTAACTCTTTCTCTGTTTCCAGTAAACAGAGCTATGGTCATCTTATCTCTGTGACATGACTGGCAAGTTTCATAAGATGTAAATTCAAACTGATTTAAATATGCATCTAATATGTAATTTCAGCCAGTCGGATCGCATTGATATGACCTAGTCTACAATGCCTGAAGAAGGATCCGTTCATTTCTGAACTCTTCCTCTTCTGTGTGTTCCGTATACTAAGAACTGTAGTTTGATTTAGAACATTAATGCTTTTAGATAACGTGCCTGAACTGATCAACTTTTGATATAGGAAATGTTCAAAACATTATCCAACAATACAAAATTTTATCGTTTCTTTACTAATAAAGAGACAGATATGATTTTGCATAACAGGTTCGGTATCTAATAACATTCGTTCAGAATCAATGTATTGGTAATACAGGGTGACAGTGACCAACAGACTTGGTTGCAACACCTGCCCCATTTTCTGCCTCATGAAACTTATCTCCCGTTCTCAGTTCTTTGCCTATCTGTAGCCCATGTAACAAATTACATATGTGGGATCCTGATTTGGTATCATATACCTAGGATGTAAAGAATACTGAGAAACAGTTCTGTATAATGAACACACCCGAAGGAGATGCATCATATGCACTTTCTTCGTTTGGGCGGCACGGGAATTCTGGTAATCCCAATTTCCTGCTCTGTCTTATAACAATTATAAGTTGGAGCGGGACCAACGTTCCCCGGCTCAGTATAACAAGCGGGTTCGGTCAAATATCCGTATTATTATCTTGATTAAGGCGTGATATGGTCGCTACCTGGAGAGAGAGAAGAAAACACTCAGCGTGCGCTCTTGCAAGAATAGATTGGTTATTATTTTATCTAATCAGGATGGCTCCCACTGCTTTTTATCAAATCTTCCTTCAAACCCTAAAATGAAAGACTAGCCGGGATTAATTACACACTACAAGTTCGCCAATCTTTCAGCCAGGCCAGTGTCGGTACTTTGAGGGAGGTCCCCCGTGCTTTCGCACGAACCTAATTAATGTAAACCTCGTTTTCCCAGAGGCGTAACCTCGTTAACACCTTTCTAGACACCTACTTGATCGGCTAATTGTAATGTATAAAACTCTCCCAGGAGTAACTCTTACTCGCAGCGGGTATCGGGATCCAACTATCTCATAGAAGGTATGCAATCTCATTGCAAATTTCAACACTTGAAATTCCCGATAATATTTTGCCCCTAGCGTCCTATGACCTTGACGCAGGCCAACAAACCATAGTGCGCTAGTCAAGTTCAACCCGTCATTTCCTGATTGAATTAAACCCACCCGCACGACCCTTGACGCAGGCCAACAAAGTCGCACGACTACCCTAATCCAATCTGCATCATATGCATAAGCAGATAAATACCAGTTAGCTACCGCACACTACGCCTTGACGCAGGCCAACAAACGTAGCACGAATACTAACTACTACTTATCTGAAATGACGGAGGGCTACGACAGGTTTTTCTGAAAACCTATTGCGTAATGAACTTGATATCGTTGTAGAATTAAATGATTTTAAAATGGAGTGCTTTTGAGGCTTTTCCAGTTTTTCTAAAGGAGTCACTCCCGGTGAAGGGATCGTCGGTCCTTTCCACGTCGAATGAGGTGCGGGATATATCACATATATCACTGTGCAAAGCAAAAACTCTTAAAAGAAATCAAAAGACAAACCGAGTGTGTAGCATCTGCCAGTTATTGCTAAAGGAGTCACTCCCGGTGAAGGGATCTCGGTCCTTTCCTCATCGAATAAGGTGCAGGATATATCATATATACCGCTGTGCAAAGCAAGAACTGTAGCTACCTTTTATTTTGAAATTCGATTCTACAACATCTTAGGTTTCTTTTACTTTCATTAATCACATTAATGAAGTCCCATCATTTAAATACCTAAACATCACAGATAAATACGACGTACACTTATGCCATCCGCATTCGCCTCTATGTCCCCTCATGCACCGTTAGGTTAGGTAACTAACGGCAGAGCGGGGCAGGGCTAGCACGGGTGTAAAACATAAGTAACATCTATATAATATATCATATATACTATATACAGTATCCATCACAGAACATCACATGATCACATCACAGATATCGCAGCAGAAGAATCATATGAAATATTGGATATACTAGGACGTCCGTGTTTTCAATACGAGCCAGTATAAAACACGGATTCCACGGTCGTGATGAATAGCCAAACCCACACCCCTAGACCCCTACGAGAGCGGCAAGCAACCCTACCAATTCTAGAGTTAGGAGACCCGGACTCGACTCCTCGAGTTGGTCTCCCACTGGACTCCAGAACCCGGTTACTTGTGCTCCCCTCCTTGGGTCTATCCTAGTGCGGAAAAGTAAATAATATACAAAAGGTGACATCTTCCGCAACCTGGAAGTGCCCCAATAAAAGAATATTACATACAAGTTTTTACATGAATGAAAATGAAAAACACTCATCTCACATAAAAACCCCCGGCTATTCAAACACGACGATCCAATATAACATATCCAGCAACACATAACATCACATGTCATCAACGTAAGTAAATATGCGCATCCCAATTGTCGTTGACATATAGCAACGAAACCGGCGATATCACATATTACACTTACGGTCACAGAAAAGAAAGTGTAAAACTACAACAGTTGGAATCCGCAATCTCCATAGATATCGCATGCCTAATCAAATGAATTACTTAGACATCGCATGCCTAACAATTATAAACCCCGCATTTTAGTCTCAAAATCGAAAACTCTTTTCAATATCAAGTCGGGCAATTCAACAAGATTCCCGACATCCTGATCGAATGCTCGTCGCAAACTTCAGTAGACGGCCGCACCCCTAATGCCGTCGACGAAGTGCACCAAGGCGGAACACCGCTACCGCGAGCACCCGGACGGATGCTTTCGGCGACGGGGTTCTCCTACAGTCACTTGGTCGGGGCTATGGAGTGAGGCTGTCTATTAAGTTTACCCGGCGAGTATCCGCGTACGCTACGTGATTGCGACGGACTTTTGATCACATCAAAATTCCGTGGCAACCGATCAAGTGAGACGAAAGTGCTATGTTTATAACATTCATTCAGTTATCTCATAACTTCTTGTGAATTCCAATTGTTGTATCACATTCCGGATAAATAGAAAATGTTAAACTTTCCGATCGAACAATCGAACACCCAAGTTTTCCCGATACAGCTCATCACATGAAACAAGTCTAACAACATTCAGTTCGTGCCTCTGTACCAACGGTCCAGCCGTAGAAGGGTCAAACCAACGCCTCACATGTGGCACGCCGTACTGCCCCAAACCCGAAGGTTCAAAGGGCAGTTCAAGACGGTCATATAATCGAGTTAAGGTTTGTTGTCTTCTAGAGGGTCCATCGCGTTACTTGCACAACTTAGAACGTCGTTAAACTACGGAAAAATCCAACATTTGGAAATTTCCCGACAGGGGAAAAATTGGGTATTTATATCCGGTCGAACTTTTTAACATATTCTAAAATTTATCCAGAAAGCCACATAGACAAAATCTGATAATCCGATCGAATCATCGAATCCCCAAAACAACCCCAGAAAATTCAACTCTTGAATAATATTTAAAAATACCCAGAGAACTCAGCACTGAATAAAAGAAGTTACTGTGCAAAATTGGAAGCGTGACGTCACACTTTAGCCGCGGAACCGCCGCATAAGCTAGGCTTATGCCGCGGTTCCGCCGCGCATTAGAGGGAGAATGAGATAAATTTTGCGCCGTAATTCTTAGAATTCCCTACTGAATTTTTTAAGCATTTTTAATCTGGAAAAATCCCAGTTTTTAGAAAAAGTCCAGAGAGCTATTTTGGGGTTAGGGTTTTGGTTCGATCAGGTTTCAAATGTCGTCTACACATCGCCTAAGGCTCTAGCTAGGCTCTGATACCACTGTAGGGTTCCTAGGCACACTCAAGAGGTCTCACAAGGCATCAACCATGCCAATTTCAAATTTTACGGTGCCGAGAAACCCTAGACTACGGATCGTTAACTAGAAGTTTAGGCGAAAAAGAAACTAGTTAACAACTTAACTAAATGGTAAACGGAAATACAACCTTTGTAGATCCGGTTCTCCACCTCCATGGCTCCGCGATAATGTCTCCTCGCTGTACAAAACGGATCTTGGGCTCTAGCGTCGGCTTCATCGGAGAAAAATCAGGCTAGGTCATCGACGACGATGCCGAAGATGATCTACGTCGAGACATCGCTAGATCAAGCTCCAACTTCACCAAGTCATGAAACTTGTGAAGAAAACACACTCTACTACTTGGCAAGAGGTAGAGGATGAAGAAATAGGAAGTGGGTTCACTTTAGAATTGGATTTCTCACTCATTTCATCAATTCACCATTGATGAAGTCAAGGTTTTCTTCATGAAGATGAAGAAGAAGAAGATGATGATGTTATGATAAGAATAATAGAAAAGAAAAGAAAATGAATTCTTATCATAATTTTAACCATGGTAAAGTGTAGAGAATTAACTTGAGTTAGGTTGAATGGTTAGGGTTAGAGAAGAAGACAAGAATGGTTGCTTTGGTCAAAATTGCATGAAGCTTGAAGAAGGTTCTAAGAAAGCAACCATTTGTTTTCTTTTCTCATTCTTTTCATCCAAAAATAAATAGATAAAAGAATGAATAAATAAATAAAACCCTAACCATTTACTTAACCAAGGTTTAATTCTTTACACAAACCCTAGAAATCTTGCATCATCAAACATGATACAATCAAGTGCACAAAAATATATCACATATACGATGTGCACATGCGAGTGAGAAAATCCATCTTAAGTGAACCGATACTAGTTAATGCAAAGTAATATATCAAATATATCATTATGCATTAAATCATCAAATCAACAATTGATTCAATGATCCGGTTATGTCACACATAACCGACTAGTATCAATAGTAACAACTTATCGAATCAACACTTGATCCGATAACCCGGCTATATCGCATATAACCGATCAATGTCACAAATCGCGAGAATGGAATACGGTATCACATACACGCATTATTCTCGGTCCCGCACATATCTCATATGCGCTCCTATTTCGTTTCGTTTGAGCCAGGAAACTTCTGTGTAGGACTCTAAAGACTCGTCAATACACCGGCAGCAGGTGATGATCATATCAAGCACACACAAGCCACAAGCGGTCTGCTAAACGTAACGGCCACCCGGGTATTGAGCGATCAGAAGATCGACGAGCAAGCCCGCTCACACTCCAGTGAATCCAACCAGTAACACTACCGTACAGTCCGGTCTGATCGTCTGATATGTCGCATATCTCGCCTAGGGGTGGTAAACGTCAGACCCCAATGGCTCGATAAGTCGTGTCGATATGAGGTCTATAACAGTTCGAGAAACTACTGGTAACACTTACCAGTAAATCTCAGCAACCCTGGCCAGGGATTTCCGGTTATAGCCAATCGAGCACAGCGCAACATCAACTCCCTATACCGGGAGAGACGAATCCCCTCCTATCGCTCATTGCCTCCATGTGACTCGGGACTGTACCCAAAAACCACCGTTTCGCACGCCCTCTTGGACGTGGTAAGATGGAAATCAAAGCACAGTGGGAACCACACAAGACTCTATGACGATCTCGGGTCAACAGACTACTCTGTACCAGTGTCACCAGAGAACTGCCATCTGACGTAAGGTATAATACCATCTGGGAGTTCTCGGCGAGTCCGTCCAGTGTACCCAGTCTCCACTGAGCACCCGTATATCATCTCTGATGTCAAACACCAATGGATATGGGATCATCCATCGCCCATCTGTATGGGTCGAGAAGGTATGCGCTAGTCTACTCTGGTATATCGATGCCCCGTCTCGATATACCCACGACTAGGGACTTTGAAGGATGTACTTATGAACTACCATGTCCCCACTAGTATGATCCGCATCATAGTCCAGGTAGTCAAGTACACATCCTAAGGGCTTTACCAACATGTAACAGAGAGACAATCAGTGTACACGTTAAGGTAAAGTTCAACCAGATAGCATACTATCATGTCGAGCAAGAAAGTCCTCCCTATATATGTCCAAGCATCCACTACAATATACATTCTATGTATAGTAATGGCCTCTAGGGCATACATATAACTAACATCGACTCCTCGAGTTGGTCTCCCACTGGACTCCAGAACCCGGTTACTTATGCCCTCTTTCTTGGGTCTATCCTAGTGCGGAAAAGTAAATAATATACAAAAGGTGACATCTTCCGCAACCTGAAAGTGCCCCAATAAAAGAATATTACATACAAGTTTTTATATGAATGAAAATGAAAAACACTCATCTCACATAAACCCCCCCCTCCCCACTATTCAAACACGACGATCCAATATAACATATCCAGCAACACATAACATCACATGTCATCAACGTAAGTAAACATGCGTATCCCAATTGTCGTTGACATATAGCAACGAAACCGGCGATATCACATATTACACTTACGGTCGCAGAAAAGAAAGTGTAAAACTACAACAGTTGGAATCCGCAAACTCTTTAGATATCGCATGCCTAACCAATTGAATTCCTTAGACATCATATGCCTAACAATTATAAACCCCGCATTTTAGTCTCATTTATCGAAAACTCTTTTCAATATCTAGTCGGGCAATTCATCAAGATTCCCGGCATACTGACCGAATGCTCGTCGCAAACTTTAGTGGACGGCCGCACCCCCGATACCGTCGACGAAGTGCACTAAGGCGGAACACCGCTGCCGCGAGCACCCGATCGGATGCTTTCGGCGACGGAGTCCTCCTACAGTCACTTGGTCGGGCTATGAGGCGTAGCTGTCTATTAAGTTTACCAGCGAGTATCCGCGTACGCTATATGATTGCGACGGACTTTTGATCGCATCAAAATTCCGTGGCAACCGATCAAGTGAGACTAAAGTGCTAGATTTATAACATTCATTCAGTTATCTCATAACTATTTATGGATTCCAAATATTGTATCACATTCCAGATAAACAGAAAATGTTAAACTTTCCGATCGAACAGTCAAACACCCAAGTTTTCCCGAAACGGCTCAACACATGAAATAAGTTTAAAAACATTCACTTCATGCCTCAGTACCAACGGTCCAGCCGTAGAAGGGTCAAGCCAACGCCTCACATGTGGCACGCCGTACTGCCCCAAACCCTGAGGTTCAAAGGGCAGTTCAAGACGGTCACATAATCGAGTTAAGGTTTGTTGTCTTCTAGAGGGACCATCGCGTTACTTGCACTACTTAGAACGTCATTAAACTACGGAAAAATCCAACACTTGGAAATTTCCCGGCAGGGGAAAAATCGGGTATTTATACCCGGTTGAACTTTTTAACATATTCTAAAATATCCGGAAAAGACATAGACGAAGTTAAAGATTCCGATCGAATCATTGAGTCCCCAATACAACCCAGAAAAATCCACTGTGGAGTATAAATTAAAAATATCCAGAAGAATCAGGAATGAGAAAAGGACATTACTGTGAAATTTCAAAGAATGATGCGACTATATGGCCGCGGAACCGCCGCATTAGGCATGCTAATGCCGCGGTTCCGCGGCAGTTTCATCGACTTACGAGCACGGACTTCACAGTAACTCCTAAAATTGCCTGCTGATTTTTTTGGCTATTTTTAATTGGGAAAAATCCATAGTTCCAGAAAATGTACAGAGAAGGGTCATTTTTAGGGTTTCGGGGTTCGATCGGATTTCTAACATCGTCTACACTTCGCCTAAAGCTCTAGCTAGGCTCTGATACCACTGTAGGGTTCCTAGGCACACTCAAGAGGTTCCACAAGGCATCAACCATGCCAAATTAAAATTTTCCGATGCCGAGAAACCCTAATCGAGATCGTTAACTAGATATTAGGCGAAACAACAAGCTACTAAACTGCTTTAGTACTAAGTGAATGGAAATACAACCTTTGTAGATCCGGTCCACCACTCCTTTAGCTCCATGATGATGTCCCTCCGCTGCGATTATCGGATCCCGGGCTCTAGCGATGGTTTCGTCGAAGAAATGATCAGGCTAGGTCGTCGACTTCGATGCCGAAGATGATCTACGTCGAAGCAACTCAAGATCAAGCTCCAACTTCACCAAGTCATGAAACTTGTGAAGAAAACACCCTATACTACATGGCAAGTGGTAGAGGATGAAGAAATAGGAAGTGGGTTCACTTTGGATTTTGATTTCTCACTTGGAATCGTCACTTGATCATTTTCAAGCAAAGGTTTTCTTTTTCTCTTGAAGAAGAAGAAGAAGAAGAAGAAGAAATATGATATGAATAATAAAATCAATTCCTCTTATCATAATGCAACCTTGGGTTAGTTTAACAAGTGTAGAGAATAAACTAGGGTTTAGGTTAATGGTTAGGTTAAGGATAGAAACAAAATGGTCAAAACTTCTTGAAGCTTCAAGCAAAAACAAAAGAAGCAACCATTTCATTTCTTTCCCTAAAATAAATGAAAAGAAATAAATAAATAAGAAAAGATAACAAAACCCTAACCATTCACTTAAACATAGTTTAAAGTAAACACACACCCAAGTTTGCATGTATCATCAAACATGATACAAACTAGTGCACAAACATATTTCATATATACAATGTGCACATTCAAGTGAGATAATCAATCTTAAGTGAACCAATACTAGTTAATGTAAAGTAATATATCAAATATATAATTATACATTAAATCATTAAATCAACACTTGATTTAACGATCCGGTCATATCGCATATGACCGATTAATATCCAATGTATCGACTTATCGAATCAATCCTCGATTCGATAACTAGGTTATATCGCATACAACCAATCGATACATTCATCGCGAGAATAGAATACGGTATCACATACACGCATTATTCTCGGTCCCGCACATATCTCATATGCGCTCCTATTTCGTTTCGCTTGAGCCAGGAAACCTCTGTGTAGGACTCTAAAGACTCGTCAATACGCCGGCAGCAGGTGATGATCATATCAAACACCCACAAGCCACAAGTGGTCTGCTAAACGTAACGGCCACCCGGGTATTGAGTGATCAGAAGATCAACGGGTAAGCCCGCTCACACTCCTGTGAATCCAACCAGCAACACTTACCGTACAGTCCGGTCTCGTCGTCTGATATGTCGCATATCTTGTCTAAGGGTGGTAAACGTCAGACCCCAATAGCTCGATAAGTCATGTCGATATGAGGTCTATAACATCTCGAGAAACTACTGGTAACACTTACCAGTAAATCTCAGCAACCCTGGCCAGGGATTTCCGGTTATAGCCAATCGAACACAGCGCAACATCAACTCCCTATACCGGGAGAGACGAATCCCCTCCTATCGCTCATTACCTCCATGTGATTCGGGACTGTACCCAAAAACCACCGTTTTGCACGCCCTCTTGGACGTGGTAAGGTGGAAATCAAAGCACAGTGGGAATCACACAAGACTCTATGACGATCTCGGGTCTACAGACTAACCTGTACCAGTGTCACCAGAGAACTGCCATCTGACGTAAGGTATAATACCATCTGGGAGTTCTCGGCGAGTCCGTCCAGTATACCCAGTCTCCACTGAGCACCCGTATATCATCTCTGATGTCAAACACCAATGGATATGGGATCATCCATCGCCCATCTGTATGGGTCGAGAAGGTATACGCTAGTCTACTCTGGTATATCGATGCCCCGTCTCGATACACCCATGACTAGGGACCTTGAAGGATGTACTTATGGACCACCATGTCCCCACTGGTATGATCCGCATCATAGTCCAGGTAGTCAAGTACACATCCTAAGGGCTTTACCAACATGTAACAGAGAGACAATCAGTGTACACGTTAAGATAAAGAGCAACCAGATAGCATACTATCATATCGAGCAAGAAAGTCCTCCCTATATATGTCCCAGCATCCACTACAATATACATCCTATGTACAGTAATAGCCTCTAGGGCATACATATAACTAACAGAGCTTGTTCATCGCCGGAGGACTGGACCAAGACGTTAGGACGTCTGCCCTGCATTCTGGGGGCAGATGCTATTTGGATCTATCTGTCCACCTCTCCGAAAATTCCAAGTTGATTTATGGTACTGTATATCGGAGGTTTGGACGGATGCGTCCGTTATAGCATATTTTATCAGATTCCCCCTCGTTTATGAGGGGTTTTTGATTGTGGAGATGCTCTTCCCTGCAAGCGCAAGCTTCTGCAGTTAATTACGTTACCGTAACCACTTTCTCCTGCTCCGAAAGTTCACTTCGTGTCGTGTGTGTTTTTGTTTGTTTTGGTTGCCCGTGGATTGTATACGGAGACTAGTTTATGTCGTTACCCGTAGAGCGCAGATTAGTCCAAATCCGTATATTTTTAGATTTGGGTTTGGTTTATTTAAGGACCGTTAATCTGATTTGAGATTAAAGCCGTCTTAAATATATGAGCATTGGGGCCTAATTATTTCCGTTTAAAGACATCAAGGTCCATTATTGCCATATTTGAGGCGAATATTAGTTTAGGGACATTTCGGTCCAACATTCCTATTTTGGCGACAAATGTTACTTTAGGGACATTTCGGTCCATTATCGCCATGTTTGAGACAAATAATTAGTTTAAGGACTTCTCGGTCTGTCATTCATCTTGCGCACATGCGTATTTGCTGCGTGACGAAGTGAACAATGTTGATATGGAATGTGCCCAATTTGGGGCACGATCCGATTTGAGGCATGCACGTCAATTTGGAAGTGGATTAACGAAAGAAGTTGTTGGTCGTCGGGACCCGCCACTTCTCTGAAGACGTTGAGAAATTACAACGACATGTATCAGAGATGTGAAGAGATATACCCTTAAACCAAATTCCGTATTTGAGGGAAAATGGGTTGTTGTGGACTTAAAAATTTTTGGTCATATTTGAGACCTTGGAAATTAAGAGCATATGGGCTCGATTGAAAAAATAAAGAGGTTTAACCTCAGAAAACTCAGCCAATTTGGGCTGAGATTGAGTTTCCATAATTACCCAAAAGCGCTAAGCACTGGGGCATACAACGCTCACGTGTGAAACACGTGAGGCGCTCAGATATGAGCGTTGGCCCAATCATTACAAAACATTTTAGTCATTTTGACTAATCATAGAGTGCTGAGCACTTTATATGATACTCATATAGGAAGCACGCGAGTGCTAAGTGTTGGGTTTTATTTGTTCAATTCCCCTCTTTTTACAGAAGTGTTAAGCCCTTGGGTTTGGCTCATGTGTGAAGCACATGAGATGCCAAATTTTGGATTTCCAGAAGCGTTTCACGTGTATTTCACGTGACTGCTTTCTTATTTGGTGGCTGCCCAATTGACACAAAAGAGTTTTTCTTTGCTCTTCAGGCGCCCATATGGGAAACATGTGAGACAGTTTTAGTTTTGATTTTGCTTATTTTGAGCACTCACATGGGAAACACGTGAGGCAGTTTTAGCTTTAGTTTTGCTTATTTTGAGCACTCACATAAGAAAAAGTGAGGCTCCATAACAGTATTGAGACGCCAAGTTATTCTTGTTGTTTGTTTCAGAGATATTTGATCTCTGTTAATGACATTTTTAGTCATTGATGATCATCTTGGATCATTATTATTGTTTGTATTGAAGAACTAAGTTCTTTTTGTAGGGTTAAACCCTATTTCTCGGAGGAATTAAATTCCCATATGCTTTCTGTTCTTTCCCATCTTTTTTTCTTTTTAACTTAGTTCTTTTCCCCTAAGTTTTGAATCTATAGAGTAATCCTCCCGATGAGAATTAAATTCTCAACTTGCGGGAAGATTTGCTTTTGCAAATATCAACCAGAGGAAAAACTAAGTTCTTATGTGAAGGATTAAACCCTTAGATAGACAAAGGAAAGATGATATGATCTCTGTATTTCTTTACTTAGGGTTTCAACGAGGAAAGCCTTCTTCTTTGAGAATTAAATTCTCTCTTTTCTCAAAAACTTACTGTGTTTTTTTTACAAAGGCTTGTGGAAAGTTCCCTCTTCTCTCTCTCTCTCTTTCTTCTTTCCTTTCTTCTCTATCTATCTATAGGAGAAGAGAAAAGATCAACTTGTTAAGAAAATCTCTGATTGAGAGATCATGATTGATTTCATAATTAATCCAAAATGATCTTTTAGATCACTTGGTGAATTTTATTTACCATTGGATTTTTAATCCAAAAACTTAAACAGAGAAGTTTTCCTGTTTATTTAACAAGATTAGGAAATATTTTTCCTAAGACAAAATTTCATTCTATCAGATGATCGGTGGGTGATTTTATAATCACCGTTGGATCCTTGATCTAAGGATCCTCTGTTTAACAGGGAAGATCTTTCTAGTTTCAGAAAGATTAAGGAAATGTTTCCCACATAGAATTTAATTCTATCAGATGGTTCATTTAGTGATATTTTATCACAATTGGATTTTAAATTCAAGATTATCTGTTAGAGAAAAATCTTTCAATATTAGAAAGATCAGGAAAAACATTTTCCAAATAGAATATAATTCTATCACATAGAATTTAATTCTATCTGATATGAGTATTTTAAGATTGGGGCACTCACATGCTTTGCATGCGAGCGTTGCTAAAAAATGCAGCAAGAGAACTCACGTGTTTAATACGTGACCCATAGCGTGGGTTTTAGTCCGTTTATTTTCAGCGCTCATATGCTTTTGCATATGAGCTCTCACGTGTTTAACACGTGAGGCCTATTTGGCCTATCAATTGTTTGATTACAGCGTCTATATGTTTTGCATATAGACGCTCACGTATTTAACACGTGAGGCTCATTTGGCTCATTATTTGGTTTGATTGCAATGCCTATATGCTTTTGCATATAGGTGCTCACGTGTTTAACACGTGAGGTTTGAATAGTGAGGAATTTTCTCCCCCTTTCTTTCTTTTTATGAGAGAACAGAGCTTTGCCAAATGGCATTTGTGTCACCCCATGCCTTATGTGCTTATCTCTTTTTGCACATAAGCCATGGGGTTTACAAAATTTTGGCTTTTTGCCCATTTTACATACATTTATTTCAAAAAAAAAAAAGAATTACATTAAACTAATTTATGGTTTCATTCCTTTTGTCATGGGATCGGTCTCTTTCATGCTCGGTCTTGATCTGGGCTTGGGCCCACTTGGTTTGGGGCTGACTTTAATTTTGACTTGGTCAACTGGAGTGTAATTTTTGACCCCAACAATACCATTCTTGAAGACGCGATTTCAGAACCTATATAAATTATCGATAATTTATTTGATTTTATCAAATCGATTCTGTTTTCAAGACACGCACTGAACTAAAAAGCTCATTTCTTCCTTTTTCTTGTTCCGTTGACACAGCACAATCATGTTTCCGCCGATACTGGTACATAGATCCGCTTGTGTATGGATAGATCAATCGTTTATGCGGTATACCAGCACATTGATTAATCATGCATGCTCTCAACGAATCAAAAGGATAAAAAAACAAATTAATACCAATGCATATTTGGTGAAAAGCTCGTCTAAATATAATTATCTCCTTTTCTGGATTTCTTCTGTGAGAATAATGTGAAAAGATTAATATGATTGGATTTTTAGCCTGATATTAATTCTAGCAGTATATATTATTCTTAAAACTTTCGAAGTCTGGAATCACTGTTCATGAAAATAGAGTAAACACAGCAACTCCATAAACTTTTCTATAGAATATACTCCATGAAACAAAAATATGTCACAAAATGATCTATTTGCTCGTTGCAAGAGAATTCTATCGTGATCCGTCTACATTTTGAAGCCACTACTGTTATTTTAAGTACAAAAGATTTAATTACTCAATGCACCAGGTACTTAACATTAGCAAAAAAAGTGTGTATGTTAAGCAGGTTTAATGCTTTAATAATGCTATGTAACATCATGGCCTACTTTCACTTTATGCTGTCCAAAACCAAGGGAGTAAATTATTGTAGCAGTAATGAACTTTAGCCTCGTTAATTTAAAGGGAATGATTAATTAAACGCTCACTTCACATTACTCAACTTTTTATGCAACACTATGAAATGACGGAAATGCCACTTAGAAGCAGACGACACATGCTGCTCTGTTCACGCACATGAATGAGGTACGAGGGCATTTACGTCAATTACGGCAACGGATATTTTGAAGTTTCCGTTCGCTACTTCTCAAAAATTACATTTTGCTACAGTCACAAAAACGCACCAATCCCCCTCACAAAAGTGCACCTGTACAATTTCGAGAAGACAAAGGCAGCCACTTGCTTTGATTTGAAAAAGGAAAATTCTTATATTCATGTTACCATGTTCCCCTTCAATTGTTTAAAAAAAAAGGCAAGGATGACTACTTTGCAAATTTTGTTTTCTCCTGTCCTTTAAAAAAAACACTTAACTGTATTTCACCCAAAATAAAAAAACTCCACCACAGTGTCATGACAGAACTGAAGGAAAATGTAACAACGTTTTAGTTTAAGGTTAATGGGCCCGAGGTAAACATCATGCTCATAGCTGCGGTACAATAGAAAAACAACAGATGGTACGGCTCTCGTGTTTTAAGTTTGGATTGGTCCTGCAAGCCATCCTGCCTCTTGGTACCTCAGCTAATGAGCGTGAGGTATACACATTTTACCTTTTTAATTTATCTTGCATTGCTTACATTTTACAAAACATTAGAGATACTAGAAACGAGATGGAATTTTTTTACTCGCTCTTTTTTGTACTCTATAAGACATTTCATTTAATCAATCGGTTGTGAAAATATCCTGATTTCATTTTAGAAGATAATAAAATAAAAAAAATGAAAGAATTTTTAAATCTACACATACTTATCAGATTAATAGCATTTCATCTTAAAAAATAAAACACCTTTCAAGCATGCATCATGCATGCAAATTAAATATAGCATCCAAACTTCAAACTTGTATATATGCTGAATCAACGTTTACAAGGTCTTTTGTGCATAACACAAAAGCAGGAACATGCTAAGCTAAAATATCATCAGGGGGGACAAATGAATCAGCAATCAATGAAGGGTGTGAAAATCAAAAAGCAAAAAACAATATAAAACTTAAATTATAAAAAACCAAAGTTGGCCGCTTTCTCTCTCTCCTCATCCCCCTCTCCTTTTCTCACTCTACAGTGAAGAAATCACACTCGTAACAGCTTCAATCGAGGTAATTTTGGATTCCTCAAAATGGGTTTCTCTTCGTTTCTTCAATTTCTCTGCAAGTTTTGGCCTTTGATTGCTTGATATCTTGAGTCCATGGCTTGATTTTGAAGTTTATTGTTGTGGGGTTTGTGTTCCCATTAGCTGAAAAATGTTGGGTTTTCCCCCATTTGATCAAACGCTGTAACTTTGTGCTATTGGTTGCTTGGTAGTGGTTGTTGGCCTAAAAATGCTAAGTACTGAAATGGGTTAGGTTTTTAACTTTTTAGCTCTTAGTTACCATTTAAATGGGTTTTGTTTAATGGCTGTGGTTGGAGTGAGTTTTTAGTGAGAATTTTTAAGTTTTGTCATGGTTGTAATCAGAGAACTAGGGAAAATTATGAGGTAGCCAGAGAGTCCCCTCTATCTCATATATATTATTGTTTTTCTAATAATAGGAAATACAAATAATCTAATTAAATCTAAATCTTACCAATCTCTTATACATATTTATCTTATTCTTAACACCCCTCAAGTTGGGGCATATATCTCACACATGCCCAACTTGATACAAATAAACTGCACTCGACTCCTTAAAGGTTTGGTGAATAGATATGCTAATTGATAGCCAGTTTTCACGTGGACTGTATCAATGATCCCTTCTTCAAATTTTTCTCGAACAAAATGGCAATCTAGTTCAATGTGCTTTGCTCGTTCGTGAAAAACTGGATTGTTGGCAATATAAATGGCAGCCTTGTTGTCACAATAAAGTTTTACTGGCTTCTTAGATTGATAACCTAAGTTCTCGAAAAAGAAAAACTATTCACACTAGCTCACTCGTAATATTGGCCATGGCTTTATATTCTGACTCAGCACTCGAACGTGAGACAACATTTTGTTTTTTGCTTTTTCACGAGACCAAATTGCCTCCATCAAACACACAAAAATTTGTGGTTGATCTTCGATCACTTGGCTATCCAGCTCAATCTGCATCTGTAAACCATGTAACTTTAGAATACCCAAAGTTCTTATACATAATACCTTTCCTGGTGTAGCTTTTAAATAGCAAAGGATACGCATCACTGCACTCCAATATGAATCTCTAGGATCCGCCATAAACTGGCTAACTATACTAATAGAAAAAGAGATGTCAGGTCTTGTTGTCACAGTTAAATAATTAAGTTTACCAACCAATCTACGATATCGTCCTGGATCGGTAAATGGCTCTCCATGTCCTGGATATAGCTTGACATTAGGATCCATAAGTGAGTCAATAGGCTTACAGTCACACATCTTTGCTTCCTTAA
This sequence comes from Agapanthus africanus, assembly GCA_030015575.1. Lineage (NCBI taxonomy): Eukaryota > Viridiplantae > Streptophyta > Magnoliopsida > Asparagales > Amaryllidaceae > Agapanthus > Agapanthus africanus. The sequence continues at coordinate 483,303,808 of JASDDO010000018.1, read as the reverse complement.
GAATATTAAGAACATACTTCTTTTGAGTTACAAAGATACTATCCTGAGGAGAAGAACGTGCTATCTCAATGCCAAGGAAGTAATTCAACTCTCATAAGTCTTTAGTGCTGAACTTCTTCTGAAGATAAGCTTTTAACTCAGTAATATCTTTTGCATCGTCTCGTGTAATCACAATATCATCAACATAACCAATCATTAAAATCCTGCAGCCTCCTTGATTTTTAAAGAAAACCGGACGATCATTGTTGCTTTTGCATAACCCAAAGCTTAAACAACACTAGTTAGTCTCCTAAACCAAGCACGCGGCGACTATTTGAGGCCATATAAAGATCTCTGAAGTTTGCAGAGTTTACCAGACAACCCCCGAGCAACAAAACTAGGTGGTTGCTCTATATATACTCTCTTTCAAGTCACCGTGAAGAAATACATTCTTCACATCAAGCTGATGTAGTGCAATTGTACGTGGTTGCAAGTGATAGGAATATACGTACAAACGCCATCTTTTCCACAGGAGAAAAAGTCTCATCATAATTTTCTCCATAAGTCTGAGAATAGACCTTGGCAACAAGTCTGACTTTCAAACGAGCCACTGAGCCGTCTGGATTAAGCTTTATGGTATATACCCATTTGTAACCAACTGCTCTCTTTCCAACATGCAACTAAATAAGTTTTCACAAACCATTCAAGCGTAAGGCCAACATTTCATCTTCCATGGCTTTTCTTCATCCGGGATGAGCCAGGGCATCATATATAGAAGGAATAACATATGAATCAACAGCAACAACAAATGTTTTATACGAGAGAGAAAGTTTAGCATATGTGACATAATCTGATAGAGGATAGAGAGGCTTAGTGGTATGAGCATCTTTACGAAGGGCAATTGGAAGATCAAGATCAGTCTGAATCGGATTTGAGTCTGAAATATGTATAAGTTCTTCAATGACCGGAGGCCCCTCTTCCTCGTTTTTCCACCTGGGTTGGTTGCATGATCATCTAGTTCTGATGGAGTTCCTTTTCGGGTCTCCGTCGGATGTTGTCTTCTGTTGATCTTCCGGTGGATTTTGGAGGTGATCTCCTGTTGCGTATGGGTCTCAATGGGTTTTGAGGAGATTGGTGGTTTGAGGAGTTTGCGCCGAGTACCTGCAAGGAAGTCCCAGGGTGGTTTGGTACCACCGCAAGTTAGCACAAGATCCGAGCAAAGTAACGGCTAAGTGGGGTGAAAAAAGCTTACTTGACCCCTCTGTGATGGAGGTTTATATAGTGGCGGCAGCACGCAGTAGCAGGGGCGAGAATCTCGCAGGCAGTTACGCCCCCGACGTCACGCCCGTGTAATGAGCGGATCGCCTGTTAATAGGGATCGTGATGGCGTGGAACGTGGGATGTTACCGGCGGAGAATCTGCGTATGGCGAGATTTGTGGAGCGGCGGTTACGCCTGTGAGTGGAGTTGGTCGGTCGGATGGACCGATGAAAATGGCCTCGGCAGGGGAGCTCGGGAGCGAGCGGGAGGGCCGAGGAGTCTTGGTCCTGTGGCAGCTCGGGGCGAGCTGAGAGGTCGAGGAGGCCAATTCGTAGGGGTCCTGAGGAGAGCCAGGTTGTGCTTGCAGGTTGGGTACAGGGGTGGCCTGGTCGGCACCTGCGAGCCTTTTCTTCTGAGCTCGGGGACACGTCATCTGCCACGTGTCATGATCTGGGAGGTCGTCAATATAGAGCATCATCATTAGCCCCCCACTCTTGTCCCGACCAGCTGGCGGGTCGGGTCAAGAGTGGACTGCCGGGCCGCCCGGGGTGAGTTCCCTCTCAAGATTTCGTCGGGACGCGTTCCAGGGCTGTCAGCTGTCTTTTCTGCCAGCGAACCAGGGCGAGATCTCTGCATTTAAGGAAGGTGCGCCGGTTCGTGCATCCTGTCGCTAAAGTGACGGTACGCGTGTCAAGCGTCGGTTGGCCGACGCGACATGTGCAGGTCTGATGGGATGCGGCCCAGTGTGGGAACGACAAGTGGAGCGATCAGAGCCGTTGGATGTGAGGAAGCGTTTTGGCAGGAGATGAAGAGCGCCGTTGGATGAGGGCGATTGCGGTGATAAATAAGGGTGGGGCCCACTATAGGGCCTCTACTCCATTTTTTTCCTTCTAAGTCTTGGCTGCTCGGCGCTCTTCCCTTTTTGGGTTGGATACATGGTTCGTTACCACTCTTTGGGTTTCTCATTCCGGAGGGAGGTCAGCGGCGCGGCCGTGCCCCCGGTTGGCTCGTGCCCTGCGCCGAATGTTCCGCCGGCGATGGGGCCGTCCGCTTCGTTGATGGCTCCTGGTGATTGTTCCGGCGGCGGCCAGAGACGTCCATGGTCATCCGAGTCCCAGACGAGAGACGTAGGGGAGGGCGAGAACGGGGTCCCTCTTAAGAGGAAAAGGACAATCTCTCGTGCGCTACCGTCGAGGGTTTCTGAGGGGATTCCCGTGCAGGAGGGTGATGTCGTCTTCATGGCTCCATCTGGGCTTTCTGTCGCTGCCGGCCTGCTCGCAGAGATGGAAGAGTCGGCCGGGGGAGGCTTCCGCATGGCACCCTGAGGACCCAAATGTAGGCCATAGCCCAAGGGGCAGTCCAGGTATGAACTCCCCCACGTGTTGTTTTTTGACCTTCTTTTCTTTGGCTCGAGCGTCTCAAAGTTTCTTATTCGTTTCCCGTCAGCTCCTCCAACACTGCGCCCTCGTTACTCGTATGGAGGCCGAGGGGGTGTTCTATGCACCGAGGCTGGTGGAAGCGTTCCCTTCAGAGGTTGAGGTCCTGCGACGCGACCTGCGTCTGGAGAAGGTGAGGGCTGATGTCCTGGCAGCCCGAGCGGAGAGCGCGGAGCTCGCCGTCTCAGCGAACCAGGGTGCCTATCGTCGCCTGAGTGCATCCTACCGAGTTGCTAAGGCGAAGCTGGCGGATCTGGCCGATCGTTTTGCGGCCATGGAGGAGGAGAAAAACGCCAGCAGGAGGGATGCCGAGGCGGCGCTTCGGGCGGCCGGGATTGCCGAGGTTCGGGCTAGGAAGACCGTGGCCGATTACAAGGCGTCAGAGCAGTTTTACGCCGAGCTTGGTGAGCATTCCGCCGTTGCGTGGAACAAGGCTCTAGATGCCGTGAAGGAGCAGCTTCCTGAGTTCGCCGACGGCGAGCTCCGTGCTCGGGTCCCACTCCCGGTTGCAAAGCCTCCGACAGACAGCGATGAGGGAAGCAAGGCGCACCCCTGGTGGCAAAACCTCCGGTAGTGAAGCTTCCGGCAGACCGTGATGACAGTGATGAGGGAAGCGAGGCGCAGGAGGGGGTTTGTGATTTAGGCCTTTTTGATATTTCCCCGTCCCTCTTTTGTAAGCGTCTGGAACTTTGTAAGGCTGGGGAGCCCCCAATACCCCTGTAAAAACATTTTGCTTGTGCGAATAAAACTCTTGTTGTTTCATTGCTTTGCACTTTATCTTTTGGATGTGAAGAGTATTCGTAGAATATCGTTGCTTGCTTTGTTGGGCTTCCATGTCAGGCGTTCGTACGTCGAGTTGATTTTGATCACTTGTCAAGCATGCCGAGTGTTGCTGAGAAGGAGGTATTCCCATGGTCCCGGAGTCGAGGGGGGATCGCTCAGACTTGAACAGATCTGGTGTCTCTCAATGGGTTTCGGGTTCGCGGCATTTGATGAGCAGCATGCTGCCCGCCGCAGATTTGCCAAGCAGAAGGGAGCTAGGTGGCCTCGTTGTGAGGGGTTCAAACCGGCAGCGTCTGGTTGGCAGGAGGATGCCCCACGGTGGACGCCGTCCGGGCGGTGAAGCTGCGCGGTTCTCTTGGCGAGGGCCTTGACCCCTGGCGCCGCGAGTAGGGAAGTTATCCGCTAGGGATGACCGAGCAGGGTAGCCGCTCGGTTGCCTCTTGCGAGGGCTTTGATCCTTAGCGTTGGAGGGGCTGTAGGAAGCCTACTAAGGATAACCGGGCAGTGAAGCTGCGCGGTTGCCTTTTGGCGAGGGCTTTGGTCTCTAGCGTCGTGGGTAGGCAACCACCATCCGGGGATGACCGAGCGGGGCAGCCGCTCAGGTGCCTCTTGCGAGGGCTTTAATCCCTGGCGTCATGGGTAGGGAGCTACCAGCCGGAGATGACCGAGCAGGGTAGCCGCTTGGTTGCCTCTTGCGAGGGCTTTGATCCTTCAGGACGGGGACCGAGCAGGGTTACTGCCCAGTGCCTCTTAGCAAGGACTTTGATCCCTGTCGGTTGTGGTAGGAAGCTACCAGCCGGGGATAGCCGAGCAAGAGTCGGGCTCGACTGCCTCTGGGAGGACTTTGGTCCTTAGCGCGGGAGGGGCTGTAAGAAGCCTACCAAGGACCCTTGGCCGGACAGGGTTACTGCCCGGTGCTTCTTGGCGAGGGCTTTTGTCCTGAAGGATAGCCGAGCGAGGGTCGGGCTTGACTGCCTCTGGGAGGGCTTTTGATCCCTGTCGGTTGTGGTAGGAAGCTACCAGCCGAGGATAGCCGAGCGAGGGTCGGGTTCGACTGCCTCTGGGAGGACTTTTGATCCCTGTCGGTTGTGGTAGGAAGCTACTAGCCGGAGATAGCCGAGCAGGGTAGCTGCTGAGCTGCCTCTAAGGAGGACTTTGATTCTCAGCGTTGGAGGGGCCGCAGGGGGCCTGCTAAGGATAACCGGGCAGTGAAGTTGCACGGTTGCCTCTTGGCGAGGGCTTTAATCCCTGGCGTTGCGTGTAGGGAAGCTATCGGCCAGGGATAGCCAAGCAGGGTAGCCGCCCGGCTGCCTTTAGGGAGGACTTTTACCCTTAGCGTTGGAGGGCCGTAGGAGTTAGGGATAACCGGGCAGTGAAGCTGCGCGGTGGCCTCTTTGGTGAGGGCTTTGGATCACAAAGACAGAATTCTATTTGCAATGTTCTAACGTTCCTTTATTTGAATGGAAAGGATTTTTAGAAAACATTTACATCGTCTTCGCGAAAGGAGGGGTACACACTTGTTGGCCTTGGCCTCATTGGTATAGCTTGAGCTTCTCGGCATTGTAAGGCTACGGGAACTTGCGTCCGTCCGCATCTTGTAGGCGATAGCCTCCGTCGGGGAGTACCTCAGAGACGAGGAAGGGACCGTCCCACTTTGGGGAGAACTTGTGTAGCCTGCCCTGATCGATGAACTCGTTTCGCCGTAGGACCAGATCTCTGGTCTTGATGGAGCGGCGCTTGACCCGAGTGTTGTAGTATCAGGCCGTTTTTTGTTGATAAGCAGCAGTCCTGATTTGAGCCCGGTCTCTCTTCTCCAACAAGATGTCCAGGTTGGTCCGTTGCGCCGAGGTATTCGCGTCGTCGTCGAAGTGCTCGACCCGATGACTGGGTAACCTGATCTCCGCTTGGACCATTGCCTCGGTCCCGTAGCAGAGGCTGAAGGGGGTTTCCCCGGTGGGGGTCTTCTTTGACATGCGCAGGGCCCATAAGACCCGGGGCAGTTCTTCGACCCAACTGCCTTGTCGCCCTTCTAGGCGGGTCCGGAGACCTCGGAGGATGTCTCGGTTAGCGACTTCGGCCTGCCCGTTGCATTGGGGATGCGCGACCGCGGCGAACTTCATGAGGATATGGTACTCTTTGCAGAAGTTCTTTACTTTCTCGTTCTCGAAGTTCGTCCCGTGGTCGGTGATGATACATCTCGGGATGCCGAACCGGAGTATCAGATTGTTTTACAGGAACTTGATGGTCGTGGTGGCATCCGGTTTCCTGATGGGGATGGTCTCGATCCACTTGGTGAAGTAGTCTACCGCGACGAGGACATATTTGTGCCCGCCCGTACCTGTAGGGAACTGGCCGATCATGTCCAATCCCCACTGGACGAACGGCCATAGGGATGTTAGGGCGGTCAGCTCGGTAGCGGGGAAGCGAGGGATGCTGCCGTGGAGCTGGCAACTCTTGCATTTTCTGACTAGCTTCTGGGCGTCCTCGTGAACAGTGGGCCAGTAGTACCCCTGGAGCAAAGCCTTTTGGATCAAGGTTCGGACCCCTTGGTGCGCACCTCCAACCCCCTGATGGATTTTACGGAGGACGTAGTTGGCTTCATGGGGGTCGATGCACTGGAGCAGGGGCTGAGTGAAGGATTTCTTGTAGAGGTTCCCATTGTTCCAGATGAAGTGGCGGGCTTTGGCCCGGAGACGGCGGGCGGCTCCCCGATCTTCTGGAAGCGTACCGTCCTTCAGGAATTCTACGAGGAGCTTCCTCCAATCTTGGTCGCCTTCCTGCGCTGCATATACGTGGAGTGTTGTCGCTCCGTCTTCCACGCTGGGCTGAGGCAAGGTTTCAAAGAGGATAGACCGTTTATTGTTGGCCGAGTATGCGAAGCCAGCTTGCTCAGGGCGTCGGCTTGGGCATTCAGCTTCCTGGGTATTTGTTCTACTTAGACTTCGTCAAAGCTCCTCCGGAGTTTCCTCACCTCGTTCAGATACTTCATCATCAGAGGCTCCTGAGCTTCAAAGCGGCCGGTCACTTAGCCGACGACAAGGGCCGAGTTGCTGCGGATTCGAATCGTCTTTAGTCCCAGCCCGGCGGCCATGCGCAGTCTAGCCAGGAGGGCCTCGTACTCTGCCGCGTTGTTCGAGGCTTTGAAAACGAGCTTCAGTGAGTACTCCATTTCTGCCTCGTTCGGCCCCGGATAATGAGGCTGGCACCATAGCCTTCCTCGGTTGAAGACCTGTCGACATAGATGACTCACTCAGGAACCGACCCAGGCCTTTCTGTGATGGGACATTGAGTTGCGAGGGGCGGCGTCGACTCCGGTTCCTTGCTAGGGATGGTGCATTCAACGATGAAATCGGCCAGGGCCTGTGCTTTGATGGCCTGCCTCGGGCGATATTTTATGTCAAACTGAGATAGTTCCCGCCTCCACTTTTCTAAGCGGCCCGAGAATTCCAGTGATGCAAGGATAGCCCCCAACGGGCGTTCAGTGAGGACGATGATGGTGTGTGCTTGGAAGTAGACCGCAACTTCCTTGAGGCCACTACGAGGGCCAAGACAATCTTCTCTATTGCTGGATATCTCGTTTCTGCGTCCTTAAATACATGGCTTACATAGTACACCGGTTTCTGCGCTCCACCGACCTCTCGGACGAGCACCGAGCCTGCTGCTTGGTCGGATACCGCCAGATACAGCGACAACTCATCTTCTTCAACTGGTCGGATGAGCAGCGGTGGCGTCGCGAGATGCTTCTTCAATTGGTCGAAGGTGGCTTGGCACTCCTCCGACCACTCGAACCAAGGGATCTTCCTCAGAGCTTTGAAGAACGGGAGGCATTTCTCCCCCGACCTGGACATGAAACGGCTCAGAGCAGCGACTCGTCCCGTGAGCCGCATGATCTCGACGTTGGTCTTGGACGCGGCTATGTTGAGGATAGCGTCGATTTTCTCTGGGTTAGTTTCGATTCCACGGTGAGTGACCATGAAACCGAGGAACTTTCCCTCTGTGATTCCGAATGCGCATTTGGTGGGGTTTAGCTTCATCTTGAACTTGCAGAGCAATTCGAAGGCCTCGCACAGATCCCTGGTATGATCGGTCGACGAGACGGATTTGACGAGCATATCGTCAACGTAGACCTCCATATTCCTGCCGATCTGTGGCTTGAACATGCGATTGACCAACCGTTGGTACGTGGCCCCGGTGTTTTTGAGGCCAAAGGGCATCACCTTGTAGCAGTATACCTTCGGTCCGTTGTGAATGCGGTAAGATCTTCATCTTCCGGATTCATACAGATCTGATTGTAGCCGGAGAAAGCATCCATGAAACTCATTAGCTCGTGGCTGGCCGAGCTGTCGACGAGCTGATCTATCGAGGGAGAGGATAGTTGTCCTTCGGGCAGGCCTTATTGAGGTCGGTGAAGTCGACACACATGCGCCACTTTCCACTTGACTTCTTGATCAGAACTATGTTCGCCAGCCACTCCGAGTAGGGTACATACCGGATGAAGTTGGCGGCGAGAAGTCGATTAACCTCATCTTCGATAGCCTTCTGTTTGACCGGGGCGAAGCTTCGTTTTTTTTGTCTGAAGGGTCGGGCCGCAGGATCGACCCCGAGCTTGTTAGAAATGATTTTGGGGTCGATCCCACGCATGTCGGCAGGCGCCCAGGCGAAGACGTCGGAGTATTTTCTGAGGAAACCGACCTGGTCATCTCGCCGAGTCCCTGTCAGGAGTGATCCGACCTGGACGGTTTTTTCATCGTCCCCCTCTGTCAGGGGCACCTCGGTCAGTGGTTCGACCGGCGTCCCCCGGACCTCCTTCTGCTCGTTTCGGGTGTCCAGAGAACCCTCGATGTCGTCTTTTACCTCAGCGTCGTTGGCCGACTGCTCGGACGAAGATGTCTCGGTAAGGCATACCTTCGCGACCCGCTGGTTTCCGTAGACCCGACCTATCCCGCCTTGCTCGAGAGGGAACTTCATCGCCAGGTGGTAGGTCGATATCTGGGCCTGGAGGGAGTTCAGCGTCGGGCGGCCGAGGAGGACGTTGTAGGCCGATGGGACCTTTGCTACGATGAAGTCCACAGGCAATGTACGGGTGCGGCCAGGCTCCCCGACGTTGAATTGCAGGGTGACCATCCCTTCCGCCGGGACGGAGTGGTTGGTGAACGCTGAAAGGACGTGGGGGGTTGGTTTCAAGTCTGCTGAGGTGAGCCCCATGCGCAGAAAGCAGTCGTGGAAGAGGATGTCGGCCGAGCTGCCCGAGTCGACAAGTATCCGGTGGACCTCGTACCGGTGGATTCGGGCTGTGATCACCAGAGGGTCATTGTGGGGGCATGGATATGCCGTGGAGATCCCCGTCGCCAAAGGTGATAGGCTCGTGGTCCCTGGCCTTTTTGCTCGGGCGGCCATTGGCCTCCATTGCCAACGAGGGGTGCTGAGCCTCGCAGGTGCTCAACTGTCCCTTTGTCGTCATGACCCTAGTTCTTGATGGGTCTCGGTTCCTTCCGGCGAGGTCCTTCAGGCCCCGTGGTGAGGTTGCCTTCGAGCTGTCTTGGCGGGCCTCGTGGGCATGACCCCGTCGAGGGAGGGGGTGCCGGTCATGCTTGGAAACTGGCGAGCTGACCGCCACCGCCCTGGTAGGGACAGGGTTGCGACGAGGGTCGAGGCGAGGCTCTCCGACGCGGGACCTCGAGGTTGACTGGGACAGATCGAGGGATCGGCGACTGCTGGGGTTTGCGAGGCGGTGGCCGGCATTCGGCGGAGGTTCACCCGCGCCTCCGTTGAGGGGGAGGCGGCGGCGGGTGCTTGGATCTTCAGGGTGATCGCTTGCCATGCGGATGGAGATCGGAAGGCCAACTTTGTTTTTTGTGGAGTTTAGATTCCCACAGACGGCGCCAACTGATGGAGTTCATTTTCGGGTCTCCGTCAGATGTTGTCTTCCGTCGATCTCCCGGTGGATTTTGAAGGTGATCTCATGTTGCGTGTGGGTCTCAATGGGTTTTGAGGAGTTTGCGCCGAGTACCTGCAAGGAAGTCCCGGGGTGGTTTGGTACCACCGAGGACCCTCCGACAATCAAGTTAGCATAAGATCCGAGCAGCGTAACGGCTAAGTGGGGTGAAAAAAGCTTACTTGACCCTTCTGTGATGGAGGTTTATATAGTGGCGGCAGCACGCAGCAGCAGGCGCGAGAATCTCGCCGGCAGTTACGCTCCCGACGTCACGTCCGTGTAACGAGCGGATCGCCCGTTAATGGGGATCGTGATGGCGTGGAACGTGGAATGTTGCCGGCGGAGAATCTGCGTATGGCGAGATTTGCGGAGCGGCGGTTATGCTTGTGAGTGGTGGAGTTGGTCGGTCGGATGGATCGAGGAAGATGGCCTCGGCAGGGGAGCTCGGGAGCGAGCGGGAGGGCCGAGGAGTCTTGGTCCTGTGGCAGCTCGAGACGAGCTGAGAAGCCGAGGAGGCCAATTCGTAGGGGGTCCTGAGGAGAGCCAGCTTGTGCTTGCAGGTCAGATACAGGGGTGGCCTGGTCGGCCCCTGCGGGCCCTTTCTTCTGAGCTCGGGGACACATCATCTGCCACGTGTCATGATCCGGGAGGTCGTCAATATAGAGCATTATCAAGTTCTAAAGTATTTGGTGCCGCTGAGACACGAGGATTGGCCAGAGAGGATTCGATAACAAGAACATCATTTTCATTAATAGGAAAATCCTTTCTAAGTGACCGGGGTATTAGATTAGTACCAAAGAAGATGATACTTTCATGAAAGGTCACATCAGCAGAGATGAAGGCTCTATTGAGTTCTTTGTTATAACATTTGTATCCGTTTTGACTCCGAGGATATCCTAAGAAAACACACTTAATGCACTTGGGATTGAGCTTTGATAAGCCAGGTTGATGATTGTGGACAAAACAAGTACAACTAAAAATGCGTGGAGGAAAACGAAATAAAGATTTAGAGGGAAATAAAATATTCTCTCTCTAAGACTGACTTGATAAACGATTGATATGATGGGAAGCAATGAGAACAACATTATCCCAAAAACGTTTAGAAATATTTATATGGAACAAAAGAGAACGTGTGAGCTCCAACAAATGTTTATTCATTCGTTCAGAAACACCATTTTGTTAAGGTGTATAGGGACACAAGGACTGATGTATAATACCAAAGGTGTCAAGAAACTGAGTAAGATTTTTATTAAAGTAATCCTTTGTATTATCACTTCTCAGAGTTTTGATATTAATACCAAATTGATTTTGCTCCTCAGTAACAAATGATTTAAAGGCATCAAAGACTTTAGTTCTAGATTTCAACAAATATAGCCATGTCACTTGAGAGTAATCATCAATAAAAATAACAAAATATCGAAAACCATGGTTTGAAATAATGGGGCATGACCCCCAAATATCAGAATGCACTAAATCAAACAGATTTTCAGCATGTTTATTGACTCTAGACCGGTAAGAAGCACACGTGTGCTTTCCCATCTCACAAACGACATACTCTAACGATGATGAACTAGATAAAGAGGGAATTAATTTCTGTAAATTAGACAAACCAGGATGACCTAATCGACAGTGGTTAACTAGTAGATCACCATTTGTTGAGCAAGCAAACTTTGGTAGTTGTCCACTAAAGTAACTAAGGTCTCCAAGTTCACATGCTGAACTAATTATCTCTTCCGTTTTCATATCCTGCGATGACACAACCAGAAGAAGAAGATGTTATTAAATAGTTCAAGATATGAACAAGTTTACTTACAGACATCAGGCTAAAAGGAAATGAAGAAACATAATGCTGATGATAAAGATAAAGATGGGATAAGAGAAATAGAACTAATGCCCTCTAGTTTAGAGATTGAACCGTCTACAAGTGTAAAACCACCGGTATATGAAATTTTAAATAAGGAGGAGAAAACACCTGATATTCCAGTCATATGATCTGATGCTCCCGAGTCAATAATCCCTAAGGATAGAGGTGTATGAGTTAGAAGACATGCATTATCTTTAGTCAGAACAGTAGTGAAGCTCGAGAAAATAGATCTTGTGAGAAGAGATCTAAGCCGTAATATCTCTTTCTCAGAAAGTCCAGAAGCATTATGAGAAGTAGAAGTGACAGGTGTCATATCAGAAGTAGCTAATCTAACAGCTCGTTAAGGCTAGAGCTTCAGATGAAGCGAATAACAATTATCCTTGGTGTGGCCAGTCAACTTGTAATGTGAACAGAAACGATCACCTCCTCGTTCCTTCCTCCAAAAGATCCTCGACCTTCTCTACCACGTCCTTGTGTACTATCTCCACCTTGTCCTATACCACCATAAGAAGAAACAAGAGCATATTTGTCTTCATCTTCTTTTGTAATGGAATCACACGACAAAAGAAGGATAGGCGCGAAGAACAGTCCTATAAGCATCCGCGAGAAAGGGAACCTCCGATCCTCCTAAAATTTGTGGACGTATACTATCAAATTCGGGACTAAGACCAGCAATAAATGTCATCACCATCATATGATCATGATATGTCTTCCATCATTTCTCTTTATTACTAATAGGATAAATCGAAAGTAGCTCTGCTTTAAGATTCTTGATTTTACCATAATAAAACGAGACGGATTTATTCCGTCACTCAAGTTTATTTAGAGCTCTCCAAGTATCAAAAGCCCTAGTAGCATTAAATTTCCCTTCAAATATATTTGTCAGATAACTCCAAATAGAGTAAGCGGTTGAGTATTTGAATACTTGCAACACAATCTCTTCCTCTATGGCCTCAGTCATCAAGCGATGCAACATGACATCATGTGATACCTAGTCTTCAGAAGGATCTGAAGGAGGTGGCTCAACGAGATACTTCATTAACCTACGCTCCTTAGCAAACATTTCCACAGTCTGTTTCCATCGAGAATAGTTGGCGGTGTTCAATCGGATTCTTGTAATAAAATTAGGATACAAAACATTAGTGTATCCTTCAGAGACTTTTTATCACTCATGATTAAAGAGTGCTAACAACTTCACAATAGTCAATAAGATGATAATTTTCTAATCTGGAACACCAAGCAATCACCAATACAAATCCAATAACAACAAATCACATAAGATATCTAACTTTTAATCCGTTGAGAAATAATAGCCTCGATGGTGACCGGCAGCGGCGTGGGGCTGTGAGCGGCAACAGCGGCATGGGAGACGATGCGTGGATTCAGATCTGATCTAGCGAGGGGCGAGGGTTGTGGAATCTGATCCAGCAAGGGGCGTGGATCCAGCAAGGACAGCGAGGGGAAGCGTATTTGGATCGGTGGTTGGAGGGGGACAGCGCGGTGATGATGGTGGTCGGTGATGATGGATCGGGGCTCGAGCGGTGATGATGCTGGTTGAAGCGGCGAGGGCAGCCAAAGGTAATGATTGGGGGGTTTTGCGGATCTGGGCGGCGAGGGAGCGACGGTGATGATCGGGGCTCATGCGGGGATGATGCTGGTTGAAGCGGCGAGGGTAGTGAGTAGGGCGAGGGCATGGGGGGCAACAACAGTGAAGAGGGGCGAGGGGCGAAGGGGCAGCGGGGTGAAGAGGGTTGATGGCTAGGTGTTTGGGTTAAGGTTAGACTCTGATACCCATGTAATCAGAGAATTAAGGAAAATTATGAGGTAGCTAGAGAATCCCCCATTCTCATATATATATTATTGCTTATCTAATAATAGGAAATACAAATAATCAAATTAAATCTAATAAAATCTAAATCTTATCAATCTCTTAAACATGTATATATATCTTATTCTTAACAATGGTAAATTTTTATGGATTGCTAGTTGATATGCTAGTGTTGATGCAATTGTGATAATTATGTTTTCTTTATTCAATGTATGTTTTGTAGTTAAGTGCATATATGCTATTTAATGTTTGATATAATGGTTGTGTTGTAATTTCTATAGTAATGCCTGCTTTCCATATACATGCATTTTTCTTTCTTGAGAAAAGATTGTGATTTTTTTTTTTTTTGGCAGAATGCATATTATTGCTACACTTTGCTCGACTCCCTAGTGGCATAATGTATGTTAATAATGTGCAGATTAGGTTAAGCTCTCTGCCATGGTTTGCATATCACCAAATAGTATGAGAGGACTTATAATATGGAGTGGGTTCATGACAAGATGACACAATTTCAATCAAAAGAAAAACCGAAAAACTCGAAGATGTGATATGCTTTAAATCTTTGAAGGAAAAGGAGGGGGGGGGGGCACCAACGGATGAAATCCATTCAAACTCTGATAACTACAGATCATCCTCGTCCTCGGCAAGTAGCCCTACGATAACTAATCAACCAGGAGCTATGAAAATGGTTAGGATAAAGTATTATCATAGAAACACCTAAACACTTTGAGTTGGCTTTGGCTATAAGGCCATCCAACTTTAATAAAATACACGTGGGATCGCAGCACTGATCAAATTTGACAGCGAAGGTGATAGAGAGTTTTAGAGACTAGGGTTTGTTCTTTTGCTTTGTTCAGTATTCTTACTTTAATTGAGACCATCATTTATTGGTTATCGATTTGTTCTTTTGTAGAGAATGGACAAATAAAGTGAAAGAGAAAAAGGGAGGAGAATCTTCTTCTACCATTGGTTTGAATTGATAGGGATTAGATCTTAGTTGTGGATTGCTAGGTCCGGGTTAATGGGTCGGCTTCGTTAACTAGTGCACACCATTAAAGCATTGTAAGACTGGAGTTCCATTCAAGAGTTCTATTGCATGCACGCCTCCTACACGCACTCCATGATCAAATTAATGTGAATTTAGTAAAATAGCTAGCTTAATTTCTCATTATTAGTTTCAAACTATGAGTCTCACACCAATATTGAACATAAGAGTCTCCACTAGCTAAGCCTTATCCTTAATTTGTAGCTAGTTACTAGTTCAAGAGATGATGTAGCCACTAAGTTTACTCTTTTATATCAAACTCCACCAATAATTAAGCTTACCAAAATAGTGTTTGGAATTCGGATTGATACTTGAAAAAGCACATAACTATAATGTGTAGAGGGCTAGCTTTTGTTTGCTGTTTTTCTAATCTCTGGATCAGTCAGATAAACGAGATAAGCAAACATGTCTCCCTTTATAGATGAGCTATCATTACCAAAAGAGAACATACTTGATGCTTCCTATGAATTCAACCTCTTAAGCAACATGAATAGCACATGCGATAACATACCAAGGAAATAAATTTTATTCCAACAATCTATTTTATTCCGAGTCAAGAAATACAATAAAAACACTTCTTTTACATATCGTTGACCATCAACTGAGATTTGATCTAGAGATCGCATGCAAACGCAGGGCTGAATATCTGCATCGCTTGCGACATGAGCATTAAACCAAGTCAGGGTTCATCAGCTATTAGTGCTTGATCTGTTCTCGTTAGTGTCGGGTGCAGGGCTGGATATCCGAATCGTTCGTACTAGTGACTTTAAACCAAATCTGGTCAGAGACATTCTCGATCATATCCCAAACCAACAGTAGAAGAAGATTCTCCTCCATTTTTCTCTTTAACTTTGTTTGCCCGCTCTCTACAAAAGAAAAAATCAATAACCAATAAATGATGGTCTCAATTAAATTAAGAAATACCGAACAAAGCAAAAGAACAAACCCTAGTTTATGAGCATCGCTATCAAATTTTATCAGTATTGAAATCCCATGTGTATTTTGTTAAAGTTGGATGACCTTATAGTCAAAACCAACTCAAAGCGTTAGGGTGTTTCTAAAAAAATCTTATCCTAATTCTTTTCATAACTCTTGATTGATTAGTTTTTCTTTATTCAATGTATGCTTTGTAGTTTGTACTGATTTGGGTGGGATTTAATTTGAGACTTTGCTATTTTTATTATTAATTTTTTTGGCACTGGCCCGTAAGCCCTAACCTAAACAAACACACACAACACACTCACGCACACAACACATGCACCCAGGGGACCCATGAATTTGCTCCGAAAGCGTTAATTTGTGGTCACATTCCCCCTCGGGGTTCCTGGGATTCGAACCCCGCACTCTCCCAAGAGGGGAAGTGCCCGTACTAACTTAGCTATTGATATATTTGGTCTGTTGTAATTTCTATACCAGTGCCTGTTTCCATAGAGTTGTTACCTCAATCTTTTCTCTCCTATAGTGAGAAGCAGAAAATTTCAGCTAAATAGGTCTATATATTTATTTTTCTTTCTTGATGAAAGATTGTGATTTTTTTTTTTGCCAGAATGTATAAATATTAATGCTGCATTTTGCACTATTTCCTAGTGACGTAATGTATGTTAATAATGTGCAGATTAGGTTAAGCTCTCTGCTATGGTTGAGGTTTGCATATCACCAAATAGTATGCGAGGACTTATAATACGAAGTGGATTCATGACAAGATGACACAATTTCAATCAAAAGAAAAACCGCAAAACTCGAAGACATATGCTTTAAATCTTTAAAGGAAAAGAGGGGGGGAAAACCAATGGATGAAATCCATTCAAACTCTGATAACTACAGATCATCCTCGTCCTCGGCAAGTAGCCCTACAGGCAAAGCACTTTCCGGATCCTTCTTCTACCTTCGAAAACCTGGTGCTTTAAGACAGCCAATCTCATTTGAAGATTCACCGGAATGGGAAGACACGGAAATCGGTGCACATTTAGAGGAAGGGGGCGATTCGATCCATGTGGCGACCACCGGAACGGTGTCCCCTTCGTTGTCTAAGGTCAACAGTGGGTCCTTTCCGTCTCCTTCTTTGCCTGAGGCCGAGGCTTTAACATCGGTGATTTCGAGAAAGATAGCGGGGGCTTCGATTGCGTGGAAAGAATTGACAGTTACGGTCAAAGAAAGGAGGAGATATTCTGAAAAGGTTTTGAAGAGCTCGAACGGGTATGCGTTGCCTGGGACTCTAACGGTTATCATGGGTCCTGCGAGGTCTGGGAAATCGACCTTGTTGAAGGCAATTGCAGGTTTGGCTCAATACTCTACCACCAATATTAAAAAGGAAGCAGAAGCATTGTATATGGGGGGGAAAACTAGAAGCGGTAGTCTCATTTAGGAAGTTGTAGAAGACAATTATAATCATGTCTTTATGGCTTTATCCCAAACTTTAGGGTCGGCTGCATGAGTTTTTTTCCGTAAATTCAACGTTGTTGGACCATTTTTTTGAGCATAACAGTAAATATCTTACTATCTTCAATTCCATATCCATGCTTGTTTAGACCTATATCTAGCTTTTTGCTTCTCCTATCTATTAGTACCACTGCACATGTCCAAACCATCTCAGTTGGTTCTCATTCGTAAAGGGTTAAAGATGCACTCGTTTCTTGTCATATCATTTAGCGCATTGCTACCCTTTCATCTCAATATTCTTGTCGGTTATCTGGATGTGAATCTAATCTTTTTCCATATGATTTTTTCTTCTTATGTTAATAACTTAATATTCTATTACCACATAATACCCTTCTCCACTTTAACCTACTCGCTTTGATTCTACGAACCACATACACGCTCATTTTATCCTGAATATCATGATCAAGGATTGATCCTAGCTAACAAGAAACAAGTTGAAAATGAACCAAAGGAGTATTGAAGGCACATGACAATATATGATGACACGAAGTTATAAAATTTTATGGAAGGACTTCGTACATCACAACTACTAAAACTTTTGAGCCCAATGTTTCTATTATTGATATGCTTGCTTTAATGTTTCTCTTCATAGGTAGATTGCGGGACCCTGCTAGAATGTATGGCGAAGTTTTTGTGAATGGCGGGCAATCCAGGATGCCATATGGTTCATATGTAAGCGATCAAGTTGTATTCACTCCTTCAGGCTATTGTTTTGAGTGTCATATCTTGTTCAAATTCCACAATTTATTATTTAGTAAACCCTTGTGTTTTTCCCCTTGATTTAGGGATAGATGATTACAAAGATGCACTTAAATTCTTATAAAGGCTATATATGTCAAAAATCATACATTTTGGATATTTAGTGTGTAAATTGTAGGTACAATGAATGCCATGCAAATTAATTACCACATCGATGATTGTATGCGTTCATTCAGAACATCACTAGGTGAAGTATACCATTCGCCTTCTCAAAGCTTTACAAGGATTGGTTTACATGTAGTTCAGGTACTTAAGGATCCTCTGTCTACATAATGTACAGTAGATAAAATCTTTTTTCCTCGTTCCTTTTCCCCCTAAAACAATTTCTACCTTACCGGCGTACCCCAATTTTAGTCAGGTCACACTTTGTTTAGGCCTTTGAGTTTTTCATTTTTTCAACCAACCATGACCATTGTAAGTTTGGGGCCTCGCTCTTGATTCGAACAAACCATCAAGCTTTTAATGCTCAGAAGTAGATGGTTTTGTCCACCTTTGTTTTGTATGTTCATGTATGGTTGTGCTTTGGGCCGGGTTTCTCTCATGACATTTTGCCACAATGTTCGAAAAATGACGCCTCTCATGAAAAGGGATCTAAACAAGCTCAATTTCTTTGCATTTTTTTCCAGCACACTCCTTGGAACTTGGTAGTAACCTTTTTTTGTTTCCTTTAAAACCAGAAACTCCGGCAACTTTTTAAAATTTTGAATCTTATGGCTTAGAAATATCAGTCTCTCGATCCAATGGCCGAAGCCACTTCTCATTCCTGTCATAATCTGTTATCTGTTTGTAGGGATATGTCGATAGGGACGATGTTCTTATTGAATCACTGACCGTTCGAGAGATGTTGCACTACGCAGCGCTTCTTCAGCTTCCTGGTTTCTTCTCTCAAAAGAAGAGTGCTGTTGAGGATGCAATTACAGCTATGTCGTTGGGAGATTATGCGGATAAACTCATTGGTGGACGGTGTTTTCTGAAGTCTCTTCCTCGTGGCGAGAGGAGGCGTGTCAGTATCGCTAGGGAGCTTGTCCTGAGACCACATGTTCTATTTATAGATGAACCTCTTTATCATCTTGACAGGTTTGCTTTGTTTTCCCCTCTAGTTGAAATATCCAAATTCCCTCCATTATTTGGGCCAAAACAGGTCTTTTGCACAATTTTTTTTCCATTTACATTTTTAGATGCTATATTACGCTAAACGTCCCTTAACTATGAATTTTTTCAGTAAACTACGTTAAAGTTTTTTAATTACAATATGCTCAACAATTGAGGGTATTTTAGTGAAAAAATCCCTTAAAACCAAAAGCTTAAAGGACTATCCTGCAAAAACACTTTAAATTGGTTTAAAGAAAAATGTTCGTAGTTAAAGGTTGTTTAGTGTAACTTAGCCATTTTATATGCAACCCTGGTAAGATTTGAATCCGTGTCGCATCGATATCATCTTATGAGTCCCTTCCACCGATTTTAGTGTGAGGGCTGAGAGCAATACTTTTGTACTATTAACAAATTTCTTCGCAGGAATTACTTGGGGGCATCCTCCATTTATCGCTATCCAAAGTTTTGAAATAGTCTTTGCTATTGTTAATTAATGGTTGTTCCGTGCAGTGTATCTGCACTCTTGTTGATGGTCACACTGAAGAAGCTTGCAAGCACAGGCTGCACTCTCATTTTTACCATGTACCAAAGCAGCACAGAAGTTTTTGGTCTCTTTGATAGAATTTGTTTACTTTCAAACGGGAATACATTATTTTTTGGAGAAACGTTAGCTTGCTTGCAGGTAGTTTATTTATTATTGTTTGTTGAATGTGTCAACATATAGATATGCAAATTTATGTTGTCGATCTATTGCTTAAAGATCTTAAAGAATTTCCATGTATATGCGGTATTATCTAAGCTTGTAATTTCCATGTTAATCTTTATCATGGGTTAGGCGGTCCCTAAGCAGTATTGGCGAACTTGTATTTAGGAGTTTGTTGGTGTATACTACTCGATGTGGTATGGCACTTCCCTCTCTGGGGATAGTGCAGGGGCATGATCCCTAGTGAGGGAAGTGGCCACAATTTAACGCTTTCAGGGCAGACTCGTGGGTCCCCTTGGTGCTTGTGTGTGATGTGTGCTTGTGTGTGATGTGTGCGTGAGTGTGTTGTATTCATAGGTTAGGGCTTACGAGCTAGTGCCAAAAAAATAAATTTTATTACTCGATGATGTATTGTTGATTGACGAGATATGATTAGTGTTCTAAAAAGCAGTCTAGGCGGCCGACTGCCTAGGCGGAAGCAGTGCTAGGCTGCTCCGATTCAGCCCTAGACGGTTTAAACGCTTAATAAGTGCTTAAGCCATCTAGCCCGCTTAATCGGACGTCTAAGTGGACCCAACCCACTTAATAGAATAAAATTTAGTCATTTTTTAAGCATCATAGGTCAGGTTTGTTCTCTTTTCACTATACCTGACTCAAACCCATATGTAATGAAATAAAAGTTAGTCAATTATGTCTCCTTTTCTGAATTATTTTAGAATTATATAGCTCAAAATTTATTTTTTTGCCGACTTTTACTGTTAAAACATCAATATGCTGGTTGTTATGTTGAAATATCAATATATTTCTGCTTCTACTACTGAAATTTCTATGCGTTGTTGTCTATACCGAGGTGTCGATATATTGCTGAAATTTTAATATGTATATATAAAATATCATTTTTACTAGAATTAAAAAACCCGCCTAGGCAGCGCTTAAGCGGCGACTGGACGGTTAGGCGCTAGGCGGTACTCCAACCGCTCAGCTCCGCCCAGCGCTTTTTACAACCTTGGATATGATGCGTGGTGAACTTTATACTTGGAACCATTTTAGAAACCCCATGAAGGATAAGATTGCAAACTTGGGAAAATGTTTTTTCTGTGTATGTTCAAATTTAAGTTAAATGCTATTAAAAATATTGTCCTGGTTAGAAGAAGTGTTCAAAAGCCGAATGGTATTGGTTTTTCAAACGACGAAAACTGTTTGTTAACCGCTCTTAGCTTGAAATAGCTCTATCAATGAGCACAGCTTCAACCTAAGAGTCAAAGCTTGCAACCATAATGGTCATTACTTGAATTGGAAAAATTCTACTATGCAAGGTCCTGCACTATGCAAGCCCTTGCATAGCCCTTAGATGGGCTTCCTTTTGTGCAAGGGAAGCCCATCCAAGGACTCTAGAGGGGCTTGCATGGTGCAAGCCCTTCTAGAGCAGTTTTTTCCCTTGAATTGTGAAACTAACCTTTTCAAATTAAATTACTTCGCTTAGAGTACAATTTAATGTGAAAAGGCTGAAAAATAAAAGGACCTTTTCAAATCCATTTTCTACCATGTTCTTACCTTTTCTGTTTGGTTTCACAACGGGACTTAAATAAGTTATTGGTTATGGTGATCAAATTCGGGTAGGACATGATAATTTTAGTTGATATATTATATTTATAGCACTTCAGTATGATACAATTTTTTCTTTCTTTCTATAATAAATTACTTCGCTCTGTTCCCGCTCTTGTGACATATAACATACCCCTCGATATATTTTCTGTAGCACTTCTCAAATGCTGGATTCCCCTGTCCAATCATGCAAAGTCCCTCAGATCACTTTCTACGTGCAATAAACACCGATTTTGATAGGATTATAGCTATGTGCAAGAATTTGCAGGTATCCGATTCTAATTAGTTATCCCTTTCCTTTTGTAGTACACAGGTTATTATGCTACACGTTTTCACAATTTTCCTAATTTTGATCAACAATATTAACAGGATGATAATGGGGATTTTTCATCAGTGAACATGGATACAGCTGTTGCGATCCGAACGCTTGAAGCAACATACAGATCATCAGCTGACTCGGCGGCTGTCGAATCTATGATTGTGAAACTTACTGAAAAGGTGCGGTAGTCTTACATTTTCTGATAAAGTTTAGATGTTTGAATTTACTCTTAGTTGACTAATATTTAAACTACAAATTTTGGGTCTTTATAATGCAGGAAGGTGCTCATCTTAAAAGCAAGGGAAGCGCAAGTGATGCAACTCGAGTTGCGGTACTAACATGGAGATCATTGTTAATTATGTCAAGGGAATGGAAGTACTTTTGGATCCGGCTTGTTTTATATATGCTTCTTACACTTTCTATTGGCACTATCTTTTCAAATGTTGGTCACTCATTGTCATCCGTAATGGTGAGTCCATTAAAGCCTTTTCCGGTTATTATGAAAACACTTAATAATTGAGAAACTCTTATTTTGAAATTTTATTCTTTTTCTTAGTAACAACTCATTTACTTGATACTGGAAGTAATGAGATGCCCTTGTTTCTTATTTGACTTTGCTTAAGTGCAGGTTAGAGTTTCAGCAATATTTGTCTTTGTGTCATTTATCTCATTGCTAAGCATCGCCGGATTGCCCGCTCATATAAAGGAAATTAAGGTACTGGTGGTTTGTGTATTAATTGCTCCTTTTATTATGTCGTATTGATTACTGCTTTTACAAATATAAGACAAGATAAGAGAAGGATAGATACAAGAATCATTTATTTAAGTTAGAATATAAATTATATCCGCGGACCTATATCATGACTTTGGAGCTTTGATGCAGCGATATAGATATTTAAGATGGTATTAGAATAACCTGAGTTCAGAAGATTTGAAATCTCAGGCCAATCACGGTATCTGAGAATGACCTTTCAAATTCCGATAAAGAATGACATCCAAACCGAGTTATATTGGATTTCCGATTTGATCAGAGGATTCTAATATTGGATTTATTAACTTGTTAATGCACTTACTTATAGATTATTGGGTTATGGTTTATTTGACATTAATAATTACAAAAAATATATCAAAAATATTATAGTTATTTTTACCAAGTATTGAAACAACCATTTAGGCATCATTTATTGCTAAAGAATTTGTCATTTTGTTCACTATTTATTTGAAGAATGTCATAAATTATAATTTCCCCCCTCAAATGATATAATAACAGCCTATTCCGATCCCAAAGTGACTGCCTAATACCAGTACCAAGATTTTAAACCTTGGTACATATCCCACAAGGTGGTCATTTGAATAGAAGATTTAGCGGAAAAAATACTGTTGTGCAATAGCACAGGTCTCAGCCCGCAAAAAGCGCACTCAATATGCAGGCATGTCTTAGAATATGAAAATATATTCCTCAACCTTTATCATAATAACTTCGAAGGCTTGAGTAGTGTCAAGGATATCTATGTCATCTATGCATGCATTCTTTATTTGGTCATGTTTTATTTACCAATTAATGTTTTTCTCTACTGCTTGATTTTTCTTATTAAAGGTGTGTAAAACATGGATATATTATGATATCATGCAGATATTCTTCCACGAGGAATCAAACCAACACTCAGGAGCAGCGGTGTTCTTACTCGGGCACCTAATCTCGAGCATTCCATTCCTGTTCCTCATTTCCATATTCTCGACTTTGGTCTTCTATTTCTTAGTTGGTCTGAGGAACGAGTTTAGCTGCTTGATGTATTTTGTTCTCAACATCTTCACGTGTCTTTTAGCGAACGAAGGGCTTATGATGGTTGTTGTGTACATCTGGCTCAATACATTCTCTTGCATTATGACTATGGTGTGCATTCATGTAAGTATTCCACATGGGAAGGATCAAATCCAAGATATATACAAAAATTATTAACGACTATATCAGGATAGCATTGTGCAATTTTGTAATATACCCTACTTTCTTTTCTCAGGTTATAATGATGCTTGTAGCAGGATATTTCAGAATTCGATATGCTCTTCCGCAACCGGTTTGGAAATATCCGATATCTTATATCGCATTCCACACTTATTCTATCCAGGTGGAGTTCTATCTCTGTTTTGCATGTTATAGCTTATTTTGGAAAGATCACTTTATTCAAAAGCCTTGCTTAATTGGTCGAGGATTAACGATGTAAATTATGCCAATTAAGTCCAACATTCCCAATCATGCTGGCTTTTTAATGTGAAAGGTTCAGCACATACCTCCCATGGAAAGACATAATAAATGAGGGTATATTAATACCTTATGTACTCAAATCCTCGTAACACATGCATACATATGGTGGAGCTATATGCACGGTGATGTAGAAATTTTATGTTTAGGTAAAAATACGAGAAAATATTTCAATCTCAAATGGCAATCGAAAGAACAAAGTGATGTTGGAGCAAAAGATCTGATTCATTCTCACACTCGAAACTTTGCATCTGAAACCACTAAATTAACTTAAACTATTTGTTTCAAGTTTTAAAATACTTATTTATGTTTGTTTGAATATATATATATATATATATATATATATATAATGGAGGAAAGGTGCCATAGTAGGGAATTTCTTTCTATGGCGTCGAAAAAATATATGCTCCATGGTTTTTTCGACGATCGTCACATCTTTATCATATCAGATGTGGATACATCAAATTTCTTGTGATTCCATCACCTTTTCACCGTTGATTTAGTGGATTCAAAATTAACAGTTTACCGGCAATAGAACTTTTTACATTGTAATTCAACGGTGAAAAATTGGTGGAATAACATGAAATTTGGTGTATCCATATTTTACATGATAAATACACCTTCCACTAATTTTTCCAACGATCGGCACCCATCATCATATATATATATATATATATATATACACGAGGATAATAGAGGAAATGTGCCATAAGAGGGAATTCCCTCTTATGGCATAAAAAAATACACCCTCCAATTTTTTCGACGATCAGCACCCATCATCATCTTTATCATGTAAGATGTGGATAAGCCAACGATTATGTGATTCCATCAATTTTTCACCGTTGATTTAATGGATGTATAATTAACGGTTTACCGACAGTAGAACTTTTTACATTGCTAACTCAACGGTGAAAAGTGGATGGGATCACATGAAATTTGGTGTATGCACATCTTACATGATAAAGATGATGATGGGTGCCGATCGTCGGAAAAAATCGCGGAGGATATAGATTTTTGATGCCACCTAACGAAAAAACCTCCCAAGGCTTATATATATATATATATATAGATAATGGAGGAAATGTGCCATAAGAGGGAATTCCCTACGGCCTCCTAGTGATCCATTGCAAACCGATCCGCGTTTTTAAAAAAATAAGAACTTCCGATCTACGACATATTTTAACGATCCGATCCGTTTAAGTTGACCACTCTATCCTCAAATATATATGTATGAAAAATCAAGAAATTTAAAGATCTCTAGCCTATGCATAGACGAGTGCAAAAATGAACGTGAACGTTTTCGATAATGCAACATAAACATCATCTGATGCATTGGTTATATATATATATATATATATATATATATATATATATATATAGGAGCGCAACATTGCAAACCGGTTCGTGTTATTTAAAAGCGGGAACTTTCAATCCACGGCATATTTGAATGATCTGATCCGTACAAATTGATCACCCTACCCTCAAATGTATGTGTGAAAAATCAAAGGATTTGAAGACCTCTAATATATGTATGCAAAATCAAACGACTTGAAGACCTCTAACCACTAGCCATGGGTTAGAGGTCTTCAAATCTTTTGATTTTTCATAATATTTCATTTGAGGGTAGAGTGATCAACTTGAACGATTCGGATTGTTCAAAAATGCCGTGGATCGAGAGTTCCCGTTTTTAAAAAACGCGGACCAGTTTTGCAATAGATCACTCCTACACACACACACAACTTATGATCCAATTGGGTTGCTTATAAGCTCCCATCATGTTGGATTTGTCCCCATAATGTCTGAAAATTACACATCTTATTTTGCAGGGTCTCTTGGAGAACGAATACATCGGGACCTCGTTCGCAGTAGGACAGGTGAGGGCTATTCCTGGAGTGCAGGCTGTTCGTGGCTCTTACGACATCTCTCACTCGGGGAAAGCCAAATGGAACAATTTGTTGGTGTTGTTTCTAATGGCATGTGGGTATCACATTCTCTTGTTTGCGCTGCTTCGCCTTCATGTAAGAAGAAAACTTGCTACATGGAGATTCTACTGGCTTGGGATGTAACTTTTTTCGCTCTTTTTTTTACTTATGATTTCCCCCCAAATTTATTTCTTTCGTTTATGTAAAAAGTTGGAAAAACCACGTTCTATAGGAGGATAGCTGACTTTAGCAAAAATTGGGATATTCAAGGGTGAAATTGATTCCTATTTACATGAAAATAGACGAATTCGAGAAAACCTGTGAATTTTCAAATGTTTTCATCGGTTATCTTGAACGATATCATGTGAAATAATTATTGTATCTGGATTTTGAAAATTTAAATTTGTATCGGCCATTGAAATGCACGCTTGTTTTGATGTGAATAGTAAATTCATCGTCTTTGACAATTTGCATGGCATGAGTTATTCAAACGT
Organism: Agapanthus africanus; assembly: GCA_030015575.1. Lineage (NCBI taxonomy): Eukaryota > Viridiplantae > Streptophyta > Magnoliopsida > Asparagales > Amaryllidaceae > Agapanthus > Agapanthus africanus. The sequence continues at coordinate 483,278,086 of JASDDO010000018.1, read as the reverse complement.
GGGTCGCCATGGCATTGAGGTAGCAGCCATCCACAAAGATCATAGTTGCCAATATAAGAAGGATCGGTAAAGGTCGAAAATTGATTGCCGGCTGGGAATTGTTTCTTATAAGTTGTTATTCTACAAGTTCAAAGGACCTAAGAGATGCAGAGCAGTGATGCTTGAAAGAATTTCTCCTGAAAGTTCATTCAAAGGTAGATCGAGCAACTTGAGGTCACCAATATTTTGTGGGATGTTGCCTGTGAAGTGATTTTGCAACAGGTTCAGGAAACACAATCCAAGAAGCTGAGTGAGCCCATTCGGGATCTCTCCTGAAAAATTATTGCTCGACCGGTCAATGCTTGTTACTGCAGCAAGGATAACACGCCTGTATGGTGGACGGACATCCCTTTTGTAATTATCTGAAGATTCTCCGCGTATTAAGTGCTTACCTTCAAATTAAGCAGGGCTTTCCCTGCACACTGCGTTGTAACCATAGCAGCGAAATTTTCGAAAGGCAGAAAAAAGTCGCCTGTGAGATTGTTGTTTAAAATATCCAAGACCTGAAGAGACTAAAGGTATGATAGTTGTACCAGAGTATTAGCATCCAAGAAATTTGATTGTAAACCGTGCAAAACTCTCAGCAATGATGGCTTTCTCCTATCCATGCAGTTATATTTCCAGATAGTGCATTCTCACCGACATCAAGAGTAACCAACTGTCGGCAATGGCAATGCTTCAATGAAGGAGGAGTTGGGCCTGAATAAGCCATTGTTTCCCAAATGTAAAGATTGGAGGGAAGTGAGCGATCCAAACGAATTCGGCATGTGCCCGAAAAAGCGATTGTTCGATAAATCAACGGCCTCCAACCTCCAAATCCGATGAATTGTTCCGGCACAGTGGAAATTGCCCGTCCAAGTTATTGCTGGAGAGATTGAGGTCTTGCAATGAAGTCAAATTGCACAGAAATGACGGCAAGCTTCCATTTAGGCGATTTTGCGAAAATAAAATATACTGAATGACCGCAAATGAACCAAAACTCGAAGGAAAGGACCGCAATGCGAGTTGTTGGAGAGATCTATTTGGTAAAGTATAGTAGAGTTCAAATTAGGTATCAGACCGCCTATTTTCGTTGCTCGATAAATTGAAAATTGTTTCTAGAGAGATCAATTGTTGCGACAGACGAAAGATTATCATGATGTGCAAGAGTAGTGGGGATGCGCAAGAGTCCAGTATCGGACAATTACAATACCAAAAGATTAGGGTTCATGTTGATGTCTTAAAGCCAATCGACTGCTTTTGTCAGATTCACCTAGCTTAAGATTGAGGTATCATAAAGAAGCAATTTGAAAGAACCAATGAAGATTATCAACATTCAATGAACATGCGACATAGACACAATTAAGATCAAGAAACCGCTGGTCTGAGGGATTTCCGAACCGGTGAGGTATTTTACCTTTGACCGTATTTGAGAGGTTGAGATACTCAAAATTAACGAGAGACCCAATGAATTCAGGTATCAGGAGGCCATAAAAATTGTTCATGCTCAAATCCAAGAATTTCAAGCGCATCAAACCAAGCAAAGGAGTAAGCTTATTTTGATGCGGAGAAATCGTAGTGTCGTAACCTGGGTATCGCATGTCGAGCTTTATAACATGCTCGGTCGTATTCTCGCATTCTATTCCTTGCCAACAGCAACAATCTCCACCCCAGCTCCAATCAGAAAGCCAGAATTCAGAACCGTGGATATCGTTTTTAATGTCGACAAGGGCTTTCTTCTCGCTCTCTACGCACTCAAGACGAAAACATGAGGCAATGAACGGCATCCATATCACGATCACGAGAAATTTTGTTAGTCATCTTTCTTTAAGACGTAAAATATCTTGGTGGGGCTGTTGTTTAATATAGGACTCTCTCTGGTTCAATGTGAATGTTCCCAAATCCCTTTGTCTCAGAAGCTAGTGTCTAATTCGCAAATTAGGGGTCAATTGAATTGAAGACTGGATGTCACAAAATGAAATTCCATTTTCTCGTCGATGGGTCTTTTAAGAGTTAGAAATAAGTAATTTGGGAAATCAGACCCCGGAAATTCGATATGGACATAGCATTCAGCTCTAAGCCTAGGATTTTTTGGGTTGTGATTCATAAATAAGGAGATGGTGAGCTGCGAGTTGCAACAGAGGGGCAACGCTAACTAACAATCTGTGGTGCATCTGAAGAGTCCATTAAATTCAAATATACAATGCCCAACCACGAAACACTAACAAGTTCAATGAGACAAGTTCAATGAGACGGACGAACTCTTGAATCACATACAATCGGACATTTTATTCTAATTCCAGTTCTAATTGATTAACATCAAAATCTTAAATTCTAATTCCAGTTCTAATTGTCTAAGGCCCAAACTATTATTACCCCCAACGAGTTTCAGTTCTAATTTTAAATTCCAATTGACTAACCCCACCTGAGCATTAACCAAAAGCAAATTCTTTTTAATGTCTAAAATGAATAGATTCTAGGCCAAATTCTCAGCTTAGTAAGTCAAGCAAAATCCATGACCGTAAATTTAAAAATACAAAAAGAAAATCACATAGTTCAAATAAAATAAATACTACTTCATATATAGTCATATTCAAAAAAGATTAAAAAAATAATAAATAAATAAATTCCGATATAAAATCAAATCATTTTCCTTTTAAATAAAGAAATACAACAATCTAAGCCCATACTGCTATACACCCCCAATAAAGCTAAACCCTAACCTCATCATCACCATCATCGTTGCCATAGCCCAGCAGCAAATTCGTGTACAGCTTCGTATACGCCGTCCCATCGAAGAACTGAGCGGTCCCCGCCGATGAGGTCACCACCGGTTTCGGGTCGATCGGCGGCTGCGGCGGAGGAGCCGGCGCCGCCGGAGAGGAGGTGGATCCGATGACGGAGGCGACGGCGGGCCCAGCGTGGTGGAGGAGCCAGGCGATGGTCTCGCCTTCGGAGCGATGGCCGAGCTCGCGGGTGAGCTGGAAGATCCTGGCGGCGCAGAGCGGAGGCAGGCGGACCCTCGTGCTTCGGCCGTTCACCTTCGCGTGCCGATCGCCGCCCTGAGCTCTCGTTTTCGCCATGGCCACACTTCCTCTTCTATAGCTTGCTAGGGTTTTCTCTTTTTCTTTCCTTTTCTTCTCCTTGGAAAAGAGGTGGGGTGGCTGAGGGGAGATTTGTGTTAGGGTTTTTGAGATAATTAACCCATCATCTTTATATTATTAAATGCTTTTATTCAATTCAAATTGGGCCTAGATTTCTGTGATCGGCTTAATTTGGCCCCAATGGATTTTTCAGCCCAACACTTTCCGTAGAGGTTTCCCAGTAGATACTATTCAATTTATAATCCTCTTGCAACAATAAATAAACTTTGGCTCATATTATCCATCCGAGTTGCAAAAGCAATCGTCATCATGCATTTCCCCTCCATATTTCTAAGGCCTTGCTCCCCTTCAGTTGATGGAAATTTCGGAAGATCGTTACATATACTCGAATTAAACCATGTAAACAACATGAGACACCAATCTTCAGGTTGAAAACACTGCTATGGACTTCTATAATGATGTATCAAAATGGAAAAAAGAAAGGGGAAAAAAACATGGCTAAAGATGTCTGCCAAATTGATAAAGATATGTTAACCAAGACATTGAGTATGAATCGTAATCTATTGCGGCCAAGGTTTTTATAACATAAGGATGCTGATATTGAAGATATGCAAAATCCATGTTTTAGTTAAGACAGATTAAACTGAACAGTAAAACAGAACGCCGCTAAAACATTCAAACCGGGATTCCCTTGGAAAAAGCATATATCGTGTCAATGGTATAGAGTCCGATAAGTGTGTATGGACAACAAAATAAAGCGCACGATCAAATTTTCTACAGATCCACTTCCTACTTCGATCTTGGAATTGCTGGTTAGTGCACGCAGTGTAGCCTATGACCTCATTTGGGGTGCCTTCACATAGGACGCAATACAATAGTCGAGACCAAGTCCACACAACTCGACATTTATTGAAGGAAGCTTACTTCATTAACATGGAAACACCAATCGAACGCAATAACGTGCATGAGCTATCATAGCTCTAAAGTAATCAGACAACACAAAATGAGGTGCTATACATTTATACTCTTTTTGGTTATGTTGCAGAGGAGACCGTTTGGATTCGTATGTTTTCTTTCGGATTCATCGAGGATGACTGTCGAACTCTTTTATCCACACACACTCTCTCTCTTCAATGGCTAGCATACCAACAATCTTTGCATTAAAACTAACAAAAGACCTGTATTCTAAGTTCATATATATATATATATATGAGAATAATGGAGGAAGATGCCATAGGACGGAATTTCCTCCTATGGCGTCAGAAAAATACAATCTCCATCGTGTTATCCGACGATCAGCACCCATCATTTTCATCGTTTTCATCTAAAATGTGGGTATGCCAAATTTCATGTGATTCTAAAACTTTTTCACCACTGAATTAGTGGGTTCAAAATTAACGGTTTGCCGACAATATAACTTTTTACATTGCTAAATCAATGGGGAAAAAGTTGTAGAATCGCATGAAATTTGGCGTACCCACATCTTAGATGATAAGGATGAAGATGATGGATTCTGATCGTCGGAAAATATGATGGAGAGCGTATTTTTTCGACGCCACAGGAGGAAATTCCCTCCTTTCGCCTCTTTCCTCCATTATTCTCTCTCTCTCTCTCTCTCTCTTTCTCTCTCTCTCTCTCTCTATATATATATATAAAAGGTTAATGGAGGAAATGTGTCATAGGAGGGAATTTTCTCCTATGGTGTCGGAAAAATACATGCTTCGTGATTTTTTTCGACGATCGGCATACATCACTTCCATCTTTATCATCTAAGATGTGGATACACCAAATTTCATGTGATTATACTATTTTTTCACCGTTGATTTAGTTGAATGTAAAATTAATAGTTTACCGACAATAGAACTTTTTACATTGCTAATTCAACGGTGAAAAAGTGGTGGAATCACATGAAATTTGGGATATGTACATCTTAGATTATAACAATGATGATGATGGGTGTCGATTGTCGGAAAAAATGGTAGAGCTTGTATTTTTTGGACGCCATAGGAGAAAATTCCCTCCTATGGCCTCTTTCCTCTATTATTCTCTCTCTCTCTCTCTCTCTCTATATATATATATATATATATATATATATTGTTAGTTATATGTATGCCCCAGAGGTCATTACTGTACATACGATATATATTGTAGTGGATGCTTGGACATATATAGAGAGGACTTTCTTTCTCGACATGATAGTATGCTATCTGGTTACTCTTTATCTTAACATGTACTCTGATTGTTTTTATGTTACATATTGATAAAGCCCTTGGGATGAGTACTTGACTACCAGGACTATGATGCGGATCATACTAGTGGGGACAGTGTAGTCGCCAAGTACATCCTTCAAATGTTCCTAGTCGTGGGAGTACCGAGACAGGGCATCGATACTACAGAGTAGACTAGCGTATACGCTTCTTGACCCATATGATGGGCGATGGATGATCCCATATCCATTGGTATTTGATATCAGAGAAGGTATACGGGTGCTCAGTACAGACTGGGTACACTGGACGGACTCGCCGAGAACTCCCAGATGGTATTATACCTCACGTCAGATGGAAGTTCTCTGGAGACACTGGTACAAGTTAGTCTGTAGACCCGAGATCGTCATAGAGTCTTGTGTGATTCCCACTGTGCTTTAATTTTCATCATACCACGTCCAAGAGGGCGTGCAAAAAGGTGGCTTTTGGGTACAGTCCCGAATCACATGGAGGCAATGAGCGATAGGAGGGGATTCTTCTCTCCCGGTATAGGAAGTTGATGTTGCGCTGTGTTCGATTGGCTATAACTGGAAATCCTTGGCCAGGGTTGCTGAGATTTACTGGTAAGTGTCATCAGTAGTTTCTCGAACTGTTATGGACCTCATATCGACACGACTTATCAAGCTACTTGGGTCTGACGTTTACCACCCCTAGGCGAGATATGCGACATATCAGACGAAGAGACCGGACTGTACGGAAGTGTTACTGATTGGATTCGCGGGAGAAAGTACATGCTTGCTTGTTGATCTTCTGATCGCTCAATACCTGGGTGGCTGTTACGTTTAGCTGACCGCTTGCAGCTTGTGGGTGTTTGATATGATCATCACCTGCTGCCAGCGTATTGACGATTCTTTAGAGTCCTACACAGAGCTTTCCTGGCTCAGGCAAAATGGAGTAGGAGCACATATATGATATGTGCGGGACCGAGAACAATACGTGTATGTGATACTGTATTAGATTTCCGCGATATGAGATATCGGCCGGGTATATGTGATATTGTAACACCCGAGTTCATTTATACCAATTCCAATTTCAGTATTTTACTTATCCTTGGTCTATTCCTGATTTAGCGTATCTTGGGTGCGAATGGTATTTTACACTTTATATTGCATTCGACCCGACCCGCTTGCTTGAACTTGTTTGACTCTTATTTATAAATTATCTTGACTTGTTGCATGGACTAGTACATCTCATAATTTAGTATATACTAATATTTTGTCTAGTATCACATCTTTTGCATATAACAATTTAAATCACGAAAAATAATTTAAAATTGCATTTTATAGCCTGCTTGATACCCCTAACTCTGTGGTAGCGTCCTTGCATCGTGTTCTCGTCCCGTTCAGTGAAACGGACGTGTTTGGATGGCTACGCGCGCGTACGTGCGTCCGTTCTTGGGGGTATGCATTTCTGTTACATAATCTTTCATTTTAATTTTTGGAACTTGCTAATAATTTCCATATTTCAAATCCAAAATTTTAGACCCGACCCGGGCATGTTTTGGACTAAATTTGTATTTACCAGAAAATCCAATTTTATTTCAGCTAATATCTTTATTAAAATTTAACAGTTTAAAATATTTATAACTTACAAAATCTTTTTAAATTAAAATCTAAACATTAACAACAACCCCTTTCTCTCTCTCTCTCTCCTCTGCATATATATATTTATATATATTTTATTTATTTATTTTTCTTTCCTTATTTAATACACGGCCTCTTCTTCTTCTTCTTTCTTCTTTCTTTTTCTTGATCTTATTTCTTGATCCCGGTGATCACCGCCGGAGCCGTGCTCGTTGCTGAAGATTCGAGTGATCCAGTGAACGTACCTAACTTGCGTGATCACCCTCGTGCGTTGTTTGGAACTGTTCCGTGTACCGTGCGCGCGTCGCGGCATTTCGCCGACGAAGGACGTTCCGTACACATCCGTTCTTGTTCCGTCTAGGCAAGTTAATCTTGCTACATGCTATATAATTCATTTTATACCTATTTAAATAAATACCATACCTATAGTTTAAATCTAGTACCCCATATTTAATTTTATAACGTTTCGATATTCCGTTTGCATCCGTTTATATCATTTTAAATCTAGATCATGAAAACTTATCTTGTGACATACTAGTTTATATTATACTGCATCCATATCATTTAAAATATATATATCGTCGTAATATTTCTTATTATTATCTTTAATTAGTTTATAATCTGCATTTTATAATGTTATACATTTGAAAATATTATAGTTTACGCATGAAACGTCGTCGCAAAGCGGATACGACAAATCTGAAATTTACTGTACACCTTACCTTATAAAATTCATTATAAATCATAGAAAAATCATTAGTATACGTTTTTTAGTTCGTTGCGAAGCTAACTCAGAATAATATAACTCTATGAAATATTTACTTGCAAAATAAATTGTTTAAATAACGTAAAATGCAAATGAATATGTCTCTAAACTGCTGTCCAGGGAAATTCCAGCAGCAAACTTTCAATTTCGAATGTTCATAGATTTTTGTAGGGACAACCTGAGATACTTATACTTATAAAAATGAAAACCTTATTGAATTATCTTTGTTTTGGTATAAGACACGTCCCTTTTGGAGAACGTTTGTTATTTTTAAGGTATTTTACAAATCAGGGTGATGCTGAATTTCTGAACGGAACTTTCTTATGCATGGTTAATCAATACCACTTTTATAGTTATTAATCGCTTTGAATATACTATCCATACTAATATTATTATATCAATATTTATATCACATATTGCTTAGTTGTACATCCCACATTACCATTTTATAGTTTTATAACTTTTCGGACATCCGTGCGCATCTTTAACCGGTTTTAGTTATAATTGCATCCATTGAACATATTATACATGTCATTCCATCCCTAAATTACTTAATGCTTGAATTTTAACATCCATATTTGTCATACTGTATTCATATAATGTTGAAACCATCTCTGAAAACACAAACTGATGACCGTACAGCTAAGTAGTTTAATCTGCACATATTGCTTAACTTATTACATGTGCCAATTTATTGTGTTGTTGATACTCATGCTTGTTTATTTATAACCATGATTATGCTAGTTGATTATGAGCACCCACATGATATCTGGTATACCCTGACATTACTTGCTACACATATTACCTGACCCGACATGGTACCGTACACTACTTGACTCGACCTGATGTACTATGGCTTGACCCGTTACTTGATCTCGTGTCTAATGCCAACAAACCTGACATGTAGTCCTCACGGACCGTTCCTGTTGTCTATCCAGACAAACCCGCTCTTACCTGATCCTGTGTTGGCATTAGTTCTTGATTACTGAACACCTGACTTGACGTACACATATAACTTGGGGGTATGGGGAAATCAATGATGAAACCTGACTTGTAACTCGACAGCGTACTACCTTTACTGATCAGTTTTAGAGGCTAGGCCAGCCTTGGGATGATGCTGCTGACATCATTCATCTGTATATATTTCCTGTTTTAGTGCCTAGCGGCATGTCTCGGATTCAGCCCGAGAATCTTGACCGTGGTCCCGGGTATGCACATGATACTATTGAGTTACATCGATGATTCATCAAATTGATTTCAAAGACTTGAAAGTAGATAACTCAATAGAACAGTTTAGTTTACTCACTGCACACTACCCTTCACTGCCCTGATTTACATTACTGTTACATCTGCTTTTCATTCATGATTATATTTGTATTGCCTGTTACCCTGTTTATATTTTACTGCTTATGACATGACGCGCTGACGTCTGGGTTTTGCATGGCCCAGATTCTTCTACCTTGTTGCAGACTAATCATGAGTATTGCCGCTGTTAGACTGAGCGGTAAGGTTCCTGTCGGTATGTAGTCTTACTTCCAGGTTTCATTATTGTACCTCTTGGCTTCCGCACATTGTTATTTCTTGACTCTTTTGCTCTGGCTTATGGACATGTACTAGATAGTTGGTTTACTTTCCTGTTCTTGATATCTCTACAGCCGTAATGTGACTGTGGATGGATTTTTCCTATCCACAGGTAGCATGATTGGCTATGTCACGTGCCCATCTTAGCGTACTCTGGGAAGCGGGGTGTGACAGATATAGCCGGGTCATCAGATCAAGTGTTGAATCGATGAACTGATACAGATTATATTAGTCGGTTATTTGTGAAATAGCCGGATTATCGGATCAAGTGTTGATTTGATAATTTAATGTATAATAATATATTTGATATATTAAATTACATTAACTAATATAAGCTCACTAAAAGATTCTTTTTCTCATTCGGGTAATATATTGATATATATGCGATATATGTTAATTGTATTATTTTATTTTGTTACAATAAATATTGTATATATGATATATAATATTGTAACATGTTAGGGTTATTAATGCAACATGATTAGTGAAGATTAAACATGATTAAGGTTTGATTTGGGTTAATTTTTCTAGAAACTTCTAGAAGATTTTTGTTTTGTTTTTGCAAAGATATTTTGTAAAGATATTTTTCTAGATATTTAGTTAACCCAACCCAACCCTTCACCATGGTTAAGTCTCTACGTGGGTTAAGTTATCAAACTTAACCCATGGTTGCATATCTAACCTCACTACACTTTCATTATTCATCACAAATGAGATCATCTTCTTCTTTCTCCTTGCAAAACTTTCTAGCTTTGAGTTTTGTGATGAATTAGTGTGAGATTAAGAAAATAAATGAGGGCTAAATTCCTAATTCATCATCCTCATCTATTCTAGCCGCTTAGATTAGGGTGTTTGCTTTGCTAATACTTGATTAGCAAAGCAAGAGCTTGGGTTTGAGTTTCTTCAAGGTAGATCATCTTTGTTATCGAAGATCGGAAGCAAGCTTGCATCTTTCTTTTGTGGAGCCTCTCTAGAGTCTGGATACTCGATAATCGCAGTGAAGGGACCTCAACACGGAGTTTTAGAAGTGAAGGACCGGACTACAAAGGTTGTAATCCCAAACTCTTAGAAGTAAAGTTGTTTACTTGCTATATGGTTCGCCTAATCTCTAGTCTAAGATCTTGGTTAGGGTTGTTCGGCACGTCTAAAATTTAAATCGGGCATGGTTGATACTTTATAGACCCTTATGAGAGTGCCTAATAACCCTACAGTGGTATCAAAGCCGAGTTAGAGTTTTAGACGAAGTCTAAGCGAAATTTAAAGTCCGATCGAACTCTGAATACCCGATAAAACCTAGTTTCTGGAAATTTTTTAAAAATGTTGATTTTTTCGTATTAAAAATGCTCAGAAAATTCAGCAAGTGATTTTATGGACTACTGTGAAAAACGAGCCAACAATTCGCTTAAAGAGCCGCGGAACCGCGGCAAGACCATGCCTTGCGCGGCGGTTCCGCGGCCAAACAGTAGAATTAGTGTTTGGATTTTACACAGTAATATCCGTACAGATTTCCTGATTGTTCTGGGAATTTTTATTCTACTCAAGTGTTGAGTTTTCTGGGTTGTATTGGGAACTCGTTGATTCGATCGGAGAGTTTAACTTTGTTTAAGTTTTTCCGGGTAATTTTAGAACGTGTTAAAAAATTCGAACGGTTATCAATAACTCACTTTTTCCCCAGCCGGAAAATTTCCAAGTGTTGGATTTTTCCGTAATTTAAGAACGTTCTAAGTCGTGCAAGTAACGCGGTGGACTCTCTAAAAGACAACAAACCTTAACTCGATTATGTGACCGTTTGAACCGCCTCTAAATCTTAGGGTTTGTGGCAGTACGGCGTTGCCATATATGAGGCGTTGGTTTGACCCTTCTACGGCTGGACCATCGGTACTGTGGCATGTGATGGATATTTTTTGAACTCCGCTCAAGTGTTGAGCTATTTGGGAAATCTTGGGTGTTTGTTTATTCGATCAGAAAGTTTAACATTATCTATTTATCTGGAATGTGATATAATATTTGGAATCCACAAGTAGTTATGAGATAACTAATTTGAATGTTATAAATCTAGCAGTTCAGTCTCAGATGATCGGTTGCCACGGGATTTTGCTGCGATCAAAAGTCCGTCGTAATCACGTAGCGTACGCGGTTACTCGCCGGGTAAACTTAATAGACAGCCACGCCCCATAGCCCCGACCAAGTGACTGTAGGAGAACCCCGTCGCCAAAAACATCCGTTCGGGTGCTCACGGCAGCGGTGTTCATCCTTAGTGCACTTCGTCGACGGCATCCGGGGGTGCGGCCTTCTACTAAAGTTTGCGACGAGTATTCGATCAGGATGTCGGGAATCTTGTTGAATTGCCCGACTTGATATTAAAAAGAGTTTTACATAATGAGACTAAAATGCGGGGTTTATAATTGTTAGGCATGAGATGTCTAAGGAATTCATTTGGTTAGGCATGCGATGTTTAAGGAGGTTGCGGATTCCAACTGTTGTAGTTTTACACTTTCTTTTCTGTGACCGTAAGTGTAATATGTGGTGTATCACCGGTTTCGTTGCTATACATCAACGACAATTGGGATACGCATATTTACTTATGTTGATGATATGAGATATTATGTGTTGCTGTGATATGTTATATTGGATCGTCATGTTTTGAATAACCGGGGGTTTTATGTGAGATGAGAGTTTTGCTTTTTCATTCATGTAAAATTCATTTGTATGTAATATTCTTTTATTGGGGCACTTCCGGGATGAGGATGATGGCACCATTGTATATTATTTACTTTTCCGCATTAGGTAGACCCAAGGCGGGGAGCACAAGTAACCGGGTTCTAGGGTCTAGTGGGAGACCATCTCGAGGAGTCGAGACCGGATCTCCTAACCCTAGAATTAGCAGAGTTGCTTGCCGCTCTCGTAGGGGTCTAAGGATGTGGGTTTGGCTATTCATCGCGACCGTGGAATCCGTGTTTTATACAGGCTCGTATTAAAAACACGGACCTCCTAGTTTATCCAATATTTCATATATGTTCTTCTGCTGCAATGTCTGTGATGAGATTATATTACTGCCTGAGACGAATGTTTATATTATATATATGAGATATATGTTATATTGCAGATTTCGTTTCAAATGTGATGCTTGTGAAACATAATAAAATGGGACTTCATTAATGAGATTAATGAACTAAAAGAAACCTAAAGATGTTGTAGAAACTTGTTTAAAAATTGGTAGCTCTAGTTCTTGCTTTGCATAGCGGTGTTCCTTGTAGAACATCCAGCATCTTATTCGATAAGAAAAGAGCCGAGATCTCTTCACCGGGAGTGACCTCTTTAGAGAAACTAGCAGATGCCGCATACTCGGTTTGTCTTTTGATTGCTTCTATAGTTTTTGCTTTGCATAGTGGTATTTGCGAACACTTTATTCGATAAGAAAAGAGCCGAGATCCCTTCACCGGGAGTGACCTCTTTAGAAAAACTAGAAAAGGCCTAAAAACATCCATTTAAAATCACTCGATTCTACAACGATATAAAGTTCATTACGCTAAGGGTTTTCTTAAAGACCCGTCGTAGCCCTCCGCCATTTCAGATAAGTAGTCTTTAGTATTCGTGCAGCGTTTGTTGACTTAGTCAAGGCGTAGTGTGCGGTAGCTATTTATGCTTATCTGCAAAAGCATATGATGCGATTGGATTAGGGTAGTCGTGCGGCCTTGTTGATTTAGTCAAGGGTCGTGCGGGTGGGTTTAATTCAATCGGGAAATGAAGGGTTGAACTTTACTTGCGGTCTATGGTTTGTTGACTTAGTCAAGGTCATAGATCGCTTGGGGCAAAATATTATTGGGAATTTCAAGTGTTGAAATTTGCAATGAGATTACATACCTTCTATGAGATAGTTGGATCCCGATACCCGCTGCGAGTAAGAGTTACTCCTGAGAGAGTTTTACACATTACAATTAGCCGATCGAGTAGGTGTCTAGAAAGGTGTTAACGGGGTTACGCCCCTGGGAAAACGAGGTTTATTTTAATTAGGTCCGTGCGAAAGCACGGGGAACCTCCCTTAAAGTACCGGCACTGGCCTGACTGAAAGATTGGCGAACTTGTAGAGTGTAATTAATCCCGGCTAGTCTTTTCTTTTAGGGTTTGAAGGAAGATTTGACTAAAACAGTGGGAGCCAACCTGATTAGATAAATTGATAACCAATCTAATCTTGTAAAAATGCACGCTGAGTGTTTTCTTCTCTCTCTCTCCTGGTTGCGACTATGTCACGCCTTAATCAAGATAATAATACGGATGTATTGACCGAACCCGATTGTTATACTAAGCTAGGGAACGTTGGTCCTGCTCCAACTTATAATTGTTATAAGATAAAGCAAGAAATTGGGGATTACCAGAATTCCCCTGCCACCCAAACGAAGAAAGTGCATGCTGATGCATCTTCTTCGGGTGTGCTCATTACCGAGAACTGTTTCTCAGTATCCTTTACGTCCTGGGTATGAGATACCGGATCAGGATCCCGCAAATGTAATTTGTTACATGGGCTACAGAGAGGTAGAGAACTGAGAACGGGTGATAAGTTTCAAGAGTTGGAAATGATGCAAGTGTTGCAGCCAAGTCTGTTGGCAGTTATCACCCTGTATTACCAGAATACATTGATTCTGAACGAATGTTATTAGATACCGAACCTGATATACAATATCATATCAATCTCTTTATTAGTAAAGAAGGATATAATTTTGTATTGTTGGATAATGTTTTGAACAATTCCTATATCAAGAGTTGATCGGTTCAGGCACGTTATCTAAAAGCATAGACGTTCTAAATCAAACCACAGTTCTTAACGTACAGAGCACACACAAGAGGAAGAGTTCAGAAATGAACGAATCCTTCTTGAGGCATGGTAGACTAGGTCATATCAATGCGACCCGACTAGCTGAAGTTACATTTAGATGCATATTTAAATTAGTTTGAATTTACATCTTGTGAAACTTGCCGGTCATGTCATAAAGATAAGATGACCACAGCTCTGTTTATTGGAAACAGAGAAAGAGTTAGTGAACTCTTGGGATTGATACATGATAATATATATAAGGTCCCCTGTCTACACATGCCAAGACCGGTTCTTTATACGTTATTATATTCACTGATGGTCTCTCAAGATTCGCACATGTGTTCCTGTTGAAACACAAGTCTGAACCTTTTGAGAAATTCAATGAATATGAGTTAGAAGTAGAGAACCAAAACGGGTATAAGTATTATGTCCTTTGATGAGATCAAGGAGGAGAATACTTGAGTACAGAATTCCTGGACTTTTCTAAAGGAGAATGAGATTCTCTCTCAGCATTACTTCTCCGTATACACCACAGCACCTCGGTGTATCGGGGCGGAGCAATCACACCCTATGTGATATAGTGCGCTCTATGATGAGTACTACTGAGTTTCCTATTTCCTTTTGGGAGTCATGCACTTGAGAAGCTGCATACCTATTGCATAGGGTTCTAATCAAATCAGTTGCCTACCACTTCATATGTGATATGGAATGGGAAGAGCCCATATCTTAAGTATATTAAGATTTGGGGTTGTCCAGCCTATGTCTAAAAGCATAATCCGGACAAACTCGAGGCAAAGCCAGTTCTGTGGAATTTTGTTGGATTTCCCAAGCATTCGCAAGGGATAGAGCTCTCGGCGAAATCTAGGCGAAGTTTAAAGTCCGATCGAACTCCGAATACCCGATAAATCTAGTTTCTAGAAAGTTTTTCAAAAGTTGACATTTTTCATATTAAAAATACTCAGAAAATTAAGCAGGTGATTTTATGGAGATCTGTGAAAAACGACCCCCTAAATCAATCAAAGCGCCACGGAACCGCGGCCAAACCAGGGTATTGGCGGCGGTTCCGTGGCAAGTATTGAAGATTGAGGGATAGTTTTTGAACAGTAAACTCGTAGGTACTTTTGCTTGTTTCTGGGAATTTTTAATTCTACTCAAGTGTTGAGTTTTCTGGGATGTATTGGGAACTCGTTGATCCGATCAGAAAGTTTAACTTCGTTTAAGTTTTTCCGGATAATTTTAGAACGTGTTAAAAAGTTCGAATGGATATCAATAACTCACTTTTTCCCCTGCCGGAAAATTTCCAAGTGTTGGATTTTTTCGTAGTTTAAGAACGTTTTAAGTCGTGCAAGTAACGTGGTGGACCCTCTAGAAGAACACAAACCTTAACTCGATTATGTGACCGTCTGAACCGCCTCTAAACCTTAGGGTTTGTGGCAGTACGGCGTTGCCACATGTGAGGCGTTGGTTTGACCCTTCTACGGCTTGACCATTGGTACTGTGGCATGTGATGGATGTTTTAAAACTAATTTCAACTGTTGAGAACTATTTGGAAACGTGTTAAAGAGTCCTTCACAGAGGTTTCCTGGCTCAGGCAAAACGGAGTAGGAGCACATATATGATATGTGCGGGACCGAAACCAATACGTGTATGTGATACCGTATTAGATTCTCGCGATATGAGATATCGGCCGGGTATATGTGATATAGCCGGGTCATCGGATCAAGTGTTGATTCGATGAACTGATACAGATTATATTAGTCGGGTATTTGTGAAATAGCCGGATTATCGGATCAAGTGTTGATTTGATAATTTAATGTATAATAATATATTTGATATATTAAATTACATTAACTAATATAAGCTCACTAAAAGATTCTTTTTCTCACTCGGGTAATACATTGATATATATGCGATATATGTTAATTGTATTATTTTATTTTGTTACAATAAATATTGTATATGTGATATATAATATTGTAACATGTTAGGGTTATTAATGCAATATGATTAGTGGAGATAAAACATGATTAAGGTTTGATTTGGGTTAATTTTTCTAGAAGCTTCTAGAA
Organism: Agapanthus africanus; assembly: GCA_030015575.1. NCBI lineage: Eukaryota > Viridiplantae > Streptophyta > Magnoliopsida > Asparagales > Amaryllidaceae > Agapanthus > Agapanthus africanus. The sequence goes on along the minus strand of JASDDO010000018.1, from coordinate 483,261,888 downwards.
GCTTTTTGTTTTGTTTTTGCAAAGATATTTTGTAAAGATATTTTTCTAGATATTTAGTTAACCCAACCCAACCCTTCACCATGGTTAAGTCTCTACATGAGTTAAGTTATCATACTTAACCCATGGTTGCATATATAACCTCACTACACTTTCATTATTCATCACAAATGAGATCATTTTCTTCCTCCTCCTTGCAAAGCTTTCTAGCTTTGAGTTTTGTGATGAATTAGTGTGAGATTAAGAAAATAAATGAGAGCTAAATTCCTACTTCATCATCCTCATCTATTCTAGCCGCTTAGATTAGGGTGTTTGCTTTGCTAATACTTGATTAGCAAAGCAAGAGCTTGGATTTGAGTTTCTTCAAGGTAGATCATCTTTGTTATTGAAGATCGGAAGCAAGCTTGTATCTTTCTTTTGTGGAGCCTCTCTAGAGTCCGGATACTCGATGATCACAGCGAAGGGACCTCAACACGGAGCTTTAGAAGTGAAGGACCGGACTACAAAGGTTGTAATCCCAAACTCTTAGAAGTAAAGTTGTTTACTTGCTATATGGTTCGCCTAATCTCTAGTCTATGATCTTGGTTAGGGTTGTTCGACATGTCTAAAATTTAAATCGGGCATGGTTGATGCCTTATAGATCCTTGTGAGATTGCCTAGTAACCCTATATATATATATATATATATATATATATATATATATATATATGAGAATAATGGAGGAAAGATGCCATAGGAGGGAATTTCCTCCTATGGCGTCGAAAAAATACATCCTCCATCGTGTTTTCCGACGATCGGAATCCATCATCTTTATCGTTGCCATTTAAGATGTGGGTACGCCAAATTTCATGTGATTCTACAACTTTATCACCGTTGAAGATGTTACTCATGTTGGTATGGAATTTCCTACCGATGAGGAAGCATACGATACTTATAACTCGTTTGCAAAACTTAGAGGCTTCTATGTTCGCGAGTCGACAAGTGCAAGAAATAAGGATAATGCAGTAAATTGAAAGAAATTTGTATGCAGTAAAGAAGGGCTTAAAAGTTTGAAGGACGAAAGAGAGCAAGGGAGGGAAGTTAAAAGAAGAAAACAACATATGAGAGAAGATTGTCCTGCAAAAATTATTATACATAGAATCAGAGATGGTGTTTAGCGGGTAACACTTATAGATGATCAACACAGCCATCCTTTTTTGTCCACGCCATAAAAAATTTCTATTTTACGTTCTCATTGTGTAGATCATCTAAAGCCTTCTTGCAAATCGTTGATGGATCAATTTCATGATTGTGGTGCGGGACCATCACAGATTGCTGATTTAATAAATACTACAGGTGGGGATAATTTGGTAGATATCACTCCGCAATAAATCATTTACTATTTCAAATCGAAAAGAAGAAATAATATGGGTCGTCAATATGTATCTGTAATAAAACAATTTATTGAGAGGCAAGCTGCAGATATTCAATTTTACTATGCACTTGAGCTTGATGCTGAAGGAACCTGTAGAAGTATTTTTTGGGCTGGTGGAAGAGCTAGGGATAGTTATATGCAATTTACCGATGTTACAGTTTTTGATTTTACATATAAGACTAACAGTTTTCTAATGCCATTTGCATCTTTCACGGGAGTTAATCACCATTGACAATCTTCATTATTTGGATGTGCTCTTTTAGCGGATGAGAAAGATGAGACTTTTGTTTGGTTGTTTCGGCAATGGTTAAAATGCATGTGGGGTAAAACGCCAGCCGCAATCATCACAGATCAGGATCCTGCAATTTATAATGCTATTAAGAGGGTTTTTCCAAAAACCTTGCATAGATATTGTATATGGCATATAACTTTGCATGAAGATGAGCATCTCCGTTCTTTACGTCGCTCTTTTGAAACCTTCGACGAGAATTATAAGAAGTCGAGTAGATATAGTAAAACTATTGAAGAAAGTAAAAAGTGTTGGGTGACTTTGAATGAAAAGTATAGAAGAATTTTTGAAGAACCGTTGTCTGAAAAAGCAATAAATGAAATGAAATCTTGGAGATGGTTGCAAAATATGTATGACTAAAGACATCACTGGGTTGAAACCTATTTGAAGGATATGTTTTTTGCTGGCATGAGATCAAGTCAGAGAAGTGAGAGTATGAACTTGTTCTTTGATGGTTTCATTAATTCTATGATGCCATTGTTTCAATTTGTTGAAAGATATGACAAAGCTCTAGCCGCTCGACGAAAAAAGGAGGAAAGAGAAGACACACGTTGTTTAACGACAAAACCAGATTTTCAAGACATGCATAACATGGAGGCTTGTGTAGCAAAGGTATATACTGCTAATTTATTTGAGATATTCCAAAATGAGTTTCGAAATGTGTTTCATTGTTGGCATAATATGGGTGGTATAAAAGAGAACTTTACCACTTATAATGTGGTTTGCAAGATAGATGGAAAAATTAATACTCACAATGTGAAGTGCAACCCAATGGAAGAATTCTTCAAATGTTCGTGCGCTATATTTAAGACCGATGGTGTACTATGCGAACATTTATTATATGTAATGAAGCAGATACTGTTTATGCAAACCATCCCAAAACAATATATTCTATCGAGGTGGACTCTTGGTGTTAGGCACAAAACTACTAAGAGTCGTGGAGCACATGCAAGTGTTGATCTGGGACTATCAACAAATGCAGAAAATAGAGCAGTTACACCTCTTGATTCATGGAGACTTCGTGCAAAAATGAATAAAGTTGTAGACTTGGTGGTGGAGAATCGAGATCTTTACGAAAAAACAGAAGAGTTTATTAATAGTATGTTGCAACAATGCAATTTAAATCATGAAGAAGAGACGAGCACTCAAGTTAGTTATACTACGACACCTTCTTACCTATATCATATAACGATCACAGATCTTTCGAAAAATACCCATAAGGGTCGTCCTGCTATTGCATCTCGAATTCCATCTGGAATAGAAGTATCGCAATCAAAAGCTCAAAATAGGTCGCGCACTTGTAGTAATTGTCACGAAAAGGGTCATGATATAAGAACTTGTCAGCTTTTAAAGGTATTAGTATTCTATTCTTGTTTGTTCTTATTTGTTGTCATTAATTTTTTATAAATGATGGTTGATATCTAATATGAGTTATTTTTAGGCACTGGATGCTTCTAATGGAAAGGAGTGAAGATAGTTTTGGTGTTGCTTGCGGCAGAATAGAAGATTTTTACTGATTTTTTTGGAGCTTGTTTAGTAATTGTTAGTATTTTTATTGTTATGGCTTGGATGTACTTGAATATTAATATTGGCATTTATATAGTGCAAGTTTGAAATATCATTAGTATTTTGTCTGAGTTTGTAATTTTTTTTGTTGAGAAATGGTCTAACATGTGGATAAAAAATTATTGTAAATTTGATTTTTTTTCTTCTGATTTTCGACTCGAAAACGCTTACTGGTAAAAGAGAGAGAAGAAAATGGAAATCAAAATAAACAAACATATACCCACCATTTCATCAACACCATTGAATATGAAGTAACAAGTCAATCCTTAAACTTTTAACCTGTTCAAGTTGTTGGATATGGTATGTACAATAACGCAAAAGATATGGCATATACAATAACGCAGAAGACTGCATTTAGTTCAAAGCATTTGAAATTACAATTGTCAAATTTAATTTCTTATAATTGACGAAAGAGTTGAGTTCGAAATGAACCAGTCTCATGCAAAATATTATTAAAGCCTATACATCATTCTAACTCTAAACATAGCAATGAAATCATAGCGAGTTAGTTCTTTCTTGTGTTTAGCTTCCTAGCTTCAACTCCCTTATTCAATTCTCTGCCCATTGCTTGTGCATCTTCAAGTCTTTGGTCATGCTGCTACTTTATGCGGCTTCGAACACGAAATATCTGCATAAGGATTTTGGATCTGTTTCGGTATTCTACCATTCTTGGCCTTACTTATGTACAATTTTTGTTTCTTTATTTGTAGCACCTGAAAATTACACACACATACACAGAGTTAATTAATTTGTTTAATTAGTCCTGTATCATAGAATACCATGACCAAAGCATATTTACCTAAGAACAACCATTTCAGAACTGAAAGTTTAACATGCACAGTTTGTGTCACGCCCCGCTTCCCAAAATATGGAATACGGGAAGCGACGAAGGCTAGCCGTGCTATCTACGGTAAGGAAAAGTCCTTCCATAGTCACATAAGGCTGTCTAGATTAACCTATCAAAAATAAAATCCAATACCAAAAGAAATAATACTGATAATTATGCTGCAATGAAACCACAAGAAATCCTAAAAATGGGTCCACTAGATAATTGATGCAATTAAAGATCCAAAACAAAAGATTCGGAATAAAATAAGATCCGAAAGAGATACAAAAGTCCTAATGTCCCATAAGGGCGCACATGTTAAAGACTAAAAGTAAAGGAAAATAAACCTACGATTACTGATCTTCAACAAAGTCCTGGTAGCCGCTCTGATCCTGCTCAGCCTGCAGATCTGTCTCTAAACCTGAGATGGCAAATCTCAGAGATGTCAGAACATCCCAGCAAGTACTCAACGTATAAAGTGTGTGTAGCATAATAACAAGAATATATAAAAGTGAAGCCCGGTGCGCAAGAAAACATATATATATAAGTAATTAAATGCACTAACACTATGAAAAATGTATGTAAGGGATCAGGTCATAACCTAACTGGCCACTAAAAGGTAAACTATCCTATTGTAAGCTTGAGTGTGTGCGTCAACCTCTGCAGGATTATTCCTGACCCAAGAGTGGTGTCCCAGGGGCTAGGAAATACGGGTCCAACTGTGGAATGAACAAGATACCGCTATAGCCCGGTACGAGCTGTAAACATGTGACCGCTATAGCCCGGTACGAGCTGTAATCATGTGACCGCTATAGCCCGGTACGAGCTGTAAACATGTGACCGCTATAGCCCGGTACGAGCTGTAATCATGTGACCGCTATAGCCCGGTACGAGCTGCCGGCATGGGACTCCTGAGATTCTGTTGTACAACGCACACTTAAAGTACCCCAACACCCACGTATTTATAGCTGCTATGGTAAAGATTAAAATCACTAATTAAGAATGCTGAAAAGACAGGAACTTGTAGTATGGTAATTGTATGGAAATAAAACTGGTGAATAGTGGTGTCATGGCATGTAGTCCAGCATTCTAATTAATGATTTCATTTTAAAAAAATAAATAATAAGGATCATGAATAAGCATGTTAAATCAAGGTGTTCTATACATGTAATCAACATGAGTCTCGAATGTGTATAAAGCATGTAAAAGGATTCTTGTGCATAGTAATCATGTCATAGCATCACATAAAGAAAATGCAAAAGTACTAGCCTGAGGTTAACGATCACGGAAAATGATGTACGAAACGCGGGCACGAACTCAGCTAAGGTGCGACTTGGGATCTGAGTTATACGATCCGCCTAGATAAATTTCATCGATTAACTCATAAATATCTACAAAACTATTGTCACACAACCAAACATAATTATAACAACTTAGGGTTTTAATACTAATTTCCCCTTTTCAAATTGTTCACTGATTTCCTACCATTTTATTTATTTATTTCTTTTTTTTTTCTTTTCCAGAAAAGAAACAGGGATCAAGGAGTGCTTACAGGGGGGGAATCGTGGCAGTTGCTATTGCTAGGGTTCAGATCTGACGATGGAAGGACAAGGATGATGTTGCTGCAGGGAGCTATGGAGATCTGGGTGATGGGAGCAGCGACGAGGCGAAGACGAGGGCTGCGGCGACGTCGAGGGCTCTGTGCAGGTCGCTGGAGGTTGTGGTGGAGTCGGAGATAGCCGTGCGAAGGGACGAAGGCTACGGTGATGGGACGAGATAAGGAGATCGGGGTTGTGGCCGCGCGAGGGATGGAGGCGGGGTCGACGGGAGGAGGATGAGAGCGAGGGCGAAGGCGAAGGAGGGAGGAGAGGGTCGCGGCGTTGATGGAGGAAAGGAGGGGTCGGGGTCTGCGGCGGCGATGGTGGCGATGACTAGGGTTAGGGTTTTCGTGGGTGAAGGACTTGATGAGCAGCGGGGGGGAAAGAGAGATGCGGGTATGAGAGATGGAGAGAGATTTTGTTTTGTGTATATATAAATTTTTATAAATATATGTATAAAGATGCATATCTTTAATTGGTCGTATTTTAGAGATTCGGTGCAGATTTTCTTGTTCTCATTTTAACAGTAAACAGATACGCAAAATGTTATTTTGCCGTCACTAAGAAATTATTTATATAATATAAAAACTGAACATTTTCCCATATCAAAATTGCTTACAGAGAAAAAAAATCTAAATTAAAATATTTTAGCGGCCAACTAAAAATTCAAAAATTATAGGAAAATAATCTTGATAAACTCTTGAATTATTGCATTCAAATAGGGCTGTTACATCCTACCCAACTTACAGAAAATTTCGTCCTCGAAATTGGAAGGACGACTACAAGATCAAGAAAACAGGTGTGGGTACTTTTGACGAATCGTGTCCTCACGCTCCCTAGTAGATTCTCCGCGAGAACGTCTGCCCCAAGATACAAGAACTAAAGGGATGATCTTGTTTCTCAATACCTTTTCTTTACGGTCGACAATGGTTGTAGGTTGCTCTTCATACGAGAGATCAGTGCTCAAGGTTAATTTAGAGTGATCGAGAACATGACTGTCATCGAGAACGTACCGACGCAACTGTGATACATGGAATACATCGTGCACACCAGCCAAAGAAGGTGGTAAGGTCAATCTGTAAGCTATTGCTCCAACGCGTTCCATAATCTCGAATGGTCCAATAAATCGGGGACTGAGTTTCCCACGACTACCGAATCTAATCACTCCTCGAGTCGGCGAAATCTTAAGGAACCCATGATCTCCTACTCCAAACTCAAGAGGTCTTCGACTAGTATCCGCCCAGCTCTTCTGACGATCTTGTGCTGCCTTGATACGGTCCCTGATCAACTGGACCTTCTCAACTGTTTGGGTTACGAGCTCCGGTCTTAATAATCTTCGCTCACCCACATCATCCCAGCAAAGTGGGGAACAACATTTACGTTCGTAAAGTGCCTCGAACGGTGCCATCTGGATACTCGCCTGATAGCTGTTATTATACGAGAATTCCACCAAGTGAAGATCCTCCCATGATCCCTTGAAATCTAGCATACAGGATCTCAACATATCTTCTAATATCTGTATCGTATGTTCAGACTGTCCGTCAGTCTGGGGATGGTAAGTTGTGCTGTAACGGAGACGAGTGCCTAAACTCTCTTGTAAGCTTCTCCAGAAATGTGAAAGGAATCTCGTGTCTTGGTCCGATACTATAGTGATAGGCACCCCATGCAACCGTACGATCTCTTACATATATTTCTCTGCCAATGTCTCCGTCGATTGTCCCACTCAAAAGGGTAGAAAATGGGCCGCTTTTGTGAGACGGTCGACGATGACCCAAATAGCATTATTGTCACGCCCCGCTTCCCAGAGTACGCTAGATTGGGCACGTGACATAGCCAACCATGCTACCTGTGGATAGGAAAAATCCTTCCACAGTCACATTACGGCTGTGGAGATATCAAGAACAAGAAAGTAAACTAACTACCTAGTACATGTCCATAAGCCAGAGTAAAAGAATCAAGAGATAACAATATGCGGAAGCCAAAAGATACAATAAATGAAACACCTGGAGTGAAACTACGTACCGACAGGAACCTCACCGCTCGTCTAACAGCGGCAAAACTCCTAATCAGTCTGCAGCAAGGTAGAGGAATCTGGGCCATGCAAAACCCAGACGTCAGCGCGTCAAGTCATCAAGTAATAACATAGTAAACAGGCAATGCGAATATAAACATGAATAAATTAAAGGTAACAATAATATAAATCAGAGCAGTACAGGGTAGTGTGCAGTGGGTAAACTGGATTGTTCTATCGGGTTCTCTGTTCTAAAGTCTTTGAAATCAATTTGAGTAATCCTCCATGTAACTCAAAGGATATGTCCCGTTACCCCCCGGGACCACGGATCAGGAATATGTGAACCAGTAGTGGTTCTGTCCCGTTAACCCCCGGGACCACGGATCAGGAAAATGTAAGAGTCACGAATGGCTCTGTCCCGTTACCCCCCGGGACCACGGATCAAGTAATACCCTTTTAAGTTACACTTTAGTTTACACTTTTGATTTCCCCATACCCCCAAGTTATATGTGTCAGGTCAGGTATTCAGTAATCAAGAACTAATGCCAACACAGGATCAGGTAACAGCAGGTTTTGTCTGGATAGACAACAGGAACGGTCCATGAGGACTACATGTTATGTTTGTTGGCATTAGACACAAGATCAGGTAACAGGTAAAGCCATGGTATATCAGGTCAAGCCAGGTAATGTATAAAGGTGTCATGTCATGTCAAGAGTGTACGGTACCATGTCATGTCAAGTAGAAAGTGTAACAGGTCATGTCAGGAAGCACAAGATGTCATGTGGGTGCTCATAATCAAACTAACAAAAGCATGTGTATAAATAAACAAGCATGAGTACTATCAGAACAATAAACTGGAACATGTAATATGATATGCAAATAGATATAATTTCAAGGATATGGATGCACAGTTATCGATTAGGGTTACATTTATAGTACTAATATTAATTAGGATGCAATTTATTAAACATGGAGTGTTAATATCACATTATTATGTAGTAATGTGATCTATGGATGCAATTATATGTATCTTAAATGCGATGGATGCAAACGGGTATCCGAAAAGTTATAAAACTATAAAATGGTAATGTGGGATATACAACTAAGCGATATGTGATATAAATATTGATATAATAATATTAACATGGATAGCATATTCAAAGCGATTAATAACTATAAAAGTGGTATTGATTAACCATGCACAAGAAAAGTTCCGTTCAGAAATTCAGCGTCACCCTAATTTGTAAAATAGCTTAAAAATAACAAACGTTCTCTAAAAGAGACGTGTCTTATACCAAAACAAAGATAATTCAATAAGGTTTTCAGTTTTATAAGTATAAGCATCTCAGGTTGTCCCTACAAAAAGTTATGAATATTCGAAGTTGAAAGTTTGCTGCTGGAATTTGCCTGGACAGCAGTTTGGAGACATTTTCATTTGCATTTTACGTTATTTAAAAAATTTATTTTGCAAGTAAATATTTCATAGAGTTATAGTATTCTGAGTTAGGTTCGTAACGAACTAAAGAACATATATTAATGATTTTTCTATGATTTATAATGAATTTTATAAGATAAGGTGTACAGTAAATTTCAGATTTGTCATATCCGATTTTTCAACGACGTTTCATATGTAAACTATAAGATTTTCAAATGTATAACATTATAAAATGAAGATTATAAACTAATTAAATATAATAATAATAAATATTACGACGATATATATTTTAAATGATATGGTTGCAGTATAATGTAATCTAGTATGTCACAAGATAAGTTTTCATGATCTAGATTTAATATGATATAAACGGATGCAAACGGAACATCGAAACGTTATAAAATTAAACATAGGGCACTATATTTAAACTATAGGTATGGTATTTATTTAAATAGGTATAAAAAAAATTATATAGCATGTAGCAAAATTAACTTGCTTCGATAGGTCGCGAATCGGGAAAACGGAACGTTAACCGTCGGCGGGGAAAACTCGCGACGGGCGCACGGTTCACGGAATGAACCCAAACGACGAACAAAGGAACCACACGGGTCGGGGTACCTTGCTGGAATGTCGAGAAGCGTCACCGGCACGACGGAATTCCGGCAACAAAAGAACAGTTAAAAAAATGAGAAACGAGACATGAAGCAAGAAGAGAAAGAATGGTAAAGAGAAGTACGGGAGAATATATGAGAGAGAGAGAAAAAAAAGTGGAGAGAGATAGAGAGAGAAGTGGGGCCCACGAGGTTAAAGGGGAGGTTGCGATTGGCTGAGAGAATAAATTGAGAAGGATATAAAAGATTGTAAAAATATTATATGGTTAACTTAAAGATTTAAAAGATAGGTAATGAACAGTAAGATATCAGGTTAGTTAGAAAAATATATGCGATGGTTTTAATAATATTAAAATTTGGGATTTTTGGCGCAAAGTAAAACATTTCAAAATCGCGCCCGGGTCGGGTCCAAAAATTTGAAATTGAAATAATAGAATTTTAGGCGGGATCCAAAATTTAAAATGAAGTGTTTTATGATCAAAAAGCATACCCCCAAAACGGACACACGCACGTGCACGTAGCCATCCAAACTCGCCCGTTTCACTGAACGGGACGAGAACACGATGCACGGACGCTACAACGGGGTTAGGGGTGTCAAGTAGGCCAAGATGAATATTTTTAATTTTATTTTAGATGCCAAAAATTGTTATATGTAGAAATGACTTTGCCGAGTAAATTTTACAGTAAGCAACAAACAGGCAAGTTAAATGAAATGGGTACCACATTATGCTCAAACAGTAACTGAAAATAGTAGCATTGGGCTCGGGTGTTACATTATACCCAACTACAAAAAGAATTTCTTCCTCGAAATTCTAAGAATACAAGGATAGATAACTACAAGGAAAGGTGAGGAAATTTCTGACGGATTTTATCTTCTCGTTCCTAAGTGGACTCTCCATGCGAGCGATTATCCCAAGAAACAAGCACAAGGGGGATAACCTTGTTCTTAAGAACCTTTTCCCTTCGATCCACGATTTCAATCGGTCGCTCCTCAAAAGTCAAGTCTTCTCGTACTGTTAGCTCCGAATGATCCAAAACGTGTGTTTCATCTCGAACATACTTATGGAGTTGAGATACGTGAAACACATCGTGCACATTTGCCAAGAACTGTGGTAACGCCAAACGATACGCTACCTCACCAACACGCTCCACGATCTCAAGGGTCCAAGGAATCGAGGACTAAGTTTTCCTCGACTTCCAAAACGAATCACCCCTCTAGTCGGTGATATCTTCAAGAATACCAAATCACCCACGATGAACTCTAGAGGTCTTCTTGACGTATCTGCCCAACTCTTCTGTCGGTCCTGTGCTGCCTTCATATGATTTCTGATAGGGTTAACCTTCTCAACTGTCCGCACAACCAAATCTGGTCCCAATAATCTTCGTTCACCGACATCGTCCCAACAAACAGGTGAACGACATTTACGACCATACAAAGCTTCAAATGGAGCCATCTGAATAGTTGCCTGAAAACTGTTGTTGTAAGACAACTCCACCAAAAGTAGATGATCCTCCCAAGACCCCTTGAAGTCCAACATGCATGCTCTCAACATATCCTCAAGAGTTTGGATCGTTCTCTCCGACTGACCATCAGTTTGAGGATGATAAGCTGTGCTAAACTTCAATCGAGTCCCCAAACTTTCCTGTAAACTCCTTCAGAAGTGTGATAAGAACCGAGTGTCCCGATCGGACACGATGCTCACCGGTACTCCATGCAATCTTACGATCTCCTGCATGTACCGCTCTGCCAAAGTCTCTGTTGATTGACCAACCCGAAAAGGAATAAAGTGAGCTGCCTTGGTTAATCGGTCAACAATTACCCATACTGCATTGTTGCCTTTTGGACTCCGCGGTAAAGCCGTCACGAAATCCATGGTTATATGTTCCCACTTCCACTGAGGAATCGGAAGTGGTTGCAATAAACCAGCAACCCTTTGATGTTCAGCCTTAATTTGCTGACACACCAAGCACTTTGCCACAAAGCGAGCAATCTCCCGCTTCATGCCCTCCCACCAGAAATGCTGTCGAATATCTCGGTACATCTTTGTGCCTCTTGGATGTACAGAATAAGCTGAACTGTGTGCCTCTTTCATAAGCTCTTCACGAACATCACCCTTTGGCACACACAAACGGCTACCATACCTCAACGAACTATCTTCGTGGATCAATAAATCTGTTCGTAGCCCGGCTTCAACCTGCTCTCGAAACTTTTGCAGTCTAGGATCCTGCGATTGAGCTGCTTAAATATTCTCGATCAATGACGAATGTACTTGCAACTGCAACAACTGTCCCGTAGAACGCGGTAGCACAACCTCCAAGTCAAATCTGTGAAAATCTTCAACGAGCTCCTTCTGTGTAGTTAACACCTGAATTACTGGTAACCGACTAAGTGCATCCGGCACAACATTAACCTTCCCTGGATGGTACTTAAGATCAAGATCGTAGTCAGCCATCAGCTCCAACCATCTATGCTGCCTCATGTTAAGCTCCTTCTGTGTGAACACATACTTCAAGCTCTTATGATTTGTAAAAACTTCGACTCTTTCGCCCAAAAGGTAGTGTCTCCAAATCTTCAAAGCGAAAATCACAGCCGCAAGCTCCAAGTCATGAGTTGGATAATTCTTCTCATGGGTCTTCAACTGTCTCGATGCATGCTACAACCTTCCCATGCTGCATCAAAACACATCCCAATCCTTTCCCAGATGCGTCGCTGTGAATCACCAATACTCCGGAATTGTCTGGCATGGTCAGAATAGGGGCGGTTATCAACTTCTGCTTCAACGTCTCGAAAGCTAACGCACACTTATCCGCCCATACAAAAGGTACCTCCTTGCGCGTAAGCTTGGTCAACGGCTCTGCCAGACAAGCAAAGTTCTCCACAAATCTCCTGTAGTATCCGGCTAATCTAAGGAAACTTCTTATCTCAGCAACATTCTTTGGAATCGGCCAGTCTCGAACTGCTGCAATCTTTTCTGGATCGACGGCAATTCCATCGCCAGACACAACATGCCCCAAAAAGCTTACTTCCTCCAGCCAAAACTCGCACTTACTCATCTTCGCATACAATTTCTCCTGTCTCAACGTCTGCAGTGCGATCTTCAAATGCTCAGCATGCTCTTCAAAACTCTTCGAGTAAACCAGAATATCGTCAAAGAATACCACAATGAACTGATCCAAGAACGGTGAAAAGATTCGGTTCCTCAAGTCCATGAATACTGCCGGCGCATTCGTTACTCCGAAGGGCATCACTAAGTACTCGTAATGTCCATACCGAGTTCGGAACGCCGTCTTGCAAATATCTTCTGTTTTCACTCGGACCTGATGATATCCGGATCGCAAATCCAGCTTCGAGAATATCCTCGCACCACTAAGCTGCTCAAAAATTTCTCCAATGCGAGGGATAGGGTACTTGTTCTTAATAGTCACCCGGTTTAATTCTCGATAGTCGATGCACATCCTTCTTGTGCCATCCTTTTTCTTTACTAGAAGAACTGGAGCTCCCCAAGGCGAGTTACTGCTTCGAATCCAACCCTTTTCAAGCAATTCAGCAACCTGTTTCTTTACTTCTTCCAACTCTACTGGCGCCATTGGATAATACGCTTTAGATACTGGCGCTGCACCAGGAATAAGATCAATTGCGAACTCCACGTCTCTCCTCGGCGGTAAACCCGATATATCTTCAAACACGTCCATAAAATCACGAACAACAGCCGGCTCTTTACTTTCATCACTTCCATTGATGCAAGAATATTGTTTGTCGGCCTAGCCCTAAACTCGACCGGCCCGACCGAACTGCTTCCTTAACGCAACTGCTGTCTGCTGCAAACTCCCTTTCATCCCAGATAAACTCTGCTGCTCTTGGCTGCTGCAAGTATTTGTGAGGAAGTGGTCAAACCCAGGGAGACAATCTGCCTCTGGATGTCCATGTCCAGTCTGCGCATGAACCTCCGTGCCCTGTCTGCATCGTTGGCAACTAAAGGTCCAGCGAAACTACTGAGTCTCGTCCATTCTGCTACATGCACATCTACGGGTGCTCCCTTCTGCTTTAGTCTGATGAACTTCTCTTCCATTTCCTCCCGTGCAGTCCGCGGGAAGAAGTTCTCCAGGAAACTCTTCGAAAAATCCGCCCACATGATCGGCTTGGGCAAACGGCTCTCTTCTACAAGCCACCATTCTCGGGTGTAATCCACTAACTGAATGCGTACCACATCAACTCTTTCTCATCTGGAATCTGTGCCGCAATAAGCAAATTCTCTGTGTCAACTAGCCACTACTCCACTGGCAACGACTCCTTTAAACCAGTAAATGTAGACGGACCCAACCGCCTGAAATCTGCTACGGTCCCTACTCGGTCAACTGGTTTAGCTCCAACATTGTTCACAGACCGCTGAACGATCTGCAAACCTTCCCGAAATGAGTCCGCTTGCTGCTGGATCAGCTCGGTCTGTTTCTTTGATTCTCCAGCATTCCTCTTATCACTCCAAGCATGGCGGCTTCGTCCACACGCTTCTGGTATGTCTTCAATTTCTTACCGGCCATAATCCTGAACTCAAAATACCCAACATTAGCATGATGATAGATTCTGAATATAGATCAAGGCTAGAACTCTAAGATACTTAAATAGAGTACCGCATTGTAACTATGCCGCGGTATCATAGCCACAATTACATAACTCCATCCAAGTCGCTTAAGTCCTAGAGATAACAAGGAATCAGGTTTTCGAATCGATATGCAAAGGAAGTTTGCACATCGTAAAAGATATAATCAGGAAGAATGTGATTCAAGAATGGTAAAACGGTCAAGGTGGCAGGACATGTTTCCTAAACACGGGTATTCTGATTCGTATATTGGATACAATACCCAACTACAAAAGAATCAACCCGACTATCCTATGGCTCTGATACCAAAAGAACCATGTCACGCCCCGCTTCCCAGAGTACGCTAGATTGGGCACGTGACATAGCCAACTATGCTACCTGTGGATAGGAAAAATCCTTCCACAGTCACATTACGGCTGTGGAGATATCAAGAACAGGAAAGTAAACTAACTACCTAGTACATATCCATAAGCCAGAGTAAAAGAATCAAGAGATAACAATATGCGGAAGCCAAAAGATACAATAAATGAAACACCTGGAGTGAAACTACGTACCGACAGGAACCTCACCGCTCGTCTAACAGCGGCAAAACTCTTAATCAGTCTGCAGCAAGGTAGAGGAATCTGGGCCATGCAAAACCCAGACGTCAGCGCGTCAAGTCATCAAGTAATAACATAGTAAACAGGCAATGCGAATATAAACATGAATAAAGCAAGGGTAACAATAATATAAATCAGAGCAGTACAGGGTAGTGTGCAGTGGGTAAACTGGATTGTTCTATCAGGTTCTCTGTTCTAAAGTCTTTGAAATCAATTTGAGTAATCCTCCATGTAACTCAAAGGATATGTCCCGTTACCCCCCGGGACCACGGATCAGGAATATGTGAACCAGTAGTGGTTCTGTCCCGTTACCCCCCGGGACCACGGATCAGGAAAATATAAGAATCACGAATGGCTCTATCCCGTTACCCTCCGGGACCACGGATCAAGTAATACCCTTTTATGTTACACTTTAGTTTACACTTTTGATTTCCCCATACCCCCAAGTTATATGTGTCAGGTCAGGTATTCAGTAATCAAGAACTAATGCCAACACAGGATCAGGTAACAGCAGATTTTGTCTGGATAGACAACAGGAACGGTCCATGAGGACTACATGTTATGTTTGTTGGCATTAGACACAAGATCAGGTAACAGGTAAAGCCATGGTATATCAGGTCAAGCCAGGTAATGTATAAATGTGTCATGTCATGTCAAGAGTGTACGGTACCATGTCATGTCAAGTAGAAAGTGTAACAGGTAATGTCAGGAAGCACAAGATGTCATGTGGGTGCTCATAATCAAACTAACAAAACCATGTGTATAAATAAACAAGCATGAGTACTATCAGAACAATAAACTGGAACATGTAATATGATATGCAAATAGATATAATTTCAAGGATATGGATGCACAGTTATCGATTAGGGTTACATTTATAGTTCTAATATTAATTAGGATGCAATTTATTAAACATGGAGTGTTAATATCACATTATTATGTAGTAATGTGATCTATGGATGCAATTATATGTATCTTAAATGCGATGGATGCAAACGGGTATCCGAAAAGTTATAAAACTATAAAATGGTAATGTGGGATGTACAACTAAGCGATATGTGATATAAATATTGATATAATAATATTAATATGGATAGCATATTCAAAGTGATTAATAACTATAAAAGTGGTATTGATTAACCATGCACAAGAAAAGTTCCGTTCAGAAATTCAGCGTCACCCTAATTTGTAAAATAGCTTAAAAATAACAAACGTTCTCCAAAAGAGACGTGTCTTATACCAAAACAAAGATAATTCAATAAGGTTTTCAGTTTTATAAGTATAAGCATCTCAGGTTGTCCCTACAAAAAGTTATTAACATTCGAAGTTGAAAGTTTGCTGCTGGAATTTGCCTGGACAGCAGTTTGGAGACATTTTCATTTGCATTTTACGTTATTTAAACAATTTATTTTGCAAGTAAATATTTCATAAAGTTATAGTATTCTGAGTTAGGTTCGTAACGAACTAAAGAACGTATATTAATGATTTTTCTATGATTTATAATGAATTTTATAAGATAAGGTGTACAGTAAATTTCAGATTTGTCATATCCGATTTTTCAACGACGTTTCATATGTAAACTATAAGATTTTCAAATGTATAACATTATAAAATGAAGATTATAAACTAATTAAATATAATAATAATAAATATTACGACGATATATATTTTAAATGATATGGTTGCAGTATAATGTAATCTAGTATGTCACAAGATAAGTTTTCATGATCTAGATTTAATATGATATAAACGGATGCAAACGGAACATTGAAACATTATAAAATTAAAAATAGGACACTAGATTTAAACTATAGGTATGGTATTTATTTAAATAGGTATAAAAAAAATTATATAGCATGTAGCAAGATTAACTTGCCTCGATGGGTCGCGAATCGGGAAAACGGAACGTTAACCGTCGGCGGGGAAAACTCGCGACGGGCGCACGGTTCACGGAATGAATCCAAACGACGAACAAAGGAACCACACGGGTCGGGGTACCTTGCTGGAACGTCGAGAAGCATCACCGGCACGACGGAATTCCGGCAACAAAAGAACAGTTAAAAAAAATGAGAAACGAGACATGAAGCAAGAAGAGAAAGAATGATAAAGAGAAGTACGGGAGAATATATGAGAGAGAGAGAAAAAAAAGTGGAGAGAGATAGAGAGAGAAGTGGGGCCCACGGGGTTAAAGGGGAGGTTGCGATTGGTTGAGAGAATAAATTGAGAAGGATATAAAAGATTGTAAAAATATTATATGGTTAACTTAAAGATTTAAAAGATAGGTAATGAACAGTAAGATATCAGGTTAGTTAGAAAAATATATGCGATGGTTTTAATAATATTAAAATTTGGGATTTTTGGCGCAAAGTAAAACATTTCAAAATCGCGCCCGGGTCGGGTCCAAAAATTTGAAATTGAAATAATAGAATTTTAGGCGGGATCCAAAATTTAAAATGAAGTGTTTTATGATCAAAAAGCATATCCCCAAAACGGACACACGCACGTGCACGTAGCCATCCAAACTCGCCCATTTCACTGAACGGGACGAGAACACGATGCACGGACGCTACAACGGGGTTAGGGGTGTCAAGTAGGCCAAGATGAATATTTTTAATTTTATTTTAGATGCCAAAAATTGTTATATGTAGAAATGACTTTGCCGGGTAAATTTTACAGTAAGCAACAAACAAGCAAGTTAAATGAAATGGGTACCACATTATGCTCAAACAGTAACTGAAAATAGTAGCATTGGGCTCGGTTGTTACAATTATTGCCCTTAGGAATCTGTGGTAAAGCCGTCACGAATTCCATAGTGATGTGTTCCCACTTCCACTGGGGAATGGGAAGTGGTTGCAATAGGCCGGCCACTCGCTGATGTTCGGCCTTCAGCTGCTGGCACACTAAGCACTTCGACACATAGCGGGCAATCTCTCTCCATTCCATTCCACCAAAAGTGTTGTTTAACATCCCTATACATCTTGGTACCACCCGGGTGCACCGAATAAGCTGAACTATGTGCTTCCTTCAACACTTCCTCTCGAACGTCGCCCTTTGGCACGCATAATCGACTGCCGAATCTTAATGAGCTATCTTCGTGTATCAATAGATCTGTCCTCATTCCTGCCTCTACTAACCCGCGGAGTTTCTGCAATTGCGGGTCCCCAGCCTGTGCAGCTTTAATACGATCAACTAACGAAGACTGCACCTGTAGTTTCCAATATTGTCCAGGCGTCCCCTGCTCTACCACTTCTAAATCGAGTCTTCGAAATTCATCAATGAGTTCCTTCTGGCCAGTCAACCACATCGCTATTGGTCTCCGACTGAGAGCATCCGGTACCACATTTACTTTCCCGGGATGATATTGCAAATCAATATCATAATCAGCCATGAACTCCAACTACCTACGCTGTCTCATATTTAGCTCCCTCTGCGTAAATACATATTTTAAGCTCTTATGGTCCGTAAAAATTTCCACTCGTTCTCCCAAAAGATAATGCCTCCAAATTTTCAAAGCAAAGATTACAGCGGCCAACTCTAAATCGTGAGTTGGGTAATTCTTCTCGTGCGTCCTCAGTTGACGCGAGGCATAAGCGACAACACTCCCACGTTGCATTAAGACACAGCCTAGCCCCTTACCGGAAGCGTCGGCTATGAATCACCAGTCCTCCTGTCCTATCTGGTACGGTCAATATCGGTGCAGTTATGAGTTTCTCCTTCAATAATTCAAACGCTCGGTTGCACTCTTCTGACCTTACGAATGGTATCCCCTTTCGAGTAAGTCTTGTCAATGGCTCAGCCGTTCGTGCAAAATCTTTAACAAATCTACGGTAGTAGCCTGCGTGTCCCAAGAAACTTCTAATCTCTGCTACTGACTTCAGTGCTGGCCAATCCTTCACTGCTTCAATCTTCGCCGGATCTACTGATATACCGTCTCCAGAAACGATGTGGCCGAAAAATTGAACTTGTTCAAGCCAAAACTCGCATTTACTAAGCTTGGCGTAAAACTTTTCTTGTCTCAGTATCTGCAACACGATCCTCAAATGCTCGGCATGCTCCTCCTTGCTTTTAGAGTACACAAGAATGTCGTCGATGAAAACTACGACAAACTGATCATGGTACTGAGAGAAAACTCGGTTCATTAAATCCATGAACACGGCTGGGGCATTAGTAACACCGAATGGCATTACCAAGAATTCATAATGACCGTATCGAGTTCTGAAGGCTGTCTTGCATACATCCTCCGCTTTAACACGAACTTGATGGTACCCCGACCGAAGATCCAACTTAGAGAACACTCGAGCACCACATAATTGATCGAACAAATTATCGATCCGAGGTATAGGGTACTTGTTTTTAATCGTAACCCGGTTCAACTCTCGGTAGTCGATGCACATGCGTAACGAGCCGTCCTTCTTCTTTACTAGTAAAACTGGAGCGCCCTACGGAGAAGTACTCGGGCGAATGAATCCTTTGCTGAGGAGGTCTTCTATCTGCTTCTTCAATTCTGCTAATTCAACTGGTGCCATCCTGTAGGGTGACTTAGAAATTGGTGCCGTTCCTGGCAATAATTCTATCGAAAACCCCAAAGCACGAGGTAGGGGTAAGCCGGGTAAGTCCTCAGGAAAGACATCCAAAAATTCCCGAACTACGACCGGTGCCGAACTCATATCAATCTCCATTGATGCTAGTATGTCGCACGTCGGCTTTGCTCTAAACTTTATGGGTCCCAGAGATTTGCTCCCTCCAATGAACACAAACTCTGGGTGGTTAGGAATGCGAAAGTTTACAGTTTTGGCTCGACAATCAATATGTGCGTGAAAGGTGCCCAACCAATCCATTCCTAAGACAACATCATAACTACCGGTCCCAATCAACAGGAAATCTGCGAAAAGCTCCCTGCCGCAAATCACAACCGGACAAAACTTGCACTCTAGGTTGGTGGTAACTACTCCATTTCCAGTGTGAATGTCCCAACCTCTAGTCAGTGTTTTGTGTGCAATAGAATGTGTTGTGGCAAAATCCGAAGACATAAAACAATGCGAAGCTCCGGAATCAAAAAGTGCTCTAGCAGGAACATAACAAATTAGAACGGTACCTGAAACGACATCCTCCGATGCTTCCGCCTGCTCAGCTGTCAGTGTAAAGGCCCGTCCCTGTCCACGACCTGTGTTTCCTCGCCTCTGATAAAAAAGTTGCTCCTGAGGGACAAGTAATTTCTGAGGTTGGTTGCGCTCTGCTCTCCTTGGACAACTCCCAATCTGATGGTCACTAGCACCACAAATCAGACATAGACCCTTAGCGCGGCGGCAATTTCTCTCAACGTGTCCCGGTATCCGACAGTATCCACAAACCGGAGGTTCCCATTGTGGTGGGGTTGCGGTACGCTTCATCTAAACTCCTCCATGCTGTCTAACGGGAATCCTCCCTGAAGTTTGATTCACGGGCCGTTTGAATCTTCCACTCTGAAGTTTCTTCCTCTTATACATAACCGTCTCAATTCTGCGGGCCGCATTTAATACCTCTGAATAAGTCCTCAGATCATGTGAAACTAACTTCTCCTGTATTTCCAGAGTGAGACACTGTAAGAATCTTCTAGCCCTATCCTCTTCCTGAGCTACCATTGAAGGAGCAAAACGACCGAGTCGGATAAACTCAGCCGCTACCTCATCCACTGTGCGATCTCTCTGACGAAGATTGATAAATTGCTGTTCCATCTCGATCCTGGCCGATTTAGGAAAGAATTTCTCAAGGAAAGCCGTAGAGAAATCAGTCCATGCAATCGGTTTCTTCAACCTGTTCTCTTCTGCGAGCCACCAAATTCTAGCAATATCCTGCAGTTAAATCCTGACTATATCCACTCTGTCCTCTTCAGGAACCCGGGCGGCTGACAGCAAATTCCCCATGTCGACAATCCACTGCTCAGCATCCAGTGGTCCGCCCGCGCCAGTGAAAACTGCCGGCTATAGTCTCCTGAAATCGGCGACGCTGCCCGGACGTCTACCTTCACGAACCTCAGCCACCTTGTTCAGGGCCGCAGTAGCGGTCAGCTGAGAAGCAAGTAGGCCCCCTTGTAGCAATTCGGTCTGCTGCTGTTGACTCTCTAGCATACCACGTATAACTCCAAGTAGTGCAGTATTGTTGTCACGTCTCCCATATACTCGCAAATTTTCTTCGGCCATGAGTCTGAAGTCAAAACGAACGACGAGGTTTAGCAACGAAAACGAGGTTTAAATTCAAAATATTAAAACTGAGTGAAGCAAAGAGATAATGAAATAATCAATTCAAAGAATACAGATCAAGTGTAGGACTCTAAGTTACTCATACAGAATACCATATTGTATCCATGCCGCGGTACATGGGAACAATATCGTAACTCTATGTAAGTCGCCCGAATCCTACGGTCAGAGTCAACGGAATCTGCAACATGACATACTGGGGAAAACCTAGACATGTGTTTCTAACCTAAAAGGTCGGTAGAACCAAGACTAACTTTGATGTCAGCCTGGGCTCTGATACCAACAAAACCTTGTCACGCCCCGCTTCCCAAAATGTGGAATACGGGAAGCGACGAAGGCCAGCCGTGCTACCAACGGTAAGGAAAAGTCTTTCCATAGTCACATAAGGCTGTCTAGATTAACCTGTCAAAAATAAAATCCAATACCAAAAGAAATAATACTGATAATCATGCTGCAATGAAACCACAAGAAATCCTAAAAATGGGTCCACTAGATAATTGATGCAATTAAAGATCCAAAACAAAAGATTCGAAATAAAATAAGATCCGAAAGAGATACAAAAGTCCTAATGTCCCATAAGGGCGCACATGTTAAAGACTAAAAGTAAAGGAAAATAAACCTACGATTACTGATCTTCAACAAAGTCCTGGTAGCCGCTCTGATCCTGCTCAGCCTGCAGATCTGTTTCTAAACCTGAGATGGCAAATCTCAGGGATGTCAGAACATCCCAGCAAGTACTCAACGTATAAAGTGTGTGTAGCATAATAACAAGAATATATAAAAGTGAAGCCCGGTGCGCAAGAAAACATATATATATGTAATTAAATGCACTAACACTATGAAAAATGTATGTAAGGGATCAGGTCATAACCTAACTGGCCGCTAAAAGGTAAACTATCCTATTGTAAGCTTGAGTGTGTGCGTCAATCTTTGCAGGAGTATTCCTAACCCAAGAGTGGTGTCCCAGGGGCTAGGAAATACGGGCCTAACTGTGGAATGAACAAGAGACCGCTATAGCCCGGTACGAGCTGTAAACATGTGACCGCTATAGCCCGGTACGACCTGTAATCATGTGACCGCTATAGCCCGGTACGAGCTGTAAACATGTGACCGCTATAGCCCGGTACGAGCTGTAAACATGTGACCGCTATAGCCCGGTACGAGCTGTAATCATGTGACCGCTATAGCCCGGTACGAGCTGCCGGCATGGGACTCCTGAGATCCTGTTATGGTAAAGATTAAAATCACTAATTAAGAATGCTGAAAAGACAGGAACTTGTAGTATGGTAATTGTATGGAAATAAAATTGGTGAATAGTAGTGTCATGGCATGTAGTCCAGCATTCTAATTAATGATTTCATTTTAAAAAAATAAATAATAAGGATCATGAATAAGCATGTCAAATCAAGGTGTTCTATACATGTAATCAACATGAGTCTCGAATGTGTATAAAGCATGTAAAAGGATTCTTCTGCATAGTAATCATGTCATAGCATCACATAAAGAAAAGGCAAGAGTACTTGCCTGAGGTTAACGATCACGGAAAATGATGTACAAAATGCGGGCACGAACTCAGCTAAGGTGTGACCTGGGATCTGAGTTATACGATCCGCCTAGATAAATTTCATTTATTAACTCATAAATATCTACAAAACTATTGTCACACAACCAAATATAATTATAACAACTTAGGGTTTTAATACTAATTTCCCCTTTTCAAATTGTTCACTGATTTCCTACCATTTTATTTATTTATTTATTTATTTTTCTTTTCCAGAAAAGAAACAGGGATCAAGGAGTGCTTACAGGGGGGAATCGTGGCAGTTGCTATTGCTAGGGTTCAGATCTGACGATGGAAGGACAGGGATGATGTTGCTGCAGGGAGCTGTGGAGATCTGGGTGATGGGAGCAGCGACGAGGCGAAGACGAGGGCTGCGGCGACGTCAAGGGCTATGTGCAGGTCGCTGGAGGTTGTGGTGGAGTCGGAGATGGCCGTGCGAAGGGACGAAGGCTACGGTGATGGGACGAGATGAGGAGATCGGGTTGTGGCCGCGCGAGGGATGGAGGCGGCGTCGACGGGAGGAGGACGAGAGCGAGGGCGAAGGCGAAGGAGGGAGGAGAGGGTCGCGGCGTTGATGGAGGAGAGGAGGGGTCGGGGTCTGCGGCGGCGATGGTGGCGATGACTAGGGTTAGGTTTTTCGTGGGTGAGGGACTTGATGAGCAGCAAGGGGGGAGAAAGATGCGGGTATGAGAGATGGAGAGAGATTTTGTTTTGTGTATATATAAATTTTTATAAATATATGTATAAAGATGCATATCTTTAATTGGTCATATTTTAGATATTCGGTACAGATTTTCTTGTTCTCATTTTAACAGTAAACAGATACGCAAAATGTTATTTTGCCGTCACTAAGAAATTATTTATATAATATAAAAACTGAACATTTTCCCATATCAAAATTGCTTACAGAGAAAAAAAATCTAAATTAAAATATTTTAGCGGCCAACTAAAAATTCAAAAATTATGGGAAAAGAATCTTGATAAACTCTTGAATTATTGCATTCAAATAGGGCTGTTACAGCTTGCAAACCCTGGGTTTGTGGTATAGAGATGCATAATAATGATAAGGCTCAGATATGTACTTCATCACAATGGATATATATAATTGGCAGGCATACCTGTAATGAACTCGGTTTGTCGAAATAAAAGCTATGGAATCGTCACACTTCATGCTTTGCACGAGATCTGAGAGAAGCGATGCCAAACAACCTTTTCAGTGAAGCAAATAATTTAGTTGCCGTTCAATAAATTTTTGAGAAGGAAATCTGTCAATGATGTTAACAGTGAGATAAATTGTGTCTGGAACAAGCCTGTATTGATCAGCAACCTGAAACACAAAACTGACATTACTGTCAAGAGCACAAACTAAACTGAAAACATGAAGAAGACAATGCTAAATTGTCAAGCAACAGAATCCTCATTGATGTCTATAAAATAATTTTAGATAAATAAGTGAAAAAACTGATAACCGACATAGGTATCTAAGAGGCCACCTATTCTTTATGACATGCTTAAATGCAAATATACATTGCCATGAATTACAGCCAAACCTGATTTTCATCTTTTACCTGATCATGACATGCTCATGCCCTTGACCTCAGTAAGTTGCCTAAACTCAAATATGTAATATCTAATTTAAGTAACCTTCCATGTAGATTGTACTCATGTAGTATAAGTGTTGATATGCAATACTGATTCATTCCACAGAAACAGTTTTTACCTTTCAGGTCCTACATAAGTAGGTTATAATAAATTAGTCTATGGGGTTAGACCTTTGATGATATAAAGAAACCAGCCATTATCTATCCTACAAAACTATCATCAAATTGTTTCAAGCTGTCATACATCTAAATATCAGAATTACACTTCCTAACACCTTGAATATAAAAGTATGCTAAATTTGAAGGTAGGCTTCCTAATTTTATTAATTAGTTTAGTTTTGTTATGATAAAAGATCCACCAGCTTCACCGGCCATGAATTTGATATCAAATTAAAATGTAGCTAACGGGGTAAATGCTGGCATCGAATATCAGTTCTCTCTTTTTTTAATTAAAAAAAAAACTTTTCAGTTTAAAGAGTTCCTCTATACACAAATCCATTCTCTAAAAATGGCTGTGACGAAATATGTGATGATGATGAAACGATTACCTGCATAAAGCAATATATGCATAGCATTTATCATGTCATAGTTGATTTATGTCGATCTGCGTTCATCAGATAATAACATATGCTTGAATCTCTGTATAAGTTAAATTTGTGTTCCATTAATGATAAAGTTGGTTGTTGATATAGAAATTCGTTCCATTGTTAGTTCATAACATGTTTTCTATCGGCTAGTAGTTAAACTTTCAGCCAAAGACACATACAATACAAGAACCTCAGAAGATTATATCTTATTTACAGGTTGCAACCAAGATGTGACTTTGTCATGGCAGTTTCAAATTTAAAAGTATCAAAGTGAAACATCCGATATCTTTCGGTAATGGCACACACAAAGGGGCTCCTAGAAAGTCCACTATTCTCAAAATATTTCTACTCAAAACATCATAGCAAAGAACTAGAAGAGGAGGAGAGGATCAGAACCTAACCGGTCGTCGGATACACACTTTGATCGTGCGTATCATCGTATAGAAGAACTTAGTCATGTATATATGATTTGTGAAATTGTGAGTAATTTCTAGCAAATTCTATTAGGGTTTTATAATGAAACTATCAATTTGTTCATCTATTTAAAAGAAAACATATTATTCCTATTAAATAAATGACTCCACATTTGAATGAATTTGAACAATATTGTGAAGAAGAAAGCTTTAAATTTAGTGATATCTATTGAGGCATAAATTTTACCCGATCACTGGAGAAAGGCACGGTAGCGAGGGCGAGGGTGCTCGAGGAGGGAGGGTAAGGCGCAGCGAGGGAGAAGGGAAAGGGCGCAGCGAGGGATAGGGTGCTCCAGGAGGCACTCGAGAAGGTAAGGGAGGGAGGCGTTGGAGGAGGGAGGGTCGCGCAGCGAGGTGCTAGAGGGAGGAGGCGAGGGAGGAGAAGCGGTGAGTTCGAGGGAGGCGCTCGAGAAGGTGAGGGAGGGAGGCGTTGGAGGAGGGAGGGTCGCGCAGCGAGGTGCTCGAGGGAGGAGGTGATGGAGGAGAGGCGGGGAGCTCGAGGGAGGAGGCGTGAGGTGCTCGAGGGAGTTCGAGGCAGGGAGGCGTGAGGAGGAAGGGAGGCGTGAGGAGGCACTTGCGGGAGGGGGGTGATTTTTTTTCTCGCCTCTTTTTTTAACCGCAAGGATAAAATGATATCGTGAGGGTGAGGGTTTTTTTTTGGGTTACTAGCTTAGGAATATTTCCTGAGTTCGAACACAGGACCCTTAATCCCATATGTGTGTGTGTGTGTGTGTGTGTGTGTGGTGATCCGTTAGAGCGGGTTCGTATTTTTAAATTTACAAAACTGAAAAACAGCCTTTGGATCGGCCTTTTGCTTTCAAAGGCTAAAATTAAAACCACTAAAATGGTCAATTAAATAGAAAAGTAAATATTCTCTTCCATAAATATTTTTGGGATATCCAACGGATGATTTCAAGCAATATAACCCAAAATATTTTTATTAATCCAAAGATAATATATCAAAACATCCAAATCCAACCCTAAAACAATATCACCCAAAATATTCCATGAACCCAAAGATAATAATCTCAACATCTAACAAATCCTCATGATTCCAAGCAATACTATCCAAAATAAATGAACAGAGATACGTATGGATCCCAAAAATTATGGAAGCGAATATTTATTTTTCTATTTAATGGATTTTTTAAGTTGTTTTAATCCTAGCCATTGAAAACAAAGGGCCGATCCAACAGCTGTTATTCAGGTTTGTGAATTTAAAAACACGAACTGAAGGAGGGTGGAATCTCCTTCAGATGTTGCTTCCCTTTGATCTGCTGGCGGTGGCGATGAGTGGCTGAGATTCGAGCTGGAGACAAACTCCTGAAGCGTGTGGATCTCAATGGGTTTGGAGTTGTTGAGCCGAGCTACCTGTAAGGAAGTCCCGGGGTGGTTGGACCACCGAGGACCCTTCGACGATCAAGTTAGTGGGGTAATCCGAGCAGAGTAACGGCTTAGTGGATTAGAATTGGCTTATCTTGACCGTCTGAAAGGGGGGTTTAAGTAGCGGTGGCAGCAGGTGCAGTAGGCACGAGAATCACGCCGGCCGTTATGCTCCCGACGTCACGCCCGCGTGATGAGCGGGACCTCCTATTAATGGAAAGACAGGCTCGTTAATGAGGGATCATGGTGGCGTAGAACGTGAGATGTGGCCGGCGGAGATCTCGCGCATGGCGAGACTCACGGGATGGCGGTTACGCCTGCAAGCGGTGCTGTTGGTCGGTCGATGGACCGAGGAAGATGACCTCGGCTGGATACTCGCGGACGAGCGGGAGAGCCGAGGCCTCTTATTTCTACGGTAGCTCGGGAATGAGTTGTGAGGCTGAGGAGGCCTATTATGCTGGGGCTCGGAGGCGAGCCAGCGCCTGCTCGGTAGGACGAGCATAGGGGTGGTTTAGTCGGCAGCTGTAGGTCCTTTCTTGCATACTCTGGGACACGCCATCTGTCATGTGTCATGATCTGGGAGATCACCGATATCGAGCCCCATCATTATCCCCCCACTCTCGTCCCGACCAGCTGACGGGTCGGGTCGAGAGTGGTCTGCCGGGTCACCCGAAGTGAGCTCTCTTTCGAAGATATCGTCGGGCATGTCCCCGGGCAATCCGTTGTCTTTTTCTGGATGACGCAGGCGAATCAGGGCGAGATCTTCTGCATTAAAGAGGGGTGTTGGATCACGCGCGCTTTTGACGAAGCGGCAGCCCACGTGTCGAGCGTTGGTTGGCGGACGCGATGGGCCGCAGGCCTCTGGCGTCTGATGGGCAGGAGGATGCCCGCTGGGGATGCGCCGAGCAGGAAGGAACTCGGCGGCCTCATGATGAGGGCTTGAGATCCTCAGCGTTTGATGGGTAGGAGGATACCCGCTGGGGATGCGCCGAGCAGGAAGAAACTCGGCGGCCTCACGACGAGGGCTTCAGATCCTCAGCGTCTGATGGGTAGGAGGATGTCCGCTGGGGATGCGCCGAGCAGGAAGAAACTCGGCGGCCTCACGACGAGGGCTTCAGATCCTTACCGTCTGATGGGCAGGAGGATGCCCGCTGGGGATGCGCCGAGCAGGAAGGAACTCGGCGGCCTCACGATGAGGGCTTCAGATCCTTACCGTCTGATGGGCAGGAGGATGCCCGCTGGGGATGCGCCGAGCAGGAAGGAACTCGACGGCCTTGCGGTGAGGGCTTCAGATCCTCAGTGTCTGATGGGCAGGAGGATGCCTGCTAGGGATGCGCCGAGCAGGAAGGAACTCGGCGGCCTCACGATGAGGGCTTGGGATCCTCAACGTCTAATGGGCAGGAGGATGACCGCTGGAGATACGCCAAGCAGGAAGGAACTCGGCGGCCTCACGATGAGGGCTTGAGATCCTCAGCGCCTGATGGGTAGGAGGATGCCCGCTGGGGATGCGCCGAGCAGGAAGGAACTCGGCGGCCTTACGATGAGGGCTTGAGATCCTCAGCACCTGATGGGCAGGAGGATGCCCGCTGGGAATGTGCCGAGCAGGAAGGAACTCGGCGGCCTCACGATGAGGGCTTGAGATCCTCAACCATTGGAGGGGCTGTAAGAGGCCAACTGAGGATGGCCGAGCAGGGTAGCTGCTCGGTGCCTCTTGACAAGGGCTTTGATCCTCAGCGTGAGAGGGGCCGTGAGAGGCCTGCTGAGGATGGCCGAGCAGGGTAGCTGCTCGGTGCCTCTTGGCGAGGGCTTTGATCCTTAGCGTGAGAGGGGCCGTGAGAGGCCTGCTGAGGATGGCCGAGCAGGGTAGCTGCTCGGTGCCTCTTGGCGAGGGCTTTGATCCTTAAGGACACCCGAACGGGGTTGCCGTCCGGTGCCTCTTGGCGAGGGCTTTGATCCCTGGTGGGGTGCTAGGGATAACCGAGCATGGTTGGTGCTAAGCGGTTTCCTCTTTCGAGGGCTTTTCATTCTTAGCGCGGGAGGGGCGTAGAAGGCCTACTAAGGATGTCCGGGCGGGGTTACCGCCCGGTGCCTCTTAGCGAGGGCTTTGATCCCTGGTGGGATCCAGGGATAACCGAGCACGGTTGGTGCTAAGCGGTTGCCTCTTTCAAGGGCTTTTGGGTCCTTAAGGATGGTCGAACAGGGTTGCTGTCCGGTGCTTCTTGACGAGGGCTTTGATCCCTGGCGTCGTGGGGTAGGGAAGCTACCAGCCTGGGATAGCAGAACAGGGTAGCTGCAGGGCTGCCTCTTAGTGAGGGCTTAGATTCCCGGCATTGTGTGGTAAGGAAGCTACCAGCCAGGGATAGCCAAGCAGGGTAGCTGCAGGGCTGCCTCTTAGTGAGGGCTTAGATCTCTAGAGTTGTGTGGTAGGGAAGCTACCAGCCAGGGATAGCCAAGTAGGGTAGCTGCAGGGCTGCCTCTTAGTGAGGGCTTAGATCCCTGGCGTTGTGAGGTAGGGAAGCTACCGGCTAGGGATAGCCGAGCAGGGTAGCTGCAGGACTGCCTCTTAGTGAGGGCTTAGATCCCTGGCATTGTGAGGTAGGGAAGCAACCGGCCAAGGATAGCCGAGCAGGGTAGCTGCAGGGCTGCCTCTTAATGAGGGCTTAGAGCCCTGGCGTTGTGAGGTAGGGAAGCTATCGGCCAGGGATAGCCGAGCAGGGTAGCTACAGGGTTGCCTCTTAGTGAGGGCTTAGATCCCCGGCGTTGTGTGGTAGGGAAGCTACCAACCAGGGATAGCCAAGCAAGGTAGCTGTAGGGCTGCTTCTTAATGAGGGCTTAGATCCCCGGCGTTGTGTGGTAGGGAAGCTACCAGCCAGGGATAGCTTAGCAGGGTAGCTGCAGGGCTGCCTCTTAGTGAGGGCTTAGATCCCTAGCGTTGTGAGGTAGGGAAGCTACCGACTACGGATAGCCTAGCAGGGTAGCTGCAGGGCTGCCTCTTAATGAGGGCTTAGATCCCTGGCGTTGTGAGGTAGGGAAGCTACCGGCCAGGGATAACCGAGCAGGGTAGCTTCTCAGCTGCCCCTAGGTGAGGGCTTAGACTACAAAGAGAGAACTCTTCTTTTTGCAATGTTCTAATGTTCCCTAGTAGGGATGTTTTCGAGCTGCCGTGGGGAGTCTCGCGTGCGCTACCCCGTCGAGGGAGAGGGTACCGGTCATGCCCGCAAACAGGCGAGCTGACCACCACCACCTCGGAAGGGACCGGGGTGCGACGAGACTTAGGGCGAAACTCTCTGGCGTAATACCTTGGAGCCAAACTTAGTGGTACCTACCGGGTTTTCGAGCACGTCAGCCCGAGAAAGCCGCGGTTGTTGGAAATGACGAGGTGGCGGTCGCCAGTGCCGATGCGGACGGAGCCTTCTCTTTCCCCGTGGGGGTCCTGACCTATAGGCGAGGGAGCGACGACTTGGTGGCCTCGTCCCGCCGTTTGGACGCGGATCAGCGCCTCCAAAACAGATGTGAGTAGGTCTATCCGGCCGGCGAGGGCGTTGATGGCATTCGGCGGAGGAGGCTCGTCTGTGCTTCCGTTGAGAGGGAGGCGAAGGTTGGCGTTTGGATCGTCTTGATGATCGCTTGCCATTAGAGTGAGATTGGGAGGCGAACTTTTGTTTTTGTGGTATCAAAGTGTTCCCACAGACGGCGCCAGCTGATGGAGGGTAGAATCTCCTTCAGATGTTGCTTCCCGTTGATCTGCTGGTGGCGGCGATGAGTGGCTGAGATTTGAGCTGGAGACAGACTCCTGAAGCGTATGGATCTCAATGGGTTTGGAGTTGTTGAGCCGAGCTACCTGCAAGGAAGTCCCGGGATGGTTGGACCACCAAGGACCCTCCGGCGATAAATTTAGTGGGGTAATCCGAGTAGAGTAACGGCTTAGTGGATTAGAATTGGCTTACCTTGACCGTCTGAAATGGGGGTTTAAGTAGCGGTGGCAGCATATGCAGTAGACGCGAGAATCACGCCGGCCGTTACGCTCCCAACGTCATGCCCGCGTGATGAGCGGGACCTCCCATTAATGGCGAGACAGGCTAGTTAATGGGGGATTGTAGTGGCGTGGAACGTGGGATGTGGCCGGCGGAGATCTTGCGCATGGCAAGACTCGCGGGATGGCGGTTACGCCTGCAAGTGGTGTTGTTGGTCGGTCGATGGACCGAGGAAGATGACCTCGGCTGGATACTCGCGGACGAGCGGGAGAGCCGAGGCCTCTTGTTTCTGCGGTAGCTCGGGAATGGGCTGTGAGGCCGAGGAGGCCTATTGTGCTGGGGCTCGGAGGCGAGCCAGCGCCTGCTCAGTAGGACGAGCATAGGGGTGGTTTGGTCAGCAGCTGTAGGTCCTTTCTTGCATGCTCTGAGACACGTCGTCTGCCACGTGTCATGATCTGGGAGATCACATATATCGAGCCCCATCACGAACCCCTTCTAATGGATAATCCTGCTTGCTAAACAATTTAAGTAACTAATTCCAATATAACAACTATTTCCCTTCTAAATCTAATTTAATTTGTGGATTAGTTAATTAATTCTAATTTATTAATCAGTTCCATAACTGGAGGGATGCAAATAATTAAATTTCGTCATCCTCCTTCTATGTTCTTCCGCATGGGTTAACAATCCAAAGCATATCACATATGATTAAAAACCCATCGCTGGTAATTTACATAATCAACAATATTTTGTTGAGAACCTTTATTTGCATATAGTCTTAATAAACCAAAAGCATCATATAGATCCATTCTGAACCCAAAACCATCCTATAGTCTTAAAAAGTGGCCTTTCCAACCCAAAGCCACCATGTTTCCAAGCTTAACAATATTTGTTCATGAAAAACCATCATGATTATTCATTTTCATCCTTGTTAAGTAACTCAAAGTACTTCAGAATTAATTTGTTATCTAAAAATTTAATATATGTTTTCTCTGTTGGTGATGGCAAGGTTTGAAAAGGTAAGTGGCCTTAATTTAAGGATTCAGAAGGGTAATGGTTATTAAATGGGAACCGCTGACTTAAATTATTTAGCAACGTCCATTTTCTTAGTTTAAATCCAATAGACCAATCTCAGTCTCTTGTCTCGTATGAAAATTGGGTCATCATTAATATATATATATATATATATATATATATATATATATATATATATATATAATATGTGAGATGGTAAGATGGGATTCTTAAAGCGAGATGGAAAAATCCGACCATCAGACCATCATTCATCAATCAAAACGACGATTGGCTCCATGCATCCTGCTTTACATGTCAATCAACATACGTGTATAATTTTTTTGATGATTTAAACACTTCTAGGCTATGGATATCACGGTTGCAAAATGGACGGTTGTTAAAATATCGTAAAAGTTGCATACATTGCATATCCTTGATGCATGACTTACCAGCCTCCATATTGTCTAATTTTTTTTATACAGATACATATTTTGACGTGTATAACATGATGCAAAAATTCGAACGTCGATCCAACGGTCGTATTTTTCCATTTCACTTTAAAAATCCCCTCTCAACCCCCCTCTCTCTATATATATATGATTTGATATATTTGAGAGATTGATAAGATTTAGATTTAATTAGATTATGATTTACTTAGGAGTCAAGTAAGGATTACTTGGTTGTCAAGTATTAAACCCTAAGAGTTTATTATAAATAGTGGTAGATTTGTTCTTCTCTCATATAACTGCAGTTTTCCCTTTTATCAATAACATATTCTATTTTCCACAATTTAGTCCCTTCATTATTTTCCGCTTCTACTCTAATACTTATATTTCTTGACAAATATGGCACGGCACCAAATTACTTCAAATTCATACCCAAAAGCTCCAACTTTAAAATCCAAGTTTTGTACCAATTCAAAACTCTCCAAATCCTTGGAAATAAATTAGGATTTCAAATTTGGAGAGGACATTGTACTTGCTATAGTATATTGTCCCCAAATCCATTTCAATTCCAACCAAATCCTTGCAACCAAACACCCCCTTAAAGACTTGTTCAAGCTCGACTCATCTATTTGTCAAACCAGCCCAAACGAGCTCTCATTGAGTGTGAACCGTCATTAAGCTTTTTGAACCCTGTTTGAATTCAAGAAAACTAGCAACAAAAAATTGTTATAGTGTACGAGAAAAAATATATACATGTTGAATAATACATTTGACAAATCGAGAGTTAGTCTTTAATACACCCCGCTTCCCAAAATACGGAGAATGCGAGGATGACTAGGTCAGCCATGCTCCTACGGTCAAGTAATAATACTGCCGCAGTCACACTTCAGATTCTAGTAGTACATGATAGTAGTAATCTAACTCAGATGATGAGATAGTACGGTTACTAAAACTATCCGATATAAAGGAAACTGAGCGCAGCAGATATAAATAAAAGAGATAATTTACCAGTAATATCAAAGGAATGATTCGGCTGGTTCACTGGTCTGGATCTTCGTGATCTTCTTGAAATAAGGCATGTCTACTTCTTCCTCTGAGCATGTATACTCATGTCGTCAGAGCGACATAATATTATAAAATAATACTAAACAAGTGATAGTAAATAGTGAAGTATGAAACAACAGGTATAAAACACTAACATGAATGTATAAAATAATATAAACATGTAGCGGTAGTGGGCATGAATTATGGCAATACTCTAAATTAATATGCAAGTCACTAAGCTAACAGTTTTTATGTCATTTGAAATTGATTAGTAGAATGTATCCTCATATTTAGCAAGGATCTCGTGCATGCCCGAGATAACGGTCAAAAATATGCTCGGGACATAACCTGCCAGCCGTGTCGTTAGTCACAAATACCTACACGTATCACTGTCACTAATATCGAATGATCGTCCACTAAAGCATTAAATATCTCGCTAAATACGAGTTCGATTCCACCTTGATTTTCCTATTTCCCCAGGTTTCAATATTTATTCATGTATCTAACTGGTTGTATACAAGTACGCATCCCTATCATTTTTCAATCACTATCACCGTTCGATCGATTTCACTGTTCAATCACTTCACTGACATACTTGATACAACCAATCGATACCACTATCACTCGACAATGCAATATAAATACTGGGGTATCAATATAAACGGTCACTAATCATTACA
The DNA here is from genome assembly GCA_030015575.1 of Agapanthus africanus. Classification (NCBI taxonomy): domain Eukaryota; kingdom Viridiplantae; phylum Streptophyta; class Magnoliopsida; order Asparagales; family Amaryllidaceae; genus Agapanthus; species Agapanthus africanus. The sequence continues at coordinate 483,227,944 of JASDDO010000018.1, read as the reverse complement.
GATAAAACGGTCAAGCTATATAATAAGAATGCAGTAAAATACCCTAAGAATATAACACGGGTATTCAGTGTTCATGTTGTGAAAATCACGGTTAATCATATGAGTAGAATCAGGCAAAACAATATAAAAGACGTAAACAGTAAACTCAGTTATTTAAGTAAAAAATTTGGTTTCGTATCAATCGGGATTCTGGTTATGGAGATACGATTATTTCAAAAAGGTTGTTCGCTGCTGAAATCTCAATTTCTGAACTGAAAGTCCAACTCAAACACATTTTTACCTAGGATAAATTCAGTTTTATACATCGCTACAGTTGAATGTTATGTAGGGTTATCCATTAAGGTTCCAATGTAAAAGACGGATCAGTAATAGCCGTCATACTCTAGGAGTTATGTTCAGTTCATCATCACTATGTTTAAAGTGAAACTGCAGAATTCTGCCGTATACCACAACAGTTTAAAATGTGTTATAAATATCAAATGACACTGGGAATGCAATTAGACTAGTACCGTTAGAAAGATAATTCAATTATCTACGCTTCAATATATGGTTCTGCACATTGTCGCATTTAAACAGGGAGGTATAGATATTCAAAAACAGGTAACGACGGAAATTCCTGCCCTGGACTGCAGGAAACTCCTCAGTTTTCATCATCGTATCGTAATGATATTCATCAACTATCTCCATAGATACTTATATTATATATTCCTTTTCGTAACGAGCCTAAGCATTCCACGATTCAATTTTTTTGCAATTAATTATGAATTTTACATGGTGATGTACGTGATAAATTTCAGATTTCGTAACGAATCTCGGGGGCGTCATTTTATGGGTGAAACGATATCAATTTGCAGTCACATTTCTACAGGGTATTCATTAAAAGTAATAGGGTCTAAATACCATGAGTTCTTCCTTTTTAGATTGTGTTTTCGTATAGGGTTTCATGTCGAACACCTAAGCTACTTATAGGGTATTAGTTGAAAAGTCCGTTCTTTTATGCATTCGATACTAGAAGTTATTCACGTGAGTTCTAAATAATGTTAACACAGATATAAAATCTTATTCGGGTTCCATTACCACTAAGGTTCACAAAACCATTCAATTATCACTTATGATTCAATATATATATATATATATAACGAAAACCTTTAAACCAATATAAATAGCATGTAAAGCAAGTTTTGAACTTTCCTGCGATGAATCAACGATCACGACAGCAACGAGGCGGGTGGCACGGACATAACACAGTGCGACGAGGCTTGAGCCCGTGGCGCGGCCTCAGTTTTGGCTTTGGCGCGGCATCGATTTTAAGCTTGGTATGGCTAAAGTTTGGCCTCGGCTCAGCGATGGTGACGGGACTGCTGCGTTTTGGCGGCAAGACGTTGGTTGTCATCGGCGAAGAGGGAAGTAGGTAGTGGCTTGAGGAGGTCGACGGCGGCGAGATTAGAGGAAAGAGGGCTCGACTTGGGCTATGGGGAAAGAGAGAGAGAAGGTTGGGGTGCGGTTGTGGTGGCGGGGAGGGGGAGCTCAGGGAGAGCTTATAGTCGCGGTGGCCGGGGATGCAGAGGGGGCGATGAGGGGTACTGGGTGTGGGCAGCAGGTGGGTTATGGCTATGGGGAGGAAGCTTGGGGATGATGGGCAGTGAGGGTGTAATGCTTTGAAATTCGTTAGATTAATTTTCGCGTTAATTAACGGTAATGCGTGTTTTCACAAAACTTAGTTAATAGCTATTTCCACTTAGATCGGAATAAATCTACTGTTAATTGTGATGGTATGTAATTATACATATAATAGTGTTTTATTAATTATTAATTAGTTTAGTGTTCGCTTAATTAGCGAATTTCCTTAACTAATTTTCTTAAGCCAAATTTAGTTAGCATGCACAACCCTAATCACCTAGGTTAAATGATAACTTGTTTTCATTTCTTTTTCCTTCTCACATGGTTCATTTGTCCTCACAAAAATCAAGTCAAACCTTTATTTTAAAAATGAAATAAAAAGAATGGGAGGCATGGGGGGTGTTAGGTGGAGTTTGGGCTTGACTTTTGACATTACCCTCACTCTTTTCTCTCTTTCCCTCTCATTTTTCTGCAACCCCAGCAGAGGCAGCAGCATCAACAACATATTCATCATCTTCTTCTTCTTTTTCTTCTCTTTGTATTCAAACAACAATCCCTACACAAAAATTCACCTTTTTCTCTTAAAACCTTTGCAAAACACCTCTTTTGTGGGTCTTGATGGCAAATCCTTGCCTTTGAAGGCAAGTGCAGCAAGTTAGACTCCCCTAAGACCATATTGAGGTATTAAACTCACCCATATCACTTTATTGCTTAACTTGTAGTTTTATTAGCTAAAAATTGTGTTTTTGTGCGTTTTAGTGCTAATGAGATGGTTTAAGTGAAGATTAGGGTAAGTTAAGGTTTTTAGGGTTTGATTAACTTAATTAGGTGCTATTAATGTTGTTTAAACCAAGTTATTTTCTCAGGTTACACTAAAATACCATTTTGTATCAAATTAGTGTTTAATTAGTGTTTAGTTAAGATTTATTGCCGTTTGGGATCTTCTATTAACCCAAGACTTTTCTATGAGACCAAATGGTGTAAGAGTATAGACCTAGTCACCCTGAGTGTGTGGGTGGAGATCGAGCCCAACCTGGGCGGTTTTGGCCGGTGACTCGGGGGGTGAATCCGGCGACCTTGGCCTGGGGTGGGGCTGGGGGCTTAAAACTTCTAGGGTAGTTCCTGCTATAGTTTTTGGGTCTTTGATACTGTTTGGGTTTTGAGTTTTTACAGTGGGTTGGATCTGGGGTAGTATAGCCAGTTTTAGTGTTTTGTGGGTTTTTGTGATCATGGGTGGTTTGGGTGGAGATTAGGTTAAGCTAGGGTTTTTATGGTTAGATTAACTATATTATGCGTTGATAGTGTCTGTTAATCAAAGCCTTTTCTTCTGATTTCTCAAACGTACCCTAATGTACCAAATTAGTGTTTTTAAATCGTTTTTAAACAAAATCATGGGATACGGAAAATCTGTTATATCTAAGATGTTATTCTTGTTTTGCAAACATATACAGAATGATTTGCAGGCATTGTAGAGTTTTTTGTAGGATTTAGAGCCCATTTACCCACCCAAAATCCGACGAGACCCTTCCCAAATCCGATCTCGCCGGCCTCTTGAGGGAATTGGGGCTTGGTGCTGTGCAGGGAGGTGTCTGTGTGTGTTTTTATATGTTTAGTATTGTTTATTTCCTTGGTTTTGTTCCAGGTAAGAATCTGGGACCATTTACCTATTGTTTGTGTAGCGGTACTTGCGCGACATGTACGTTACGAGATGGGTCTGGTGTTGCTGTGTGTCACAGCATGTTGCTGTGTGTCACAGCGTGTCGCAGTGGTTTTTGGCGTACGCACACACGTTACGTATACACACGCGTTTAGTTCGCGACACGAGTTTCTCGTTTGGTTTTGATATCGCGTTTTTGCAGGATTTTAGCTTATGTGTATTCTTTGTGTAAATTTTTTGTTCGCAGGCGGGTATGTCGGACGCCGCAAAGAAGGGCGCGTAAGTAGTCGGCTACACTTAGCACGAGACCACGGTGAGTAGATTTAACATCTACGGGGGAATCGCCTGTATGGCATTAAGCGTCAGGGCTTGATAGGATATTGTAGTCGTGTATATAAATATTTATATATATATATATATATATTTGTGCATATGTACTATTGTAGCATACCCATCTTTTGTTGCACATAGAAACAATAGTTATGTAACACCGCACTGTCACTAACGGTTCAAGCTGCACGAGCACTATTTGTATGTTACACCCACACCGTTAGTGATTACCATGACACTTGCACTGTAGGATTGCTACGAACCATAAGTCATTTTGATTACCGCTTCATTGATGATTAGACATGATTCTGTCGCGTATTGGCATATATACATACTGTACACTCATGCTTGCGTATATACCACTTGTACATCCTTATTGACATATATACATACTGTACACTCATGCTTGGGTATATACCACTTGTACATCCTTATTGACACATATACATACTGTACACTCATGCTTGCGTATATACCACTTGTACATCCTTATTGACACATATACATACTGCACACTCATGCTTGCGTATATACCACATGTACATCTATATTGACACATATACATACTGTACACTCATACTTGCGTATATACCACATGTACATCTATATTGGCACATATACATACTGTACACTCATGCTTGCGTATATACCATATGTACATCTATATTGGCACATCCATACTTGCGTATATATATCTTTGTACATCCATGCCTATATACATACATACTCTTGCACATACATTGATGGTGCTGACTTTGATTTAAACAATCGGGGACCGCATGAAATGTTTTCAACTGGATCCTTTTAAAAGAGCGGTTTCCCCTTTTTACTTACAGTATGATTTTATGCGGTATACGACACATTGCATGGATTTACGCAGTGAGTTTTGGAGTCATGTGATTTCTGGATTTTGAGAACCGTGGTATTATTTTAAGAAATTATGCACTGTTTTAAAAACCCGGTTTCTCTTGATATGATATTTCAGTGTGTCCACCATGCGTTTTCTCGGTTCTGAGACGTGTGACATGTGAACCCGATTCGAGGAGCTGGATGAGGTCGATTACGGATATATGGTGGACCCGGTATGGTACCCCGGGGTAAGAAAGGGATGCTGTGTATACAGACGGTGAGCCTGGCAGAGGGACTACTACCTACCGGTGATTGGTTGGATCTGGAGGTTATCCGGGGGATACCGACTAGAGTCGAGAGATGGATATGGGCCGACCCGTACTGCCGGAGCCGAGGGCCGATTCCGCAGACGGAGCCCGTGGGCCGATCCGGACTGACGGAGCCCGATATATGAGGATTTGCGTGTCGATGCTGGACACGAGTATTTCATGATGTTTTCGGGTGCCGATATTGGGCACCCCGCTTTTATGAGATTTACAGGATTGAGGGCCGGATAGAGTGGCAGCGCCCGAGTTATCGGGATTTTAGGGTGTTTTTGGTAGACACCGGGGTTTTCCACGTTAATATTCAGTGTAGATGATATTTTATCCCATGCTCAGCATTCATTGTTATGCATCACATCCTGTAGACGTAGTACCTGATAGAGTACTTATGCATGATTATTGCATACCCAGCTCATCATATAGATGTTATTAGATTTCACTTGTTATGCATGATTATTGCATACCCCGCTCATCATTTAGATGTTATCAGATTGCACATGTTAGAGTATCGCAGTATGTGCATACTCATGATTACCTTTATATATTATTTACTATTCACGAGTTGGCAACTCACCCCCGTTGTGCCACAGTGTTTGCAGGTCGACCCTCAGAGTAGTTGAGGCAGGGCTATCTCTTGTATCTTTTTGGATACGGATACCACTGCAGTTGGCGTGTGAGCTGTTTTGCTGATAGGTGGGTTTGTGGTATCCGGTTATTTTCCATTTGTACACTCTATTGTATCTAGTACTCTCCATCTGTTATTTCATGTATTGACTAAGAGACCAGTTGTGAGGACGATGTTGTATGTTATTTTGTACTCTGGACGTCGAGCTCGTGTGAGCCGGCTTTATTTATTTATGCAGTTTTATCTTTTATGATGTTTTTCACTTATATTGCTTATTTCTTTGCTACAGCGTCGTATATTATTCTTGTGGTGATTGTTTCCGCCGTTGGGCGTGATTGCTCCCGTTTGGGGATGTTATATTCTTGTTATCAGTCATTTTACTTATATCATGTTTTGTACCCGTTTTCGGGGCTAGCTTTTACAAAGGAGGCGTTGCCAAAATTTTTAAGAAAATAACTTAAACTTTAAAGATTTTTACTCAATTACTCAAGGTTTTCTAAATGTTTTAAACTAATGTTTTCTTCACTCACTATTTCAATGGTTTTGATTTCTGGGTTTCGGCTTACTTGATCGCGTTGCGCCTGTAGACGTTACGTGATTAAGTGCCGGTCACGGGCCGAACTTTGGGTCGTGACAGAGGGTGTCGGGCAGTGAGGGTTGGGAGCTCGGAGGAAGTAGGGTCGAGGCGGACGTCGCCGGCAATGAGCGCGACGGCCGGAGGTAGCTCGAAGGTTGGCTATAGAGGTTGGGGCTCGGTGAGGTAGGGGGTTGAGGGAGGAAGAAAAGGGGGGGAGAGAGAGAGATGATGAGTGACAGAGAGAGGGGGGAATATGAGAGTTAAAAAGAGAGAAGAGAGAATAAATGGGAAATAAATTTGTGATAAAGGAATTTGTTTTTTTTTTTTTCAAAATAGGATGGTTAGGGATTAAAATCAGTAAAATAGAATTCAATTATGAGAATAGGATGGTTTGGGACCATTTAGACATGGTCGCGTTCAGTCCCCCTAATCAAAGAAGGGCGGGTTCCGAGAACCCGCTCTCACCATTAAAAAATGGAGGGTGGGCCCTGCCCCCCCACCCCACCCTAATAGAGGGCAGGTGAACCCGCCCCCTCCTATAGGGGAGGGCGGTTTCCTAGAATCCTCCCCCTCCCCAAGAACCCGTCCTCTTTAAAAAATTTAAAAAATTAAAATTAAAATATTAAAATATTAAAAATTAATAAAACAATATTTTTAAATAAAAAAATAATTCAAAAAAATTTTATTATTTAGGTGGACCCGGAATATCTAATTTGAGTCTGGTAGATACGGTTTCTAAGATCCCGCCCTTCAGTGTATGCCAGGGAGGGCGGGTTCTAAGAACCCGCTCTCGGGTAAATATTGAATAAGATTTACATATAAGGGTTGTTACTGTTTATTGGAGATATAATCGACAGAAGTGGGGATAATATTGACATATAAGGGTTGTGTCACGCCCCGCTTCCCGGTGTACGGGCAGAGGATGCGATGAGGCCGCTACGTATTTACTCTGAAATAAATACGCTAAGCGTATCTAAGCAATATAAATGAAAATGCACAAGAGAAAAAAGATATAATTGAACAGCAACTTTGTTTATTAACATTCTTTTGTACAATGCATGGAAAAGTAAATACATTTGAATGAAAGCAATGCCCAAACAATGGCATAACAGAAATGAAAAGTATTGAAATGAAATGTGTACAAATGTAACTACAGCTCGGGATCTTCAATAAACTGGTCCAAGTCTTCAGTGCTAGGCTCGAATTCTGGAAGGTCCGAATCACCTGACGACATTCAAAGAAGAAGAAAGAGAATGTCGTCAGCGAACAAATCGCTCGGTAAGTCCCAAAGATAAGGGAGAAATAGAATAGACAGAGAGAGAGAGAGAGTGTAACTTTTAAAGTTGTATTATATGGTTATATTGTTATATTTATTAACGCTGTTGTTTGTAGCTTAGTACAGAAGGATGCCAGTGTATACGAGAGGAGTCTCTATATGCCATAGACTAAAGGCAAATGGAAGTATAAGGCTTCGTTATACAACCCGGAACAACGGCAAATGTATTCAGGTTAGGTGTCTTAAATCTTGCAGTCTCGTGCCACTTCTAACACCTTCCGTACCAATCTACCCCTTAAACCCCGCGATATCTTTATTGTATCGTTTGTATTGTATTGCAACTTGTATTATCTTGTAATATAGATTGTATAATTGGATGACTTGCCGAAACCATGACATCAGTAAATGGATGTAACTGGAGAATCATGGATGTAACTGGAGAATCATGTAAATAGAAGTATATCCATAGTTCGGTTCGGTCAATATAGATTGAATAGATTGAATATATGGATTCATGGAATTATATTGAATTTTTATATTGTAGATTGTACTTGAATCATATTCAAATCAGATTGATTATAATGAGACTCAGTCTGAACCAGAACAATTAGAAAAGAAATTGAAATCCTGAATTAAATTTTGATGTTATCGGTAACCGCTGCATATGGACGGCAGGATTTGTGTCTTTTCAAAGACGATTACCGTGTCGATAACACCGTTTGTTAAGTTTCCTACCTTAAATAGGCAAGCACCCATATCTCCGGCTCCCTGAGGCTCAAGAGACTGGTCCCGCTTACACCTATGTTTACTAGGGTCCTTATTGTAATTTAGTATAACTTGAGGGGTTTTATATAAAAATAATTTTGTATAGTTTTCAAAATACAACTCAAGTATTTAATTATCGTCTTTATGTACATACAACAATTTAATGATCAAGATAAATATGTATACATGTTCGAATAGTATGAAATGAGTCAAGTATATTAATCGAGTAACTACCATAAACAATGCTGTAAAGAAATATTATGTACGACTAATTAATCAAGTCGAACGAACGCGGAATATAAACATAAATATGGCTCTAAGTGTTTTTCATGCATGAGTTCCAGTTTCACATAAATACGACTACCGGTTTGGGAGGTATATCTGTTTTTATATCGTCGCGCAAAACAGATCAGAATTTATTTGGCACCGTCACATATTTTAAAAATATAGTTTCGGTCAATTTCCATCAGGTTTCAGCTTACGATGATTATTAGAAAATTGTAGGTCTTACGATATACTTATCTAAAACACTAAGATTCGTACGATTTGGATTTCTTAAACTCTAGTTATGATCATTTTAATATCAGCGTTTAAAACAGAAATTCAGATTTCTGGACAGTAACTGTATGTTATATCGCAAAGCCTATATCGAGCTGTTTCATGCGTTTTTAAGTAATATAATATACAAGAAATTACAGTTCTGTCAATTATGCATCTACACATCTAAATTTTTCACAAACGGACATCGGGTGTTCGAGTTATGTCTTATTTAAAAATAATGTACGAATCAGGACAAATTCTGTCTAGATCCGTCACTTAATATTATAACACAGTTTTCTATATTTTACGTCGGTTGTCAGTAAAAATATAAAACAAAGAAAATATAGATATTTCGATGTAGATATTCAAAACATCTGAAAACAGTTAATTTGGATTAAAGATTATAGAGTTATGGCCTCTCAAAAAAGATCCTTATTGACAGTTTTCTATTTTTAAAAACAGTGAATAAAAGTCATGTAACTTCTAAACCGTTATTCGGTTTGATATGAAATTTTTACCGTAAACCTAAAATTCTATATATTATTTATCCTAATTTTCCTAGGATTTCCAAATGTGAAAATTAATTTAAAAAATTTATTTTAAAGATAAAAGTATTGATATGTCATATGTGAGAATGGGGAAATCATGGTATTTATTCGTAACTTCATTTTTTTTTACAAATTTAAATAAAGTAATTTAAAATACAATAACAAACGATGCAATCCTAATCGTTCACTATGAAATCTTTACATATGGATTGAGAGTAATGAAAAAGACTTTACAAACTATATATGTGTATGTTTGTGTGTGTTCATTATTTATATATGTATCCATTTAATTAATTATTTAGGGACTATGATATGATGAGGGAAGTTTTTCATGGCAATATGACAAGAGAAATATAGAGAGAAGAAGATGGAGGGGGGGGAAGAGAGAAGGGACTTACATACACAAGCCGGTATTGTCACCAGATTTGTCTATCCGCCGATAGTCTCGCGTTACTAGCGAGACCTCCTTGAGAATTTCTTCATGTTCTTCTTTGGGGAATTTAGATGAAGGGGGATATGTGAAATGATAGAAATGTGTGATGATGAAAAGAAAGAGTAGTGAGATATAAAAAAGTTTATAGCCACCATAATTCTAATAAATCATGGCTCATAACCATTCTAATTATTTTGAGAGTTTATAAGAAGATAAAATGAAACGTCTCATTTGTATGTTATGAGAAGAATAAAAAAATTGATAAAAAAATAATAATTGCAAGAATGGGGATTTGAATATGTGATCTATGGAATACCAATGTAAGGACTTAACCAATGTGCTACAAACTTGTTCATGCACATATTTAATTAGAATTAAATATATGTTATTGCTTGAAAAGAAAGTGGGCTTTTGGGCTCATATTTTTATAAAAGAAAATGAAAATGATATTAGATTTGGGTTATGGGCTGGGTCATGTCTTGCATTTAATTTTGAATAGGTTAAGATTTAGTTTAAAGAAATGGGTTTGGGAAAAAATAGACGGAATAATAAAATAATATATTTAATAGAAAACAAAAAATACTAAGAATAAATAAATACAATATTTTACTAAAGAAAGAAAACTCGAAGGTATAGTAATATTAGGGTCGTTACAGGTTGTTACTATTTATATAGAAAGAATCCAATGTTTGGATTATACTATAAATATAAATGAGGAACGCTTCAGTAACGAAAGCAAAGCGAACAAGTTTGAGTTTCGAGTTTTGTCTTCTCATGTAAGAATTAGAGAAGATACGAAAAATATAACTGCAGTTGTAATGAAGTTTCTAAGTGGTTAATAAAAAGTGAAAGATATGGGGCTGGAATGACTCGAAGTTTCTAAGCGGTTGCTAACGTAATTTCTTAATACTTGAAGTCCATCTCATTACTAATCTAAACCCACGACACTCGTTGGAGAGGGCATTATAGTATTCCGCGGAAGCTTGAGAGAGGAAACATGCCCATGTAAGGACACGATCTTTTATCCCTCTCAGAACAGCATTCAATCCAACATTACGGACCGTGCAGCATCTACATCTTTAATGTTATTGTATATCATTTAATTGATATATGTGTCGTAGCACAAATTTATAGCACTATAATAGAAAATCAGTATGTCGCAGAAACTATTTCTGTTGAAAACGAGTAAATTCAAGTATTATTATTCGCTACCCAATTTATATATTGCAATTTTAACAGTAGTTTACATTAAATTAGAATCCAACGAATAATACAAAAAGATCATATTAAAATTAAAATTATACAAGTTTCCTTACAAATGATAATTGATTTTCCTTCCAGTGCTTCTTCTTCATGACCTCGAAGGTCCCAACCCTGATGACCGTCCTGAACATCTGGTCTTATAATGACCCGGTTGTTTACATAAGCTACATCTGCCGTGCTTTTGCTGAGGATCAGTATCCATTATCATTCAAACTTGACGCACCTTAGGACTTCCGGGTCCTATGTTTTTATCCGGTGGTAATCCGTCGGTGTTTATCTGTTCCCAGTATAATAGTGCCATTAGTAATTGTCTGGTATAGAATGAAATTTTGGATCGTATGCGCCTTGATAACTGGAAACCGTATAGTAACGTGAAGCAAAATTGTAATGTAAATTATGGATGCTGCTCACAACAGCAATTGCATGGGCATACGGTAAATGTTGTTGCTGAAAAACACCGCATGTGCATGAAGAGAGCCCTTCATCTCTAAAATTTATAGTATACTGATTCCCATTGCTCCCCGTAACTTGAAACTCTGCTGTGTCAAACCTTTCAGATCTATAATATTGTGATCTGCGCTCTCTTTTCCGAAATATATCTTCATAATATGCGGTGAGTGGAGTCTCCATTGCCAAAGACTTTTCTCTTCTTTGCACAAAATAAGTATTCACTTTGAAAAAGGTTCGAACAATCAACCCCTGTATCGGTAAGTCTCTAACACTTTTAAGAACTCCGTTGAAACTTTCAGACATATTAGTGGTCATTAGTAGATATCTACATCCATTATCATGTGCTTGTGTCTACATGCGTGCTGGATACTCATCTAACCACGCTTTCGCGGCTTGACCCATCTCTCCAATTTTCTCCATGTACATGTCATGGACATTAGGATCAGACGCTTCACCGGTTTTGTACATAAGCTTATGTAGATCTGAATTTTTAAATTTCCTATCAAAATTCTGTCTGAAGTGCCGCAGGCAAAAATTATGTGGTGTCGTCGGAAATACGACTCTCACATCAACTAGTATTCCAAAATGTCTATCAGATATGATACATAAATCTGTTTTATCAATAACAGATGGGATATTTTTGAGTTGACGAAAAATCTTGACCAAGATAATGTATTTTCACCCTTGATAATAGAAAATCCCAATGGAAATATACCGTTATTAGTATCAACACCTGTAGCAATTAACATACAAGCTCTATACTTACCATATAGATACGTCCCATCCATGCACAATATCAGCCGACAGTGTGTGAAACCAGCCGCGTAAGGAGCAAAGAACCGAAAAATTCTTTGAAATCTGATACAACGATCGACATTTGTTTCTGTGGTTTTTAATTGGTATACGGACCCTGGATTTGATGCTTTCATGGCTTCCATAAAAGGGACCAGCGAGTTGTATGAGCTTTCCCAATTCCCAAATATCTTACATAAATCCTTTCTACGAGCATTCTATGCCTTCACATATGAAATCTGAATTTTATGCTCTCCACTTATGTAGAGTCGTATCTCTCGAGAAGTCATTGCCATATCTGTACGGATAAGTGGTATGATAAGTGAGCAAATGTATGATAAAGTGCAATTCATGTGATCTTTTACCATAATCGAATTGATACAAGTGTGTTCCCGGTTGTATTTCGTGACTTTCCAAGTTTTGGCTTTTTTGGAACAACATACATACAATCTCCACTTATATTCAGGAGCTTTCGTACATATCACGGTATAGTACGTCTTATTTGACTTTTTGGTTTTAAATGTAACATTTTTTTCAATATCCCATGACTTCAGTTTACAAATAAGATCTCCTTTTTTCGGAAACATATCTCTAACAGTGATGCAATTTTCGCTTGCTACACTCGCTTCCAAATAAGGCTATGCATTTACTTCTGCCACAGCTAAGTCTACCCAATTATCATCTTCCAACGGATCGAGGCCAGGATCTTCTACTTCGACAAAATCATTATTCATAGCCATGTCATCAATCAATGCCACTTCATTCAATCCAGCGGCATAATCCACACTATCCTCCTCTTGATGATCTTCATCAGCTTCATCATTATCACTTTCACCCATATCATTAACACCCATATCATTGTCACCCATAGCAACATAAGGCTTTGGTGTAATATACGATGGTTGATGTCGGTATAATGTGGATGATTCGGTTTGAAAAGACTGGAATGATATGGACGGACATGCTTGGAATGCGTTACTTGGATCATGTTGGAATGATACGGAAGGAAAAGATTGAAATGCAGGGGTTTGGAAAAATCTACATTCAGTATATAAAATTTTATTAACATTTTCATATTATAAAGAAAATAAACATAATCACCACTTGTTTCAGATTGGTTTACCCTTTGAATGTTATATATGATAATCCTTGTTGTTTTTCAGGTGTGCATGCAACTGCAACAGTCGCTTGAGAAAATCTGTATTTAATATTTAAAATGTATTAGTAATTTGGTATTACAAAAATAAATAATTGTCATGCCTCGCTTCCCAAAATATGAAATGTGATGGGTGACTAGGCCAGCCATGCTCCTACGGTTAGGGAATAATCTCGCCGTAGTCACACTTCGGCTTCTAGCATTACATGGTAGTCAGTAAACAGTACTAGAGTAAAGAAAATCACAGCTCACAACTTTATTACATCAAAATAAAAGAGTTCAAGATACATTTATTTACATGGAAAAAATAACTAACCAACGAAATAACAATGTTCTTATAGCAAAAAGGGATGGTGCTAATGTTGCGGTCTAGACCTCCGCGATCTCGAATGGCAGGTTCTGCTCCTTAGCTGGGTTTAATTCGTCCTCTGAGCATGCACACTCAGGTCATCAAGGCGACACATATAGCAATAAATATATATAATGGGTACAAAGTTATTAAATATGCAAGGTAGGACAGAATACAGAAACATGATAATAATGAATATCATTTGAATATGAACAGGGTGATATAAGTATCAAGTCAGTAAACCAGGCAATGTGTATGTCACTACTTATCAGTCACTAAGTCAATGAAATCAATTAGTGGAAATTATGCTCGTGTTTAACAAGGGTCTCGTGTATGCCCAAGACTACGGTCCACTGTTGCCCGGGACATAACCCTGCAGCTATGCCGCTAGGCCCACGACCTAATGCATATATATATCACTAATATCGAATTATCATCCTCTAAATCACTGTACCTCGCTAAATACGAGTTTAATTCCACCTTTATTTCCCCATTTTCCTCGGGTCACAATAACTATAAGTATAGAATTAATTGTATACAGCACGCGCCGATTCACGGTCTTACTCACTTTCACTGCACTGTTCACTTTCACTAATGAATCATTTATCACTAGCGTGCTTGATACAACTAATCCAATACCACTCACGCTCGATAATGCAATGTTCACTATACGTCGCTTATGAACGTTCGTTATCACTAAGGGTATCACGGTCGGGTGAAATACAAGAATGATGCAACATAGCAAGTCATATGTGATATGAAACACAATGCACCTTATAATTCCAGAAAAAATATATTAACCTGCACGATCGTATTAGACAAAATGTTACAAAAGAGGTAAAGAGTAAATTCAAACAGCAATCTAACAAAATTGGTTCCAGGTCAACCGGGTTTAAGGTTTACGATATGCGGTTGTGTCATTTTAAGTTTTCATCGCTGGGAATTCAGTTCCTGAACTGAAAGTCCATTTTGTGACACATTTTTCACCCTGTTGAGATCATAATTAGGCGAAGCTACAATTGAGTGGAATTTATATATTTTAATTAGGTTTCCAACGCATCATACGGATCAACAGTATCTACTGTGAGCTGGTAGATACATTCTGTTCAAGGTCGGAACATCCATTCTGTCCCTGCTTGGGACTGCAGTACGCTTCGATCGTTTAAATTACAATTAAAATATCAATCGGAAGTAAAATTAAACGAAGCCAAAACCAATAGTTATCTAACATAATTATATTTACAATAGTATAGGGTTAAGCATAATTCAATGTTCTTACAGCGCTACACATTCATATAAAGTCGGGCATCATCGTGAAATGCTGCTCTGGACTGCAGTCCAGAGCTGCATTCCCAGTCAATTCTCGTTCCCGTAATTTATCAGTATCGAAAAATAAACTATAGAGGGTTCTATCTTATCGAGTCGGCTTTGATATAAGCCATAGAACATTACATTCTGACATGTATATAATTTTATATTAAATTTAACATCTCGACATGTACAGTAAAAAACAGAATTGACGTCGCCTCTTTGGGGCGTCGTTACACGTGCGATACTTCGTCATTTAGAGTTCAGTCTTCCAAGGGACATTCATAAGCAGCAAAAAGGAAATATGGTTAAAAGTTTTGAGTGTGATCGATGGGGTTTAAGTTCTGTCCTCTACCTCGAACTAACAACACAATATCGAGAATTTTCGAATTAAATTTAGTTTTGCCTAACCCGTGAAAACGGTATCTAATATTTACAATTTTCACGCGATATTAACATGACGTGTTTAGATCCGTTTATGCTCAAAAGTAACACTTTATATTTGATACGATGATGGCATACAAAATATATATGATAGCATACCACGTAACACGGATTCGCAAATAAATAAATTAGTATAGATCTAAATACATAGCATGTTAAAGCAAGTGAGATTTCACTTGCCTTTGGTTACTGATATAGAAACGACACTATGTGCAGGATTCGTCTCGACACATAAGACGATGCGATGCTGGACACGGCACGTGGCGCGATGCGCAGTGACTCGGTACTGGACGCGGTGGCGACGCAGGCGTGATACGGTAGTGGCGTGGTCTTGGCTCGGTGCGTAGTGTAGGAGTGGCACGGCACGACACAGTACTAGATGCGATGCTGGTGCGAAAGTGGGCACAGTGCGTGGTGCAGGAGTGGCACGGCGCGACACGGTACTGGACGCGATGCTGGTGCAGAAATGGGCACGGTGCGTGCACTGGATCGGGGCACGGGTGGCACGGAGGCTGGCACGGCGTGGCATGGAGAGTGGGTACGAGGTAGCATGGGGAGTGGGTACGATGTGGCACGGGAGTTCACCGGGGGTCGCCGGCCGTGGATTGAAGTGATGGAGAAGGTGGAGGGCTCTGGTGGCGTGGGTGCTGGAGTTTGGCTCAGCAGCAGTGACGGCGTCGGCTGGCAGCGGTGGTCATGGAGGAGCTCGGGGAGGGTGGTGGTGATGGTGAGGGAGTGGGGTTGTGGTGTGGTGGTGTTCGATGAGGACGAGGGGGATTGTCATAGGTGTAAGAACTGGTGGTTGAGGAGACGAACGACTGTAGCGAGATGGTCGACATGAGCTTCGGTGGTGGGTGGTTGTAGGCATCGGCGGCTAGTCGTGGGTGTTGGAGAAAACTTGGTGCGTGGTTGAAGTCAGAGAAGAAGGAGGAGATGGTCATGGTTGGTGGAGAGGAAGGGATGCATAGGGTGGCTCCGGTGGTTAGGGGTCCGTCAGCGGCGAGCTCGATGGTAGAGAGGTTGATGTGGGTTTGAGTTGGAGAAGATGGAGCGAGCTAGAGAGGGGCTAAGCGGGGGTGAGAGACGTTGAGGGAAGTAGGATCTGGTTGAAGGGATCGCGGGGAGTTGGGATCGAGGGTGAGGGCGCGACCGTTGGCGAAGCGCGGGCCTCAAGGAAACAACACGTGAAGAAGGGGAAGGAGCCGTAGGGGGGAAAGAGAGGGGAGACGAGGGTTGTTGAGTGTGAGGCTTCATCGTGGGGAATGGGTCATGCGGAGGCGCGCGAGAGGGGAGGGGAGCATTGGAAGTGGCGGGAAAAGGGGAGAAGGAGAAGAAGAAGAGTGGGGGGTTCTGGTCAGGTCAGGTCTGGGATTGGGGTTAAGATTAGAAAAATGTAATAAATTAAATAGAATAATTTTTTTTAAAATATAAAAATAATAGGGGAAAATTGCGAAAATAAGAGAGAATATATACATGGAATTAGGGATTTACATTATACCCCCCTTACAAGAGTTTCGTCCTCGAAATTAAAGAATGAAAATAACGGAACAAACAACAACTACTCGAACAGGTGCAGAAACGTGAACGGATGTCCTCCTCGCGTTCCCAGGTAGACTCTTCTGGAGAACGACTACCCCAAGAAACTCAAACTAAGGGAACGCCTTTGTTCTTCATCACTTTTCCCGACGATCGAGAATGGTGGTAGGCTGCTCCTTGTAAGACAGGTCGGTACCTAACGTCAACTCTGAATGGTCCAAGATATGGCTGGCATCCCGAACGTAGCGTCTCAACTGAGATACATGGAAAGTATTGTGCACCCTAGCTAGCGATGGAGGTAAGACAAGTCGATAAGCCACCTATCCTACTCACTCTAGCACCTCAAAAGGTCCGTTGAATCGGGGACTGGGTTTCCCCCGACTACCAAACTCGATCACTCCCCGAGTGGGTGATATCTTCAGAAATACGTGATCACCAACACCAAACTCCAACGACCTTCTACCGGTATCTGCCTAACTCTTTTGTCGGTTCTGAGCAGCCTTGATACGTTGCCTGATCGTTTGAACCTTACTTACTGTCTGTACTATGAGCTCAGGGCCCAACAACCTTCGTTCACCCACGTCGTCCCAACAAAGAGGGGATCAACACTTCCTTCCATACATAGCCTCGAATGATCCCATTTGGATGCTAGCTTAGTAGCTGTTGTTATACGAAAACTCTACCAGATGGAGGTGATCTTCCCAAGAGCCCTGAAAATCAAGCATGCATGCCCTTAGCATATCCTCGAGCGTCTGGATAGTACGCTCGGATTGCCTGTCTGTCTGCAGATGATATGCCGTGCTGAACTTGAGATGAGTGCCTAAACTCTCCTGCAGGCTCTTCCAAAAATGGGAAATGAACCTGTTGTCTCGATCAGACATGATACTAACGGGCACTACGTGCAGTCTCACAATCTCCTGCATATACTTCTCCGTGAGCGACTCCGTCGATTGTCCGACTTGGAAAGGTATGAAATGTTCTGCCTTCGTGAGACGATCAACAATAACCCAGACAACATTGTTGCCCCTTGGACTTCGAGGTAGTGCCATCACAAAATCCATGGTGATGTGCTCCCATTTCCTCTCTGGCACTGGAAGCGGTTGCAACAACCCAGCTGTTCGCTGATGCTCGGCTTTCACCTGTTGGCATACCAGACACTTGGAGATAAAGCAAGAAATCTCCCTCTTCACTCCGTTCCACCAGAAGTGCTTCCTCAGGTCTCTGTACATCTTGGTGCCTCCTGGGTGCACTGAGTAAGTGGAACTGTGTGCCTCAGCTAGGACTTCATCTCGAATGCCCCCCTTTGGAACACATAGCCGTCTGCCAAATCTCAGAGAACCATATTCGTGAATTTGCAAATCCGTCCTCAAACCAGCCTTAACTAACTCTCTAAACTTCTGCAACTGAGAGTCTCCAGCCTGTGCAGCTTTAATGCGATCTATAAGCGATGATTGAACTTGCAACTGCCAGAGCTGTCCGGGCACACCCGGTGTAACTACCTCCAACTCGAGTCTCTGAAGGTCATCGAGAATCCCCTCCTGACAAGTCAGCAACGTGACTGACAGCCTACGAATGAGAGCATCAGGAACGATGTTCACCTTCCCCGGGTGATACTGTAGATCAATGTCGTAGTCTTCCATCAACTTCAACCATCTGCGTTGTCTCATATTCAATTCTTTCTGAGTGAACACGTACATAAAACTTTTGTGATCCGTGTACACCTCCACTCTTTCTTCTAGAAAGTAATGTCTCCATATCTTTAAAGCAAACACAACGGCTGCTAACTTTAGGTCAAGCATGGGGTAGTTCTTCTCATGAGTTTTCAGCTGACGAGAGGTGTAAGCTATCACTCGACCGTGCTGCATCAAAACATAACCTAAACCCTTTCCCGACATATCACTATGAACAACTAAGCCATCAGAACTGTCTGGCACAGTCAGAATTAGGGCCATGGTCAACTTTAGTTTCAACAACTCAAACGCCTAGGTGCACTCCTCCGACCAAATATAAGGAACCTCCTTCCGTGTGAGCTTCGTCAAGGGTTCTGCTACTCTGGTGAAATCTTGGACAAACCGACGATAATACCCAGCCAATCCCAGGAAGCTTCTTATCTCAGCAACTGATATCGGTGTCGGCCAGTCTTTGATAGATTCGATTTTCGTCGGATCCACTGAAATGTCGTCACTCGAAATGAAATGCCCCAGAAATTGCACCTTGTCGAGCTAAAACTCGCACTTACTTAGCTTAGCTTAGAGCTTCTCCTCCCGTAGAACCTGCAATACAATTCGTAGATGCTCGGCGTGCTCCTCTCGACTTCTGGAATAGACTAGAATGTCGTCAATGAATACGACGAAAAACCGATCCAAGTACTTGGAGAAAACCCTGTTCATCAAGTCCATAAATATGGCCGGTGCATTGGTAATACCGAACGACATCACAAGAAACTCATAGTATCCATATCGGGTTCGGAAAGCCATCTTGCATACACCCTCTGCCTTAACCCTGATTTTGTGATACCCTGACCGAAGGTCTAGTTTAGAAAATACCCGAGCACCACTTAGCTGGTCAAAAAAGTTGTCGATGCAGGGAATGGGATACTTGTTTTTCACGGTCACCCTGTTTATCTCCCGGTAGTCAATGCATATGAGCAAGGAACTGTCTTTCTTCTTCACCAGTAACATCGGAGCACCCTACGGGGAAGCACTTGAACAGATAAATCCCTTGTCCAGAAGATTTTCTATCTGCTTCTTTAGTTCTTCCAACTCAACTGGCGCCATCCTGTAAGGAGCCTTGGAAACTGGCACCTTCCTTGGAATCAAGTCGATTGAGAAGCCCAATGCGTGAGGTGGGGGTAGACCAAGTAGATCCTCGGGGAACACATCAAGAAACTCTCGAACTACCACCGGTGCTGGCTCCTCGTCTATCTCTATAGCTATCAAGGTCTTTGGCTTTGCTCGGAACATAGCCGGTTCCAAAGACTCGTTGCCGCCTATGAACACGAACTCCGGGTGATTAGGAATGCGAAATGTCACACTCCTTGCCCGACAGCTGATAACAGCATGGAACATGCTCAACCAATCCATCCCCAGAATGGTGTCGTAGCTACCAGTCCCAATCAAAAGGAAGTTTGCATAAAATTCTCTGCCGCAAACCACCATAGGACATAACCTACACTCTTGGCTAGACACAACAATTCCGTTACCCGTATGCATCTCCCAGCCTTTGGTCAATGGCTCATGAGGTATAGAGTGTGTGTCAACAAACCGTGCAGAAATAAAGCAATGCGAAACACCCGAATCAAAAAGAACTCTAGCTGGTACAGAATAAACAAGGAGAGTACCTGCAACCACTTCCTCAGAAGCCTCCGCCTGCTCGGCGGTCAGGGTGAAAGCCTTCCCCTGATTCCGAGTTGTACCAGTCTGCCTTTGATCGAACCGCCACTGGGATACCAAAGGTGGACCCCTCTGAGCTGAAGTGCCGTACGACGGTTATTATTGCTCGAACCCTCCCTGTAGCTCGGATCTCTGGGGACACCCGCTGACCCTGTGCTCACTGGATCCGCAAATCAGACACTACCCCTTGGCTCTGCGACAATCTCTCTGCATGTTCCCTGGCCTCTAGCAATAGTTGAAAATAGTGCCCTCCGCTGCGGTTGCTGAGGTGAGAAAGTACGCTGTTGGGGTCAAAAATTACACCCTGGTCGACCAAGTCAAAATCAAAGTCAACCCCAAGCCAATTGGGCCTAAGCCAAGGTGTTCCCCTCCGAATGGCGGCCAAGACATGGACTGTCTTGCCTGAGATTCGGGGCAGATACTAATTGGTGCTATCCGTCTACCTCTCCGAAGATGCCAAGTTGATTTATGGCACCGTGTATCGAAGGTTTAAACGGATGCGTCCGATAGCAGACTTCGCTAGATTCCCCTTCGCTTGAGGGGTTTTTGATTGTGGAGACGCTCTTCCCTGCAGGCGCAAGCCCCTGTAGTTAATTACGCTACAGCATCGCGGTAACAACTTTCTCCTTCTCCAGATGGTCACTTCGTGTCGTGGGTGTTTGTTTTGTTTGTGGTTGCCCGTGGATTGTATACGGAGACTAATTTATGTTGTCGCCCGTAGGACGCGGATTAGTCCAAATCCGTATTTTCTTAGATTTGGGTTTGAGGTTTTGGTTTGAGGATGCGTTAACCATGTTTGAGGCTAAGATCAACACAAACGTTTGTTAAGGATACGTTAGTCTAATTTGAGACTAAGATCAACTTAACAGGATCGTTTAGATCCAACAAAAGAGCATTTGGGGGCTCGATTGTTCCAGTTTAGGGACATAGTGGTCCATTGCATGTATGGTCGTCGGGACCCGTCACCTCTCTGACGACGTTGAAGAATTACAACGACAAATATCAGAGGAGTTCAGAGATGTACCCTTGAACCAATGAGTTGGTTGAAAGAGCAGATGTGCTCAGTTCAAGATGATTTGAGGACTTATGGCCAGTTTGGGCTAAGTCCAATTATGTTTGAAATATTGGCCCTTTGTTGGCTCATTGAAGGAGAGGCTTTGCCTCTAGAAACTTAGCCAATTGGGCTAAAGCTAGTGTTAAACACTAAAGACCAACAGTGTTGAACACTTGGAATAAGATTAGCAAGTTAGTGTTAAACACTAAAAGATAACCAGTGTTAAACACTAGCAACATGGCTTTCAAATTAGTGTTAAACACTAAAGCAAATCAGTGTTAAACACCGGTAATCAGAGATTTCAAATTAGTGTTAAACACTAAAGCAAATCAGTGTTAAACACTGGGAACAAAGTCTTCAGATTAGTGTTAAACACTAAGGAGAGAGGGGTCACGTGTGGACACGTGAGAGCGCCCTGATTTCCCTTATTTTATTCTGCAGATCAGTGTTTAACTCTTTTAATTCTGACGGCCATCACATGTGAGCACGTGATGGAGGCCCCCGCTCTGGTCAGTTAGAATGCTCATTAGGGGGTCACGTGGTGACACGTGAGGGCGCCCTAAATGTGGAGCCAGATCTCCTTTTGGTTTATCCTCAAATCTGCGAATAAGTGTTAAACACTTTTGTTTTTATTTTAGAGCATCACGTGTTGGCACGTGATGGGAATTTATGCATCGATAATTACAGCACTTGCTGAGGGGTCACGTGGTAACACGTGAGAGTGCCCAAAGCTTTCATTCCCTTTGCTTTTCCTTTCTGCATTTTAGGAGTCACGTGTGAGCACGTGAGGCATTGCCTCAAAGCTGTTTCCTTTTTATTTTTGGGGATCTTTTTAGGGGGTTACGTGGGAGCACGTGAGGCATTGCCTCAAAGTTGTTTCCTTTTTATTTTTGGGGATCTTTTTAGGGGGTCACGTGGGAGCACGTGAGGTGATGCTTCAAAGTCCATTGCAGGGGATCTTTTCAAGGGTCACGTGGGGGCACGTGATCCTAGTTCTTTTCATGAACAGAGATCTTTTAAGAATTGAATTCTCTGTAGGGTTAAACCCTAATTATGATTTTGGGGGAATTCAATTCCTATTGTGAAAGAATTAAATTCTTATTTAGGATAAAACCCTGATTTCTTTTCAAAGGAATTAAATTCCCAGATATGTAAAAGAATTAAATTCTTGATTAGGGTTAAAACCTAGTTTTGTTTTAGGAGGAATTAAATTCCTGAAAGTTTAGGAGAATTAAATTCTCAAAACTCAATTCCTCCTCTGTGTTTTAGATCTGCATGGCAGGATCTCAACCCAATGAGAATTAAATTCTCAATTCATGGGGAGATGTGCACTTTGCAGATCCTCAATCAGAGAAAGAACTAAGTTCTTTTCTTTATGTAAGAGTTAAACTCTTTTGAGAATTAAATTCTCTTTTGAAGCCTCTTTTTTCTTACCTAGGGTTTTTCTTTTGCAGAGAATTAAATTCTCTGCTCTCTGTTTTTCTCTCCAAAAAAGTAGATCCCGCTCTCTTCTCTTCTTGGCTCCTATTTATAGGAGAAGGAAGAGAATCAATTTGTTTAGCAAATCTCTCATTGAAAGATTTGATTTGTATTCGTTAGAGATTTGATTTGCATTCATCATTCATCTGGACCTTTGGATTATTAGGTGAATTTTATTCATCATTGGATTTTAAATCCAAAGATATCATTTTGTTATCTCGGTTAGATTTAGGGGGGAAATCTTTTCAAGTCCAAGATTTTTCCATAAATTGGTGATATTTAATCACCCTTGGATCTTTAATCCAACGGTCCCCATAATCCTTTTCCATTTGGAAAGATTTGGAAGCTTTTAGAATTTAATTCTATTAACTGTAAGGCTTTCGAAGCCAGTCACGTGCTGACACGTGACCCTTGGTCACGTGTGAGCACGTGACCCCCAATTAGTTCTTTTCTCAGCGTTTACATATGCTTCAATTGTAACCGTTACGCGTCAACACGTGACCAGTGGTCACGTGTGAGCACGTGACACCTCATTGAGGTAATCCCTCCAGCCATTTGTTATTTTATTTCTATTTTAACTATCACGTGTCAACATGTGACCATTGGTCACGTGTGAGCACGTGACCCCTAATTGGGTTCTTCTTCAGCCATTTGTTTTATTTTGTTGTTTTAACCATAACGTGACAATTGGTCACGTGTACGCACGTGATACCTCGTTGAGGTATTTTCTGACTTTTAGAATTAAATTCTATTCATTATTTTAGAGGCTTTAAAAGCCCATCACGTGTCTGCAAGTGACCCATGGTCACGTGTGAGCACATGATGCCCTATTGGGGTCTTTTTTGAGTTTTTATTATATCTTTTAACTTCTCCAGCGGGTTCTTAAAGGTCCATCACGTGTGGACACGTGATGCCTCATAACTTTTGATCCCGGATGAATTATGAGGCCTATAATATATCAAATCGAAGGGTTTTTCGAGATGCTTCTAATACCATCAGAATTTAATAGTTCCTCCTTCGGGAACTTATCAAAATACAGGCCGGAAGATATTGGTTCGCATTTCCTTAAGCGTATCGCTGCCATTTGATACCTTGGACCCTTCTGCGCAGAAATTTTTGGCGGGAACAAATGCCCCCCACTACTTTGCCCACGTAAGTATATACGTGGGTGAAGTAGTGCAAAGTAATGCATAACGTATGACCAGTTTCGGGTTGGTAGATTACTTTCAGAATCTTGATCTAAGAAGATAACGAGCGGAAACAAGCGTCGTCATTTATCATTGACTCAAATCTCGACTCTTAAGAGATATAGTTCCAAACCCTTAACTCCATGAGCCGCACCTTCTATCTCTTTATATCTTACTCTGGCGTGAAGTAATTTATATGCTCATGAGTAGCTTTTCCATTTCAGTGGCATGTAGCTTTGGCGAGTATGGCTCATAGATGGTCCATCTTGACCTCTTTGCAGGGCGGTGATGGCTTAAGAGACAGGGTTAGGATCTGCCACCTAAGACTTTTCAACTTTATGAGCTGTGAGGGTCTCATAAAGACTTTTCTCCCTACGAGTCGAGAGGATCTCGCAGGTGTATTTTCTCCTTAGGGATCGTGAGGACTCCTAAGTGTGTTTTCTCTTGAAAGTCGTAAGGATCTCACAAGAGAATTTTCCCTCTTACGAGTCGAGAGGACCCGTAAGCGGTTGTTTCCCTCCTTGTCGAGATTTGACTTTGGAGAGTGTGACCCGTGGATAGTATGCAAGAGACCGTTTTGGATCGTCTTGCAGGGCCCCAGTGCTTAGGAAACAGGTTTTTTTAATCCCTACTGCTTAAGGCTTTATCTCGCGAGTCGAGACGAATCGAAAAGTTCTCGGAAAGACATCAATTTCCTCACGAGTCGAAACGGATCGAGCAGATCTCGCAAGAATATCCTAACGTCACAGTTAACCTCTGCTCTTTACGACAGAAGTCCGTTAGGGTCTGTGGTACTTAGGGTTTTGGCCGTCGTACCGTCGCATGAGCTGATATATTCGTGCTGTTCGTGTAGCCCTGCGACTGCCATGTCTCTGATCCCTTCGGGGGCTGGACAAGACGTCTTCAAGCAATCCTCCTTGGCAGTTTGACCGTCGGAAGAGCAAGCGTTAGGAATTTGCCCTTTTTACTTGAGGTTAGGCTCATTTTGGAGAGCCCCGATGAGTCATCACTACTCCGCGCTGGTGTGGGATGATCTCCGATAGTCTTTCAGGCTTTATATGACTTGCCGTTAAGACCCTGAAGCTAGGAATTTGGCCTTTGCTTCGTTTGCTGGCATTGCGTCCTCTGTATCAAGACGAATGTTGTGGTTGTCTCTAGGTTGCTGATGAACCGTCGAGGTTTGGAACTAGGGATTTTGCCGTGGCTCCTTTTGGTGATGTTTCGTCTGCTGTATCGAGACGAACGTCGAGGTGGTGACCACTCCATGTGGGATGATCTCCGGTGGTCTTTCAGGCGTTATATGACTTGCCGTTAAGACCCTGAAGCTAGGAATTTGGCCTTCGCTTCGTTTGCTGGCATCGCGTCCTCTGTATCGAGACGAATGTCATGGTTGTCTCTAGGTTGCTGGTGAACCGTCGAGGTTTGGAACTAGGGATTTTGCCATGGCTCCTTTTGGTGATGTTGCATCTGCTGTATCGAGATGAACGTCGAGATGGTGACCACTCCGCATTGGTGCGAGATAATCTCCGATTGTCTTTCAGGCTTTATATGACATGCTGTTAAGACCCTGAAGCTAGGAATTTGGCCTTCGCTTCGTTTGCTTGGTGTGTCCTAATCCTGTTGGAAGAAGAACGTTGTTGTTGACATCTTGTCTGCTGTATCGAGACGAATGTCGTGGTGGTGACCGCTCCATGTGGGATGATCTCTGATTGTCTTTTCGGTTTTATATGAGTTACCGTCAAGACGTTGAAGCTAGGAATTTGGCCTTCGCTTCGTTTGCTTTGGCGCGTCCGAATCCTGCCGGGGGAAGAACGCTGGGGTGACATTTCATCTGCTGTATTGAGGCGATCGTCAAGGTGGTGACCACTCCGCGCTGGTGCGAGATGATCTCCGATTGTCTTTCAGGCTTTATATGACTTGCCGTTAAGACGCATGAAGCTAGGAATTTAGCATTCGCTTCGTTTGCTTTGGCGCGTCCGAATCCTGCTGGGGGAAGAATGCTGGGGTGACATTTCATCTGCTGTATCGAGACGATCGTCGAGGTGGTGACCACTCCACGCTGGTGCGAGATGATCTCCGATTGTCTTTCCGGTTTATATGACTTGCCGTCAAGACGTTGAAGCTAGGAATGTGGCCTTCGCTTCGTTTGCTTTGACTGTGTCTGCTGTATCGAGACGAATGCTGAGGTGGAGCTGGGATTTTGCCGTCACTCCGCTTTGTTTCGACCATGAGGTCTTTTGTTGATGTTGCTTCTGCATCCTGTTGGACTGCGAAGGAACGCCATTGTTGACATCTCGTCTGCTGTATTGAGACGAATGCTGAGGTGGAGCTGGGATTTTGTCGTCGCTCCGCTTGATGGTGTAACATCTGTGTCATGCTGGAATGAGGAGGCCCACCGTTGTTGGTCTTCAGGCTGCAGATGTGGCCATTGAGATTTGGAACTAGAGACTTTGCCATGGTTCCGTATCGTTGCGACTTTGAGGTCAATTGTTGACGTCATGTCTGTATCTGGTTGGAGTGAGGAGAAACGCCGTTGGTGATCTCTAAGTTGTCGATGTTGACGTCGAGACCCTGAAGCTCGGGATCTTCCTTTTGCTTCGTCTGTTGACATTATGTCTTCAATATTGCGACGAATGTCGAGATTGTCTCTAGGTTATCTATGAACCGTCGAGATTTGGCTTCGCTTTCTGATTGAGCCTGTTGGGAAGGTATGGTTCCCTCTTTATCTGTGCCCCTGGATTGTATACAGGGATCGATGTGATTTCACCTGTAGGGCAAAAGTTTCATTCATTTTCATATTATTATTTTATTTCCGCGATGCTCTATCATTTCAGCTTTTATATCGCGAAGGTCGCGATTGCCCAATCATTTCGGCTATTTTTCGTGGTGCCCAATCATTTCGGCTATTTATTTTATTTTTACTCGCTGTTTTTTTATTGCGAGTTGCCCAATCATTTCGGCTATTTCGTATGCATACATTTTTACTTGCTGATTTTGTTTGCAAGTTGCCCCATCATATCGGCTATTTCGTATGCATTTTTTTTGGCTCGCTAATTTTTTTTTTGCGAGTAGGGGATTTGGGATCTGATACCAATCTTGGCATCAGTATCGCTGCGACTCGAATATTGCCAGGAGCGAATCATCATTTGCCGTGAAAGGACTTGGAATTTGATACCGGTTTAGGCATCAGCATCGCTGCAACTGGGATATTGCCAGGAGCGAATCATCATTTGCCTTGAAAGGGCTTGAAATTTGATACCGGTTTAGGCATCAGCATCGCTACAACTAGGATATTGCCAGGAGCGAATCATCATTTGCCTCTGTCGATGTTGAACAAAGGTGGCTTAGTAAACAGGGTTAAGGGTCCTCTCGGCTAAGGCTTTTGACTTCATGAGCCGTAAGGGTCTCACAAAGGTATTTCTCCCTGCAAGTCATGAGGATATTGTAGGTGTGTTTTCTCCTTGGGAATCGTGAGGATTCCTAAGTGCATGTGCTCTTGTAAGTCGTAAGGATCTTACAAAAGGGTTTTCTCCTTATAAGTCGAGAGGACTTACAAGTGTTGTTTGCTGTACAAGCATATCCCTAGTCACGGATGGGACTTTGTTAGGGAAATGTTTATTCGCGCCCGTGGATTGTATACAAGGGTCAGTATTGAGCCACTTGTAAGGCATAAATTGAAGGTTGTGGGGGTTGCTTAAGCACAGGTTTAGGTCTATGTGACTTAAGACTTTCAAATCTTATGAGCCGTGAGGGTCCCATAAGAGAGTTCTCCTTACGAGTCGTGAGGATCTCGCAAGTGTAATTTCTCCTTAGGAATCGTGAGGATCCCTAAGTGTGTTGCTTCCCTGTGAGTTGTAAGGATCTCACGCGGGTGGTTTCTCCTTATAAGGTCGAGAGGACCCTGTAAGTGTCTTTTAACGAGGTTGCGCCCTTTCGGGTTTTCATAAAAACTCGCCGGTAGCCCTGCTGTTTTTACTCACGGAGCCCTTTCGGGTTTTCATCCGTGCCCATTTTGCTTATGGACATACCGTTTTCATTTTTTTTCCTCTAATGAGCTTGCGCCCTTTCGGGTTTTCACAAGACTCGCCGGTAGCCCTGCTGTTTTTACTCACGGAGCCCTTTCGGGTTTTCATCCGTGCCCATTTTGCTTATGGACATACCGTTTTTTTTAACGAGTCTGCGTCCTTTCGGGTTTTCACAAACATCTCCAGCAGTCCTGCTGTTTTTACTCACGGAGCCCTTTCGGGTTTTCATCCGTGCCCATTTTGCTTATGGACGTACCGTTTTTTTTTTCTTTTTTCTTTTACCATGCCAGCCTGAGGATGCCGCGGGTTGATAGTAGTTTAACGACGTTTCAGTCATTTGCAAGTTTTAGGACATTGTGGTCCGTCGTTACTTTAGAGACGTTTCGGTCCGCTGTTAGTTTAAGGACGTTTCGGTCCGGCGTTAGTTTAAGGACGTTTCGGTCCGCCGTCGCTGTATTTGAGGCGAATCTCTAGTTTACTGACTTTTTGGTCTATGGGACTTTCTCTATGACTGAGCATGATGCCCCCGGCATGTCTATCTTTTTAGGAGCATGGGACTGTGGCGGGCTCACCTTCCAGTTCTCGGATAACGCGAACTTGCCCTGTTGGTATTGGTCTTCAACCCAGTTTTTGAAGACGTAGCAGTTTTCGATCAGATGGCCCAATACTTGGTGGTAAGGGCAGTAATTAGGATTGTTGACCTCATTCAGTTGTAGCTGGCATTTCGACTCCTGTAGAGTGATAAGCCCGTCGTGCACTGCTAGTTCGAACAGCCTCTTTGTTTCGTCCCGGGGAAACGAGTAAGGACGTTTCAACTTTTCATAGAGGGGTTGCCGCTTGTTGTTTTGGCGAACAACCGTTCTAGGGCCACTCGACTGTTGTTGAGTGTTGGCGACGAAAGCCGTTTTTTCCTTTCCTTTATCCTTTTTGTTTGAACCGTTGCTTGCGGGTCCAAGATTTTTTTCGGGTATCGTGTAATTGCAAGGCTGAATGCTCTCGCAACTCCTCAATTCTTTCGTTTTAGAGATGGATCCCTTGAAGAGAGGGCCGAGGGCTGCTTTTTTGTCGGAGTCTCTCTCGAAGGTGAGAACTCGCGGTCCCTCGGGATCAACCCTATGACAATCGCCAGCAATTCTTTTATGCTCAGCTGTCGCATTCTTCCGCTGTCTACGAGCTTCACGCTTTGTCCTATTGAAGTGTTGCCTGTGAGCGACATACCTTTGCCACCAACACTTAAAGGAGTTGCAGTCCTCAGTAGGATGTGCGATCTTCTGATGATATAAGCAGAAGTTAGGATGTACGTCCGCTTCATCAAGATGTATACCACCAGAATAATTTTCTCTGAAAGAGGGCAGCCTCATCCCCATCGATATGGCTTTGGCGAATCGTTTCCTTGTCTTGATCCTGCTTTCATTTGCGGCGGATGTACTTTGATCTGGTGGGAGTGTTTCGACCCTTTTGTCCAGTCGCCGGCGTTTGGCTTTTTTGAATATGGCTATCTCGCGCTCTCGATCAGCTTTGCTTTTAAGACGGGCTTCGTTCAGGAATGCATCAATCATTTCGTCTGATGGTCCTAGAAGTTCTGGCTCAAGATCTGCCCCCAGCTTCTCTGTGTAAGGAGCTTCTTCGTCATTTATTGACGAGTGAGAGATCACATGGCAGCTTGCCACATAATCTTCAGATTCATCCGACGAGTCTTCTCCATTGTCATTATCTCCGTCCTCAAGGACGTGTCTGAGAAATTCTTAGAGTGTGACTGGAGACCACGCCTTCTGATTATATTCTTCCAACGCGTCAATCTGTTTTTGCAGGTCCGTGCGCTTGTCACCAGGCTGCACGGGCTTTTCGGTCTTCTTCTTTTTTCGAAGATTTCGACGGCTGGGTGTGAGCGCTCTGACCATCACCACCCATTTTTGGAGTTGGGCGCGGTTTCAGCATTCCCTCGATGATCTCGGGTTCCAGTGGATTTTTCCACCTGATTGCCGGGCACGTTTGGAGATCCTTCAGCATTTTTTAGTTTTGGTCGAAAGAGCCACCCCCTATGGAGCTTTCTCAACAAAAGAGCACGTTGCCCCCGGTGTGTTTGTCTTCTTAGGAGTGTGAGGCTGTGGTGGGTTTACCTTCCACTTCTCGGACAGCGCAAACTTGCCTTGTAGGTAATGATCCTCAATCCATCCCTTAAAGACGAAGCAATTTTCGATTGGATGGCTTACCGCTTGGTGGTAAGGGCAATAATTGGGATCGTTGACATCGCCTGGCTGCAACGGACATTTTGGACTCGGCAGATTGATGAGTCTGTTGCGCACGGTAAGCTCGAACAGTTTCCTTGTTTTATTCTGAGGAAACGAGTAAGGACGCCCCAGTCTCTCCTCGAGGGATGGGCGTGGACGCATATTGCTTTGGTGAACAGTCGGCTTTAAGTTGCTTGGCTGTTGCTGAGCGTTGGCGACGAAGGTTGTTTTACCTTTGCCCTTTTCATTCCAAGGCTCTGTCTTTGAAGAGGAAGGCCTATGGTCCATCTGGTCCATTTGGGCCAGCTTGTCAATCAAGGCCTGGAAAGTAATTGGCTTGAAGAACATCATGAATTGCGAGATGGTCGCCTGCGGATCGAGAGTGCCCACAAACATGCCTACCGCAGGTGCCTCTTCTATGCGTTGTTCGCATTTCGACCATAGGTTTCGCCATCGTGTTGCGTATTGGACCCACATTTCGCCCGGCCATATCCTAGCATTTATCAGTGCTGTAATCGGGGTGCGTTCACCAGCACTTTCGAATCTTTGTGTAAACAGCAGCTCCATCTCTGCAAATGTTTTGACAGAGTAGTTAGGTAGCTCCGAATACCGTTCAAAGTTTGTTTCTGCTAAGCTGCCGACGAATTGACGTAGCAACAATTTGTCATCGCCTCCAGTATTGCCGCATAAAGCCCTGAATTGAGCGACATGCTGATGCGGATTCCCTATCCCTTTATATACGTGGAATTTAGGGATCGTATATCCCGGCGGGTAACTGATTTGGTCGTACCAGCTCGGATACGGTCGTCCGGTTCTAACAATTTGCCCAGCCGCTTCATTTGCCTGATGAACCCGGATCTCCTGAGCTATATAATCGTCTAGCGCGGCCTTGGAAATGGTTTCATCTTTGGCTGCTGAAAGAGCCGGCGGAGGATTAGATGTCTCCCCTCCGTCATCTTCAATAATAATTGGAGGGTCTTCAGCTGGAGGGTCCGGCTATGACATCATCCCTACCATATCTTGGAAGAGGAGGGCCATTTTCTTTATGCTGGCTGCTTGTTCCGCAGCCACTTTATCCTTTTTCTCTAATATCCGGCGAAGAAACTCAGCGTCGGTTTCTTGTTCTTGACGCTCATCCGAAGACGTTTCAGAGTTTTCTTTTGGCCTAGTGAGTGCGGCCATTGCAGTCATCATTTCCTGAAGTTTTTGTTGTTGCTCCTGGGCTTTCGTCACGGATCGGGTAAGCGGTCGGTGGCCCGTAGAAGTGCGTCTTTCCTCCTTTCCAGAAGCCATATAAACAGTGTGCACCACCATGCCCCCAGATTTGGGGCGTTTGTGTTCAGCGCTTTTATGCTTCGCCATGTTCACAGGGGATTTTTGCGGCCTCCTTTTCTTTTGAGTGATTGGAGTTAAGGGGGCCGTTGTAATGGGCACTCGGGTAGCTATTGTTTTTTGTGGCTTGACGGAGTAATCCTTCTCTTGCCGAACCTTCATCTTTTTCTGTTGGCGGAGATAGTTTTCATCAATCACCGACTCCTGGACCTGTCGCCAGACCTTGTAAATTTTAGAGGACAGCCGTTGAGGGTGCTGCTCTAGCTTCTTCTTTGGAATATTCTTCTTAGATGAAGGAGTTCGCTTCAGCACCGTAGTAGGAGAGTTTCTACACACCGAGTTCAGCAACTCAAAGCTATTCCCGGTTGGAACAACAGCATCGATCCCCACCGTTGGAGCTGGCGGAGTAAATCCAGAGGGGGAGTTGCCCCCAGCCTTCCTTACTCGGCGCCAGTGGTGACGTCGAGCGTGTCTTGTGGATGGAGTTGCTTCATCTATAAGGTGACTTTGTCGTGCCCCCTGCTTTGAGAAGAAACTGTCATCGGTGCTAGCCTGTCGAAGACTGATACCTGTTGAGAAGCAATGTCTAATATGTCGAAGACAGACCTCTGAGCAGGGGAAGTAGCTTTGAGGACCTTGCCTGGAACAACAACTGGAATGGCCAGCCTTGTAAAAACCGACTTCTTGGAAGGAGAAGCCTTGATTTCGTCCGCTTGAGCCGTGATGGCTATCCGTTTCGGGATGGCAGCTTCGGGTATCGCGAGCTTGTAAACGTTCTGGGCCAGTCTGTTGAAAACTGAGGTACTGAAGTTGGGCGACCCATTGAGAGGGGCCGCGACAGTGGTAAGTCGATCACAGACCGACTTCTTTGGAGCCTCTTGTAATGGCACAGGAGTGCTGAAGCTCATTGGTGGGAGCATGGTCCCAAAGAACAACCCAATGGTGGCCTGAGTTACTTTCTCCACTGGCATCTTGAAAAGAGAGGCCGCTTGGGGTCCGTAAGTCACTCCTCCAGCAGCGACGGAGCGAGAGTTGCAGTTGCAGGTAGTGCAGTTTGAAGCCATTGATCTTCTGTTTTCTGCACGGAGAAAAACACCAAATCTAAGTACCTTGAATCCAAAGGCAACCACAGCAAACCGCGATTTGTTCGCGAACACGACACACTAAGTGTGTAGTGGAAAGAGGAAAAGGTCCTACCGGGCGTGCCAGAATCTGTTCTCCTCCGAACGGAGGCCGAGACATGGGACGTCTTGCCTGAGATTCGGGGCAGATGCTAATTGGTGCTATCCGTATACCTCTCTGAAGATACCAAGTTGATTTATGGCACCGTGTATTGAAGGTTTAAACGGATGCGTCCGATGTAGCAGACTTCGTCAGATTCCCCCTCGCTTGAGGGGTTTTTGATTGTGGGGACGCTCTTCCCTGCAGGCGCAAGCTCCTGCAGTTAATTACACTACCGCATCGCGGTAACAACTTTCTCCTTCTCCAGATGGTCACTTCGTGTCGTGGGTGTTTGTTTTGTTTGTGGTTGCCCGTGGATTGTATACGGATACTAATTTATGTTGTCGCCCGTAGGACGTGGATTAGTCCAAATCCGTATTTTCTTAGATTTGGGTTTGGGGTTTTGGTTTGAGGATGTGTTAACTATATTTGAGGCTAAGATCAACTCAAACGTTTGTTAAGGATACGTTAGTCTAATTTGAGACTAAGATCAACTTAACAGGATCGTTTAGATCCAACAAAAGAGCATTTGGGGGCTCGATTGTTCCAGTTTAGGGACATAGTGGTCCATTGCATGTATGGTCGTCGGGACCCGTCACCTCTCTGACGACTTTGAAGGATTACAACGACAAATATCAGGGGAGTTCAGAGATGTACCCTTGAACCAATGAGTTGGTTGAAAGAGCAGATGTGCTCAGTTCAAGATGATTTGAGGACTTATGGCCAGTTTGGGCTAAGTCCAATTATGTTTGAAATATTGGCCCTTTGTTGGCTCATTGAAGGAGAGGCTTTGCCTCTAGAAACTTAGCCAATTGGGCTAAAGCTAGTGTTAAACACTAAAGACCAACAGTGTTGAACACTTGGAATAAGATTAGCAAGTTAGTGTTAAACACTAAAAGATAACCAGTGTTAAACACTAGCAACATGGCTTTCAAATTAGTGTTAAACACTAAAGCAAATCAGTGTTAAACACCGGTAATCAGAGATTTCAAATTAGTGTTAAACACTAAAGCAAATCAGTGTTAAACACTGGGAACAAAGTCTTCAGATTAGTGTTAAACACTAAGGAGAGAGGGGTCACGTGTGGACACGTGAGAGCGCCCTGATTTCCCTTATTTTATTCTGCAGATCAGTGTTTAACTCTTTTAATTCTGACGGCCATCACGTGTGAGCACATGATGGAGGCCCCCGCTCTGGTCTGTTAGAATGCTCATTAGGGGGTCACGTGATGACACGTGAGGGCGCCCTAAATGTGGAGCCAGATCTCCTTTTGGTTTATCCTCAAATCTGCGAATAAGTGTTAAACACTTTTGTTTTTATTTTAGAGCATCACGTGTTGGCACGTGATGGGGATTTATGCATCGATAATTACAGCACTTGCTGAGGGGTCACGTGGTAACACGTGAGAGCGCCCAAAGCTTTCATTCCCTTTGCTTTTCCTTTCTGCGTTTTGGGAGTCACGTGGGAGCACGTGATGCATTGCCTCAAAGCTGTTTCCTTTTTATTTTTGGGGATCTTTTTAGGGGGTCACGTGGGAGCACGTGAGATGATTCTTCAAAGTCCATTGCAGGGGATCTTTTCAAGGGCCACGTGGGGGCACGTGATCCTAGTTCTTTTCATGAACAGAGATCTTTTAAGAATTGAATTCTCTGTAGGGTTAAACCCTAATTATGATTTTGGGGGAATTAAATTCCTATTGTGAAAGAATTAAATTCTTATTTAGGATAAAACCCTGATTTCTTTTCAAAGGAATTAAATTCCCAGATATGTAAAAGAATTAAATTCTTGATTAGGGTTAAAACCTAGTTTTGTTTTAGGAGGAATTAAATTCCTGAAAGTTTGGAAGAATTAAATTCTCAAAACTCAATTCCTCCTCTGTGTTTTAGATCTGCATGGCAGGATCTCAACCCAATGAGAATTAAATTCTCAATTCATGAGGAGATGTGCACTTTGCAGATCCTCAACCAGAGAAAGAACTAAGTTCTTTTCTTTATGTAAGAGTTAAACTCTTTTGAGAATTAAATTCTCTTTTGAAGCCTCTTTTTTCTTACCTAGGGTTTTTCTTTTACAGAGAATTAAATTCTCCTCTCTCTGTTTTTCTCTCTAAAAAAGTAGATCCCTCTCTCTTCTCTTCTTGGCTCCTATTTATAGGAGAAGGAAGAGAATCAATTTGTTTAGCAAATCTCTCATTGAAGGATTTGATTTGTATTCGTTAGAGATTTGATTTGCATTCATCATTCATCTGGACCTTTGGATTATTAGGTGAATTTTATTCATCATTGGATTTTAAATCCAAAGATATCCATTTGTTATCTCGGTTAGATTTAGGGGGGAAATCTTTTCAAGTCCAAGATTTTTCCATAACTTGGTGATATTTAATCACCCTTGGATCTTTAATCCAACGGTCCCCATAATCCTTTTCCATTTGGAAAGATTTGGAAGCTTTTAGAATTTAATTTTATTAACTGTAAGGCTTTTGAAGCCAGTCACGTGCTGACACGTGACCTTTGGTCACGTGTGAGCACGTGACCCCCAATTAGTTCTTTTCTCAGCGTTTACATATGCTTCAATTGTAACCGTCACGTGTCAACACGTGACCATTGGTCACGTGTGAGCACGTGACACCTCATTGAGGTAATCCCTCCAGCCATTTGTTATTTTATTTCTGTTTTAACTATCACGTGTCAACACGTGACCATTGGTCACGTGTGAGCACGTGACCCCTAATTGGGTCCTTCTTCAGCCATTTGTTTTATTTTGTTGTTTTAACCATAACGTGACCATTGGTCACGTGTACGCACGTGATACCTCGTTGAGGTATTTTCTGAATTTTAGAATTAAATTCTATTCATTATTTTAGAGGCTTTAAAAGCCCATCACGTGTCTGCACGTGACCCATGGTCACGTGTGAGCACGTGATGCCCCATTGGGGTCTTTTTTGAGTTTTTATTATATCTTTTAACTTCTCCAGCGGGTTCTTAAAGGTCCATCACGTGTGGACACGTGATGCCTCATAACTTTTGATCCCGGATGAATTATGAGGCCCATAATATATCAAATCGAAGGGTTTTTTGAGATGCTTCCAATACTATCAGAATTTAATAGTTCCTCCTTCCGGAACTTATCAAAATATAGGCCGGAACATATTGGTTAGCATTTCCTTAAGCGTATCGCTGCCATTTGATACCTTGGACTCTTCTGCGCAGAAATTTTTGGCGGGAACACCAGGCTAAGTGGGTCCATGCCCAAGTCAAGCCCAAACAAGAAGCGGCTGGCCTCCCCCATACCAAGAAGAAAATTATATAATAAATAAGTTTGATATAATTTTCATGCATGAATGTAAATAAATTGGCATAAAGC
This sequence comes from Agapanthus africanus, assembly GCA_030015575.1. Taxonomy (NCBI): domain Eukaryota; kingdom Viridiplantae; phylum Streptophyta; class Magnoliopsida; order Asparagales; family Amaryllidaceae; genus Agapanthus; species Agapanthus africanus. The sequence goes on along the minus strand of JASDDO010000018.1, from coordinate 483,191,822 downwards.
CAAATTTTTGTAAAATCCATGGCTCATGTGCAAAAGAAATGAGCACATGAGGCATGGGATGGGCAAAAATGCCATTTTGTAATGCCCAAAGGGCTATATGTAAATTTGTAAGCCTATATAAGGCAATATGATGATGAAATGAAAAGAATAATTCATTCCTTCAAAAGCTAGGGTTTTTGTGCCTTCTTCTCCTTCCTTAAGGTTCTAAACCTTCATTTTTTGAATTAAATCAAGAGTTTCACTCTTCTTTTTCCAAAAAGAAATAGTTTTTCATCACAAAATCCTTGAAGAGGGACGCAGATCTTCCATCAGATCTCCAAAAGGGGATATTTTTATATATCACCCTCTTTCTCCAAGATCCAGCCAATAGAGAGGAGGAAGAAGGAAACCCATCCCCCAAAATCTCTCTTTGGGAAGATCCAAGGCTCAAGAGAAAACACAGGGCTCAAGGGAGAAGAAAGGGGTCCCCTTTCATCATCTTCGAAAATATCTTGGGAGTTTAACTCCACAAAAAAAATTATATATATATAATAATAATAATAATAATAATAATAATAATAATAATAATAATAATAATAAATCTTTCTTTTTGGGAGTACAACTCCCAGTGCAGGGGCTAAGCCTCATTTGTCCTCTTTTTCAGGAGTTTAACTCCAAAAGTCAATTGGAAGTACAACTCTCAATATAGGGGCTAAGCCCCTTTTTCCCGCTGGCGCCCAGCGTTCTCATGCCAAGAACGCGAGGCGCTGGCACCCAGCGCCCACATGCCAAACATGTGAGGCGCCAGCGCCCGGCGCTCGGCGCCTGCGTGCTGGGCACGTGAGGCGCTGGCACCCACGCGTCCTTTGGACGCTTTTTCCCTCTTTTTATATATATACACACACTCCACAGCACTTTTCCCGTTAGAAAAAAAATTCTAATGGGGCGCTGCCCTGCACCCCGCAAGGGGTTTGCTAGCCCCCTTGACCCCCAGCCCGCTATCTGGGTAGCGGAACTCCTGTAAACTCTGTGAGACCATCGATATATCCAGAACCCCTCAAGACACATATAAACACACTGCACATTGAGTTCGCATGACCAGTTTGGCCCGTCAATCGAAGGTTCCCTCGCTCCAAAGGCGAGGGGTAATTAACGACAGCTTAGTCCACAGCTGTCGGAGATTCGGATCCCCACAATCAATAAACCCCCGCCTACCCTAGGCAGGGGGAATCTGCAGTATGCCTAACAAGCGACGCGTATTCCCATCTCAATGGAGTGACCAAAAACAACCTACATACGCTTCATCTGCGTAACACCTGGGCTGTGGACTGGGATCGCTCTACGAGGGGAACTGGTGGTTTGTGATGGAACTACATAGGATCTCCTGTCCACCGATCGTTAGCCTTTGGCTTTCTCAGCCAATCTTTCCTGTACTCGGGCAGAGTTCAACACCTGAGTGAAGGTCTGTAGGCCGAGAGACGCGATAAGTTGCTACAGTTAAATATCGAGCCCCTGCTGAAGCCGTCTGGCCCTGGCGGCTTTGGTGGCTACTCTATACGGTGCGAAGCGACTAAACCGGTTAAACTCTGCGGCGTAGGAATCCACTGAGCGTCCATTTTGCTTCAATGTGATGAATTTCTCCTCCATTTTGGTCTTGGCAGTGGCCGGGAAATAGTGATCTAGAAAGCACGCGGAGAACGTGTCCCGTCCGATAGGTTTCTCTAGCCGGCTTTCCTATACAGACCACTACGTGCGGGCCTCGTCCTCCAGCTGAATCTTCACCATGCTCATTCTGTCATCATCTGTGACCTGAGTGACTGTCAAAAGGTTCTCCATGTTGATGAACCATTGCTCGACCTCAAGTGGATTTGCTGATCCCGTAAAAACCGCTGGATGAAGCCTCCTAAAGTCAGAAATGGTACCAACCCTAGCCTGTGTAGTCGGTATGAGGGCGCCCTCGGGGGTGGCAGGAACAACCGTAGATCTCTTGATTAGTTTAAAATACTGCACATTTGAATGATTATTTTCCCCATTATTGTTAAATTTTAAAAGGTGTTTATTGTAATTATAGAACATATGAGGGTTTATGTGTAAAAAGTTTACTATCATATGTTTCTACATTATAATTAACATAATGAGGGAAAATACATTCATATAATATTTATATAAAATATTAGTAATTAAAATATGCATATTATATCAAATAATTCTAATTAATATTCTTAAAATATAATACCATATAAAATGGTTAGGACAATATCTCAAAAATACCAAATATAATTAACACTATGATTTGAGATATTTTGCAAATATTAGCTCAGGTCTGGAATCAAGGAGATCCGAGATGTCGGAATCAAATCTGCCAAAATATTAGTAAATCACAAGATCTAGCAACGGTAGAGACTCAGAATAAAATTTAAAGAATATAGACATCTAAGTGATCTCCACATGTCAATACCAGAGACCACAAAAAATCCTAAGCCATGACTCCACTAAACTGCCGCGGATTAGAGGCCAAACACCTATATTCGCGGCGGACCCGCGGCCCTTTTGTGGCCATAGGATTTGAGATTTGATGTATGAGATCGTATCAACATATCCTAACATCTGGCAACTAGGGTTCCTAATCTCTGTGACTATTTAAAGGACCGAGAGTTTCACATGAAAAATCATCAAACTGAAGTGATCAAGAAGTCTAAAGCGATCTACGAATCCAGGTGATCATCAGCTAGTCATCTACTTCCAACAAGATAGAGATCGAGAGCAAAAACTAGGGTTCTTGTACTCTACTTTAAAAGAATTTGTACATGATATAGTTGATTAATAAAAGGTAGATTTTTAGCTTTAATTCTCTTTGCATTTTACTTTCCGCACTTACTTTCCGCACTTAATTTCTGCATCTTACATTATGATCCCATTCTTCATCCTTTCTTCTCCAACCATGCGTGAGTAATTTCTAGCTTGCTAGGGTTCGTAGGTTAGGGTAGATCAATAGATGATAAAATCATTTAACTTCTTTTATACATTTTAAAGTCTATAAACTTTAGCAAAATAAATGTTAACATTCTTATCGGGCGCGCTACCAATTTATTGATAGTCTCGACCATGATTTGATATTAGATTAACACTTGTTTTGTTAGGGGCTAGAAATGAATAGAGATCAATGAAAGGACAGGGGTTAGGAATGGGAAACCCTAGTTTCTTCAAAAAGAATCATAATCTAAATTCATCACCATCAATCTAGTTTTAAACTATTAAAAAATAAAATGAGTCATTTTTAATTAGTCATCCATTACCACTAAGTCATATGAACCCTACAAGGCTCTTCTTCATAAATCTTACATCCGTATCAAAATAGATCTACAACCAATCAACCCATCTTTCAATCAACTCGTCTAAAGTAAGAAAAAGGTTCACGTTTTCCTGCAGACGACCTGTACTCATCGCGGTTAGCTACTAGCGATACCGTCCTGATTGAGGTTACTTTATTCAAAACACTCTGTCACTTCTTTAAATAACATCAATCATCTCTCCAGAGCGGTAATTGCGGTCTCGTATACCGCCTTCAATCTTTCGGCCAAGAGATCGGTTTTTCTCTCTTAAGCATGGGGTAGGGTCGTTAGTGTGCTGAGGATCTTCTCGGTATGATCGTGGGAACCAGCACCTGAGGAGTTGCCTGAGGAGTCCATATTTCAGAAAGATGATCAAGTAAAGAAATCAGATTCAAATGAGGATTAGAAAAGTGAACATGAAATGCAATAAGGCATAAATCAAGGGGGTAACTCAATCTAGAGATCTCTTGACTGAACTGTAATTTCATCCAAATCTGGCTCTGATACCAACAAAATAATGTCAATCCCCGCTTCCCAAAATACGGAATGCGAGGGGTGACTAGGCCAGCCATGCTCCTACGGTTAGGGAATAATCCCGCCGTAGTCACACTTCGGCTTCTAGCATTACATGGTAGTTAGTAAACAGTACTAGAGTAAATGAAATCATAGCTCACAACTTTATTACATCAAAATAAAAGAGTTCAAGATAAATTTATTTACATGGAAGAAATAACTAACCAACGAAATAACAATGTTCTTATAGCAAAAAAGGATGGTGTTGATGTTACGGTCTAGACATCCGCGATCTCGAATGGCAGGTTCTGCTCCTTAGATGGGTCTACTTTGTCCTCTGACCATGCACACTCAGGTCGTCAGGACGACACATATAGCAATAAATATATATAATGGGTACAAAGTTATTAAACATGCAAGGTGCGACAGAATACAGAAACATGATAATAATGAATATCATTTGAATATGAACATCGCGGTATAAGTATCAAGTCAGTAAACCAGGCAATGTGTATGTCATTACTTATTAGTCACTAAGTCAATGAAATCAATTGGTGGAAAGGATGCTCGTGTTTAATAAGGGTCTCGTTCATGTCTGAGACTGCGGTCCACTATTGCCCGGGATATAACCCTGCAGCCGTGCTGCTAGGCCCACGACCTAATGTGTGTGTGTGTGTGTGTATCACTAGTATCGAATGATCATCCTCTAAATCACTGTACCTCGCTAAGTACGAGTTCAATTCCACCTTGATTTCCCTATTTTTCCCGGGTCACAATAACTATAAGTATAGAATTAATTGTATACAAGCACGCGCCAATTCACGGTCTTACTCACTTTCACTGCACTATTCACTTTCACTAATGAATCACTTATCACTGGTGTGCTTGATACAACTAATCTAATACCACTCATGCTCGACAATGCAATGTTCACTATACGTCACTTATGAAAGTTCGCTATCACTAAGGGTATCACAGTCGGGTGAAATACAAGAATGATGCAACATAGCAAGTCATATGCGATATGAAACACAATACACCTTATGATTCCAGAAAAAATATATTAATCTGTACGATCATATTTAGACAAAATGCTACAAAAGAGGTAAAGAGTAAACTCAAACAGAAATCTAACAAAATTGGTTCCAGGTCAATCGGGTTTAAGGTTTGCGATATGCGGTCGTTTCATTTTAAGTTTTCATTGCTGGGAATTCAGTTCCTGAACTGAAAGTCCATTTTGCAACACATTTTTCACCCTGTTAGGATAATAATTAGGCAAAGCTAAAGTTGAGTGGAATTTAGATATTTTAATTAAGTTTCCAATGCACCAGACAGATCTACAGTATCCACTGTGAGCTGGGAGATACATTCTGTTCAAGGTTGGAACATCCATTTTGTCCCTGCTTGGGACTGCAGTACGCTTCGACTGTTTAAATTGCAATTAAAACATCAATCGGAAGTAAAATTAAACGAAATCAAAACCAATCGTTAGCTGACAGAATTATATTTACAACAGTATAGGGTTACGCATAATTCCATGTTCTTACAGCACTACATATTCATATAAAGTCAGGCATTATCGTGGAATGCTTCTCTGGAATGCAGTCTAAAGCTGCATTCCCAGTCAATCCTCGTTGCCGTAATCTATCAGTATAGAAAAATAAACTATACAGGGTTCTGTATTATTGAGTCGACTTCGATATAAACCATATAACATTACATTACGACATATATCTAATTTTATATTAAATTTAACATCTCGACATGTACAGTAAAAAAACAGAATTGACGTCGCCTCTTTGGGGCGTCGTTACACATGCGATACTTCGCCATTTAGAGTTCAGTATTCCACGGGACATTCATAAGAAGCAAAAAGGAAATATGGTTAAAAGGTTTGAGCATGATCGACAGGGTTTAAGTCCAGTCCTCTACCTCGAACTAACAACACAATATCGAGAATTTTTGAATTAAATTTGGTTTTGCCTAACCCGTGAAAAAGGTATCTAATATTTACAATTTCCACGCGATATTAACATGATGTGTTTAGATCCGTTTATGCTCAAAACTAACACTTTAGATTTGATACGATGATGGCATACAAAATATATGTGATAGCATACTACGTAACACGGATTCATAAATAAATGAATTAGTATGGATCTAAATACATAGCATATTAAAGCAAATGAGATTTCACTTGCCTTTGGTCGCTGATATAGAAGCGACACCACGTGCAGGATTCGTCTCGACACACAAGACGATGCGATGCTGGACATGGCACGTGGTACGTGCGCGATGCGGGGTGACCCAGTACTGGACGCGATGGCGACGCGGGTGTGATACGGTAGTGGCGTGGTCTTGGCTCGGTGCGTGGTGCAAGAGTGGCACGACGCTATATAATACTGGACGCGATGCTGGTGCGGAAGTGGGCACTGTTTGTGGTGCAGGAGTGGCATGACGCGACACGGTACTGGACGCGATACTGGTGCGGAAGTGGGCACGGTGCGTCCACTGGATTGGGGCATGGGTGGAACGAAGGCCGGCAAAGCGTGGCACGGAGAGTGGGTACGAGGTGGCATGGGGAGTGGGTACGAGGTGGCACGGGAGTTCACTGTGGGTTACCGGCTGTGGATTGAGGTGATGGAGAAGGTAGAGGGCTCTGGCGACATGGGTGCTAGAGTTTGGCTTAGCAGCGGTGACGGTGTCGGCTGGAAGTGGTGGTCGTGGAGGTGCTTGGGGAGGGTGGTGGTGATAGTGAGGGAGTGGGGTTGTGTTGTGGTGGGGTTCGACGAGGACGAGGGGGATTGCCGGAGGTGGAGGAACTGGTGGTTGAGGAGACAAACGGCTGTAGCGATATGGTTGATGTGAGCTCCGGTGGTGGGTGGTTATAGGTGTCGGCGGCTGGTCGTAGGTGTTGGAAAAAGCTTGGTGCGCGGTTGAAGTCGGAGAAGAAGGAGGAGATGGTCGCGGTTGGTGGAAAGGAAGGGATGCAGAGGGTGGCTCCGGTGGTTAGGGGTCCGTCGGCGGCGAGCTCGATGGCAGAGAGGTTGATGTGGGTTTGAGTTGGAGGAGATGGAGCGAGCTAGAGAGAGAGACTAAGAGGGGGTGAGAGACGTTGAGGGAAGGAGGATCTGGAGGAGGGGATCGCAGGGAGTTGGGATCGAGGGCGAGGTCGCGGCCGTTGGCGAAGAGTGGGCCTCGAGGAAACAATGCGTGAAGAAGGGGAAGAGCCTGTTTCCCCGCAATAATAAAAGAGCAAGGCTCTGTTCAAAATTTAAAAAGAGGCAGTGCCTCACGTGCCCCGCACGAGGACGCCGGCGCTGAGAGTTAAAAACTCTGAGGCAGCGCCTCACGTGCCTCGCACGAGGGCGCCGGCGTTAGAACTAAAAGTTCTCTACCATTGGATTAAAAATCCAACGGAGATGATGAATCATCAAAATACAGAATTAAATTCTGTTGAGGAAATATTCCTCAAATCTTTCTAAACTTGAAAGATCATCTCTGTAAACAGAGCAATGTTGGATTAAAAATGCAATGGTGATTAAAAATCATCAAGCTGCAGAATAAGCTCTGTATGGGTAAATATTTCCCCAATCTTGTTAAAAACAAGAAAATATCTTCTGTAAAACAGAAGTCCTTGGATCAAAGATTCAATGGTGGATAAAATTCCCAAATCAATTAAGGATCTCTCAATGAGAGATTTCTTTAACTAAATCAACAAACTTGCTTCCACTATATAAAGGCCCCAAGACTTCAAGTCTTGTACAACAGAACCCCCCATAAACATCAAGTTCAAAAAGAAAAGCAAGAAAAAAAGAAAGCTTTAAGAGAGAAGAAAGAAGAACTTTCTTCAAGGTAAATAAAATAAATAGAGATCAGAGTATTTCATCTGCATATCTAAGGGTTTAACCCTCATAAAAGAACATAGTTCTTTTCCTGGATCTGAGATCCATGAGACAAGTTTCCTACAAATGAGAATTTAATTCTCATGGGGATAAATTTGTTCTTGGGGATCGAAGATCCAGAGAAGAACAGAGAATTGAACTCTTCAGAACATAATACACGAAGAAAAATCAGCGTCAAACACTTCACGTGCCCCTCACGTGGGCGCTGCTCAATAAAGAGTGCTTAGCACTAAGGGGTTGGCGCTCAGCGCCAAGCGCCTCACATGCCCCTCACGTGGGCGCTGCTCAATAAGGAGTACTTAGCACTCGGTGGTTGGCACTCAGCGCCAAGCGTCCTACGTGCCCCTCACGTGGGCGCTGCTCAATAAAGAGTGCTTAACACTCAGTAGTTGGCGCTCAGCGCCAAGCGCCCCACGTGGGTGCTATTCAGCATAAAGTTCTCTGCACCCATAAACCAGTGTCCAACGCCTGGCGCCTAGCACCAAGCGCCTCACGTGCTCCACACGTGGGCGCCATAAAGAGTGTTTAACACTCCATAAAAAACAAAAAAAGGGAAAATCGAGATAAAGTGTGGGCGTCAGAACCCATATGGATGCTCAGTGTCGTTGGCACAGAAAGGTGACCAAACCCAAGCAAGTGTTTAACACTTTATTCAAAAATGAAATGACCGGGCTGAGCCCAAGTCTGGCTAAACTCCTAATCAACCGAGCACATGGGCTCTTTATTTTCCAGAGTGGTCTTAGTCCCAAATAAGACTACCGAACTTCTGACGAATATTCATTGGTTTCAGGGTACATCTCCCCACACCTCTGATATATGTCGTTGTAATTCTTCAACGTCGTCAGAGAGGTGGCGGGTCCTGATAAACAACAACTCCCCGGACCGCAATGTCCTTAAACTAACACAATAGAGCCTAAATGCTCTTTTGTTGGGTCTGAACGATCCCAAAATCCTGTTGAGTAGATCTTAGCCTAAAATTAAACTAACGTATTCTCAACAAATATTTAAGTTGAACTTAGTCTCAAACAATATTAACGATCCTTAAATCAACCTAAACCCAAATCTAAGAATATACAGATTTGGACTAATCCACGCCCTACGGACGACAACATAAATTAGTCTCCGTATACAATCCACGGGCAACCAAAAATAAACAAACACACATGACACGAAGTGACCTTCTAAAGCAGGAGAAAGTGGTTACCACTACGCGGTAACGTAATTAACTACAGGGGCTTGCACCTGCAGGGAAGAGCGTCCCCACAATCAAAACCCCCTCGCAAACGAGGGTGAATCTGACGAAGTCTGCTACAACGGCCGCATCCATCCAAACCTCCGATACACGGTGCCATAAATCAGCTTGGCATCTTCGGAGAGGTGGACGGATAAATCCAAATAGCATCTGCCCCCAAATTCAGGCAAGACGTCTGTTTTCCCGGTTTTCGGCGGTAAACAGATTCTGGCACGCCCGGTGGGACCTTTTCCTCTTTCCACTCCACACTTCGTGTGTCATGTTTTTCCGCGATCAAATAATCGCAGTATATATGTTTGTGATTGCCCTTGGGTGATGGGATACTGAAGCCGGCGTTTTGTCTCAATGAAGAATGGTGTTTGCTTCCACCCTAGCAACTCAGGCTCTGCCATATCCGGTGGAGTCAAGTATGGGCCACTTGCAGTCTCAAATCTCTGCAATCCGTCTCTTCAAGAAATCAATGGGCTTCTCTTTGTGTCTATGCTCCCACCTCCCACCCTCGGTACCTCAACGCCGAAGGAAGAATCCCAGAAGAAGTTTGTTTTCCACAGGATGGCTCCTCAAGTTCCTGCTTTGCCGACGGAATCGATCTCTAAACAACTGGTACCTTCCAAAGGCTATGGTCGACACAGGGGGCAGAATATTCAAGCCCTCAAAGAAAACAGGGGGCAGGCTGTTAATTATAAGTAAGCCCTAGAGGCCATTACTGTACATGTGATGTATATTGTAGTGGATGCTCGGACATATATAGGGAGGACTTTCTTGCTCGACATGATAGTATGCTATCTGGCTGCACTTTATCTTAACATGTACACTTATTGTCTCTCTATTACATGTTGATAAAGCCCTTAGGATGAGTACTTGACTATCAGGACTGTGATGCATATCATACTAGTGGGGCAGAGGTAGTCGGTAAGTACATCCTTCAAATGTTCCTAGTCGTGGGAGTATCGAGACAGGGTATCGATACTCCAGAGTAGAGTAGCGTATACGTTCTCGACTTATATGATGGGCGATGGATGATCCTATATCCATTGGTGTTTGACATCAGAGAAGGTACATGAGTGCTCAGTGGAGACTGGGTACACTGAACGAACTCGCCGAGAACTCCTAGATGGTATTATACCTATCGTCACATAGCAGTTCTTTGGTGACACTGGTACAGGTTAGTCTGTCGACCCGAGATCGTCATAGAGTCTTGTGTGATTCCCACTGTGCTTTGATTTCCACCATACCACGGTCAAGAGATCGTGCAAAAAGGTGGTTTTTAGGTACAGTCCCGAGTCACATGGAGGCAATGAGCGATAGGAGGGGATTCATCTCTCCCGGTATTGGGAGTTGATGTTGCGCTATGCTCGATTGGCCATAACAGGAAATCCCTGGCCAGGGTTGCTGAGATCTACTGGTAAGTGTTATTAGTAGTTTCTCGAACCATTATGGACCTTACATCGGCATGACTTATCAGGCTATTGGGGTCTGACGTTATACCATCCCCAGGCTGTGATATGCGACATATCTGACGAAGAGACCGCACTGTACGGCAATGTTACTGATTGGATTCGCAGGAGTTTGAGCAGGCTTACTTGTTGATATTCTGATCGCTCAATACCCGGATGGCCGTTACGTTTAGCAGACCGCTTGCGGCTTGTGGGTGTTTGATATGATCATCACCTACTGCCGGCGTATTGACGAGTCTTTAAAGTCATACACAGAGGTTTCCTGCTTCATGCGAAACGAAGTAGGAGCACATATGTGATATGTACAGGACCGAGATTAATACGCGTATGTGATACCGCATTCTATTCTCGCGATATGTGATATCGGTCAGTTATATGTGATATAGCCGGGTTATCGGATCAAGTGTTGATTCGATAGATTGTTATATTTGATATTGGTCGGTTGTATGTGATATAGCCGGATTATTAAATCAAGTGTTGATTTGATAATTTAATGTATAATTATATATTTGATATATTAACTTACATTAACTAATATTAGCTCACTTAAACATTTCTTTTTCTCACTTGTGTGCATATAGTATATATGTGATATATATTAATGTATATTTTATTTGTTTCATGCTTGATGCCACATGCTACATGGGTGTATGAGACTCACACCATGCTTGATATAATGAGGGTTTTTTATTTATCAAAGTAAATCAAAATTGGTGGAAATTGGATTAATGGTAGAAGCATGGAGAAGCTTATGGAACCATTGACCAAGTCCACTCATTTTGTTTCACTTGTAGATATTTATTAACCTAACCATTATCCTTAGCCATGGTTAATTCTCTACATGAGTTAGTGTATGACACTAACTCACCCATGGTTGCTATTCTCACCTTATGAGTTTCATTTTTTGATCTTCACTTCATCTTCTTCTTCATTGAGAAAAAGCTTGCTAGCTTTTTTCTAAGTGAGAAAATATTGTGGGAAAATTAAATATAAAGTGTGCACATTTTTTCATCATCCTCTACTATATTAGCCATTTAGTTTAGGGTGTTTGCTTCACTAATCTACCATTAGTGAAAAGGTAGCATGAGCTTGAGTCTCCTTGACGTAGATCATCTTCGGCCTCGAAGACTTCGAGCAAGCTTGTTCATTTCTTCATGTGAACCCTTACTAGAGTTCGGGTGCTCACGAAGGGACTACTACATGGAGCTTTAGAAGTGAAGTACCGGTCTACAAAGGTTGTATTCCTCATTCACTTGTATGCAAAGTTGTTTGCATGTTGTATTGTTTAAATCTCTAGTTAAGATTCTAGGGTTAGGGTTTTTGAAATTGGCATGGATGATGCCTCCCGAAACCTTGCTGCCGCGCTAAGTAACCCTATACAGGCTCAGCAAAATTCTGAGGCTAATCAAATTTCGGCCGTAAGAAACGGTCGACGTCGATATCGGCATTGTACAAAACAAGCTGGGGGCAGTTCTCCATCAGCGTTGACTCCACCTGCTTCAACTCTGATGATGGATGCTGATGTTCCAACTGGGAACAGCTTCAAACTGCTGCCAAGGGTCAGACAAAATTCTCCCACCGTGAAAGCATGAGCCAAGAGCAACCTACACTGCGAAGGAAAGTCCAGATCAACATCGAGCTTGGAAACGAGCTCGTATCTGCCACATGATAACATTCTCACAGGAGGGAGAGCATAAGAATGTGGACAACCTCTCCCAGTGCTTTGCTAATGAAGATGGGGAAGAGGTGATCTCAGAATTTCCACCGGCACCAAAAAAGCTGGAGGACGGGATACACACCACAGCAGACAATCTGAAGAAAATTGACTTGGGGACGACAAATGAACCAAGGCCAACGTTCGTTAGCGAGCTGCTGTCCGAAGAGCAGGTGACTACACTAAAAGAGGTGTTTATGTAGTATAAAGAATGCTTCGCGTGGAACTATTCCGAGATGCCGGGACTAAATCCAGAAATAGCTGTGCATAAATTGGCTATATAACCGGATGTCAAGCCAGTCAAACAGGCGCCCAGAAGAATGCAGCTTGAATTCGAGATGAGCATCAATGCCGAAGTCAAGAAGCTAATTGACTTTGGCTTCATCCAAGAAGTTCAGTACCCCGACTGGATCGCCAATATCGTCCCAGTGATGAAGAAAAATGGGACAATACGCATCTGCGTGGATTTCCGGGACCTCAACAAAGTTTGCCCGAAGGATGACTTCCCAGTACCGGTTACTGAGCTGATGATAGATAACATGTCCACTCATAAAGTCTTCTCCTTCATGGATGGATCTTCAGGATATAATCAAATAAAGATGCATCCCGAAGACTGAAAGCATACCGCCTTCCGGACTCCGCTGGGCATATTTTGCTATAAAGTGATGCCCTTCGGTCTGAAGAACGCTGGCGCTACCTACCAGAGGGCCATGAAGAAGATCTTTGATGACCTCATACATGAGATTGTCGAATGTTATATCGAAGACCTCGTGGTGAAAAGCAAATCGTACGAGGAACACTGGGAATATTTGAAAATAGTGTTCCAGCGCCTTCGGAAGTACAAGCTGAAGATGAATCCTCTGAAATGTGCGTTTGGAGTATCCTCAGGCAAATTCCTAGGATTCATCATCCGACACCGAGGCATCGAAATAGACCTATTGAAGATCAAGGCGATCATGAAAATGCCTACGCCAAGAACTCTCAAACAACTGCGGCCTCTTCAAGGAAAGCCCGCGTATATCCGACGGTTCATAACTAACCTTTCTGGAAAATGCCGCCCCTACAACCATCTAATGAAGAAGAGGACCCCGTTTGTTTGGGATCGTAAATGCCTAAGTGCACTGGACGAAATCAAGCAATACCTGCAGAACCCGCCGGTACTGACCGCTTCGGTTAAGGGAAAGCCCCTCATCCTGTACACAACAGCCCTTGAAGGTTCTTTAGGCACGCTATGGACACAGGAGAACGACCAGGGAAGGAGGGAGCTCTCTACTATTTGAGTTGAGTCCTTCTGGGGATAGAAAACAACTATTCCCCTATTGAAAAACTTTGCCTAGCACCGATCTTCGCGTTAACGAAGCTTCGACATTATGTCTTGGTACATGAGGTCCATCTCATATCAAAGGTGGGATCCTCTCAAGTATTTGATGTCAAGAGCCATATTAACGGGAAGGCTTGCCAAATGGGCCCTCCTCTTGATGGATTTCTCGATAGTATATCGACCTCTCAAGACAGTGAAAAGCCAGGCCATCGCCGACTTTCTCACAGAGCATCCGATACCTGCTGACTCTCCTTTAAATTGCGAGCTGCCGGATAAACACGCGTTCGACACAATCGATGGGGAGAAAGAAGGGAGTGATACCCGATGAGAACTTTATTTCGATAGAGCATCGTCTATGAAGAAGCGAAAGCAAAATACCCCCATAATCAAAGCCGGGATGGGACTTATCCTCGTGACTCCGCAAGGAGGGATAATGCGTTTCGCCCTTTCCTTAACAGAGCCAAGGACGAACAACGAGGCTGAATATGAGGCTCTAATAGCAGGTCTCGAGATCGCCATTGACATGGGAATCGAGAACCACCTCATATATGGAGACTCCCAGCTGGTCGTTAGCCAAGTAAAGGGCGACTGCTTGTTAAAGTTTTTTGCGTGCTTAGTTTTAATTACCGCAATCAAGAAGGTTTTGCTTGGTAGCTAGCCGGTTGAGTACGGGTCGATCCACAGGGAGATAGAATCTTTTTCTTTATGTTTTAACAAGTTAAATCCAAATATGTCCAGATTTGTTTTAAGATCAACTAATGAGATAATGAATGATAAATGAACTTGCTAGGGTTAAGATTAGGTTAGTTTGAGTTAGGAATTTCTCACTTCTTTCATTGCCACTCTTAATATCGGTGTTAAGGTAATCGGTAACAACGGGGATTAGCACGACTAGGAAGGAACTTGCAAGTATAAGCTAGGCTTTCCATGCTTAGTTTCTTCCTTTTGGTCCTTGTTCTCCTCCGAAATACAGAGACGGGACAGCGTAGGTCCGTCTTGCCTGAATTTGGGAGCAGATACTAATTGGTGCTATTCGTCCACCTCTCCGAAGATGCCAAGTTGATTTATGATACAATGTATCGAAGGTTTAAAATAACGCGGCCGATGTAGCAGACTTCGTCAGATTCCCCTTCATTGAGGGGTTTTTGATTGTGGAGACGCTCTTCCCGGCAGGCGCAAACCCCTGCAGTTAATTACGCTACCGCATCGCGGTAACCAATTTCTGCTTCTCCAAATGGTCACTTCATGTTGTGTGTGTTTGTTTTGTTTTTGGTTGCCCGTGGATTGTATACGGAGACTAATTTATGTTGTCGCCCGTAGGGCGTGTATTAGTCCAAATACATATTTTCTTAGATTTGGGTTTGGGGTTTGGTTTAAGGATACATTAGTCTTATTTGAGACTAAGATCAACTTAAATGTATATTAAGGATACGTTAGTCTAATTTTAGACTAAAATCAACTTAACGGTTTGTTAAGGACACGTTAGTCTAATTTTAGACTAAGATCTACTTAACAGGATCATTTAGATCCAAAAAAAGAGCATTTGAACTCTATTGTTTTAGTTTAGGGACTTTGCGGTCGATTACCAGTTTAAGGACATGGTGGTCCAAGGTTAAGGACATCATAGTCCGTGGGTTTAAAAGGACCCCACAGTCCGAGATTAGGGACATCATAATCCATAGGTTTAAGGACCCCACAGTCCAAGGTTAAGGACATCATAGTCTATGAGTTTAAGGACCCACAGTCCATGGAATGATTGGTTATCGGGACCCGTCACCTCTCTGAAGATGTTGAAGGATTACAACGACAAATATCAAAAGAGTGAAGAGATGTACCCTTGAACCAAAGTTGATTGGGAAATCTGTAGTCCAATTTGGAACTAAGATCAATTAATTAGATTATAAGCACATTGTCTCAGTTAAATATGAATTGAGGACTTATGGCCAACTTGGGCTAAGCCTAATTAAGTCTGAAATGCTGGCCCGATGTTGGATTGTTGAACATTTTTCTGGATTCAACCTCCCCATTATTTAGCAATGCTAAACATAAGTCTGGGTTCTGACCATATCTTTATCTTTTATTGAGTGCTGAGCACTCATATGCCATATGAGATGATCAATCTTGGAAGACAAGGATATATTTGAGGCTCAGTCAAAGGGAAGTCTTGCTTCTAGAAGACTTAGCCAATTTGGGCTAGATTGGTTTTAGAATAGTGTTAAACACTAGAAGATATTTGGCGATCACGTGTTCTCACGTGATGCGCTTTAAAATAGTGTTTAAACACTGGGGACAAAATGCTCAAAATAGTGTTAAACACTAAAAGTGGGGTGGTCACGTTGGGTCAGGTGAGGCGCCTGAGAATTGGGCCAAACCTCCTTTATTTTACCCTCAAATCTACAAATAAGTGTTAAACACTTAGCCTTCAGGCCATCACGTGTGAGCACGTGAGGCATCTGAAGATGGGGCCAGACTTCCTTTATTTTGTTCTCAGAATATTCAAATAAGCGTTAAACACTTTTGGTCTTTAGGCCATCACGTGTTGGCATGTGATGGGTATCCATGTATTGATTATTAAAGTGTTTATTAGGGGTCACGTGGGGACACGTGAGGGCACCCAAAATTGATTCTGCCCTTGGATTTGTTCCTTTTTGATTTGGGAGTCACGTGTGAGCACGTGAGGCATTGCCTTCATGCTTTTTCTTTTTCATTTTGAGGAGTCTGTTTGAGGGTCACGTGGGGCACGTGACCATGTCTTATTCATTCCTTTTTGTTCGTTGGGATGAAGGGTCACGTGTTATCACGTGATCCTGTTGGATACTTGATCTTTACGTGCATAGAAAGCTTTAAGTCTCTTGTTTTAAGAATTAAATTCTATTATAGGGTTAAACCCTAGTTCTGTTTAGAGGAATTAAATTCTTATGTATTTGGAAGAATTAAATTCTTATGTAAGGTTAAACCCTAGTTTAATTTGGAGGAATTAAATTCCTGTGAATTTGGGGGAATTAAATTCTCTAAACTCAATTCTCCCTCTAATTTTTGGATCAGCATAGTAGAATCTCCCTGATGAGAATTAAATTCTCAACTTATGGGAAGATCTGCTTCTGCAGATCTTCAACCAAAGGAAGAACTAAGTTCTTATTCAGAAGAGTTAAATTCTTAGATTGAGAATTAAATTCTCTTTTTATTTTGTGAGGGCTTATAGGATGATCTCTCATCTAGGATTTCTTTCTCTTCTCAAAAAAAAACTTTTCTCTTTCTGGAGAATTAAATTCTCTTATTTTTTTTCTCTCTGGAGAATTAAATTCTCTTCTCTTTTGTTCTCTTTGTTGTTGTATCTCTCCAAAAGAAAGTTCCAAGGATCCCTTCTCTTCTCTTCTTGGCTCCTATTTATAAGAGAAAGAAAAGAATCAGTTTATTTAGTCAATCTTTCATTGAAAGATTTTAATTGATTTTGTAACCAACATGATCTTTTAGATCACTCAGTGAATTTTATTCACCGTTGGATTTTTAATCCAAAAGATCTTTTATCTGATATTCTTGGAAAATTTCAGGAAAATCTTTCCTTGTATAGAATCTTTCTATAAATTGGTGATTTTTAATCACCATTGGATTTTTAATCCAACGGTGCTCCACTTTACAGAGCACAATCTTTTTGTTTTGGAAAGATCTAGAGAAATATTTTTCCAACTAGGGTTTTTGATTTCCCTTAATTAGAATTTAATTCTATTAGTTCAGAAGGTTTAAGAGCCTATCACGTGTTAGCACATGACCCCACTGATTGACCAATTAATTAGAATTTAATTCTATTGGTTTAGAAGGCTCAGGAACCCATCACGTATTGGCACGCGACCCCACTGATTAATTACTTAATTAGAATTTAATTCTATTGTTTCAGAGGGTTTAAGAGCTTATCACGTGTTGGCACGTGACCCCACTAATTAATTATTTCCAATTATATATTTTATTCAGTGCCTACAGGCTTTGCTTGTAAAAGATCACGTGTTTGCACGTGATGCCCGGTCACGTGTGGGCACGTGATGCCTCATAACTTTTGATCCCGGATGAATTATGAGACCCATAATATATCAAATCGAAGGATGTTTCGAGACACTTTCGATACCATCAGAATTTAGCTGTTTCACATTCGAGAGTTTGTCAAAATGCAGCCCGGAAAATACTGGTTCGCATTTTCTTCCTTAGATTACACGTGCATAGCATATTTGCTCATAACTTTTGATCCCGGATAAATTATGAAGCCCATAATATATCAAATCGAAGGATTTTTCGAGACACTTTTGATACCATCAGAATTTAGCTGTTTCACATTCGAGAATTTGTCAAAATACAGCCCGGAATATACTGGTTCATATTTTCTTAAACGTATCGCTGCCATTTGATACCTTGGGCTCTTTTGCGCAGAAATTTTTTGGCGGGAACAAATGCCCCCCACTACTTTGACCACATAAGTATATACGTGGGAGAAGTAGTGCAGAGTAATTCATAGCGTATGACCAGTTTTGGGTTGGTATATAATCTTCAGGATCTTGATCTAAGAAGATAACGAGCGGACACAAGCGTCGTCATTTATCATTGACTCAAATCTCGACTCTTAAAAGATATAGTTCCAAACCCTGAGGTCCATGAGCTGCACCCTTCTGTTTCTTTATGTCTTACTCTGGCATGAAGTAGTTTATATGCTTCATGAGTAATTTCTCCATTTCAGTGGCATGTAGCTTTGGCAAGTGTGGCCCATAGATAGTAGATAACAGTTCATCTTGAACCTTTTATAAGGTAGCGATGGATTAGAAAACAGGGTTAGGATCTGTTGCCTAAGACTTTCCAACTTTATGAGCTTTGAGGGTCCCACAAAGGCTTTTCTCCCCACGAGTCGTGAGGATCTCCTGGGTGTCTTTTCTCCTTAGGAGTCGTGAGGACTCCTAAGTGCGTTTTCTCCTGAGAATCGTAAGGATCTCACAAGAGAATTTTCTTTATGCGTAGGGACACTAATTTCCCCGAAAGTTGAGACGAATCGAAAGATTCTCGCAAAGACACTGATTTCCTTGCGGGTCGAAACGAATCGAGAGGTTCTCGCCAAAGACGCTGATTTCCCTGAATCGAGATAAGAAGCGATGGCTTAGGAAACATGTTCAGATCTGCCGCCTAAGACTTTTCAACTTTATGAGCCGTGAGGGTCTCACAAAAGCTTTTCTCCCTGTCGAGAGGATCTCGTAGGTGTATTTTCTCCTTAAGAATCGTGAGGATTCCTAAGTGTGTTTTCTCTTGAGAGTCGTAAGGATCTCGCAAGAGAATTTTCTTTCTTACAAGTCGAGAGGACTCGTAAGTGATTGATGAGTTGACCTACTCCCGAGTCAAAGCATTGCCTCAACAGGGAGGTCGAGGGTTGACTTTGGTTTGTCTGTGCACCGCCGAGTCATGGAACTGAGAACTTTGCCGCGGCTCCGCTTTGCTGACGTCGTATATTCCTACAGAGACACTGATTTCTCTGCGGGTCGGTGCGAATCGAGATGTTCTCGTCAAGGACGATGATTTCCCTGAATCAAGGTATTTGCCAAGGACACTGATTTCCTCAGAGTTGAGACGGATCGATGTATTCCTGCAAAGACACTGATTTCCTTGCGGTTCAATGCGCATCGAGATGATCTTGCCAAGGACGCTGATTTCCCTGAATCGAGCTTTTTCCCAGGACACTGATTTCCCTGGAGTCGAAACGAATCGAGGTATTCCTGTAAAGACACTGATTTCTCTGCGGGTCGACGCGAATCGAGGTGCTCTTATCAAGAACGCTGATTTCCCTGATTCGGGGTTTTTGCCAAGGACACTGATTTCCTCGGAGTTGAGACGAATCGAGGTACTCCTGCAAAGACGCTGATTTCTCTGCGGGTCGATACGAATCGAGATGCTCTCGTCAAGGACACTGATTTCCCTGAATCGAGGAGGTTGCCAAGGACACTGATTTCCTTGGGGTTGAGATGAATCGAGATATTCCTGCAAAGACGCTGATTTCTCTGCGGGTCGACGTGAATCGAGATGCTCTCGTCAAGGACGCTGATTTCCCTGAATCGAGGAGGTTGCCAAGGACTCTAATTTCCCTGAGCTTGAGACGAATCGAGGTATTCCTGCAAAGACACCGATTTCTCTGTAGGTCGACGCGAATCAAGATGCTCTCGTCAAGGACGCTGATTTCCCTGAATCGAGGAGATTTCCAAGGACATTGATTTCCCTGGAGTCGAAACGAATCGAGGTATTCCTGCAAAGACACTGATTTCTCTGCAGGTCGATGCGAATCGAGATGCTCTCGCCAAGGACACTGATTTTCCTGAATCGAGGAAGTTGCCAAGGACACTGATTTCCTTGGGGTTGAGACGAATAGAGGTATTCCTGCAAAGACGATGATTTCTCTGTGGGTCAACGCGAATCAAGATGCTCTCGTCAAGGACGCTCATTTCCCTAAATCGAGGAGGTTGCCAAGGACACTGATTTTCCTGGGGTTGAGATGAATCGAGGTATTCTTGCAAAGACGCTGATTTCTCTGCGGGTCGACACGAATCGATATGCTCTCGTCAAGGACGCTGATTTTCCTGAATCGAGGAGGTTGCCAAGGACACTGATTTCCCTGGAATCGAAACGAATCAAGGTATTCCTGCAAAGACACCGATTTCTCTGTGGGTCAATGCGAATCGAGATGCTCTTGTCAAGGACGCTGATTTCCCTGAATCGAGATTTTTTAAAAGGATGCTGATTTCCTCGGAGTTGAGACGAATCGAGAAGTTCTTGCAAGAATGTCCTAACGTCACAGTTAACCTCTGCTCGTTACGACAGAGGTCCGTTAGGGTCTGTGGTACTAGGGTTTTGTCTGTCGTACCGTCGTGCTGGCTGATGTATTCCTCGATACGCGATCTTGCTGTTCGAGTAGCCCCGCGACTGTCATGTCTCTGATCCCTTCGGGGTCTGGACAAAACGTCTTCAAGCAATCTTCCAGGTAATATTACCGTCGAAAGAGCAAGCGTTAGGGATATTCCATGTCGCTTTTTACTTGAGGTTAGGCTCAGTTTAGGAGCCCCGATGAGTCATGACCACTCCGCGCTGGTGTGGGATGATCTCCGATAGTCTTTTGGGTTTTATATAAGTTGCCGTCAAGACTCTGAAGGTAGGAATATTGCCTTCGCTTCGTTTTCTGGCATTGTATCTGCTGTATCGAGACGAATGTCACGGTTGTCTCTAGGTTGTTGGTGAACCGTCGAGGTTTGGAACTAGGGACTTTGCCATGGCTCCATTGTTGGTGTTGTGTCTGCATCCTGTTGGAGGAAGAACACTGGGATGACATTGCATCTGCTGTATCGAGACGAACGTCGAGGTGGTCTCTAGGTTGTTGATGAACCGTCGAGACTTGGAACTAGGGACTTTGCCATGGCTTCATTATTGATTGTCGCGTCTGAATTCCGCTGGAATGAGGAGGAACGCTGTTGTGGGTCTCCAGGCTGTAGATGTGGCCATCAAGACTTGGAACTAGGGACTCTGCCATAGCTCCGTTGTTGGTGTCGCGTCTGCATCCTGTTGGAGGAAGAACGCTGGGGTAACATCGCGTCTGCTGTATCGAGACGAACGTCGAGGTGGTCTCTAGGTTGTCTGTGAACCGTCGAGATTTGGAACTAGGGACTTTGCCATAGCTCCATTTGTTGACGTTGCGTCTACATCCGATTGGAGGGAGGAAGAACGCCGGTGTTGATCTCTAAGTTGTCGATGTTGACGTCGAGACCCTGAAGCTAGGGATCTTCCTTCGCTTCGTTTGTTGACATTGTATCTGCAATATTGCGACGAATGTCGAGATTGTCTCTAGGTTGTCTATGAACCGTCAAGATTTGGCTTCGCTTCGACAAAGCCCGGTGGGACGATATGGTTCCCTTCTTGTTTGTGCCCATGGATTGTATACAGGGGTCAATGTGACCTCACCTGCAGGGCAAAAGGTTTCATTTCATTTTTATTTCTTTCCGCAATGCTCTATCATTTCAGCTTTTTATATCGTGAAAGTCGCGATTGCCCAATCATTTCGGCTATTTTTCGCGGTGCCCAATCATTTCGTCTATTTTTGTTTTTTTACTCGCTGCTTTTTATTGCGAGTTGCCCAATCATTTCGGCTATTTTTGTATGCATATATATTTTTACTTGCTGATTTTGTTGCAAGTTGCCCCATCATTTCGGCTATTTCATATGCATTTTTGGCTCGCTGATTTTTATCGTGAGTGTGGAACTTGGAATCTGGTGCAAATCTTAGCATCAGCATCGCTGCGACTGGAATACTGCCAGGACGAATCATCATTTGCCGTGAAAGGGCTTGGAATTTGATATCGATTTAGGCATCAGCATCGCTACCATTGGGACATTGCCAGGAGCAAATCATCATTTGCCTCTGTCGATGTCGAACAAAGGTGGCTTAGCAAACAGGGTTAGGATCCTGTTGACTAAGGCTTTTGGACTTTACGAGCCGTAAGGGTCTCATAAAGGTATTTCTCCCTACGAGTCGTAAGGATCTCGTAGGTGTCGTTTCTTCCTTAGGAATCGCGAGGATTCCTAAGTGTATGTTCTCTTGTAAGTCGTAAGGATCTTGCAAGAGTGTTTTCTTCTTATAAGTCGAGAGGACTTACAAGTGTCGTTCACCGTGTGAGCATATCCCTAGTCGCGGGTGGGACTTTGTTAGGGAAACATTTATTTGTGCCCGTGGATTGTATACAAGGGTCGGTATTGAACCGCTTGTAGGGCAGTCTGGGAAATGTGATGGCTTAAGAACAGGTTCACATCCCTGTAGCCTAAAGCTTTTGAATCCTATGAGCCGTGGGGGTCTCAAAGGGCAATTCTTCTTACGAGTCGTGAGGATCTCGTAAGTGTAATTTCTCCTTAGGAATCGTAGGGATCCCTAAGTGTGTTGCTCCCTTGTGAGTCCTAAGGATCTCACGCAGGCATTTTCTCCTTATAAGGTCGAGAGGACCTTGCAATTATCTTTTAACAAGATTGCGCTCTTTCGGGTTTTTACAAAACTTGCCGGTAGCCCTGCTGTTTTTACTCACGGAGCCCTTTTGGGTTTTCATCCGTGCCCATTTCTTCTGTGGACATACCGTTTTTTTTTTGTTTTTTAAAATTTTTTTTAACACCACGTCAGCCTGGGGACGGCGCGGGTTGGTAGTAGTTTAATGACGTTTCGGTCAGACGTTCATAGGTCCAAGATTTTTCGGGCAACGTACGATTACGCAGCTAGATTTTCTCACATCTTTTGTGTCGAAAGTGGATTCCTTGAAGAGAGGGCTGAGGGCGATCTCTTCTTCAGAGTCGCTTCCAAATGTGACAACTTGCGATCCCTTGGTGTCGATTATGTAACAGTTGCCAGCGGCTCTTCTGTGCTCATCTGTCGTGCTTTTCTGTTCCCGACGAGCTTTGCGCTTCACTCGTTGAACGTGTTGTCGGTGGGCAACATATCCCTGCCACCAGTTTTTAAAGGCTATGCACTCCTCGATAGGGTGTGCAATCCTCTGATGGTATAAGCAGAAGTTAGGATGTATGTCCGCTTTACCAAAATGTATACCGCCAGGAGAATTTCCTCTGAAAGAGGGCAACTTCATTCCTATTGATAGGGCCCTAGCGAATCGTTTCCTTACTTTAAGCTTGCTTTTGCTAACGATAGGGATGCTTCGATCCGGTTGGGGTGCCTCGACCTTATCATCCAGTCGTCGGCATTTGGCTTTTTCAAATATAGCCAGTCCGCGCTCTCGATTGGCTTTGCTTTTCTGACGGGCTTCGTTCAGTATCAAGTCGATCATCTCGTCAGACGGTTCCAAGGGTTTTGTCTTCGATCCTTCCCCCAGCTCTTTTATGCTGTCTTCTATCGCCGAGTGAGCTTCTTCTTTAGTTAACGCCGAATGAGAGATCATGTGGCAACTTGCCACATAGTCCTCAGATTCTTCTGACGAGTCATCCCCGTAGTTATTGTCGTTATCTCCGCTCTCAAGGATATTATTGAGAAATTCTTGAAGTGTGACCGGGGTTCGCGCCTTCTGGTTATATTCCTCCAGTGCGTCAATATGCTTTTGCAGATTTGTGCGCTTGTCATCAGGCTTCACGGGCTTTTGGGTCTTCTTCTTCTTCTTCGAAGACTTTGACGGCTGGGCCTGAGCGTTTTGATTATTGCTATTAATTCCCGATGTTGGGCATGGTTTCAGCATCCCATCGATGATCTCCGGCTCTTGCGGGCTTTTCCACCTGATCGCCGGACATGTTTGAAAATCTTTCAGCATTCTTTTAGTTTTTGCTGAAAGAACAACTTCCCATGGAGCTTCCTTAATGAATGAGCACGATGCCCCCGGCATGTCCATCTTTTTAGGAGTATGTGGTTGTGGCGGATTTACCTTCCAGTTTTCGGACAGCGCGAACTTGCCCTGTTGATACTGGTCTTCAACCTAATTTTTGAAGACGTAGCAGTCTTCGATCGGATGTACCGATACTCGGTGGTAGGGGCAGTAATTAGGATCGTTGATGTCGTTCGGTTGCGGTGGGTGTCTCGACTTCGGTAGAGTAATGAGCCCATTGCGCACTGCTAGTTCAAACAGTTTATTTGTTTTATCCCGGGAAAATGAGTAAGGACGTCTCAACTTCTCATCGAGGGACTGCCGCTTGTTGCTTTGGCGAACAACCGGTCTCGGGTCACTCAATTGTTGTTGAGCGTTGGCGAAGAAGATTGCTTTCCTTTTGCCCTTGTTTCCTGATTAAAAATTGGGAATTACCTCAATGAGGTATCATGTGCTCACACGTGACCAATGGTCACGTGTTGACACGTGACAATCAAAACAGAAATAAAAAAACAAACGGCTGAAGGAAATACCTCAATGAGGTGTCACGTGCTCACACGTGACCAATGGTCACGTGTTGACACGTGATGGTTACGACCGAAGCGTAAGTAAACGCTGAGAAAAGGACTCAATTGGGGGTCACGTGCTCACATGTGACCAAGGGTCACGTGTCAGCACGTGAATGGTTTCGAAAGCCTTACAGTTAATAGAATTAAATTCTAAAAGTTTCTAAATCTTTCCAAATGGAAAAGGATTATGGGGACCGTTGGATTAAAAGATCCGAGGGTGATTAAAAATCACCAATTTATGGAAAAATCCTAAAACAAGGAAAGATTTCCCTAAATCTTACCGAAAATAACAAACGGAATATCTTTGGATTGAAAATCCAACGGTGAATAAAATTCACTGAATGATCTAAAGGCTCATATTAATTATGAAAACAATCAAATCTTTCAATGAAAGATTTGCTAAAAAAATTGATTCTTTTCCTTCTCCTATAAATAGGAGCCAAAAGAAGAGAAAAGATATAGAGTTTTGGAATATTGAAATTTCAGAGAGAAAAGAAAGGAGAATTTAATTCTCAACAAAGAAAACCCTAGGTGAGAAAGGGAAAAAGTATCAAAACTTCAATAAAGAGAATTTAATTCTCAATCTAAGAGTTTAACTCTTCTACAAAAAAGAACGCAGTTCTTCCTCTGATTGAAGATCTGCAAAGAGCACATCTCCCTATAAGTTGAGAATTTAATTCTCATCGGGTTGAGATCCTGCCATGCAGATCCAAAACTTAGAGGAAGAATTGAGTTTAGATAATTTAATTCTCCCAAAACAAAATTAGGGTTTAACCCTATATGAGAATTTAATTCTCCCAAAATTACAGGAATTTAATTCCTTCAAAATGGACAGAACTAGGGTTTAACCCTAATTGAGAATTTAATTCTCTCAAATTCATAGGAATTTAATTCCTCTTAAAATGAAATTAGGGTTTCACCCTATAAAAGAATTTAATTCTTTCATAATAGGAATTTAATTCCTCCAAAATAATGATTAGGGTTTAACCATATAGAGAATTTAATTCTCAAAATAAAATAGGGAGACTTAAAAGATCTCTGTGCATGAAAAGAACCAAGGTCACGTGACCCCAGAAGAGCCCCCAGAAATGAGAAGGAAAAAGCTTTGAGGCAACGCCTCACGTGCTCCCACGTGACTTACAAAACACAGAAAGAAAAAGGCAAAGGAAATGAAGGCTTTGGGCGCTCTCACGTGTTGCCACGTGACCCCTTGACAAACGCTTTAACAATCAGCGCATCACGTGTCAACACGTGATGATCAAAATAAAAATATTAAAATGCTTAACACTAAATTGCAGAACAAAGAAAGGAATTTGGTCCCACCTTTGGGCGCCCTCACGTGTCCACACGTGACCTCTTTTAGTTTAGTGTTTAACACTAATCCGAGAGCTTTATTTCCAGTGTTTAACACTATTGTTTCCTAGTGTTTAAACACTAATTTGAGATCTTTATTTCTTGTGTTTAACACTACTGTTCTCTAGTGTTTAACACTACTTTTAGCCAAATTGGCTAATTTTCCAGAGGCAAAAGTCCCTCCTCCAAATGAATCTCAAAATTGAGGAAATTAAAGATGAAAATGTTTAGCATTGCTGAATAATATGGGCTTGAACCTAGACAAATGTATAATGGGCCAGCAGAGGGCCAACACTTCAAATTTAATTGGAATTAAGCCAAGTAGGCCATAAGTCCTCAATTCAAACTTAACTGAGCCAATGTGCTCATAATATAATTAATTGATTCTAGCTCCAAATCGGACTACAGATCACTTAATCCACCTTAGTTCAAGGGTACATCTCTTCGCTCCTTTGATATTTGTCGTTGTAATTCCTCAACGTCTTCAAAGAGGTGACGGGTCCCGACAACCATACATTTCACGGACTATGGGGTCCTTAAACTCATGGACTATGATGTCCTTAACCTCGACCGTGATGTCTTTAAACTAACGTTGGACTGTGAGGTCCTTAAACTCACGGACTATGATGTCCTTAACCTCGACCGTGATATCTTAAAACTAACAACGGACAGTGAAGTCCTTAAACCCACGGACTATGATGTCCTTAACCTCGACCGTGATGTCTTTAAACTAACGTTGGACTGTGAGGTCCTTAAACTCACGGACTATGATGTCCTTAACCTCGACCGTGATGTCTTAAAACTAACAACGGACAGTGGAGTCCTTAAACCCATGGACTATGATGTCCTTAACCTCGACCGTGATGTCTTTAAACTAAACATTGGACTGTGGCGTCCTTAAGCCCATGGACTATGATGTCCTTAACCTTGACTGTGAGGTCTTTAAACTCACGGACTATGATGTCCTTAACCTCGACCGCAATGTCTTTAAACTAACATTGGACCACTATGTCCTTAAATTGGTAATCGACCGCAATGTCATTAAACTAAACAACAGAGCCCCAATTGCTCTTTTGTTGGATCTAAACGATCCCGTTAAGTTGATCTTAGTCTAAAATGGGATTAACGTATCCTTAACAAACGTTTAAGTTGATCTTAGTCTCAAATGAGGCTAACGTATCCTTAAAACCAACCCCCCAAACCCAAATCTAAGAAAGATACGGATTTGGACTAGTCCACGCCCTACGGGCGACAACATAACTTATTTTCCGTATACAATCCACGGGCAACCACAAACAAAATAAACACCCACGACACGAAGTGACCATCTGGAGAAGGAGAAAGTTGCTCCCGCGATGCGGTAGAATAATTAACTGCAGGGGCTTGTGCCTGGAGGGAAGAGCGTCCCCACAATCAAAAACCCCTCAAACGAGGGGGGAATCTGACGAAGTCTGCTACATCGGCCGCATCCGTTTAAACCTTCGATACATGGTGCCATAAATCAACTTGGCATTTTTGGAGAGGTGGACGGATAGCACCAATTAGCATCTACCCTCGGAATTCAGGCCCCGACGTCCCAACGTCCCGGTCGCATGATTCGGAGGGAAACAGATTCTGGCACGCCCGGTGAGACCTTTTCCTCTTTCCACTCCACACTTCGTGTATCATGTTCATGAACTAATTGCGATTTGCTAATGGTTGCCATTGGGTTTTGAGGTACTAAGATTTGGCGTTTTGCTTGGTGAAGAAAGCAAAGGATCAATGGCGTTCACCTGCTCAAAGTGTTCCACATGCAACTGCAACCCGCGTCCTGCCTCAACTAGGGGCATAACCTACGGGCCCCAAGCTGCTTCCCTGTTCACGATGCCCGTGGAACAGGTCACTCAAGCCACCACAGGGTTATTTTTCGGGACCATGCTCCCGCCGACGAGCTTCACCGTTCCTGTGCCAACGCCGGAAGTTCCCAAGAAGTCGGTCTTCGATCGGCTTACAGCTACTACAGCCCCTCTCAACGGGTCGTCCAGCACCGGCGCCTTGGTCTTCTCCAGATTGGGCCAAAGTTCAGGTGGGTCCATGATGAAGCCTGCACCTCCAGAGAAGGTTATTCCGAAGAGAGTAACCAACCCTGCTCCTAAATTCGTCAAGGCAGCTTCTCCTGCCAAGGGGTCGGTCTTTACAAGACTGACTGTCCCAACTCCCGCTCCTGCTACTCAAAGGACATCAGTCTTCAATAGGCTGACGCCAGCAGCAACACTTCACCTGGAAAGGGGGAAGACAAAGCCATTGCTGAACCAACCCCAACAGCTCGACATGCTCGATGTCGCCATTGGCGCCGAGTAAGGAGGGCCAGGGGCAACTCCCCTTCTGGGCTAACTCCACCAGCCCCAATGGCGGAAATTAATGCGGCCGGTCCAATTGGGAACAGCTTCGAGCTGCTGAATAAGGTGCGCAGGAATTCTCCTACCGCCATACTGAAAAGATCTCCTCCTACGGTGGGGAATGTTGCGGAAGCCAAGCCAGAATAGTCCCCTCACCGGCTGTCCTCTAAAATCTACAAGGTCTGGTGCCAGGTCCAGGACTCGGTAATTGATCGAAATTTCTCCCGCCAGCAGAAGAAGCTGAAGGTCCGAAAGGAAGAAAACCGTCCTGTTAAGACACAAAAGATGACGACTACTTGGGTGCCCACGGCAGCGGCCCCCTCGACGTCAACCACTCAGAAAAGAAGGAGGCCAGAGAAAGCCCCTGTAAACATGGCAGACCATAAAGACACTGAGCCCAAACGCCCTAAGTCTGGGGGCATTGTGGTGCATACCGTCTACATGGCATCCGGGAAAGAGGATAGCCGCGCTTCTACGGGCCACCGACCACTCACCCGATCTATCACAAGAGCTCAGGAACAACAGCAGCAGAAACTTAAGGAGATGTTGACTGCGATGGCCGCACTCACTGGGCCAAAAAAAAGCCCGGAGGCATCATCGGAACAGCGTCACGAACAAGAAACTGATGCTGAATTCCTTCGGAGAATGCTTGAAAAGAAGGACAAAGAGGCCGCGGAACAAGCGGCCAATATAAAGCGAATGGCACTTCTCTTCCAAGACATGGTGGGCATGATGATCCAGCCAGATCCCCCAGCCGAAGATCCTCCAGTAATAATTAAAGATGACAGAGGAGAAACATCGAATCCTCTGCCGGCTCTGTCAACAGCCAAAGAGTTGACAATCTCTAAAGCTGTCCTGGATGATTATATTGCTCAGCAAATAAGAGTTCACCGGGCAAATGAAACAGCCAGCCAAGTTGTCAAAACTGGAAGACCGTATCCAGGTTGGTATGATCAAATAAAGTACCCGCCGAGCTACACGATCCCCAAATTCCACGTATACATGGGGAAGGACAATCCCCACCAGCACGTCGCCCAGTTCAGAGCTCTGTGCGGTAACATCGGGGGCGATGATACGCTTTTGCTCCGCCAATTCATCGACAGCTTGTCGGAGACCGTATTTGAGTGGTACTCCGAGCTTCCAAACGACTCCGTCAAAACTTTCGCAGAGATGGAGTTGCTATTCACCCAGCGATTCGCGAGTGCCAGCGAACGCACCCTAATAATGGCGTTGATCAATGCAAGGGTGAAGCCGGGCAAAACTTGGGTTCAATACGCAATCCGATAGCGAAATCTGTGGTCAAAGTGCGAACAGCGCATCGAAGAAGCACCAGCGGTGGGCATGTTCGTGGGCACCCTAGACCCTCATGCAACTATTTCACAGTTCATGATGTTCTTCAAACCGACCACATTCCAGGCTTTAATCGACTTGCTAGCCCAGATGGATCAGATGGGTCACAGACCGTCTCCCCCGAAACCGGAGCCGCGAAATGAAAAGGGTAAAGGAAAGGCGACCTTCGTTGCGAATACTCAACAGCAGCCCAGTGCTCCAAAGTTAACGGATCAACTGGAAGAGAGACGACGCTATTATAATGAGAAAATGAAGTGCCCTTACTCGTTCCTACGAGAAAAAACAAGGAGACTCTTCGAGCTGGTGATGCGCAACAGGCTTATCAATTTGCCGAATCCAAGGAGGCCATTGCAACCCGGCGAAGCGAATAATCCCAATTATTGCCCTTACCACCAAATGATAAGCCATCCGATAGAAGATTGCTTCGTCTTTAAGGGATGGATCGAGGACCAGTATCAGCAAGGCGAGTTTGCGCTGTCTGAGAAGTGGAAAGTGAGCCCACCACAACCGCACACTGCTAAGAAGACAGACACACCGGGGGCAACATGCTCTTTTGTTGAAGAAGCTCCATGGGAGGTGGCTCTTTCGGCCAAAACCAAAAGGATGCTGAATGATCTCCAGACATGCCCGGCGATCAGGTGGAAAAACCCGCTAGAACCCCAGATCATCGAAGGAATGCTGAAGCCGTGCTCAACTCCAAAGATTGGTGGTGATGGCCAAAGTGTTCACATCCAGCCGTCAAAATCTTCGAAAAAGAAGAAGAAATCCAAGAAGCCCGTGAAGCCTGGCGACAAGCGCACGGACCTACAAAAGCAGATTGACGCGCTGGAAGAGTATAACCAGAAGGCGCGGACTCCAATCACGCTCCAAGAGTTCCTCAGCCACGTCCTTGAGGACGAAAATGATGAAGAAGACTCGTCAGATGAATCTGAAGATTACGTGGCAAGTTGCCATGTGATCTCTCACTCATCAATAAACGATGAAGAAGCCCTTTGCACCAAGAGACTGGGGGCAGGGCCTGAACCGGAACTTTCAGGGCCATCAGACGAGATGATCGACGCATTCCTAAACAAAGCTCTTCTGAAAAGTAAAGCTGATCGGAAGCGTGAGATGGCCATATTTGAAAAGGCCAAATGCCGGCGACTGGACGAAAGAGTCGAGACACTCCCGCCGAATCAAGGGACATCTGTCGTGAATAAAAACAAGTTCAAGATGAGGAAAAGGTTTGCTAAAGCCATATCAATGGGGATGAAGCTACCACCCTCTGAAGGAAACATTCTTGATGAAGCAGAAATGCATCTTAGCTACTGCTTATATCATCGGAAGATTGCGCACCCCACCGAAGAGTGCAACGCTTTTAAAAGATGGTGGCAGGGATATGTTGCTCACCGGCAACATTTTAAGCGGATGAAACACAAAACTCGTCGGGAGCAGAGAAGTACGACAGAGGAGCATAAAAGAACTACCGGTAACTGTCGCACGATCAACGCCGGGGGATCGCAAGTTTTTACTTTCGGGAGCGATTCTGACGAAGAGATGACTCTTGGTCCTCTCTTTAAAGAATCCACCTTGGGGAAAGCGGAAGAACCGGAGGCCTGTGAAAATATTCAGCTGCGCAATCGTACACTTCTAGAAAAGAACCACGGACCCGTAAATAGAAAAGATAAGGGAAAAGAAAAGGTCCTGAAGATATCGTCCTAGATGACCAAGTCATGAGAGAGCTGACCGCCAAGGACTCGCCAAAAAAAAGTAAGGTGGACTACAACGTCCTGGCGCACCTAAGGAAGTTACCTTCGCAGCTCAGCATTCTTGACGCCCTTTTACTATCAAAAGAAGTAAGAGATTCATTGATCAAGGAGCTGCAAGAGCCAGAGCAATTCCAAGCTTTCCTCGCCGAAGAAAAGATGAAGGATGAGCTGGAGGAAGTACACACAGCCGATATCACCTTCGGCGATGAAGACCTCCTCCTTGGGACGTGCGAACACAACCGTCCCCTCTATGTCTCAGGATACTGCCACAATATAAAGATAGGCAAAATCCTGGTCAACAATGGGTCTTCCGTCAATCTCCTCAACGTGCGAGTGTTGAAGGAAATCTGCATGAGCGTTCAACACCTCTCTCGTGATAAGATCACCATCTCCGGGTTCGACTCCCAGTCATCACGGACCCTCGAGTCTGTAATACTGACGCTGCGCTTCGGGCTGCTTGTCACAGACATTAAATTTCACGTTATTGACGCTAAGACATGCTACAATACTTTGCTCGGTAGGCCTTGGTTACATGAGTACAACATTATTCCTTCTACACAGCACCAGTGTATGAAGTATTTTAAAGATGGCCTCGAGTACACTTTGACGGGAGAGTTGAACCCATTCTCCATGAACGAAGTCCGAAAGTACGAAGATGCAAAATACTTCTTACCAGACTTCGAGGACACGGAGAGATGTCACAAATCGAAGGACAAAGCTATCACCACTATTCCAGTTTTCGGGAGTGATACCGAGGAGGAGGAAGAGATAGTTTATTCGGGGCCGCCTCAACGCAACAACCCAGGACCGTCCGCCCCGATATTGATCTTCGGCAGCGACTCGGAAGACGAGGTTAATGATGTATTCTCCGCTCGGCCGTTAATACAAGCTTTCGCGGGCAATAATCAGAGTCTACAAATTATCATGGTTCCGCGGGAGCATTACAAAGATCTCGATGCACTCAAAGCTTATAGTGTGCAAGAACTGCAGACATTTTACGTCCCTCCCAGACGAAAGGGCGAAAAGGCGATCCTATTCTACCGATCTGGGGAAACCAAAGTGGAGAAAGAAATCTGGCATGGCACCGATTCTATGCTCGACAGACTCCAGCCCATCCGTCCGCCTAGATATTACTCGGAAGGCTTGAGAAGGCTCTTGAAGTGCCAAGGGGTACCTTTCAAACAGACCATTCGACAAGCTCGGTTCTACAACGGGATATAGGATGTCCCTGGAACTCAGCGCAAGTTGCCCAACGGGAAGATGGAAACGCTCGGGCTTGGATATGTGAAATCCGGGAAACGGGAACGAGTCCATGGTAGCTACGTCCTATATGACTTTGATGAAGAAGAGGACGCCCTGTCAGAAAACGCTGACCCTGAACCAAAACGAGATCCTGCAATCAAAATGCCGAGTTCATCATTTGAAGAACGAATAGACAAGCTTATCAGGGAAGCGGGTCAAAAGATCCGGGATGACCATAACCATGAAATGGCCATTTATAAGAAAGCTAGGATACATCACCTCCTTCAACAGGCCGCGGAGAATGACAATGCTCACCCTTATCAACCCGTCATACAAAAGGCCCAACGCAGAGGCAAAAATAAATCAAAGAGCGGGAAAGGTGTTCGACAGCGACAAAGCGGGACCAAGAAGCCAAACGATCGGGAATCGAGCAACCCGGATTCGTCCCTTATGAAGAAGATGAGCCGAGCATACTCTTTTCCTCAGAAAAAAACACGGAAGATACTTGAGCTCGCTATAAAACATCAGATGATTACGCTTCCGGAGTCCAAACACCCCGAGCAAGCAGGCGAAGTCTCTCATCCGGACTATTGCTCTTATCATCGAGCAATAAGACATCCTATTGAAGACTGCTTCACCTTCAAGAACTGGGTCGAAGATTAATATCAGCATGGTAGGTTTGCTCTATCCAGTAGCTGGAGAATAAATCCGCCACAGAAGCACGAACCAAAAGCCGCCCATATAGCGAGAATAGAACCAGACCAACATCGGTCTTGGAAGCGAGCCCGTACTTGTCATATGATAACACTATCAAAAGAAGAACCTGACGGTATGGATATTCTCCCCCGGTGCTTCGAAAACAATGATGACGAGGTGATCTCAGAGTTTCCACCGGTGCCGAAAGAGCTGGAAGATGGAATACATACCACTGCAGATAACCTCAAGAAAATCGATTTGGGGACGGAAAGTGACCCACGGCCGACGTTCGTCAGCGAATTGCTGTCTGAAGAAAGGGTGGTTACACTAAAGGACGTGCTCATGCAGCATAAAGATTGCTTCGCATGGAATTATTCCGAGATGCCAAGACTAGACCCAGGGATTGCGGTTCACAAACTGGCCATATCCCCGGACGCCAAGCCAATCAAACAAGCGCCGAGAAGAATGTAGCTCGAGCTCGAGATGAGCATCAACGCCGAGGTCAAGAAGCTAATTGACTCTGGTTTCATCCAAGAGGTTCAGTATCCTGATTGGATCGCCAACATCGTCCCGGTGATGAAGAAAAATGGGACAGTGCGCATATGTGTGGACTTTCGGGATCTCAATAAAGCTTGCCCGAAGGACGACTTCCCAGTACCGGTCACCGAGCTGATGATAGACAATACGTCCACTCATGAAGTCTTCTCCTTCATGGACGGTTCATCAGGATATAATCAGATAAAGATGCATCCCGAAGACCAGAAGCACACCGCTTTCCGGACCCCTTTGGGTATATTTTGCTATAAGATGGTGCCTTTCGGTCTAAAAAACGCCGATGCCACCCATCAGAGGGCCATGACGAAGATCTTCGATGACCTTATACATGAAATTATCGAATGCTATATCGACGACCTCGTGATGAAAAGCAAATCATACGAGGAACATCTCGAGCATCTGAAGATCGTGTTTCAACGCCTTCGGCAATACAACTTGAAGATGAACCCTCTCAAATGAGCGTTCGGGGTGTCCTCAGGCAAATTCTTATGATTCATCATCCGACACCGAGGTATCGAGATAGATCCGTAGAAGATCAAGGCGATCATGGAAATGCCTCCGCCAAGGACTCTGAAGCAATTACGGTCTCTCCAAGGGAAGCTCGCGTATATTCGGCGATTTATAACCAATCTCTCCGGCAAGTGCCGCCCTACAGCCACCTAATGAAGAAGGGAACCCCGTTCGTCTGGGATCACAAATGCCAAAGCGCGCTGGATGAAATCAAGCAATACCTTTAGAATCCGCCAGTGATGACTGCTCCGGTCAAGGGAAAACCCCTCATTCTGTATACAACCGTCCTTGAAGGTTTCTTAGGCGCATTATGGGCATAAGAGAACGACCAAGGGAAGGAGAGAGCCCTCTACTATTTGAGTCGAGTTCTGCTGGGGGAAGAAAGCAATTATTCTCCCATCGAAAAACACTGCCTGGCACTGATGTTCGCAATAATGAAATTCAGGCACTATGCATTGGCGCACGAAGTCCGTCTCATATCGAAGGTGGATCCTCTCAAATATTTGATGTCAAAGGCCATATTGATGGGGTGGCTCGCTAAATGGGCCTTTCTCTTAATGAAATTCTCAATAACTTATCAGCCTCTTAAGGCAGTGAAAGGCCAAGCCATCGCCGACTTCCTCGCTGAGCATCCGATACCTGCCGATTCTCCTTTGAATTGCGAACTGCCAGACGAACATGCGTTTGACACGATCGGCGGAGGTGATACCCAATGGGAACTTTACTTCGATGGAGCATCCTCCATGAAGAAGCGCAAACAAAACACTCCCATAATCAAATCAGGGGTAGGCCTCATCTTCGTAACTCTACGATGAGGGATAATGCGCTCTGCCTTCTCCTTAACAGAGCCAAGGACAAACAGTGAAGCCGAGTATGAAGCTTTGATAGTAGGTCTCGAGATCGCCATCGACATGGGAATTGAGAACCTTCTCATATACGGAGACTCCCAGCTGGTCGTTAGTCAAGTAGATGGCGACTACCAAACGTGCAAACCAGAACTGGTGAAGTACGGCGAGAGGGTACAGCAACTGCTGACCCAAATACCTTCCTACACCTTGGAAAGCATACCGCGTGTGGAAAATAGCAAAACGGAAGCATTAGCCAAGCTTGCTAAAGAACTGGCCGACGAAAACCTCGATGACGTAAGGATCATTGTGCAAAACCGTCGGGTTCTTGCGCCGGAAGAAATATCTCCAGAGTTGTCCGAGAAAAAGGAAGCGACTGAGCAAACGGCCCTACAAGTGAAAGATCAGGGAAAGGCTGAGGATTGGAGAGAAGTCTTTATAGACTACTTCAAATCCCGTCGAACGCCCGAAGATGCGTCCTCAAGACATCAGCTTATGAAACGAGCTCTGTTTTTTGCCTTCGTCAATGATACTCTGTACAAGAGGTCATTTGATTCTCTGTGGTTAAGATGCCTGGGACCTGAAGAAGCAAAAAGAGTCATCCAAGAAACTCATGACGGACTCTGTGGCTCTCACCAAGCCGGGCCGAAGATGAAGTTGAAGATCAAACGAATGGGTTATTATTGGCCCACGATGATCCAGGACTGCCTCCAGTATGAGAAGCAATGCCACTCATGCCAGATCCATGGGAACTTTATCCATCAGCATCCGAATCCTCTACACCCAACGGTGGCTAGCTGGCCGTTCGAAATGTGGGGGACTAACATAATCGGCCCCATCGAACCAGTATCATCCAGAGGACATTGGTTCAATTTGGCGACGACTTATTACTTCTCCAAATGGGCAGAAGCAGTACCGCTGAGGGAAATGAAGACCGAGAATATACTCCATTTCTTCAAGACGCACGTCATTTATCGGTTTGGAACTCCGCGACGGATTATCTCCGATAATGGGCCAGCCTACAGAAGCCACAAGATCAGCCGCTTCGCACAACAGCACAACATAGACTGGAGATACTCCTCAGTTTATAATCCCCGAGCTAACGGTCTAGCTGAGGCCTTCAACAAGACCTTGACGAAGATCGTGAAAAGACTGTGTTATGAAATAAGAAAGACTGGTACGAGAGACTGCAAGAAGCTCTCTGGGCGTATCGAACTACGTTCAAGATGACCACGAACACAACGCCATACGCGTTGGTATTCGGTACAGAAGCGGTACTCCCCCTCGAGATAGAGTTACCCTCTCTACGAATGGAAGTTCATTACGAGCTAACGGACGAAGAAAACGCTCACTTTCGCCTCGAAGAGCTCGATGCCCTTGATGAACTCGGCTCCTGTCGCAACAAAATCTGGAAGCTTATAAAGCAAAGATGACGCGCTCATATGAAAGATTGACCAGGCAGAGGACATTCCGCCAAGGCGAACTCGTGCTAGTGGTCAAAAGACCTATGATCCCCAATCGCACCAAGCGGGGAAAATTCGAGCCGAACTATGAAGGCCCGTACATTATGGACAAGGTCTACCAAGGTGGAGCCTATCATGGACATGCATAGCGAAAGGCCCTTCAGGCCAATAAATGGTCGCTTCTTGAAGAAATACTACGCCTAATGAGTCACGGCCTAGGTCAATGATAGACGACAACGACTATGTCCGCTCGCTATCTTCCTAAGCCCAAACTCTATAAGTAGTAGCCGGCTAACGGACCGAAACGTTCTTAAACTAACAACGGACCGAAACGTCCTTAAACTAACAACGGACCGAAACATCCTTAAACTAGCAGCAGACCACTATGTCCTAAAACTAGCTATTGACCGAGATATCGATAAACTACGGTGGATTGCAGCATTCCAAAGCTGATATAAAAAAGAAGAAGAAAAAAAAGAATAAAAAAAAAGAAAATGGTATGTCCATAAGCAAAAGGGGCACGGGCGAAAACCCAAAAGGGCTCCGTGAGTAAAAACAGCAAGGCTACCGGCGAGTCTTGTGAAAACCCAAAAGGGCGCAACCTCGTTAGAACAACAAAAAAAAACGGTATGTCCATAAGCAAAATGGGCACGGATGAAAACCCGAAAGGGCTCCGTGAGTAAAAACAGCAGGGCTACCGGCGAGTGTTTATGAAAACCCAAAAGGGCGCAACCTCGTTAAGAGACACTTGCAAGGTCCTCTCGACTTTGTAAGGAGAAACCACCTGCGTGAGATCCTTACGACTCACAAGGGAGCAACACACTTAGGGATCCCCACGATCCCTAGGGAAA
This sequence comes from Agapanthus africanus, assembly GCA_030015575.1. Classification (NCBI taxonomy): domain Eukaryota; kingdom Viridiplantae; phylum Streptophyta; class Magnoliopsida; order Asparagales; family Amaryllidaceae; genus Agapanthus; species Agapanthus africanus. Next base: position 483,154,434 of record JASDDO010000018.1, on the reverse strand, counting down.
AACTACACTTGTGAGATCCTCACGACTCGTAAGGAGAATCCTTTTATGGGACCCTCACGGCTCATAAGATTCAAAAGTCTTAAGCTATAGAGATTTGAACCTGTTCTTAAGCAGTCCCCACAACCTCCACTACTGTCCTACAAGCGGTTCAATGCTGACCCTTGTATACAATCCACGGGCACGAATAAACATTTCCCTAACAAAGTCCCATCCGTGACTAGGGATATGTCTACACGGTGAACAACCCTTGTAAGTCCTCTCGACTTATAAGGAGAAAGCACTCTTGTAAGATCCTTACGACTTATAAGGGAACATACACTTAGAAGTCCTCACGATTCCTAAGGAGAAAACGCACCTACGAGATCCTCACGACTCGTAGGGAGAAATACCTTTATGAGACCCTTACGGCTCATGAAGTCAAAAGCCTTAGTCGACAGGATCCTAACCTTGTTCGCTAAGCCACCTTTGTTCGATATTGACAGAGGCAAATGATGATTCGCTCCTGGCAATATCCCAGTTGTAGCGGTGCTGATGCCGAAATCGGTGTCTAATCCCAAGCTTGCGGCAAAAAGCTTGCGGACCACACATGCATAATAAATAGCCGAAATGATGGGGCAACTTGCAAACAAAATCAGCAAGTAAAAATATATGCATGCAAAATAGCTGAAATGATTGGGCAACTTGCAATAAAATGCAGCGAGTAAAAATAAAAATAAAATAGCTGAAATGATTGGGCACCGCGAAAAATAGCCGAAATGATTGGGCAATCGCGACTTTCGCGATATAAAAGCTGAAATGATAGAGCATCGCGGAAAGAAATAAAAAAATGAATGAAATTTATTCCCTACAGGTGATATCACATCAATCCCTGTATACAATCCAGGGACGCAAACAAAGAGGGAATCATACCTTTCCTCCCCAAACTTCATCACAAGGAGAGGCCAAATCTCAATGGTCCATAGACAGCCTAGAGATCATCTCAACATTCGTCTTATTACAACGAACACAACATCAAGCAAACTGGAATGGCGGCAACTCCCAGTTCCATGACTCGGCGGTGTGCAGATGACCGAGAGCAAAATTCCTGGATACGTAGAACGAGGCTTATATCAATCCTGACCCCGTGGGAAATGTCCAGAGCGGATCCTGGTCCTCGCAGAGCACGGTAGTGAACCCGTGTGAAGCATCCAGAGCGGAGCCTAGTCCTCGCCGAACACGGCAGTGAACCTGTGGGAAGCATCTAGAGCAAAATTCCTGGTTACGTGGAACGCGGCTTATGTCAATCCTGACCCCATGGGAAAAGTCCAGAGCGGATCCTGGTCCTCGCAAAGCACGGCAGTGAACCCGTGGGAAGCATCCAGAGCGGAGCCTAGTCCTCACCGAACACGGCAGTGAACCCGTGGGAAGCATCTAGAGCAAAATTCCTGGTTACGTAGAACGCGGCTTATGTCAATCCTGACCCCGTGGGAAATGTCCAGAGTGGATTCTGGTCCTCACAGAGCACGGCAGTGAACCCGTGTGAAGCATCCAGAGCGGAGCCTTGTCCTCGCCGAACACGGCAGTGAACCCGTGGGAAGCATCTAGAGCAAAATTCCTGGTTACGTGGAACGCGGCTTATGTCAATCCTGGCCCCGTGGGAAACGTCCAGAGCGGATCCTGGTCCTCGCAGAGCACGGCAGTGAACCCGTGTGAAGCATCCAGAGCGGAGCCTAGTCCTCGCCGAACACGGCAGTGAACCCATGGGAAGCATCTAGAGCAGAATTCCTGGTTACGTGGAACGCGGCTTATGTCAATCCTGATCCTGTGGGAAACGTCCAGAGAGGATCATGGTCCTCGCAGAGCACGGCAGTGAACCCGTGTGAAGCATCCAGAGTGGAGCCTAGTCCTCGCCGAACATAGCAGTGAACCCATGGGAAGCATCTAGAGCAAAATTCCTGGTTACGTGGAACGCGGCTTATGTCAATCCTGACCCCGTGGGAAACGTCCAGAGTGGATCCTGGTCCTCGCAGAGCACGGCACTGAACCCGTGTGAAGCATCCAGAGCGGAGCCTGGTCCTCGCCGAACATGGCAGTGAACCCGTGGGAAGCATCCAGAGTAAAAACTGGACTGTGGAGTCCTTAAATCCACGGACTATGATGTCCTTAACCTTGACCGTGATGTCTTAAAACTAACAACGGACTGTGGAGTCCTTAAATCCACGGACTATGATGTCCTTAACCTTGACTGTGATGTCTTAAAACTAACAACGGGCTGTGGAGTCCTTAAATTCACGGACTATGATGTCCTTAACCTCGACCGTAATGTCTTAAAACTAGCAACGGACTGTGGAGTCCTTAAATCCACGGACTATGATGTCCTTAACTTCGACCGCGATGTCTTTAAACTACAGTACCCCGGAGAACACCCAGAGTGGAGCCTGGTCCTCACAGAACACAGCAGTGAACCCATGGGAAGCATCTAGATCAACCCCTGACCCCGTGAAATACGGATAAGGACAACTTCACCCATCGCTTACGGGTCCTCACGACTCGTAAGGGAGCAAATCCTCTTGCGAGATCCTTACGACTTTCAAGAGAAAACACGCTTAGGAATCCTCACGATTCTTAAGGAGAAATTACACTTATGGGATCCCCTCGACCTGTATGGAGAAAAACTCTTTATGAGACCCTCACGGCTCATAAAGTTGAAAAGTCTTAGGAGGCAGATCTTAACCCTGAATCCTAAGCCATCGTTGTCCTGCAAAGAGATCAAGATAGACTATCTGCAGAATACATTCAATAAAAAGGGACGCACCATTGAGAGGAAAAATATGTTTTTTATTCATAAACCAAAATGGATACAAAGTACAATTCGCAAAAGAACAAAAAAAATATACTCTCATTCAGGAGTATGTCCAAAGGAAAAAAAACAAAAAAAACATATACAAGTCCTCAAGTCGGCGGGCGATTTAGCAGATTGGTCAGCTCATCCTTCTTTCGCTGGGCCACGCCTTCGTGATTCAATATCGTCAGAAGACGGGCCTCCTCTTGAGCTTGCTGGGCCTGATATGAGGCGAGCCGGCCTTCAAGCTCTTTCTTAGTGGCCTTGTGAGCCTCAACCCTTTCATGAGTGAACACGACGGCTTTGTCGATGGCCACCACTTCCTTGATGGCCTCTTGAAGCACTCGCCAGAGTCCATACGCTTTGTTGGCTTTGGCCGTAAGGTTGGCTTGGAGCTCATTCAACGCTTTCGAAGCCAGCTCACTCTCTGAGAATTTGCGGCCGAGCCTCTTCTCGCATGACACCATATTCGCCGCGCACCACTCGATTAAGCCCCGTAAGCTCGCCTTCGCAGCCACAGCCTCCGAAGAAAGGCAGGTACACTCAAGCACTTGCAAGCAAGTCTCCACCTGCCGACAAAACTCAACCCAGACTTGCACCATCGCCTCATTATGATAGGTAGCAAGAAAGGGAAGAGAGCCGTTAGCTTCAGCAACAAACGCTTCAGCTGTGATTACACTGCCCGCATGAAGCTCCTCGATCAGGGATGACAGGGAGTCGAGGCTTAATTTCGCCAGACGGTCTGAGGCTCGCAAAGCATAAGGGCCGGGCGGAATGACGATGTGTAATGTTCATATCAGATTTTTGCATTTTTATACCGCTCAATTTTTATCACATTGCTTATCGGTAGGTACTCTTGAGCCGTGTTTGCTAGTCAATTGCAGGATACAGGTTCTCGGCTCTAAACGGTGAAATTCATGGAAAAACACGACAAAATCCGGGTTCCTGCCAACCACAGATAAAACACGGGTCTCCGCTCTTTATCCTTCTGTTTCCATACACCAGTTTAAGAGACAAAATGGCAAATCAATGTCATTTTCATGCACAAGGCTCAATGGCAACACAAGATCCAAGAAATCTACGCGGAGCTCAAGAAAATCATGGCAAAAAGATCCACATCCAATCACCTTTTGGTCTACTAAAATTCTGGAAGAAATGTGGAAAGATTATCAGAAAAATCATATACCAGACTGAAGTACATAAAAGACCAGGGAACCCCACAAAGCCCGAGAAGCCAACTCCACTAAAGTGCCGCGGTTCCGCGACATAAGCATGCTTAGGCCGCGGAACCGCGGCCGTATGGCCTCCTCATGTACTGATGTTTCAGGGGTAGTTTTGTCTTTTCATGTAGGGACAGATTTTTGTCCTAGGTTTTCAGTTGCCCGCCTATAAATAGTCCAGAACTTGCCAAAGCCAAAGGGTGCTTAATCTTGTATTTTAGGTTTTAGAATACTTGTTGTTCTTCTTCCTCTTCTCATCTCTTCTCCATTGAAAAACTTGTAGTGAGCTTTTGTGAGTGAAGAATGATGAATAAAGAAGTTCTTTTTACTTCTCATGCTTGTCTTGTTCTCTAGTTAAATTATTATTGCTTGTAATTTTTATTTGTTAACTTAGTTGTTGTTATTTGTGTTTGTTTCTTTCTTTTCTCTTTTCCTTTATCCTTAAACAACCATGATGCTTACGCTTGATCCTTGCCGAGGTGAGGTCGCAAATAGCTAGTTGTTATCTTCTAATCTCCTTCTTTCTATCTTCCTCTTTTGTTTTATTTTCTTTTCGTTATGATGTGTGAGTAGTTTCATACTTGTTAGGGTAGGATAAGGGAAGTTTGAGAGAAGGAAATCTCTCTCACTCTTTCCTTGCCCAACATCTTAATTCGACTCCCGTTAATTGAACCACAATCCGCTCCCTACGGCACCCTATCCTACATGATAGCGGTGATTCCGTAGTGAGACCGGTTGTGGTTGAATTAACCGGAGGTTATGGCTAAGAGCCAAGAACGGACGAACAAGCACCAAAAGGAAGAACTTAAGCGTTGGAAAGCCTAGCTTATACTCGCAAGTTCCTTCCTAGTCGTGCTAATCCCCGTTGTTGCCGATTACCATAATACCGATATTAAGAGTGGCAACGAAAGAAGTGAGCGACTCTTAACTCAAACTAACCTAATCCTAACCCTAACAAGCTCTCTTTACATATCATTTTAACACTTAGTTAATCACAAACAAATCTGGAAAATTGGACTTAACTCGTTAAAGCACATAGAAAAAGATTCCCATCTCCCTGCGGACGGCCCGTACTCAACCAGCTAGCTACAAGCGAAACCGTTTTGATTGCGGTAATTAAATAAACTTGAACACGCAGGACCCTAACAATCAAATGGCGCCGTTGCCGGGGAGATGGTAGTTTATTTCTTTCTGTAATTTCGGGTTAACTTGTGAATATAAATCTAACCGAAAAATAAAACAAAAAATATACGTTGTAAAAAAAAACCATCTTGTTATTTTTGATTAGTTTTTGTGCAAGTGTGCAGGATAATACGAAGTTCGAGTTCAGTGCCAAAGACGTGGAAAGATAGACCCACATCTCGCGGCTACACCGCGACGGATCAAAACGAAGCAAACGGTCTACTGTAAGATTCTGGAGCAGTTCCAGTAAGCAAATCCAAAATCAGGAAATCTAGACAAGCAGAGGACACCCAAAGAAGCACATACCAGCAAACTGGAGCCCTAATTCCATAACTTAGCCACGGAACCGCGGCATTAGAACCCTATTGCCGCGGAACCGCGGCCATTTATGCCCTTCAGGGTGCCAAAACTTCTGTGAGTGTTTCTTTCCCTCTCCCCACTCCTCTGAACTCCACTGAATTGTGTTTTCTGCAGCATTCTTTGCGCAAACTCTCTTCCCCCTTCCAATAAACTGTTCTTGTGCAGGATTCTTTGCGCCGCGCTAAAATAAAAATTGTTTGCAGTTGATTTGTTACCGCTTTGCATTCATTAATACGGACTTAAGGGGCTTGAAACCAATTCAGATTGGGTGGGGATTTCATCACCCTTTCCAGGACCCTAGAAATCACAAAAAGCATATGCATTGACCATTGTTAAATTAAAAAAAATACTAGACTCGGCCTTAAGGACTTCGCGCTTAATAGGACAGAGGACTAGTTACAGGCATCGGCCGTTTATCCTATCTGACTTTTGCGGTGTCTAGGCAAGTGTGCCGAAGGCAAGTGGTTATTTAATTAAGGAACTTCGCGAAAGCGTTGGAAAACCTCCCACTTACCTGGCACTTACCTGGCCGCAATTGACGGAGAAGAGACGGTTTGAGGTCCTATTTCTAGCCCTCTGGAACAGTTAGGAGCTGTCTAGCAGACCTAGGTGACCCTAGATCTAGGTGTGATTGTGCATATCTTGTTTGTGATTGCTTAAGGCCGTAAGTCCGTACATATTCCTGTAAAGCTCTTTCTAAAAAAAAATAATAAAAAGAAAAAAATCAAAAACTTTTATAAAAAAAAACTTGCCCTTTGTTGCCAGAATCCATTTTTCACCCACCACCCATCGTATTTCTCCATTGACGTTTTCTTACCCTCACCTTCTCCGCTTTGACTATACTAAACTCGTTTAGTGTATGTCCGCTTGGACTCGGGACACTAGCGCCCGTCTAGTCCGCGTTACGTTAGTCGCTACCGACTACGCGATCGACTCAGACGTCGAAACTCCGTCCACTCCTCTTTCACCCTTACCTTTGCCGGCCAACTCCGACGTTGACCGGAATTCTGTTCATACGTCTTCACCTTCACCTTCACCAACCTTTTCTTCCGCGATGTCAGGATTTAATCCAAACATCCCTACAACTCCCCCGGGATTGATTCGACCTCCTATGGATACGAATAACCCACCACCACCGCCTGTTGTAGCGTCGCAGAGAATCGCGCTCCAGGATCGTTTCTATCCCACCCGTTCTGCACTTCCCACCTGCCTTTCTCTTCCACCGGCCAATGGGGATAATTTTGAAATTAAGCTCCACTTCATCAACATGCTTCCGCGATTTCATGGGCTTGAATCTGAAGATGCCTATATCTTCATCAATAAATTTCAAAACGTTTGTGCCATGATGAAAACCACCCAGCTGTCGGACGATGCTATACGTCTACGGGTCATTCCGTTCACTTTATGCGATCTTGCTGAAAAATGGCTGTATAGCACCGCTTCCCACTCCATAACCAGTTGGGACGAGTTTGTTAAAGCGTTTCTCAAAAAATTCTATCCGAATCATAAAACCGCAAGGATTCGTAACGAAATCAACCAATTCTCTCAGCTTCCTTCTGAACCCTTTTGAAAGTGCTTTGACCGGTATAAAGACCTTCTTGTTCAGTGTCCTCACCACGGTATAGAGAAATGGCAACTTTGCTAAACCTTATACGAGGGCCTGAACCCAGCAACCAAGCAGTTGTTGGAAACCATCTGTCAGGGTCACTTCCTATCGAAATCTGACGAGGAAGCATGGCAATTCTTTGACGACCTTGCGGAGCAAACGCTACAATGGGAGAGCACCAGACCGACTTCTTCTTCTTCTACCTCCACTTCTACCGGTCAGTCTGGGGTAGGAATTCACCAACTTGATGTCTCTATTGCGATGAAAGCTGCAATGGCTGCAATAACGAGAAAGCTTGAAGCAATAGAGAGAAAATTTTCTTCTCCTGCTCCTGCCCCTGTTCTTCCCCTTCGTACCATTTGCGCTTGTTGTTCTGATCCTTCTCACTTAACCGAAGAGTGTCCTTACAATGCACCATCTCAAGGACAGGATCAGGTTAATGCTGCATTTCAGCAAAGACCGAGGAATGATCCATACTCTTCCACCTACAATCCCGGTTGGAGGAACCACCCCAATTTCGTCTGGAATCAGAATCAGAATCAATTCCAAGGCAACAATTTCCAAAGGCCCCCTCCGCCGCAACAACAAGCGCAACAACAAACTCAACATCAATTTCAGCAGCCCTTCCAACCCCAACCTTTTCAAAATCAGACGAACAACTTTGCACCCAACAATTCTTTTCCACCAAACAACTTTGTTCCGTCAAACAACGATAAGGTTTCCTCGCTCGAACGAAGTCTGGAGGCGTTCGTTACACAATCGACACAATCCACCGCAAACATCCAGTCTTCCATTCAGTCCTTAGTGCAACACACTGCCGCTCACGGGCAAAGCATCAAGACCATCGAGGCCCAGATTGCACAGCTGAATGCAGCCTTAAGCGAGCGAGAGAAGGGGAAGCTCCCGTCCCAACCACTCCCAAATTCCGGTCACCCACATAATGTACATGTTGCTCTTGAACAACAGAACCATAATGTGAGTGCCGTGACCACATTGAGATCGGGAAGGATGCTGCAAAACAACATCGGCACACGGATCAACGATGACACCCCGACCGCTTCTTCTTCTTCTTCTTCTTCTTCTTCTTCTTCTTCTTCGTCTTCGTCTTCTGAGCCTATTCTCCGTTCTTCACAAGGCTCTCCTTCCTCTTCTTCTGCTCTGAATGGACCCACTTCTCACTCCATGAAAACACCTGTTCTGGGATCCGTTCCAACTCCACAATCTCCTCCTCCAGCATTAGAATCAACCAATTTTAAAAATGTTCCATTTCCAAACCGGTTGAGGTCTAATAAACAAAATCCTCAGATGGAGAAGATTCTGGAGTTATTTAAGCAGGTTAACATTAACATTCCTCTTTTAGATGTTGTCCAACAAGTCCCGTCCTACGCAAAAATCTTAAAGGACTTGTGCACGAAAAAGAGGAAGTCTCAGGTACCCAAGAAAGTTTTCTTGACTAGTGCTGTGAGTGATGCCCTTACCCAATCTTTACCACAAAAACGGAAGGACCCTGACTGTCCTACGATTTTTATTACCATTGGGGATAAGAACATCAACCGCGCACTATTAGATCTTGGTGCCAGTGTTAACCTGCTTCCGTACTCAGTATATGAGCAATTAGGCGTAGGAGAGCTGAAACCCACACACTGTACTCTCCAAATGGCCGACCGATCGATCACCCATCCTAGAGGTGAGCTAGAGGATGTGTTAATCAAAGTCAGGGACTTCATATTCCCCGTTGACTTCATTGTATTAGACACACAGCCTGTAGCTAACCCCCGGAATCAAATTCCGGTGATACTCGGTCGCCCATTCCTTGCAACCTCAAATGCTGTGATCAATTGTCGCAATGGTTCGATGAACCTCTCTTTTGGAAACATGACAATTGAACTCAACATTTTTAGGTTGGGAAATCAGCCCTCCGAACCTAATGCTCATATACTGGACGTTTGCTCAATCCAGGAGATCACCCCTGAAGAGTGTGAATTCGAGGAGTTTCTGTTTGATCACGATAACCTTGACGCCACTAGTGCGTTCCTCTTCGAACCTGCTGCTGTTTCTGCGCCCGACAACGACTACGAGTGTTTCACGTTCTCGAACGATCTTAGCCGCTCACAACCCGAGTTTGAATCCTTCGAATTTCCGAATGAGTTACCTGAACCATCCAACTCGGTCGCTTACACTCGTTTTGAACCTTTGCTGGAATCTTTTGAGTTCGAGACCTTTGCACCAATCTTGCCTTCCATCGTTTCACCTCCAACGCTCGAACTCAAGCCTTTGCCGTCTCACCTTAAGTACGCTTACTTAGGTGAGAACGAGACCCTCCCGGTTATCATCTCGGCTTCTCTAGCTCCCGACCAAGAGAAAGCCCTTCTTGCGGTCTTGCACAACAATAGGCAAGCTTTTGGCTGGTCCATGGCAGACATCAAGGGGATCAGTCCCCTGATCGTTGAACATCACATTCATCTGATGGATGATGCCAAACCATCCAGGGATCCACAAAGACGTCTCAACCCAGTCATGAAAGAGGCTGTGAAGAAGGAGATCGTAAAATGTCTGGATAGTGGTATCATTTACCCTATCTCTGATAGCCAGTGGGTTAGCCCCATTCACGTTGTCCCCAAGAAATCAGGTATAACGGTCATCACTAACGAGGCGAACGAGTTAATCCCTACTCGCACCCAAACTGGGTGGCGAGTATGCATCGATTACAGAAAACTCAACGCCGCAACGCGGAAGGACCACTTTCCGCTACCTTTCATTGACCAAATGCTTGAACGATTGGCCGGACACGAGTACTACTGCTTTCTTGATGGCTACTCCGGGTATAATCAAATTCCCATCGCCGAAAAAGACCAGGACAAGACCACTTTCACTTGTCCTTTCGGCACGTTTGCATATCGTCGCATGCCCTTTGGGTTATGCAATGCGCCCGCTACCTTCCAGCGGTGTATGATGGGAATCTTCTCAGACATGGTGGAAAAATTTCTGGAGATCTTCATGGACGATTTCTCCATCTTCGGCGATTCCTTCAACGAGTGTTTGCTGCATCTTGACGCTGTCCTTACCCGATGTAAGGACAAGAATCTCACTTTGAATTGGGAGAAGTGCCACTTCATGGTGCGCGAAGGTATTGTCTTAGGACATATCATCTCGCAAAATGGCATAGAGGTTGACAAAGCAAAGATTGAGGTCATTTCCAATCTCCCTCCTCCCCGATGCGTCAGAGATATCCGAGCCTTCCTTGGCCATGCCGGTTTCTATATACGGTTCATCAAGGACTTTAGCAAGATTGCTAGGCCCTTGACTCTTTTGCTGGCCAAGGATACGCCATTCGACTTCAACTCGAGCTGTGTCATTGCATTCGAGTCATTGAAAATCTCACTCACTTCTGCTCCTGTTCTTTCTTCACCTGACTGGACGCACCCATTTGAGATAATGTGCGACGCATCCGACTTTGCCATTGGTGCTATCCTTGGACAACACATCAACAAGATGCCGCACGTAATCTATTATGCGAGCCGAACCCTGAACGACGCCCAACTCAATTATACAACAACTGAGAAGGAATTCTTAGCCGTTGTATTTGCTTTAGAAAAGTTCAGGCCCTACCTCATCAGCTCTCTAGTCATTGTCTACACTGACCATTCTGCTCTGCGCCATCTTTTTGCGAAGAAAGATGCAAAATCTCGGCTAATTCGTTGGATCCTCTTGCTTCAAGAGTTTGACCTTGTCATTAAGGACAAACGAGGATGTGAAAACGTAGTTGCCGACCATCTCTCACGACTTCCTTCTTCGCCTTCGCTTCCAATTCCGATCAACGATGTTTTCCCGGATGAACAGCTCTTGACAGTATCTTGCGAACCCTGGTTCGCAGATATTGTGAACTATTTGGCCACAGGGTTACTACCGACTGAATGGTCAAGTCAGGACAGACTTCGCTTCTTATCCCAAGTAAAACACTTTTACTAGGACGAACCCTATCTGTTCAAGTACTGTCCCGACCAGATTATTCGTCGGTGTGTCCCTGACGATGAATTCAAGAGTGTGCTGTCGTTTTGCCACGATCAAGCATGTGGCGGGCATTTTGGCCCCAGAAAGACAGCTGAGAAGATCTTGCAATGTGGTTTCTACTGGCCACAACTCTTCAAAGACGCTCATGACTATTGCAAGACTTGCTCCCGGTGCCAACACTTGGGCCGGATATCCCGGAGGAACGAGATGCCGCTCCAACCAATCTTGGTTGTGGAGATTTTCGATGTTTGGGGGATAGATTTCATGGGGCCGTTTCCCAGCTCTTTCGGGAACGTGTACATTCTTCTCGCTGTTGATTACGTCTCTAAATGGGTCGAGGCTGTGCCCAGCCGGACTAACGACAACAAGATTGTCGTTAGGTTTCTTAAAGAAAACATTTTCTCCCGTTTTGGGCACTCCCGAGCAATCATTAGCGACAATGGAAGCCATTTCTGCAACAAGACTTTCGAGGCCTTGATGCGGAAATATTCCATTAATCATAAGCTCTCTACGCCCTACCACCCCCAAACCTGCGGGCAGGCCGAAGTTTCAAATCAGCAAATCAAGCAGATACTGGAGAAAACGGTTTCCAAGAACCGAAAAGATTGGTCGCTGAAACTCACTGATGCTCTTTGGGCATTTCGAACCGCTTATAAGACCGATCTTGGCATGTCTCCCTATCGGCTTGTGTACGGAAAGGCTTGCCACCTACCTGTCGAAATAGAGCATCGCGCATTTTGGGCGATAAAGGAGCTGAATCTGTCTCTCGAAGATGCGGGCAGCCATCGGAAGCTGCAGTTGAACGAATTGAGAGAGCTTAGGGATGAAGCTTACGATAATGCGGTTGTCATTAAGAACCGAACGAAGGTGTTTCACGATAAACACCTTTTGCGCAAAACCTTCGTACCTGGTCAGCAGGTACTGCTTTACGACACCCGGCTACACTTCCATCCAGGAAAGCTCAGATTTTGCTGGAAAGGGCCGTATTTTGTGCGGAATGTGTATCCGCAGGGCGCTGTGGATTTGGAGAATCCAAAGGACGGTTCATTTTTCAAAGTGAACGGACACCGACTGAAACCGTACATTAGCGCCGAACCAACTGAGGAGCTCCTGGTCTTACAGGAGCCGGTCTACCCTGCATAATCTTCCTCTGCCTACCACCAAACTTCGGTTATCCAGCCATGAACAGTGGACACTGTTCCAAATAAGTTTGGGGGTATGTATATACCTTTTTGTATTTATTTGTGGATATTATTTTTTTTTACTCTTTAAAAACAAAAAAAAAGTATATATAAATTGTGTATATCTAACCGACAATTTTGACCCTTCAAATGATCTCTTCATGCGATGACAGTGAGGACACTGTCCAGTTTAAGTTTGGGGGTACGCTCGGTACGCATTTCTAACCTTCGCATTCATATGTATATTTTGCATCTGCATTTTAAAATCCATAAAATCCATAAAAATCTGAAAATTTTCTAAAAACATAAAAACTTTTCTGTCAAGTTAGCTAGTGGGAGGACTCTGATTCAACATTTCGACGGTTTTGTTTGATAAAATAAGAATAACTAAATCTTATTTTTAGATTTTGAAAACCTGAAAGATAACTCTCCTTTGAAGTTAACTATAGTTGATATACGTCTTTACATCACACTACACGTGTCGCGAGTTTTGGAAATTAGATGACAAGTCTTTTATGTCTAAAAACTTTTAAATGGATCAATGATTTTCTGAGGATCAAATAGCTTTGTTCTGAAATAAGTAATATCAAGAATAGTTTATGAAGTGAGTGAATATGAAGGAATGTTATTGATGCCTTAATTGGAACTAAGTCTGAAAAATAACCCATCTGAAACTTGATTGGAAGGATTACACACCGAACCCACTAAACACGTCTTTTATCCAAAAAAATAATTGAACTGCCGGTTATATCTCCGTTCGTATTAAATCATCATGATTTTCACGCCAAACTGTCTTTTGTTTTTGAACCTAGGTAACTTGAGTAATTAAGTCCGCTGGGGTGTTTCTACACCTAATGCCCTAAAACCAACTGGTTTGGGTGCATTGGCCCAAAGCTCGCTAAGAAGCCTAGAAAGTCCAGATTAAAACAAAATCAAGCAAGTGTTCTCTCCGAGTTAAAATTCCTAACGGTTCTTTGTGTGAGAATAATCTTGATAAAAGACAGGCTTTTATCAAAAAATTTAGTGGAGATATGAAGGTTTTATTCTATGATAAAGACTATTGCACGTTCACAGAGGTGTGTATGAAATGAAAACAAGAAAAAGGTGGAGTGAAAAATAAGACTAATTTCCTGTTAAGGAAGATGGAAATTCTAAAGTTGAAACTTTACTGGAAAACGAAACTTGAAAAATGCTTAACTCTTTATAAAACTTATGTGATCCTTTCAAAATTTTTATCTGGGCTTTATTGTGTGACATGATGACGTAAATCGATCCTTCTGGAAACTTAACGACACTATTTGCACTGCACGTAAAGACATATAAAATCTGTAGTTAAATAAGAAGCGAGGTGTGAAAAATAAAGATTCGATAGTCTAGACTTAGGATAATAGAATTGCTATTTTCTGAAACAAAACTTTAGGGTTTGAATCTTAGTTATTTTACAAAACCAACTTGACCGGATTTTGTGGGTAGTATCCGCTGAAAACCCTCAGGAGACAACACTCCTCCTACTAGGGACACCTAGAGGTTTAACGGCTTGTTGCACATGCTCAGTGCAATCGCGTTCCCTGCGAAAGTGAGGTTAGAAATTTTTTTGTAAATAAATTGGCTTTGCTCGAGACGAGCAAATGATAAGTTTGGGGGTATTTGTTCATATCAGATTTTTGCATTTTTATACCGCCCAATTTTTATCACATTGCTTATCGGTAGGTACTCTTGAACCGTGTTTGCTAGTCAATTGCAGGATACAGGTTCTCGTCTCTAAACGGTGAAATTCATGGAAAAACACGACAAAATCCGGGTTCCTGCCAACCACAGATAAAACACGGGTCTCCGCTCTTTATCCGTCTGTTGCCACACACCAGTTTAAGAGACAAAATGGCAAATCAATGTCATTTTCATGCACAAGGCTCAATGGCAACACAAGATCTAAGAAATCTACGCGGAGCTCAAGAAAATCATGGCAAAAAGATCCACATCCAATCACCTTTTGGTCTACTAAAATTCTGGAAGAAATGTGGAAAGATTATCAGAAAAATCATATACCAGGGAACCCCACAAAGCCCGAGAAGCCAACTCCACTAAAGTGCCGCGGTTCCGCGGCATAAGCATGCTTAGGCCGCGGAACCGCGGCCGTATGGCCTCCTCATGTGCTGATGTTTCAGGGGTAGTTTTGTCTTTTCATGTAGGGACAGATTTTTGCCCTAGGTTTTCAGTTGCCTGCCTATAAATAGTCCAGAACTTGCCAAAGCCAAAGGGTGCTTAATCTTGTATTTTAGGTTTTAGAATACTTGTTGTTCTTCTTCCTCTTCTCATCTCTTCTCCATTGAAAAACTTGTAGTGAGCTTTTGTGAGTGAAGAATGATGAATAAAGAAGTTCTTTTTACTTCTCATGCTTGTCTTGTTCTCTAGTTAAATTATTATTGCTTGTAATTTTCATTTGTTAACTTAGTTGTTGTTATTTGTGTTTGTTTCTTTCTTTTCTCTTTTCCTTTATCCTTAAACAACCATGATGCTTACGCTTGATCCTTGCCGAGGTGAGGTCGCAAATAGCTAGTTGTTATCTTCTAATCTCCTTCTTTCTATCTTCCTCTTTTGTTTTATTTTCTTTTCGTTATGATGTGTGAGTAGTTTCATACTTGTTAGGGTAGGATAAGGGAAGTTTGAGAGAAGGAAATCTCTCTCACTCTTTCCTTGCCCAACATCTTAATTCGACTCCCGTTAATTGAACCACAATCCGCTCCCTACAGCACCCTATCCTACATGATAGCGGTGATTCCGTAGTGAGACCGGTTGTGGTTGAATTAACCGGAGGTTATGGCTAAGAGCCAAGAACGGACGGACAAGCACCAAAAGGAAGAACTTAAGCGTTGGAAAGCCTAGCTTATACTCGCAAGTTCCTTCCTAGTCGTGCTAATCCCCGTTGTTGCCGATTACCGTAATACCTATATTAAGAGTGGCAACGAAAGAAGTGAGCGACTCCTAACTCAAACTAACCTAATCCTAACCCTAACAAGCTCTCTTTACATATCATTTTAACACTTAGTTAATCACAAACAAATCTGGAAAATTGGACTTAACTCGTTAAAGCACATAGAAAAAGATTCCCATCTCCCTGTGGACGACCCATACTCAACCGGCTAGCAACAAGCGAAACCGTTTTGATTGCGGTAATTAACTTAACTTGAACACGCAGGACCCTAACAATCACGCGACTCCAGCACTGTGAGAACTGGCAGGGCTGTTCAGATTTATAAAAAGATCAGTGAAACTTTTAAGCAAAAGAATAAGTGTTGAGACTTCACTTACCCACAGACATGCAAGAAGGAGCTAAAAACTCCCCTAGTCCTTCGAGGACCTCAACCTCGTCATCGGCCTCCAGAACTGTAAAGGACATCAACGTCATTTCGCGAAATAACAACAATGCTATGAAAAGATGGTAAACAACACTCACCTTGCCCAAACGAGAGGACGATGCGTTGAGGAGATATCGCCTGCGAAGCGGCCATCTCCAGCAGACGCTGAAAGGATTGCTGGGGAGACAGATCGGCAATAGAGGCCGCCAGTCCGCGCAATTCTGAAAAGACAGAAGAGTTCAGATAACGGAAAGAATACTAGTTTAAAAGGTGGAAGGTTACCTTCGACGCTCCTCCCATTCTGAGCTGGAGGGATAGCAGCTTCAACGGCTTCCGCCGCAACCTTGGGCACAGTATCAGGGACACGAGCTAGTGTAACGGCCTCTGAGGAAGGAGCAGCGGCAGCCACTGGAGGGTAGCCTCGACTACCTCCATCCTAGCCTCTGGGCCACCCCTAGGGAGATCCGTTGGGACGGCGATCACCAAAGGTGCCTCTCCCGAAGGAGCGAGTGCTTCGGGAGCAAGAACCACTGCAGGAAGCTCTATCGCGAGAGGGACAGTGTCGTCAACCCCCTCCACATCGAGCAATGTTTCATTAGGAGCGTCAATAGGCTCTACCGTCAGTAAGCCTGTAGGAACCTCCCCCATCGCCGAAGTCTCTGCACAATTCACACAAGAATAAGAATACATATATACAAGTACAGGCACTATGAAGTATTACAAAGAAATACAGGAACATACCAATGCATAAGGAAGCGTTCAATATGGCTTCTTCAAGCCGATGCTCCTTCTCAAGGAAGTGTGCTCGCCGAGGTTCAAGGGTGGACTCATGGCCGCCAGTCCACAACGAAAGCGCGTCCGCAGCATCCTCCGAAGCAGCCTGCTTAAGGGCCCGTTCGCCCCATTCCTCCAAAGGGCCGATGAACCGCCGCCGGATCTATGAAGGGTCTTCGTAAAAGATTACGGCAGGGTAGGGCTTCTTCGGAACCCTTACGTTCTGAGACTCATCTTTAGCACGTCTTATAGCCTCAGCCAATTTTGCGGCTTTCTCGGCAGCTGAACCTGGAAAAAGTAAGCCAGCATCCGACTCTTGCACGGTCAACGGTTCATCCTGAAGAATGGGCTCAGACTCTACTAAAGAGTCGAGCAGGTTGGTAGCC
The DNA here is from genome assembly GCA_030015575.1 of Agapanthus africanus. Classification (NCBI taxonomy): domain Eukaryota; kingdom Viridiplantae; phylum Streptophyta; class Magnoliopsida; order Asparagales; family Amaryllidaceae; genus Agapanthus; species Agapanthus africanus. Next base: position 483,137,537 of record JASDDO010000018.1, on the reverse strand, counting down.
ACCTTCCTCCGCCGCTTGGATTCAGAACCGACCGCCGAAGACGACTGTTTCCTCCCCCGTAGAGCCTTGACACGACGCTGACCCACCTCACCTTCAACACCCTCATTTCCAGCACCCTCGCTTGGCGGTGCTGCCGAGGACGACACGGCCATTGTCGACGCCGTCGGCGGTGGTACTGCTACTGGCGCCCTTTTACCCCTTGACTGAGCTCGGGTATCTAATGGCATACCAATTGTGGGGGTAAGGTCCACCTCCGACTCCCCTGGAATGAGCGCAACACTAGTGTCCCTCAGGGGAAAGCGGAACGGTGCACGCGGCCGCAACGGAATTCCCGCGGCCTGAGCCGGAGCAAGAGCGCCATAGCCAAGAAGCAACCTCTTCTCCTCAGCAATAACTGGGTTGACCCGATGAAGATACCAGCCTGTGAAGGACCCCACGCATCGGGGAGTATGATCTGCTTCGGGGATCATGAAGTAAGAACCAGTGTTCAGCCTCACGAAGTGATGAGCGGCATCATGAACAACTGCGGGTGAAGGGACCGGCGCAACCGTAAAAGCCTCGAAGGGGACGCCCTGATCATATCCAAGCTGCCGGGCGAAGCGATGCGGATTGTACTGCATAAACAGAGCCGCACTATTCTGACGGAATACAAGATAGCCCGGTCTGATCGCGTACAAGTGCGTGGCCTCCCGGGGATTCAGAGAAGGCACCTCACCTTTCGACTGGTCGTGGAGTTGTTGAATCGGACCTGAAGGAGTAGATAGAACCCGATCCATAAATATCAGTCCGCTCGCACTAGCATAAGGAGCAATTAACACGCGAATAGCCCCGAACTGAGTCAGGTCAGGAGCAGAAGCGTCCACCAGCCGCATGAGTCGCGGAAAAGTGTAGGCATCATAAAATGCGGATCTCTGGTGCACAGCAAAAGCCCCCAACACCATCTCAATCCAAGATGTAAAGTAGTGAAGGGAGAAGTTTACTACGTCTACATCGGGAGTTAAGGTGTTAGCGGCGGCGCCCAATCCATGATAGAGATGCGCTAGCGCCGGGATGCCTATGGCCAGCTGTGTCCCCTCAGCGATACGATGAGCCGGATAGATAATAGAGACTCTCATGAAGCGGCGATGCATAGGGATGACGAACCAGCTGAGCCAGACACTGATAAAGCCCACAAAGAATGTCTCCTCGTCCATGTCGGGAGCTGCAATCGATTCGAAATATACCGGCGACATGATAAGAATATAATACTGCGGTAAATCCGATTCCTTAGTCAGCCGCCTGTTCAAACCAAACCCAAAGGGGTCGTTGATGCTTGCAAACTTGGGAGCCGTCTTCAACAGGACATCCTCGTGAAGGAAGCAAGCGATGAAGCTCTTGAAAGTGACGCCCTGCTCCTCAGATTCTATGAACAGTTTGTCGAAGATACCCAGCGCCTTGATCAAACTCGGACGCTTATGACGGACGGCGTTCTCGGTAGACAAGCCGTCAAGCGTTGCGGGCTCAGTCTCAAAGACTTACTCGTCAGAAGGCAGCAATTCCTCGTAAAGTGTCCTTCTGATTGGCAGCCCCGAGATCTCGCGAAATTCTTCCAAAGAAATTGAAACTTCACGGTCCCCCAAGAGGAAAGTGTTGGTGGGAAGATTCCACTAGTTCAGGAAGGCCTTAACTCACCAAACGTGAGGAGACTGGTAGTGGAAGAGGGACGCATATATCGCCTGATAAAGCCTAACCTTCTGCAGTCGCGCGCGATGGACGGACAGGATGTATCGAGGCCAAAGGAGATAACCCGTAGGGTGTCGAGGGGCGAGCCCTATTTTATAGATCTGCCCCCATGGCTGGGCCTCGCCCTGGAAAATGCGGCGTCCCAGAATGTCTATGGTCGGGAGCGGATGGTTCGGGATACCGGTCGTCGAAGGCTCGAGCCGTCCCATCGGAGTCCAATTAGGCATCTCCACGGCAAAGACAGTCCCTGGAGGATCCATCGGCAGGAACGGAAAGGTAGGGTCTGTCGGCACTTCGCAAAGAAAACTCCGGCGACCCCAGATAATATGACCATACCAGGTCCCCCACAATAGTAAGTTGGTGCAGTTCGGGTCATGAGCCCTGATCATCGCCATCACTTCCTCATCAGATGGCGACTGAGGAAAAGCAACCTCTGAGCGAGTGAAAGGAAAATACGGAACAGACGTCATCGTACCTGAAATAAAATAAAGGGAAACTGTTAAAGCAAAGCCAACAGTGATTATATATATATATATATATATATATATAAAGACAGCGACAGCGGACTCATTTTATGGGACCATTGGTTACAAAACACATGGGTCCCACAAAATCAAGATGACGGCTTGCCAATAATAAGGCCAAGCAATTATAATGAGACAAAAGGAAGTTTCTCATTAAAATAAGCAGTGGATTTCAAATGACCCTACACATTCCCCTAAAAAGAAATTCATCTTGGACTCTATGGCAAATCAAACAGAATTAAGGGAATTAAATTCCCAGAAAGAGACATTGCAAACTTCTTCTTCTTGGTTGTGAAGAAGACAACTCAGGGCAAGAGAACCCAAGGAGTTCTATGGGAAAAACTGAGTTCTTCCTAGGAATTAAATTCCCTTCGAAAAAAGGGAATTAAACTCCCAAGACATTTTTTCAAAGCCAAAGTTTTTTTAGAGGGAATTAAATTCCATGGAAAAGACAACACCACTATTAACCCTGAAGATCAGAGAAACCCTAAAGGGCCTGTTGATTAAAGAGTTCTTCGATCGTTCAAAGATCATTACCTGAAGAAAGGGTCTTTTGAACAGAGTTAAACTCTGAAGATTTTGGAACAGAGAACTAAGCTCTGAGAATGAGAATTAAATTCTCAAAAGAAAAGTTTGCAAGGAAGAAGAAGCAAGAGTGGAGGCGCTTCTGAAGAGACCCCTGCATTTATAGGATGTGATGGAAACGCTTCATCTCCCCGATTCCCTAGATGGATCCAACGGTCACAAAAGTGACAGTGTTGCACTCACGTGCAGACACATGAGAGCAACGCTGTGGGGGCATTTGTTTCCTGATTAAAAATCAGGAATTACCTCAATGAGATATCGCGTGCTCACACGTGACCAATGGTCATGTGTTGACACGTGATAATCAAAACAGAAATAAAATAACAAACGGCTGAAGGAAATACCTCAATGAGGTGTCACGTGCTCACACGTGACCAATGGTCACGTGTTGACACGTGATGGTTACGACTGAAGCGTAAGTAAACGCTGAGAAAAGGACTCAATTAGGGGCCACGTGCTCACATGCGACTAAGGGTCACATGTCAGCATGTGACTGGTTTCGAAAGCCTTACAGTTAATAGAATTAAATTCTAAAAGCTTCTAAATCTTTCCAAATGGAAAAGGATTATGGGGACCGTTGGATTAAAGATCCGAGGGTGATTAAAAATCACCAATTTATGGAAAAATCCTAAAACAAGGAAAGATTTCCCTAAATCTCACCGAAAATAACAAACGGAATATCTTTGGATTGAAAATCCAACGGTGAATAAAATTCACTGAATGATCTAAAGGCTCATATTAATTATGAAAACAATCAAATCTTTCAATGAAAGATTTGCTAAACAAATTGATTCTTTTTCTTCTCCTATAAATAGGAGCCAAAAGAAGAGAAAAGATATAGAGTTTTGGAATCTTGAAATTTCAGAAAGAAAAGAAAGGAGAATTTAATTCTCAACAAAGAAAACCCTAGGTGAGAAAGGGAAAAAGTATCAAAACTTCAATAAAGAGAATTTAATTCTCAATCTAAGAGTTTAACTCTTCTACAAAAAAGAACTTAGTTCTTTCTCTGGTTGAAGATCTGCAAAGAGCACATCTCCCTATAAGTTGAGAATTTAATTCTCATCGGGTTGAGATCCTACCATACAGATCCAAAACTTAGAGGGGGAATTGAGTTTAGAGAATTTAATTCTCCCAAAACAAAATTAGGGTTTAACCCTATATGAGAATTTAATTCTTCCAAAATTACAGGAATTTAATTCCTTCAAGATGGACAGAACTAGGGTTTAACCCTAATTGAGAATTTAATTCTCTCAAATTCATAGGAATTTAATTCCTCTTAAAATGAAATTAGGGTTTCACCCTATACAAGAATTTAATTCTTTCATAATAGGAATTTAATTCCTCCAAAATCATAATTAGGATTTAACCCTACAGAGAATTTAATTCTCAAAATAAAATAGGGAGACTTAAAAGATCTCTGTGCATGAAAAGAACTAATGTCACGTGTTCCCACGTGACCCCTGAAGAGATCCCCAGAAATGAGAAGGAAAAATCTTTGAAGCAACACCTCACGTGCTCCCACGTAACTTACAAAACACAGAAAGAAAAAGGCAAAGGAAATGAAGGCTTTGGGCGCTCTTACGTGTTGCCACGTGACCCCTTAACAAACGCTTTAACAATCAGCGCATTACGTGTCAACACGTGATGATCAAAATAAAAATATTAAAGTGTTTAACACTTAATTGCAGAACAAAGAAAAGAATTTGGTCCCACCTTTGGGCGCCCTCACGTGTCCACACGTGACCCCTTTTACTTTAGTGTTTAACACTAATCCGAGAGCCTTATTTTCAGTGTTTAACACTGTTTTTTTTCTAGTGTTTAAACACTAATTTGAGACCTTTATTTCTAGTGTTCAACACTACTTTTAGCCAAATTGGCTAATTTTCCAGAAGCAAAAGTCCCTCCTCCAAATGAATCTCAAAATTGAGGAAATCAAAGATGAAAATGTTTAGCATTGCTGAATAATATGGGATTGAACCCTGACAAATGTATAATGGGCCAACAGAGGGCCAACACTTCAAATTTAATTGGACTTAACCCAAGTAGGCCATAAGTCCTCAATTCAGACTTTACTGAGCCAATGTGCTCATAATATAATTAATTGATTCTAGCTCCAAATCGGACTACAGATCATATTAGTTATATATATGCCCTAGAGGCCATTACTGTACATATGATGTATATTGTAATGGATGCTTAGACATATATAGGGAGGACTTTGTTGCTCGACATGATAGTATTCTATCTGGTTGTTCTTTATCTTAATGATTGTCTCTATGTTACATGTTGATAAAGCCCTTAGGATGAGTACTTGACTACCAGGGCTATGATGTGGATCATACTAGTGGGGACAATGTAGTCGTCAAGTCAATCCTTCAAATGTTCCTAGTCGTGGGAGTACCGAGACAGGGCATCGATACTCCAGAGTAGACTAGTGTATGCGCTTCTTGACCCATATGATGGGCGATGGATGATCTCATATCCATTGGTGTTTGACATCAGAGAAGGTATACGGGTGCTCAGTGGAGACTGGGTACACTGGACGGACTCGCCGAGAACTCCCAGATGGTATTACACCTCACGTCAGATGGCAGTTCTCTGGTGACACTGGTACAGAGTAGTCTGTAGACCCAAGATCGTCATAGAGTCTTGTGTGATTCCCACTTTGCTTTGATTTCCATCATACCACGTCCAAGAGGGCGTGCAAAAAGATGGCTTTTGGGTACAGTCCCGAATCACATGGAGGCAATGAGCGATAGAAGGGGATTCGTCTCTCCCGGTATATGGAGTTGATATTGTGGTGTGTTCGATTGGCTATAACTGGAAATCCCTGGCTAGGGTTGCTAAGATTTACTAGTAAGTGTTATCAGTAGTTTCTCGAACTGTTATAGACCTCATATCGACACGACTTATCAAGCTACTGGGGTCTGACGTTTACCACCCCTAGACGAGATATGCGACATATCAGACAACAAGACCGGACTGTACGGGAGTGTTACTGACTGGATTCACAGGAGAATGTACATGCTTGCTTGTTGATCTTCTGAGCGCTCAATACCTGAGTGGATGTTATGTTTAGCTGACCGCTTGCAGTTTGTGGGTGTTTGATATGATCATCACCTACTGCCGGCGTATTGACGATTCTTTAGAGTCTTACACAGAGGTTTCTTGGCTCAGGCAAAACGGAGTAGGGGCACATATGTGATATGTGCGGGACCGAGAACAATACGTGTATGTGATACCGTATTAGATTCTCACGATATAAGATATCGGCCGGGTATATGTGATATAGCCGGGTCATCGGGTCAAGTGTTGATTCGATGAACTGATACAGATTATATTAGTCGGTTATTTGTGAAATAGCCGGATTATCGGATCAAGTGTTGATTCGATAATTTAATGTATAATTATATATTTGATATATTAATTACATTAACTGATATAAGCTCACTAAAAGATTCTTTTTCTCACTCGGGTAATACGTTGATATATATGTGATATATGTTAATAGTATTATTTTATTTTGTTACAATAAATATTGTATATGTGATATATAATATTTTAACATGTTATGGTTATAAATGTAACATGTTTTGTGGAGTTTAATTGTGGTTAGGGTTTGGATTAGGGTTAAGCAAGCATGAAGCTTTCAAGAAGCTTCGTGAAGCTTTGACTTTGACTTTAGATATTTTGTGTAGATATTTGCTTAACTCAACCCAACCCTTCACCATAGTTAACTCTCTACATGGGTTAAGACTTCATCCTTAACCCATGGTTGCATTTCTAACCTCACCATAAGTATTCATTATTCATCACAAAAGGATTGATGATAATTATTATTATTCTTCTTCTTCCTTCTTTCATGAAAAGCTTACTAGCTTTTTATGAAGTGATAAAAATGAGTGAGTTAATGAAAATAAATGAGTGCTAAAATCCTACTTCATCATCATAATCTATCCTAGCTATTTAGATTAGGGTGTTCACTTCATTTAGTGAGTGAGAGCTTGTGTTAATGAAACTTCAAGGTAGATCATCTTTGTTATCGAAGATCGGAAGCAAGTTTGCATCTTTCTCTTCGTGGAGCCTCTCGAGAGTCCGGAACTTGATGATCGCACGAAGGGACCACAACACGGAGCTTATAAAGTGAAGGACCGGACTACAAAGGTTGTAATCCCAAACTCTTAGATGTTAAAGTGTTTAACATGCTTTGTTTCGCCTAATCTCTAGTCTAGGATCTTAGTTTAGGGTTGTTCGGCACGGCTAAATTTTAAATTGGGCATGGTTGATACCTTATAGACCCTTGTGCGTGTGCCTAGTAACCCTACAGTGGTATCAGAGCCAAACTAGAGCTTTAGGCGAAGTCTAGACGAAGTTTAAAGTCTGATCGAACTCCGGATACCCAGTTTAGACCCCTCTCTGGATTTTTTCTAAAAATGTGATTTTTTCTGCATTAAAAATACTCAAAAAAATCAGCAGGGAATTCTAAGGATTTGTGTAAAACACGAGCCATTAATTCGCTTAAAGCGTCGCGGAACCGCGGCCGTACCATGGCTTGCGCGGCGGTTCCGCGGCGCTACAGTAGCATTATGGTTTGAATTTTGTACAGTAAAATCCGTAGCTAATTCCTGATACTTCTGGGTATTTTTGATATTACTCAAGTGTTGAGTTTTTTGGGTTGTATTGGGAGCTCGTTGATTCGATCGGAAAGTTTAACTTCGTTTATTTTGTCGGGGTTATTTTTAGAACGTGTTAAAAAGTTCGAACGGATATCAATAACTCACTTTTTCTCCTGCCGGAAAATTTCCAAGAGTTGGATTTTTCTGTAGTTTAAGAACGTTCTAAGTCGTGCAAGTAAAGCGGTGAACCCTCTAGAAGACAACAAACCTTAACTCGATTATGCGACCGTCTGAACTGCCTCTAAACCTTAGGGTTTGTGGCAGTACGGCGTTGCCACATGTGAGGCGTTGGTTTGACCCTTTTACGGCTGGACCATTGGTACTGTAGCATGTGATGGATGTTTTAAAGCTAATTTCAAGTGTTGAGAACTATTTGGGAAAACTTGGGTGTTTGATTATTCGATCGGAAAGTTTAACATTGTCTATCTATCTGGAATGTGATACAATATTTGGAATCCACAAAAAGTTATGAGATAACTAATTTGAATGTTATAAATCTAGCACTTCAGTCTCAGTTGATCGGTTGCCACGGGATTTTGATGCAATCAAAAGTCCGTTGCAATCACGTAGCGTACGCGGATACTCGCCAGGTAAACTTAATAGATAGCCATGCCCCATAGCCCCGACCAGGTGACTGTAGGAGAACCCTGTCGCCAAAAACATCCGTTCGGGTGCTCACGGCAGCGGTGTTCCGCCTTAGTGCACTTCGTCGACGGCATCCGGGGGTGCGGCCGTCTACTAAAGTTTGCGACGAGCATTCGATCAGGATGTCGGGAATCTTGTTGAATTGCCTGACTTGACATTGAAAAGAGTTTTCGATAAAGAGACTAAAATGCGAGGTTTATAATTGTTAGGCGTATGATGTCTAAGGAATTCATTTTGTTAGGCATGCGATGTCTAAGGAGGTTGCAGATTCCAACTGTTGTAGTTTTACACTTTCTTTTCTGCGACCGTAAGCGTAGTATGTAGTGTATCGCCGACTTCGTTGCTATACATCTGTTGGAGATAGTGCCCTCATAGTCAATTATTGGATCGCAGGTACGTGATTGCAATGATTGCGGAGGACCTATACCGGTAGGACAGTCTTACTCGAGATGATAGTATGCTATCTGGTTTGCCTTTATCAGTTGTGTGCATGTTCAGGTGACTGATTACATGTTCCACTTTGATAGAGCCCTTAGGATCTTTCTTTACTACCAACTGTATGATGGCGATCATATACGTGAGAGTTGGGTAGTTTATACGCATATCCTTAATTGTAGTCCCTAGTCGTGGGAGTTTCGAGACAGGGCATCGATACTCCGGAGTAGACTAGTGTGTACAGTCGAGACCCCGACGAGGGGCGGTGGCCGGTCTCACAAGCCACTGGTGTCAGTTGGATCACCTAAGATGTATACAGGTGCTCATTGGGTTATGAGTACACCGGACAGGACTCGCCGGGAATCTGCTAGTTAGTACTATACCTATCGTCAGATAGCAGTTCTCTGGTAACATGTGTACAGGTTAGTTCATCGACCTGAGGTCGTCATTTGTCTCGTGTGAGTTCCCACTGTGCTTTGATTTCTACCCTACCACGGCTCAAAGGAGTCGTGCAAACAGGTAGCTTTTGGGTACAGTCCCGAGCCATATGGAGGCACGTGAGCGGATCGGCAGGGGATTCGTCTCTCCCGGTATTGGGGGCGAGGTCGTGCTGTGTCTAGGAGAGCCATTACACAAAGTCCATGGCCATGGCAGGAGATTTACTGGTAGGTACTCCAGTAGTATCTCAGGGTGTTTTTGGGCTACACTCCGACACGACTTATACTGCTATTGGGGGTCTGACGTTACTAGCCCCCTAGGCGGATATGCGATACTCATTGACGAACGGACCGGACTGTATATACATTGTCACTGTTAGGCTCAGTAGGGTTTCTGGATGAGTTCGCTCATCAGCCTCCCTTGAGGTCAGTCCATGGGCAGCCGTTACGCATAGCTAGTGCCGCTGACGGTTTGTGCTTAAACCCACTGCCAGGGTACTGACGAGTCATTAGAGTCCTCCACAGACAGTTTCCCAAGTTCGGGCGAAACGTTGTAGAGGCCGTATGGTTTTATGGCAGGGTTCGGAAAATGCACGTGCGTTTACGCACGTGTTATTTTTCGGGCAGATGATACTGGTCGGCTTTGGTTTAAGCCGGATCCGAGTATTATATTGAGTAGGTATAATATCTTTGTCTCAGTTGCATTTGTATTCGATCGTAATACAAATGCGGGTATATTTATACAGTTTCGGGGTTATCCTGAAAGTCGTTTCAGGATCACTTTTGGAAGTTGCCAGTTTCCAGTTTTCTATCAGCCGTCTTTTCACATTCGGTTAAAGACGGATTTATCTTTTCTTGGATGAGGTGAGTCAGTGTTCTAGAAGTTTCTAGAAGTGATGACAAGGATGGTGACTAGGTTCATGACTCATCTTTGCTTTTATTATATGATGACTAGGTTTAATGACTCATGCTTTAACATTAATGCATTTTGTTTTAGTTAAGATCTTTTCTTCATGATAAGCTTTGTGCTATGGTCACCACTTCCCTCCTACACTCACCCCCCTCCTTTTTAGTGGCCGGCCCTCTCTCTCCTCCTTCACTCACTCATTTTGAGAAATTATGGTTGCTAAAAAGAAAAGACTAAAGTTTTGGATGCATGGAAATTTCATAGTTCATTTCTTGTTCCATTTCATTTCCATCGGCAACTTCATTTACTGATCGTCCACGGACTTGGATGAAGTGAGACAAAGTCATCTACTCATTCTCTACATCATTCTTGGTCGTCTCTTTTAGCAAACTTGATGACCGAGTTGCCTCGAGTCAGAGACGGGAGCCCGTTTAAAGAATCGTCGACGTGGTGCCACCTGGACGAGCAGATCGGAGATCGAAGAGATCGGAGCAGCCGCAACGGAGCGTGGGATGATGGTTAAAGAACGAAGGACTCGGATCGTTCGGTATAACCTTTCTACACTCTTTACAGTTTGTTAGTTTAGCAATAATGGAAGATCCGGGTTAAAGTATACGATAGCGCCAGTTAAAAAGTTTTTTGTTCCGCATTTGGCGTCTGTAGACGGCCGGGGCGCTAGCGTAGACTTACAGTGGTATCAGAGACTCACCATTTTGCTATACTAACTTGTGCTAACGCGTTTAAAACATCGATCGAACCGGAAATCAAAAATCACAATTTTTCATTTTGACAGTTTCTGTTGATTTTAAACGGTGTCCTAAAAATATTTCATACATCTCAGAAAACTGTGCAGGGTTTTTTAAGAACGACGTACAAATTTGAGCACGTGAATCGACAAGATAGCCGCGGAAACGCGGCCTAACCCATGGTTTGGCCGCGCATCCGCGGCCGTTCTGGGCGATCATGGCCCCAAATTTGCACAGTGTGTTCCCCTCTGGAAATTGGGGTTTTTGGTATATATCTTATGGGCCCAGGTTTTGTTACTGTTCTCCAGATTTGCGTGGGGCCCACTTTGTGATATTTAGTCGATCGAAATTTAAACATGTTAGTTTACAGTGCTTACATTATATCTCCGACCGGGAATGTCATTTGATCGGTAAACCGCGTCTGATTGCTATAGTTCTTTTAGACGGGTTTGCGAACGTGACATTCGCGTTGATGTTCTATGTTGTGCTGTGATGTTGCGGATTTGTCATGGTGGATAGCAGTGTGCAATGGTAGTACAGTTTGAGTTTATTTGTACATTTGATATTGCGCGGCGAGCGTCCAACTTGTGGACTGCCGTCACTGTCTGTTGTATAATATTCTTTTGGGGCACGACCAGGTTGCGGTCGATATACCTGTTGTACTATTTTTCATTACTGTACTAGGTTTTGCCCCGCGACGGAGTGCACGGATAGCCGGGTTCTGGAGGGCAACGGGTCCGCATCTCATGGCTTTGAGAGGCAGAGGGGTCCCACTCTAGAATTGGCAGATTATTCGCCGCACTCGTAGGGGGTACAGGTTGACCCAAGGAGGGGTGCTCAATTTACCGGATTCCGTGAAGTGCCGGGTGTTCCATTCACTATGCTGTGGGGACTACCTCGCTTCAGGTTTTGGCGGGTAATTTGCCGCACCCGTAGGGGTCTAGGTTTCATTGCACAGGCTATCCACACGACAGGGGAACGTCGAGTTTCAGCAGCGGCTCTGTGAAACTCGGGGATCCCAGATTATCTGTATTGTTCTGTGATGCTTATTACTTTTCTGTAATGTTGCATATTATCACGCCTGGAGCGATTATTGTATATTGGTTTATATACTAATAGATGTTGTATATGTTTTACACCCGCGCTAGTCCAGTCCCCGCTCTGTCGTTAGTTAAGTAACCTAACGGGTGATGACGGGACCCAGTGACGAATGCGGATGGCATATACGTACATTTTATTTTCGTTCTTTTCTGGTGTGATTCATTGATGGGACTGCGTTGATTCTGATCAATGCAAAAAGTTAAACAAACCTGTTTTCAGTTGTTGGAACAAATTTAAAAAGTGTTATTGCAAAGACGTTTCCTTTTGTTTTGCATAGCGGTATTCAGTGGAATATCCTGCACCTCATTCGACGGGGCAAGGGCCGATATCCCTTCACCGGGACTGACCCCTTGGGCAGAAGTTTGCGTCAGGGTAATAACTTCACTATAATCGATTACAAGTTGCTTTGCATAGCGGTATTCAGTGGAATATCCTGCACCTCATTCCACGAGGAAAGAGCCGAGATCCCTTCATCGGGAGTGACCTCTTTAGCAAAGGTTTTCGCCACTATATTTTAAAAAAAGCTATCAGGTTCCTTCAACGAGATCAAGTTCATTACGCTAAAGGTTTTTCGCCAAAAACCAGCCGTAGCCCTCTGTCGTTTCTTATGGATGGTCAGTAATATTCAAGCTATGTTTGTTGGCTTTCGTCAAGGCATAGTGTTTGGTAGTTGCTGGGGTATTCATTTGTTGCATAGATAGATGTGTTGGTTTGGGACAGTCGTATTACCTTGTTGGCTTTCGTCAAGGGTATGTACGGGTGGGTTCAAATTAACAAGATAATGACGGGCAGAACTTGACATGTGACTTATGATTTGTTGACTTTCGCCAAGGTCATAAGAACATGGGGTAAAAATCATATCGGGAGTTTCTAAAGAAACTGAAACTTGCCAAGTATGCGCATACCTTCTGGAGTATGAGTAACGTGGATGCATTCCATCACGTTATCATGCGATGAGAGTTGGATCCCGATTCCCACTGATGAGTTGGTTTACTCTTCGGGTGATCCCGATTGATTCTTCTTTAGGTTTGGAGGAGAATTCGACAGGACAGTGGGAGGTTTCCGGATTAGATAAAGTGATAACCATTCTGATCTAGGTTAGAGTGCACGCAGAGTGTTTCTTTTCTCTCTCTCTCTTTGGCAGCGACCTTTGACCGACCCTAGACTATGACTCAGTGACCAAGTTGACCGAACCTTCTTAAAATACTGGCTTTTGGATTGTCTATGTTGCATAAGTCATTGCCACTCCTTCTTTTACCCTTTGCATTTCTCAGAACACCCGTATTACTACGGATATCCACTTCCATTGGATAAATCCATCGTATGGTTATATACGAACTCGAAGGGACTTCTTCGAGGATGGATCCAGGTTCAGGAGAAATAGAATTGGTTTATTCAGTTGTCTTTTATTATCACCTTCTCTCAGGTTGCGAGAGCTCCTTGGTTTAGGAGAGTACACCTATTACGCTTATTGGATAGTCTTATTCCAAACCATAGGCAGGTGCCGAAAGGTAGGGAATGAAGAAAACCAATTAGCCTAAGTAGGGTGTGCAGAAGGTAATATGTAAAGACAAAATAAAGGGATTAGAAAGAGGGCAAAGTAAATTGCGACTGATATCATTCACGACCAAAACCGCGTACTTCATCGCCACTCCTATTTCACTTTTAAATGAATAAGGTATTATTCAGTTGTCTTTTATCATCACCTTCTCTCGAGATGCGAGTACTCCTTGGTTTAGGAGGGTACACCTATTATGCTTACTGGATAGTCTTCTTCCAAACCATAGGCTGGTGCCGAACGGTAGGGAAGGAAGAAAACCATTTAGCCTAACGATGGTGTACAGAAGGTAACGACTAAAGACAAATAAAGGGATTTGGAGAGATGGCAATAAAATATACGATTGAAGTCATGAATTGGATTATGGAAGAGGCATTGCTATGAATACCAAGATACCCCTACGAAACATTTTCATGTTTCAGTGCATTGTTAAAGAAAAACTGTTTTCTCGATTAGACACTTACTCCAAGGGTATGTATTTACCAGGTTTCATTCTCATATCTGTATGGTTTTACAGATGATGAGTGGGAGTAAGTTATTGGGAATTAGGTGATTATCCTCATTATATCGGAATTCGTTGTAATTGGTGATATTTGAGGAAATCGCCAGGGTACAGTTTTCAACCTACGACGCATAGGTTTTGAGTTGTTCAACTCAGCGGACTTATACAGAGTATTGTATGTTGTCCAGTGTCCATCAGGACAAAAGGGTAGGTCCTCGTACTATGTTCTATTTACTTATAACTTCTCTAATATTTAGACAAGTGTTTCGTAGAAATACAAGGTCTAAGTTTTGAGAAGTTGTGGGTATAAGAATAAAGTAGAGAACCAGGTATCACAAGTGTCGGGATTCTTCAAAGAGATCGAAGATGTAGATTCTTGTGATTGGTATTCAGATGATAGTGATGGTTTTGAGAAACGTGTTTCTCTTTCAGGTTACTCATAATTGGATGGATTCCTAAGTTGAGTAATGCTGATTAGCCTCTTTCCATTAAGTTGATTTGCACTGGAGACAACTGCATGATTTGAATATGGTTCCAATTAAATAAGTGCCAAAGTTTCTGTATTGGATATAGAATGGATCGTACCTTAAAAGATGTTAAGGTACGGGGAGTTGTCCAACTTATGCTTAAAACCAGACTCTGGATAACTCAGGGCACGTTTCTGTAATGGCTGTTTGTGGGTTGACCCTGGCTATGACGAGGGTTGATATTCTACCATTTGGAAGATCAATAGTGATATTGTTCTTGACTCGCCACAGTTTTAGTAAAATGGATCTTTTTCAGAAAACAGTAGTGGGAGTATGGTAGAACTGGAAGTGATTCCAGAACCGCGAACGATTACGGAAAATTTAATAGGACCTATATATTCAATCAGGTTTGACATTCCAATAGCCACTCCGCAGATATGGTGGGTAACCTCAGACACCCGAGAGGTACTTCGGTAGGCTCAAGGACGGTGACAGGGAGGTTCTTATCTACCAAAACTTGACACTACTGTTGTTCCAGGATATGAGACCCGGTAGGAAGGTTGTCGTAGTCAGTGGGAGCATCGGAAGCATAGTGGGCAAGTAGCTTATATCTATTTATAAACTTGAGCAGTTATAGCGGAGATAGATCATCTAATTTTGATGTGACAGTCATGGGTTTGACTTCAATCAGAATAGGGGATGGATCTGTTAAGAAGGTAGTAGGGTGTGATGTCATGGTATTTGGATGACATACACAAAGTAGGAAGTAAAATTCCTATACTACGATCGGTTGTACTTTGGTCGTCACACAGTTGTTTCTCCAGACAGGATATGGATATAATATTTGACATTCTGGTTTCTGGATCTATGGTTTTAGATCTAGATTTGGGTAGTTTCCCAATGTAGGTACTTTGACAGTATTCTAATGGTTTTTAGAATAGATGACTCCTAGCATGGTGCTGTACCTGCAGGGGATAGAGTCACCCTCTCTAAAGGTGTCGTATAGACTAAAGGGGAGAGGGATGTGCATGATTGACAGATCACTTGCTTAGGCAATTGAGTCAATCATGAGATGTCAAGTACCACACCAGATGTTGTTTTTGCACTAGATGCAATAAGTTTGTATTAATCCAATCCTGGAGAATCATAAGGAAGCAGTATTAGAACATAAGTACATGTTCTACGGATTTGATGACGGCAGCCTCCTTCGGGAGACGATCATCATTCCAGGCTTCAAAGGTGACATGGATGACAGAGTGATTGTCAGAGTTATAGTTTTTCCCTCTGACGAAGAGGGACAGTATTATGGACAGATGGTCCAAGAGGATACTGTGGGTGGCATGGTGCCGGATACTGATTAGGTTCAGTGATCGATACAGTCTAAGAAGTTTGGATTTGGAGTTCATTTATGAACTAGGTCCCATCAGATATCCAGACATATTCTAAGACAGGTATTACTCAATTCGGGAGATGGCTTTCTCCGCGAACTTGAGATTTAGAGAGATATAGAAAGAAACATCTAGGCGGATCCACTCACCGAGGCTATTTCTCGAACACAATAGTTTTACAAACGGGCTTTGTGAAACTGATTAGTAGAGGAGTTGGATGTTCGGTTTCACACGGGCTGTGAGTAGTCGACATTGCAATAATTAGCCTTGAGTGCAAGTGGGAGATTGTTGGAGATATTGCCCTCATAGTCAATTATTGGATCGCAGGTACGTGATTGCAATGATTGCGGAGGACCTATACCGGTAGGACAGTCTTACTCGAGATGATAGTATGATATCTGGTTTGCCTTTATCAGTTGTGTGCATGTTCAGGTGACTGATTACATGTTCCACTTTGATAGAGCCCTTAGGATCTTACTTTACTACCAACTGTATGACGGCGATCATATACGTGAGAGTTGGGTAGTTTATACGCATATCCTTAATTGTAGTCCCTAGTCGTGGGAGTTTCGAGACAGGGCATCGATACTCCGGAGTAGACTAGTGTGTACAGTCGAGACCCCGACGAGGGGCGGTGGCCGGTCTCACAAGCCACTGGTGTCAGTTGGATCACCTAAGATGTATACAGGTGCTCATTGGGTTATGAGTACACCGGACAGGACTCGCCGGGAATCTGCTAGTTAGTACTATACCTATCGTCAGATAGCAGTTCCCTGGTGACATGTGTACAGGTTAGTTCATCGACCTGAGGTCGTCATTTGTCTCGTGTGAGTTCCCACTGTGCTTTGATTTCTACCCTACCACGGCTCAAAGGAGTCGTGCAAACAGGTAGCTTTTGGGTACAGTCCCGAGCCATATGGAGGCACGTGAGCGGATCGGCAGGGGATTCGTCTCTCCCGGTATTGGGGGTGAGGTCGTGCTGTGTCTAGGAGAGCCATTACACAAAGTCCATGGCCATGGCAGGAGATTTACTGGTAAGTACTCCAGTAGTATCTCAGGGTGTTTTTGGGCTACACTCCGACACGACTTATACTGCTATTGGGGGTCTGACGTTACTAGCCCCCTAGGCGGATATGCGATACTCATTGACGAACGGACCGGACTGTATATACATTGTCACTGTTAGGCTCAGTAGGGTTTCTGGATGAGTTCGCTCATCAGCCTCCCTTGAGGTCAGTCCATGGGCAGCCGTTACGCATAGCTAGTGCCGCTGACGGTTTGTGGTTAAACCCACTGCCAGGGTACTGACGAGTCATTAGAGTCCCCTACAAACAGTTTCCCAAGTTCGGGCGAAACGTTGTAGAGGCCGTATGGTTTTATGGCAGGGTTCGGAAAATGCACGTGCGTTTACGCACGTGTTATTTTTCGGGCAGATGATACTGGTCGGCTTTGGTTTAAGCCGGATCCGAGTATTATATTGAGTAGGTATAATATCTTTGTCTCAGTTGCATTTGTATTCGATCGTAATACAAATGCGGGTATATTTATACAGTTTCGGGGTTATCCTGAAAGTCGTTTCAGGATCACTTTTGGAAGTTGCCAGTTTCCAGTTTTCTATTAGCCGTCTTTTAACATTCGGTTAAAGACGGATTTATCTTTTCTTGGATGAGGTGAGTCAGTGTTCTAGAAGTTTCTAGAAGTGATGACAAGGATGGTGACTAGGTTCATGACTCATCTTTGCTTTTATTATATGATGACTAGGTTTAATGACTCATGCTTTAACATTAATGCATTTTGTTTTAGTTAAGATCTTTTCTTCATGATAAGCTTTGTGCTATGGTCACCACTTCCCTCCTACACTCACCCCCCCTCCTTTTTAGTGGCCGGCCCTCTCTCTCCTCCTTCACTCACTCATTTTGAGAAATTATGGTTGCTAAAAAGAAAAGACTAAAGTTTTGGATGCATGGAAATTTCATAGTTCATTTCTTGTTCCATTTCATTTCCATCGGCAACTTCATTTACCGATCGTCCACGGACTTGGACGAAGTGAGACAAAGTCATCTACTCATTCTCTACATCATTCTTGGTCGTCTCTTTTAGCAAACTTGACGACCGAGTTGCCTCGAGTCAGAGGCGGGAGCCCGTTTAAAGAATCGTCGACGTGGTGCCACCTGGACGAGCAGATCGGAGATCGAAGAGATCGGAGCAGCCGCAACGGAGCGTGGGATGATGGTTAAAGAACGAAGAACTCGGATCATTCGGTATAACCTTTCTACACTCTTTACAGTTTGTTAGTTTAGCAATAATGGAAGATCCGGGTTAAAGTATACGATAGCGCCAGTTAAAAAGTTTTTTGTTCCGCATTTGGCGTCTGTAGACGGCCGGGGCGCTAGCGTAGACTTACAACATCAACGACAATCAGGATACGCATACTTACTTACGTTGATGATATGAGATATTATGTGTTGCTGTGATATGTTATATTGGATCGTCGCGTTTTGAATAGCCGAGGGTTTTATGTAAGATGAGAGTTTTTTCTTTTTCATTGATGTAAAATTTATTGTATGTAATATTCTTTTATTGGGGCACTTCCGGGCTAAGGATGATGTCACCATTGTATATTATTTACTTTTCCGCATTAGGTAGACTCAAGGCGGGAAGCACAAGTAACCGGGTTCTAGGGTCCAGTGGGAGACCATCTCGAGGAGTCGAGACCGGGTCTCCTAACCCTAGAATTGGCAGTGTTGCTTGCCGCTCTCGTAGGGGTCTAGGGATGTGGGTTTGGCTATTCATCGCGACCGTGGAATTCGTATTTTATATAGGCTCGTATTAAAACACGGACATCCTAATATATCCAATATTTCATATATGTTCTTCTGCTGCAATGTTTTGTGATGAGATCATATTACTGCCTGAGACGAATGTTTATATTATATATATGAGATATATGTTATATTGCAGATTTTGTTTCAAATGTGATACTTGCGAAGCATAATAAAATGGGACTTCATTAATGAGATTAATGAAACTAAAAGAAACCTAAAAATGTTGTAGAAACTTGTTTAAAAACTGGTAGCTCTAGTTCTTGCTTTGCATAGCGATGTTCCTTGTAGAATATCCAGCACCTTATTCGATAAGGAAAGAGCCGAGATCTCTTCACCGGAAGTGACCTCTTTAGCGAAACTAGCAGATGCTACACACTCGGTTTGTCTTTTGATTGCTTCTATAGTACTTGCTTTGCATAGTGGTATTTATGAAATATCCTGCACCTTATTCGATAAGGAAAGAGCCGAAATCCCTTCACCGGGAGTGACCTCTTTAGCGAAACTAGAAAAGCCTCAAAAACATTCCATTTAAAATCACTCGATTCTACAACGATATCAAGTTCATTACGCAAAGGGTTTTCTTAAAAACCTGTCATAGCCCTCCGTCATTTCAGATAAGTACTAGTTAGTATTCGTGCTACGTTTTTTTGACCATTTTAAGGCGTAGTGTGCGGTAGCTGATTAGTGCTTATCTATATAAGCATCTGATGCGATTGGATTAGGGTAGTCGTGCGACTTTGTTGACCATATTAAGGGTCGTGCGGGTGGGTTTAATTCAATCGGGAAATGACGGGTTGAACTTGACTAGCACTTATGATTTGTTGACCATGTTAAGGTCATATAGCTGCTAGGGGCAAAATATTATTGGGAATTTCAAGTGTTAGAATTTGCAATGAGATTGTATACCTTCTATGAGATAGTTGGATCCCAATACCCGCTGCGAGTAAGCGTTACTCCTGGGAGAGTTTTACACATTACAAATTAGCCGATCAAGTAGGTGTCTAGAAAGGTGCTAACGGGGTTACGCCCCTGGGAAAACGAGCTTTATTTTAATTAGGTCCGTGCGAAAGCACGGGGAACCTCCCTCAAAGTATTGGCACTGGCCTGGCTGAAAGATTGGCAAACTTGTATAGTGTAATTAATCCCGGCTAGTCTTTCCTTTTAGGGTTTGAAGGAAGATTTGACTAAAACAGTGGGAGCCATCCTGATTAGATAAATTGATAACCAATCTAATCTTGTAAAAGCGCACGCTGAGTGTTTTCTTCTCTCTCTCTCCTGGTTACGACTATGTCATGCCTTAATCAAGATAATAATATGGATGTATTGACCGAACCCGCTTGTTATACTACGCTAGGGAACATTGGTCCCGCTCCAACTTATAAATGTTATAAGACAGAACAGGAAATAGGGGATTACCAGAATTCACGTTCCGCCAAAACGAAGAAAGTACATGTTGATGCATCTTCTTCGGGTGTGTTCATTACATAGAATTGCTTCTCAGTATCCTTTACGTCCTGGGCATGAGATAACGGATCAGGATCCCATAATATGTAATTTGTTACATGGGCTACAGATAGGTAGAGAACTGAGAACGGGTGATAAGTTTCATGAGATAGAAACGGCGCAAGTGTTGCAGCCAAGTCTGTTGGTAGTTATCACCCTGTATTAACAAATACAATGATTCTGAACGAATGTTATTAGATACCGAACCTGATATACAACATCATATCAGTCTCTTTATTAGTAAAGAAGGATATAATTTTGTATTGTTGGATAATGTTTTGAACATTTCCTATATCAAGAGTTGATCGGTTCAGGCACGTTATCTAAAAGTATAGACGTTCTAAATCAAACTACAGTTCTTAATGTACAGAACACACACAAGAGGAAGAGTTCAGAAATGAACGAATCCTTCTTAAGGTATTGTAGACTATGTCATATCAATGTGACCCGACTAGCTGAAGTTACATTTAGATGCATATTTAAATTTGTTTGAATTTACATCTTGTGAAACTTGCCGGTCATGTCACAAAGATAAGATGACCACAGCTCTGTTTATTGGAAACAGAGAAAGAGTTAGTGAACTCTTGGGATTGATACATGTTGATGTAAGAAAGTCCCCTGTCTACATATGCCAGGACCAGTTCTTTGTACTTCATTACATTCTCTGATGTTCTCTCAAGATTCAGACATATGTTCCTGTTGAAACACAAGTACGAACCTTTTGAGATATTCACAGAATATAAGTTAGAAGTAGAGAACCAAAAACGGGTATAAGTATTATATCCTTTGATGAGATCAAGGAGGAGAATACTTGAGCACAGAGATTCCTGGACTATTCTAAAGGAGAATAAGATTCTCTCTCAGCATTACTCCTCCGTATACACCACAACACCTCGGTGTATCGGGGCTGAGCAATCACACCCTATTAGATATGGTGCGCTTTATAATGAGTACTACTGAGTTTCCTATTTCCTTTTGGGAGTTATGCACTTGAGAAGCTGCATACCTATTGAATAGGGTTCCAATCAAATCAGTTGCCTACCACTTCATATGTGTGATATGGAATGGGAAGAACCCATATCTTAAGTATGTTAAGATTTGGGGTTGTCCAGCCTATGTCTAAAAACATAATCCGGACAAGCTCGAGGCAAAGTCAGATCTGTAGAAGTTTGTTGGATATCCCAAGCATTCGCAAGGGAATATCTTCTACCTAACCGAGGAACAAAAGATGTTTTGTTTCTCAATATGCCACCTTTGTGAAAGGGAATTTCTTGTGAAGAAATTATAGGTCATGAGGTAGAACTGGAAAGAGTTCCAGCTATACAAACTACAACTGATGATTTGGTAGAACCGAAAGATTCAATAATAACCAACGAACCTCAGCCTCTCCGCCGATCTAGTAGGGTTCCTCACCCACCTAAGAGATACTTCAGTTTCTCTATGACAGTGGGAGCGAGGATTGCATCATGAGATGATAACCCAACTTATTTCGAGCAGGCCATCAGGAGTGGGACTCTGTAAGAATGGCTGGATGCTTAGCGATCTGAGATGGAATCCTTATACACCATATGGACTTTGGTTGCTTTATCTGAAGGGTTAAATCCCCATCAGGAGCAAGTATATCTTGAGAAGATTACATGAAAAAGTTGAGACTTTCAAAGCTATACTTAAGTCCATCCAGATCCTACTTGCCACGGCTACATACCATGACTACAATATCTGGCGGTTGGGTGTCATGACTGCTTTTCTAAATGATGATTTAGAAGAGAGCGTCTATAAGTACACAACCAGAGGGCTTCGTAGACAGTGGGAGCAGCGGAAACGTGAGCAAGATGTTTTATGTAATAAAGCAGGCATCGCGAAGTTGGAACATCTGTTTTGATGTGGTAGTCAAAGAGTTTAACTTCATCAAAATGGTAGATGAATCTTGTATATACAAAAAGGTAGCAGAGAGTATGGTGGTGATCCTCGTAGAGTACGTGGATGACATACTCTTGATAGAGAAGGAATTTCCTATGCTACGCTCGGTCAATCTCCGCTTATCACAAGAATTCTCCATATAGGATCAAGTGATACCTCCTAAATCCTGGGTTTTGGATCTATGAGATAGATATAATTAGATGTTAGGATACTCACTAGTTGTAGTGAGATGGTATCAATTGATCCTGGGGAGAATCACTGGAAAGGTTCCAGGGTGATAAGGATGACTGAATGTCAGTCGCAGGCATTGTCTTTACCCTCAGTAGAGGGACGGTATGTTAGAAGAGTTCCAAGCTAGATACCGTGACTTACTAGACGATTAAAGGCAAGATACATCGTTACCAAGGATGCTACCAAAGAGGAAGTCTGGATATATAAGTTCATGAGATGAACTTCGTTCCTACCATTGTGTGACAATAGAGTTGTGGCTTATGCCATGGAACCCCCGTCCCATCTGAAATCCAGATATAATTCTTAGGCAGTATCACCTGATCATGGAGATGGTTGATCCAGGGAGATCGAGATTAGGAGAGTAGACACAGAGGACAACAGCACGGATCCACTCACAAAGGCCTTTTCCCCAGTAGAGACTTTTATGGGATGGTTGAGTATAAGATACTTCAACTACAGCTAATTGTTGGGTATGTGATACCACAATAGATGGCCCTAGTGCAAGTGGGAGATTTTTAGTTATATGTATGCCCTAGAGGCCATTATTGTACATATGATGTATATTGTAATGGATGCTTGGACATATATAGGGAGGACTTTCTTGCTCGACATGATAGTATGCTATCTCGTTGTTCTTTATCTTAACATGTAATCTGATTGTCTCTATGTTACATGTTGATAAAGCCCTTAGGATGAATACTTGACTACCAGGACTATGATGCGGATCATACTAGTGGGGACAGTGTAGTCGTCAAGTACATCCTTCAAATGTTCCTAGTCGTGGGAGTACCGAGACAGGGCATCGATACTCTAGAGTAGACTAACGTATGCGCTCCTTGACCCATATGATGGGCGATGGATGATCTCATATCCATTGGTGTTTGACATCAGAGAAGGTATACGGGTGCTCAGTAGAGACTGCGTACACTAGACGGACTCGCCGAGAACTCCCAGATGGTATTATACCTCACGTCAGATGGCAGTTCTCTGGTGACATGGTACAGAGTAGTCTGTAGACCCGAGATCGTCATAGAGTCTTGTGTGATTCCCACTGTGCTTTGATTTCCATCATACCACGTCCAAGAGGGCATGCAAAAAGGTGGCTTTTGGGTACAGTCCCGAATCACATGGAGGCAATGAGCGATAGGAGGGGATTCGTCTCTCCCGGTATAGGGAGTTGATGTTGTGCTGTGTTCGATTGGCTATAACTGAAAATCCCTGGCCAGGGTTGCTGAGATTTACTGGTAAGTGTTATCAGTAGTTTCTCAAACTGTTATAGACCTCATATCGACACGACTTATCAAGCTACTGGGGTCTGACGTTTACAACCCCTAGGCGAGATATGCGACATATCAGACGACGAGACCGGACTGTACGAGAGTGTTACTGACTGGATTCATAGGAGAATGTTCAGGCTTGCTTATTGATCTTCTGAGCGCTCAATACCTGGGTGGTTGTTACGTTTAGCTGACCGCTTGCAGCTTGTGGGTGTTTGATATGATCATCACCTACTGCCGGCGTATTGACGATTCTTTAGAGTCCTATACAGAGGTTTCTTAGCTCAGGAAAAACGAAGTAAGGGCACATATGTGATATGTGCGGGACCGAGAACAATACGTGTATTTGATACCGTATTAGATTCTCACGATATGAGATATCGGCCGGGTATATGTGATATAGCTGGGTCATCGGGTCAAGTGTTGATTCGATGAACTGATACAGATTATATTAGTCGGTTATTTGTGAAATAGCCGGATTAGCGGATCAAGTGTTGATTCGATAATTTAATATATAATTATATATTTGATATTTTAAATTACATTAACTGATATAAGCTCACTAAAAGATTCTTTTTCTCACTCGGCTAATACATTGATATATATGTGATATATGTTAATAGTATTATTTTATTTTGTTACAATAAATATTGTATATGTGATATATAATATTATAACATGTTATGGTTATAAATGCAACATGTTTTGTGGAGTTTAATTGTGGTTAGGGTTTGGATTAGGGTTAAGCAAGCATGAAGCTTTCAAGAAGCTTCTTGAAGCTTTGACTTTGACTTTGGATATTTTGTAGATATTTGCTTAACTCAACCCAACCCTTCACCATAGTTAACTCTCTACATGGGTTAAGACTTCATTCTTAACCCATGGTTGTATTTCTAACCTCACCATGAGTATTCATTATTCATCACAAAAGGATTGATGATAATTATTATTCTTCTTCTTCTTCCTTCTTTCATGAAAAGCTTACTAGCTTTTTATGAAGTGATGAAAATGAGTGAGTTAATGAAAATAAATGAGAGCTAAAATCCTACTTCATCATCCTAATCTATCCTAGCCATTTAGATTAGGGTGTTCACTTCATTTAGTGAGTGAGTGCTTGTGTTAATGAAACTTCAAGGTAGATCATATTTGTTATCGAAGATCGGAAGCAAGCTTGCATCTTTCTCTTCGTGGAGCCTCTCGAGAGTCCGAAACTTGATGATCGCGGCGAAGGGACCACAACACGGAGCTTATGAAGTGAAGGACCGGACTACAAAGCTTGTAATCCCAAACTCTTAGATGTTAAAGTGTTTAACATGCTTTGTTTCGCCTAATCTCTAGTCTAAGATCTTGGTTTAGGGTTGTTCGGCACGGCTAAATTTTAAATCGGGCATGGTTGATGCCTTATAGACCCTTGTGCGTGTGCCTAGTAACCCTACAGATCACTTAATCCACCTTGGTTCAAGGGTATATCTGTTCGCTCCTTTGATATTTGTCATTGTAATTCCTCAACGTCTTCAAAGAGGTGACGGGTCCCGACAACCATACATTTCACGGACTGTGGGGTCCTTAAACTCATAGACTATGATGTCCTTAACCTCGACCGTGATGTGTTTAAACTAACGTTGGACTGTGAGGTCCTTAAACTCACGGACTATGATGTCCTTAACCTCGACCGTGATGTCTTAAAACTAACAACGGACAGTGGAGTCCTTAAACCCACGGACTATGATGTCCTTAATCTCGACCGTGATGTCTTTAAACTAACGTTGGACTGTGAGGTCCTTAAACTCACGGACTATGATGTCCTTAACCTCGACCGTGATGTCTTAAAACTAACAACGGATAGTGGAGTCCTTAAACCCACGGACTATGATGTCCTTAACCTCGACCGTGATGTCTTTAAACTAAACATTGGACTGTGGGGACCTTAAGCCCATGGACTATGATGTCCTTAACCTTGACTGTGAGGTCTTTAAACTCACGGACTATGATGTCCTTAAGCTCGACCGCGATGTCTTTAAACTAACATTGGACCACTATGTCCATAAACTGGTAATCAGCCGCAATGTCATTAAACTAAACAACAGAGCCCCAATTGCTCTTTTGTTGGATCTAAACGATCCCGTTAGGTTGATCTTAGTCTAAAATGGGACTAACGTATCCTTAACAAACGTTTAAGTTGATCTTAGTCTCAAATGAGGCTAACGTATCCTTAAACCCAACCCCTAAACCCAAATCTAAGAAAGATACGGATTTGGACCAGTCCACGCCCTACGGGCGACAACATAACTTAGTCTCTGTATATAATCCACGGGCAACCACAAACAAAATAAACACCCACGACACGAAGTGACCATCTGAAGAAGGAGAAAGTTGCTACCGCGATGCGGTAGCGTAATTAACTGCAGATGCTTGCGCCTGCAGGGAAGAGCGTCCCCACAATCAAAAACCCCTCAAACGAGGGGGAATCTGACGAAGTCTGCGACATCGGCTGCATCCGTTTAAACTTCGATACATGGTGCCATAAATCAACTTGGCATCTTCAGAGAGGTGGACGGATAGCACCAATTAGCATCTGCCCTCGGAATTCAGGCCCCGACGTCCCAACGCCCCGGTCGCGTGCTTCGAAGGGGAACAACCCTTTTCATTCCGAGGCTCCGACTTTGAAGAGGAAGGCCTATGGCCCATCTGGTCCATTTGGTCTAGCTTGTCAATCAAGGTCTGGAAGGTGGTTGGCTTGAAGAACATCATGAATTGGTATATGGTCGCCTGCGGATCGAGGGTTCCCACAAACATGTCTACTGCAGGAGCCTCTTCTATGCGTTGTCCGCATTTCGACCATAGGTTCCGCCACCGTATCGCGTACCGAACCCATGTTTCGCCTGGCTTCACTCAGGCGTTGATCAATGCCGTGATTGGGGTGCGTTCTCTAGTGCTTGCGAAACGTTGGGTGAACAGCAATTCCATCTCCGTAAAAGTTTTGACGAAGTCGTTGGGCAGCTCCAAATACCACTCAAAGTCCGTTTCCACCAAGCTGCCGACGAACTGACAAAGTAACAATTTGTCGTCACCTCCGGTATTGCTGCAGAGAGCCCTGAACTGAGCGACATGTTGATGGGGATTGCCTGTCCCCTTGTATACGTAAAACTTAGGAATCATGTATCCTGGCGGATACTTGATCTGATCGTACCATCCTGGATATGGTCGCCCAGTTCTAACGACTTGGTTGTTTGCTTCATTCGCTTGATGAGCTCGTATTTGTTGAGCTATATAATCATCCAGAGCGGCTTTAGAGATGGTCTCCTCCTTGGCTGCTGAACAAGCAGGGAGGGGGTTTAATGTCTCTCCCCTATCGTCTTCAAGGATAATCGGAGGGTCTTCAGCTGAAGGATCTGGTTGTAATATCATCCTAACCATGTCTTGGAATAAAAGCACCATTCTTTTTATATTGGCCGCTTGTTCCATAGCCTCTTTGTCCTTCTTCTCAAGCATTCTCCGAAAGAATTCGGCATCCGTTTCCTTCTCATGACGCTGCTCGGAAGATGTCTCCGGGCCTGCTTTTGGTCCAGTGAGTGCAGCCATGGCTATCAGCATTTCTTGGAGCTTTTGTTGTTGTTGCTTCTGAGCCTTAGTCACAGACCGTGTAAGTGGTCGGTGACCCGTAGAGATACGGCTATTCTATTTTCCAGATGCCATATAAACGGTATACACCACCATGCCCCTAGCCTTGGGGCGTTTAGGTTCAGTGGTCTAACGATTTTTCGCAGACTCGGGAATTTTCTCCGGCCTTTTCTTTTTGTGGGCTGGTGACGTTGAGGGGGCCGTTGCAGTGGGCACCCAAGTAGTTGTCGCCTTCTGTGGCTTGACAGGGTAGTTCTCTTCTTGCCGAACCTTCATCTTTTCCAGTCGGCGGGGGTATTCTTGATCAATAATCGAGTCTTGGACTTGATGCCAAACTTTATAAATTTTAGAGGAAAGACGCTGAGGGGGCTACTCCAGCTTCGCCTTTGTAGCGTTCTCCATTGGTGAAGGAGATCTCTTCAGCACGGCAGTTGGAGAGTTTTTACGCACCCTTCTTAGCGGTTCAAAGCTGTTCCCCGTTGGAACAGCAGCATCAACTTCTACCGTTGGAGCCGGCGGAGTCAGTCCGAAAGAGGAATTGCCCCCAGCCTTCCTCACCCAGCGCCAGTGGCGACGTCGAGCGTGTCTTGCAATTGGAATTATCTCAGTTACGGGGGTGGTTTCCTCATGCCCCCTATCTTGATCAAAAGTTGTCGTTGTCAACCTGTTGAAGACTGACGTCTGCTGAGTGGGGATGGCCAACCTATCGAAAGCAGGCTTCCGAGAAGATGAAGCAGCCTTGACGATTTCGCCTAAAACGGGAGCTGAAACAGTCAGTCTTGTGAAGACCGACCCTTTGGCAGGAGAAGCCGCTTTGACGACTTCGAGAGCAGGAATGGCTATCCTTTTTGGGATAACCCTTTCTGGTATTGCAGGCTTCTTCATGGGCCCACATGAGTTTTGGCCCAGTCTGTCAAAGACTGAGGCGTTGGAGATGGACGACCCGCTGAGAGGGGCCGCGGTAGTTGTGAGCCGATTAAAGACCGAGCTCTTCGGGCTTCTTGCAACGGCAGAGGGGCATTGAAGCTCATTGGTGGGAGCATGGTCCCAAAGAACAGCCCAGTGGTGGCCTGAGTTACCTGTTCCACTGGCATCTTGAAAAGGGAGGCTGCTTGAGGCTCGTAGGTCACTCCTCCGGTGAGGATGGAGTGGGAGTTGTTGCAACGAGTGCAGTTTGAAGCCATTAATCTTCTGTTTTCTGCACGGAGCAAGACACCAGATCTTAGTACCTCGAATCCAAGGGCAACCATAGCAAACTGCGATTCGTTCACGAACACGACACACGAAGTCTGGAGTGGAAAGAGGAAAAGGTTCCACTGGGCGTGCCAGAATCTGTTCTCCTCCGAAATACAGAGACGGGACCACATAGATCCGTCTTGCCTGAATTTGGTGGCATATACTAATTGGTGCTATCCGTCTACCTCTCCGAAGATGCCAAGTTGATTTATGACATCATGTATCGAAGGTTTAAACAGATGCGGCCGATGTAGCACACTTCGTCAGATTCCCCCTCATAGAGGGGTTTTTGATTGTGGGGACGCTCTTCCCTGCAGGCTCAAGCCCCTACAGTTAATTACCCTACCGTATCGCGGTAACCACTTTCTCCTTCTCCAGATGGTCACTTCATGTTGTGTGTGTTTGTTTTGTTTTTGGTTGCCCGTGGATTGTAAACGGAGACTAATTTATGTTGTCGCCCGTAGGGAGTGGATTAGTCCAAATCCGTATTTTCTAAGATTTGGGTTTGGGGTTGGGTTTAAGGATACGTTAGTCTCATTTGAGACTAAGATCAACTTAAACGTATGTTAAGAATACGTTAGTCTAATTTTAGACTAAGATCAACTTAACGGTTTGTTAAGGATACGTTAGTCTAATTTTAGACTAAGATCTACTTAACAGGATCATTTAGATCCAACAAAAGAGCATTTGAACTCTATTGTTTTAGTTTAGGGACTTTGCGGTCGATTACCAGTTTAAGGACATGGTGGTCCAAGGTTAAGGACATCATAATCCGTGGGTTTATAGGATATAGTGCCCTCAAAGTCAATTATTGGATCGCAGGTACATGATTGCAATGATTGAGGAGGACCTATACCGGTAGGACAGTCTTACTCGAGATGATAGTATGCTATCTAGTTTGTCTTTATCGGTCGTGTACAGGTTCAGGTGACTGATCACTACTACACGTTGATAGAGCCCTTAGGATCTTGTTTTACTACCAACAGTATGGTGGTGATCATATACGTGAGAGTTGGGTAGTCTATAAGCACATCCTTAAAAGTGGTCTCTAGTCGTGGGAGTTTCGAGACAGGGCATCGATACTCCGGAGTAGACTAGTGTATACAGTCGAGACTCCGACGAGGGGCGGTGGCCAGTCTCACAAGCCACTGGTGTCAGTTGGATCACGTAAGATGTATACAGGTGCTCATTGGGTTATGAGTACACCGGACAGGACTCGCCGGGAACCTGCTAGTTGGTATTATACCTATCATCAGATAGCAGTTCCCTGGTGACATGTGTACAGGTTAGTTCATCGACCTGAGGTCGTCATTTGTATCGTATGAGTTCCCACTGTTCTTTGATTTCTACCCTACCACGGCTCAAAGGAGTCGTGCAAACAGGTATTTTTTGGGTACAGTCCCGAGCCACATGGAGGCAAGTGAGCAGATCGGCAGGGGATTCGTCTCTCCCGGTATTGAGGGTGGAGATCGCGCTGTGTCTAGGAAAGCCATTACACCAAGTCCTTGGCCAAGGCAGGTGAGAATTACTAGTAGGTACTCCGGTAGTTTCTCAGGGTGTTCAGGGTTTGTCTCCGACACGACTTATACCGCTATTGGGGGTCTGACGTTACCAGCCCCCTAGGCCGGATATGCGATACTCATAGACAAACGGACCAGACTGTATGTATATTGTCACTGTTAGGCTCAGTAGGGTTCCTGGATGAGTTCGCTCATCAGCTTCCCTTGAGGTCGGTATATGGGCAACCGTTACGCACAGCTAGTGACGCTGACGGCTTATGGTTAAACCCACTGCCAGAGTACTGACGAGTCATTAGAGTCCCCCACAGATAGTTTCCGAAGTTCGGGTGAAACGTTGTAGAGGCCGTATGGTTTTATTGCATGGTTCGGAAAATGCACGTGCGTTTACGCACGTGTCATATTTCGGACAGATAATACTGGTGGGCTTTGGTTTAAGCCGGATCCATGTATTATACTTTGTAGATATAACATCTTTGTCTCAGTTGCATTTGTATTCGGTCGTAATACAAATGCGGGTATATTTATACAGTTACGGGGTTATCCTGAAATTCGTTTCGGGATCGCTTTTGGAAGTTGCCAGTTTTCTATCGGCCGTATTAAACATTCGGTTTAATACGGATTTTATCTTTTCTTGAGGGTGAGTCATGAGTGTGGAAGTTTCTAGAAGCTTTTAGATGAGGTGACTAGGTTAGTGAGGTGTTCTTGATTCATTGGTTGCATTAATTGGATGATGACTAGGTTAAAATGATTCATCATTTGCATTTATGATTTGCAAGGTGTGTATTATGACTCATTCATTCATTTATCATTATGGTCACCCCCTCCCTTTCCTACACTCACCCTACCTCTCTAAAGTGGCCGGCCCCTCATGGAAAGAATAAGATTGATTTTGGGAAAAAGATTATGATAGTTTTGCTTCATGAAATTTCATATAGCTCATTTTTCCATCACCAGATTCCAAAAGGCAACTTCATTAACCGTTCATCCATGGTTTTGGATGTAACGAGACAAAGTGTTCTACTCATTCTCTACATCAATCTTGGTCATCTCTTTTAGCAAACTTGATGACCGAGTTGCCTCGGTTCAGAGGCGGGAGCCCGTTTAAAGATCCATAGATGTGGTGCCACCTCGACGAGAAGCCAGGAGATCGGAGCAGCCGCAACGGAGCCTGGGATGATGGCTAAAGAACGAAGGACTCGGATCGTTCGGTATAGCTTTTCTACCCACTTTGTAGTTTGTTAGTTTTAGCGTTAATGGCGGATCCGGGTTATAGTATATGATAGCGCCAGTTTTAAAAGTTTTTGTTCCGCATTTGGCGTCTGAAAGACGGCCGGGGCGCTACTGTACACTTACATGGTATCAGAGCCACGCCATTAAGTTTACTAACTTGTGCTAACGCGTTTAAAATATCGATCGAACGGAATTTCGCGAAACTACAACTTTCTATTCAAAGTTTCTGTCGATTTTAAAACAGGCCTAAAAATTATTTTGAGCATCTCAGAAAATCGTGCAGGCTTTTTTAAGAACACAGAAGAAATTCGACACCCTGACTCGACCGTACAGCCGCGGATCCGCGGCCAATACCTAGCTTTGGCCGCGGAACCGTGGCCATCTTGGTGCTTCAGAGTGCTAATTTTCTTCTGGGGGTTCTACATGTAAAATTGTGGTTTCTGTAATTTTTCTTTTGGGCCCAGATTTTGTTACTGTACAGCAGATGTACGTGGGGTCCACTTCGGGAAGTTTTGTCGATCGAAATTTAAACGTGTTAGTTTACAGTACTTACATTATATCTCCGACCGTGAAAGTCATTCGAGCGGTAAATTGCGTCTAATTGCTATAGTCCTTTTAGACGGATTTGCGAACGTGACATTCGCGTTGATCTTCTGTGTTGTGCTGTGATGTTGCGGATTTATCGTGGTGGATAGCAGTGTGCAATGGTAGTGCAGTTTGGATTTATTTGTACATTTGATATTGCGGGGCGAGCGTCCAACATGTGGACTGCCGTCTCTGCCTGTTTGTATAATATTTTTTTGAGGCACGACCGGGCTGAGGTCGATGTACCCGTTGTACATATTTTTCATTTCTGTACTAGGTTTACCCCGCGATGGAGTGCACGGATAGCCGGGTTCTGGAGGGCAACGGGTCCGCATCTCATGTCTTTGAGAGGCAAAGGGGCCTCACTCTAGAATTGGCAGACTATTCGCCGCACTCGTAGGGGGTACAGGTTGACCCAAGGAGGGATGCTCAAGTTACCGGATTCCGTGAAGTGCAGGGCGGTCCATTCACTTTGCTGTAGGGGGATGCCTCGCTTCAGGTTTTGGCGGGTAACTTTCCGCACCCGTAGGGGTCTAGGTTTCATTGCACATGCTATCCACACGACCAGGGGAACGTCGGGTTTCAGCAGCGGCTCTGTGAAACCCGGGGATCCCAGATTATCTGTCTTGTTCTGTGATGCTTATTACTTTTCTGTAATGTTGCATATTATCACGCCTGGAGCGATTATTGTATATTAGTATATATACTAGTAGATGTTGTATATGTTTTACACCCGCGCTAGTCCAGTCCCCGCTCTGTCGTTAGTTAAGTAATCTAACGGGTGATGATGGGACCCAGTGACGAATGCGGATGACATATACGTACATTTTATTTTCGTTCTTTTCTGGTGTGATTAATTGATGGGACTGCGTTGATTTTGATCAATGCAAAGGAAAACAAAACTGTTTGGATGTTGTTGGAACAGTTTTAAAAAGTGTTATTACAAAAACGTTTTCTTTTGTTTTGCACAGTGGTATTCGGTTGGAATATCCTGCACCTCATTCGACAAGGCAAGGGCCAAGATCCCTTCACCGGGAGTGACCCCTTGGGCAGAAGTTTGCGTCAGGGTAATAACTTCACTATAGTCGATTACATGTTGCTTTGCATCACGGTATTCAGTTGGAATATCCTGCACCTCATTCCATGAGGAAAGAGCCGAGACCCCTTCACCGGGAGTGACCTCTTTAGTAAAGGTTTTCGCCACTATATTTTTACAAAAAGCTATCAGGTTCCTTCAACGAGATCAAGTTCATTACGTTAAAGGTTTTTCGCCAAAAACCAACCGTAGCCCTCCATCATTTCTTATGGATGGTCAGTAGTATTCAAGCTATGTTTGTTGGCTTTCGTCAAGGCATAGTGTTTGGTAGCTGCTGGGGTATTCATTTGTTGCATAGATAGATGAGTTGGTTTGGGACAGTCGTATTACCTTGTTGGCTTTCGTCAAGGGTATGTACGGATGGGTTCAAATTGACAAGATAATGACGGGTAGAACTTGACATGTGACGTATGATTTGTTGGTTTCGTCAAGGTCATAAGAACATGGGGTAAAAATCATATCGAGAGTTTCTAAAGAAACTGAAACTTTCTAGGCATGCGCATACCTTCTGGAGTGTGATAACGTGAGTGGATTCCGTCACATTATCATGTGATGAGAGTTGGATCCCGATTCCCACTGATGAGTTGGTTTACTCTTCGGGTGATCCCGATTGATTCTTCTTTCAGGTTTGGAGGAGAATTTGACAATACAGTGGGAGGTTTCCTGATTAGATAAAGTGATAACCATTCTGATCTAGGTTAGAGTGCACGCAGAGTGTTTCTTTTCTCTCTCTTTGGCAGTGACCTTTGACCGACCTTTGACTATGACTCAGTGACCAAGTTGACCGAACCTTCTTAAAATACCGGCTTTTGGATTGTCTGAGTTGCAAAAGTCATTGCCACTCCTTCTTTTATCCTTTGCATTTCTCAGAACACCTCGTATTACTACGGACATCCACTTCCATTGGATAGATCCATCGTATGGTTATATACGAACTCGAAGGGACTTCTTCGAGGATGGATCCAGGTTCAGGAGAAATAGAATTGGTTTATTCAGTTGTCTTTTATTATCACCTTCTCTCAGGTTGCGAGGGCTCCTTGGTTTAGGAGAGTACACCTATTACGCTTATTGGATAGTCTTCTTCCAAACCATAGGCAGGTGCCGAAAGGTGGGGAATGAAGAAAACCAATTAGCCTAAGTAGGGTGTGCAGAAGGTAATAACTAAAGACAAAATAAAAGGATTAGAAAGAGGGCAAAGTAAGTTGCGACTGCTGCCATTCACGACCAAACCGCGTACTTCATCGCCGCTCCTATTTCACATTTGCTTTTTTCCCCAGTTCGGGAGAAATAGAATAAGGTATTATTCGGTTGTCTTTTATCATCACCTTCTCTCAAGTTGCGAGTACTCCTTGGTTTATGAGGGTACACCTATTTTGCTTACTGGATAGTCTTCTTCCAAACCATAGGCTGGTGCCGAACGGTAGGGAAGGAAGAAAACCATTTAGCCTAACGATGGTGTACAGAAGGTAACGACTAAAGACAAATAAAGGGATTTGGAGAGATGGCAATGAAATATATGGTTACATTCATGAATTGGATTATGGAAGAGGCATTATTAGGAATACCAGGATAACCCTACGAAACATTTTCATGTTTCAGTGCATTGTTAAAGGAAAACTAATTTCCCGATTAGACACTTACTCCAGGGTATGTATTTACCAGGTATGTTTCTCACATCTGTATGGTTTTTCAGATGTTGAGTGGGAGTAGGTTATTGGGAATATGGTGATCATCCTCATTATATCGGAATTCATTGTAATTGGTGATATTTGAGGACATCGCTTGAGTTTATGCCAGACGGCAAGTATTTGGTTTTGAGTATCCATTGTTGTGCACCAATTTCAAAATGATATATCTGTACGTTTATTTTTAGAAAGTGAGATATAACTTTTTGAAATTATGTCCGTGACATTTACCTATATCAGTTGACGATTGGGTAAGGAGCATTGAACAACGGAGTAGTTCTTAACCATAAGTACAGTTTTTAACCTACGATACACAGATTTTGAGTTATTCAACTCAGCGGACTTATACAGAGTATTGTATGTTGTCTAGTATCCATCAGGACAAAAGGGTTGGTCCTCGTACTATGTTCTGTTTACTTATGACTTCTCTAGTTTTTAGACAAGTGTTTCGTAGAAATACAAAGTCTAAGTTTTGAGAAGTTGTGGGTATAAGAATAAAGTAGAGAACCAGATGTCGCAAGTATCGGGATTCTTCAAAGAGATCGAAGATGTAGATACTTGTGATTGGTATTCAGTTGATAGTAATGATTTTGAGAAACTTGTTTCTCTTTCAGGTTACTCATAATTGGATTGATTCCTAAGTTGAGTAATGTTGATTAGCCTCTTTCCATTAAGTTGAT
The DNA here is from genome assembly GCA_030015575.1 of Agapanthus africanus. Taxonomy (NCBI): domain Eukaryota; kingdom Viridiplantae; phylum Streptophyta; class Magnoliopsida; order Asparagales; family Amaryllidaceae; genus Agapanthus; species Agapanthus africanus. The sequence continues at coordinate 483,102,435 of JASDDO010000018.1, read as the reverse complement.
ATGCACTGGAGACAGCTGCATGATTTGAATCTGGTTCCAATTAAATAAGTGCAAAGTTTCTATATTGGATATAGAATGGTTCATATCTTAACAATGTTAAGGTACGGGGAGTTGTCCGGCTTATGCTTAAAACCAGACTCTGGATAACTCAAGGCACGTTTCTGTAATGGCAGTTTGTGGGTTGACCCGGGCTATGTCGAGAGTTGACTTTCTACCATCTGGAAGATCGATAGTGATATTGTTCTTGACTCGCCACAGTTTTAGTAAAATGGATTTTTTCAAAAAACAGTAGTGCGAGTATGGTAGAACTGGAAGTGGTTCCAGAACCGCAAACGATTACGGAAAATTTAATAGGACCTAAAAATTCAATCAGGTTTGACATTCCATTAGCCACTCCGCAGATATGGTGGGTAACCTCAGACACCCGAGAGGTACTCCGGTAACCTCAAGGACGGTGACAGGGAGGTTCTTGTTTACCCAGACTTGACACTACTGTTGTTCCAGACTATGAAACTCGGCAAAAGGTTAAGTATAGCGTCGTTCTAAACTCATTTTAGAAGTGCACGTGTATATTATTCTGCCAGAGGGTTGTTGTGGTCAGTGGGAGCAGCAGAAGAATAGTAGGCGAGTAGCTTATGTCTATTTATAGACTTGAGCAGTTATAGCGGAGATAGATCATCTAATTTTGATGTGACAGTCATGGCTTTGACTTCATCAAAATAGGGGATGGATCTGTTAAGAAGGTAGTAGGGTGTGATGGCCTGGTATTTGGATGACATACACAGAGTAGGAAGTAAAATTCCTATACTACGATCGGTTATACCGTGGTCGTCACACAGTTGTTTCTCCACAAAGGATATGGATATAATATCTGACATTCTAGTTACTAGATCTATGGTTTTAAATCTAGATTTGGATAGTTTCCCAATCTGGGTACTTTGACAGTATTCTAATAGTATTTTAGAATAGATGACTCCTAACATGGTGGTGTACCTGCAGATGATGGAGTCACCCTCTCTAAAGGTGTCTACAGACTAAAGGAGAGAGGGATGTGCATGATTGGTAGATCACTTGCTTAGGCAATTGAGTCAATCGTGAGTTGTCAAGTACCACACCAGATGTTGTTTTTGCACTAGATGCAATAAGTTTGTATTAATCCAATCCTGGAGAAACATAAGGAAGCAGTTTTAGAACATAAGTGCATGTTCTAAGGATTAGATAACGGCAGCCTCCTTTTGGAGACGGTTATCATTCCAGGCTTCAAAGGTGACATGGATGACAGAGTGATTGTCAGAGTTATAGTTTTCCCTCTGACGAAGGGGGCAGTATTATGGACAGGTGGTCCAAGAGGATACTGTGGGAGGCATGGTGCAGGATACTGATTAGGTTCAGTTATTGATACAGTCTAAGAAGTTTGGATTTGGAGTTCATTTATGAACTAGGTCCCATCAGATATCCAGACATATTCTAAGACAGGTATTACTCAATTCGGGAGATGGCTTTCTCCGCGAACTTGGGATTAAGAGAGACATAGAAAAGAACACCGGGGCGGATCCACTCACTGAGGCTATTTCTCGAACACAATAGTTTTACAAACGGGATTTTTGAAACTGATTAGTAGAGGAGTTGAGTGTTGGTTTCACACGGGCTGTGAGTATGCGACATCACAATAATTAGCCTTAAGTGCAAGTGGGAGATTGTAGGATATAGTGCCCTCAAAGTCAATTACTGGATCGCAGGTACGTGATTGCAATGATTGAGGAGGACTTATACCGGTAGGACAGTCTTACTCGAGATGATAGTATGCTATCTGGTTTGTCTTTATCAGTCGTATACAGGTTCAGGTGACCGATCACTACTACACGTTGATAGAGCCCTCAGGATCTTGCTTTACTACCAACAGTATGATGGCGATCATATACGTGAGAGTTGGGTAGTCTATAAGCACATCCTTAAAAGTGGTCCCTAGTCGTGGGAGTTTCGAGACAGGGCATCGATACTCCGGAGTAGACTAGTGTATACAGTCGAGACCCCGACGAGGGGCGGTGGCCGGTCTCACAAACCACTAGTATCAGTTGGATCACTTAAGATGTATACAGGTGCTCATTGGGTTATGAGTACACCGGACAGGACTCGTCGGGAACCTGCTAGTTGGTATTATATCTATCGTCAGATAGCAGTTCCCAGGTGACATGTGTATAGATTAGTTCATCGACCTGAGGTCGTCATTTGTCTCGTGTGAGTTCCCACTGTGCTTTGATTTCTACCCTACCACGGCTCAAAGGAGTCATGCAAACAGGTATTTTTTGGGTACAGTCCCGAGCCACATGGAGGCAAGTGAGCGAATCGGCAGGGGATTCGTCTCTCCCGGTATTGGGGGTGGAGATCACGCTGTGTCTAGGAAAGCCATTACACCAAATCCTTGGCCAAGGCAGGTGAGAATTACTGGTAGGTACTCCGGTAGTTTCTCAAGGTATTCAGGATTTGTCTCCGACACGGCTTATACCGCTATTAGGGGTCTGACGTTACCAGCCCCCTAGGCCGGATATGCGATAATCATAGACGAACGGACCAGACTGTATGTATATTGTCACTGTTAGGCTCAGTAGGGTTCCTGGATGAGTTCGCTCATCAGCTTCCCTTGAGGTCAGTACATGGGCAGCCGTTACGCACAGCTAGTGCCGCTGACGGCTTGTGGTTAAACCCACTGCCAGAGTACCGACGAGTCATTAGAGTCCCCCACAGATAGTTTCCGAAGTTCGGGTGAAACGTTATAGAGGCCGTATCGTTTTATGGCATAGTTCGGAAAATACACGTGCGTTTACGCGCGTGTCATATTTCGGGCAGATAATACTGGTGGGCTTTGGTTTAAGCCGGATCCATGTATTATACTTTGTAGATATAACATCTTTGTCTCAGTTGTATTTGTATTCGGTCGTATTACAAATGCGGGTATATTTATACAGTTATGGGGTTATCCTGAAATTCGTTTCGGGATCGCTTTTGGAAGTTGTCAGTTTTCTATCGGTCGTATTAAACATTCGGTTTAATACAGATTTATCTTTTCTTGAGGATGAGTCATGAGTGTGGAAGTTTCTAGAAGCTTCTAGATGAGGTGATTAGGTTAGTGAGGTGTTCTTGATTCATTGGTTGCATTAATTGGATGATGACTAGGTTAAGATGACTCATCATTTGCCTTTATGATTTGCAAGGGGTGTATTATGACTCATTCATTCATTTATCATTATGGTCACCCCCTCCCTTTCCTACACTCACCCCACCTCTCTAAAGTGGTCGGCCCCTCATGGAAAGAATAAGATTGATTTTGGGAAAAAGATTATGATAGTTTTGCTTCATGAAATTTCATATAGCTCATTTTTCCATCACCCGATTCCAAAAGGCAACTTCATTAACCGTTCATCCATGGTTTTGGATGTAACGAGACAAAGTGTTCTACTCATTCTCTACATCAATCTTGGTCATCTCTTTTAGCAAACTTGATGACCGAGTTGCCTCGGTTCAGAGGCGGGAGTCCGTTTAAAGATCCGTAGATGTGGTGCCACCTCGACGAGGAGCCAGGAGATCGGAGCAGCCTCAACGGAGCGTGGAATGATGGCTAAAGAACGAAGGACTCGGATCGTTCGGTATAGCTTTTCTACCAACTTTGTAGTTTGTTAGTTTTAGCGTTAATGGCAGATCCGGATTATAGTATACGATAGCGCCGGTTTTAAAAGTTTTTGTTCCGCATTTGGCATCTGAAAGACGGCCGGGGCGCTACCGTAGACTTACAGGTTTAAAGGGACCCCATAGTCCGAAGTTAAGGACATCATAGTCCATGGGTTTAACGACTCCACAGTCCGAGGTTAAGGACATCATAGTCCATGAGTTTAAGGACCCCACAGTCCATGGAATGATTGGTTATCGGGACCCGTCACCTCTCTGAAGACGTTGAAGGATTACAACGACAAATATCAAAGGAGTGAAGAGATGTACCCTTGAACCAAAGTTGATTGGGAAATATGTAGTCCAATTTGGAACTAAGATCAATTAATTAGATTATGAGCACATTGGCTCAGTTAAATCTGAATTGAGGACTTATGGCCAACTTGGGGCTAAGCCCAATTAAGTCTGAAATGTTGGCCCTTTGTTGGACTGTTGAACATTTGTCTGGGTTCAACCTTCCCATTATTTAGCAATGCTAAACATGAGTCTGGGTTCTGACCATGTCTTTATCTTTTATTGAGTGCTGAGCACTCATATGCCATATGAGATGATCAATCTTGGAAGACAAGGATATATTTGAGGCTCGGTCAAAGGGAAGTCTTGCCTCTAGAAGACTTAGCCAATTTAGGCTAGATTGGTTTTAGAATAGTGTTAAACACTAAAAGATATTGGCGATCACGAGTTCTCACGTGATGCGCTTTAAAACAGTGTTTAAACACTGGGGACAAAATGCTTAAAATAGTGTTAAACACTAAAAGTGGGGTGGTCACGTAGGGTCACGTGAGGCGCCTGAGAATTGGGCCAAACCTCCTTTATTTTACCCTCAAATCTGCAAATAAGTGTTAAACACTTAGCCTTCAGGCCATCACGTGTGAGCACGTGAGGCATCTGAAGATGGGGCCAGACTTCCTTTATTTTGTTCTCAGAATATTCAAATAAGTGTTAAACTCTTTTAGTCTTCAGACCATCACGTGTTGGCACGTGATGGGTATCCATGTATTGATTATTAAAGCGTTTATTAGGGGGTCACATTGGGACACGTGAGGGCGCCAAAAATTGATTCTGTCCTTGGATTTGTTCCTTTTTGTTTTGGGAGTCACGTGTGAGCACGTGAGGCATTACCTTCATGCTTTTTCTTTTTCATTTTGAGGAGTCTATTTGAGGGTCACGTGGGGCACGTGACCATGTCTCATTCTTTCCTTTTTGTTCGTTGGGATGAAGGGTCACGTGTTATCACGTAATCCTGTTGGATACTTGATCTTTACGTGTATGGAAAGCTTTAAGTCTCTTGTTTCCAGAATTAAATTTTATTATAGAGTTAAACCCTAGTTCTGTTTAGAGCAATTAAATTCCTATGTATTTGGAAGAATTAAATTCTTATGTAGGGTTAAACCCTAGTTTCATTTGGAGGAATTAAATTCCTGTGAATTTGGGGGAATTAAATTCCCTAAACTCAATTCTCACTCTAATTTTTAAATCTGCATGGCAGAATCTCCCTGATGAGAATTAAAATTCTCAACTTATGGGGAGATCTGCTTCTGCGGATCTTCAACCAAAGGAAGAACTAAGTTCTTATTCAGAAGAGGTAAACTCTTAGATTGAGAATTAAATTCTCTTTTTATTTTGTGAAGGCTTATCGGATGATCTCTCACCTAGGATTTCTTTCTCTTCTCAAAAAAAAAACTTTTTTCTCTCTGAAGAATTAAATTCTCTTCTTTTTTTATCTCTGGAGAATTAAATTCTCTTCTCTTTTGTTCTCTCTGTTGTATCTCTCCAAAAAAAAGTTCCAAGGATCCCTTCTCTTATCTTCTTGGCTTTTATTTATATGAGAAAGAAAAGAATCAGTTTGTTTAGTCAATCTTTCATTGAAAGATTTTAATTGATTTTGTAACCAACATGATCTTTTAGATCACTTAGTGTATTTTATTCACCATTGGATTTTTAATCCAAAAGATCTTTTATCTGTTATTCCTGGCAAATTTCAGAGAAACCTTTCCTTGTATAGAATCTTTCTATAAATTGGTGATTTTTAATCACCATTGGATTTTTAATCCAACGGTGCTCCATTTTACAGAGCACAATCATTTTGTTTTGGAAAGATCTAGGGAAATATTTTTCCAACTAGGGTTTTTGATTTCCCTTAATTAGAATTTAATTCTATTAGTTCAGAAGGTTTAAGAACCTATCACGTATTAGCACATGACCCCACTGATTGACCAATTAATTAGAATTTAATTCTATTGGTTTAGAGGGCTAAGAAACCCATCACGTGTTGGCACATGACCCCACTGATTAATTACTTAATTAGAATTTAATTCTATTGTTTCAGAGGGTTTAAGAGCCTATCACGTGTTGGCACGTGTTCCACTAATTAATTATTTTCAATTATTTATTTTATTCAGTGCCTACAAGCTTTGCTTGTAAATGGTCATGTGTCTGCACGTGATACCCGGTCACGTGTGGGCATGTGATGCCCGGTCACGTGCGGACACGTGATGCCTCATAACTTTTGATCCCGGATGAATTATGAGGCTCATAATATATCAAATCGAAGGATTTTTCGAGACACTTTCGATACCATCAGAATTTAGCTATTTCACATTCGAGAGTTTGTCAAAATGCAAACCGGAAAATACTGATTCGCATTTTCTTCCTTAAATTACACGTGCATAGCATATTTGCTCATAACTTTTGATTCCGGATGAATTATGAAGCCCATAATATATCAAATCGAAGGCTTTTTCGAGACGCTTTTGATACCATCAGAATTTAGCCGTTTTACATTCGAGAGTTTGTCAAAATACAGCCCGAAAAATACTGGTTCACATTTTCTTAAATGTATCGCTGCCATTTGATACCTTGGGCTCTTTTGCGCAGAAATTTTTTGGCGGGAACAGTCCTTGTCCGTCCGTTCTTGGATCTTAGCCATAACCTCCGGTTAATTCAACCACAACCGGTCTAACTAAGGAATCACCGCTATCATGTAGGATAGGGTGCCGTAGTGAGCGGATTGTGGTTCAATTAACGGGAGTCCGAATCAAGATGTCGGGCAAACAAAAGAGTGAGAGAGATTTCCTTCTCTCAAACTTCCCTTATTCTGCCCTAACAAGTGAGAAACTACTCACCCATTAAAAAGATAAAAAAGAGAACAAAAAGGAAGATAGAAAGAAATGAGGTTGAGAAAAATTACAACTAGTTATTTGAGACCTCATTTTGGCAAGGATCATACTCAAGCATCATGGTTGTAAAGGATAAAGAAAAATTGAAGAGAGAAAAAGAAAAAGAAAAACAACAATAAAATAATACGACTAGATTAGCAAATGAAAAATTGCAAACAATAAATAAATAATTGAAAGACAAGCAAGATAATGAAAAGAACTCTTTTTTTCATTAATTATCACTCATGAACTCACTACAATTTTTAATGGAAAAAGATAGAAAGGAAGAAGAACTACAAAATTTAATCTAAAATCTAATAAAGAAAAGCACATCCTAATTTGGCTTTGAACTCTGCTATTTATAGGCAGGAGAGTGAAATCCTAGGTATACATTCTGAGCCAATCACGAGATTACAAAACTACCCCAAAAGAGCCGTGTCAACGCTGTTATGACGCGGCCGCGGTTCCGCGGAAGAAGTGCCATTTTGGCAGCGGTTCCACGGCCATTTGGTTGAATTATGGGACCATCTTCTCAGAGCTTCTCCATGTTGATGTTCTCTTCTGTTTGGTATACTTAGTTTCTCAGAAACTTTTCATTTTTCTTCCAGATTTACAGCAAATCAAAAAGGTGAATTGATGTGGACTTTTTGCCTTAATTTTCTTGAGCTCCGCGTAGAAGTCTTGGATCTTGTGCTGCCCTTGTGCTTTGTGCATGAAAATGACCAATGATTTGCCATTTTGTCCCTTGAACTGGTAGGCATCATTATACGGATAGTGCGCGGAAACCCGTATTTATCTGTGGTTGGCGGAAGTCCTGAATTTGTTGTGCTTTTTCATGAATTTCACTGCTTAGAGCTGAAAACCTGTAACCTGCAATTATTTAGCAAACACGGATCAAGAGTACCCACCTATATGCAATGTGATCAAGAATGAGCAGTATAAAAATGCAAAAATCTGATATGAACTAATACCCCCAAACTGATCTTTTGCTCGTCCCGAGCAAAGCCAATTTATTCAAAAAGTTCTAACCTCACTTTCGAAGGGAACGCGATTACACTAAGCTCGTGCAACAAGCCGTTAAATCTCTAGGTGTCCCTAGTAGGAGGAGTGTTGTCTCCTGAGGGTTTTCAGCGGATACTACCCACAAAATCCCGTCAAGCTAGTGTCATAAGTTAACATCGATTCTACTCCTATAGTTTAGTATCTACGTTAGAAACTCTATCATCCTAACTTAGAAATATCCAACCCTTATATTTCACACCTCTAATCTATTTGATCCTATACGTTTAACAGTTTAAAAAGATCTCGGTCTCTCCTGAGTTTTCCTTCTAAAGTGCGGTCTTAAATCAGGGATTTTTATCAACTTTACAGAAAACATAAGTCTTATTCTTCATTTCTATCTTTTATCCAAATATCGATTGTATACCCCTATATGTGTGTATTATTTCACCCCTACTCTTGAGAATTCAATTCAAGGTATAGTACTCTTGCCCTAATATCTAATACTACTTCTTTTCATTTATGATGAACGGTGTCGCTCACACACCTTTCATGCGACTATTAATGCTTCTTGAGGCACTAACAGCCGATTACTGAATGTGTGAGCTTAAAGCGTAAATAGAAGTTTCCGGGTCTTGACTTTATTTATTTATTTTTCTTTTCTTTATTTTTCTTTCTCAAGATCGGATATATTTTTCAGTGATGCTCTTTTGGTGTTTAGCTTTAAATACCGTTTTTTCTTTCATACTAGGTTTTCAGGCAAGAGTATTTCTAGGTATCCTCTACTATCCCAAGTTTTAAGATGCATGCATGTGCAGTTTGTAGGGTATATACTTTCTAAGTTGAACTCAAGAATAGAAACTATTTTTCAGACTTATCTTTCAGTAAAGCATCAATACTCTCTCCTCATCTCGACTTAACTAAAGAACTGAACTCAAGATTACCTATTTCTCAAAAAAAAAAACTATAAGGACGTATAATTACCAAGATTAAACAGAAAGAGGGTTATTTTTAAGGTTTTCAATTTCTAAGCCTAGGATTTAGTTATTCCTAGCATATCAACTAAATTTTCAGAATAAAAATCTATGTTACCCTATTAGTTAACTTGACGACAAAGTTTTTATATTTTTGGAAATTTTTTCGATTTTTATGGGTTTTTAATAAGGTATGCAAATGCAAAATATACAAATGAATGCGAAAGAAGAAAGCCTACCGAGCACACACCCAAACTTAAACTTGATAGTGCCCTCACTGTCAGGCTATACCAAGAGGGTCAAAATTGTCGGCGCTCCCTAAAAGAAAATTTTATACAAAACAAAAAGCAAACCAAAAAAATATATACACAAAAAAGGTCCCCCCAAACTTAAGTGAAACAGTGTTTCCACTGTTTAAGCGTTAAAGTTCAGAGTTAGGGGGGAGAGAACAGTATCAAGCTATACAAGGTCTTACACAGGCCAAAAATCTTATCAGGATAAGGCCCGGGTTGGTGAAAGAATACAGGGAAGAAAGAAATGGAGAATACACGAGACCGTATGGGGATAGAAGTGGTATACGGTCTCGGTGGAGGAGAAGAATTGCGGAAGGGAGAAAGAAGTGGAATACGAACTTGAGGGTGAAAATGGAGTGAATAAATTAGCACAATTTGTAATGACCGATGTGTAAAAAGCGATTGTGCTAATCTATCAACCCGTCGAGAAATGGAGTCAAATCCCTCAAGATTCGTGAGAAAACATGAGTACGCCGAACTTGGTAAACCAGACATTGAAAATGAAAGTGAAACGGTTCCTTGCAAGGTCGGAACGAGGATGGAGGGAAGTAATTGAGGAAGGGTATCGGTTAAAGATTCAGGAGGGTGTATGCAGTCAATGAAAGGGATAGGATGAATTGGAAAATCCTACTCATCAAGTAAAACTGCTTCATCCTCAATGCTATCCTCAAAAATCAGCTCATCTATGCATGTATCATCAATATCTAGACGCATATGGGGTTCGGGAAAAGCATTTAATGACTCGGGATGATGAATTGGAGGGAAAAACTCATCCAAAGCTGTGGGTTCATCATCCGAAATATTCTCAGCGTCGATATCCTCAATCAAGTGAAAATCAATATTCTCAAACACCTCATCAAAAGCATGGAGTTCAATCAATTGTGGTTCTAAGATGGAGGTGTAGAGGTCAAAAGGATTGGTGATGGTTTCACTCGAAAGGGACCCTTCACAATCAGGTAAATCAAACACTACAAAGTTCCACAACTCATTAAACGTTCTATCTTCAACTGGTGAATTATTTGGGACACTTGATAGACATTCAAAACCGGAGTTGTGGGATTCAATTTGGGATATGTAGGTTTGATTTGGAAGGGTGCCCAGCTCACTCTCTCCACTCAAATTCTCAATCTGTCCAACCGCCTCATCATACATTGGAAAATTTGGAGCTAATTAGAAACTAGCTACCGTGTCACTAGGTTGTATGAGGGCGGCCATGGACGCATTCAAATCCATCATCTGTTGGTACGACGCTACCCGAAAGTCCACCAACGACTGTTCCAGACTAGACATGGGTTGTGAAGGGGTTTCGGTAAAAGATTCAAAGTTGTTTGGATACCGGAAACTCCTAAATGGCTGTTCAGAAGCAATGTCTAGGGAAGGTGCAAAAGTCGGGTAGGACTGGTAGGAATTGAATGGTTGGACAGGAGTAGGATCAACATTTGGATAAGAAGGTGAATGGAATTGTTGATCTCACGAATTTGAAGTGGGGAAAGGAGTGAAAGATCGGCTACGAGATTGTTCAATTCGTTCAGCAATAGACATAAGTCTTAAGGTTACAACTGGAGTCTCAAAAGAGGTATCAACGTAAGAAGGTGGTGAAGGTTGAAATGGTTGATACAGGGTGGATTGCGGAGTCCAATTGATTATCCTAGACGCGTCTATCCGATCTTTCAAAGAAATTTTTGGCATGAATGGATCGTTCGACGTTCGGCCAAAGTAAGAACCGTAGGAAGTTATGTCTGGTTGTGGGTACCAAAGTTCAGTAAGAGTTTTGTGAGGTGGGGTACCCATGTTGGAAGAGTGAAAAGGTAGGAAGGGAGGGAAGTGGTATATTTTAATTTATTTTTTTTACAAAAAAAAAATTGTTTGTTTTTGGAGTTTTTTTTAAAAATTGTTTGTTTGAAAGAATACGGAATTATGGGACTAAACTTTTTACAAGCACAATCACAATCACAATATACACAAACACACCTAGAGGTCGGGTCTTTAAAGTCCAACTAGACCGCTCCTAGACTGCCAAGCGACAAGTTGCAGGATAACCCTCGAATCGCCTCTTCACTGTCAATTGTGGCCAGGTAAGTACAAGTGAGGGAAGGAGGGTTCCGCTCACGGATCACCGTGAGAAGGGCCTTTTAAAATTACCTTTCTCGCTTGTCTAGCCTAAGCACCACAAAGTCAAGTTTAGATAAACGATCGAATGCCCACAACCTTCATCTGTCCTATTGAGCACGACAGTTCTTAGTTGGCCGAGTCTAGATATTTTTTATTAAGCTCAAGGGTAATGGGTATGCTTTTAGTGATTTTTGGGGTCTTAGGAAGGGTGATGAAATCCCCACCCAATCTGAATTGGTGTTATAGCCCCTTAAAGTTCGTATTATTTATGCAAAACAGTAACAAACAAAAATCTAAAACACTTGCAAAAATTTATTTGGCGGCGGCGCAAAGAATCCTGCACAAAAACAGTTTATTGGAGAGGGGAAGAGAGTTTGTGCAAAGAATGCTGCAGAAAGAAAAGTTCAGTGGAGTTCAGAGGAGAGGAGAAGAGAAATGGGATACTCACAAAGAGTTTTTTTGGGTGCTGACGTCACCCTTTGACCGCGGTTCCGTGGTCAAACCGGTGCTTCTACCGCGGTTCCGCGGCTGTTCAGGAAGTTGAAGGCTTCAAATTTGTTCTCTGTGCTGAGTTGGTTCTCCTCTTCCTGTTTAGAGCCCCTGAATCTTGATTTGCTCACTGAATGTGCTCCAGAATTTTACAGCAAAGCCATGGTTCCGTCTTGATCCGCCGCGGTGTAGCCGTGAGAGATGGGTCGAACTCCCCACGACTTTGGCACTGAACTTGACCTTCTTCCTATCCTGCACACTTGCAAAAAAACTAATCACAAATAACAAGATGATTTTTTTGTTTTTTAGAATTTTTTTATATAAATTTTTTATATTTTCATATTTTTATATTTTTTTAATTAACCCGAAATCGCACAAAAAAATAAACTACCGTCTCCCCGGCAACGGCGCCATTTGATTGTTAGAGTTTTTTGTGTGCTTAGTTTTAATTACCGCAATCAAGACGGTTTCGCTTAGTAGCTAGCCGGTTGAGTACGGGTCGATCCACAGGGAGATGGAATCTTTTTCTTTATGTTTTAACGAGTTAAATCCAAATATGTCCAGATTTGTTTTAAGATCAACTAATGAGATAATGAATGGTAAATGAACTTGCTAGGGTTAGGATTAGGTTAGTTTGAGTTAGGAATTTCTCACTTCTTTCATTGGCACTCTTAATATCGGTGTTAAGATAATCGGCAACAACGGGAATTAGCACGACTAGGAAGGAACTTGCAAGTATAAGCTAGGCTTTCCATACTTAGTTTCTTCCTTTTTGGCCTTATCCGTCCGTTCTTGCCTCTTAGCCCTAACCTCCAGTTAATTCAACCACAACCGGTCTAACTAGGGAATCACCACTATCATGTAGAATAGGGTGCCGTACTGAGCGGATTGTGGTTCAATTAACGGAAATCCGAATCAAGATGTCGGGCAAAGAAAAGAGTGAGAGAGATTTCCTTCTCTCAAACTTCCCTTATCCTGCCCTAACAAGTGAGAAACTACTCACCCATTAAAAAGATAAAAAAGAGAACAAAAAGAAAGATAGAAAGAAATGAGGTTGAGAAAAATTACCACTAGTTATTTGAGACCTCACTTTGGTAAGGATCATACTCAAGCATCATGGTTGTAAAGGATAAAGAAAAATAGAAGAGAGAAAAAGAAAAAGAAAAACAACAATAAAATAATACGACTAGATTAGAAAATGAAAAATTGCAAACAATAAATAAATAATTGAAAGACAAGCAAGATAATGAAAAGAACTCTTTTTTTATTTTTCATTAATCATCACTCATGAACTCACTACAATTTTTAATGGAAAAAGATAGAAAGGAAGAAGAACTACAAAATTTAATCTAAAATCTAGTAAATAAAAGCGCACCCTAATTTGGCTTTGAGCTCTACTATTTATAGGCAGGAGAGTGAAACCCTAGGTATACATTCTGAGCCAATCACGAGATTACAAAACTACCCCAAAAGAGCCAAGTCAACGCTGTTATGACGCGACCGCGGTTCCACGGCAGAAGTGCCATTTTGGCCGCGATTCCGCGGCCATTTGGTTGAATTATGGGACCATCTTCTCAGGACCTCTCCATGTTGTTGTTCTCTTCTATTTGATATACTTGGTTTCTCAGAAACTCTTCATTTTTCTTCCAGATTTTCAGCAGATCAAAAAGGTGAATTGATGTGGACTTTTTACCTTGATTTTCTTGAGCTCCGCATAGAAGTCTTGGATCTTGTGCTGCCCTTGTGCTTTGTGCATGAAAATGACCATTGATTTGCCATTTTGTCTCTTGAACTAGTAGGCGGCATTATACGGATAGTGCGCGGAAACCCGTATTTATCTGTGGTTTGCGGAAGTCCTGAATTTGTTGTGCTTTTTCATGAATTTCACTGCTTAGAGCTGAGAACCTGTAACCTGCAATTATTTAGCAAACACGGATCAAGAGTACCTACTTATATGCAATGTGATCAAGAATGGACAGTATAAAAATGCAAAAATCTGATATGAACATCGACTACCAGACATGCAAGCCAGGGTTGGTAAAATATGGCGAAAGAGTACGGCAACTGGAGACTCAAATCCCCTCCTACATTCTGGAAAGCATACTACGGACGAAAAATAGTAAGGCAGATGCGTTAGCCAAGCTCGCTAAAGAACTGTCCGACGAAAATCTCGATGACGTAAGGATCATTGTGCAAAGCCGCCGGATTCTCGCATCAGCAGAAATATCTCCTGAGTCGTCCGAAGAAGAGGAAGCGACCAAACAAGAGGCCTTACAAGTAGAGGACGAAGAAAAAGCTAAGAATTGGAGAGAAGTCTTCATAGACTACTTCAAATCCCATTGAGTGCCCGAAAACACATCTTCAAGACATCAGCTCATGAAACGAGCTCTGTCTTTCGCCTTTGTCAATGATACTCTATATAAGAAATCATTCGACTGTCTGTGGTTGAGATGCCTGGGACCAAAAGAGGCAAGGAGAGTCGTCCAAGTAACTCACGACGGACTTTGTGGTTCCTATCAAGCTGGGCCAAAGATGAAGTTAAAGATCAAGAGAATGGGTTACTATTGGCCCACAATGATTCAGGATTGCCTTGAATATGCAAAGCAGTGTCACCCGTGCCAGATTCATGGGGACTTCATCCATCAGCATCCGAATCCATTACACCCAACACTGGCAAGCTAGCCGTTCGAGATGTGGGGAACCGATATAATCGGGCCTATCGAACCAATATCATCCAAAGGACATCGGTTCATATTGGCGACAACTGATTACTTCTCTAAATGGGCCGAAGCAGTACCGCTAAGAGAGGTGAAGACGGAGAACATCCTCCATTTCTTCAGGACTCATGTCATTTACCGGTTCGGCACTCCGCGATGGATCATCTCGGATAATGGGCCGGCCTGCAGAAGCCATAAGATCAGCCGCTTCGTGCAGCAATATAATATAGACTAGAGATACTCTTCAGTCTATAATCCCCAAGCTAACGATCTAGCTGAGGCTTTCAACAAGACTTTGATGAAGGTCATAAAGAATACGGTGTCCAGAAACATAAAGGACTGGCACGAGAGATTACATGAAGCTTTCTGGGCTTAACGAATCACGTTCAAAACAACCATGAATACCATGCCATTTGCATTGGTATTCGGCATGGAAGCGGTACTTCCCTTGGATATAGAGCTACCCTCACTACGAGTAGCGGTCTGACATGAGCTGACGGATGAAGAAAACGCCCACCTTCGGCTTGAGAAGCTCGATACCCTCGATGAAACTCGTCTCATGGCGCAGCAAAACCTAGAAGCTTACAAAGCAAGGATGACGCGCTCATACGAAAGACTAACTAGGCCAAGAGCATTCCGCCAAGGCGAACTCGTGCTAGTTGTCAAAAGACGTATGATCCCCAACCGTGCCAAACGGGGGAAATTCGAGCCGAACTATGAGGGCCCATACGTCAAAGACAAAGTTTATCAAGGTGGTGCCTATTTACTCATGGATATGCATAGCGAAAGACCTTTTCGGCCAATAAACGGCCGCTAATACTACCCCTGACAAGTCACAACTCAGGTTAACGATAGATGACGACGTTCGTGTCCGATCGCTATCTTCCTAAGTCAGCACTCTGTAAGTAGTATCCGGCAAAACTTCACCTCGAACCCATGGACCGGGATGTCCCTAAACTAACAATGGATCGTGATGTCCTTAAACTAAATACGTCGCCTCAAACACGGCGATAGTGGAATTCAAGTCCACAGGTCCCAGCGGCAAAGACTGCAACTCAAATCCCGCTACTTACACAGCTACCCCGGTGGCGAAGTCCCACCGTGATCGGAAAAAAAAAGGTACGGCCACAAGGGAAATGGGCACGGATTAAAACCCGAAAGTGCTCTTTGAGTAAAAACGGCAGGACTGCCGGCGAGTTTGTGAAAACCCGCAAGGGCGTAGACTCATAAAAAAAATTCATGCACACTTGCAAGGTCCTCTCGACCTTGTAAGGAGAAAATACCTGCGTGAGATCCTTACGACTCACAAAAGGGAGCAACACACTTAGGGATCCCCACGATTCCTAAGGAGAAATTGCACTTACGAGATCCTCACGACTAGTAAGGAGAATCCCCCTTATGAGACCCTCACAGCTCATAGGATTCGAAAGCCTTAAATTACAGGGATCTGAACCTGTTCTTAAGCAATCACATTCCCCAAGTTACCCTACACGCGGTCAATATCGATCCCTTGTATACAATCCACGGGCACAAATAAACGTTCCCTCGCCCAATTCCACCCATGGCGGGAAATTTTCCCATTCGGTGAACAACACTTAGAAGTCCTCACGACTTCTAAGGAGAAAATACACATACGAGATCCTCACGACTTGTAGGGAGAAATACCTTTATGAGACCCTTACAGCTCATAAAGTCAAAAGCCTTAGTCGGCAGGATCCTAACTATGTTTGCTAAGGCACCTTTGTTCAAATCAGCAAAGGCAAATGATGATTCGCTACTGGAAATATTCCAGTCGCAGTGATGCTGATGCCAAAATTGGTGTCATATCTCGAGTTTCATACTCGCAAAAAAAATCAGCGAGCAAAATATACGCATATAAAATAGCCGAAATGTTTGGGCATCTTGCAATAAAAGGCAGCAAGTAAAAAGAAAAACAGCCGAAATGATTGGGCGCCGCGATAAAATAGCCGAAATGATTGGGCAATCGCGACTTTCGTGATATAAAAAGCTGAAATGATATAGCATCATGGAAAGAAAAAAAATGAAACTTCTGCCCTGCAGGTGAATCAATATCAACCTCTGTACACAATCCATGGGTACAAACAAAAAAGGGAACCACATTTTCCCATCAGGCTCCATCAGAAGGAGAGCCAGGTCTCGACGGCAACATCTATAACCTAGAGATCAACAACGGCGTTTCTTGTCACTCCAGCAGGATACAGATATAACGTCAACAATCGACCCCGGTGTCAAAACGGTGGAGCCATGGCAAAGTCCTTAGTTCCAAGACTCGACGATTCATGGACAACCTAGAGACTACCTCGGAGCCATGGCAAAGTCCCTAGTTCCAAGACTCGACGGTTCATGGATAACCTAGAGACTACCTTGGAGCCATGGCAGAGTCCCTAGTTCCAAGTGTTCCCCGCCGAAAGACACGCGAAGACGCGGCGAACGTCTTTCCTGAATTTCGGGGCAGATGCTAATTAGCGCTATCTGTCCACCTCTCCAAAGATGCCAAGTTGATTTATGGCACCATGTATCGAAGGTTTAAACGAATGCGATCGATGTAGCAAACTTCATCAGATTCCCCCTCATTTGAGGGGTTTTTGATTGTGGGGACGCTCTTCCCTGCAGGCGCAAGCCTCTGCAGTTAATTACGCTACCGCATCGCGGTAACCACTTTCTCCTTCTCCAGATGGTCACATCGTGTCGTGTGTGTTTGTTTTGTTTTTGGTTGCTCATGGATTGTATACGGAGACTAATTTATGTTGTCGCCCGTAGGGTGTGGATTAGTCCAAATCTGTATTTTCTTAGATTTAGGTTTTGCTTTGGGTTTAAGGATACGTTAGTCTCATTTGAGACTAAGATCAACTTAAACGTTTGTCAAGGACATGTTAGTCTAATTTTTAGACTAAGATCAACTTAACAGGATCATTTAGATCCAACAAGAGAGCACTTGGCCTCTGTTGTTTAGTTTAAGGACGTTTCGGTCAATTGCCAGTTTAAGGATATGGTGGTCCAAGGTTAAGGACATCATATTCCATGGGCTTAAGGACCCCACAGTCTAAGGTTAAGTACATCATGGTCCATGAGTTTAAGGACCCCACAGTCCAGATTAAGGACATCGTAGTCCATAGGCTTAAGGACCCCACAGTCCAAGGTTAAGGACATCATAGTCCATGGGCATAAAGACCACAGTCCAGGTTAAGGACATCGTAGTCCGTGAGTTTAAGGACTCCACAGTCCAGGTTAAGGACATCGTATTCCGTGAATTTAAGGACCCCACAGTCCAAGGTTAAGGACATCATAGTCCATGGGCTTAAGGACCCCACAGTCCAAGTTAAGGACATCGTAGTCCGTGAGTTTAAGGACCCTACAGTCCAGGTTAAGGACATCGTAGTCCATGGGCTTAAGGACCCCACAGTCCGTGAAATGTGTAGTTGTCAGGACCCGTCACCTCTCTGAAGACATTGAAGGATTATAACGACAGATATCAGAGGAGTAAAGAGATGTACCCTCGAACCGATGTGAGTTGGTTGAAAGATCTGTAGTCCAATTTGGGACTAAGGTCTGTTGAAATATTCATGAGCAGATGTGCTCAATTAAATATAGGTTGAGGACTTATGGCAAATATTGGGCTAAGTTCAATAAATGTTTAACATTTTCATTCTGGCTATTGAGCCTTTATTTGGGCTTGACCCTTCTGACAATATTTTTGTCTTGTATTAAATGCTGAGCATTCATCAGAGCTCTGGGCTTTACTAAAGAACAATTTATGTTCTGACAGCACGACACGTGGCGCGCCAGGCGCTTTGCGCCAGTTAAAGAGCGCAGTGCGCTTCTACCGAATAGCGCACACATGGTTGACACGTGTCTCATTTGGCGCTTTGCGCCAGATGATGAGCGCAGAGCGCTAGTTCAGAAGCGCAGAGCGCAAGTTGTTTAATTGGCGCACACGTGGCGCATTTGGCGCTGAGCGCCGGTCCAGAGAGCGCAAAAGCGCGGTTCAAGAGTGCAAGGCGCATGCTGTTAAATTGGCACACACGTGGTTGACACGTGGCGCATTTGGGCGTTGAGCGCCGGTCCAGAGAGAGAAGAAGCGTTGTTCAAGAGCGCAAGGCGCATTTCATGAGCGCAAAGAGCATTTGATCAATTTTATAATCAGTGAACAAATTTATATTCTTTTAAAAGAGACTTTGTCTCAAGATTCAAGAACAACAGTTCTTATTTTTGAAAGGGCTTTGCCTTTATAGATCAATGATCTGTGTGAAGAATATGTTCTTCTTTTATTATGTGATGAGATCTTTTAATCTTTTTTATGAAAGACTTTGGTCTTTCTAGATCTATGATCTTTTAAGAAGATAATTCTTCTTTTCATGAGATAATTTCATCTCTGTGTTCATCATTCATCATCTTTACCTTGAAGAAATATCTTCTTGCATGAGCTTGCTCTCTTTCTTTTTGAGTTTCTCAAAGTTTATAGGGGGGTTTCTCTCTATCTCAAACTTGAAGTCTTGGGGCCTTTATATAGGGAAAATTGATTTGTTAAATCAGTTAAAGAGATCTTTCTCTGATTGATTTGGGGATGTTTCCCCACCGTTGGATCTTTGATCCTAGGGCTTCTGTTTTACAGAAGGCAATCTTCTTGTTTTTAACAAGTTTGGAAAGATCTTTCCATAACAGAATTTTAATTCTGATTAATTAATGATTTATCATTATTAGATCTTTTGATCTAACGGTGGGGAATTTTTAATTCCAGCGCTGGCGCACCCGTGCTTCGCACGTGGTGCGCTGCTCAAAGCGCAGTGCACTTTGCGCTAGCGCACCTACGTTTGACACGTGGCGTGCAGCGCAGAGTGCAACGCAGCCTGCGCTAGCCCACCCGTGTTTGACACGTGGCGCGCAGCGCGACTAGCGCTGAATCTGAAGCGTTGCTTCAATTTTTAAATTTTGAATTTTACAACAGAGCTTTGCTCTGATTGGGGGTGCGCTGCCTAGGACGCAGCGCACCTGGCGCTAGCGCATCTGTGTTTGACATGTGGTGCGCAGCACGCCTAGCGCTAAATCTGAAGCGTTGCTTCAATTTTTGAATTTTAAATTTCAAAACAGAGCTTTGCTCTGATTAGGAGAAACAGAAGCGTCGCTTCATTTCAAATCTTGGAATTTGAACAGAGTTTTGCTCTGATTGGGGAAACAAATGCCCCCCCCACCGTTACGCTTACCTGGCCCATACGTGAGTGCGCCGGTGGTAGTATCTCAGCCGTTGGATCAACTTTTGGAAGTTGAAACGGCTCTCAATACCTTTAAATAGGGCCTTTGGCCCTTTGCGATGACCATTGTTCATCTCCTTCTTGTTTTCTGAGATTCTCCCACAGAGTATAGCTCTCTTGTTTAAGGACTTTTTTAAGAGCCAAAACTCTGTTAGAACTTAGGTAAAGTTTAAAACTTTCAATAAATTAGGGTTTTACCCGTTAACAGAGCCATGCTCTCCATAGATCTTTGATCTAAAGGAAATCCTTTTAGGGATTCAATAATAGAGCTTTGCTCTCTTGAATCATGTTGATTTTTTAGTCTTTGATGAAGAACTCTTAAGAGTTTGTTCATGGAACTTGAAGATCCCGGAATTTTTTTTTAATTTATAAAAAATTAATCTTAGTTAATTCTTTTCTGATGGAATTTTCCATCATCATTACAGAGCCAGGCTCTTGACATTCTTGGGGAATCTCTTTAAACTCCTTTCATAATTGACTTTGACAGGTGCCATTCCTGTTTGTAGAGCATTGCTCTCGAGGAGTTTAACTCCTTGACCCGAAGGGTCGCTTATTAAATGAGATTCCCATTTTAGGATTTCTCGCAAATTCGAATTTATTAGGTGTCATAATTAGAATTTGTTTTCTCCATGGGGATATCAAGAGTCGTTTAAATCCTGTATCTATTTTTCCTCATTATTAATATTTTAATGATGTTTCTTTTCAGGCACTATGGCTGTTCATTTATACAGTCTGAACGAGTTCATTACTTATGAGGATATCCACGTACAGGGCCGTTGCCAAAACCAAGAGTTTACAGATGCCTAATGTGCGGAGATTATAGGTCGTCTGTATGCACGCGTCGGTTGGCTGCTTCCTCGCCGTTCCGTTCTCTTGAAAATCGTAGTGGGAGCAATTTGGAGAGCACTTCCGGGGTTTCACGGGGCCATGCCGCTTAATGCGCTGGATGATGCCGAAGACAAGGTGCATTCGGTGTACCTGTCGGGGTTGATCTCGAAGAAGCGGCGAGATAACCTAATTGATATTCTGCATCAAACTTTTCAACAGACGACGATAATCGCTTCTTATCAAAGGGAGAGGGACATTGCCGAGGATCTCGACACCCGTGAACGCGAGAGGATGCACACGAGAATGGTCAGAAAGGCCAGAAAGACTCTAGACGGCCTTACTTTCGAATTCCTCAATCCATGCCCTGGATCTGAGGTTTTACCATTTTAATCATTTTGATGATGTTTTCGTTTACTGCTTTCATGATTGTAAGAACTTTTCGAAGTATGAATGGAAAATTTCTCATTTCAGCGTGTTTTATTTTATGTACTAAATCTTTTGCACATGCATGAACGGGTATGCTTCGAACGCTTAATCAAATGCGAATCAAATGTTCTCCTTGTCGCTTTCTTCTCTTTTCTGTGTTGTTGGTATGTTACTCTGGCAAGTGTGGCCTGTAGATAATAAAGAACATTTCATCTTGAACTCTCCGAGAGGTAGTGATGGCTTAGGAAGCAGGTTCAGATCTGCTACCTAAGACTTTTCAACTTCATGAGCCGTGAGGGTCTCATAAAGACTTTTCTCCCTACGAGTCGAGAGGATCTCGTAGGTGTATTTTCTCCTTAGGAATCGTGAGGATTCCTAAGCGCGTTTTCTCTTGAGAGTCATAAGGATCCCACAAGAGAATTTTCCCTCCTACAAGTCGAGAGGACCCGTAAGAGGTTGTTTCCCTCCTTGTCGAGATTCGACTTTGGAGAGTGTGGCCCGTGAATAGTATGCAAGAGTCCATTTTGGACCGACTTGCAGGGCCCCAGTGCTTAGGAAACCGGTTCTTATCCCGATTGCCTAAGGCTTTTCCCTACGAGTCGAGACGAATCGAGAAGTTCTTGCAAAGGCACTAATTTCCTCACGAGTCGAGACGAATCGAGCAGTTCTCGCGAGAATATCCTAACGTCACGGTTAACCTCAGCTCTTTACGACAGAGGTCCGTTAGGGTCTGTGGTACTAGGGTTTTGTCCGTCGTACCGTCGCGTTGGCTGATGTATTCTTCGATAGGCAATCTTGCTATTCGAGTAGCCTTGCGACATGTCGTGTCTCTGATCCCTTCGGGGGCTGGACAAGACGTCTTCAAGCAATCTTCTTAGGCAGTTTGACCATCGGAAGAGCAAGCGTTAGGAATTTTTCCATGCCGCTTTTTACTTGAGGTTAGGCTCATTTTGGGGAGCCCCGATGAGTCATAACCACTCCGCGCTGGTGTGGGATGATCTCCGATAGTCTTTCAGGTTTTATTTGAGTTGCCATCAAGACCCTGAAGCTAGGAATTTGGCCTTTACTTCATTTGCTGGCATTGCGTCTACTGTATCGAGACGAATGTCGCGGTTGTCTCTAGGTTGTTGGTGAACCGTCGAGGTTTGGAACTAGGGATTTTGCTGTGGCTCCATTATTTGATTGTCGCATCTGAATCCTGCTGGAGGAAGAATGCTGTGGTGAAATCTCGTCTGCTGTATCGAGATGAAAGTTGGGGCGGTGACTACTCCGCACTGGCGTGGGATGATCTCCGATAGTCTTTCAGGTTTTATATGAGTTACCGTCAAGACCCTGAAGCTAGGGATTTGGCCTTTGCTTCGTTTGCTGGCATTGCGTCTGCTGTATCGAGAGGAATATCGCGGTTGTCTCTAGGTTGTTGGTGAACCGTCGAGCTTTGGAACTAGGGATTTTGCCGTGGCTCCGTTGTTGGTATCGCGTCTACATCTTGTTGGAGGAAGAACGCTGGGTTGACATCGCGTCTACTGTATCGAGGCAAACGTCGAGGTGGTGACCACTCCGTGCTGGTGTGGGATGATCTCCGATCGTGTTTCATGCTTTATTTGAGTTGCCATCAAGACCCTGAAGCTAGGAATTTGGCCTTTGCTTCGTTTGCTGGCATTGCGTCTACTGTATCGAGATGAATGTCGCGGTTGTCTCTAGGTTGTTGGTGAACCGTCGAGGTTTGGAACTAGGGATTTTGCCGCGGCTCCGTTGTTTGATTGTCGCGTCTGAATCCTGCTGGAGGAAGAATGCTGTGGTGAAATCTCGTCTGCTGTATCGAGATGAATGTTGGGGCCGTGACTACTCCGCACTGGCGTGGGATGATCTTCGACAGTCTTTCAGGTTTTATATGAGTTTCCGTCAAGACCCTGAAGCTAGGGATTTGGCCTTTGCTTCATTTGCTGGCATTGCGTCTGCTGTATCGAGACGAATGTCGCGGTTGTCTCTAGGTTGTTGGTGAACCGTCGAGATTTGGAACTAGGGATTTTGTCGTGGCTCCGTTGTTGGTGTCACGTCTACATCTTGTTGGAGGAAGAATGCTGGGTTGACATCGCGTCTACTGTATCGAGGCAAATGTCGAGGTGGTGACCACTCCGCGCTGGTGTGGGATGATCTCCGATAGTCTTTCAGGTTTTATATGAGTTGCCGTCAAGATCCTGAAGCTAGGAATTTGGCCTTCGCTTCGTTTGCTTTGGCGTGTCCGAATCCTGCTGTAGTGACATATTGTCTGCTGTATCGAGGCGAACGTCAAGGTGGTGACCACTCCGCGCCGATGCGAGATGATCTCCGATGGTCTTTCAGGTTTTATATGAGTTGCCGTCAAGACCCTGAAACTAGGAATTTGGCATTTCCTTCGTTTGCTAGCATTGCGTCTGCTGTATCGAGACGAATGTCGCGGTTGTCTCTAGATTATTGGTGAACTGTCGAGCTTTCGAACTAGGGATTTTGCCGTGGCTCTGTTGTTGGTGTCGTGTCTACATCTTGTTGGAAGAAGAACGCTGGGTTGACTCGCGTCTACTGTATCGAGGCGAACGTCGAGGTGGTGACCACTCCATGCTGGTGTGGGATGATCTCCGATAGTCTTTCCGGTTTTATATGAGTTACCGTCAAGACCCTGAAGTTAGGAATTTAGCATTTGCTTCATTTGCTTTGGCGTTGCGTCTGCTGTAACGAGACGAATGTTGAGATGGAGCTGGGATTTTGCCGTCACTCCGCTTTGTTTCGACCATGGGATCTTTTGTTGACGTCGCATCTGCATCCTGCTGGACTGTGAAGGAACGCCGTTGTTGACATTGCGTCTGCTGTAATGAGACGAATGCCGAAGTGGAGCTGGGATTTTTCCGTCATTCCGCTTTGTTTTAACCATGGGGTCTTTTGTTGACGTCGCATTTGCATCCTGCTGGACTGCGAAGGAACGCCATTGTTGACATTGCGTCTGCTGTAACGAGACGAATGCCGAAGTGGTCTCTAGGTTGTCTATGAACCGTCGAGATCTGGAACTAGGGACTATGCCGTGGCTCCGTTTGATGGTGTAACATCTGTGTTCTGCTGGAATGAGGAGACACACCGTTGTTAGTTTCCAGGCTGTAGATGTGACCATTGAGATTTGGAACTAGGGACTTTGCCATGGCTCCGTTTTGTTGCGACTCTGAGGTCGGTTGTCGACGTCACGTCTGCATCTGGTTGGAGTGAGGAGAAACGCCGTTGGTGATCTCTAAGTTGTCGATGTTGACGTCGAGACCTTGAAGCTAGGAATCTTCCTTTGCTTCGTTTGTTGACATTGTGTCTGCAATATTGCGACAAATATCGAGGTTGTCTCTAGATTGTCTATGAACCGTCGAGATTTGGCTTCGCTTTCTGATAAAGCCTGTTGGGAAGGTATGGTTCCCTCTTTATTTGGGCCCCTGGGTTGTATACAAGGATTGATGTGATATCACCTGTAGCGCATAAATTTTATTTATATATATTTTTTATTTCTTTCCGCGATGCTCTATCATTTCAGATTTTATATCGCGAAGGTCGCGATAGCCCAATCATTTCGGCTATTTTTCGCGGTGCCCAATCATTTCGGCTATTTTTTTTTACTCGCTGCTTTTTATTGCGAGTCGTCCAATTATTTCGGCTGTTTTTGTATGCATACATTTTTACTTGCTGATTTCGTTGCAAGTTGCCCCATCATTTCGGCTATTTCATATGCATTTTTGGCTCGTTGACTTTTCGCCACGAGTATGGAACTTGGAATCTGGTGCCAATCTTAGCATCAGCATCGCTGCGACTGGAATATTGCCAGGAGCGATTCATCATTTGCCATGAAAGCACTTGGAATTTGACACCGATTTAGGCATCAGTATCACTACAACTGCGATATTACCAGGAGCGAATCGTCATTTGCCTCTGTCGATGTCGAACAAAAGTGGCTTAGCAAACAGGGTTAGGATCCCGTCGACTAAGGCTTTTGACTTCATGAGCCGTAAGGGTCTCATAAAGGTGTTTCTCCCTACGAGTCGTGAGGATCTCGTAGGTGCTTTTTCTCCTTAGGAATCATGAGGATTCCTAAGTGTGTGTTCTCTTATAAGTCGTAAGGATCTTACAAGAGTGTTTTCTCCTTGCAAGTCGAGAGGAACTACAAGTGTTTGTTCACTGTGTGAGCATATCCCTAGTCACGGATGGGACTTTGTTAGGGAAATGTTTATTCGCGCATGTGGATTGTATACAAGGGTCAATATTGAACCACTTGTAGGGTAATATTGGAGGTTGTGGTGGCTGCTTAAGAACAGGTTCAGATCCCTGTAGCTTAAGACTTTTGAATCTTATGAGCCGTGAGGGTCTCATAAGAGGGTTCTCCTTACGAGTCGTGAGGATCTCGCAAGTGTAATTTCTCCTTAGGAATCGTGAGGATCCCTAAGTGTGTTGCTCCCTTGTGAGTCGTAAGGATCTCACGCAGGTAGTTTCTCCTCACAAGGTTGAGAGGACCTTGCAAGTGTCTTCTAATGAGATTGCGCCCTTTCGGGTTTTCACAAAACTTGCCGATAGCCCTGCTGTTTTTACTCACGGAGCCCTCTCAGGTTTTCATCCGTGCCCTCTTCGCTTATGGACATACCATTTTTTTATTCTTTTTTTATTTTTTTTACTACGTCAGCCTGAGGATGCCTCATGTTGGTAGTAGTTTAACGACGTTTCGGTCGTCAGCTAGTTTTAGGACATAGTGGTCCATTGTTAGTTTAAGTACGTTCCGGTCCGACGCCAGTTTTAGGACATAGTGGTCCACCGTTGCCGTATTTGAAGCGAATTTCTAGTTTACTGACTTTTCAGTCCATGGGGTTTTTTCTATGAATGAGCACGATGCACCCGGCATGTCCACCTTTTTAGGGGCATGAGGTTGTAGCGGGTTCACCTTCCAGTTTTCCGATAATGCGAACTTGCCTTGTTGGTATTGGTTTTCAACCCAGTTTTTGAAGACGTAGCAGTCTTCGATCAGATGGCCCAATACTCGGTAGTAAGGGCAGTAATTGGGATCGTTGACATCCTTTGGCTGCAACGGACATTTTGGATCCGGCAAATTTATGAGCCTGTTACGCACTACCAGCTCGAACAGTCTCCTCATTTTATCCTGGGGAAACGAGTAAGGACGTCCCAGTCTTTCCTCGAGGGATGGGCGTGGACGCACGTTGTTCTGGCGAACAACCGGCTTTAATTTGCTCGGCTGTTGTTGAGTATTGGCGACGAAAGTTGCTTTTCCTTTCCCTTTTTCATTTCGAGGGTCCGGCTTTGGAGGAGACGGTCTATAACCCATCTGGTCCATTTGGGCCAGCTTGTCAATCAAGGCCTGGAAAGTAGTTGTCTTGAAAAACATCATGAACTGGGAGATTGTCGCTGAGGATCAAGAGTGCCCACGAACATGCCTACCGCCGGCGCTTCTTCGATGCGTTGTTCGCATTTCGACCACAGATTCCGCCATCGTATTGCGTATTGAACCCACGTCTCGCCTGGCTTCACCCTGGCATTGATCAATACCGTTATTGGGGCGCGTTCACTAGCGCTCGTGAAATGCTGGGTAAATAACAGCTCCATCTCTGCAAAAGTTTTGACGGAATCGTTGGGAAGCTCTGAATACCATTCGAAGGCCGTTTCCGCCAAGCTGCCGACGAACTGACGAAGTAGCAATTTATCATCACCCCGGTGTTGCCGCAAAGAGCCCTGAACTGAGTGACATGTTGATAGGGATTGCCTGTCCCCTTGTACACATGGAATTTGGGGATCGTATATCCCGGCGGATAACTTATTTGGTCATACCAGCCCGGATAGGGTCGTTCAGTCTTGACAACTTGGCCAGCTGCTTCGTTCGCTCGGTGAGCTCGTATTTGTTGAGCTATATAATCATCGAGCATGGCTTTTGAGATGGTTTCCTCCTTGGCTTACGAGATCCTCATGACTAGTAAGGAGAATCCCCCTTATGAGACCCTCACAGCTCATAGGATTCGAAAGCCTTAAGTTATAGGGATCTGAACCTGTTCTTACGCCATCACATTCCCCAAGTTACCCTACACGCGGTCAACATCGATCCCTTGTATACAATCTACGGGCACAAATAAACGTTCCCTCACCCAGTTCCACCCATGGCACGAAATTTCCCCATTCGGTGAACAACACTTAGAAGTCCTCACGACTTCTAAGGAGAAAATACACATACGAGATCCTCACGACTTGTAGGGAGAAATACCTTTATGAGACCCTTACGGCTCATGAAGTCAAAAGCCTTAGTCAGCAGGATCCTAACCATGTTTGCTAAGCCACCTTCGTTCAAATCAGAAAAGGCAAATGATGATTCGCTCCTGGCAATATTCCAGTCACAGCGATGCTGATGCCAAAATTGGTGTCATATCTCGAGTTCCATACTCGCAAAAAAAATCAGCGAGCAAAATATAGGCATATAAAATAGCCGAAATGTTTGGGCATCTCGCAGTAAAAAGCAGCGAGTAAAAAGAAAAACAGCCGAAATAATTGGGCGCCGCGATAAAATAGCCGAAATGATTGGGCAATCGCGACTTTCGCGATATAAAAAGCTGAAATGATAGAGCATCATGGAAAGAAAAAAAATGAAACTTCTGCCCTGCAGGTGAGTCAATATCAACCCCTGTACACAATCCATGGGTACAAACAAAAAAGGGAACCACATTTTCCTATCAGGCTCCATCAGAAGGAGAGCCAGGTCTCGACGGCAACATCTATAACCTAGAGATCAATAACGGCGTTTCTTGTCACTCCAGCAGGATGCAGATGTAACGTCAACAACCGACCCCAGTGTCAAAACGGTGGAGCCATGGCAAAGTCCTTAGTTCCAAGACTCGACGGTTCACGGACAACCTAGAGACTACCTCGGAGCTATGGCAAAGTCCCTAGTTCCAAGACTCGACGGTTCACGGATAACCTAGAGACTACCTTGGAGCCATGGCAGAGTCTCTAGTTCCAATTGTTCCCCGCCAAAAGACGCGGCGAACGTCTTGCCTGAATTTCGGCGCAGATACTAATTAGTGTTATCCGTCCACCTCTCCGAAGATGTCAAGTTAATTTATGGAACCATGTATCGAAGGTTTAAACGAATGTGACCGATGTAGCAGACTTCATCAGATTCCCCCTCATTTGAGAGGTTTTTTATTATGGGGACGCTCTTCCCTGCAGGCACAAGCTCCTGCAGTTAATTACGCTACCGCATCGCGGTAACCACTTTCTCCTTCTCCAGATGGTCACCTCGTGTCATGTGTGTTTGTTTTGTTTTTGGTTGCCCGTGGATTGTATAGGGAGACTAATTTATGTTGTCGCCCATAGGGCGTGGATTAGTCCAAATCAGTATTTTCTTAGATTTGGGTTTTGGTTTGGGTTTAAGGATACGTTAGTCTCATTTGAGACTAAGATCAACTTAAACGTTTGTTAAGGACATGTTAGTGTAATTTTTAGACTAAGATCAACTTAACAGGATCATTTAGATCCAACAAGAGAGCACTTGGCCTCTGTTGTTTAGTTTAAGGACATTTCGGTCAATTGCCAGTTTAAGGACATGGTGGTCCAAGGTTAAGGACATCACAGTCCATGGGCTTAAGGACCCCACAGTCCAAGATTAAGGGCATCATAGTCCATGAGTTTAAGGACCCCACAGTCCAAGTTAAGGACATCGTAGTCCATGGGCTTAAGGACCCCACGGTCCAAGGTTAAGGACATCATAGTCCATGGGCTTAAGGAGCCCACAGTCCAGGTTAAAGACATCGTAGTCCGTGAGTTTAAGGACCCCACAGTCCAGGTTAAGGACATCGTAGTCCATGGGCTTAAGAACCCCACAGTCCAAGGTTAAGGACATCATTGTCCATGGGCTTAAGGACCCCACAGTCCAGGTTAAGGACATCGTAGTCCGTGAGTTTAAGGACCCCACAGTCCAGGTTAAGGACATCGTAGTCCATGGGCTTAACGACCCCACAGTCCGTAAAATGTGTGGTTGTCGGGACCCGTCACCTCTCTGAAGACGTTGAAGGATTACAACGACAGATATCAGAGGAGTAAAGAGATGTACCCTCGAACCGGTGTAAGTTGGTTGAAAGATCTGTAGTCCAATATAGGACTAAGATCTGTTAAAATATTCATGAGCAGATGTGCTCAATTAAATATAAGTTGAGGAATTATAGCCAATATTGGGCTAAGTCCAATAAATGTTTAACATTTTCATTCTGGCTATTGAGCCTTTATTTGGGCTTGACCCTTCTGACAATATTTTTATCTTGTATTGAATGTTGAGCATTCATCAGAGCTCTGGGCTTTACTAAAGAATAATTTATGTTCTGACAGCGCGACACGTGGCTCGCCAGGCGCTTTGCGCCAGTTAAAGAGCGCAGTGCGCTTCTGCCGAATAGCGCACATATGGTTGACACGTGTCTCGTTTGGCGCTTTACGCCAGATGATGAGCACAGAGCGCTAATTCAGAAGCGCAAAGCGCAAGTTGTTTAATTGGCGCACACGTGGCGCATTTGGCGCTAAGCGCCGGTCCAGAGAGCGCAAAAGCGCAATTCAAGAGCGCAAGGCGCATGTTGTTTAATTGGTGCACACGTGGTTGACACGTGGCGCATTTGGGCACTGAGAGCCGGTCCAGAGAGCGAAGAAGCGTTGTTCAAGAGCGTAAGGCGCATTTCATGAGCGCAAAGCGCATTTGATCAATTTTATGATCAGTGAACAAATTTATGTTCATTTAAAAGAGACTTTTTCTCAAGATTCAAGAACAACGGTTCTTATTTTTTAAAGGGCTTTGCCTTTATAGATCAATGATCTGTGTGAAGAATATGTTCTTCTTTTATTATGTGATGAGATCTTTTGATTTTTTTTATGAAAGTCTTTGGTCTTTGTAGATCTATGATCTTTTAAGAAGATAATTCTATTTTTAATGAGATGATTTCATCTCTGTGTTCATCATTCATCATCTTTACCTTGAAAAAATATCTTCTTGCAAGAGCTTGCTCTCTTTCTTTTTGAGTTTCTAAAAGTTTATAGGGGGGTTTCTCTCTATCTCAGACTTGAAGTCTTGGGACCTTTATATAGGGCAAATTGATTTGTTAAATCGGTTAAAGAGATCTTTCTCTGATTGATTTGAGGATGTTTCCCCACCGTTGGATCTTTGATCCTAGGGCTTCTGTTTTACAGAAAGCAATTTTCTTATTTTTAACAAGATTGGAAAGATCTTTGCATAACAGAATTTTAATTCTGATTAATTAATGTTTTATCATTATTAGATCTTTTGATCTAACGGTGGGGAATTTTTAATTCCAGCGCTGGCGCACCCGTACTTTGCACGTGGTGTGCTGCTCAGAGCGTAGTGCACTTTGCACTAGCGTACCTACGTATGACACGTGGCGCGCAGCGCAGCGCAGCCTGCGCTTGCGCACCTGTGTTTGACACGTGGCGCGCAGCGCGACTAGCGCTGAATCTGAAGCATTGCTTCAATTTTTAAATTTCGAATTTTACAACAGAGCTTTGCTCTGATTGGGGGTGCGCTGCCTAGGACGCAGCGCACCTGGCGCTAGCGCATCTGTGTTTGACACGTGGTGCGCAGGACGCCTAGCGTTGAATCTGAAGCGTTGCTTCAATTTTTGAATTTTAAATTTCAAAACAGAGCTTTGATTGGGAGAAACAGAAGCGTCGCTTCATTTCAAACCTCGGAATTTGAACAGAGCTTTGCTCTGATTGGGGAAACACCAAGTCTCGACAGCAACATCTACAGCCTAAAGATCAACAACAGCGTTCTTCCTCCCTCCAGCAGGATGCAGACGCGACATCAACAAATGGAGCCATGGAAAAGTCCCCTAGTTTCAAATCTCGATGGTTCGCAGACAACCCAGAGACAACCCCGACATTCGTAGCAATATTGCAGACACAATGTCAACAAACGAAGCCAAGGAAAATCCCTCGCTTCACGGTCTTGATGGTAACTCAAATGAGACCTGAAAGACTATCGGAGATCATCCCACACCAGCGCGGAGTGGTCGTGACTCATCGGGGCTCCCCAAACTGAGCCTAACCTCAAGTAAAAAGTAGCATGGAATATCCCTAACGCTTGCTCTTCCGACGGTAATATCACCTGGAAGATTACTTGAAGACGTCTTGTCCAGCCCGCGAAGGGATCAGAGACACGACAGTCACGGGGCTACTCGAACAGCAAGATTGCATATCGGGGAATACATCGGCCAACGCGACAGTACGACGGGTAAAAAACCCTAGTACCACAGACCCTAACGGACTTCTATTACCAGGAGTTAACTGCGACATTAGGACATCCTTACGAGAACTTCTCGATTCGTCTCAACTCGTGGGAAAAATAATGTCCCTGCGAGAACTTCTAGACCCATCTCGACTTGTAGGGAAAAGCCTTAGGCAACAGGGATATCAACCTGTCTCCTAAGCACTGGGGCCCTGCAAGTCGGTCCAAGATGGACTATTGAATACTATCCACGGCCACACTCTCCAAAGTCGAATATCGACGAGGAGGAAAATAACCACTTACAAGTCATCTCGACTTGTAAGGGGGAAAATTCTCTTGTGAGATCCTTACGACTCTCAAGAAAAAACGCACTTAGAAGTCCTCACGACTTCTAAGGAGAAAACACACCTGCGGGATCCTCACGACTCGTAGGGAGAAAAGTCTTTATGAGACCCTCACGGCTCACAAAGTTGAAAAGTCTTAGGCGGTAGATCCAAACCTGTTTTTTAAGCCATCGCTGTCCTGCAAGGAGATCAAGATAGACTATCTACGGGCCTCATTTGCCAAAGGGACACGCCAATATGAAATAAAATATGTCTTTTATTCATGAATGCAAGTGAATACAAGTTACATTTCATAAAGGAATCAAAATGAATGCATGTTGTTCATAAATCGCAAGTTTACAGTCAATACAAAGAAAGGGGGTACAAAGACGGTTATTGAGGAGGTGGCGTCTTCAACAAATCAGCAAGCCGCTCGCGCGCTCCTCTCAATCCTTTCAAATGATCAGCCGCCGCGGCCAACTCTTCTTCAACTTGAGCCCGTTGTCGCGAACAGGACAAAAGCTTTTCATCGGTTTCTAGCATGGCAGCTTCACAGTCCTGCATGACCCGCTCGGTAAAGTCAAGCATCCGCCTCAGCGTCAACCCATCCGAAATACATCTCTGGAGATTGTCAAAAACAGCTTTTAGCTTAGCAGTATTCGCTTCAATCTGCGCACGCAGTCGGACAGATTCACTGGAAGCCACCTCATCTTCCTTTCGTCTCAGGGTCGCCTCTTATTCAAAATGGCGAATGAAAAGAACACTATGCTCGACCCACACAGCCTGCTGGGAGTTTGAAGCCAGTACTTCAGAAGCGGGACGCTTGAGCTCAATCTCGTGCAAGCAAGCTTCGATCTTTCTGCAGTAATCGACCCAAGAGCCGACGAGATCTTCGTCATGGAAGTTCATGAGTGTCGCCAGCATTGGATTAACCTCAACAGCAAAATCCGTAGCAGAAGTAAGGGCCTCGGCATTAAGATCTTCGATGAATTAGCTCAACATTCGTCGGCTGTTTGCAGCGCCCCTGGAAGATATGCGTCTAGCGAAGGGCCCTGCGAGCATTAGAATGCGAGACTCAAAAGGAGCTGGAGCAGATTATTTCACCTCCAGTCAAGACAGAAAGGCGCAACCCACGAGCACCAATCATGTACTGTGCAAGGCGGTAAGGAGAGTCTTTGGTTCACACCTCACTAAGCATTCATTCACGACGGTGTGCCTGATTCAATGGAAATGGTGCCCAAAACGTGTTGATTTATGTACGACACTACAATAGCGCTCGCACTTAGCAAAAATCCCTAAGGGTAAAGCATAAAGCTTATGCATAGAGGCGAGATATATGTATGAATATGCGATGAAAATGAAGCATTCAACAAGAAACATTCAACAGTCAATAATAAGAGAAATACATTGATGTAAACATACTACTCTACGGGAAAGAGATCACCAAATATGGGATCAGAGACACAAGGGTTGACAAAACAAAATACAAAGTTCTCCAATTCCCTCGCTTCCCTCTCTACCATGTTGAAGCGGCGGTCTTCGCGAGAAGTTGCTCCCCATCGATTAGCACCGTGCTCATCAGCGAAGGCGGACATGATAGCCCGTTGAGCCCGTATTTGGCTTTGCAGCTAAACTGATCGGTCCCTCAAATACGGGATAATCAAACACGCCTCATGAAAGCATTCGATCTTATCCTCCACCGCATCGAGAATCGCCAGAGTCATCTCTGCCGGATGAGGAGAGATGTCGGCAAGCACGGATAGAAAGATCATCCGGAGCCAAATGGAGCCCATAGGAAGAGGAGAGCCCCTACGAGTCAGGAGCTCATACATCGCCGCGTCACACTGAACATCGGTAAGAAGAGGGTCTACTAGCCGTGCAGCAAAGCGAGGAATCGTTTCTTTGATGGGCACCTCCCATGGTTGCCGACAAGCGTGAAGATGATTGCAGGCTATAGCTCTTGGTTTGTTTGAGTTCTATTAATAAAAATGGGTTTCTCTTTGAAGAGAAGAAGGAATACATAGCTTCGGGTTATAAAGAGAAATGTTCAAATCAACGCACGGAAAATTTCATGCACAGTGGAACTATTTCCAGGGCCGGAAAAAGGGGCACAGGGAATAAGATAGTTGACCCATAGGAAACAGAGAAAGAAGGTGAAAAGACACCTTCAGTAACGAGGCAGTACCTCACATGCCTTGAAGTAATGAAGCAGCGCCTCACGTGCCTTTCACGAGGGCGCCAGCGCCGAGAGTTAAAAAACTCTGAGGCAGGGCCTCATGTACCTCGCACGTATAACACGAGGGCCCTGGAATTTTATATATGAGTAACTACTACTTCACATGAGGCACCTATGAGCAGTGGTATAAAAGAAAGGGAAATTTTGCCATTCATACTTGAGAAGATTTATACATCAGTGGTAACAACAAAACAAAATATCATCAAAATGTTTACAGGGGCAAGACACTGAATCCTGGGCATGGATTTAAGAATTCAGAAGCAAGTTCGAGCAAAATGTTTCTGGCTTCTCTGACCATTTTCTTATGCATTTTCTCATGAATGCAAGCATCGGGATTCCCGCTGATATCGTCCGTCCTCTGATAGGCGGAGATTATCACCGTCTGTTGGAAGACCCGATGCAAAATATCGACAAGATCATCTCGCCGCCTCTTCGAGATCAGGCCCATCAGATATACTGAGTGCACCTTGTTTTTGGCATCATCAAGCGTCTCAAGCGGCATGGTCTCGTTAAATTCATGAAGTGCCTCCCAAATCGCCCCATGATAATTTTCAAAAGAGCGGAGCGACGGGGGAGTATTCGACCGTTATGTTCATCAAAGCGACGCATCACCTCAGCGCATTAGGCATCTGTAAACTCCTGGTCTTGACAGCGGCCTTGGACGCGAATGACTTCATAGGAGATAATCTCGTTAAGATCATACAGATAAACATCCATAGTATCTGGAAAGAAAATTCAATAAAAAATTAGCAATTAAAAATCAAGATTCTTAGAGTCTAAAATAAGAGCAAGATGATGTCCTATCATTGATGAGGCAGTCACTCATTAAGAATGAAATCCCGAGAGGATTTTCATTTAATGAGAAACCTCATTGGGCCAAGGAGTTAAACTCCCTCGAGAGCTGTGCTCTACAAACAGATTTCACATCTGTCAACTCTAATTAAGAGGGAATAAAAATTGAAAATTACGGGGTTTCGGGAACTCTAAAAGAGCTATGCTATGTAAAAACAATGGTATAATCTACCAAAACCCTCAAAAGCAAAACTTTTTAACAAGGTAAAACCCCAAGATCCTTAAAGATCTGAAGAAAAAATCCTAGAAACTCTAAGAGTTATTCATTAACGGGTTAAGAAACCCTAGAAAACATTTTTTAGATCTGTGATCTAAGAAGAGTAAAGCTCTGTTTAATGGGTTCGATTATGATCCTTACCAAAATTTTAGGCAGAGTTATAACTCCAGAAAGGATTTTTTAGGGCAGAGATCTAAGCTCTAAAAAGGAGAATTAAATTCTCAGAAGAAGAAAGAACAGAAGAAAATGAACAACAGTCATCTCAAGGGCCAAAGACCCGACTTATAGGCAGGGAAGCCAATTCAACTTCCAAGAAGATCCAACGGTGGAAAAGCTGCCACCGCTGCACTCACATGTAAGCTACGTGAGCGCAACAGTGGGGGGGCATTTGTTTCCCCCCGATAATAAAATAGCAAGGCTCTGTTCAAAATTTGAAAAGAGGCAGCGCCTCATGTGCCTCGCATAAGGGCGCTGGCGCCAAGAGTTAAAAGCTCTGAGGCAGCGCCTCATGTGCCTCGCATAAGGGCGCTGGCGCCAAGAGTTAAAAGCTCTGAGGCAGCGCCTCACGTGCCTCACACTAGGGCGCCAGCGCCGAGAGTTAAAAAACTCTGAGGCAGCGCCTCACGTGCCTTGCACGAGAATGCCGGCGTTAGAACTAAAAGTTCTCTGCTATTGGATTAAAAATCCAACGGAGATGATGAATCATCAAAATATAGAATTAAATTCTGTTGAGGAAATATTCCTCAAATCTTTCTAAACGAGAAAGATCATTCTCTGTAAACAGAGCACCGTTGGATTAAAAATCCAATGGTGATTAAAAATTATCAAGCTACAGAATAAGCTCTGTATGGGAAAATATTTTCCCAATCTTATTAAAAAGAAGAAAAATATCTTCTGTAAAACAGAAGTCCTTGGATCAAAGATCCAACGGTGGATAAAATCCCCAAATCAATTAAGGATCTCTCAATAAGAGATTTCTTTAACTAAATCAACAAACTTGCCTCCACTGTATAAAGGCCCCAAGACTTCAAGTCTTGCACATCGGAACCCCCCCATAAACTTCAAGTTCAAAAAGAAAAGCAAGCAAAAAAGAAAGCTTTAAGAGAGAAGAAAAAAGAAGAACTTTCTTCAAGGTAAATAAAAGAAAAGGAGATCAGAGTATCTCATCTGCATATCTAAGGGTTTAACCCTCATAAAAGAACATAGTTCTTTCCCTGGATCTGAGATCCATGAGACAAGTCTCCCACAAATGAGAATTTAATTCTCATGGGGATGAATTTGTTCTTGGGGATCGAAGATCCAGAGAAGAACAGAGAATTGAACTCTTCAGAACATAATACACGAACAAAAATCAGCGCCAAGCACCTCACGTGCCCCTCACGTGGGCGCTGCTCAATAAAAAGTGCTTAGCACTCAGTGGTTGGCGCTCAGCCTGAAGCACCTCGCGTTCCCCTTACGTGGGTGCTGCTCAACAAAGAGTGCTTAGCACTTAGTGGTTGGCGCTCAGTGCCAAGCGCCCCACGCGCCCCTCACGTGGGCGCTGGTCAATAAGGAGTGCTTAGTACTCAGTGATTGGCACTCAGTGGTTGGTGCTCAGCACCAAGCGCCCCACGTGCCCGTCATGTGGGCACTGCTCAATAAAGAGTGCTTAGCGCTCAATGGTTGGCACTCAGCGCCAACCGTTCCATGTGCCCCCCACGTGGGCGCTATTCAACATAAAGTGCTTCGCACCCATAAACCAGTGTCCAACGCTTGGCGCCTAGCACCAAGTGCCTCACGTGCTCCACACGTGGGAGCCCTAAAAATTGTTTAACACTCTATAAAAAACAAAAAAAAGGAAAAGCGAGATAAAGTGTGGGCGTCAGAACCCATATGGATGCTCGGTATCGTTGGCACAGAAAGGGGACCAAACCCAAGCAAGTGTTTAACACTTTATTCAAAAATGAAATGACTGGGCTGAGCCCAAGTCTGGCCAAACTCCTAATCAACCGAGCACATGGGCTCTTTTTTTTCCAGAGTGGTCTTAGTCCCAAACAAGACTACCGAACTTCTGACGAATATTCATTGGTTCCAGGGTACATCTTCCTACACCTCTGATATATGTCGTTGTAATTCTTCAACGTCGTCAGAAAGGTGGCGGGTCCCGATAACCAATAACTCCCTGGACCGCAACGTCCTTAAACTAACACAATAGAGCCCAAATGCTCTTTTGTTAGGTCTGAACGATCCCAAAATCCTGTTGAATAGATCTTAGCCTAAAATTAGACTAACGTGTTCTCAACAAACATTTAAGTTGAACTTAGTCTCAAACAATATTAACGATCCTTAAATCAACCCAAACCCAAATCTAAGAATATACAGATTTGGGCTAATCCACGCCCTACGGGAGACTACATAAATTAGTCTCCGTATACAATCTACGGGAAACCAAAAATAAAACAAACACACACGACACGAAGTGACCTTCTGGAGTAGGAGAAAATGGTTACCGCTACGCGGTAACGTAATTAACTGCAGGGGCTTGCGCCTGCAGAGAAGAGCATCCCCACAATCAAAAACCCCTCGCAAATGAGGGGGAATCTGACGATGTCTGCTACAACGGCCGCATCCGTCCAAACCTCCGATACACGGTGCCATAAATCAGCTTGGCATCTTCGGAGAGGTGGACGGATAAATCCAAATTGCATCTGCCCCCAAATTCAGGAAAGACGTTTGTCTTCCCGGTTTTCGGCGGTAAACAGAGCCGTTCGGGGGAAAGAGAGGGGAGATGGGGGTTATTGAGTGTGGGGATTCGTCTTAGGGAACGGGTCACGCGGAGGCGAGCACGAGAGGGGAGGGGAGCGCTGGAAGTGGCGGGAAAAGGGGAGAAGAAGAAGAAGAAGAAGAGTGGGGGGTTCGGGTCAGGTCGGGTCGGGTAGTTTAGGGTTTGGGATGTAAGTCGATGCACAACACCCCACGACTTGCGGGGAGGCGGAATAATGAAAAACGATCTTGTTTTAGGCGTAAACATCGACTAACCGAAGAATCGTTTGCTAAACTATAACTAACATCAAACATAGGAGTTCTAAACTACTATGAAAAGTGATGATACCTGTAGAACCGATTCCTTCGTCTTGTCGTTCTCCACGTCCTCTCCGGCCTTCTCTGTGTAGTAGAAGATCCATCCGAGAGCTTTACTACAAGCTTCACCTCAAACTAGAGGTAACTAGGTTTCTTAAATCGCTAATCTAAGCAACCTAGGTGATATAGAGAATGGTTAAGGATTAAGTATTCTAATCTAATCCTTGTACTCAACACATGAGAGGGGAGGATTAGGGTTTGAAGAGGGAGAGCTTGAGGAGAGAGAAAGTGAGCAAGAAAATGAAATGAGATAATGATCTCTCATAATATATATGAAGCATTAACAATATCAAGATAAATCAAATAAATGATTTAACAACCATGCTCCATAAATATCTAATGGGTGATTCATCTCCATGAGTCATTAAGCATTTATGATGCATTAATGACATGGATGAATCACTCAAATGAGTCACTAATCTCATTTAATGCATATGCCACCTTAACCCCCAAGTCACCATCTTTAGAAGCTTCTCGCGCAATTACGAGAATGCCCCTCCTATCCGTGAAAACACGGAAAAACTTTAGACTGTATAAATCCAATAACCTGGTACTAGAAACTGGCTTAAACCAAAGCCGGCTAGTAAAAACTGTCTGAAAGTCGTACGTGCGTAAACACACGTATGTGTCCGAACCCTTGTCGTAAAACCATACGACCTCTATATCGTTTCGCCTGGAGTAGGGAAACTCTCTGTGTGGGACTCTAGAGACTCGACTACTACGCTGGCAGTGGGTTTAACCACAGACCGCAAGCGGCACTAGCTGTACGTAACGGTCCCCAGGTAGATATCGATAAGAAGGCCGATGAGAAAACCCATCCGAACTCCTACTGAGTTTGATATAACAATCTCCGTACAGTTCGGTCTTTTCGTCTAAAACTATCGCATATCGGGCCTAGGGGGCGGCAAGCGTCAGTCCCCTAATAGCGGTATAAGTCGTGTCGGAGCGAAGCCCATTACACCCTGAAAAACTACTGGAACCTACTAGCAAATCTCGCTTGCCCTGGCCAGGGACTTTGCGTAATGGCTCTCTGACACAGCGCGATATCAACCCCCAATACCGGGAGAGACAAATCCTGTCTAACCGCCACTGCCTCCAAGTGCTCGGGACTGCACCCAACTGCTACCTGTTTGCACGACTCCTTTGAGCCGTGGTAGGGTAGCAATCTAAGAACAGTGGGACACACTCGAGGCGAAGTAGCAGTGTCAAGTCTACAGACTATGCTGTACTCATGTCACCTGGGAACTGTTCACTGACGACTGGTATAAAACCAACCAACAGTTCCCTGTGAGTCCTGTCCGGTGTACCCGTAACCTAACGAGCACCTGCATACTATCTCCAGTACGACGTACTGACGGCTATGGGACAGACCATCTCCCCAACTAGGATGAGAAGCGTACACACTAGTCTACTTCGGAGTATCGATGCCCTGTCTCGATAATCCAACGACTAGGGACCTGAATAAGAATGTGCTTGTAGACTACCCAGCCCCCACTAGTGTGACTGCCATCATAACGCTGGTAGTCAAGCAAGATCCTAAGAGCTCTATCAATACGTATACTCACATATTAAGATAGAAAAACCAAGTAGCATACTACCATGTTTAGAAGAACTGTTATATACATGTGAATATCCCAAGCTTCCATTAAGTAATATACAAACTAGTATGATACAATAATGGCCCCTAGGGTATATACACTAACAATCTCCCACTTGCACT
Source organism: Agapanthus africanus (assembly GCA_030015575.1). Classification (NCBI taxonomy): domain Eukaryota; kingdom Viridiplantae; phylum Streptophyta; class Magnoliopsida; order Asparagales; family Amaryllidaceae; genus Agapanthus; species Agapanthus africanus. Next base: position 483,062,702 of record JASDDO010000018.1, on the reverse strand, counting down.
AAGGCCATGTACTGGCATATCGAAGACCAATGATCTCGAGTAGCCTCTCGAACTAAATCTGAGGTAGGGCCTTCGTGAATGGATCAGCAATGTTCTCTTCAGTAGCAACTCTCCGAACCTCGATCTCCCGACGATCAATGATCTCCCTGATTAGGTGATACCGCCTTAAGATGTGTCTGGACTTCTGATGGGACCTTGGTTCCTTTGCTAAAGCTATAGCTCCGTTGTTGTCGCAATACAGAGGTATTGGATCAACTATGGTAGGAACCACCTGAAGTTCTGTTAGGAACTTCTTCATCCAGACCGCATCTTTTGCGGCATCGCAAGCAGCAATATACTCCGCTTCCATCGTCGAGTCAGCAACGGTGTCCTGCTTGGAACTCTTCCAGCACACCGCCCCTCCATTGAGGGTAAAGACATAACCTGACATGGACTTGGAATCGTCCTTATCACTTTGGAAGCCAGAATCAGCATAGGCCTCCAACCTGAGGTCATTTCCGCCGTAAACCAAGAACATCTCCTTAGTCCTTCTTAGGTACTTGAGAATGTTCTTTACTGCTATCCAGTGCTTCTCCCCTGGGTCTGACTGATACTGGCTTACCACGCTTAGTGCGTAAGCTACATCTGGTCTGGTGCACAACATCGCATACATTATAGAGCCTACCACAGAAGCGTAGGGTATAATAGACATGAGTTCCCTTTCCAAATCAGTCTTGGGAGACATCTCTTTAGATAGGGTGATTCCGTGACAAGCCGGTAGATTACCGTGCTTAGAATCTTCCATACTGAATTTTTTCAGTACAGTGTCGATATACCTGGACTGCGAAAGTCCCAACATCCTCTTGGATCTATCACGATAGATCCGGATCCCCAGAATGTAAGAGGCATCACCCAGGTCTTTCATGGAGAACCTGTGTGATAAGAATCCTTTGACGGATTGTAGCATAGGAATGTCATTTCCTATCAGTAGAATGTCATCCATGTACAAGACGAGGAATACGACACTTCTGGCTACAACTTTACTATATATGCATGGTTCATCTGGATTTTTGATAAAGTCATATTTTTTGACTGTTTCATCAAAACAGATGTTCTAACTCCGCGATGCTTTCTTTAATCCATAAATGGATTTAAGCAACTTGCATACTTTCCCGCTGCTCCCACTCTGATTGAAACCCTCTGGCTGATCCATATAGACGCACTCTTCTAAATTTCCATTCAGAAAAGCCGTCTTTACGTCCATCTGCCAAATTTCATAATCATGGAAGGCAGCAATAGCAAGAAGGACCCGAATGGATTTGAGTATAGCCACTGGAGAAAAAGTTTCGTCATAGTCCAAACCAGGTCTTTGACGAAAACCCTTTGCAACAAGTCTAGCCTTATAGGTTTCCACCTGTCCATCTATACCAATTTTTTTCTTGAAGATCCATTTGCATCCTATGGGTTTTACCCCATCTGGAGCAAAGTCCAAAGTCCATACTTTGTTGGTGTACATGGACTCCATTTCGTTCCGCATTGCATCTAGCCATCGTACCAAGTCGCCGCTCTGGATGGCCTGCTGGAAGCTAGTAGGTTCATCATCAACGATGATGCAATCCTCTCTATCCCCATCTATGAGAAAACCGTAGTATCTCTCAGGCGGATGAGACGGCCTACTACTCCTGCGGAGGGGTGCGGGAATGTCATGTTCTTCTTAAACTACCGGTTCTACCAAACTTTCAGTAGTAGTTTGTGGTTCTGGAATTTCTTCCAGTTCTATTTCGCTCCCACTTATTTCCTTTTCTAAAAACTGATATTCTAGAAAATGGGCATTACGAGAAACAAACACCTTTTGTTCCTCTGCGTAATAGAATAGATACCCCTTGGAGTTCTTTGGATATCCCACAAACTTACACTTTACTGATCGTGCCTCGAGCTTGTCCACATGCTGCTTTTTAACAAAAGCTGGACATCCCCATATTTTCAGATACTGAAGATAGGGTTTCTTTCCACTCCACATCTGATATGGCGTGGTAGGCACAGTCTTGGTAGGAACCGTGTTCAAAAGATATGTCGTTGATTCTAGCGCATAACCCCAGAAAGATCGCGGTAACTCAGCATTACTCATCATGGATCGTACCATATCCAATAGGGTTCGATTCCGTCTCTCCGATACACCGTTATGTTGTGGAGTGTATGGAGGAGTAAGCTGAGAGAGAATTCCTTTCTCTTTTAGGTAACCTAGGAACTCGGCACTCAAGTATTCACCACCTCGATCAGATCTTAGTGTCTTGATACTTTTGCCGGTTTGGTTTTCTACTTCATTCTTATACTCTTGGAATTTCTCAAAAGCATCGGATTTATATTTCATCAAATAAATGAATCTGTACCTTGAGTAATCATCCGTAAAAGTAATGAAATAGGAAAAACCACCTCTTGCATGTGTAGACATTGGACCACATACATCGCTATGTATGAGTCCTAAGAGCTCGCTCGCTCTTACTCCATATCTAGTAAATGGAGTCTTTGTCATCTTTCCTTTGAGACAAGATTGACAAGTGGCATAAGTTTGATATTCGAAAGAGTCCAAATATCCTTCTCTATGTAACTTAGTCAACGTTCTCTCATTGATGTGACCCAGTCTACAATGCCATAAGAAAGCTTTATTTAAATCTGGAGACATTCTTTTTAGTATGTTCTGGACATTGAAAATTTAGAGTTGGTTTAAGACATATATACCGTTATTTAGTGTACCGGACCCAATCAAACCATGATTAAGGTGGATGTTAACAACATCACTTACAAACGTGAAATCATAACCTTTATTTGATAACAAGGAAACTGATATGATATTACACGTTAAGCTTGGTACATAAAAACAGTTATGTAAAACCAAAATGTGTCCACTTGTCAATCCCAGGTGATAATCCCCGACGGACACAGCTCCCACGCTAGCTCCGTTAGCAACCTTTAGGGTCATATCACCTTCCTTCAGCACCCTACGGTTTCTCAGTATCTGCAATGAATTACATAAATGAGATCCTGATCCGGTATCCAATACCTAGGAAGTAGAGTTGATTGACAGACAATTCTCAATTACAAACACACCTGAAGTCGAAGCCACAGCTTGCTTCGGTTCCTGGTTCTTGGCGTTCTACGCCTTGCAATCTTTCTTCCGGTGCCCTTTCCTGTGACAATGGAAGCACTCATCCTGGGCCACTACTGGCACTGCAATCTTTTTCTTTCCCTTCCCTCCCACCTTACTAACACCTCCTCTAGGTTTGGTGGCGGCCTTCTTCTTCCTTCCTTTGGCCCTAGCCTTAGACCCGGAAGAAGATGCACCGCTAACAAACATAGCAGGTGTTTCCCTTGCCTTCTGCAAGGTGCCCTCTGCACTCCTCAACATGTTAAGGAGTTCCGGAAGTTCAACTTCTTTTCTTTGAATGTTGAAGTTCAGAATAAACTGGGCATAGGTGGAAGGAAGGGACTGGAGAATAAGGTCTGTATAGAGCTCATTATCCAAAGTCGTCCCAAGGTCTGCGAGCTCTTCTATGTAGCCAATCATCTTTAGGACATGTTCTCCTACCGATGATCCGACAGCCAACCTCGCTCGAAACAAGTTCTTAGAAGTCTCGTATCTTGCTATACGAGATTGCTCTCCATAAAGTTCCTTTGTATGGAGAAATATGGAATCTAGTTCCATATCCTCGTGTCTCCTCTGATGTTCATTGTTCATCAAGGCAAGCACGATGCACTTGGCTTTCGCGCAATCGAAATCCCGGGTTTTGCGGATTTCCTTATCCGCATTACTGGATTTAGGACCATGGACAGCAGGTGCCTTAGCGATGAGGACGTACCCCAATTTTTCATAGATCAAAGTCATTTTGACATTCCGCAGCCAATCTTTATAGTTTGGCCCTGTCAGTATATTTTTCTCTAAAAGTAACTTAAGTCCAGTCATTTTCAGGGTCGCTGCAATTAGGAGAGAGAGAAGAAAACTCTTTAGCATGATGCTCTTGCAAGTTTAGAGTGGTTTTTAGTTTATCTAAACTGGATGGCTCCCACTGTTTCTCGAATCCTTCCTCAAACCATAAAAGAAGAATTAGTCAGGACTATTCTCACTGTACAATACTTGCTTAACCGTTCAGCCAGGCTAGTGTCGATACTTCGAGGGAGGTTTTCCAACACTTTCGCGAAGTTCCTTAATTAAAGAACCTCTTTTCTCTGGGGGCGTAACCCCGCTGACACCTTTCTTGACACCTACTTGGTTTATAGCATTGATCGTTAAGTGACGAATATCCTGATAAGTAGCATATACTCACAGTAGGATCGAGATCCAAATATCATCGTCTGATAATGCTGAAGGAATCCTACCAACATTCATCAAACTCCAAATGGTATGCATCTCTTTGCAAATTTCAGTTTCTTTAGAAATTCCCGATATAAATTTTTGCCCCATGCTCTTATGACCTTGGCGTTGGTCAAAATATCATAAGTCACATGTTAAGTTCTACCCATCATTTTCTTGTTAATTTGAACCCATCCGTACATATCCTTAACGTTGGCCAAAATGATCATACGACTGTCCCAAACTAACTCATCTATCTATGCAACAAATGAATACCCAGCAGCTACCAAACACTATGCCTTGGCGTTGGTCAAAATACATAACTTGAATACTACTGAATACCCAAATGAAATGACGGAGGGCTACGAATGGTTTTGGCGAAACCGTGAACGTAGTGAACTTATGACCAAAGGAACCTGATAGCTTTTAAAAGGAGTGGTTAAAGCTCCGCAATTTAAAAAATATCATCTGTTTTAAAATAACCGAGTGGTTTCTTTTAAATTGTTCCAACGATTCATCTTTTGGTTTATTTTCTTTGCATTATAAATAATGCGTCCCATCATTAACCTATCATTGCAGAAAACAACGAAAATACAACGTCCTCTTATGCCATCCGCATTCGCCACTGGGTCCCGTCATCACCCGTTAGGTTACTTAACTAAAGGCAGAGCAGGGGCTGGGCTAGCGCGGGTGTAAAACATAAGTGACGTCTAAATAGCTATCATATATAGATATTGTACATTCTTCAGACGCAATAATAGGCATTCCAGATCTCAAATGAACTTTATTGGATTTGCAAGCAATCCGCATTTGTTTAGAGCCTGCAACAAAAGACGGATTACACAGTTGTGATGAATAGCCATTACCCCACCCTAGACCCCTACGGGTACGGCAAACAACCCGCCAAATACCCGAAGTGAAGCGGTCTCCCTCAACAAAGTGAGTAGGCCACTAAACACTTCAAAGTACCCGGTAGTTTGTGCACCCCATCATGGGTCTATCCTAGGAGCAAAAACAGTAAAATGAAATAATATAACGGTGGCTACGACCGCAACCTGGATGTGCCCCGCAAAATAATATTACAACATATTACAATTACATTGAATGAATTAAAATAATAACCCATCACAAAACCCCGGCAATCATCACAACAGTCCAATACAGTTCACATCCACAACCAGTTAAAACCATTACAGAAATGGGCAACCCCCTGCCAACCGACATACTAGCAGTTATGGGAGGTTTACGAACACATTATACAAACACAGATATAATCATATTAGCAAACATCATAAAATTTCGATCGAGCAAAACACATTAGATTCTACTCCAATACTTCTCTGTGCACCTGAGACTTGAGCAGAAAATAAAATATCCCAGAAACATCAATATTAACACAGGAGAGTTACTGAAGGAATTTGGGCTGACTCGGCCCCAACTCAGCCGCGGATCCGCGGCGGATCGCATGGATCCGCCACGGTTCCGCGGTGAGTTGGCCGAGTTAGGAGTCCAAATTTCTTCAGTAGCCCTATTATTCTATTCTTGTTATTCTGAAGCTCCCTGAAAAAATTTTAGAGCCAGTTTTGAATTCGACAGAAACTGTGATAATTCGATGATGTTTCCGGTTCATTTTGCGTTCGAAATTCTTACGACTTTGCTAATGAGTTAATTATTGTTTAGCGAGGCTCTGATACCACTGTAAGTCGATGTACAACACCCCACGACTTGCGGAGAGGCGGAATAATGAAAAACGATCTTGTTTTAGGCGTAAACATCGACTAACCGAAGAATCGTTTGCTAAACTATAACTAACATCAAACATGGGAGTTCTAAACTACTATGAAAAGTGATTATACCTGTAGAACCGAGTCCTTCGTCTTGTCGTTCTCCACGTCCTCTCCGGCCTTATCTATGTAGTAGAAGATCCACCCGAGAGATTTACTACAAGCTTCACCTCAAATTAGAGGTAACTAGGTTTCTTAAATCGCTAATCTAAGCAACCTAGGTGATATAAAGAATGGTTAAGGATTAAGTAGTCTAATCTAATCCTTGTACTCAACACATGAGAGGGGAGGATTAGAGTTTGAAGAGGGAGAGCTTGAGGAGAGAGAAAATGAGCAAGAGAATGAAATGAGATAATGATCTCTCATAATATATATGAAGCATTAACAATATCAAGATAAATCAAATAAATGATTTAACAACCATGCTCCATAAATATCTAATGGGTGATTCATCTTCATGAGTCATTAAGCATTTATGATGCATTAATGACATGGATGAATCACTCAAATGAGTCACTAATCTCATTTAATGCATATGCCACCTTAACCCCCAAGTCACCATCTTCTAGAAGCTTCTAGCGCAATTACGAGAACGCCCCTCCTATCCGTGAAAACACGGAAAAACTTTAGACTGTATAAATTCAATAACCTGATACTAGAAACTGGCTTAAACCAAAACCGGCTAGTAAAAACTGTCCGAAAGTCGTACGTGCGTAAACACACGTATGTGTCTGAACCCTTGTCGTAAAACCATACGACCTCTATATCGTTTCGCCTGGAGTAGGGAAACTCTCTGTGTGGGACTCTAGAGACTCGACTACTACGCTGGCAGTGGGTTTAACCACAGACCGCAAGCGGCACTAGCTGTACGTAACGGTCCCCAGGTAGATGTCGATAAGAAGGCCGATGAGGAAACCCATCCGAACTCCTACTGAGTCTGATGTAACAATCTTCGTACAGTCCGGTCTTTTCGTCTAAGACTATCGCATATCGGGCCTAGAGGGCGGCAAACATCGGTCCCCTAATAGCGGTATAAGTCGTGTCGGAGCGAAGCCTATTACACCCTGAGAAACTACTGGAACTTACCAGCAAATCTCGCTTGCCCTGGCCAGGGACTTTGCGTAATGGCTCTCTGACACAGCGCGATATCAACCCCCAATACCGGGAGAGACGAATCCTGTCTAACCGCCACTGCCTCCAAGTGCTCGAGACTGCACCCAACTGCTACCTGTTTGCACGACTCCTTTGAGCCGTGGTAGGGTAGCAATCTAAGAACAGTGGGACACACTCGAGGCGAAGTAGCAGTGTCAAGTCTGCGGACTATGCTGTACTCATGTCACCTGGGAACTGTTCACTGACGACTGGTATAGAACCAACCAACAATTACCTGTGAGTCCTGTCATGTGTACCCGTAACCTAACGAGCACCTGCATACTATCTCCAGTACGACGTACTGACGGCTGTGGGACAGACCATCTCCCCAACTGGGATGAGAAGCGTACACACTAGTCTACTCCGGAGTATCGATGCCCTGTCTCGATAATCCAACGACTAGGGACCTGAATAAGGATGTGCTTGTAGACTACCCAGCCCCCACTAGTGTGACTGCCATCACAACGCTGGTAGTCAAGCAAGATCCTAAGAGCTCTATCAATACGTATACTCACATATTAAGATAGAAAAACCAAGTAGCATACTACCATGTTTAGCAAGACTGTTATATACATGTGAATATCCCAAGCTTTCATTAAGTAATATACAAACTAGTATGATACAATAATGGCCCCTAGGGCATATACACTAACATGGGATTGGGGTTAGGATTAGAAAAATGTAATAAAAAATAGAATAAAAATTTTATAAAATATAAAAAATATAAAAATAATAGGGGAAATTGGGGAAAATACGGGAGAATATATACATGGAACTGGGGATTTACACTAATTATAAAATGTTTACCCTTGAGATTGAAGGTGTGAATAATTATGTGTATAGTTGTATCCACTGAGACTAAAGCTATCATCGTTAACCATAGGACCGTATTCTCAGGAATTACCTCCAGCATTACCATCAAAATAATTCGTTGGAGTGACATCTGATATTTTCAACTGTTTCTTCTCAACTAAAGATTCAAAAGAATGCTGGGTGTTTACCAAACCGAAATCTATCATCGAAGATGTTGTTGCATCATATATAATTTCAACCAATGCATTTCCACTAAACAAAGACCATATACAACTTAACTTAACCTTAATTTTACGGGTATCGTATTTCGTGATTTTAAAACACTTTTGTTTACACCGGTTTAAGTTTCGTTTACAGATATGTGTGAAAAAAGTCTCATTCATATACGCGCATGGAAGGTTAGTGCCACACAAGCACATCAGCAGCGTTTGCACTTAGCAAAAATCCCTAAGAGTGAAGTGGACATACAAACATGTAAGTTGCAACAATACGATCAGAGGAAGAACGGGTATTATAAATGAAGCACTTGGTGGTCAACGATAAAAGGAAAGCATTTAAATAAACATTTTATGCTACATGAAATAGATCACCAAACACGGGATCAAAAGTACAAGGGTTTACAAAACTATGAATAAAGTTTTCTAAAGCCCTCTCAGCTTTCTCCATCATGTCGAAGTGGCGATCTTCACGAGGAGTTGCTCCCCATCGGTTAGTGCGTGCCAATCCGGCGAAGGCAGACATGATGGTCCGCTGAGACCATATCTGGCTTAGCAGCTGAAAGGGCGATCTCTTAGAGGCTTGGTAATCAAAAGTGCCTCATGAAAGCACTCGATCTTGTCCTCCGCTACGTCGAGCATCGCCAGAGTCATCTCCGCTGGATGAGGGGGAATGTCATCGAACACGGACAGGAAGATCATCCGGAGCCAAATGGAGCTAATGGGGAGAGGAGATCCTCTACGAGTCAAGAGCTTGTGTAGCACCGTATCACATTGGTCATCCGTGAGAGCGGGATTCACCAAGCGTGCAACAAAACGAGGAACAATTTTCTCGATAGGCACCTCCCATGACTGCCGATTAGCATGCGGACAATTGCATGTTATGACTCTTCTCTGTTAAAATGATTCTCTGAAAGTGAGAGAGAAGAGGAGCATTGCTTAGATTATAAAATGAGGCATTTAAGTCTCGGCACAGAAAATATTGTGCATGGTGGAACTATTTCCAAGCTCTGACAAAAGAAGGTATTGAAAAATAAAGTTTGACTCAGGAAAAACAGAGAAAGAAAGTGAAAAGAAACCTTCATCAATGAGGTAGCGCCTCACGTGCTCTCCACGAGGGCGCCAGCACCAGAGCCACTCTTATAGAATGAAATCTTATGGTGGCGCCTCACGCGCTCCTCACGCGGGCACCAATGTGCAAAGCACAGAAAAATTTATTACATAAGAGTTAAACTCTCAGATGGCACCACACGTACTCCTCACGCGGGCGCCGTTGTGCAAAGCACAGAAGAATTTATTACATAAGAGTTAGACTTTTATATGGCACCGCACGTGCTCCTCACACTGGCGCCTATATGCCAAGAACAGGAATACCTATCTTAAAAATTAAATTCATAAGTGGCGCCCACGTGCATAACACGTGAACGCCGGCGCCCAAGTAGAATTAAATTCTACGATACTCTCTGTTAAACAACCGTTGGATCAAAGATCAAACGGAGATGATAAATCATCAAGATATAAAATCAAATTATATTAGGAGAAAATAACTCCCATATCTTTCTAAATAAGAAAAATACTCTCAGTTGGATCAATAATCCAACAATAGAATAAAATTCTATTTTTGGGAATATATTCTCTCAATCTTTTCAAACAAAAAGATTGATCTCTGTAAAACAGAGAACTCTCGGATTAAAAATCCAATGGTGATTAAAAATCACCATTTTACAGAATAAATTATGTATATAGGAAAATATTTCCCCGATCTTGTTAAAAACAAGAACAGCATATTCTGTAAAACGGAAGTCCTTGGATCAAAGATCCAACGGTGGGTAAAATTCCCCAAATCAATTTTGAGTCTAATTAAATCAATTGGAATCTCTCAATGAGAGATTTTCTCAAAACTAATTAATAATTTGCCTCCACTATATAAAAGACCCGAGACTTCAAGTCTCACACACACAGAGACAGAGGCACAAAGAGGGAGATAGAAAAAAAAACCCTACAAGCTCCTGCCAAAATACAGTGAACCCTTGAGAGAACAGAGAATTTAATTCTCAAAGAAGAAGACCAAATCAATTTTGAGTCCAATTAAATCAATTGGAATCTCTCAATGAGATATTTTCTCAAAATTAATTAACAATTTGCCTCCACTATATAAAGGACCCGAGACTTCAAGTCTTACACACACAGATACAAAGGCACAAAGAGGGTGATAGGAAAAAAAACCCTACAAGCTCCTGCCAAAATACAGTGAGCCCTTGAGAGAACAGAGAATTTAATTCTCAAAGAAGAAGACCTTTCTTCCCAAAAACCTAGGTAAAGAAAAGAGACTAAAATATCTCTATCACATCTGAGGGTTTAACCCTTCTCAAAGAACTTAGTTCTTTCTCTAGATCAGAGATCCACAAGACAAGTCTCCCACAAGTTGAGAATTTAATTCTCATCGGGAAGATCTTATTCTTGAGAATCAAAGATTCAGAAAATAATTATGTCCAAAAGAAAAACACAAGGAAAAAGAACTTATAAAAGAACTTAGTTATTAAAGAAAAACTTGATCACGGATCTTCAAAAACGAAGATCTTGGTGATTATTAATAGTCAAAATGCTGTTAACAGAGATTTAATCTCTAGAAAAAAGAAAAAAGACTAGCGCCTCACGTGTTTCCCCCGTGGATGCCCTTTTAACAGCACCTAGCATCTCACGTGAAAATCACGCGGGCACCCAAAGCAGAAGGCCAGCGCCTCACGTGAAACACACGTGGGCGCTGAATAATAGTGCTCAACACTCCATATATAACCAAAACGACTAAGTGCTTAGCACTGATTGGGTAGCGCTCAGCGCCTCACGTGCTCCTCACGTGGGCGCCACACAAAAAGTACTGAAACGGCTAAGTGCTTAGCACCGATTGGGCAGCGCCCAGCGCCGCACGTGCTCCTCACGTGGGCGCCATATAAAAAGTGCTTAGCACTTCATATACAGCCGAAACAGTTGAGTGCTTAGCACTGATTGGGTACCGCCCATAACTGAATGCTTCACATGATACCCATGTGAGCGCCAGAGCTTCAAACAAATGCTTAGTACCTTTTCATAAAAACAAAAGGGCTGAACAAACAGAGCCCAAATGAGTGCTTAGCACTTTTGAATAAAAAAAGAAGAAGAAAAGACTTAGTCTAAATTGGCTAAGTCTCTGAAGTTTTGTTGCAGCTGAGCCCAAATGCTTTTTTGCTGGATCTTAAGTAAAAATGATCCTAAAATATTGTTAAGTTGATCTTAGTCTCAAATTAAACTAACATATCCTTAGTGAAAACAAACTGAGCTCGAACGCTCACTTATTGATTTAAGTCGATCTTAATTTCAAACCAGATTAACGGTTCTTAAATAAACCAAAAGCCCAAATCTAAAATATACGGATTTGGACTGATCCGTGCCTTATGGGTGACGACATAAACTAGTCTCTGTATACAATCCACGGGCAACCAAAATAAACAAAAAACACACACATGACACGAAGTAAACTGCCGGAGCAGGAGAAAGTGGTTATCTCAATACGGTAACGTAATTAACTGCAGGGGCTTACGCCTAAAGGGAAGAGCGTCCCCACAATCAAAAACCTCTCATAAAATGAGGGGGAATTTGATGAAGTCTACTACAATGGTCGCATCTGTCCAAACCTCCGATATATTGTGCCATAAATCAACTTGGTATTTTCGGAAAGGTGGACGGATAAATCCAAATAGTATCTACCCCCAGATTCAGGAAAAACGATCTATCCCAGTTCGTCTCTGTTTCCGGCGGTGAACATCTTTATTCTTGAGTTCATTGTAAGTCGTTGATAATCATAATCGCATAATCCTTGCACACCCGCCCATATACTCGGGACCTTGTGCACTTGTCGCAATCTGGTCATCGTATTTAAATATAACAAATAAACTTGAACTTGACATTATCTACATCAAACAATATCAATCCAATAATAGATATAAAACGTTAACAACTGAAGTAATGATTATATTCACTGAAAATTAAATAAACAATAAATAAAATTTACATAGGTTTGTCAATCGGGAATTTTGATAGATGGATTTATAGGGATAGAGAGATCGAGTTTCGTTGAAGGGGTGCAGATGAGAGCTTTAGGTTTTTTAGGAGGTGAAGATACAAATTGGAGCAGAATGGGGAGCAAATGGGAGGAGGGCATGTTTTTGTAGGTATTTGGTCGTCGTTGGTAAAAAAAAGAGGTCACGCTTGATTTCAGAAAAAGTGTTCACGTGTCTTGAGATAAAAAGTCACAGGATTGCCTTGGGTTCAAGAAAAGGAATGGGCAGAAAGGGTCACGAGTCACGGGATTGCCTTGTTTTGAGAGGAAAGGGTCACGGGCTTGTCTTAGGTTAAGTAAAAGGGGTCACGATTCAAAGTGTAACCAATTATTGGGCAGTCCATCAATAAGAGAAATTATTGAAATTGGTTTTTAACAATCTTTTATTGTGAGGAGGGCGTGTTCCAAGAACACGCCCTCTCCTTTTTAAATGAGAGGGCATGTTCTTGAAACCCACTATCCCCTTTTAAAAACCATCAATCTGTCACATATTGGCAAATCTCCCGACCCTCTCATTTTTAAAGGAGATTCTACTTTAAAAAGGAGAAGTCACGTCTTGACAAATCTCCTTTAAAAGGGGCCCATCTTCTTTTTAAAGGAGATTCCTTTTCCATTAAATATAAGAGGTTAGGGGCATGACAAATGCAGAGGCCCTCTTCTTTTTAAAGGAGATTCCATCTCCTTTAAAAAGATAAGGGCGGGTTCTTGGAACACGCCCTCAATTAATGTAAACTCCTTTTTTCTTCTTTAAAAACCCCCTTCTTCTCTCTGCTCTCCCTTATCCCTTTTCTCTTTGAACTCCATTCTATACCCACCGACTTTCCCAATCTTTCAATTATTTGAATTTGAAAAAAATACAATGGAGAATTAACCATTCGACAAATCATTTCTTGTAAATCAAAACGAGTATAGATATTTCAGTATATTACGTGGGGAGGAAAAATTCAAAACTTATTAAATTTGTTTCAAATATTGGCCCATATATTTTAATTCAAATAGTAGAAAATAATATGAATAAATCTTGTAGGGTGGAGATAATCTTACAGTCGTCAGTCATAGTTCTGACAAATGGAAAGTTACTGATTATCGTATTATCGAGCGGATTCAAAAAACCGGTTTTTATGAAGATTCATTACCGCGTCATATTCAACTCGACCATGGTCTCATTACCTTTCTTGTTGAGCGTTGGAGAAGAGAGACTCACATTTTTCATCTTAGATGGGGTGAGGCCACTATCACACTCTAGAATATTGCTTTTTTGCTTGGTTTACAGATGAATGGATTTGAATTGGTTGGAAGTACAATTATGGGTCCGGTAACTGAGCATCCATATTGGAATACGTATATTGAGTCTGCTCTCGGACATGTATAATTCATGGTTTCTTTAAATTAAAAGTTGAACTATATTACAGTGATATTAATTAACGATTAATTATAAAATTCAGATACCAGGAGGGTTTATTAAGGGGTATAAGATCAGTTTAAACTGGCTCAAAAATACATTTACTAATATCTCTGATGAAGCTACTGATGATGTCTTGGATAGATATGCACGTGCCTACATTCTGTACATGATCGGTTCTTGGTTGACGCCGGACCAGTCGGCAACGCATATTCATCCGTTATACCTTGGGTTTCTTGCGGAGTTCGATGCGCGTGTCCAGTATACTTGGAGAGCAGGATGTTCATATCATAATTTTGCATTATTATATTCCCCAATCTTAATCATTTTACAGATAAATAGGTGCTTTTGATCCATATCTGCTAAATAGTTGCAGGTTACAGGTTCTCAGAACAACACAGTGAAAATAGTGAAAAGACGCTACAAAAGTTAGACTACGATCAACAACTAGAAGGATCTTTATCATGCCGCCTACAGTTTGAGGGACAAACGAAGATTAGCAAACAGTTCGATTTCACAAAGTACAAAGGCAGCACAAGATTCAAGACTTCAACACGAAGCAAACAGGAAAAGTCCATAATATTCTACGCTGTGGAAATCTGGAAGAAACTAGAAGACATTCTGAAGAACCAAATGAAGAAAATAAAAGGAAAAAGTAACAGAAAGAAGCCCTGAAGAAATCAGCCCACAAGCCCATCAAATGGCCACGGATCCGCGGCCAAACAAGGCATATGGCTGCGGATCCGCGGCCGTGCTGTGCACGTGTCGGCGCGTGTCGGTGCGTGTTGGTGGAGTCGGTGCATTGACCCGGTTTTCTTAGGGTATTTTTCTAATTTTAGATATGGATCAGATATAAACCCTAGGGTTTCTATTATCTATAAATAGGAACCCTACAGCTCTTTTTGGAGCGTGCCTCTTTTTGGGTGCCTCTTTTGAGATGCCTCTTTTTATTTCTCTAGTCTAAAATTTTCAATCCTTGTAATTTTCAAAGAGTGTATCAATAAAAAAGTAAGTTTTTTTTATCTTGCCTTAGTTATTTTAATTTCTTTTTTTTTATCTTGCCTTAGTTATTTTAATTTCTTTTCTGTCCTAGTTATCTAGCAATTTTATTTCTCTGCCCTGGTTATTTATCTGCAATTTTTTATCTGCCGTAGTTAATTAAAAGAAAACCATAAAAATGAATTCGTTTATCAATTCCCTAATGAGTGAGTAGTTCCTCACTTGTTTGGGTTAGGCTTCGGGAAGGTTTGAGAGATGAAAATCTCTCACCCCTTTCTTTGCCCGTTCAACATTTTAAAGTAGACTCTATACAAATATACACACACCGCTCACTACGGTACCCTATCCCACGAGGTAGCGGTGATACCATAGTTAAAGACCGGTTGTGTGTGATTTCCATGAAGGTTAGGGCTAAGAGTTAAGAAAGGACGGACAAGGACCAAAGGGAAGAAACCGAGTTTCTTCCCGATCGTACTAATCCTCTTTGTTAACTATTACCTTAACACCTAAAAGTTCTTAATTAGGGCAAAGAAAGCGGTGAGAATAATTGACTTTCCAAACTAACCAAATCTTAACCCTAGCAAGCTTTTAATCCTAATCAAACTCAACTTTCATCTCATTCTTAGATTTTAAAATAAAACCCAAAATCTTTTGGATTTAACTCGTTAAAATATAAAGAAAAGGAGTCCATCTCCCTGTGGACCGACCCGTACTCAACCGGTTAGCTACCAAGCGAGACCGTTCTTGATTGCGGTTAACTCTTTGATCACAAATAGCATAAGCACCAAATCTTCCATAACAATCAAATGGCGTCGTTGCCGGGGATGGCGTAGTTATTTTCTTTTTGTAATTTCGGGTTGATTAAAAATTAAAAAATCATAAAAACTGAAAAATATAAATAAAAAAAATTATCGTCTTGTTATTTTTTGAAGGGCTTTCGTGTGAATTGTGCAGGATCGAAGAGACGAACAGATTCAGATCTGAAAAAATCCAGTAAGCAAAACAGAAAAATTTGGAGATTTGAACAGACAGAGGAGAATCATAACAAGAAAACAGAAAAATTTGGAGATCTGAACCAACTGAACCACCGCGGAACCACGGCGGAAGTGCAGGTTTGACCGTGGAACCGCGGTCAACCGCTGACATCAGCAATCCATTTTGCTCTGTAAGCATTCCATTTCTCCTCTGTAACCTCTTGAACTCCACTGAAAAATTTTCCCAGGGGTTCTTTGCGCAAAATTCTTCTCCCTCTCCAATAAATTGTTTTTGTGCAGGGTTCTTTGCGCTGCAAAATAAAAAAAATTGAACGTGTTTTAGATTTTGTGTGTTTACTGCTTTGCATTTTTAAAACGGACTTTTAAGAGGCTATAACACCAATCAAGATTGGGTGGGAATTTCATTACCCTTCCTAGGACCCCAAAAATCACAAAAAGCATTTGCATCAATTTTCAAGTTAATTAAAGAATATTAGACTCAGCCAATAAGGACTGTCGCGCTCAATAGGACAAAGGAGAGATTGTAGGCATCGATCGTTTATCTAAACCAGACTTTGTGGTGCCTAGGCTAGACAAGTGGGAAAGGTAATTTTAAAAGGCCCGTCTCACGGTGATTCGTGAGCAGATCCCTCCTTTCTTTACTTGTGCTTACCTGGCCACAATTGGCGGTAAAGAGGTGATTTAAGGATCTCACAACTTGCCCTTTGGAACAGTTAGGAGCAGTCTAGTTGACTCAGGAGACCCTAGCTCTAGGCTTGATTGTGCATGCTTATATTGTGACTGTTTGAAAGTGTGTAGTAGTCCGTAAAAATTTTGCAAAAACTCTTTCTAAAAAAAAGCACTTTCAAAAATTTTAAAAACCCAAAAACAAACAATTTCTTTTTAAAAAATAATAAACAAAATTTTTTAAAAAAACAAAAAATGAAAAAAAAAACATCACATTCTTTTTCTTCTCCTTTCCTACATCATGGGTACCCCACCTCGCAAAACTCTTGCCGAACTTTGATACCCTCAACCAGACATTAATTCCTACGCTGATCGTTTTGGTCGAATTTCGGACGACCCCTCCATACCCAAAATTTCTTTGAAAGATCGAATAGAAGTGTCTAGGAGAAACAGTTAGACTCCGCAATCCACTTTGTATCAACCGTTTCAACTTTCACCACCTTCTTACGTTGATACCCCTTTTGAGAGTCCGAAGGTAACTCCAAAACCCATGTTTATTGCTGAACATATTAAACAATCTCGTAACCGATCTTTCACTTCTTTCAACACTTCTAGTTCTTGGGATCAACAAGTCCATTCACCTTTTTGTGCAAATGTTGATCCCACTCCTGCCCAACCATTCAATTCCTACCAGTCCTACCCGACTTTCGCACTTTTCCTAGACGTTGCTTCTACACACCCATTTGGGAGTTTCCAGTATCCAAACAACTTTAAATGTTTTACTGAAACCCCTTCACAACCCATGTCTAGTCTGGAACAGGCGTTGGAAGCTTATATTGTAACGACAAACCGACAGATGAGGTATTTGAATGCGTCAATGGCCGCCCTTATACAACCTAATGACCCGGTAGTTAGTTTCCAACTAGCTCCAAAAATTCTAATGTATGATGAGGCGGTTGGACGGATCAAGAATTTGAGTGGAGAGAGTGAGCTATACACCCTTCCAAATCAAACCTACCCGTCCCCAATTGAATCCCACAACTCCGGTTTTGAATGTCTATCAAGTGTTCCAAATGATTCACTAGTTGAAGATAAAACGTGTAATGAGTTGTGCGACCTTGTAGTGTTTGATTTACCTGATTATGAACAGCCCTTTTCAAGTGAAACCATCACCAATCTTTTTGACCTCTACACCTCTAATCTAGAACCTGAATTGATAAATATCCATGCTTTTGATGAGGTGTCCGAAAAATTGATTTTCACTTGATTGAGAATATTGACGCAGGGAATAATTTGGATGATGAACCCGCAGATTTGGCCGAGTTTTTCTCTCCAATTCATCATCCCGAATCATTAAATGTTTTTCCCGAACTTCATATGCGTCTTGATTTTGATGAGAATGGCATGGATAAGCTAAATTTTGAGGAGAATATTGAGGAAATTATTGAGGATAAACCAGTTTTGTTTGATGAGTCGGATTTTCCAATTCATCCTGTTCTTTCCACTGGCTGTGTACACCCTCCTGAACCTTTAACTGTGACCCTTCCTAAATCCCTCCCCTTCATCCTTTCCATCGTTCCGACCGCGCAAAAGACCGTATCCCTTTCATTTTCAATGTCTGGTTTACCAAGTTCGACATACCCATGTTTTCTCACGAACCTTGAGGGATTTGACCTCATTTCTCAGTGGGTTGATAAATTAGCACAATCGCTCGTTACACATCGGTCATTACAAAATGTGCTAATTTATACACTCCATCTCCACCCTCAAGTTCGTATTCAACTTCTTTCTCCCACTTTCTCTGGTTCTTCTTCTAATCTTCCTTTAATGATACCGAGTGTTAATGAATCACAATCCGATATTTTGAGTTCGATAATTCTAGAAAAACAACTTGATTTAGACTCTTTTGAAAATAAGGTAAATGAGCCTTACGACTATCCTACCTTCATAATTTTTTGAAAAATCAAGTGTGTTGAATTCTGACGCGACACTTATTGATATTGAAACGTTCAATCGAACCTTCGATGAAAGTTTCAAACATATTTTCGCCGATGAACTCGCATTCTTAAACGACACGGATTTTGTGATTAATCAACCACCACCTGAAGAAGTCGAACCACAACCATTTCTTTTTCCCTTCCGCCATTCTTCTCCTCAACCGAAACTGTATACTGCTTCTATCTCCACACGGTCTCGTATGCTTCTCATTTCTTTTCTCTCCACTCCATTTTTTCACCAACCATACCATTATAACGATAAAATTTTGAATGGTTGGTGTTAACTTTTGGCCTGTGTAAGGCCTTGTATAGTTTGATACTGTGTTTTTCTCCTCCCTAACTCTGAACTTTAATGCTTCAACAGTGGAAACACTGTTTCACTTAAGTTTGAGGGGGAACCTTTTTGTATATATATTTTGTTCTGTTTTTCTGTTAACAATAAAAAAATTATTAAAAAATAAATAGGGGAATACCGACAATTTTGACCCTCTTGGTGTAGCCTGACAGTGAGGACACTGTCAAGTTTAAGTTTGGGGGTGTGCTCGGTAAGGTTTCTTCCTTCGCATTCATATGTATATTTTTGTATTTTGCATACTTATTTTAAAAACCCATAAAAATTGAAAATTTTAAAAATTATAAAAATTGAAAAATTCGATTTTGGCCATAATTGACTTAAGTTTGACAAGACGGTTAATTAGCTAGAAAAAAACTAGATCCAAAACTTAGTAAATTAAAAACCCTAAAAATAACCTTTCTTAAAAATTTAACGGTAGGAAATATATGTCCTTGTAGATTATTTAGAAATAGGCAATTTTGAGTTCAGTTCTTGAGATAAGTCAAAATAAGGGAAGAGTGTTGAAATTTTTATTGAAGTGTAAGTCTGAAAATAATTTTGAAGCTTAAATCTAAATTCTGAAAATATATACCCTACAACTTGCACAAACACGCATCTTGAAACTTGGAATAGTAAAGGATACCTTGAAGTGCTCTTATCTAAAATCCTTAGTATGAAGGGGGGAAAAGTACAAGTGTGAATAAAGAGATAAAAAAATGAACACTGCTTTTGTAATTATTTAAGACTGCATAAATAGAAAAATATATAGCGAGGGTGCTTTATCACCTAGTGCCTTAGACCAACTGGTTTGGGAGTCACTGCTAAAACCTTAGGTATTACAAGACGAGGAATTACGCCTAAAGATGCGAACACATTTTGTAATCGGTCGTTAGTACCTCAAGAAGTATTAACGGTCGCATGAAGGATGTGTGAGTAATTTCATCTAAAATTCACCTACTAGAAATACTTTGGACAATGGACAAGAGTATGATAGCTTAAATTGAATTTCCAAGTGTAGGGGTGATACATACACACACGTAGGGGTATATGATTGGGTTTGGATGAGAGATAGGAATGAAAAATAGGACTTATATTTTTAGTAGAGATGATAAAAATTCCAAAGTTGAGATGGAACCTTAGAAGGAAAATTCAAAAGATGCTGAAAGCTAAATAAATTTACAGAACATATAGAATCTTAAGTTAAATGAAAAGGAAGCGTGAAAAATATGGGTTGATGATTTCTAAGTTAAGGATAATAGAATTTCTTACTAAAATACTGAATTGAAGAATGAAAGTCAACAGGCCAAATTGATCGGATTTTGTGGGTAGTATCCGCTGAAAACCCTCAGGAGACAACACTCCTCCTACTAGGGACACCTAGAGGTTTAACGGCTTGTTGCACGAGCTCAGTGCAATCGCGTTTCCCTGCGAAAGTGAGGTTAGGTTTTTTCGAGAATAAAACTAGTTTTGCTCGGGACGAGCAAAAGATAAGTTTGGGGGTATTTATTCATATCATAATTTTGCATTATTATATTCCCCTATCTTAATCATTTTACAAATAAATAGGTGCTTTTGATCCATGTCTGCTAAATAATTGCAGGTTACAGGTTCTCGGAACAACACAGTAAAAATAGTGGAAAGACGCTACAAAAGTTAGACTACAACCAACAAATAGAAGGATCTTTATCATGTCGCCTACAGTTTGAGGGACAAACGAAGATTAGCAAACAGTTTGATTTCACAAAGTACAAAGGCAGCACAAGATTCAAGACTTCAACACAAAGCAAACGGGAAAAGTCCACAATATTCTGCACTGTGGAAATCTGGAAGAAACTAGAAGACATTCTGAAGAACCAAGTGAAGAAAATAAAAGGAAAAAGTAACAGAAAGAAGCCCTGAAGAAATCAGCCCACAAGCCTATCAAATGGCCACGGATCCGCGGCCAAACAAAGCATATGGCCGCGGATCCGTGGCCGTGCTGTGCACGTGTTGGCGCGTGTCGGTGGAGTCGGTGCATTGACCCGATTTTCTTAGGGTATTTTTCTAATTCTAGATATGGATTAGATGTAAACCCTAGGATTTCTATTATCTATAAATAGGAACCCTACAGCTCTTTTTGGAGCGTGCCTCTTTTTGGGTGCCTCTTTTGAGATGCCTCTTTTTATTTCTCTAGTCTAAAATTTTCAATCCTTGTAATTGTCAAAGAGTGCATCAATAAAGAAGTAAGTTTTTCTATCTTGCCTTAGTTATTTTAATTTCTTTTCTGCCCTAATTATCTAGCAATTTTATTTCTCTACCCTAGTTATTTATCTGCAATTTTTTATCTACCGTAGTTAATTAAAAGAAAACCATAAAAATGAATTCGTTTATCAATTCCCTAATGAGTGAGTAGTTCCTCACTTGTTAGGGTTAGGCTTGGGGAAGGTTTGAGAGATGAAAATCTCTCACCCCTTTCTTTGCCCGTTCAACATTTTAAAGTAGACTCTATGCAAACATACACACACCGCTCACTACGGCACCCTATCCCACGAGGTAGCGGTGATACCATAGTTAAAGACCGGTTGTGTGTGATTTCCATGGAGGTTAGGACTAAGAGTTAAGAAAGGACGGACAAGGACCAAAGGGAAGAAACCGAGTTTCTTTCCAATCGTACTAATCCCCTTTGTTAACTATTACCTTAACACCTAAAAGTTCTTAATTAGGGCAAAGAAAGTGGTGAGAATAATTGACTTTCCAAACTAACTTAATCTTAACCCTAGCAAGCTTTTAATCCTAATCAAACTCAACTTTCATCTCATTCTTAGAATTTAAAATAAAACCCAAAATCTTTTGGATTTAACTCGTTAAAACATAAAGAAAAGGAATCCATCTCCCTGTGGACCGACCCGTACTCAACCAGCTAGCTACCAAGCGACACCGTTCTTGATTGCGGTTAACTTTTGATCACAAAATACGTAAGCACTAAATCTCATACCAATCACAGGAGTCCTGGCATATCTTTATAAGAAACTAGATAAGACATGTGCTCCTATGAAAAATAAAATTTGTGGTTGCATTACATTATTTCAGATACATAATAATTTTGAACTAAATATTTGAAAAATTATAATATTGGTTATTTCTGATATTATAATACTTTATATATAGATTTGATCATGAGAGCACATGTATATTGGAAGATCAGATCATATTCGTATTTCTGGTGAGAATGTCCCTGGAAATCCTCTGAGCTGTTGGTGGAGTGGCAAGAAATCATATAAGGTTTCTCGTCGAATACTTATGTATTATAGAGACGAGTTGGATCGAATAGAGGCAACTCAAATAACCATTAATTAGGAATTAAATTTGTTTGAAATTATTTACAATTTTTGTACTATATTATTTGTACAGTTCGCGTGGACGCCTTATACAGTAGATCGTCTGTAAGGATTACTCGTCATCTGTATTAAAGGAGAGCCGGTTTGGCGGGCTCAATACCCACTACTGTGCATTAATATCGTGGTCATGCACTTACCGGACCGGGTGTTGTAACAGTTTAGTAGATTGCAACATATTCTTGGTCCGCCTCCTGCGCCTATGACTATAGAGCGAGACATGCGAAGAGGAAAGGCGGAGCGTGATTGGATGAAGTATCATCATCAATATTTGCTGAGATAAGAAAATAGGATTCGTAATATTGTCTTACAACAAATAGATGATCAAACACCCACCAGCACTACAGAAACATACCTATAATGGTATAAGCGTGTCATCGTAAGATATTTTTCTGCTCCTCCTACCGACTTTCCGAATATCCAGCAGTACAAGCCTAGAGGCCATGTGGAACGAGAAATTGTAAGTTAAATTTTTTTAAATTAAATTGGTTTGTAACATCCAACGATACAAGTTTATAATTATATATTATTTTTTTATGTAATTACAGGCTCGTGGGTTGTATCATATACAATCATTGATATAAGATTCATATCCGACTGATACTGGTCCAGATAGTCAAACTTTATTTTATACTGTAAACTCGTATATTGGTAGTATCTTCAGTTCATATCATATGCTTCCACATTTGTCTCCATCGCGAGAGACGCAACATGAGACGGAACCAGAGCCGTGGCATGAGCCGGAACCAGAGCCATGGCATGAGCCGGAACCAGAACCGCAGCATCAGAAAGATCCAGAGCCGCAGTATCAGTGGTTCGGAGCACCATACGGTCAGCAGCAACCCTGACATACTCAGTGGTATCGACAACCGTTGGGAGATAATGAATAAGCGCAATAATCAGAGCAACGGCAACCTTAGGGGACAAGTTTTACGCAACAGCAATCTTGAGGGTTAGGTTTTGCGCAACAACAGCAGTCTCGGGAGACAGGTTTTACGCAGCCTTGAGAGCAGGTTTTGTGCAACAACAGCAACAAGAAATCGGAACAGATTCTTCGCAACAACATCCCAGTTTGGAGACGGATTTTGCGTCCTAAATACAGTTGTTGGGATGCAGCACATATCCGGAATCTGTCCCATATACAGGATTTGCGCAACAACAGTATGTCCAAGACGAAACTGAAGACGAAGCATAAGAGAAAGCTGAAGAATAAGAAGAAGAGCAGACATCGCCGCCGCATACACAAGACAAGGGGGTCGTCGAGTCAGCCCAAGAGGCATATGTTTATATCAAGCCTTCTCGATTTGGGAAAGGGGAAGAGAAAGGGAAAACGTTAATTGTAAGCTTTTAATTTGGATGTCAAAGACGTCCAATTCTCTTAATGGATTCATTTCCATTATTTATAACTGAAGTCGAAACAATGGAAATGAATCCGGTGAAAGAATTGAACGAGTTTTGCTCCATTGCAACTGCAGTTGTATTTTTCGTATCTTCTTTAATTCTTCTATGAGGAGACAGAATTTGAAATTCAAATTTGTTTGCTTTGCTTTCGTTACTGAAGTATTTCTCATTCATATTTATAGTATGATCCAAGTATTGGATTCCTTCTATATAAACTGTAACAACTATTATCAGTCGATTTTATTCTCACGTCAGTAAACAGTAACAACCCTTATCTGTCAATCTTATCCAATATTTGCCCGAGAGTAGGTTTTTGGAGCCCGCCTTCTCTACCATATACTGAAGGGCGGGCTCTGGGAACCCGATTTACTCGTATTCCAGATACACATCAAATTATTTTTTTAAGGATTTTTTAATTTAATAATATTGTTTTTTTTTAAATTTTAATTACTGATTTAAATTTTTTTTAATTGGGCCGGTTCTAAAAACCCGTCCTTTCCTTTTTAAAGGAGAGGGGGGTTAACCGCCCTCTTTGGTTGGGGGGGCAGGTTCCTAGAACCTGCCCTTGGGGAGGGATGGGATGGGATGGGATGGGTTGGGGTGGGTGCCTGGGGCGAGATGGGACGGGGCCTTGGGGTGGGCTGGGATGGGAACGGGGCAGGTTCTGAAAACATGTCCTCCACTTTTTAGTGGTGATGACGGGTTCTAGAAACCCGTCCTTCCTTGATGTCGGGACTGAGGAGCCTTGGGCCACGTCTACGTGGTCCCAAACCGTCATATTCTCATAATTAAATTTTAAATTACCCTATTTTACTAATTTTAATCCCTAACTATTTTATTTTGAACAAAAATCTAAGAACTTTTATTAGGGATTATCAGTTTTGATTGTGGGGAAATTAAAAGAAAGAACCGTTGTGGGGTGGGATAGGACGGGGAGGGAGAGAAGAGAATGAAAATTGAGAGGGAGAGGGAGAAGAAAGAGGGAGGGCATGTGGGGCGGGGAGAGGGGGGCGTCCGTGTGGGGATTTGGGTTTGTGGGCTTTGTCTGGAGACAAAGATAGAGAGATAGAGGTAAGGAGAGAGAGAGGATTGGACCATGGGTTAGAGTGTTTTTATGGGTTAGGATTTTGTGAGGATTTAAATAGGTTAGGGGATAATTGTTAGGATATAGAAATTGGATTAGGGTTTTAGGGAAAATATAAATATAAATATAAATAGGAAAATTATTTGGAAACAATATTTTACTTGAATACGGATAGTAGGGTACAAAAAAAACTGGGTATTACACTTTACTAATCAATAAATGAGTTTAAGAAACTTTAATAATCAATAAACGAGTTTAATAAAATTGAGAGAGAGAAGAAAGAGGGAGGGGGGGCGGGGGGACGTCCGTGTAGGGATTTGGGTTTGTGGGCTTTGTCTGGGAAACAGATAGGGGTAAGGAGAGAGAGAGGATTGGACTGTGGGTTAGAGTGTTTGGTTTGGGTTATGGGTTAGGATGTTGTTAGGATTTAAATAGGTTAGGGGATAATTGTTAGGATATAGGAATTGGATTAGGGTTTTAGGGAAAATATAAATAAAAATATAAATAGGAAAATTATTTGGAAACAATATTTTACTTGAATACGGATAGTAGAGTACAAAAAGAACCGGGTATTACACTTTAATACTCAATAAACGAGTTTAAGCCTTATTTCAGAACCTCGCAGAGTCTAAATTCAAAGTTATTGATTATCTGAAATCTTTAAATTTATTGAATAACAATATTTGACTTAATGTTTATAATGATGTGATTCTTGAGTTGATATAAACGCTTAATGATTTCGATCTAAACTTTAGAATCAATCATTTTATTATTACAGTAAATATCATGAGGTACAAACCATCAAAGCCCACTCGAGCCCTTAAATGAGTCAAGCTTGAACATGAGCCGAGCTAAAACCGACCATATTTATGTTCGTTCATTTATTTCTCCGGGCTTGGGTTTTCGTTCAAGCTCAACTCTTTTAGTTGTTGAACAAGCTAATTCACAACAAAGCTCCGAGTTTTGAGCTTTATTAATAGCATGTCATTCATGTTATTTGTCTTTGAAAGCGAATAATTTCAAAATAATAAAACTAAAATACATAACATATAGAAACAATCAAAATAATTTAGAAATAGGTTTGTGTAGTTTCCAGCAAGTACATAGAAACCATAAAAAACAATGACAATTGTAGCACCAGTTCCACACATAGGAATGTAAAGTTTCCATAAAATATTGCCACAAATTACTCCAATTTTTTTTTTTAATTATTCCGTCCGACACATATACCTGAATTAAATTAATTTTGAAAATCGAAAGCAAAGAACAGCAAAGAACATCACCGATATACCGAACGAATGGCCCAGGTAAATACCTAAGCATCATTGCAAAATAATATTGAAGGCCTCGACACAAGATGCTCACATTACATATGCCCAGCTGAAATATCATACAAAGCAATAAGGATCTGATCTGACCATTGTAAACTCAGACTGATCAGATAGTCATTACAAAACCAAATCAAACTATAAATTTAAAATTCTTCGCTCTACAATTGCTTCCTACATAATGAAATCATTCAACAGCAACAATTCATTATAAATCTCAACTTCATACACAACTGCGCGTAAACTCCACCCAAAAAACCCAGTTACCTGCTTTATTTCTGAGACCGGCAAATAATATACTTCACCATAAATCTACCAATCTTATCAACCACGCAAAAATTTTCAAGAGGGTCTGGATGGCCTACAGTTGTTCGCCCATTCGGTCAAAATAGAGACGTTACGGCTTATGTCTTCGACGATGTCACTCTTCAATGCCACCACAATTTCTTCAGGGTAACTCACTTTTGCATCCTCTAGTAGCACTTGAAAGATCTCGCACTTGATGTTATTTGTAAGTTTTGCCCCTGCATTATTGTCGAAAACATAATGAATGAAAATAAAAATAAAAGCAGATCTCTATTATTCGTTAAACATAGAAGCACACTAATTGTGAGGATGCTCATAAACTGTTTGGCCATAATCAATGCAGAGCTCAAACAACAACAAAAAAAAAAAGACGGCATAATTTTGTGTGCGCATTACAGATATGTCTACCAATGTAGGCATGGCCCATTGGAATGTGTTCTGATCCCCCTTTGGGCTTTAGGGGGGCCTTAGAGTAAGAAAATCATTCACAATAACAAAAACTATCATCTTTCCTCTTGTAGGCTTTATTTTCCTAGAGCAAGAATTTGAAACCCAATGATCGTTACGGACTATGAAAAGCCCCTCTCTCATCCAAAGTCTCCTCGACCACAATATAGTAGTATAGTACTATTTAAGGGAGCACTCCTTAAATATCTGATCATAAACCTTTTCCAAATCCACCATGAAGCATTGCTTCCTAGCAACCACTTTGTGATGAGGAAAGGCTTAGATAATAGTGCTGCTGATATGCATAAGCACATTCTATGTGTGAGTGCACCGCATGATACCTTAAAATGAATATTTGAGTTAAATATTAAATATGCCATGATATAAAGAGCTTTAGGACCACCAAATCAATAAAACCGAAATAATGAGATATATCCTAATCTTACTATTAATTGCAGATACAGGACTCTACAACAACCTAAAATTTCATTAATAGAATTAACTAATGAGCGAATTATAAAACAAGCTTGAAAGAAATTGTGAGTTAGCAAAAAATAAAAAGATCCATTACCTGCTTGCCAAGCGATCATGCAAGATAGAATTGTCAGTTTGGAGGACCACAATACGGTCAAACCATCGCTCAGGGAAGAAATCACAGCCGTGATAATCTACAAGGTTGCCTCCGCTTTCCATCATCTCTTCCAATTCATCGCATGCCTGCAGAAAGAAATAATTAGCAACAAGATGACTATCAACCCAGGGAATTAAGTTTACTTGCTCAATATGTGGATCAATGCCAGTTTGGACATTAGAACATCCACAGATTCAATCACATTCCAGCAGTTAAAATTATTAACATCAGTGTTTTAACCTTTCGACAACCGCCTTAAGTTACTTTAGTATGATTTAGGACTAGCAATTTCCACTTTTTCACGACTTCTACTGCAATAATATTCTTCAGATCCCAAACCAGAATTCAAATGAGATGAGCCAAGTCCAACATTGTAAATACAACATTCTAAGCAAAAATTTATAATAAAAAAGTTGCACAGGGGCCCATCTCGATTTATATGAGACAAAACAAATGGTATATGAAATATAAAGGCAAATAGTAGTAACTTAAATACAACACTGAACAAGGCCCCTAGGTATATACCTAGGTACGGTTCAGGTTACTAAGTTGATCATGAGCCAGGTTTCACAACAAACCATCTCTGAACAGTAATAATGATCCTTGAAAGAATTTATAAAATTAAAGCTCTCATGAAGAACCACTGAGTTGAAACTCCCAATAACTAGTTTATGGGAATTCTACCACTAATCTGTTATCATTGGGGGATGATGGATAAAGGTAAAAGACTATTTTCCATTATGATGAATAAGGGTAAAGGCTGTTTTCCAATTTTTAGGGCATGCTTAAAAAATTTACGCCTGTTTCTAAGCATAGGGAAGAATACGTACTTATATACAGAAACGAGTAGAAGAAAGGTGATGAATCTATACCTACCCATTTGCCCTCGTAAATAAAAAAGCATCAATATCCTTTATTCTATTATTCGAGTTCCTTTCCATTGAAATTGAGCCAATGAGACCATAATTGCAAATGTTTGTTTGCTAATACAAGGCATTTGGTTTTAGCTTTCATTTTACGCACTTGTATAATACTTGCATATGATTTATATGTCAATTTGATGCACGTATATAGACTACATATAATCAATAAATTCTCAGGCATCTCTTCTATGAATCATATACATAATACATCCTAAATAATATCTATGCCTTGTTCATATGAGCCAAACAAATTCGTTTTCATATTTGTTCGGAAAGAGACGTTTTTATCGCATACATATTAGCAAACAAATATCTATTATGAGAATACTTCCATGGTGAAAATCATCGGTTTCACCAAAAGAAACATTTTCTAGGATATACCGCTTTTAACACCTTACAATGTGGCATATAATATTTTTTTTATCCTTCAACTATTAGGGTAGGTAATATAGGTTAGTTTTATTTTCTATCTCACACGATGAATTATTGTGTATGTACGGTAAGGATATAACCCTTCTGCATGTTGCCACACCCCTATAATCATTGTAGGTTACGAGATAAATGAAATCCATTATCTAGTGTCATTGGTTCGCGTAGATCTTAGGTATAACTTTCTCCCTCTTCCATGCCATATAATTACGCCCCAAGAAGGATTCCTCGCTACACTGAAAACTCAAGTAATGCAAACATGGAATTGTAATGGGCCGTGTAAATTTATGACCCCAACAGAATCAAATCCACCAGTATTTCATGAACCTTACCCACATGATTTCTTTATCAAGATGCCGAAGCATGATGTTACACGGAGCACATGAGGGTTGCTCCCATAGAAATATCAACAAAAAAAATGAATATGCGGGACAGTAAAACACTATACGTTGGAGAGAGATGATGCGCCTATGTGAACATGAGATAAAAATATGACAAAATACGAGCACACAGATACCAAAAATTCATATAATTTTGTACAATGTACATAACAAACACTAAAATCTGTATATACATGTATTAAAGTTAACTATTTATTTTTTGGCAAAAAATAGTAATGCTATTTCTCTATGAAACGAATATGTAGTAATACAAATGTTTTAATAATACATAATAACGCAGATATTATAAAATATATTTATAAGTCAATAGGTATTTAAATAATTACAATTTTTTTATAGATGAAAATAATTGAGAGAATAATAATCTTATTGGCTTAAGAAAAATAGTAGTTCATACAACTCTATATACAGAGAGTTTTAGATCCTCTCTTTACAAACATATAATAACTAATCAAACTGATTAACTAAAAATAACAACTAAATAATATCCAAACAATATTCATAACACTCCCCCGCAAGCTGGAACGTAGATTTCAATCATGCTAAGCTTGGGCAGAAAACGAGTGAAAACTGATCGAGGAAAAGTTTTGGTAAGAATATCTGCTAGTTGAGCCGCAGAAGAAACATGCTGGAATGCAACCACCTTATCTGTAACTTTGTCATGAATAAAGTGACAATCTATCTCGATATGTTTGGTTCGCTTATGAAAAACTGGATTCTCAGCAATGTGAATTGCGGCATTAATATCACAGAAGTAGTCAGAAGAGAAGAAAGAACTCATAGGTCTGTCAAAGGGGATGTAAGCCATACCAACTCGGCAACCATATGCACCATAGATCTATACTCAGCCTCTGCAGAAGAACGATCAACTACATTTTGCTTCTTACTTTTCCATATAACCAAGTTTCCTCCCAAAAAGACAGAATAACCACTCATGGAACGACGATCATCAACATATCTAGCAAAATCAGCATCCGCAAAGGCTGTGAGCGACAATATAGATGATGGTTTGTAAAGAAGACCCTATTCTGAAGAACCTGGAGAACCTTTGATATATTTGAGAATAAGCTCAACTGCCTTAATGTGAGAGGTCAAAAGATTCTGCATATATTGACTTACTATGCTAACGGCAAAGGCAATATCAGAACGAGTGATAATGAGATAAATAAGCTTTCCAACTAGACGTCGATATCGTCCTGAGTCAGGTAGTGGAGGATCCGAGGAAGAGCTTAATCGAGATAGCTTGACTGAGAAATCCATAGGGGTGTTTGCTGATTTACATCCCAGAAATCATATCTCAGATAAAATAAGATCAAGTGCATACTTGTGCTGAGAGACCTGTAATCTACCAGAATTCCGTGATATTCCAAGAAAATATCTAAATGGCCCAAGGTCCTTAGCATAGAAGTGTGAAGCCAAATGTTCTTTCATCTTGAAAATGCCAGCAGAATCATCTCCAGGGATGATAATATTATCAATATACACTAACACAATTACCATACCCTGAGGACGATTATGTGTAAAAAGAGACGTGTCGGCACGACTGTGTTTGAACCCAATCTGTCGTAAAATCATACCAAACATTTCAAACCAGGCACGCGGTGACTACTTCAATCCATATAACGATTTGTGTAAAATATAAACCATAGACTCCCCCCGTCGCTCAAAACCAGAAGACTGTTGCATATAAATAGTCTTCGAGACGCTATTAAGAAATGTGTTCACATCAAGCTGATGAAGAGGTCATGCCTTAGAAACAACCGAGAATATAAGAGCACGAACCGATGTTAATCTGGAAACTGGCGAAAAAGTCTCGACATAATCCAAACCATACTGCTGAGTAAATCCTTTGGCCACCAATCGACCTTTGAGACGGTCAGTCGTCCCATCTAGATGTGACAGTAAAAACCCATCTACATCCGATCTTCTTATCTAAAGACGGAGATACCAATTTCCAAATCTAAATAGAATGCACTACAGCAATCTCCTCTAACATAGCTGCATGCCAACCTGAATGCCGAAATGCTTTCTGAACAGAGGAAAAAAGAGTGATGGCAGACAAGAAATAAACTGACGAGCAGATGGGGTCAGTCTATTATAGGAAATAAAGTTAGAAATCATATGGACAGCAGTTCAAGAACGCTTATCCTTACGTAAGGCAATAGGAAGAGAGATTTTCTTCAGAAAGCAGCGATGGTGGAACATTGGACTGTATTGGAGTACCTGCAGAAGAATCGTTAGAAGAATCATTGATGGGAGGTGGCAGGGCAATTTTCTTACGACGGTGGTATGCTTGTGTATAAGGGACTGCAGGCTGATCACTAGGAAGCACATGTTGAATAGATGAATCAAGCTCTGAGGAAGGTAAGTGTGAAACAGGAATAGTAGAAGTGGGGTCCTTAATAGATGGTGGAAAATAGGCTTGATCTTCTAAGAAGGTTATATCACATGAAGTACAAACTTTGGATGTGTCAGGGTCAAAACATACATACCCTTTTTGGGATCGAGAGTAACCTACAAATACCATACGGATAGCTTTAGGATCAAGTTTGTCAATATGAAGACCTAAAACATGAGGATAACATAAGCAACCAAACACTTTAGGAGAAATAGGAAAAGGGTTGCCCTGAGGAAACAAAATAGAGAAAGGGGACCGGTTGCCTATGACCGAAGAAGGCATGCGATTGATATAAAAACAGGCAGCTAAGACTGCAAAATTCCATAATTGTTTAGGAACATGTATATGCAAAACAAGAGAACGAGCCATCTCAAGCAAATCCCGGTTCTTTCGTTTAGCAATCCTATTTTGCCGAGTATAAAAACATGAAGTTTGATACAATACGCCATGGGTCTGAAAAGATACAGCAAACTCCGTGCTAATATACTCCTTAGCATTATCTGAACGAAGAACTTTTACCGGAACACCAAATTGATCAGTAATCTCGCTATAAATATTTTAAAGGTAGATAAAAGTTCAGACATATTACGCAGAAGATACAACCAAGTCATACGTGAATGATCATCGATAAAAGTCACAAAATATCTATAACCACACTAAGAATTTTAAACGCACCCAAAATATGAGAATGAACTAACACAAAGGGTAAATCATATCTTTTATTAAATGGAGGAAAAGAGGAGCGATAGTGTTTACCAAGAATGCATGACGCACAACTGAACTCGGATAAATCAAAAGAAGGCAATATATTACGTAAAGAATAAAGAGGATAACCAAGTCATCAATGTCACGGGATAGTAGAAACGGTTGCAGATGCACTGGGAAGATAATCAACGTAATACAGTTCATTCTGTTTATACACCCACCAATCTGCTGTTTCGTTAGAAGATCATGTATCACATAATGAGATGGATAAAATATTACGGAGCATAGAATCATTTGTAAGCTAATGAATGGAAACTAAATTTTGTTTTAAAGAGGGGACAATTAAAGCATTTTTCTGGTGTGAAGATGAAGTGATAAATCAACAGAGCCAGAAACAGGTGTGTATTAGTATCAACCATGGAAATCAACTTGTGAGGACTAGAAGCAAGATTAGACAGTCCATTGCGAGACATGTGATGTGAGGCGCCGGAATCAACGATCCACGAATTAGAATGAGAAAGAAACGATACACCTGATGGAGTAGAAAGGTTGGCACAGACTATAGAGGAGAGGAAACGATGCAAGTGGCCCCATTCAACACTGGATAAAGGTAAATTGCCAGCAGAAAAGGAAGGTCAAGCAGGAGCAACCGGTGGTGATCTCTGGCGAGCTGTAGGTGTAGCATCAGGATAGCCATGCTTCTTCCAACACCAGTCTACACGATGACTAGTGCCGACGCAATAAGAATAATAAAGGCCAGCACAGCCACGACCACAAGAATAGGGACCACGAACACGAACAGTAATGGAGCCTGAATCAGAGTCCATGATGAATAGTGCAGAGGTAAATCACGAGAGAGCGAGAATAAGGTACACAATCAACAAAAGCAACAAAATCTAGACGGAGGAAGCGATTCTCAATCCAATCTCAAATATGGTTGAACCAAAGCTAGAGACTATTGAGCCATTCAACAAAATCCAGTGCTAGGGAGGTAATCAAAATATAAAAAAGGTGCATGGTAACGGATGGTATGATTCTTTGCTATTGTTTGGAAGTCCATAAAAGCCAGAGTAACTTGAGCAAGGAGCACATGAATCTCTTTATGGAGCTTGTGAGTCCATGTTCAAGCCAAACATAGAACCGGATGAATTATTTGAGACCATGTGGGGGTTCAAAGGCTCTGGAGGGAGATTGAAAGGGGGATGAAGAGGTGTTGTAGGGATCGACAGGGGTTTCGAGATGCTGGAGGGTGGTGGATGCTGCTGGAGGGGTTTCGAAGGTGGTTCGAATGTGCTGGAGTCGTTTTGATGGCAGAGGAGGCGGCGCGAGGGTTTGTAGAGGGGAAGCGAGGTTGCTGGAGGGTCTGGAGCTAGGCAAAGGAGGCGTGAGGGTTGAGGTGAGGAGGCGCAAGTGTTCTGGTGGGTTCGTAGAGGGGGCGAAGGTGCTAAAGGGTCGGCGGCTAGCAGAAGGGCTGTGCGAGGGTTTGAAGATGGAAGGTTCGGTGGCTAGCAAAGGAGAGGGATTAGTTTTTTTTTCTTTCTCAATTATTTTCCATGCTCTGATACCATGAAAATAATTGAGAGAAGAATAATCTTATTGGTTTAAGAAAAATAGTAGTTCATACAACTCTCTATATATAGAGTTTTAGACCACCTCTCCTAATAAACATATAATAACTAATCAAATGATTAACTAAAAATAACTACTAAATAATATCCATAACAATATTCATAACAATAGACATAGTAAGTGATGATTGTAATGCATCTACTTATCAAATAAAATTGCGAACCCTTTTTCGTGTCTTGGATTTTTATTAACTGTATCATGCCATGATTTTTATTCCATCTCAGTAAAGCCTCCGACACACTCGTATATTATAATATATTAATTAATTCAAAAATCCAACATGTATCCCATCAACTATTGAAAAAAGAAAATATATGTATCCAAAAATCAAAGGCGAAAAGAAATAATCAAGATAAAAAAAGGCTTTTGAGAAAAGTCTCCTCTTAGAAAGGTGTATAGACAGAAACATAAGATAGATAGTAGGATAAAACAAACGGTCTTTCTAAAGCAAAACAAAACATATGGAGGTTGTTCACCACCCTGAATCTGAAACAAACCCTAGACGAAACAATAACCACCCAAATAACAATCTTCATGTATGTACATACCACATAATACACATACTTATAGATGCACAAACATGCAGATACATATGTATAGTGTATCACATATGCATATTATGATAAATTTATATTTTTTTCATGTTCACATAGGTCATGAAAGTCAAAGGGTCAACGACAATCATTTTCATGTGATCAAATGGGTCAATTGGGCTACTTGTCTGTCCCCCAACTAATTAGAAGAGAACCAAACCTGCCAACTTCAAGATTGTCATCGGGCTAATTTAAATCCCTCCTCCATTCTAGCATGTCTGTTTCTCTAAAGCTCAATCTTTCATTGAACAACAATAAAACCTTCATCTCAAATTCTTTAACATGCTAGATGAACCCTTTTCTTTCATTTAGCATCGGAAAGAATCATCTCCTAGATTAACTTAGCTATTATATTATATCATCTTAAAGGCCTTCATTCATGTTTGTGAGTGCTTATTCTAGTTCTTGATCGACTAACCACAATCATGTTTTCACTCTACATATAACTCTTTATTGCAAGTGTCCAAAAAAACCCAGTTCTTTCTTTATCCTCATGAGAAGCTTCCTCCCTTCAGCATCTAACAAATGCACTCAATTCTTACTTTCTCTTAGCGTGTAGCTAAAGATTTATCTCAATAGTATCATTTTGGTTGCAATTATATCTTAGACATGTTTCTTGATCACCCACCATGCTTATCCACAAAGCATTGCTGGTTTTTAGTCATGAAGGAAAATTATAACTTGAAGTGTCACAAGTATTCAGCTTTCATCTTTCTACACAACACTTCAAAAATATTTATCCGCCATAATATATGAAAAATACCTCCTCAAGCTGACCACAATGATTCTAGTAATGAAATGGTCAATCATAAGTTTTCATGGCCCTTCAAATTTGCCTTGTACCCTCATTGATCCATATAATTTACTATATATTTTCTTTTCATTTAGCAAATTGTATAACCTTTAGATTCTAAAACTTATTGCAAGCTCATTTTGCATTGAAAATCATCGGTTTATAGTTTCATGAATCAAAAACTCAGTATTGCAAACAACATGTACTATTTGACCTCATGCATGCACTAATACTTAATACATATATCACATTTATACGCTTATGAAACTGTTGTTTCTCCAGATCAACCATATTATCTTCCAAACTATCTTAACATTTTTCCCTAACTCAATAAAAACAAGGGCCTTTTACTTTTAGCCCCCCCCCCCAAACAACAACAAATTACTTTTTACTTCCCAAAAACCTGATATTTACTTTTTAACCCCTCAAACTCTTAAATTACTTTAATTATACCCTGACTCCGTTAAATCAATATGTTTTTGGAATATTCCGTTTAGTTTTAGCGGAAAAGTTTAGAAATGGGTATTAAATATTCATTTCCACTCATCTTCATCTTTAAACATGGTTGTTTCAAAATTAGGATTGTTCTCAAAATTGAAAATCAAAACTGATGGAGGGGTATGATTTAGGGTCGATGGAGATGGAGAGAAAGGAGAACGGAAGAAGAGAGGGGCTTTGAGAAGGGTGCACAAGAAGATGGTGCTGGTGGTGATGGTGGTGGTCGGTTGGAGAAGAGAAAGTTGATGGTGATGGCGATGGAGGCCGGGAAACAGGGTCGAGGGAGGGAGGGGGCTGGGGACAGGTGGTGGTGGTGACGATGAAGGTGATAATGAAGAAGATGATGAAGGTGGTGATGAGGATGATGAAGAAGATGAGGATGATGAAGATGAGGGTGGAGGGGCGAGGAGAGGGGGCGGCCAGAGGTCGGGGCAGGGGAGACCTGTGATGACGGCTAGAGGGAGGACGAAGGTTTTTTTTTATAATTATGGTTAGGGTTAGAATAGGGGTATTTTTGGGTTTTTAAAATATCTTTGCTGACGTGGCAACTTAAGTGATGTGGCAGTGACATCGCACAACAGGTGCCGACATGTCATCATTAAGTTTGACAGTTTCTTGATCATTTCAAAGGTAATGAAATTCTGGCCTAAACCTGTTGGGAATTTTCAATAAATAAGCATTAAATATCATGTTTGGGGGTAAGAGGTAATTTGCTATGTTTTGAGGAGGCTCAAAGTAAAAAACCCTGAAAACAATACGCAAATCTCATATCTAAATCCTATATTTAATCTTCTTTAAAAACAAAGTCTTTTATTGGCAATCTCCTTGCAAAATTGGTCATCAAACATAGACAATTCACATATTCATATTTTGGGGTAAATTGCACAAAATGCCCCTGCAGTTGCCTTGTGTGGCACTTATACTCTCTCAAGTAATTTATTGCCATAAACACCCCCTATAATCATCAATCACTAACCTCATAAATGCTCAAATTCAACTCTAAACAACAAAAACAAGTTCTAAAGCAAAATCAGAAGATCACTCGACTTGTATAGAATTGAATTTGAGCATTATTTGAGCATTTTTAGGGCTGGGTGTTTGTGCCAAAAAATTAGTTGAGGGGGTATAGGTGCCACAGGGTAAACTGCAGGGGTGTTTCATGCTATTAACCCTAATATTTATTCAATTGATTTTATATTTTCGTTGTGGCTCAAAAGTTTGTAGAACTTCACACACAATTCGTACTCTTATTCATCGATCGCTTTCATAGTATATATAATAATTTCATCATACAAATCAGAAAATCGTGCCAAATTTCCACCTATCAACTAGCATAGAACCTAGGGTTAGGGTTTGGGGGCTCACCAGATCCTCGTTGTTGATGTGGCACTCGAACTCGTCGTCGCAGCCGTCGTGAAGCCCCTTGGTCTTGTCGAGATCGCCGATGTTGAGGTGGCGGAGCTTGGTGGCGTCGGCGACCAGAGAGCACGTCGTCGTCTTCCCTTTCCCCGGCGTCCCCGTCACCAGGATGTTCCACCTCGTTCGTCCCCCGCTCTCCATCGCTGAAATTATTGTTTTTCTTTTTTTACAATTTCGAGGGGGTCAAAATCGTAAACTTTTACTTCGCGGGAGAACGGCGGGGAGAGAGAAGGAGGGGAAAGAAAGTGGTTAGGGTTTATATGTAGCGAGTGTCAGATGTTGACACGTGCTAAACACGCGGGGAGAGGATGGAAGCTGGGCCGAGCCGGATCTGGCATGAATAGTATGATTGCATATTTGCTTGTAACACTCGGGTTTGCCACTTATCATCTCTTAAATGTCTTATCAGCACATAACGTCCTAGTTAATAATTAAATCACATTTTCTGTTCTAAGTTCTATCAAACCATCAGCCAACGTGCAATCAATTCAAAATTTTCTCCTTTCTCGTTATTTTGTTGCTAACGGTCGCCTTGTTTAATTCTCAAACATGCTTTTCTCGCTGTATTTCTCTTTTTTGGTCATGATTGGGGATGCGATCCGGGATCCGGAATCGAAACACCAACCTAGTGAGTGAGAGAGAAAAGTTCCACTGCATGAACCATGCACAATTGGTAGGTTCATCAGCATTATCTAAATAATTATAGAGCAAGCCTGCAAACTTAGCATCAACTTATTAGCATCCATTTCAAGTACTATGAAATTACTTTGAATATGCATAATGTAGTTACAAAGAGAACCGTGTACATATATTTCAACATCAGATAAATAAAATTCAGAATTGCAACAGCAGAAAATATTATTATTAAGAAAGTCGTACAAATCTAAAATTCAAAAATCCATTACATTATAACAGCTAGTTACACTAAAGTTTACACCTCATGGTTCTAGAATATCAATCCCTTTGATTCAAGTTCAAGTTTAATGATACAGTGACAACCATCTTGGACTGCCGCGGTAATAAGCAGGCATAAATGCTAGGTATGTATAAACGGGAAAAAAAATTCTCACGCAGATTCTTATAAATTCCATACTGAAAAAAAATGCCCATAGTTCAACTTCAAGGTTTAACAACAAGTTGTTTAGGGCAGAAGTAACTAGTTTCCCCAAATATCTTCATTTATAACTTCTGTGACAGGCTAAAATATCCGGCGCTTCATTGCACCAACTCTCAACCCTCTTCCCAATCGATGTCGTCATCTTCTTCTTCTTCTTCTTCAACAGAGCCATCAGCTTGAACATTCAAATCAGCCACCTTGAAAGGTTTGCCTGTATTACCAAAAATTTTCAAAAAATATTCAGAATTGATGGCAGTATAATAATATTCAAAATTTGAGCATAAAGAACATTGAAAACTAGCAACATCAAGAATAGTTATTAAGTTGATTATTTGTTCGTGCATAAAGAATATCCAGGATGAGGTACTTTGGTGTATGTTATTCGCTGATGATATTATTCTGGTAAATGAAACAAACGCTGGGTTAATGCCGAATTGGAGTTGTGGAGGCAAATGTTGGAATCTTGAGAATTTAGATTGGGTAGGTGCAAGACAACATATATGCAATGCAAATTTAGTAAACAGAGAAGTCGAGATCACAGTGGTATAACACTGGATGGGCAAGAGATCATCGAACGATTACTTTAGATATCTAGATTCCATCATCCAAAAGAATGAAGAGATCGATAGCGACATCAACCAAAGAATTCAAGATGACCGGTTGAAATGGAGGAGTGCAACGGGGATCTTGTGCGATCGTAACTTTCCGTTAAGATTGAAAGGGAAGTTTTATCGAAGTGCTATTCGGCATGCCTTATTATATGGTACGGAATGTTGGGCTCCTAATAAACATCATGCACAGAAGATGCATGTAGCAGAGATGCACATACTTCGTTGGATGTGTGGTAACACCAGAAAGGACAAAATGCGAAATGAAGATCCGTACAAAAGTTGGTGTAGCACCCGTGAAGGAGAAGATGCAGGAAAACCGTCTAAGATGGTTTGTTCATATACGACGCAGACCTACGGAAGTACCGGTTTAATGAATGGATATTCTCGATTTAAGCCAAGTCAAAAGAACGAGAGCGAAGAAAACGTGGATGGAGACGATATGAAAAGATATGGATGCCAAAGGTCTTAATGAAAGTATATTGTTCGATAGGAGTGAGTGGAGAAAGAGGATTCATGTGCTCAACCCGGCGTGATTCTCATATTGGTTCATGTAGCCCACCCCATATGCTTGGGATAAAAGGCTCAGTTGTTGTTGTTCCTGCATCACATAATAAACGGAGGTCGATTAACTTCAACAACTAATGATGATTCAGGACAAGTCCCTCTCATTAATTTTTTTTTATTTTAAACTTCCCTTTGCCTTCTTTCAACTTAAACATAGCCCAAACATAGCCCAAGCCAACATGCATCACCAAACAAAGAGCCGCTAGTTGACAGGGTTCACACATAATTTTAGAAAACTAAGCATTTAACAAAGGTAAGCTCTATGAGAAAAGAACCGGCCAAACCAAATTAAAGATAGAACACAAAGCAATCCATAGAATTTACCTCCAGGTGCAGCCTCATCCCATTCAACATCATCATTATCATCATCCTCGCGTTTTGCTTTCATACCAACTTGACGCTCAGATAGTGCTTCGGAAACACCATTTGAAAGGGAAGATGAAGATGCGCTATTTATTTCTTCCTGCCTCTTTGCTAAAGCAGCATAATAAGCCTTGAGATACTCGTCCTGGAAAAAAAAAATCCAAAGCAAAGAAAAACTTCAATAACTTAACAAGAAAAGTAACTTAATGTCAAAGTAGACCCTCTTCATTTAACTAGCCTGGATGCTCTTTTCATCTTCAGATTCAACTTTTGGTTTCTTCTCATCGTCAGGTTGTGAAATCTGGTCAACCGTTGACTCGGCCTTGTTGAGTTCTCCCCGCTGTTCTTTTGTAAGGTTCATTCCTTGTTTAATCATCCATGGAGGTAAGATTTTCATGGCTGTAGGTTTAGTTTCTGTTTCAGTGCTCTCTTCTTTTGCTTCAATACCGGCAAGAGCAACTTCAACCTGCAATATTTAGCATTGTAATTATTTGCTTCATACAGAAAATTATATGTTGAAAGCATATTGTAGTGAATACTGATAGAAAAGAAAGATGGGTTCATGTACTTCAGAAATTCTCTCTTCAGGCGGCATGCCTGTGGATGTTCTTCTCTAAGCAAGTAAATTTGCTTCACATTATCATTAGTGAAAAAGAGAATAAAGCCAAAATTAATGATTTGCACTGTTGCATTTCAGTGATGTGTACTAAACTATTGATCAAGTAAAGAAGCTTAATGAAAGGACTGGTATATCAACGACCAAGAGTCCTACTGAGACTATAAAAAAAAGTATGTGTTTATGTGCCGTCTAATGAGACTATGATTGTAATCTTTAAGGGCGTCCAAAAAAAAACCAAAAACAAAGAAAAAGAAAAAGAAACACTGCTCCTTCCAGCCCACAGCTATTTAAATAACTCTACCAAGCAAATGAAGCTCATCAATGACAGAAAAACCAAATGGAAACAGTATAATGAGGCCAGTCAAAATATATACACTGGCGTCTCCAATACAGGACGGGTTCAGGTACATAAAATTAGATAACAGATAAATTCTAGTGCGATTAGAATTATGACATTAAAGAGATGGACTGATGTAAAGGACCTAAATGGATGTGATCAGATAGTTTTAAACGCAAATGATGATGTATGAACAAAGAACTTCCACCTCTTGAGACTTGGTGCTCTAGTACCATGGCAAACAACCCCATTATCTAAAAGCATATAGCTCCTGTTTGGGTTTCCTCATCTGACTTGCCAGCCCAAGCTATTTTCTCGAACTGATACATTAGCCATCCCCAGTTATGCCATAATGGGGATAATTACTAATTGGATAAATCTAATTTTAGTTTTTCTCTCATCGCTCTCATTAGTTTCTGCCAAGTGCAGCTTTCTCTTCTTTTTTTTATAAGTTTCCCTTCTGATAGGAGAACTTGGAAGAGTTGCTCCTTTGTTGCATGAGCTTCAACTCCATGACCTTGAGAAAGGCAGATAGCTCTCCTCCCACCAACTAGTAGACGAAATTTACTGCAAGACTTATCTTGACCACATATTTCGCATCTAGGGATTTAAATAAATCAGAGGAGTAACTAATGTTGAAACACTGGCATAAACTTTGGCTTTTAATAAAGCAGTCTAATTTTAGAGTTGTGCTCTATTGATTCAAACTAGCTGCAGGCCAGCAGCAGGAAAGGTTGAGATAAGTTAAGCCTGTGTAAAGAGAGTGTGACTAGGTTACACTCTATAGAATATAAAATCAAATAGTATCCAATTTTGTAGCCATTATATCTGCATTAAAACATTTGCAAACAATACTATCAAAGTCGAAAATGATGATAGCCTTTCTTGATTACCCGCAAACATCAGAATGTGGATTTCAAGGTATCACGGTTTTAATTATTGTGCCATAGTAATATAAATGATTACGTGCAGATCTTCCAAACACCTTTCAAATCATGATTG
Organism: Agapanthus africanus; assembly: GCA_030015575.1. Classification (NCBI taxonomy): domain Eukaryota; kingdom Viridiplantae; phylum Streptophyta; class Magnoliopsida; order Asparagales; family Amaryllidaceae; genus Agapanthus; species Agapanthus africanus. The sequence goes on along the minus strand of JASDDO010000018.1, from coordinate 483,020,950 downwards.
AAACCATATTGATGGAAAGCTGTCTGTCCAATCAGAGATAATATTGCACCAAACATGTACCAAATGGTTTATATGAAATGATGCTACTTGGAAAACATAAAACGAGCATACCTTCGTCTCGCCAAGGAAAGGCATTGGTGTTCCACCATATCCTTGTGCTTGAGAAGATTTTGAGGAATCATTAGCATTTAAATCACCATTTGCACGAGCAGATGCATTTGCTCTAGCTTCCCATGCTAGGAGATTTCCAAATTCTGGAATTGGTAAATCCTTTACTCTTCCAAGCTGCACTGTCAAAGGCTTCAGCTGCTCCTGCAACCATTTAAGTTGTCGGTTACCAGGACAAATTGATATACAGCACTGAACAATCATTCATATGCATAGATATACATTAGAGAGTGAGAAAGGGGACATGCAGACATGCAATTAAAGTGTATATACAACCGCATTCGTGCCTATAGTAGATCTCTGGCTTGTGATCTTATCGGGTGCTGAAGATAAATTGTTGAAGTTATTAAACAATAAAAGAGCTGCATATAAACATTAACCAACAGAATGTCACATATTTCTAAAATACTAAATGGTAATAGTTGATAAAAAAAATCAGTTATGCGACTCTTCAAGTATCAATTTATACACACCTTAATCGGGCTTAAGTTTAAGGATGCAAGCAAATATTAAACAATTCAAAGTGTTTTTTAAATAAAAAATATGCATATATTATTACCCCTGCCAGCTTATCAAAGATAAATAGATGGTAGCAAAGCTATATATTGCAGTCTAATTATATTCCAGTGATATAAACAAAACAGACGGCACTATATATTCAAACCTCCATCTTCTGAAGCATGTCCTTCAACTTTTCTCGTCGCCGTCTTCTAGCATTATCATCCCCTTCTCCCATTTCTTCTGCGGTGAGCTTGTCACTCTCGGCAACAAGTTCACCGTTGCAATTTTCGCAATGAAAATATTCATCATTTGGGCTCCAAAGCTGAAGTGCATCGAAAGCTGAAAATCTGAGAGCACAAATGTGCATTCATCAATAAGAAGGCATAATTGTAACTTCAACTTTACAAATAAAAAGTTAAAGATAGTTGGTGAATATACCTCCTCCCACAATTAGGGCATATATATTCCTGAATAGTATTCCTGCTATCTAGCTCATCCTTCAGCTTTTTCTTCATTTTATGTATCCGGTACCTAACGACGTCATATATCTGCAGTCCAGTGTTCATTGTAAGCAATTCAATCACAGAAAGAATTCCTCAACACACACACACACACACCCCAAAAAAGAAAAGAACGAGAAAAAGAACGAGAAAACAAAAAAAAGGGTAGGAATGATAATGACCGATGGGGACCGTCAGAGAAACGATTTAATGAATGTCACCAATAACAGCAATCCCAAAAAACTAACCAAATGCTGCTTGTCACTGTTCATATTCAACAGCCAACACAAATTAATTGAAAGTCAGCAAGAACCTTAAAGATGATTTTTTGTGAGGAGTTAATAACATTAAATTTTAAACATGAACTTGTGTGGTGTTAATAACCTTACATATGATTTTTTTTCTCCCTACCATAGAGCTCTAAAATTTTGTGGGAGCTTTTCAAATAGGATTTTTTTTGATATACCATTCCAAAAAATATGGTATTTTCTAAAAATCACCCTTAAAAGTCATAAGTTATCCAAAAAGAACCTTGGGTAAGTTTACCCAGTATCTCTCAGGAATATTCCTTTAACTTGGTTATGAGTGGTTTGGGAGGGTTAGAAAAAGGCTATTTTACCCTCAACGCCCATCTTCTTCTTCTTCCTTTGAATGTTATACAAGGAGTAGGGTTTTGAATTTTTCCTCAAATTAAAAATTAGGGCTTTTCTTTACATAAAGAGTCAAAGGTTTTTCTGTTAATCAAATTGACATTCTTTCATGAGGGTAAAATACGTGGTTTATTGCATCAATTGTAACTACTCCAAGCATCCAAGAAAAAACTATAAGCAAAAAAGTTGGGGCTTCCTTGGCGAGGAAGATGCTTCCTTCACATGAATGAGACATTCCTTTGTTGGAGTAAAAAATTACACCCTACGACCGAAATCAAAAAGTGGGCCCGAGCCCGAACCCAAATCCAGCTCAAGTGGGCCCAAGCCCGTACCCAAACCAAGTGGGTCTGAGCCCAGTCCAAACTGAAGTATAGGGGTCGGCCCCATGCCAAAAAAAGAATTAAAATGTAGCGAGTATATGTAATAAGTAGGAATAATGGGAAAAAACCAATTTAATAAAGACCAAGGGCTAATATGGAAATATGTAAGAGTATTTAAACCAACATGATGAAATGAAAAGTTTTTCCTCTTCCATAATTTTTGCTAGGGTTTTGAGCCTCTATCAAGAAAGAGGCACGTCTCTTTCTTCATTTTCTTCCTCAGAGAGAAAAAAACCCAAAAGAAAATTGAGTTCCTTTTGCGTCTCTCTCAGCTCTTTCATCTTCTTCTATCACAAAAATAATCCATTAAAGAGAACCCATCTCTTTAAGAAAACCCATCTTCAAGAACCCAAGAACCAAAGAAAGGAACAGCCTTTCTTTACCAAACTTGAAGAACAAGAGAGGGCTCTCGGGGTGAAAGCCTATAGCTTTCACACCGAGCAAACATATTTGGACAAATAAACTCGGTGAAAGCCCTCGGCTTTCACCATGCCGGCGCCGGATCATCCACGAAATCCATGGGAACGTGAGCCGCAACCCATGTTTCCCATCAAAACGTGAACATGGGGACACACCCGTGTTCAGCTTAGAGGATCCCCTCAACGGGACCACCTTGCTTCAGAACCCCCTCAAAGGGATTCCAGCCTTCGGAACCCCTCTCAACGGGGGTCCCGTCTTCAAAATCCACCTCAAGGGATCCTACCTTCGGGATCCCTCCCAGGTCCCCATTTCAGGACCCCAAAAAGGGTCCTCCCGCTCTCGGGACCCCCTAAAGACGTTCTCCCACTTTTAGGACCCCCGTGTAATGGCCCCCGATATATTCAAAAAGGCCTAAAATGGTCTTCAAGCACAACACATATCACAAAATGAGTTCGCATGACACGTATGACTCGTCAATCGAAAGTTCCCTCACATCAAAGCAAGGGGTTATTAACGGCTGCTTTGTCTGCGGCTGCCGGAGATTAGAATCTCGACAATTAATAAACCCCTGCCCACCATCAAGCAAGGAGAATCCGTATATACCTGACACGTAAGCGCATCCATCTCCACGGAATGACGAAAAATACTCTACATTCTTGAAGTTTGAAATCAAAAAATAAAAGATGTTTTTGGGGTTCTTTTAGAGAACAATAGACTAAAGGTTAGCAAAATTAAGAGAATAAAGTGATGAAGAAAGACTTGAAAGAAATAGAGGAAACAAGGTTTTTTTTAACTTGATCTTAACCTTAGTTAAGCCTACCCTACCCAGGTTAAAAAAATTAGACAAAAAAGGTAACAAAGGGTGTTTTTTGGGTAACGACGAACTTTTGGGGCTGATATATAGAATTTCAAGCTTTTGGGGGGTGATTTTTAGAAATACCGTATTTTAAAGGATGGTATATAAAAAACCTATCAAAAACATTGTTCCACATGGTTTTTTTTATTATCTAAAAAAGCTGATGATAGTGCCCGCCATCGATATTACTCTTTGGTCACCTAAAGAAGACGGCCACATGCACCCTTCTCTGCTTTGAATCATTCAATCCATCCCTTTTACGAAGGCAAGTGTTGAAAGGAATCTCCAAGTTAGAAATATTAGAAATG